>BSBM01000309.1:11379826-12860989 GCA_027924585.1 Larix kaempferi | reverse complement strand
TCGAGGGGGAAGGGGGGGGGGAGGGAGAGGCAGTGAGGGAGGAAGGGAGAGGCAGAGGGAGAGAGTGTGTGTGATAGAGTGAAAGAGAGAGAGAGGGGGGGGGGAGGGGGAGGGGGAGGGGGAGGGAGAGGCATATAGGGGAGGAAGGTAGAGGCAGAGGTAGAGAGTGTGAGAGAGAGTGCGTGAGAGAGAGAGAGAGAGAGAGAGAGAGAGAGAGAGAGAGAGGAGAGAGAGAGAGAGAGAGAGAGAGAGCAGGGGGAAGAGGGGCAAGGATAGAGGGAGAGAGGTAGGGAGAGGGAGAAGGAGAGGGGGAGAGGGATAGGGGAAAGGGGGAGAGAGAGGGAGAGAGAGGGAAGGGGGGAGGGGGAGGGAGATACAGAGGGATAGGGAGGGAGAGGGAGAGAGAGAGAGTAGGGAGAGGTAGAGGGAGAGAGAGAGAGAGAGAGTGTGTGTGTGTGTGTGAGAGAGAGAGAGAGGGGGGGGGGGGAGAGAGGGCAAGGAGATAGGGAGGGAGGGAGGGAGAGGGAGAAGGAGAGGGGGAGAGGGATAGGGGGGAAGGGAGAGAGAGAGGGGGGGGAGGGGGGGGAATGAGAGAGGGAGAGAGGGAGGGAGAGGGAGACGGAGAGGGAGAGGGGAGAGGGGGAAAGGGAGAGAGAGGGAGAGGGTGAGAGGGATAGGGGGAGAGTGAGAGGTAGAGGGGGAGAGTCAGAGGGAGATGGAATGGATAGGGGGTGAGAGAAGGAGGGGGGGGGGGGGGGAAGAAGAGAATGAGGGAGAGGGGGGGAGAGGGTATAGGGAGAGGGGGGAGAGTGAGAGGGACAGGGAATGGAGAGAGGGTGAGAGAAAGAACCGGGGGGAGAGGCAAGGAGAGAGAGGGAGAGAGGGAGGTAGAGGGATATTAGGAGGGGGAAAGGGAGAGAGAGGGATAGGGTGAGAGTGAGAGGGAGAGGGAAGGGAAAGGGGGGTGATAGGGGGAGAGGGAGAGAGGGAGGGAGGGAGGGAGAGGGAGGGAGGGGGGGAGGGTGGAGGGGGGGGGATAAGGTGAGGGGGATGTAGAGAGAGAGGGAGAGAGGGAGAAGGAGAGGGAGAGGGGGAAGGGGAGAGAGAGGGAGAGGGTGAGGGGGAGAGGGAGAGGGAAGGCAGAGGGTGAGAGAGATAGAGAAAGAGAGAGAGGGATAGGGAGAGGGGGAGGGAGAGGGAGAGGACGAGGGAGAGAGGGAGTGAGGTGAGATAGGGGAAAGGAGAGAGGGAGAGAGGGGAGAGGGGGAGTGTGAGAGGGAGAGGGAATGGAGAGAGGGTGATGAGAAAGAGAGCACAGAGAGAGAGAGAGAGAGAGAGAGAGAGAGAGAGAGAGAGAGAGAGAGAGCCTGGGGGGGAGAGGGAGAAGGAGAGAAAGAGAGGGAGTGGGAGGAAGAGATAGGAGCCTAGGGGGGGAGAGGGAGAAGGAGAGAAAGAGAGGGAGATAGAGGGAGAGGGAGTGGGAGGGGAGAGATAGGGAGAGGAAAGGGAGGGGGGTGGGGAGAGGGGGAGGTGTAGAGAGAGAGAGAGGAGAGAGAGAGAGAGAGAGAGAGGAGAGAGAGAGAGAGAGAGAGAAAGAGGGAGGAGGGAGAGGGGGGGGGGAGGGAGATGGTAATAGAGAGAGGGGGGGAGACAGGGAGAGCAAGAGAGACATAGAGGGAGAGAGGGAGAGGGGAGAGCAGGCAGGAGAGAGAGAGAGAGAGGGGGAGGGAGGGAGAGGGGCAGGGATAGATAGATAAATAGATAGATATAGAGAGATAGAGAGAGAAAACAAACTCCTCCATGTGGCCAGCATGTAGAATGTCACCAATTTGTCTGAAAATCTCCAATGCTTTAAGGAAGAATGTCATGTGCCAAGCACCCCAACTAAGGTCATGTGCCAAGCACACAACAAAGTTCATGTTCCAAGCACCCAACTAAGGTCAAGAAATCATAGAGTAATCCATCTACAATGTGCAATTCCATCATGAACCACTTGGGACAAATCATATACCATGTACTCCAAATCTCATGAAGCACCCACAAACATGGTCACTAAATACTTTGAGAGTTATTAAAAAGACAGGATCGCAGAGCAATAAAAATAAACAAGATGAAAATATAAATCACATAAAAACACATTACAAGAGAGAGACCAATATAACGTGGTTCACCTAAGATGGGCTACGTCCACACATAAATTGCCAGTCCTTATTATTATACCATCCAACAAATGAAGGGATACAACCTGCAGCACATCTGCTACAAATTCCTCTTCACTCTCTCACAATATCTCTCACACAATTAGAGATATTACAATGCTACAAATACACAACCATATTACAATGCCTTCCTTTTAAAGAGCGATTACCATGGGAAAATACTATGGAACACCCAATACCATGGGCCCATAAATCACCCATTATTGACCAAGTAATGACTATGAAATTACAACATTTTACAAGGCATTTTTTTCCGAAATTTTCGCTACGGGGGCGTTACCCCCGAACCCTCTCCAGGGGGGTCTCCCAAACTATTCGTTGCCTCCCTTGACCCCCCATGGCGACTATTTTGGGGGGGAAATCCTCTCCAAACCCCTCCTGTCATGGGATGGGATCCAGACACGACTGAAACACAACCTTTGAATAAGGAAGATCAGGCTCCACAACCAACAAGAGTAACTATGAAAGATAACAATGCGAACTTATTTTCTTTGTTTCCATCGAGGTCATAAAAGACCCCCCCCCTCCTATCGCCCCTAGTATGTACACTTATAAAGTTACTCCAAAATTTTTTATAATTAATATATATTAAGTAAAGTCGTATAAATCGACCCTCTTTTGACTGTTCAAAATAACGTAAAGTGAAACCAATGTTTTTGGCCTGAAATATGGCAATAGTAATTTTGGATTGATGGGATTGCACACATCACATGTTAACATTGTGCAATTTGGTAGCAACAAGGGTATTTGAGGGTGTTGAATCCATTATTGCATCAAAAATAAAATTTTCATCAATCCAAAATTGCATTTTTTGCAAAGATTTCCTAACTAGATTACAGTGATTGCAAACTAAAAAGGTTGAAAAGATAGAATGTTTATCATTCTTATTAATTCAATGTATGTTGATGTGTGAGAAATAGTGTGGTACAATTAAAAGATTAACATGCATTGTCTTGCATTATATATATCAAAATAATATAATGCACATTAATATATAATCTTTCTAAAGAAGCTTTGATTGAGTAATTTGTAAATATTACTATTACATTCATGGGATACAAATAGTTTGATAAAACATGTTGCAATTTTGAAAAGAGCTTCACCTATCATTTTAACAATGTAACTAGACGTATTTCACTCTTTTACTTTTAATTGATGACTAACCATTCAATTTTTTTACCTTGATGGGCACTTTTATTGTCAAATTTCAATAGTGGAAAATGTTGAAAGAAGAAGAAGAAGAGTGATAAAATAATTAAAATTAAAATCAAAGGTGGGATGAGAAGCCTACATACATGTAAGAATGGAGGGTCGATCTAGGGTTTCCCCATTGGAGTTAGGGTTTCAAGAGTTCATGTTAGATCTTGGTAGGGGTTTTCGGTTTCCAATGAAGAGCTCATGATGGATCATCCACTTGTCATTTTCTTTTGTTGTTTTTCGCGCTCATACGTGGAATTGGATATACTTTTGTTTGTTTATTGTACTCTTTTATTTCTTGGAACTACTCAGGATATTGTTCTTTGGTGGCATCCTAATCAATGAGATGAATGATCATTTTTCCTTTTTTTCGAATATATCAACAATATGGATGATGTGGACTATGGGGAGGCATCTCTATGGGATGGGGAGGATGCTGAGTGGGAGGCTGTCGACATCTTCAAATTCAACGAGGAATTTAAAAAAAACCTGGGAAAGTTAATTAGGGGTTCTAACAAAAAGTATGTTGATGGGATGGCTCAGCCTGGATATCATACAAGTGTGGTAAATTTTATAGATACCTCTAGGTTCTCGAGAACGTTCTTCTCTCCTGAGGGTAAACCAGACAAGGAGTTTGGGGTGGTCTGGTTTTTGTTTCACACTTTGTTAGTCATGCTCTGGAAGGTTCTTGAGTGTTTTCTAGTTCAAAGGGCACTCAGAAGAAAGGTGGAGAGGCGGTATAAATGCAAAAGAACTCAGAAATCCCACATAGCCTGCTCCAAGAAACTCTTCTTGATTTTGGGAAAAGATATCAATATTGATAAGGTCGATAACCTCTCAACAAGAGATTTGGTGGGTAAGTTGAGTTATTCTATCATGAAGAGGGAGGTTTTGTTGGAATGGTTGAATACTAACTGGTATCCAATCCTTGGTTATTGTCCCAAACTTAGTATCCTGGTGAACAATTGGTTCTGCAGCTTTTGGGGGAGGAGGACTTGGATAAAATCATGTCACAGGAATGGATCATCAATAGAATCCTGCTGATGCTTAAAAAGTGGTACCTAGGTTTTATCCCTTTTAAGGAAAAGTTTTAGAAATGACTGTTTGGATGATTCTTCTGGGTTTTCCCTTAGAACTTTTCTCAACAAATGCTTTTATAGAGATTGCCAATATTGTGGGAAGTTTTATTTTCTTTGATTGACGGACATCTTGCTTGGGTCTTGGTTGAGATAGAATTAAATTTGGGGCTTCTGGATGATATCGAGATACACTATGGCAATCAAATTTACTCTCAGTGTTTGGAATTATAGAAATTAGCATTTCGTTGTCATAATTGTAGACATACGGGACATTTGACAAGAAATTGAATTAACTCAATATGCTAAGGAGGACTAATTTGTTGAAAATAAAACGTTTCCTCTCAGGGAAGAGGATGAAATAATCTTGCATGGGATGGTTAATCCTAGTCCAGTTGTCTCATTAGGGTTGGAGATTCAGAAGCATGCTTCTCTGTCTTAGTCAATGGATAATTCTTTTATGGGTAAGCTCAAATTATTATTCCCAAACCTTTTCAATTCTCTGTCTAAAGAAGAAGTTGGTTTTTTGAAGGATTATGGAGATAAAATTATCAATGTTTCATTATTGGGTGGGGGTTAAGGATGTAGATATTCATCCGCCACTTAAGGGTTTTGAAGGTCCTTTTGTGTTGAGGTTGGTTGCGAGTCAAGATGAGCCTTTTGATGTGAGATCTTAGGGGTTTCTAGATGTCAGGGGGTGAGGGTTTTGTATCTGTTGGAAGGAACCATTTGCTTGTACCTCCTCTAGTGTTATTACTTTGTTCCCTATATCACCTGAAGCGTTGGGTAAGAATGGGTTGAAGTCTACTTCTTGTGGTCCTACACCAAAGGTTGCTCAAGGGGAATTTAATTCGGACCCTAGTCAGTTGATGGGAAACTTGATTCCCTCTTATAAAGAGGTGTTACAAAAAATCACTTTACAATCTTACTCAACAAAAAAGCTTGAAATTTTAGAAATTGTTAGTTGGACACCTATTATTTTCTCATGTTACAATGAGGAAAAAACTAGGTGGTAAAGGGAGGAAACTAAAGGAAGGGGTAGTACAAGGTGGCCTAGTTAAGTCTCTAATGCCCTCTTCTCGTCATGGTTTAGTGATAAAAGATTATAAGGTTGTTGATTTGGAGAATTTTCCTTTAACTGAGTCTGGGACCCGTAGAGCATATTTGCCCCTGGAAATTGGTTCCTTATGAAAATAATGTATTTTAATATACATGGAGTGGGGGGCTCTCCAAAATTTTTAGCTCTCTAAAGGTTATTTGAGGTGTCTTTACCTGATGTTATCCTATTACAAGAGACTATGGTGTCTGGTTATAAATCAAGGGAGGTCTTTTTGAAGTTACTGCTAGATTGGGAGTGTTGTACAATGGATGAAATGGTCTCTCTTGGGAATGTTATTTTTGTCCCTTAATTGACTTGTGCATGAATTTTGATGGAATGAAGGTTTAGAGACATGGATCGACAAATAAATATAGTAAATTGTTATGGGCCTTATTCAGACATAATTTCTTTTGGGAAGAGGCTGTGGAAAGTGGTTTGTTAAGGGATCCAAATTTGACCGTGGGAGGAGACCTAAATCTCATTGTTTTTGCTAGGGTGGTTTGGGGTTCAAACTCTAGATAGGATCCTCTAGATGAATATTTTAGACATTTGTTTCATATGATGAATCTCATTAATTTTCTTCCAATGCAAATGTCCCCACCTAGAGGAATGGCAGGGTGGGTCAAGCAAGTGTGTCTAAACATCTGGATAGGTTTTTTATTTCTACAAATTTAACTGGAATTTTGGACAAATTTAGGTCCTTCACTTTGAATGTTTGTTTATCAGATCATTTTCCTATTATGTTACAAATTGAAGTGGACTCAAGCAAGGTTAAATATACGTTCAAGTTTAACCATTTGTGGTTATTGGAAGAGGACTTTCCCTCCTTGATACAGAATAAGTGGGAATCTTTGTCCCGTCTTGTGGAAGGATCAACTATGCAACAATTGGTATTTAAGTTAAAGGCTCTGGAAAGTGAGGTTATTGATTGGGAAAAACAAAAGAAGTCTTATTTGAAAGCTGAGCTTGTTAACATTGAGGAGGATATGCACCTTAGATATTTAAATAATTCCTCGGTAGTATTTTTGACTTGGATAAGGATGTGATTGCTTCACTGGAAGCCAGGAAAGCTAAAATTCTAAGGATTGATGAGGAGTCTTCGAGACTCAAAAGTCACGCTATTTGGTTGTCCCAGGGTGATAATAACATTAAGTTTTTTCATAGATATGTTGATCAAAGAAGAATCATTATTACAATTTGGGATTTAAAGGGTCGGAATGGGGAAAAGGTTTCTTCCCAAAAAGATTTGGAGATGGTTGTTGTGGATAATTTTGAAATACTTTATAAAGAAGATGAGAAAAAAATCATAGGTTCTCAAATGAAAGTTTTACAATACTATCCTTCTCTTTTCTCCAATGAAGAAGCTCAAATAGTTGGTGCTCGAGTATCTTTGAAGGAAATTGAAGACATTCTAAAACTCTTTGCCAGTCCAAAATCCCAGGTCCAGATGGGTGGATTGTTGAATTTTTTCAGCTTATGGGTAATTATTTATTGAAGGTGGTAGAAGAATCAAGGACTAATGGTGAAGTATTAGGGGAAATCAATGCCACTTTCATAGCTTTAATTCCAAAATATTCTCATCCAGATTCTTTCAACGATTTTCATCCTATATCTTTATGCAATTTGGTCTACAAAGTTATTAGTAAAGTAATTGCTAATAGACTAACACCTTTATTGGCTAAATCCATTTCAAAAGAATAAATTGGTTTTTTATTCAAAATGCAAATTCTGGATGTTGTGGGTGTGGATCAGGAGAGCTTGCACTCGGTTAAGGTAAAACAATTGCATGCTTTGGTTTTGAAAATGGATCTTGTCAAATCCTATGACAAGGTCAACTAGATTTTTCATAGATTAGTTCTACTTCAAGTAGGCTTAAATATGGAAGTTACTAATTGGATTATGGGGTGTGTGACATATGCTAATTTTGTTTTGTTGATAAATGGTTCCCCCACCAAGTTTTTTCAAGAGTTATAGAGGACTTAGACAGGGTTGTCCCTTGTCTCCCCTTCTTTTTCTACTTTTGGTAGAAGGTTTAAGCAAACTCGTAGAAAATGCTAGAACAAAGGGTAGAATAAAAGGAGTCAAAATTTCCTCAAAGCATTTCACAAATCATTTGTTATTTATTGATGATGTTGTCCTCTTTGGGAATGGCATAGTAGAGGAGTGGTATGCTTTTCGAGATCTAGTAATGGATTTTTGTTAGGCATTTGGGATGGAGGTTAGTATTCAAAAGTCTAGTTTTTTAATTAATGTAGTTGAGGAAGAGGTTTTGGAGTAGACTAAGGTTGTTTCCCTTTTCAAAATGGAACCTATTGATACATGGTTTAAGTATCTTGTATATTTTATCAAACCAAATTATTATTAGAAGAAGGACTAGCTTTGGCTTTTAAAGAAGGTGGAAAAGAAGACAGAGAATTGGTATTACAGGTGGATTTCCCTTGTGGGTAGGTTGGTTTTAGTAAAGTCACTTATAGAAAATATTCTTGTCTACTGGTTATCTTTAGCTAAAATTCCAAAGTTTATTCTAAATAAGATTTGATAGAAAATGTTTAGTTTTTTATGGACAGGTAAACAAAGTAAGGAAGGCATTCACCTTGTCAAGTGGGACAAAATTTCATTGCAAAAAAAATTAGGTGGATGGGGAGTAAAAAACATTTTCAGTTTTGGCAAATCTCTGGGCATGAAAAGCTTATGGAGAGGCATTATGGGAAATGGTCTATGGAGTGAAGTAATTCAGGTAAAGTATCTTAAGAAAAATATGTTACATAGTAGTTTAGAGATCCTTTAAAGAAGACAACAAATGTATCATATAGATGGAAAGGACTGATTGATTTTAATCCTCGTCTTGAAATATGGATGGCATGGAATTTTGGAAATGGTCAACAAATAAGGCTTGGTGAAGACCCATTCATTGGAGGTGAGGCTTTCTTTAAATTTTCAAATGATTTAGTTAAATATTTGAATTTTTTTGGCTTTAGTGTTTTAGCTCATGCTAAGAGACCAGAGGCAAGACAATATGACATAAAGTATTGGTATATGGCTGAGGATCTAGGTCTTTTTGGTGATTTTGCAATTGAGTGGAATCGGTATATTAAAGGACTTATACATTGTGGGGTAAAACTTACTGAACATGATGACCAACTGGTTTGGTTTTGGAACACAAGCACAGGTCAAGTCACTACAAAATTAGCCTACGAGGCAATCATCTCGACCACTGTCGAAACAATTGACAAATGGTGGTTTCAAATTTTATGGAAGCGGTGGGTTCCTTTAAAATTAAAATTTTCTGTTGGTTAGTTATGGAAAATAAAATTATGACTTGGGATAATTTTATTAGAAGGGGAGGTGTTGGTCCAAATATATGTTACTTGTGCAAAAATAATGAGGAAAATGTTGACCATTTGTTTGTTTCATGTAGGTTTGCACAACAAGATTAGATGGAGGTCTCAAATTGCCTTCAGGTTCCTTATTGTTGGACAAATATGACTTTTGAAGATTGTCTCTTACAATGGATAAAAAACCTTTTCAATCATAAAAAGCTTCGTCTCTTTATAATATGGGGGTTTTGGAGGCAAATGAACATAGTACTTTTGAAGATGCAAAAGTAAATGTTTCGATGGTGGTATCCAAAATTGTTGGGGTTTATTAAGAGTTTCATAAAGAGTCAATTGAAGGATCAGTTAAACAATATCTAGACCCAATGTCTACTGATGAAGTCCCTATCGGATTCTTGATGGTTGGGCCTCACAAAATGGAATTTGTGGAACAAGAATGGTTATTATTTTAAACATAATTCAAAAATATCATCTTTGGATGGGTTGTGGGGAAGGCACAAACACTAGGGAAAAAATTATGGCCGCACTATGGGGTTTATTATTATTTGCTTCTAACAAAAATATCCTATCTCTATAGGTGGTTGGTCATTCTAGAGTAATTGTGGATTGGATTGTTGGAAAAGTTAACCTAAAGGTCTCACCGTTGGATCGATGGAAGCTTAGAATTTACAGTTTGAAAGATCTCTTTCATTTCCCTCTTTCAGGCATGTCTATAGGAACTTTAATTATGTAGCAGATAGTCTTTCAAAAAAGGCTATTAGACTTGAGGAAGGACAAATCCACTTTGAAGTCTATGTGAAGCAAAGAGTGACAGAAAGAGGTTACTTACAATTTTCTTAGTTGACATTTTGTGTCCTTTCTTTGTTGTTGTATAAGTTATTAGAAAAATTGGTTTAAACTTTAAATTTTTTGGCTTTTTTAACTATGAAAGCTCTATGTATATGAGCTAGGAGGACTAAGATACAAGTATCCAATTTCTTTTTTGATTGTATAGGAAATGAAGTTTTGATTTGATATGTGGGACATGAGGAATGTTATTAGTATTTATGCTAGTTTCCTTTGTGATGAAGAATATGGTGTGACAATGGTGAAAGGAGTAGTCTTGAACATTACATGTAACTTTGATTGAAATTTTTGAATAACCAGTTATGGTTTTTTTCCTGGCGATTTTTTTTTATAAAGAAAAATAAGACTTTGACTTGTCAATATAGTGTTGAGAGATAATATATGTTTTGAGGTCTCAATCCCAATGTTTTGCATTCCTAAGAATCAATTCAAATAAAACATGAGATGGACACCATAAGAAACTTGTTATGTATAGACACTTTATTGAATTTATCTTTAAACTAAGCCAAATCTAATACACACAATGATAATTAATGTTTTTTTAGATTACAGATCTTGATTTTCCTTTTTACATTATTGAATTTAGCTTTTTCATTTATTTTGGTATCAATAGGCACAAGTATAAAGATTATGATACATATGATGCAATGAATATGGGAGAAGTAAAATTGCAAGGAAAAACAACTTGATGATGCAGTTACACAAACTATAAAAAATGCATCAATCAATTAGAGATATTAAATAAACATCTAATCAATGTATTTCCATCCATAAACACACACACACAATCAAGTAAGCATACAAAATATCAAATCCAAGGGAGCAAAGTTTACTTTCCTGCAATATACTAAAAAAATAAAGTGGGGTCCCCAAGTCGGTCAACTTGGAGTTAGTTAAGGCCTCAACACACCAATCCACAAATGTAACAACATTTTTTACTCTAAAGTTGTAAAGTAATATAGATCTTTCTTCCATTAGATTTGTCACTTAGAGGTTGAATCCTTCTCCATAACTAGAGTTTCGACCCTATTGGAACACATATTTTTTGGGGCCCTTAAGTGTTATTGAAAATCAAATTTTGGCTAAGTGTAGGGGTTTGAATATATGGTGAGGGTAGTGGTCACATGAGAAATAGTGTTCGCACAAGAAAAAAATGCTTTTAGAACATGTCATATGGATAAGACTGAAAGGATTAAGCGCTTACGGACTACAAAGGGTGTGTGTAATTCTATTACTAAGGCTGGGAAATTGTTTAAGACAAATTTTTAATGTCTATTTTAGAGAGGTCTTCCCTCCTGGGGGAGATAATGATGCTTTAAGCAAGCAAATCATCAAGCGAGCTAGTGAATATAGAAGATTAACTGAATTGTCGACCAAATTTCATAAAAATTGGCACAATGAGAGGGCATGCAATCTATTTTTAGAATTTGTATCTTACTGATTTGGTCAATGGTTATCATGTAAAATTGTATATATTCTAGAAGTTTTTGAGAAGGAGGGTTCGAAGAGTTGGAGTCAAAGGTAGGTTTGCTCAGTCATTTTTGTACTTTGAGTCTGTAATTCCAATTCTTTGGAATAAATTACTCTTTACATGTATCAGTCTATAAATCTCACATGTTATTGTGCCTTCTTTGTTTCCACAAACTAGTTCTAACTCATGTTCGAGGATCATTTTGTGAATAAAAGATTCATCTTTGCATTTCAAAAATTCATTTCTACTATGGAGAGAGAATTTGAAATGATAATGTTTCAATTTGGATCATTTCATGAAGCATATGGGTTTCCATTACTTTATGTCCTACGATAGAACATTTGATTTTTTTTTACTTATTTATCAGAAAGCAACATTGAACTTCTTGTTTCCTACTTATTTGGTTTTGAAGTGAATATCAGTTGATTCAATCTTGAACATTTTGTGTCGGTTATTGGTTTTGTTAGCCAATATGCCTTTATGCTTCAGTATATTGTTAAGCTTGTTACATCTAGCAAATACCTAAACAACATCTCGTAACTCCTTTAAATCCTCGCACCTTCCATTTATTTTATCCAAAATAACTGGTGCATTAAATGGGTCCCTTCTAAAGGTTGAAAATACAGTTATTGATCCAAGTCTCTGAGTGAATGCTTAGGTGACCTATCTTGAGAGAGTTTTCCTCTCATTTTAAAAAAACATTTTAAAAATTGGTAAGTTTTACTCTACAAGCTATTGGATTTTTTTCAGTTAGTTTGTTGCTTAGTGGTTAATGATAAATTCCTTGGGATAGTTCCCTAATCTAGGAACATATCAAGGAACAATAGACCCCGTTCACCAAGCTTCTCCTCTCACAATGACCTCCATAATGGGCGATTTGATCAAGACCCAATCTTTGGACAAGGGGTCGGTGTATTCTAGGCCCTCATAGTCGAGGTTTCTAAGCACAGAGCTCACTAAAATCCCAACAATTAATGTTTTGTGAAAAAATTGTTCGAAGCACCAAAAATCAAACCCATTACTACATCTTCCAAGTGTAAAACCCTTGTCTTCGCAAAGAAGATTATGTTCGACAAGTTCATGGGATAATGGTCAAACTATAGAGTCTTGGAGTTATAGTGTGAAGAATATTGGATTTTGTTGATGAAAAATTCCTTAAATGTTTTCCTATATGGATGAGGCCACATTGCTTTCTTGATCTAGTTGAAGGAGGATAGTGATTTAATATTTTATAACAACCCTTACCTTTTGGGCTATCAAGGGATTTATCTAAATCAATAGACATTGGACTTTAACCTTGATAGGGACACTCCCAAGTCGGCCATGCGGTAGGTTCATTTCCTTCATTTCTTATTAATCTTTTGTGATGAGCCATCATTATAGGTTATTGGCCACAACATTAGAAGGGTTTTGAACAAACTTGTCCCAAGGGAATACCAATATTGTTGTGTGTATATTTTTCCAAAGTAAGCCTTGAGAAATTGCTTCCATAATCCATTTGGATTAATCTATGTGGATGGTGTCATATTCACGAACTAGACTATGGGAAACTCCCATTTAATTAGTGCAACATATTCCACAAGGTTGACCCCTTGGCAGAGATTGCAAGAAAGGGCCAACATGCATGATTTATTCCCCTAACGAGAAAATGTAAACAATCAATAGAAGGAAATGTATGTAACCAAAAACCCCTCCCAATAGGTCCAAAGGTCCACCTTGCCCCCATATTAAAACCTAACATATTGTTCCGAGGTCTTAAAGAACTTAAACATAAGTGTGGAAGACCCCTATGAAATATATGACATGAAGGATTGGTATAAGGAAGAGGAGGTGGTAGGATCCTCCCCAGGGATGATTAGAATTAAGAATATGATAAGTATGGTGGCCATTTAATATAATGTGGACTAAGTCGACAATATTAGTTATTATTAAATATAACATATTGGGTAATTAACATTGCATAAATGTAAGGTGGCCTCATTAAAAAAAGGCTACTAGATAGTTAGTTTTGATTATGGTTAGTGTTTCCTAGCTAGATATAAATAAGGATGGAGTCCTCCTCATGAATAATGTATGTGAATATTATTGTATTGGAGCCTATCTCATTGGGAGATTTCCCCCTCAAAGAGGCAAGTGAACAAGACTTGGTTCTTCCATAAAAGGATCACTATATGGTGCTACCCTACCTTAAGGGTTTTTGATTTGATTAAAGTATTGAGTATTTCAAATAGATTGCTTGTGATTCAATGTTAAGGGCTAACAACCATAACAAGTGGTATCATACCTCTTTCTTGGGCATTTTCTTTGGCTGAGGGGAATCTTTTTTTTTCTTAGATTTTTTGGGTAGGTTTTTCTATTGGTTTGTTTGGTACTAGATCATAGCTAACCCAATGCCATTAGAAGTGGAGTGGCCATGGAATTTCAGAATTGGGTCCTAATAGAGATGATGAGAAGTATCATGGAAGTTATGTCTACTTTAAGTTGTGACTCAAAACCCTCGCATGAATTTATCATGGCACAATTATCTCTTTGTTTATGAAGTAGATCGCAACATAACCAATGCCATTAGAATCATAATGGTCATGTCACATCAAAATTGGGGACCATAATAGAGACCTTGAGTAGTATCATGGAAGTTACAACTATTTTAAGTTGTGACTAAAAACCCTCATGGTATATTCTTGTGGCATGCTTATCTCTCTATTTAACATAACTAGTGCCATTAGAATAAAAAAGGTGATGGCATTTTTGAATTGGATTCATAATAACAATTATATTAATAATGAGGGAGTTATGGTCATTTCAAACTACCACCCCAAAACCCAAGCCACGTCACAAAGAAGATCCATTGAATGTAAGCTTCATTAAAGTATGTAGTAAAACCCTACTTCGTTTACTTACATTAGATTATTTCATTTAACATGGATATATTAGCCCCTATCATTGAGGCACATCTAGGGTTGTATGTAAATTATATGGAAGGTACAAATTATGTAGAAGAAGTCCCTACTGTACATTTTCTGAATTTGCTATGGAATATGAAAAGCATATCAAACGATGGTTACTCAAAGTAGAAAAAATTTCAGACCCTAAAGAAGTTCGTAAAGAGATACTTTTTCTAGAGAATTGAGTACAAAAACTATAGAAAGCATGTGAAGCAATCCAAAGGTTGGTAATTTGAAAAAATATTAAAGAGGAATATAAAAGAGAAATACAGGCATGGTGTGATTTAGAGGAGGCTTACAAGGAATTATATAAGGACAATTTTCATTTATGGGAAGACAACTACTTTTACCTTCTCTTTGATGACCATACTCCTCCATATGAAGTGAACATCATTGAGGGAATCCAGGAGTAAGTTAACACTACTAATTTTTAGTTTGCGTATTCTTCAGCGATATTGTTCCTTCCAAAACTACAAGTGACCTTTTATAGCTTTGTGGATGATTGTTTTATTAAGGATGGTTTTATTTATTTGGATCCACGTGGATATGGTGGGAATTTGGAGTACAACACTCAACAGTTCATCGAGCTTAGGTTCCTTAAGTTGGGATCCATGATGAGCACTTGGACATGGGACCCTAGTTTATGGAATAGCTTCCTAGGCTACTTCAACATTGCAGTCAACCCCCATATGTGGGACCTTAGTTTATGGTTGTATATCATCGCAACAAGCATTTAGGAGAATGCTTCTTGAAGAGGGATGGAATGGTGGAATCCACCCTAGGGTGTAATAGGGACCTATGGGCCCATTAGAGTTGAGAATAGGATGCATATGGTGGTTATTTGATGTAATGTAGACTAGGTCCATAATGTTAGTTACTATTGAATAAGTCCCAATAGGTAGTTAGCATTGCATAAATGTAAGGTGGATTTAGTAAAGAAGGCCCATTAAGTAGCTATCTTTTGGTCATGGTTAGGGTTTTCTAGCTAGCTACAAATAATAATGAAGAATTCCTTATGAATCATGTATGGGAATATTATTGTATTGGAGCCTTGATCATTGGGAGGTTTCCACCTTGAAGAGGCAAGTAAAGAAGAGTTGATCCTTCCATGAAATAATTGTTATATGGTGTTACCCTACCATGAAGTAAAGATTGCAAAACCTATCATAACTTAGTTGTCAAACTAATGGTGAGGACAAGCATCACAAGTTGCTATTTGCAAATGCGAGTTGAATCATTATCATTATTCAAGGAAAACCAGACCACCTAAAATAACTTATCATAAATCTACATGTTATCGAAGTGATATTGCATTAATTTAAAAAAATATTTTCATTTCCTCAAAATCAATTCTTATCTAAAGTGATCAATCGTCTTGCATAGAACATTAAAAAAGGAAGGGCACAAACAACTTATAAGTAATATATAAAAATATGTGGTTGATGTTTTTCTTTTTAATGCTAAGTATAAAGCTATTGGAATAGTTCTAAAATATAGAAAATTTATTTATTAGTAATTAATAAAATAATATAATATAGAGTGATTTTGTGAGGAAAATAATGGAGTAGTCTATTTATTCTATGTTTTGGACTTTTCGTTGGTTTTTTGTCAGAATCCGATAATTTGTTTTTGGTAAAATCTAATTTTGGAAGGGTTTAAATGGTGTTTTTGAATGCATAAATGGATTCAAAACCCTCAAATACCTCTTTGACATTTATATTATGCAATTTCCCCAACTAATATATGTGAATCTAAGATTTTTTGAAGATTTCCAACTAGAAACTGAACCAAAAAAACAGGAAAATATGCCTGGAAAAAATAGAAAATATAGAATATTTAAACTAATCCAAAAACAATACTTGTAATATTATTTATCAATTTTAAGATTAATAAGATTTATTGTCCATTGGTTTTAGCTTGGGTGGTTGGGAGGAAAGATGTTGCCCTCCCCACCCAGGTTCAATTCTTGTAAGTGACATGATGCTCTTGTTGAGCCCTATTGTAATGATTGCATTTCAAGCTTTCTTTGATTCCTTCGAAATAGCAAGAAGGTGATTTTTCCGTTGAAAAAAAAATATTAATAAGATTTATTATACATATAAAGAAGAAGTGTAGAGTAAATATTTTTGTCAAATATCATTTATATCTTTAAAAATCGTGGAATGAAAGTATCACAATTTTTTAATGATTTAAGGGCTATCATTCAACTGTGGACCACCTTATTACTCTTAGGACCATTGCTGAGGAGTGTCACAATAATAAAAATAATCTTCTATGTTGCTTTGTTGACTTTAGCAAAGCATTTGACACAATGCCTATAATTACCCTTTGGAATATATTATAAGAGCTAAAAGTCCCTTTTGAGTTGAGAGTTGTTGCGATAAGGTGTATGAGAAGGTTATTTCCAATTTTAGGAACTCTAAGGGCTGGTCATAAGAAATTGATTGTAATATAGGAGCCAAGCAAGGTTGTCCCATATCCCCTACCCTTTTTGGTATTTACATTGACAAGCTAGAGGTTTGTTTGGAAGAGGTAGACTGCGTTGGCATGCCTTTGGATGGTGTGGTCATCATCCTTCTTCTCTATGCTCATGATATTGTTCTTATATTCAGGAGTCCCAATTATCTTGACAAGCAACTAAAAATTCTCAAGGATTTTTTCTCTAATATGGGTATGACTATTAACACCGATAAAACAAAGGTTATGATAATCAAATCCCAAAAGATCACTTATGATAATTTCATGTATGACAACAACAACTTGGAGGAAGTGACTTTATATAAATATCTCGGAATCGATCTTCATCATAAGCTTAACATGAACTATAGCATCGAGAAAAGGATTAATAAAGGATGTAAATCTTATTATGGACTTGAAAATAGTTGTAAATCAATAGACCCCTGGCTTCAGGATAGAAATAAATTCCTCTTTGAGACCATCATCACTCTTGTTAGCTTATATGATTGGGAAGTTTGGGGCTACAACATCTCTAGAGAATCTCGGAGAAGGATATAGAAAATCCAAAAGCCATTTATAACTTGTAATCTAAAAATTAAAGGCACTAGACCCTACCTTATCCTCCTCATAGTAGTGAGTCCCTCCATGATTGAGAGTTTGGTTATGACTAGGTACCTAATGTACACGAACAAGATAAACAATGTGGGAGACAATAGGCTTCCTAAGATTGCTTCATACTCTAGTCAAAACCGCTTGCAACTTAAGCAAGGTTGGCATAAAGATGCCAAGTCTTGGCTAAACCATTTGGGAGATAAGGAAGAGGTCACTATGAAAAAAAACGATAATATTAAAAGTATTATTACATCTAAATTTAAGGAAAAGATGTAATGCGATAATGAGTTAGAGGAGAAAATAAAATTAAGATATTATAAGGAGGTGATTAACCCTAACTTAGAAGATTAAAAGTATCTCTTTATTTTAACTAGCGTAAAGAAGAAAATCAACAATTGCTAAAATAAGAACAAACTCTCATGAGCTCCATAGTGAAACAAGGCGCTGGACAATTCCTAAAACGTCGTGGGAGAAAGAATCTGTCATCTTTGTGACACAAAGAGGGTTGAAGATGAATATCACTTTCTCATAGAATGTCATGCATACACTCACATTAGAGCATAATTTCAAAACATTTTCTATAACACTGACCTTCCTATCCTTTTAACTCATCACAACAATAGTGATTTAGGAATGCTTCTCTTAAAGCTTTGTGAGCATATAAATAAAATTCTAAATAAAACTAGGTGACTCCTTTCCTTTTTAGGGTCTAATAGACCAAAGTTGGTCTCCTTTCCTTTTTAGGGTCCAATAGACCAAAGTTGGTCTCAGTGGATGTTAATAACTATCATCATCATCATCATCATTGGTCTAATTATTGGTTTCACTATAAATGTGATAAGCACTAGATTTGCTTTTAGAAATATTAGTTTTACTTTTAAAATTCATAGCATTTGAAAATTATTTTTGACTAACAAAATGAAAGTTGATAAAATCTTTGTAGTGGTTCATCTTTCTCTTATTAATAATTTCATTCTAATTCTAGGTCATATCTTTAAACTTAAGAAGGACGTAAAATTTAACGTGTAGTCTAAAAATTCTACAATTTGAGTGGGAATAAATGAATTTTTCGAGCACGATTTTGAAAAAATTCGGCTATAATTTTTCAAAATCTAGGTTATACCTGTCAAATTCTAGAATTTTGGGTGCCCCATGGGTTTTTGAGGGTGTTGAATCCATTCCTACCATCAAAATCTAAATAAAACACACCTAAATTCTGATTTTGCAAGATAAAAATATGCCAGATTCCAGCTAAAAATGGCCTTCCGATCCAAATCGTCTAATTTTTAGACATCTCCAAAATTTAATATTATTAAGTTTTAATAAAGAAGCTAAGCTTTGAAATCTCTAATCCAGTTTCATTATCCTTAATTTTGTTTAAAAAATATCTAATTTAAGGTCATGACCTAACCATATGTCAAATTGATACATAAAACCCCCTTGTTTATGAGACAAGTAACTTCCCACCACTTAGTAGTTTGACTAGTTATTTTATAGAGGTGTACATACCCTACCTCCTTATAGATTCAAACATTTAATCTCTAAAGAAAAAACACATATTCTTCATTATCAAACTCAAAACAATAAAAATGTTTCATCACTTAACTCAACAATTTATAATAATAATAATAATAGTAATAATAATAATCTATTTTTTAAGGTCACAACCAAGTGAGACACCAATTTGATGTATGAGATCCCCTTGTTTGCAGGACAAGGGACCCCTCTATGCGCATCGATGTTCTTAATAGTTAGGCCCACTCAAGTTGTACATTATATACATTATATACATTTGAAGATTTCCAACTAGAATTCGAACAAAACAAACTGGAAAATATGCCTGGAAAAAATAGAAAATATAGAATATTTAAACTACTCCAAAAATAATACTTGTAATATTATTTATCAATTTTAAGATTAATAAGATTTATTGTCCATTGGTTGTAGCTTGGGTGGTTGGGAGGAAAGATGTTGCACTCCCCACCCAGGTTCAATTCTTGTAAGTGACATGATGCTCTTGTTGAGCCCTATTGTAATGATTGTATTTCAAGCTTTCCTTGATTCCTTCAAAATAGTAGGAAGGTGATTTTTCCGTTGAATAAAAAAGATTAATAAGATTTATTATACATATAAAGAAGAAGGGTAGAGTAAATATTTTTGTCAAATATCATTTATATCTTTAAAAATCGCGGAATGAAAGTATCACGATTTTTTATGATTTTAGTAAGTTAATAAATCATAAAAACTATTTAAATTAACAAAGTAAATAAAGTTATGTCATATTATTAAAGGTATAAAATGTTGAAATGAAATAATGTTTATCCTCAACTATCTTTGTATTTCAAATTCCATTGTTTTATTTTTTAAAGTGGAGATAAAAACAATCCATTTAATTGCTCTGGAAAATAAGATCAACATATGGCTAGAAAGGATTGAAAAAAGAACTAACGTCCAAGCAGGATTTAAGGGATATCATTCAACTGTGGACCACCTTATTACTCTTAGGACCATTGCTGAGGAGTGTCACAATAATAAAAATAATCTTCTATGTTGCTTTGTTGACTTTAGAAAAGCATTTGACACAATGCCCATAATTACCCTTTGGAATATATTATAAGAGCTAAAAGTCCATTTTGAGTTGAGAGTTGTTGCGATAAGGTTGTATGAGAAGGTTATTTCCAAGTTTAGGAACTCTAAGGGCTGGTCATAAGAAATTGATTGTAATATAGGAGCCAAGCAAGGTTGTCCCATATCCCCTACCCTTTTTGGTATTTACATTGACAAGCTAGAGGGTTGTTTGGAAGAGGTAGACTGCGTTGGCATGCCTTTGGCTGGTGTAGTCATCATTCTTCTTCTCTATGCTCATGATATTGTTCTTATATTGAGGAGTCCCAATGATCTTGACAAGCAACTAAAAATTCTCAAGGATTTTTTTCTCTAATATGGGTATGACTAATAACACCGATAAAACAAAGGTTATGATAATCAAATCCCAAATGATAATTTCATGTATGACAACAACAACTTGGAGGAAGTGACTTTATATAAATATCTCGGAATTGATCTTCATCATAAGCTTAACATGAACTATAGCATCGAGAAAAGGATTAATAGAGGATGTAAAGCTTATTATGGACTTGAAAATAGTTGTAAATCAACAGACCCCTGGCTTCAGGATAGAAATAAATTCCTCTTTGATACTATCATCACTCTTGTTAGCTTATATGATAGGGAAGTTTGGGCTACAACATCTCTAGAGAATCTTGGAGAAGGATAGAGCAATTCCCAAAGCCATTTATAACTTGTAATCTAAAAATTAAAGTCAATAGACCCTATCTTATCCTCCTCATAGAAGTGAGTCCCTCCATGATCGAGAGTTTGGTTATGACTAGGTACCTAATGTACACGAACAAGATAAACAATGTGGGAGACAATATGCTTCCTAAGATTGCTTCATACTCTAGTCAAAACCACCTGCAACTTAAGCAAGGTTGGCATAAAGATGCCAAGTCTTGGCTAAACCATTTGGGAGACAAGGAAGAGGTCACTATGCAAAACAACGATAATATTAAAAGTATTATTACATCTAAATTTAAGGAAAAGATGTAATGCGATAATGAGTTAGAGGAGAAAATAAAATTGAGATATTATAAGGAGGTGATCAACCCTAACCTAGAAGATTAAAAGTATCTATTTTTTTAACTAGCGTAAAGAAGAAAATCAACAATTGCTAAAATAAGAACAAACTCTCATGAGCTCCATAGTGAAACAAGGCGCTGGGCAATTCCTAAAACATTGTGGGAGAAAGAATTTGTCATCTTTGTGACACAAAGAGGGTTGAAGATGAAAATCACTTTCTCATAGAATGTCATGCATACACTCACATTAGAGCATAATTTCAAAACATTTTCTATAGTATCGACCTTCCTAACTTTTTAACTCATCACAACTATGGTGATTTAGGAATGCTTCTCTTAAAGCTTTTTTAGCATATAAATAAAATTCTAAAGAAAATCAGGTGACTCCCTTCCTTTTTAGGGTCCAATAGACCAAAGTCGGTCTCAGTGGATGTTAATAACTATCATCATCATCATCATCATCATCATTGGTCCAATGATTGGTTTCACTATAAATGTGATAAGCATTAGCCTTGCTTTTAGAAATATTAGTTGTACTTTTAAAATTCATAGCGTTTGAAAATTATTTTTGACTAACAAAATGAAAGTTGATAAAATCTTTGTAGTGGTTCATCTTTCTCTTATTAATAATTTCATTCTAATTCTAGGTCATATCTTTAAACTTAAGAAGGACGTAAAATTTAATGCGTAGTCTAAAAATTCTACGGTTTGAGTCGGAATAAATGAATTTTTCGAGCACAATTTTGAAAAAAATCGTCCATAATTTTTCAAAATCCAGGTTACGGTTGTCAAATTCTAGAATTTTCGGTGTCCTAGGTGTTGAGGGTGTTCAATCCATTTCTACCATCAAAATCCAAATAAAACATAGCTAATTTCCGATTTTCCAATATAAAAATATGTCGGATTCCAGCTAAAAATGGCCTTCCGATCCAAGTCATCGCATTTTTAGACATCTCTAAAATTTAATATTATTAAGTTTTAATAATGAAGCTAAGCTTTGAAATCTCTAATCCTGTCTCATTATCCTTAATTTATTTAAAAAAATTCTAATTTAAGGTCATGACCCAACCATATGTCAAATTGACACATAAAACCCCCTTGTTTATGAGACAAGTAACTTTCCACCACTTAGTAGTTTGACTAGTTAGTTTATAAACGTGTACATACCGTACCTCCCTATAGATTCAAACATATAATCTCTAAAGAAAATACACATATTCTTCATTATCAAACTCAAAACAATAAAAATGTTTCATTACTTAACTCAAACAATTTATAATAATAATAATAGTAATAATGATTATCTATTTTTTAAGGTCACAACCAAGTGAGACACCAATTTGATGTATAAGACCCCCCAAGGAACCCCTCTATGCGCATCGATGTGCTTAATAGTTAGACCCAATCAAGCTGTACATTATATACATTTAATCATAACTTCAAACCCCACAACCTTACAATCAACTTCAATTCAACTTCAATGAAATATAATAATTAATAATAAAAAACAATTTAATAAAATATCAATAATAATTATATCAAACATCATTCGAACTTATAAACATATACTAAAATATATATTTTCATCTATTTGGCAGAGGACATTATGACACCTCTTCATGCGTGGGAATCCCACCCACCACAACCTAATTGCTAAATAGTTGTCTATAGGTTTGTAACGAAATATTTGAAGCCCCTAACTAGCAACACATTGAGACAGAAACAAGTTTCCATGATTAGGTCGTTTAGATGCTTACATCTAATGCTAAGTCTAATTTTGATTTTCCACCCAAAATATAAAAAAGAAAAGTCGTTAGCAAATGACAATATATCAAATTTCATATTATGCTCGCCACCGACTAAATCTCGACTTAAATACAGTTCCATATTTGTGAGTTGTTCTGACATAGAAGATCAGCTACCACACAGAGTAAAATACGAAATTCTACTTCTAGGCGGTAATTAAATGAAAGATATTTAGAGTCTTTTACCGTCTAAGAATGGTACCTTAAAGTGAAGATATTTGGAGTTTTTCACCCTTGATAGTGGTACTGGTACTGTAAAGGTCACCATATTGAGAAATAAATGTGATGTGATTGTTTTTGAATTGATCTTTAACATTAAATGATCCATTAAATCCACCTTCCACTTAATACTATTTTTATTAATTAGTGGTATCTTTGTCTCTGGTGGGTAGGCGGATTGGCCCCTCTAGGATTTCGTCTCCATTAGGTAACTTGTTTGCTTTCCATGGACTTTCCTGACTCATTGACCCATTAAATTCCATTGATATTTATATAAAATTTTAAAAACATTATTCTAAATTCTAGAGCATAATAATAGCTTACACCCGACCAAACACATACATCATCCAATTTTTAAATGGGGCACATAAAAATGGAAATTCCTGTTTGACCATATTCTAGGAACTTCTGTTGATGCTGGACCACACGTGGCAGATAGGAATGGAAATTCTTGTTTGACGAGTCTAGGAACTTGTATTAATGGTGGACCACATGGCGAGTGGGTACTTCCATTATAATTTATTAGCATTAAATTTTATTAGTATTTGACGATCACTCTCATGTATATTATTATTAGAATTCCATTGTAATGAAAGTAAAGCTAAGAGTTTTATGTGCATGAATTTTTGTGTCTAGCATGGCCCACCACCATATGCACGTGTTATCTACATATTCATTTTAAAAATAATGATTGAATGTATTTACATGTGTCTATTCCTAACATATAAGAAGAAAGGGTACGTTCTTGAATCATCGATAAACTTTGGAAATTGCAACTCAAAAATTCTCTCCCCAGTCCCCACATGATTGATGGACCCTTTGTGCACTTCATGTATATCTTAAATAACTTTATATGTCCAATCACTCTAAATGTTAATTATTGTAAGTGGTTTATTCTATGGTGATGTTTCATGTTAACGAAGTGAGTTAATAAGTAACATCACCATAAAATAAACCACTAACTATGAGTTAATAGGTAACATCACCATAAAATAAACCACTTGCTAAAATTAACATTTAGATTGATTTGACATATAAAGTTATACATGAAGGGCACAAGTGGTAAATTGATGGAAGTTTTCTATCATTGGTACAGGTCCGATCGATTCTTACAGTGAGGGTGTTAGCATTTAAAACTAAGAGTCCTCAGAATGATATGTCTCAGGAGGAGCGATAACCTCGATTTCGACCAAAAAATAAGGGGTGTTGCTATAAAACCTAAGAGTCCTCAGAATGATATGTCTCAGGAGGAGCGATAACCTCAATTCCGACCAAAAAATAAGGGGTGTTGCTATAAAAAAAACGAAGTGAGTTAATAAGTGGATTAAATTTGTGTTTTTTCAATGGTTTCTTTTTTACAAAATAAAATCCACTTTAATTCATTTTTTTTCAAAATTATGATGGTTTGAGTGAGGTGAACATGTACCTGGACCTTGTATACACTGCTCGTTACACCCCGAGAGTTGATTTTACTTAAAGCATCAAACTAATGATCAAAATATTTAAAGGTAAAGTTCCATGATTAAAGTTCTTATAGATAGATGAAACTATAAATTTTAACAAAATTCCTAATAAATTTGGGAAACTTTTTCAACAAAAATAAATTGACTTTGTCAACTTATTAACTTACTCTTTTGTTAATTTACATTTTTGCTATCACTTATGTTGTATGATTGATTTATCATGTGATAATTTCCTTACTAGCATCAAAATCAAAATTTTGGAAGACAATCTCACCCATGTAAAAGTGAAAGTTCTATGTAGTAATGAAAGTTCCACTACCATACATCTTTTCACATTCATTCATAAGTCTTCAACATACAAATCATATAAATTTTCTTCATAGACAACAATCTTTATCATTTTCCTTAATTTTAACTGAATGTATTTGAATTTTAAGGCTACCTTCATGTTTGTTGTATGAGAAAAAAACTAAGCACGTGAGTAAATATCAAGAGGACAAGTACCTCGTAACACATATACTACATCAATTTCTAAAACCATGCAACCAAGCATATCTTGTGTCATTAGTGAACATGATTTGTATTACGTTGGGGCCAATTTGACATATTGTCGGGGATGTTGCCCACAAAAGTAACCTTGTTAGGTTGTTGGGGTTTTAGTTGTTTTCGAGTGACACTTACTCAAGATTCTAGGTTCGATGCCTAGTGAAAGGAAGTTGAAAGATTCAACATTTTTCCACACATTAAGAAAAATAATATTAAAAGAGGTGGTAGGTGTTGAGGGGAATCATTCTTGATCCCTATAGAATTAAGAATTGAGCAATGAGTGGGGTCTATGGATAGCCAAAAACAATTAAGCAAAGGCTTATGCTCTCCTTTTGAGAGCTAAAATATGGATTTAAATAGTGCCAAGTCTTTAATAGCTATTCTTCGATCATTATTAATCTCATGAATAACTTGAGCTCTTCATCCGATGGCAAGCTAGCTTGTCTCATTGCAAGAATAAAAAATGAGGCTATTTGTTTCGAAGATGTTAAGTATTACCATGTATTGAGGGATTATAATCACCAGACTGATATCCATGCCAATAGAACCTTGCATTTGAGAAAAGGAATTCTTAGAAAAGGCAAGGAAACATCTTTACAACCTATCCCCTAAGTCCATGAACCTTGTCAACGAACGCAAGTCATCATGTTCCTTTTGGTATTTGACATGCGTTTTTTTCATGTTAAAGAAGAAGTAATGAATATAAAGGGGTGTATGATGTTGTATGCATCATTCTCATGGTATTCTTAGACATGCTAACCTTAATTAGAATTTGACATATTGTAGTGTTGGGGGAGTTGAGATGGGTTGCAGGTGGCATTATGGTGCTTTGGGTATGCTGAGACTGCTTTTGGTGAGAAGGCATGCAATATATGCTTAGGAATAGGCTCTCCATGGTTGTCTTCTCTAGTTGTGTAGGACCTCCAGGTAAGTTACTACAACTTTGTTAGTTAAGAATTTTCTTGGCTAAATTTTGTACATTTATCTCATTGTTGGTTATTTGCCGAGTTGGATTTAGTTTGGTGCTTTTTGGTTTCCTTAAGCTTGCCTCTTCTCCGAGTCTAGGAAATTTTAGATTATGTATCCTTTGGGTTTTTCTACTATGGAGTATGCAATTTGATTCATTGCACCTGTAGTAGGAAGGTGGAGTCCCTTTCCCTCTTGAATTTAGGAAGCCCAACTCTTCTTCCGTGGGTTGGTTGAACCTGAAATTTTGGTTTCTAATGATTACTCCAAGCCATGCCTATTTGATTTTACCATGGTTATTTTGATTGGGCATATATAGAGTCTTTGGGGAATGGATTTCCCTGGGAATCATGGGAATGATCTTAGATAAATACACAAAATAAATAAAATCTTGCACATGTATGAAGATTTCAACAATGACAACATGAATTCCATATTCTTTGTAACAACCAAAGTCCATGATAATGAGCATTAATTCAACTCTAAAATACACAATGATAATGAAAACTCTCCTATAACAAAAAAGACAAATCTAGGTCTTGGAAGCAGAATGCTCCATGTTATGGAATATGGTTTGCAATTTAAGTAAGGGTTCACAGTCGACAAGTTATGATCTCAAAATGTCAGTGGGCTCTACCCATGACGAGCCTAAAGAAGAGGAAGTTGTCCATCAAATGCTGGAAGACATGAGCTTGGAAAATCAAGAATCACAACACACCAATGTTAGTTAAGATGAGGCACACAAGAATCATGTCTTCTATTAGTACCAATTTCTCTTGTATTGTGTAAAACTTATCTTGATATTAGGTGTCTTTTGAGAGTTTATACCGATTGACACTTTTTAAAATCCTCTGCAAAGAATGATATAAATCTATTTGCTTCAGATTCTTACTTCTTAGTTGATATGTTGAATCTTGAACTAAGTCATAGCATATTTTTTGTATTTCTATGCTGATTAGTTCGACCACGACTTCTTTTTAATATAAATTTTAATTGTTCTTGTTTTAAAAAAGAATTTTTTTAAGAATTTAGTTTTATTGTGAGATAGAGATGATTTATAAAGTATTATTGACATTGACATTTTGTTTATTAACATATTAGTTTTAGGATGCAAGTACCCAAATTAATGTTATTATGTCCTCTTCATTATAAATGTTGTCAATAATTTTAATATTATATTTCTTGAACTATCATATATATATATATATATAATAACAATCAAATATCCCTTCTATTATAATTGTGTTTTTTTCACAATAAAATTTTCTTAGTTGATATGTTGAATGTTGAACTAAGTGATAGCACATTTTTTGTATTTCTATGCTGATACAACTTCTTTTTAATATAAATTTTAATGGTTCTTGTTTTAAAAAAGAAGTTTGTTAAGAATTTAGTTTTATGGTGAGAAAAAGATAATTTATAAAATATTATTGAAATTAACATTTTATCTATTAAAATATTAGTTTTAGGATGCAAGTACTCAAATTAATGTTATAATGTCCTCTTCCTTATAAATGTTGTCAATAATTTTAATATTATACTTTGTAAACTATCATTCATATATATATATAATTTTATAAAAATCAAATATCCCCTCTATTACAATTGTGTTTTTTTTTTCACACTAATATCGCCTTCCTATTAAACCCCTTATTACTGATTTGTAACTTGATAAAAAGTTATTTATGCATGTATTAAAAAAAATTATGTAATCTTTAATTACTTTCATATATTATTAAAAATATATACTTTCAATCTATAAAGTATATTATTAAAAATATATACTTTACAATATGACAAGATTATTTACTTTCGAAAAAAGAATATTGGTCTAAAGCTCTTGCTTAGAATTGACGCATATGACTACAATTGTCCGTTGTCCGTTATTCTCCTCTTATGCTCACTACCGACTTCATAAAAGTGCGTTGAGAATCCCATTCACATACAAGGGAATAACCATCAAATCTTTAGATTGCCCTATATGTAGTCTAATGATTTGATAGTTGTTCCAATATGTGTAAATGTAAACACATCATTCAATATTAGGGTTTCAAGATTAGGTCCCAACAATATTTGTCGAATGTAAAACTCTTGGCAAGGTGTGGTACGGTGGGAACCTTGAAAGAAGTTTGTGAGAGCATATTTAGGAGATTATGAGAGGTATTTAAAAATCAAGATGAAGAATTTGGAAGAATTTACAATATTGATTTTATTTTTCTTCGGAAAAATAGATGTATTTCATTAATATTTTAACGAAACACTGTGTACAAAGATTACTGGGAGTCATATTTTTTCATTGTCTTCTACTTGATAATTTTGTAATCCTGTAATATAGCTGTGAACTGTTGCATTGTAAATCTCATATGATTTCTACTTAAATACAAAACTACCTGAAGATCTTATAGATCTATAGACGATTACATTTTATTAGATTAAAAACTGTGCATTAATGTAGTTTCCCGGCCCAAAATGACTTACATGTTCTAAAAAAGTATGGTTCTTTAAAAAAAACAAATTATAAATTTGGGTGCTCATTTACAACCCAATGTAGGGGCCTTTGTTGGTGAAGAAACTTGCAAATAAGATAAAAATGAATAGGTCTTGGATCATGTTCCATGATATTGTCGTTGTTATGCTCCCATTGTACCCACACTCCTTCAATATGTCTGAGACCAATTTTGGATAGTTGATCTGCCTTGTCATTTCTTTCACGATAGATATGCTAGAAGCTAATAAACTAAAATCTATCCACAATCCTAACCAACTCTTCATATATAGCTAAAAGATAAATGTTCCTAGGGTGATTCCTCTTTTTCATCCACTCGATAACTAGAAGAGAATCACCAAAGACCTGAATCTCTTGTATACCAAGGTTGATATAGATAATAAGGTGAACTTTAAAGCCAATAGTTCAACATGATTATTGGAAACTGAACCCAAACCAGCTGCAAAATTATAATGGTGATCATCAGAAAAAATGTATAATTCCACGTGCTCCACCCTTAGTTGGTTGTCCCTTACCATGTTGCTTCTATAAGAACTTGAAAACATATAAAACTTGATATACATAACTACGTCGATGTAGAGTATAATAAATGTGGAAATAATATATTTTTAAAATAGATTTCGGTTTTAGTTTCTTGTCATCATCAATTGTTGTGATGCAAAGTAGTTTTTCTTCTTAATTATCATTGTCCATTCTTTTCTTAGATATTGCGTGGGTATAATTGGTTCTCGTTGTTTCCCTTTGTCCTAGATGTGACCATTGTTTTCCTTATCCGAGGGAACTTGAGAAGACCCTTGATTTGCTTTTCTTCCTTGAATTCATCAAACCAATCCACATGGGTTTTGGGGGGTGATCATGAGGGTTTTTGTTTTCTCTAGAGGGGTGAGTTTGGATCCCTCATCAACTGAGAGGACTGCATTGGGGAGTTCCTTGATGGCAAGGTGTGAAATTGTTATTCTTTATAGGCAGGTTCCACTAACGAGGGAGGTACTGATGTGGATAGTTAAGAGACGGGCTACAGAGTGGGCGTCAAAGGGTCCTCGTTGATTAAGTGGTGCATCTTTGTTGCTCTATCAAACCAATTGGGATTCCGTTGTAATTTCCTTCATCACTCAATCTTTGAGAGATTGGTGCCATGTGTGGCAATGTGCCCTTTTTCAAAGCATGCCATGTATCGAAAGGTTACTTGCTTATAATCCATCTTTTGGGTATAGGTGTAACCTTTTGGTGATCAACTTGATTTTTGTTAGAAATCCCTTACTAAAATTCATGTTTACACATGAAGGCATATGTTGTAGTATGATAATGCTTTGCTTCCTTTCTTTTGAAATGCAATTTTCCTCTAGCATTTTTGATGTTGGATAGTGAGTCATCACCCCTAAAATGTAGAGGTACGTCAAGCAATCTTACTTAGATAGGCATTGTTGAAAAGGAATTTGAAGATAGGTCGAAGGTTGGAGTCCATGGATTCATGCAAAGCCTGGGTTTTCTTGAGAACCATAGACAATATTTAAGGCTATGATATGTCTCCTTTGCTAAACCAAATTCCACTATGAAGAGGCCATTTCCAGAAGGATATATGTATGCTTCTTCCTTGATATTTGGCTTCCAAGAGCATGAAATCCAATGGTGGAGATCAACAAGTTTTGGAAAATGACCATTAAACTTTACAAATAAGCCCATTATCTTTGTAGAATGTAAATTTCTTTGTTGCATCCTTAGTTATAATTATAGAGGGAGTTAGAGCTGCATATGGAATCTAAGAAATTGGAGTTTGTGGGGTCCTTGTTTACCACTACATCTTTCAAGAAAATACTTGGAGTCATGAAAGCTAGGGGTGAGCCTACTCTGACTGAGGACATAGCACCTTTAGGATATCATGGAGTTGCAAATACCATCATGGCTAATGGAGAGGGGGTCGTTAATGCCATTGATGGAGAGGTGATCCATGGAGTAAAGGGAGTGAACATGATGGTGAGAATGAGTTACGACGATGACAAAGAGAGAGAGTTCTAAGCAAGGGTTGAAGGAGACATTCATTGTGATGGCTAGTAGCTAGGGTAAAATCTAGTCCCTACCTTATTGGATTATGTCCATCTCTTCCTCATAAATACAAGTTTTCAAAACATAAAATAGACTACTAATAAAACAAAAAAATATTTTAATAATTTATGATGTTAAATTCCAGGAAATAAGTTTTTTTTTACAAGAATTGTTAAATATATTTCTATATAAAGACATGTGGTAAACCAAATATCATAGATTACATGGACAACAAAATCCACAAAATTTATTGTAGGTCTAAGCTTGTAGAATATTGTATCCCTTAGAAAACCCTTATAACATAACAAAAAGACTCCTATATGAAAAGACCTAGAACTATACTTCTTAACAAAAGAATCAACTAACCATATACAAAAAACATGCAAAGAGATTTTAATTTTGTGTCACGAAGTTCCCACTATGTGCATCTGTCATGATGTTGTCTTCTATTCCAGGTTCTTGAGCTTGAGGGCTTTCCTGATGTCCTTCAAATTTTGCTTCTGCTTGTTATATTGTGGCTCCCATTGCTTTTATTTCCCTAGCTAACCCAATTGACACAAGAGGAGGGGTTACTAAATTCCGTGAGCTCCTTGCAAACTCTAATACGATGCTATAAACTTATAATGCACTTCAAGGTTAATGCTAATATTGCTCATCCTCACATCCTACTGTTCAATATGTTACTCTAATTCCTCCTATTTTATAGCTTGCTTTTCCCATGTGCTAGTTGAGATAGTCCATTACTTGTCGCATCCCATCTATCTACCTAGAGAGATGCCTCAATACTCTCTTAACACCATTCAAGTTATTCCTCGGCATTCCACCAAATCCTGACTTATTTTCCATTTCTATATATCTGAATGGAAGAAATGAAAATACAACTACAAGACTCACCAAGACTTCATTAAGAGGAATTATATAAATTGAGAAACAAACAAGAATAGGCACTTAAAGCTACTGTTTGTAATTGATTTGCAGTTGAGGAAAGATATTACTAGGGCTTAGAATGCAAATGCCATAGATTACCCCAAATTTGTTCCAAACTCTACTCACCATCTCATGATAGACCACTGACACATTTTCATCGAGCTTCCATTGCACTGAAACATAGGAAATATATTGTTGCAGACATAAGCCAATGTGATACAAGAGAAAATATCCCACCTTTGTGTGGGTCTTCCATTACTTCCCAATTTAACTTCAAATTGTGCCAAAATATATGCAAAGACGTGGGAGGACCAGAGGCATGGGAGGGAGTTAATACTCCTCCATCGAACCTTGATCTATTTATTCTAACAATTGTCACTTGGATGGCATGCTTAACTTTGTATGCTCAAGAGTGGAGGCTCCTGTTCCTTTTATCCACTTTACTTATCATGCATTACATAAAAACATTAAATTCAAGGGACTAGCGGATCCAAGCTTGGCTTGGTGGTCCCTCATTTTATTTTAGCATTCCTTTACCTATGTTGACTGCTATATTCACCATCTTGTCTGCATGGCTATTATTTTCTCTTTGAATATGGTAGATTGAGGCTATGTTAAGAGAGGGCAATAGATCTAGGATTCTCAATAACAATGGAGACAATATTGAATCCTTTGCCACAACATTTTCCTAATTAATATTATAACCAAGAATGAGTTTCCAAATATGATTGCATTCTTGATTTGATGAGAGTCTAGGATTCTAATCCCATGATATAGAGCATGCACTTTTGCTTGGTTGTTGGTCATTATTCTCAATCTCCAAACAAATGTCACAACTTGGTTTCCTTCATATCCATATATGACACACACCCCACTCCTTCCGCCCCTTCCAAGCAATAACATTTTCATCATGAAAAGTGTATGAACTTTCAAAACATTAATTGAGTTAAAAAATATAAGGGCACACAAAATAAGTATAACAAAGCGTATGTCTTTTCTCAAATTCTTTGTTCAAATTTTCATGAATGAATGTTGACTTGCTTGCTAAATATGGAAAACATGAGATAATATAAATTATACAACATTGAAAAATTAGTAAAAGCAATGTATAACTAATTTGGATATTTATAGCCTTGTTGGAATCCCTCGCATTGACAAGATTGAAGCTTGGCCAATCCACAAAAATTCTTGCATGTATATGATATTAGGAGTTCAACTAGTATAAATTGTTCTTATTTGTGTAAATACCAACAAATAAATTCATTTTCTATCATGGGAAAATGATCCCAACATTATTAAAGTGCTACTTTAGAAACAAATGACAGGGTAGAAACTCTTAGTAGATATTAACAACAAATTGTTAATTTTTTAATGTTAAATTTGGAGCTGCAATAATACTTGAAATCAAATAGCAATCATACACATAAGCAATCACATTCTACACATGAATTTACCTTGAGGAAACCCTCTATGACTTGAGGGAGAAAAACCCTAGGAAAACCTTCCTTAGTATATTGATAGATAATAGAGAATGTCTTTTACATCAAGCACCCCCAGTGCAATTACAGAGCAAGAGAAAGATAAAGAAGAGAGACTCAAAATAATATCCTACACAAAGAAAAACACATTTCCCTCAAGAGAGAAGAGAATTCGCTTCACATTGAATTCATCAATCATGTATAACATATTTATATATTCTTCACATGCATCAACTTCTACTTTTATATTCTGACTTAGGATGAACTCTCCCTCCATCTGGATGCATCAATATGGCATGAAGAAGTGCGCTCCACTTCTCATGCAGTGCATTAACTCAGTGAACCGATTCTTAGGATGAACTCACCCCTTAACTGAAAGTTTGCCCACTTAGTTAGGCGGCTAACTTAAGTGTTGTCATGCAAATGTCACAACTGAAGTGTCATCTTTTAGTTTAACATAAGTGTCGTCTTTTAGTTTAACATAAGTGTCGTCATGCAATAACACTTAGTTAACTAGATCTTCTTTGTGATCACTTAGTTAACTCTCTTAATTGATTCTTTCTTGTTAACATCACTGTAGTGATCAATTCAAGTTCTCCGTTGATTTATTAAAGTCTTCATTGATGTTTAACAATTTGAATTTCTCTCTTAATTTATTCTTTTATGTGCAATTCGAATTCTCTCATATCTTATCACATCTTATCTTTCTCTTGTCTTATCTGCAGGGTCCACATGTTCCAGATTAATTATCATATCAAATATACTAAGGAGATTTTCCCAATGATGCGATCATATTGTTCTACTGTCGTTCCAAGTGGTTATACGCTAGAGTAATTCACTCTAGAGGTGGCCAATCTCAAGAGGAGACTTAATAGCTCAACCATGGTTAGTAGTAAATCACACACCATACATGCTTCGACATGCAAAGCATCACCTCAACACATGAGGCACCACCTCAACACATGAGGATATGTCTTGACACACAATACCTTATCCTTGACTAGCAAGACTATACAACATCACTTTGACATACAAAGCACTTTCTTTAACACATGAAGCTTAACCATTCTTTATTCCAACTCAAGATTCTTCTCCAAGTTTCCTGAGTCCAACTTAGGCTCCTATAAGGCACTACCTTGACACATGAGGCTCAACCTGGACACACAAGATTGACCTAGAGAATGAATCATGATGTTGTAAATTTAACACTACCTCTCAGCGAGGGAGGCATTCTCTTCTATGCCAAGCTTGTCTCGGAAGTACCTATACTTCGTCATGGATAGAGGATTAGTCAACATATATGCAATATGCTCACCAATAGCAATGTATTGAAGTCTTATGGTAACTATCTGGACCATGTCTCTGATGTAGTGATACTTCATCTCAATGTTTTTTGATCTATCATGAAACACATGGTTTTCTGAGAGCTTTATGCAACTATGATTGTCAGAGCGAATGAAATGAGTCTCAAGCTTATCACTTAACAACCCAGCAAATAGCTTCCTAATCCACACAACTTCTCTGCAAGAGGTACTAGCTGCAATATACTCTGCTTCTGTAGTGATTTGGTCTACAGAGGCCTGCTTCCTGTTGGACCAAGAGATCATGGCTGATCCCAAGCTAAAACAAAATCCATAACGGTACTCTTTCGGTCCACAATACTACCACCCTATTCGGAGTCGGCATATCCAAGTAACATCATTCCACCATTGGAGGCATATCTGAGTCCATAAGCAATAGTAACTTGAAGGTATCTAAGCACATGCTTGGAAGCAACCCAATGTCTATGTCTTGGCTTAGACATGAACTGACTAAAGATACTCACTGCATAACATATGTCTGGTCTACTATGTATCAAATACATCAAGGAACCAATGAGCTGTCTATACATGGTAGGATCTACTAGATCCAATCCAGAATCTAAATCATGTAGCTTCTTTAGATTAGACACCATTGGAGTAGACATGGACTTACATTCCATCATACCAAATCTTCGTAACACATCAATTGTGTACTTTCCTTGCGAGATAAAGATCTCATCTTTCCTTTTCCAAACTTCTAGACCAAGAAAATAGTGCACAAGATCTCATCTTTCACACATCATGGATTTTGCAGCCTCACATATTGTTCTGTTCTTTCTTTTAGCAACCCCATTGTTTCGGGGGTTGTAGGGTACAATCAACTGTCTTTTTGTTCCTGTATCCTGACATAATTAATTAAAGTCATGGGACTCAAATTCTCCTCCATTATCATATCTCAAAGCACGAATGTGCTTTCCAGTCTGATTCTCAACCAGTGCTTTAAACTCTTGAAAATTGTTGAAAGTTTCACTCTTTGCCTTCAGAAAATAAATTCATGACTTGCGAGAGAAGTCATCTATGAAAAACACATAATATAAATAACCACTCAAGGAGGGTGCAGACATAGGACCACATATATTGGAATGAATCAAGTCAATAATCACTTTGGATCTATTGGTACTACATGGAAAACCCTTCTTAATGTTTTTGCCTAGAGTGCAACCTCTATAAGCACTATCAAAATCAAATTTAAATATGGGCATACCTTTCACCATCTTCTGCAATCCAGGTAGCACTTTGAAATTTAGATGACCAATACTTCTATGCCACAGCTCACACAGACTGACTGTGTCATGGATCATGGCTTGAATGAGTTTTCCAGGAACTTTGTAGAGACCTCCCTCTCTAACTACAATCTCTGAAGCAAAGTTCAAGTCTTCATGCTCAGGCCATAGGAGCGCTTTGTTGTCCATGAAGATAACTCTAAATTATCTTCTAGAACTGAAATATACAGGAGGTTCTTCTTCAATCTGTGGACAAATAAAATTTCATCCACATGTAGTACATTTCCTGAATCCAACTGAAAGGAAGTGGATCCAATACCTTGGATCGAATAGGTGGGATTATCTCCAAGCTCCACCTTACAGGGAAAATGATTTTCCTTCAAATCTGTGATAACGCTCCTATATCCAGTCATGTGCTTGGATGTGCCACTGTCTACCAGCCATGTCTCAGCACTAGTGGTAATGGATCTAGAAAGGGCCGAGACAAGATAATATTCCTTCCTCGTCTCTTGATCATCTGATGAATTCTTTCTTGTAGGTTCATCTTTTGTAGCAGTGAAGCATGAAACCTACCATTGAAATTTCCTCTTTGCTTTGAACAACATTCTCTTGCATAATGATCCTTCTTATTGCAATTGAAACATTTAACTTTAGAATTATCAAAGTGCTTGAAATCATTCTCCTTTTGATGAGAGAATTTCTAGTGATATTTCTTACCTCTTTTCATCCATGCCGCAAGAGCGAGGTTCTTTTCTTTAGAGGAAGTATACTTGATCTGGATTCGCCCTTATTCTTGTAGGAAATCATGCCACAATATTTTGAAGTTAGGTTTCATTTCTCAACCATTTACTGCAGCCAATAATGTCTCCCATGAGGATGGAAGACCATTGATAGTAGTCTGAATGAGATCATCATCATCGATAATCACACCAATGCCCATGAGTTGATATCTTAATCGAGAGATATGTGTGAAGAAGAAATCCACAACTTCATCCTTATCCATCTTCAAATTTCGAAGCTTGTTCTTCAATGCTCTCTTTTGACTGTGAAACTTCTTCTCATAAAGATTTGTGAAATTGTCGAAGCATTCCTTTGTGATCTTCAATGGAGTAATCACGGGAATCAAGTTTTCTTTCACATAATCATAAATGATTCTCTTTGATTTGGATTGATTCTTCTTGAAGGTAACGCACCTTGCATTAGAAGTAGGCCCTTCAATAACACGGGATATGTATCCATCCAGATCATGCTCTTCCAGGATATTCAAGATCCTGGCCTCTAAGTATTGAAGTTCGAATTTCCTTTAAGATGGTCTTCCGGTCTCACTGAGATTGAGGCCATTTCTCTTCAAGTACTATGCACACTCAGGATCTACGTAGGCTCAAGATTGATTGCTGAGCTTAGCACTTTCATGCCTTGATATTTGATACCATGTTAATTTTTGATCTCTAATTTGGAGCTGCAATAATACTTGAAATCAAATAGCAATCATACACATAAGCAATCACATTCTACACATGAATTTACCCTTGGAAAACCCTCTATGACTTGAGAGAGAAAACCCCATAAAAAACTTCCTCAGTATATTGATAGATAGCATATATTGTCTTTTACATCAAGCATCCCTGGTGAAATTACAGAGCAAGAGAAAGATAAAGAAGAGAGACTCAAAATAATATCCTGCACAAAGAAAAGTGCATTTCCTTCAAGAGAGAAGAGGATTCGCTTCACATTGAATTCATCAATCCTGTATAACATATTTATATATTCTTCACATGCATCGGCTTCTATTTTTATCTCCTGACTTCAAGATGAACTCGCCATCCATTTGTATGCATCAAACTTGCATGAAGAAATGCGCCCCACTTCTCACTCAATGCATTAACTCACTGAATTGATTCTTAGGATGAACTCGCCCCTTAACTAAAAGCTTGCCCATTTAGTTAGGTGGCTAAATTAAGTGTCATCATGCAAGTGTCACAACTTAGGTGTCGTCTTTTAGTTTAACATAAGCGTCGTCATGCAATAACACGTAGTTAACTAAATCTTCTTTGTTATCACTTATTTAACTCTCTTAATTGATTCTTTCTTGTTAACATCACTGTAGTGATCAATTCGAGTTCTCCTTTGATTTACTGAAGTCTTCACTGAAGTTTAACAACTTGAATTTCTCTCTTAATTAATTCTTTTATGTGCTATTCAAATTCTCTCATATATTATCACATATTATCTTTATCTCTTGTCTTATCTGCATGGTCCACATGTGCTAGCTTAATTATCATATCAAATATACTAAGGATATTTTCCCAATAATGTGATCATATTGTTCTACTATCGTTCCAAGTGGTTATATGCTAGAGTAATTCACTCTAGAGGATACTTAATATCTCAACCATGGTTAGTAGTACATCACACAACATACATGCTTCGACATGCAAAGCATCACCTCAACACATGAGGCACCACCTCAACACATGAGGATATGTCTTGACACACAAGACCTTATCTTTGACAAGAAAAACTATACAACATCGTCACTTTGAAATATAAAGCACTTGCCTCAACACGTGAAACTTAACCATTCTTGATTCCAAATCAATATTCTTCTCCAAGTTTCTTGAGTCCAACTCAGAATCCTATAAGGCACTACCTTGACACACGAGGCTCAATCTTGACACACAAGATTGACCTGGAGAATAAATCATGATGCTGTAACTTTAACAAAAATTACTATTAGTGATTAAGTTACCTTTATAGGATGAATTAATGTGTATTTTTACCTAGTCAATAATGGGATTCCTGACGCCTTGTCAAATCCCCTTCACTTGCAACCATTACATTTTTTTATGTTTTTTTCTTTCAAAACTAAAAATGTCTATATCTAATGACATATTGACTGTTACATATGACATAAATGAGAAAGTACCTATAACCGCTTTCAAAGGTAATTGGCCAACTTATCAAGGGTTAACTACAAGCATTCCTCATTAAGTCATCTACTATTAGTTCCATATTATTTGTCAATAAACATTCATTAATTCTCTATTATGGTAACTAAGTGGTGCTATCTCTTTGATATGGAATGGATCACTATATATGTTGTCATCAATTTTGGTAATGTTTGGGTGGAAAAATTGGAGCCATAGACTTGTAAAGCCCATTTTAGGGGTAGGTTGTAGTTTGGTGATTTAGGGTCGTGAAACTTTTGGAGATCATTTGAGGCTTTAAATGGTTGTTTTTGGGGTAAAATGTGTGAAACAAAGCTTATATCCATTTAATGTTGTTTTGCATGTCGAGAGCATTCCAATAATGCAAAGATCACCTCAATCAGAGTCTATATGAGGAAGATATGCCTCTTGCAACTTGACCTATGCTTTTAACAGCCATGGTACCGAGTGTATTCCACACCAGTTCCTATTACTCACACATGTGGATCTAGTCATATGTAATACCCTGATGGTAAGCCTCAGACATACGTGACCTTGTCATTTATTTTTCTTTATGGTGGCACTAGGTGCCTGGACCATGGACCATTAATATGATTATTATTTATTTATATTATTATGCTATTTTATTATTATAATTACCTATAACTAAATAATGGCTCAACATGGACAACAAACATGGATGGGCGGTCTTGGATTTCCACATGTGAAGAGGCTAGGGTCAAGAGTGGTTGCTCATCCTAAGAGCACCTAATGGTTCCTAATTTTGATCTTAGTGGACCATTGTGGTCCTATTTTTCCTAGTTAATGTTTTGCATGCACTATTGCACCCTCACTGGAGAGAGTATTCCTTAACTGGATGTTGGTGGGGCCCACTCTCACATCTCTCATGCCTTATGTGCCTAATTGACTGTTTGTGTCAATCATGCACCTAGATTTTGTAACTCCACTCTAATTGGAGTGTCTTTTCAGTTAATTGGAGTAATTTTTAGTCAAATTTAGTTGTATTCAATTAATTGGAGTAATTTTGAGTCAGTTTGGTTAATTGGAGTTGTCCTCGGTTAATTAGTGTCTAATGTTAGTAGTCTTCAGTCAATGAAATGAATTTGAGTCATCCTAAGGTAATTTGAGCATTTTTCCGTCAATTCAAATTATCATGAGTGCATGGGAGTAATTTATAGGTAAATTCGAGCTAGTTATGGGGGATTTGAGTCAGTGTTGACAAATTTGAGTTAGCCAGTGAGTGGGATTGTTTTTTGTTAGTGGTTTAGATTCAATCTTAGTGGATTCAAGTTACTCTATGGAGAACTTGAATGGGTCATTCAATGGGTTTTGAGAAGCCTAAGTGATTTGGAGTTGCTTCTTAGTGGTCTGAAGTCCATCTCTAGGAGGAAATTCAAATTGGTATAGGGGGATTTGAATTGTTGGAGAGTGCATTATTCATTCTGCCATTGTGGAGTTTGTTGGTGAGTGAAGAGGGTTGCTCTGACTAGATTTTGAATTCCAAAGGAATATTTGGTATGGTATTGTGCACCCCATTGCACCAATTTTGTCTCGGAGGTGAATGGAGATTTGGTGAGGAGAGTTTAGTGATACAGTGGATAGACTACTGTCCCTTCAATTCAAATACCTAAGGAATGGATTCAAATTGGCATCTTCACCCAAAAGGTCAAGATATGTTTTGTAGGGAGAAGAGATTAGTTTTACCGCAACTTTGTCTGACAGGAGAGGGGGACAATCCTATGAAGAGACTATTTTATTGCGCTTTGTCTTGTAGAAGAGGGGGACAATACTGAGCAAAAAAATATTATTTGTTGCACATGGAATTGCAGGAGAGGGCGAATATCTTGATCAAGAGATCCTTTGTGTTGAGCTTTCCTTGCAGGAGAGGGGGACAATCCCGAGCAAGGGATCCTATTTGTTGTGTTTTGTTTTACAGGAGAGTGGGACCATCCTGTGCAAGAGATTCTAGTTGCTGAAATTTGTCTTCCAAGAGAGGGGGACAATATTGTGAAGGAGACCATATTGGCTGTAGATTGACTTCCAGGAGAGGGGGAAAATCCTATGGAAGAGATCTTACTGATCACAAGTTGTATTGCAGGAGAAGGGAAATCTTGTGCTGTATCCATCAGGTTGAGACCTGGGTTTTCTGTTATCCTTAGGGATCGAACTGGGAAGAGTTCCTTTCTCACGTGAAATACAAGAACTCATCTCGGGGGTGACCTGCTCAATAATTTTGCTTGACAATGTCTAAGGATGGGAGGAAAGTTGTTTGGTTGATACGAGTTGTGCCCTATAAAAAGATAAGTATTTATACTAGATAAAACTCTTTATGCATGTAGCTATATATGTGCCCATGGAGGATGATATATATTTATCATTATATGTTTTTAATTTGTATTCATGTTCATGGTGATTGGATAACTAAATGTTGATAAATTGACAACTCACAAAGCAAGTATGTGGTTGTGTTAATCTCGCTGTCAGAAGCTAGTTTGCTTTTGAAAATGATGATCATTAGGAGGGCTTATTTTAGGGCAGTCCATATGGCCGTGTATGGATGTTCTAGATGATATATTCCATGGAGGTTAATGGTTGTTATTTAATGTGGTGAATTCTGATAAAAGTAGTGATATAATTATGCTACTTAAGGTAGAATAGATTGCTGATTTATTTGTTACTTTAGAAGCTAGTTTGCTTATGAAATATGATCATTCAAGGATATGATATTTGGACAATGCATATGGCCATGTATGGATATTACATATCAGATATTATATGGGGTTTATGGCTGATAATTTTATGCATTAGACATGATATGCATTAATGTATAATTCTGCTTTAAAGAAATATATAAAGGTTGATTGGTTACTATTGTAAATGGAGTTCCGTGAATGTACATAAATCTAATTTATTTACTTGGTTATATGGTGACGAGCCGTTTCCTGTAGGTGATGAAATTTAGTAAACATGTGAAGAATTCTGTTATGAATTTATTCATGTGTCATTACATTGCATTGCACGTAGAATTGAGAATTGTTGCATTGGAAGGGTCGTCTTCTTTGTAGGTGGCTGATTGTTTTAAATAGTTTTGATTTGATTAGCATGTTAGCCTAACCTTGTAGAGTATTATTCCACTGTGCATACCTTAGATTCAGCCTTCCCATTTCATAAGAGCCATGTACCCGAACTTGGTGTGGTTTTCAAGGGTTGTGTATGTTACAAGTGGTATCATAGCTTAGGTTACAACCCTACGGCTGTTTGGGCCTTCTATGGAATTATGAATTTGTGTATATGGAATTTATTTATGTTTATTATATGTTATAAAGAGGTTTAGGATTCCCTAACAATGTTTTTATAACCAACAAATCGTAGCCCTAGTACTTGTACAACCGTAGTGTGAACCCTAAACCAAAAGCTTGAACCCTAAACCAAAAGAGAAGAGATTAGAAATCAATGATTGATTTGAGGGAAGGACATATATTTTCTATCCCTGAGGAGGAGTTTGCTGAGTTAGGCCCTGGAGGAGGGATATTTATGATGGGAACACCCAAAAGAAACATTGAATCTTTGGATATAGAAAACACAGTTAGAAGTTTGAAGATGGAGGTTAGAACCCGTAGGAAGGATAATGAGTGAATCATTCAAGCCCAAAGGAAAATTGTACAAGGTATGGAGAAATTGCAAGAAAATTGGAGATCATCTCCAAGAGGCAGTACATAGGCAAGATATTATGAATCAGGAAGAGAGCACGACATATCCATATATTACCCAAGGAAACCCCATTATAGGACATCTCCCAAGAAGAAGAAGGGTTACTCTTCAAGTAGCTTTGAAAGCAGACCTGAGGGATCCCCGGTCAGGTATAAGAAGAGAATGTTTGCTCGGTATGAACTAGTAGGATAAATGAGGAGTATCAAACCCCCAACCTTCAATGGGGAATCAAAGCAAGAACAAAGTTCAAAAACTTGGTTATTGGGCGTCAGGAAGTTCTTCCAGTTGCACCAGTATTCACCAAACATAGAAGCAAAGGTAGCCATCTACCATCTGTAAGGTAAGGATTCTCTTTGGTGGGATCATCTAGTCAAGCTGAAGGACATTGATTAATATAGAATCTCCTGGAATAAGTTCAAGAAATACTTCCAAAAGGAATACCTCTCAGAGCACTATTTTGACAGAGAGATGGAAGATTTCTTCGAACTCAAATTGGGTAGCATGATCATAGAAGCATATAAGAAAAGGTTTATAGAGATGGTGAAGTATGGGGACTTTGTGAAGGATGTGAAGGTGAAGATTATAGGTTCCTGAGTGGCCTACTAGAATTATCCAAGGACAAGAACCAGTATGGCATGCCAAAGAATCTCAAGGAGGTTGTATGGAAGGAAAGACACTTGTATGATCATAATAAGAACAAGGATCCATATCAAAAGAAATGGAAGTATATGAAGACAAACAAGCAAGATCAGAGGAGGAAAGGATTTCAACCTCCAACTTTCATAAATAGTAATCAATCGAGGCAACCATAGTAGAACAGGCCTAGAGGTGAAGAGGCTTCAGGCAAAGGGACAAGACCACCAATTGAATGTTGGCACTGCAAGGGGAATCTAATAGGTTTTTTCCACTAAAGGAGGGAACCATTCACAACAGTCAAGAAGCTCCAACAATTGGTGATGTGGGTGGAAGCATTCCAAAAATTTATGCAGCTTTGGATGGAAGACAAGTTGAGCACCAGTCTAGAATGATTGAGGTAGCAGGTAAGATTGCCACTATACCTATAACTATTTTAATTGATTTTGGGGCTAGCCAAAGTTATATTGCACCTAACATGATTGAGAAATGTTATTTAAAGAAAAGTAAGCTTGAGACAACAAGCCTAATGCAGTTGGCTAGGGGTACCAAGATAAAGGTCACAAAAGCAGTAAGGAAGTGTCCCTTGGACATGAATGGTCTAAAGTCCCATGCAGACTTGAACATCATACCCCTGGGATCATATGATATGTTTATTGGCATGGAATTTTTGCATACACATCATGCCATACTTGGTTGTCACAATAAGACCTTTACTTTCCTAGATGAAGAGGGAAATTAGATGACAATAAGAGGTATATTGAGACCAATATATTTGAGACAGATCATAGCTTTGCAGCTGAAGAAGCATTTTAGGAAGGGATGCTAGTTATATGCGGCTCATGTGGAAGATCCAAAACAAGGAAAAGAACCAGAATTATAGGATTACCCAGTGTTACAAGAATTTGAGTATGTATTTCAAGAAATGCCAGGAATGCCTCCTAAGAGAGACATTGATTTCTCGATTGATTTGGTTCCAGACACAATACCGTCATCTAAAGCTCCTTATAGAACGAGTCCCCCAGACTTGCAAGAGTTAGAGATGCAGTTGGAAGAGTTACTAAAGAAAGGTTACATATAGCCTTGTGTGTCACCTTGGGGAGCACTGGTATTGTTTGTGAAGAAGAAGTATGGGACTCTAAGACTCTGTATAGATGATTGGTAGTTAAACAAAGAAACAATAAAAAATAAGTATCCCTTGCCAAGGATTGATGACTTATTTAACCAGTTGAGGGGAGTAAAGGTATTCTCAAACATAGATCTAAGATCAAGGTATCATCAAGTTAGAATCAAGGATGGATACATCGGTAAGATAACATTCAGAACAAGGTATGGACATTATGTGTTTACAGTAGTACCCTTCAGATTGACCAATGCATTGGCAACATTCATGTGTATGATGAATGGAATTTATAGAAAGTACTTGGATAAGTTTGTGGTTGTATTCTTGGATGACATGCTCATCTATTCCAAGACATAAGAAGAACATGAAGAACATCTAAGGTTGGTGATGCAAGTACTCTAAGAACATCAATTGCATGCCAATCTAAGTAAGTGCTCCTTTTATCAAAGTAGAATGCAATACTTGGGGAAAAACATATTAGAAGAAGGCATCTCAGTGGATCCTAAGAAGATAAGAGCTATTATGAATGGTCAACACCAAGTAATGTGTCAGAAGTAAGATATTTCATGGGGTTAGTAGGGTACTACCGAATATTTATTGATGCTTTCTCAAAGATAGCTCATCCCATTACATCTTTGCAGAAGAAGGGTGTGAAGTTTGAATGGACTTCCAAAAGTGAAGACAATTTTCAAAGACTCAAGGAGTTGCTTACTAGTGCACCAGTTCTGAGGATTGTAGATCCTAATGGAATTTTTGTAGCATGCACTGATGCATATAAGTAAGGCATTGGTGTAGTGTTGACTTAGGATGGTCATGTGATCAATTATGAATCCATAAATTTGAAAGAACATGAACATAAATATGACACTCATGGTTTAGATCTTGCATCCATCGTGCATGCCTTGAAGATGTGGAAGCACTATCTGATGGGAAAGAAATTTGAGTTAAGGACCGATCATGATGGTTTGAAGTAAGGACCAATCATGATGGTTTGAAGTAAGGACCGATCATGATAGTTTGAAGTATTTGTTTGAGTAGCCTAATTTCAATGCAAGACAAAGAAGATGGATGGAGTTATTGTGTGAGTATGATTTTGACATCAAGCATATCAAAGGAAAAGAGAAAAGGTAGAATATTCTCTCATTAGGAAGATGCATGTGATGCATGTAGCAACTATCAGTATAGGTACATCAGATTTGAAGGATAGGATCATTGAAGCATATGCCACTGATGAGCATTACCAGTAGGTAAGAGAGGGATTGCAACAACAGACGGTACCTCAGAAGTTTGATAAGTATAAGTTGGAAGAGAATGGAATTCTCAGGTAGAAAGACAGAGTTTATGTGCCAAACTCAGAAGAAATAAGGAATATGGTTCTAAAGGAGATGCATAATGTACCATATGTTGGGCATTCGGGTTATCAAAAGATAGTAGCAATAGTGAGGAAACAATACTATTGGCCAGGTATGAAGAATGATGTGGCATAATACATAGCTAGATGCATGGAATGTCATAAATTTAAGGTAGATCAACATTGAAATCCAGCTGGGTTGTGACAACCTTTAGCACCCAAGTATTATGGTCCTTATACAATGTTGCAGAAGATTGGTAATATGAATTACAAATTGAAGATCCCTTCGTCATCAAGAGTACATCCAGATTTCCATGTTTCTTGCTTAAACAAGGTAATAGGAGACAAGATCCCAATTCTAACAACCTTTTTAGAGCTTGATTAAGAAGGAAAATTCATATTGGAACTTGAAAAGATAACTGAAACAAGGACCAAACAACTATGAAATTAGGGTATTACTGAGTACCTCATCAAGTGGAAGAAATTACTAGTTGAATATTTGACATGGGAAGATGAGTCGTTCATACAGAAGCATCCTCAACTAATCAAGCGTTGAGGACAACACTTGCTTGAAGGGGAGGGGCATGTTAATCCCTAAAAGTGGGCAAATTCCCCCCTATATTGTGGTGCATTACATTAGTTTTGATGCCGGCTTTGGTCCATTAGTTGTAATTGTCATTAGTATGGTTATATTAGTTATGTTGGTTTGGGTTAGTGAGTTGTAATTGTACCTCTTAATCTCCTCTACATAGGAAGGAAATATTTTCATTTGAGTTTCTTGTCTTGTCTTGTGTACTCAATACATTGTGTAAGGAGGTTCCCCCCTCAAAGAGGCTTTCTATTCATCTCCATTCTTCATTATTAATGTGTGGAGTACTCTTTTTGGTATATTTATGCTCTTTTCACACTCTTTTGGAAATTTGTTGCATAACATACAACAACTAACATTGTAGACATATGTATGTGAGAGATTGCCAGACTACATGGAATCCCAAAAGCTATAGTATCAGACTGAGATTCAAAGTTTACTGGTAACTTTTGGAAAGGTTTGTTTCAAGGATTTGGTATGGATCTAAAAATGAGTAGAACCTAACATCCAAAGATAGATGGTCATACAAAAAGAGTCAATCGAGTGCTTGAGGACATGCTAAGAATGTATGTGATGGATCGACCATCCAAGTGGGAGGATTACTTGCACTTAGTGGATTTTCCTATAATAATGGATATCATGCCTCTATGAAGATGAGTCCTTTATAGGCATTGCATGGGATAAAGTGCAACACTCCTATCAGTTGGGACAATCCAACATACATAATAATCATTGGACCGGAGCTGTTGAAGGATATGGAAGATTAGATGGTTAAAATCAAACGAAATCTAAAACAACTCAGGATAGAAAAAAGAGTTATGTGGATAAGAACAAGAATGAAAGGAAGTTTGCAGTAGGAGATCATGTATTATTCAAAGTCAAACCTATAAAGAGATCCATGAACTTAGGAAACTGTTCCAAGCTAGCTGCTAGGTATTGTGGCCCTTTTGAGATCCTAGCGATAATAGGTCCCGTTGCTTATGAGCTTGCACCACCAGCCTGTATCAAAGCGCATAATGTTTTTCACATGTCCTTAAATAAGAAGTATATACCTGTTGATAATCATGTGATAGATTGGAATGCGATACACGTGATTGTTTTATTGTAGTTATATTTCTTATATATTGCTGGAAAATGCATTTTGAAACTGATCATGTGATAGGTTAGAGTGTGATGAAAGTGGTAAATTGATTACAATATATTTCATCTGTCTTGTTAAAAGAGGTATATATACATATACCTGAGGACTAATCATGTAATCCATTGATTGTATGTGACTTAGGTGGAATTGGAAGGGAATTTTCCGGTACAACAAGTATGCATATTGGGAAGCAAGGTAAAAATGCTCAGGACCCGAGAGATCAGGAAGGTCAAGGTCCAATGGACCAATTAAGGACTTGATGATGCTACTTGGGAGCTAGAAGATGTTGCAAGGGAAGCATATCCTCACATTTTTATTTGAATTTTGAATAAGTGTGCATCGAGGACAATGCATTTTTTTAAGGGGGAGGGGATGTAATATCCCGATGGTAAGCCCTATACATACGTGCCCTTGTCATTTATTTTTCTTTATAGTGGCACTAGGTGCATGGAACATGGACCATTAATACGATTATTATTTATTTATCTTATTATGCTATTTTATTATTATAATTCCCTATAACTAAATAATGGTTCAACATGGAAAAAAATGTGGTTGGGGGGTCTTGGATTTCCACATGTGAAGGGCTTGGGGTTAGGAGTTGTTTCTTATCCTAAGAGCACTCAATGATTCCTAATTTTGATGTTAGTGGACCATGGTGGTCCTATTTTTCCTAGTTAATGTTTTGCATGCACTATTGTGCCCTCACCGGAGAGAATATTCCTTAACTAGATGTTGGTGGGGCCCACTCTCACATCAGTCATGTATTATGCGCCTAATTGATTGTTGTGTCAATCATGCACGTAATTTTTGTAACTCCACTCTAATTGGAGTGTCTTTTCAGTTAATTGGAGTAATTTTTAGTCAAATTTAGTTGTATTTAGTTAATTGGAGTTGTATTCAGTTAATTGGAGTAATATTCAATTAATTGGAGTAATATTCAGTTAATTGGAGTAATTTTGAGTCAGTCTAATTAATTGGAGTTGTCCTCAATTAATTCACAATTAATTAGTGTCTAAAGTTAGTAGTATTCAGTTAATGAGATGAATTCGAGTCATCCCTTGTTGATTTGAGAATCTTTGGGTCAATTCGAATGATCCTAAGTGCATGGGAGTAATTTATGGGTAAATTCGAGTAAGTTATGGGGGGTTTGAGTTAGTGTTCACAAATTTGAGTTAGACAGTTAGTGGGAGTGTTTTTTTGTCAGTGGTTTAGAGTCAGTCTCATCCGATTCAATTTACTCCGTGGAGAACTTGAATGGGTCATTTAGTGGGTTTTGAGAAGCCTCAATGATTTGGAGTTGCTTCTCAGTGGTCTAGAGTCCATCTCTAAGAGGCAATTTGAAATGGTATAGGGGGATTCAAATTGTTGGAGAGTGAATTATTCATTCTTTCATTGTGGAGTTTGTTGGTGAGTGCAGAGGCTTACTTTGAATAGATTTTGAATACCAAAGGAAGATTTGGTATTGTATTGTGCACCCAATTGCACCAATTTTGTCTTGGAGGTGAATGGAGATCACGTGAGGAGAGTTTAGTGATACAATGGAGAGAATTCTCTCCCTTTAATTGGAATAATTGAGGAGGGGATTAAAATTAGTATCTTCACCCTGAAGGTTAATATTTTTTTTGTAGGGAGAAGAGATTAGTTTTACTGCTACTTTGTCTGGTAGGAGAGGGGGACAATCCTAGGAAGAGATTGTTTTGTTATGCTTTGTCTTGTAGGAGAGGGGGATAATACTAAGCGTATTTGTTGTGCATGTAATTTTAGGTGACGGGGACAATATTGAGAAATATATCTCGTGCGTTTCACTTTCCTTGCAGGAGAGGGGGACAATCCTGAGCAAGGGATCCTGTTTGTTGTGTTTTGTCTTGCAGGAGAGGGGGACAATTCTGAGCAGGAGATTCAAGTTGCTGAAATTGGTCTTCTAGGAGAGGGGTAAAATATTTTGAAGGAGACCATATTGGCCAAACATTGACTTCCAGAAGAAGGGGAAAATCCTGTGGAAGAGATATTAGTGATCACAAGTTGTATTGTAGGAGAAGGGAAATCATGTGTTGTATCCATCAGGTTGATACCTAATTTTTTCTGTTATCCTTAGGGATCGAATTGGGAAGAGTTCCTTTCCTATGTGAAATACAAGACCTCATCTCGAGGTTGAACCGCTCTAGAATTTTGCTCGACAATGTCTAAGGTTGGCAGGAATGTTGTCCGGTTGATGTCGGTTGCGCCTTATAAAAAGATAAGTAATTATACTAGATAAACCTCTTTATGTATGTAGTTGTACATGTTCCCACGGAGGATGATATATATCTTTTAATACATGTTTTTAATTTGTATTCATGTTCATGGTGATTGTAAAACTAAATGTTGATAAATTGACAGCTCATGGAGCAGGTATGTGGTTTTGTTAATCTAGCTGTTAGAAGCTAGTTTTCTTTTGAAAATTATGATCATTAGGAGGTTTGATTTTAGGGTAGTCCATATGGTTGTGTATGGCCGTTCTGGATCAGATTTTCCATGGGGGTTATTGGCTATTATTTAATGTGGTGAATTCTGATAAAAGTAGTGATATAATCCTGCTACTTGAGGTAGAATAGATTGCTGGTTTATTTGTTGCTTTAGAAGCTAGTTTGCTTATGAATTATGATCATTCAAGGATATGATATTTGGACAGTCCATATGGCTGCTACGGATCATATATTATATGGGGTTTATGGATGATAATTTTATGCATTATATTTGATATGCATTAGTGTATAATTCTTCTTTAAAGAAATATAGAAATGTTGTTTGGTTACTGTCGTAAATGGAGTTTCGTGAATGTACGCAAATATGATTTATTTAGTTGGTTATATGGAAACGGGAACCTTCCCGTAGGTGTGATGGAATTTAGTAAACATGTGAAGAAGTTTTGGTATGAATGTATTCATGTGTCATTACACTGCAGTGCATGTAGAATGGGGAATTGTTGCATTGGAAGGGCCATCTTCCTTGTAGGTGGCTAATTGTTTTAAATAGTTTTGATTTGATTGGCATGTTAGCCTAACCTTGTAGAGTATTATTCCACTGTGCATAGCTTAGATTCATCCTTCCCCTTTGATAAGAGACGTGTACTTGACCTTGGTGTGGTGTTTGTAGGGTTGGGTATGTTACATCACACATCGAATTTAGACAAATTCTAGAGGGTCCAAAACCCTAACCCTAATCGGGATTTAAGGAGTTTAAAAATGCTAATATTAACCCTAGACAACTATCAAGGCATGTTAAATTCTAGGAAACTAGGAAAGGAAGAGTTTATATTCTTATTATATTGATTCAATGTTTCATAGTCAAGCACAACAAATGAGTGGGATATTGTGAGTAGAACAAAGAAAGTAGAAGAACGTGTAGCAACCATTTAGGCCACAATGTCTATTGCAACTCTATACTGAGTCTAGATTTATTTGTACTTGGAATTTATATTTGAGAAGAAAAGAGCAAGGTGTATTCCTCACCTTCTAGTTGGGTTTTCCCAAGGTACATATTGTGTTCATTGCAAGAATGGCGTAGTATTTGCTATCTTTTCTTCTTTTATTCGATTCTAATATTATTTGAATATTTTGAGTGCTATGCTTGTAAAAATAAATTTTAATCATAAGTAAGCACTACATAACAAATATTTTGTAGAAACTTGTAAGATCCATTGTGGAAAAATATTCCAGTGGAATATCCATGACCCTTTATAGAGCATTCATTCTTGGCAACCACACAATTACCGTATGTGAGGAACCTGCAACAATTAATTGATAAAATGCACAATATATGAGATCACATAATATTTTATTGATTGCAGGCCACTTCGAGGGGGAAACTTCCTTCGAGAAAGCTCAATACAAATAACTTCACGGTCCTTCATTGGCCTCAACACACACTTATATACTAAGTCTATGCCCAATACTATGGGTCAATACCATGGAACATATAATACTACGGGACGACTTACAAAGCATATGCGTCCAATACTATGGGTCAATACCATGGGTTGATACAAACTACGGATCAACAAATACTACGGGACGACTTACAAAGCATATGCGTCCAACAACAATATACTAACAAAGTAAAGAGAAGTGTTGACACGGGTTCCTAATACCGTAGGTGATATTGATTTGTTAAGCAATATTGAACAATAAAAAATGACCAAAAAATGAGTATTAAGGAATTTGAAAATGAGAATAAAAATGGTGTGATAGATTTCATCTTAGAGGTATGCAAAATTCTCATGTACTAACGATACACAATTTTCATCAATGCTTGAAAATAATAATAACCATTTTTTTCACCCCAATTTGTAAATGCAACATAGCATTGTGCACTAACAAAGGTGTGGGTGAAGTTTTTTGTTTGTGATTTGTATTAAAAAATACAACATATAACCACAATGACACACACAAAAAATTTAATGTGAAGAAAGGCCCCAATTTTTTTGGTAAGAACTAAACAATATATTTGACACTATGACGGGGAATCCATGCATCCCATGGGTATAACTTATTATGAAAGTAGTAGACAAGTTATGTGTTTCAAGCATTTGGAAAAATAAATAGAGGATCCCATTTTGTCAAGATTTTAAGTGAGTAGGAACCCACCATGTTGAGAAGTGAAAGGCTTAATTAAAGATTTAGTTCAATTATGTTTGGAAAGGGAAATTCATGTTTATTCTTTTTTCCTTGTGGAAGCATTGCACTTGATAGTTATACTGCATTCTCCACTAGGTGTTTTAGTTTTTAAATAAGGTTATATGTTATTCCACATGTACATGTTAACGATGACATCACTTGATAAGTTCTCACTATTCATGATAGTCTTGTATCAGTGTTGGTAGGGTTATCAAGGTTGTTTATTTTTCCTATGATCTTGTCAATGGATATGTTCTTCATTTGTCATAGATTTCAAAATCCATTGTATGAGACCAAAATTTAAATAATCGCAATAAGAACCCAAGCAAAATATCAACATTTTTGACAAATTCACCTGCAAAGAAGGTACATACATACCATATCACATTAATGTTTTTACATGTAGTCACATTCCATTTTCCCAATCCTTTTCTAAAATAGTTGTGAAAAAGTTTATATTTGTATTCTGTTCCATGAATTCACTTGGCTTCAAAAAAATAGTAGTGAGGATATTCCTTTGTTGAATATGTTCCAAGCCTTGTGAGGAATCAAAGTTTCAGTGGTGTTGGGTCTTCAGTAAATTATGGTGTCCAGGCCAATTGCATTTCATTGTGGCATTGTAAATTTAATTCTCATGTACATAATAATGTGGCATTGAATTGGGGACAATGCAAAATATATAACATTCAAGTGTTAGCACAAATGACATTAAGAGATAAAATGTTAATATTTTGAAAGATGAGTTGTTTGGATAGGTTATTTGGTTTCCTTCCAACTATTTGAAGTTTACAAGCTAACAATTGTATTGGTTTAAAAATGAAGAGAAGATATAAGACATCACATTTTTGTTGTAACACTTAGAAAACGTGATATTGCAAAGTATTTGCATCCATAGACAAGTTTGTTTACACTCACCAACAAGTATTTTTTTTGTCATTTTCAGGATACTTGCTCCTACAATATACATATTCTTTGCATCACCCCTTCTAGTGATCATTTGTATAAAAAATGCATAGGAATGGTTTTACTAAAGTATACACTCATTTATGAATTTGCCAAAGACATGCAAATTTGGGCTCAAATTTTGTTTTTGGCTTGGACATCTGTATAGATCTTGGTGTAGACCTTTGTTATGTCAAAAAATATCATTATGTTTATAGACTATAATTAATAAATAATTGAGTTTCTCTTTGGTGTGCAACGTATATGTATGGACATCAACCTTGTTGGTCTTGCTTACAATCCAGTGTGCATGCACAATCATAAAAGATTTACCTGCATAAATAGTAAAATTTTTGGTATGTTGGTTGTAATGTTGTTCATGCAACATCTAATACGCGTAAGGTTATATCGATATTGAGTTCAAAGTTTATCCTACATATTAATGCTTGCAAATATTTAATAAGAAACTTGCTCTAGTTGTTACATATACGATATATATGACACACACACACACACACACACACACACACACACATTTCTAATGTGTGAATAATATAATAACTTGGAAATATAATTGTTGATCAATTATAATTGCAAGAAGTCTTAAGAATAGGCTCATTCAATGCCTAAGTGTATTGAACAACCTAATATTATAGGGTGATGTGGATGAATTACATTTCTTAACATAGAAGATTCAAATCATGATTAATTCCAATCCTTATGATATTTTGGAAATGGAATGTTTTGTTCTCAAATTCGCATCACTCCATTTTTATGGCCTAAATTGTTGCGAGGAACGATGTTGGTGAGTGGTGGGATCCTTCCTAGGGGTGTAATGGGAGCCATAATACCCATTATAGTTAGTGTAGGTATAATGGAAATTTAATGTATGGTGGGTATAATATGTTTGTTATTATTAAATAAGACCTACTAGCTAGGTAGTTAACATTGAATAAATGTAATATTGCCTCATTAAGAAGGTCTAGTAGATTGTTAGCATTCAATTATGATTAGGGTTTTCTAGCTAGATATAAATAAATATGAAGCCCTCCTATGAATCATGTATTGGAATATAGTGTATCAAATCCTTCCAAAAAGTATCATTATAAGGTATTTCACCACCTCAATATTTTTGGTATTGAATAAACTACCCCACCAAATACATCCATATAAGAATAATGCCAAGATATAGAGAAAACCCTTAAGGTAAGGTAACACCATCAATTAACTCTTATGGAAAGAATCACTCCAGAAGTCATGCTTGCTACAATACACTCCACAAGCCATGATTTCTACATTAAAATCCTCAAAATATCCATACAATGACACTCTTGTGTATATATATATTTTTCATGAATATTCCCAGGGGTATATGCTAAATACACCTCATTATTACATTTATTATGATCTACAGTTAATTAGTGGACCTGTTTATTACCCACTATCTACAAAGTGGAACTTATTCCACAATTATGGTTGCATTACATTAATTATACCCCTTGGTACATCCTTGGGTACCTCACGTTACATTAGTTATCCTTTGTAGGTACATTACTTTCCATCTCCATTCACATGTTTGATCCTGAGTGAAACATATGTGTGAGCCATATAATATGATATGTTAAGCAATATAATCAACTAGTACCAAACATGAACATCCATCCATCCTAGTAAAATGTGGACATGGTGTCCAACTTCGTCTTTTCTCTCTTGATCTTGATTTTTGTTACACCTTTGGTTTCCTATTTTTGTTGTGCTACTTTGATATCTCCACTCATTATGTTTAGTCTTGTATGTATCTCTATATTGGTTTCCTTTCAAGTTCAATGGTGGTCCATAGTAAGTTTTCTGACACTCACGACATTTCCTTGATGATTGTTATCTCTGATGGTGGCTTGGGTGGTGATATGAAACAACCTTAGCTATTGGTTCTTCTTTATTTGTTTCTTAAACTTGCGATTCCTTTGAGTCATGCAACTCCATCAACTCTTATTCCTATTTATGCCCTTCTCGGGGCTTCCTTTCGGGTTCTTCCGTAGACACTTCTTCATATTAAAACTCTAATTATGCATATCATGTGTTTGTTGATACTACAATTAGTTTCCCTACAAGGACTTGTTCATGTGCCACCTGGGGCCCTTGTTGCTTATGAAGAGAAATATCCCGCAGCGTATTTTTTTTGTATTGAAGGTTCATAAATTTCTTTTGCACATTAATATTAACCATTTCCACTGAGTCCATCCAATTATATCCAATAATAATATCCACATCATCCATCTTTATAGCATTGCATTCAAATGCAAAACATATTTATCCATAGTAACTTTCCAAATATTTAAAATCTTGAGCCTTCTTATCCTCAACCCATGTGCTTTGTATATGCTTTGCGGGGACCTCTAATCTTGTAGCAAAGTCATAATTTATTAAATTATGCTCATTGCTAGGATTTATACAAATAATGACCTTTTCCTATTGAAGAGATCCATGGAATTATAATAGGATGTTTTCATTGTAAAATAAACCCTTATGGATTTCTTTAGCCTTATTCATAACATGAGACCATCTATCTAAATTTTTTTAGCTCACGTGTTTCATCTAAAAGTTCCATAATCTTGATAGAGAAAAGCGAATCACAGAATATGGTAGAATTGAATTTCATATTAAAGATGAGTTAATCTTTTAAACACTTTGGACATAGTGGATTTGTCTTGTATATGTATTCTTCAATAGTAGGACCATATGATTTTCTTGTAAAAAATATCACTTGAAGAAACCTGAAAACAAAATTAGGGTTTTGAACAAAATAACTTAATTTTCATTGGAACTTGTCTATACATCTAAGTTTTTGAGGCAACAAATTTTGAATGTCTTAATTTAGTTACTACCAATTATAGTTTCTATTATGACCCCAATATGTAAATGGCACAACCACTTTTCATCTAATTGCATTGGTCCTTTTGTAATCGGGTTCATAAATAAAGAGATAATCATGTTGTAACAATTTCAATTTGAAACAAGTGTAATTGCCACAATACTTCTCTACTTCTCTACTATGTCCCTAATTTTGAAATCCCACAACCACTCTACTTCCACTAACACCACTAATATGTTGAAATCTAGTTCATTAATACAAAGGTAATCATGCTGGAATAATTTCAACTTGTAATGGGTATAACTTTCATGGTACTTCTTCGTTTCTCTATTATGATCTTGATTTGGAAATGTCACAATCACCTTGGTTTTATTGGCACCAGTTTTTCTACAATATGAATGTCTATTAAAAGGTAAATGCTCTACAATACTCATAACTGCCACTTTAAAACCCCTAAAAGAGCTTAAAACCCATTTTTTATTAAATTTGATTAATGCTAGTCTAAACCCCTTCGAAGAAAAGACAAAATCATTCTTTCTAAATTCTAAAAATAAGTTTTCTAAAGTGCAAAATCAAATCCCAAAACTGCCAATATTGGATTCCAAAATTGCACTTTTGGATTTGATATTGGCATTGTTGGGACCATATTTTACACTTTTGGGATTCAATATTGGCACTTTAGGAATTTGATTTTTCCCTTTTGAATTATGATATTAGTGAATTTATAACCAGTTTTTGCACTTTGCAAACTCCAATTACACACTTAATTTTCAAGCACATTTAATCTATATCATCCATAGCTTTAAAGATGGTCACACATCATCTACAAATGTATACCAAAGTAATCAAACACAATTGAATATAGACAAATCCAAAGACATCATTAACCATAAAAACATTCTTACACATAGAAAATATTAAGTAAAATAATTGATTACATTATATAACATTCTTTTTTCATGTTTTTTAGAATATATATCACATCACTAACACTATTTAGGTGTAGCGAGCAAGGCTCCAATTGATCTAACAAGTTTGTGTCATTCACAACATCACAAGTACAACCTTTTATAATTACATAGCTCCCTTCATCATTATAAACACATTTTGCTTTTGAATTTTCTAAATCACTGTGCATTTAGCATCATATGCACCCTTAAAGATCCCCCAAACTTTATTTAAAGGTTTGATACATACATATGGATTCACAACACCAACACAACCCTTTCTTGGTGTTGGCACAATATTTTCGAAGATTGATTGTAAAATGGATAATCTAAAACTTGGTGGATAGTCATAGTGAAGTAGGAGTCCAAAGTGATGAATTCATAAAATTAGAGGAAGTTCTAGAAGATGGAGATGGCGATATATATGATACTATTATGACCATAAATTTGGTTATAGAGATAAAGAACAAGCTGAAAGATTTGCATAAGCAAAATGTAGATGTACATAATGTTCATAAGTCCAATTTTATTCATTTCTGCCCTGAGCAAACCCTAGGTTTTCCCGACTTCGTTTCTTGGTGTGCTAAAAATTACTCCCAAACTGAAAGAGTCATTATGAATTCGTCAAGAACTAGAATTTTATGTCCTATTAATTCACCAGTTGTCCAGAAGTCGTTAGACATACCATCATCATTTTCCCAAAACTTAGAGGACTTCGCCGAAGAGAATTTGGTTAGCCTGTACAGACAATCTACCCCTGAAAGAAAGCATGCCTTCCTATAAAATAGCCTTAAACTAGATATTGCAGTTGATAACACACCTTCCCATTAGACATTACCCTTTTCAATGAAAATTCACAGCTTGTTTTGTCATTAATCTGTCAGTTTTTGGGGCTTGATAATGACCTAGTGGTCATTGAAGTTCAATTAGGTTTGCTTTTTAGGTTGAGTTCAAGATTACTAGGGATGGATTCCAGTCAAAGTCCATGTCTTAAATTTGATGAACTCCTAGCTGAGAATATTCAATCTCAGTTAGTGAATTTCCATGCTACAAAACATTTCAGATTCCAATCATATTTGATGAAAATGTTTCTGTTTTCAAGTGAAGGAAACCTGCATTTTCCAGAAGCGGTTTTTTCAGCTACAGTTGAAAATAATATGTTCAATTTTATGAATTTGGTGTTATCAGAGATATATAGGGTAATTTTTGAAGAAATGTTGCCAAGAGTATTGCTAGAAATGCAAAACCTGTTACAGTTTAGTACATAAAAAGTAGTGGGTGATTGGTTCTTGTTTAAACAACACACAATTATCGGGTTCTATGGTTTTGTAAAAGAACCATATGTTTTACCAACATTCTTGACACCGAGGGTATTCGCCTTAGAATTCATCAAGCACAAATTGCTAGTTGAGAATCATCATTTTTTGACTTTAAAAAAAGCTTCAGATATGAAATTCCCATTGAAAGTCGGTCCTTTATCATAAAAAATAGAAGTGCTCTTTCATTTTTAGAGAAACAATTACAAATGATGAATTTCAAAAAAGATATTGCTGTCAATTATGATCCATGCCATATCATCTCAGAGAGGAGGCAACGAAATAAAAGCAGAGATTTTGATCATCAAGAGGTTGAAGGATTAGCTGCAAAAGATAATTTGTTACAATATGAGTTTGACACAGATTTTTATGAAAATTCACAATCCAATCCTTCAGCATTAGCAATTTATTCAACAGAGTTAGTACCTACCCCTAGTAAAATTGAAATTGCTAGCAAGAGAACTTACTAAGATCACTGATATGGAAGTGGAGGAACAAGGAGGAATCAAGAGACTGAACTTAAGTCAAGAAAAGGAAATAATTATGCTAGACAGTGAAAAGGGGAAGGAAAAATAAAAGTTTGAAGGACCAGATGTTCAGGTGTTTGATTACATGTTTGATGAAGCAAGGCCACAGGTTCAGCTGATAAATATCAATACAGAGCTGAGTTATATGTCAAATATGGCCAGGAACAAGTTGCACAAGAGAAAAGTAACAAAACTTTTCCCAAAGTCAGAAATATATTAGATTTAGAAATCACATTGATGACTACCAGAGATCCTACAAAAAATACCTTAAATTTAGCTGTATCTTTAGATGAAAGAAAAGGTTACAGAAATGAAAATAAATCTATAGAAGATACCAGTCCCAGACAAAATCCATTTAAATAGGAAAACTGGAGAAGTAATTTATACATATTTAATGAAATCCACCTTGAAGATTGCAAAATTACAAAGCACAATGAATAGGTTGGAGATCCAATTGAGACAAGAGAAAACGAAGAATAAGGCTTATCAACAACAGATTAAAAAGCTACAAGTTGATTTGGTAGAAACAAATGATGATCAAAATAATGGTTAGGCAACCAAGAAGCTTTTGAATGAAAAAGAAAATACCATCCAGTTATTAAAAAAGAAACTCAAAATTCTAGCAACTCAATTAATTTAGGCATCTGAATTAACAATTCTAGAACAAGAGAGAGAAAATTTGTCACAAGAACTGGATGACTGTAAAGCAAATTTGCTTAAATTTGAAGAAAAATAAGTGAGTTGGGAAAACGACAGGCTTAATCTTAAGACTCAAGTTGAATATTTGAAGAAAAAATTAGCAGATATAGTGCAGGAAAAGCAAAAAATAGGGTAGGAAAGTGAAGAAACAAATACATAAAGTCTGATTCAAGCTATGTATCAGGTGAAGTAGAAATTAAAGAATTAAAGGAAGAAAACCATAAATTAAATGAATAAAACCAAAAGAAAGAAGGAGAAAGAAGGGAGCTTGAAAATAAGAATAAATATCTACTTGATAAGAATCAAAAGTTAATGTCTCAATTTACAGGACAAATTCCTTTACAAGGTGCAAAGCATTTAATTTGGGATTCAATAATAAATGAAGCAAGCAAATTCAGGTCGTTTTTAAATTTTATGAAGACTAAAGAAACAATAGAAAATGAGAGTGTGCAGAGTTGTACAACCATGAGGGAGACTTTAGATAAGAAGCCAAAGGAAACCACTCAAAATACAATTAATTTTCTTAATACCCCGATACAAGAAGATATAAAAGCAATGGCAATAAAAAATATGATAGCGGTAATAAATTGGGCCAGAAGAGTCCTTGGGAACCATTGTCATGTTGAAAATGTTCAGTACAAGTCAGATCAAATGAAACAACAGGTTGAGTCATTCAAGAATTCATTTGCAAATCTGATTCAGAAAGGGTTTCCTTCCTTTTGGGATGAAGAGAATAAATTGATCTCCCAGTATGAATATAAAAATTTACTGTTTGAAATCGGGATGAATCATAAAAATTTTGAAGATATGACCCACGTTTTGACAGGAAAAATCTTATTGGAAAAGCTTGCAGATGATTTTGAAATATTAAATCGGTTGGTGATGATAGGAGCAAAGCTGCCTGCAATATCTTTTGTAGACCATGTGGAGATGAAGGTTTTAGTTAAAGAGATGACCAACTATGAAATCCCTTCTTCAGAAAGATGGAAAACAATGGAAAAATATGGGAAGATGAAGTATAATTTGCACACTTGAAGACTCTTGTCTGAACAAGAGATTTGTACCAGAAGCTGCAACTAATAAAAAAAACAAGAATATTATGTTTTGAATTATGAAATACACATTTTGACAGAAATAGTATGTCATAAGTAGTTGAAGTTTCCTATTTTTAGAAATAGGTAGGTAGGCCTTGGCTCAAGAATCCTTTTTCATGTATAAATACACATTTTGGCGATGTAATCATGGTTGGAACATGTGAAACAGACACTTTTTATATCGAGCTTCTTCAAGAATTAATGGAAATTTCCTACAGAGTTGACCACATTTTCCAAAGCAAAGATTCATGTGTTATTTATTTACAGTCTGTGATTTTCTCCCTCTTATGTGATTTGTCATTCCTGTAATCTCTTTTCCATTATGTTTCCTTCATGCTTAGATGAGATTTTATTTAGGTCAGAATTCATGTTATCATGCTCTAATCTATGGGATCTATGTATTCATATTTTTTCTTCTAAAGTTGGTGTTGAATTCATCTACAATTGGTGCCCAATATTAATGGATTGTTTCTTTTTCTTCTATTATCACCTGCAAACAAGAACTTGACTGTGAAGCAAAGAATACCTTGCCTTTGTGAAAACTCATATTTTTCAAAATCTGTTTAACTTTAAAAGATTCCTGATTTTGACTCCATGTCCAATGGTATCCTTGTGTTCCATCCCTTTACAATATTAAAGCATAATCATTTTGATATATATTTGGCCATTGTATTTATTTTTGAGAGAGCCCTCTCTGGTAGGAAAAAATCTAGTTCTCCTCCTAAATATTGGTTTGAAATAGTTACCTTGGAATTATCCTTCCACAAACAAGGGAGAAATTCTGAGTGCTAACATTTTGGCGTCGTTGTCGGGGACACGAAAGTTCAAATCTTCCCTGGGAAGAATGATAGTTTGGAAAGATCAGATTTCTGTGGGAAAACAAAAAATTTGATATTTTGTATTGGTTGTATTTTTCCCTAGCGACTCTACTTTGAAATTCAATTAAAAGGCAACTCCAAAAATAATTTGTGGCTTCCAGAAAGATTCATACGAGAAGCATTCCATATCCCCAATCATTTCAATTGGTAAAAAGTCCCAAAAAGATTCGTAGAAGGAACAAAGGGAAAGATAAAGAAGGTACATCTTAGTAAGAAAATTTGTTTCCTTCTTTTCAAGAAGAACTGTTTAATATTGAAGACATTGGTTTAAATGAGAAGTTTCAACAATCTTTATTTAGGTCAAAATATGAAACAGATTTAAAAGAAACTATTATTGATAAAAATAGATTTCAGTCATATCTATTGCAATCTGTTTAGGAAGATTTACAAAAAATTGGAAAAGTAGAGTTAAAAGAAAAGAAACTTCAAAATCCTCCACCACAAGTTCATAATATTGTTCAAAATCCTCCTGTAATCATGGCTGCTAGGTTTGCCCCACTTGCTTTACCTGCTATTTTGAATGACCTTCCTCAGAATTATGCTAAGAGGATTACATTATATGATGGAGAAGGAAATTATACAGCTCAACACATATTAATAGGTTTAATGACTTCATTGATTTGGAAGAAGTAGATTATGATGGTGCAAAAATGAGAATGTTAGATCAAAGTTTGTCTGGAGAAGTTAAAAAATGGTTCAGAACTCTTCCTGCAAGATCTGTCCCTTCTTATGATGAGTTTGTAAATCATTTTCTTGAAAGGTGGGAGGATAAAAAGAACCCTTTGCAAATATTAACACAATATAATAATTTGAAAAAGGGAAATTTTGAATCTGTTCAAGAGTTTTTTGGAATATTTATGAGAATTTATAATTCAAACCCTACTGATATTCAACCTCCAGTAGGAGATGCCAAGTTGCATTATGCAGATGCATTTGATAGTGATTTTTCCTTTATGTTAAGAGAGAGAAAATCATCTTCTTTACCAGATATGTTAAAATATGTAGTGGAAGTGGAGGCAAATCTAATGGCATCTGGAAAAATGAAACAAAAAGCAGAAATAGATAGAATAAAAATAAGAGAGGAAAACCAAGCTTCAACTTCTTCTTCCACTGATGCTAAATTTGATATTATGATGAAAAATATGGAAATCCTCATGGACACATTAGCTTTAGAAAACAAACCTAAAAATAGAGATCAACAAGAGCCACAAATGAGGAATCCAAATTTCAAGAGAGCTATTCCTCCACAGATAAGGCAGAGAGATCCAAGAGATCATAGAAATCAAAGAAATGTAGAAGATCAGCAAGTGAGACCCCCTTTCCCTGAAAATTTTGTTGATGAAGGAGAAGAAATACAACCATCGGAGAGTGAGATTCATCATTTTGATGATATTGATTCTGAGTTATATCTGACAAAACTTGAACATGACATATTTTCCCAAGAAGGAGAGTGTAATACTTTTGAGTTGGAGACAAAACAATATCAAATCGAGTATCAGAATGCTGTGAATGATCTTCAGAGAAAAATCAACCTTAGAAACATAGATATAGTTGTGAATAAGGGGAAAAGTCTTGTTGGTCAACCTTCAACTAGTCAACAAAAGAAAGAAAAACAAAAAAGAAGATATGGTGAAAAAGGTTCCAGAAAATAAAAGAAACTTGATCAACTAAACTAATAAAATACTCACTTCTTTCAATTTGTAGAATGAAATTTCAAAGATTAAAAAACAAGGAATACAAAGAGCATATCGCAAGAATAGTTAAAAATGAAGAACAGATGGAACCTGATACACTAGAACTGAATGATGATACTCCAACTATTCTTTTGGGTCCTAAAGCAGAAGATGGCAATACAAAAGATATTTTACCTTTTTATGTTATTTTAAACGTCTATGATATGATTCTCCATAATGCTATGCTTGATTCAGGAGCTTCACATAACTTAATGCCAAATGTTGTGGTGGATAGTTTGGGTTTGGAAATCACAAGACCTTATAAAGATTTATTTTCTTTTGATTCTAGAAAGGTCAGATGTTTGGGATTAATCAAAGACTTGGTAGTCACCCTTACTCAAATTCCTGGTAAGAGTATTATCATGGATGTAGTTGTTGTAGATATTCCTCCAAAATTTGGTATGTTGTTATCTAGGTCTTGGGATTCAAAACTCAAAGGAACTTTACAAATGGATATGTATTTTTCTACAATTCCACTTTTTGGAGAACAAATAAAATTATATAGAGAGAAAATACTTGCATATCTGGTAAGTAGTCAAGATAAACTAGATAATCATCCAATTTATGCAGTAGACACCGATTTGGGGTCTACCATTTTTTATAATGATTTCCATTTTGAATAAAAAACAGACTCTGACAAACAAGGAGAGAAAAATGACTTGGTTATAGAACAAGAAATCCTTAAACAAAAACAAAGAGATGAAGGGATATGGACAATGCATTTTGTTGGGTCAATAAGTAGAGAAGGTGCTGGTGTAGGCGTATGGATAGTATCTTTTAAATTTTGAGCATTAATTCACAATACTCTAGGATCTTTACTGAGAGAATAACATGTACAGTATATCAATGCATATCAATCATAACAAGCATGTCAATCATCACAAGAAGAAAAAGCATGAGAGACAATAGACACATAGAGTTTCCATGGGGAAAACCATAATGTGAAAAACCCCACAACTTCCTCAGAGATAGAGAGAGAAATAGCTCAACCAAAGTACAACCAAATAAACAGAGATAGTCTCCTAGTAGCATATGATCCTCCTCCTCACATGTGCGCCACTTTCCAAGTGAAGGAAGAATGAGTTGCTGAGTGATCCAAATAGAGATCTCCTGATCTCTATTTATACTTGTCCTGTTTGCCCAATAACCTTATGGGGCTGACTTGTCTAGCTAGGTACATCAACCATATATTATATAAATCAGGGACGACCCCACACATGGTGGTCTAATAACCCATCAGCAAGTTAACACACTTGTGACACTTGTCAATACACATGACGACACTTCCGTATAGAGGAATGAAACATCTCTATAGGAGTACAATAATATATAAATGAAATACATGGATGAAATACATTCCAAAGTTACATATAAATCAACACTCCCTCTTAACTAGGAAGGTATTTCTCGACGCAGATCTTCTAGCACAAGTCTTCTTCTCTGGATCATCGTCATCATCATCGTCACTGCTGCTGCTATCTCAACCAATCTCTTGTTAAATTTTTTGAATTTACTTCAATATGATCTAGGATCTTAACTGAGAGAACAACATGTACAGCATATCTACAGCATATCAATCATGGAGACAATAATGCAAGCACACAAGAGACACAAAGATTTACTTGGGGAAAACCATAAAGGTGAAAAACCCCAATAACTTCCTCAGAGATAGATAGAGCAATGATACAACCAATCAAGAGAGATAGCCATAACCTAGCAGCAGATCCTCCTCCTCCATAAGTGCGCCACTCCTCCTTGAGTGCATGTGTGAGAAGTGAGTGAACAAATAGAGTGCCTCCCGCACTCTATTTATACTTGACTTGACTTGCCTTTTTACCTAACTCATGTAGGCTCGAACTTTACCACATAACATAATGCTGAGTGGTCCGACCCCCAATAGGGTGGTCTAATAACCCTTTGACCCACATGGCCGACCCCCAATAGGGTGGTCTAATAACCCTTTGACCCACATGACTTATACAGGGCCGACCCCAAATAAGGTGGTCTAATAACCCATCAAGTATAAGTTACGACACTTACAATATAAATGACGACACTTCCTTATAGAGGAATAATACCATCTCTATAGGAATAGAATATACATATATGTGAAATACATTCCGAAGTTACATATACATCAACACTCCCTCTTAACTAGGAAGGTATTTCTCAGCACAGTTCTTCTAGCACAAGTCATCTTCTCTGGATCATCGTCACTGGATAATCGTCATCGAGTCATCATCATCATCGTCACTGCTGCTGCTATCTCAATCAATCTCTGAATCTACTCGTCATAGGAAGTTCTACAGAGCCAGTCCTTTTTCATACTGGATGTAGGCCCACCACCTGCAGGTCTTCATCATCACTGGCCATACTGTGGAATCCTCAGGACTTATTACATGCGTCACAAAACCTGGCTGCAACATCCCAGGCTATTACGAGCACACAGCTCTACCTGTAGGATCTCCTAGGAGCACATTACATGTGACCCATCACAAAACTTGGCTGAAGCATCCCAGGCTGTTACGAGCACACGGCTCTACCTGTCGGATCTCCCAGGAGCACATTACATGTGATCTCACCACAAAACCTGGCTGAAGCATCTGAGGCCTTTTTCATCCTGTCCAGATCTCCCAGGAGCAAATTACATGTGGTCATGGCAAAACCTGGCTGAAGCATCTGAGGCCTTTTTCATCCTGTCCAGATCTCCCAGGAGCAAATTACATGCCATAGGACAAAACCTCGCAAGAGCATCTCAGGATGTTACGGGTACACAACTCCGACCTGAAATCTCCCAGGGCACAAATTACATGTCCTCCCAAGCAAAACCTCGCAAGAGCATTTGCCAGATGTCCCAGGGCACCGAATTACATGCCATAGGCAAAACCTCGAAAGACCATCTGCAAATATCCCAGGGCACAAATTACATGCTTTCCTGCACAACCTGATCCACGGCCACAAAGTATCATCTGATACTCATCAAACATCATCCTGATGTACACATGATCATCCTGATCATCATCACTGCAACATCCTGCTGCATGTCATCTGGAGAAGCTCGTCATCCACGATCATCCAAGTATCCACCTGATACATACATAGATACATGATCCACACAATGTATCCATCAACATACATGATCCACCTGATCATACAAAGATACATGATCCACACAATGTATCCATCAGCATACATGATCTACCTGATCATACAAAGATACATGATCCACACAATGTATCCATCAGCATCCATGATCTACCTGATCATACAAAGATACATGATCCACACAATGTATCCAACATCATCCATGATCTACCTGATCATACAAAGATACATGATCAATACAATGTATCCAACAACATCCATGATCTACCTGATCATATCCAACATCCAACATGATGCGTACATACATAAATGATTCAACTGATCATATCCAAGCAGAAACCAGAACATCATCCTGATGCTCATCATCCAGCGCTTACATCCACAGCCATGTGAAGGATCCTCCTTCCAACATGCTTGGAATGGCTTCAGCAAATGTGTCCATCACTTCTTCCTCGAAGTGTCCTCGATCTGAAGAACGCCAAGCCTCTCTCTGAAGTACTCGAACTTCACTCTGGCTAGTGGCTTCGCCAGCACATCTGCAATCTGCTCGTCCGTCACAACATACAGAAGCTTCACAGCTCCTCTCTGCACCATATCCCTGATATAGTGATATTTGATCTCTATGTGTTTCGACCTGTCATGAAACACTGGGTTCTTGAACATCTTCACACAACTCTGGTTATCACAGAAGATACCAGTAGCCTCCAACGGGAGATCAAATAACTCAGACAGTAGCTTCCGTATCCATACTGCCTGACAACTAGCTGAACATGCTACAACATACTCTGCCTCAGCTGTACTCAGTGCTACGCAAGACTGCTTCCTGCTAAACCAAGAGATCACACCTGATCCCATACTGAAGCAGCACCCAGATGTGCTCTTCCTGTCTGCAGCACTTCCAGCCCAATCTGAATCAACATAACCCTGTAGGTTAAACTTTTGATTCACCTCATACTTGAGCCCATAATCCACTGTACCCTTCAGGTACCTCAGAACATGCTTTTACAGCAATCAGGTGAACACTCCTCGGATCCGTCAGGAACTAGCTCAATGTGTTCACAGCAAAGCAAATGTCCGGTCTCGTGTTCGTCAGGTACATCAAGGACCCAATCATCTGACGATACATAGAGACATCAACCGCCTCAGATGAAGCATCACATATAAGCTTCAAATTCGATGCCATAGGTGTGGCCATGGCCTTGCAGTCCATCATCCCAAATCTCTTCAGGATATCTACTATGTACTTCCCTTGTCCAAGGAAGATTCCATCTGCACTCTGCCACACCTCCATGTCAAAAACAAATAGTGCATCATCCCCAAGTTCTTCATCTCGAACTCGGTAGTAAGCTTCCGCTGCGTGTCGGCAATCAATCTATCTTCACCTATAACAAACAGGTTATCCGCATACAAAAGTAGTATCACTGGATTGCCTTCCTCAGCCTTGTAGTAAAGGTTGGAATCCGCTTTATTCTTGGTAAAGCCCAAGATGGATAGAAAGTTGTCTATCCTACCATATCAAGTTCTGCACACATATATGACTACACCATGCTGTCTTGAAATCCATCTGGTGCATCTTCTATTTCATCACTTTTGTATTTCTCAATGCTGCCATCTGCAACATGCTTGATCTGATAGTTCCATTTGGAATTCATAGCAAACTTCCCATCATGTCTTGGGATTACATCCCAAACATCATTCTTCATGATCGACGGATCATGGCATTTCATTTCTTCATCCCAGATCCTGGGAACTTCAATATCTTCAATATCTTCAATAGATATCTTTGTTGCTGGAACAAAATGTTGTAGTTCTTCTTTTGTAGGAGATGGCATACGATCTTTCCTACACAACAAGTTAAATTGCATGATTAGAAAACATCTCATAGTTTTCAGAACAAATTCTTACATATAAAGAAATATGCCATACAGTCATGCAATTATCTTAGCGAATGCTTCAATACAACATTTATCCATATTACGTAACTTTCTAGATGCCTTCCAATCTCTACCAGAACATTGTTAAGAGTGTGCACAACTCCCAACATGTCAGCAAAGAGGTTTCATTCTAGATAAGTAGCAATGGAATGTTGTACAGTGCCATAGGCCACTTACCCATGCATATTAGGAGTATACTGTTCATCAATGCAATTATTCTAATATGCATAATACACAACCTAATTCTAGGAACATCAGTATATACATTATTGAACAGTATTATTTAAGAAATGACAATTCAAATACTTATCTTTGTTTGTTCGTTGGGTGGACTCCCTCTGAGTCTTCACTTCCTTGCAGGAGCTGCTGGAGTCCTAATCTGAAGTAGCTTCTTATACACCTTTCTGTTGTGGGATGTAGAGAGATGGTCAACTCCCTCTGAATATCTGCATCCTTGCATAAACTACTGAAGTGTGCTCCTTTGCTTTCTTGCAGGAACAACTGGAGTGTGCTCCCTCTTGATCTTTGCTTCCTGGATTACCTATCCTTGAACTTACATTCATCCTTGGTTCCTATGCATGCTTATTAGTATCATGATTGTGTTATCCTTGTGATCTCATATAAAATCATACATTCATTAGTATACTATTAAAAACACAATAATCTCAAGCATGTATAGTCATGATCATTTCAAACAGAAAATAATAAGCATTAGCATTCAAGGTTTATGTAGAATTCTTATGGTTAGTCAAATAATAAGAAACATAACATATCTAAACCTGTAATTACTCAAACCTATGACTCTTCGGGTTAGTTGAATCATCAATCAAGATAAGAGATATAAAATGCATAAAACCTGTGATTATTCAAACCTATACCATCATGATTCTTCTGGTTAGTCATATCATCAATTATGGTAAGAAACATAATATCCATACAATCATGATTATTCAAACCTATGACTTCATGAATAATCATTATCAACAACAGTATAAGATCCTAAAACAAGGTAGGATTCTATCTTGATATAGGAAAAACATACCTGGATTAGCATGCTAGCTATTTATGTCTAACATACTCACATGATGTCTTCTTGTTCTTCTTCAATGACTTGTGCTAGTAACCTGTATATCTTATAGGTTAACTATTACAAAACCAAGTTATACACACCTCGTAAATGGATCTTCTATGAGATCCATGACAATGGATGAATCTTTGTCCTCATGTTATCATGATCATATGTTCTTGGACCAGAACATGATTTGTCTTTCTTGGTGTACCTTTCATGTTAGTAGAAAACATAAACCTCATACAACACCATAATGCATTAGTACAATCATAAGTGTCAACACCCTAACCAATGAATATCTTCTATCATGCATTCATAATTTTGTTAAGGTGATACGACAAATCTAAAATCAAAATTGTACTAACCGTAATAACATGAAGACAAACATACCATAAACTTAATCATGGACAAATATCGAAACATACCTCGATGAGTCATACCTGTCGAGATCGCTTGTAATCTTCTTATGTAAGGCCTTAGCCTCATCTCCCTCTGAAACAGGAACTTCTTCACTCATGCAGATGATCAATCCATCTTCTTCTAGGATTAACCCAATCCACTTGATTTGCAAGAAATGGACCTGGAGCTGGATATGGGTTTGTCAGAGAAACCCCAAAAATTCAAACTTTGAATTTAAACCTTCTGACAGGATAGAAATATGTGTCTTGATGAGCTGATCAAGCTGGTATATTCAAAATTTGAAAACTGCAAAGTTTCACTCCTCAATTTTGCCTTTGAAACTTTCGGATTCACTAGACGTGACCCTGAACTGGGGTTTGATGAAGCCCACTCTTCTTCCCAATCAAAATGTTTGATCCAAAGCTCTAAGCTTCTATTTTTCTGAGGAGCTTCCAGCCGTGGTCACAGATTTCAAAAATTCCCATTTTTACAGAAACCCTAATTTTCCACTTTTCTGATCAAAGTCCCGAACTAGGGTCTAATCAAGCCCGGCCTTCTGCCCAACCAAAAATTCTGATCTTGGTCTCTAAATTTCTATTTTGATGAGTAGCATCCAGCCGTGGTCTCCGATTACAAAAATTCCAACTTTCTCCAAAGCCCTAAATTCCGGAAGCCATGAATGAAGGTACCAAAGAATAATTATGTTTTGACAGGAATATGTACCTGATTGTTTCTGGTGTAACTCCGAAATTTTTGATCCACAGGGTCTGAAAAAGTTTCCTGAGATAGCCTGACCTATTATCTTTCCATCCTGATAGGTCTGACCTCAATTGGATTCTCTGAGAGAGAGTTATGCCAAATGTCGCAACGTGACCTGTTTTTGGATAAAACAGGAGAGCGAACTTGTACGTCATGCCACGTGTCACTGTTTTAACTTCGGCCTCTGAAAACGTTTTCTGAGATATTACAGTCTGTTTACTACCTGTCACTTTTCATGAAATTTCATTTGGAGCTTCCTATCCCATGTTATGACCTTTTTCCCAAGGTCACCTGATTTTAACTCAGATCTGGAAGAGGTAGAAACCCTATATTGCACAGATCATAAATCACAAAGTACAACGAATTAGAGGTTGTCCTTTGGACACAAGGTACCTGGAGATCTTAGCTTCGTCCTATAACAATTTCAGATCCGAAACATTTGCCAAAACGGATTTATAGCAAAAGTGATACGATGACTGGTTTTTGCTATATCAAGCCCTAGCATCGTAAGTGCAACAAGTGTCATACATGCCATATCATGCCTTCTTTCAGGCTAGCTCTGATACCATGTTAAATTTTCTGAATTTACTTCAATATGATCTAGGATATTAACTGAGAGAACAACATGTACAGCATATCAATCATGGAGACAATAATGCAAGCACACAAGAGACACAAAGATTTACTTGGGGAAAACCATAAAGGTGAAAAACCCCAATAACTTCCTCAGAGATAGATAGAGCAATGATACAACCAACCAAGAGAGATAGCCATAACCTAGCAGCAGATCCTCCTCCTCCATAAGTGCGCCACTCCTCCTTGAGTGCATGTGTGAGAAGTGAGTGAACAAATAGAGTGCCTCCCGCACTCTATTTATACTTGACTTGACTTGCCTTTTTACCTAACTCATGTAGGCTCGAACTTTACCACATAACATAATGCTGAGTGGGCCGACCCCCAATAGGGTGGTCTAATAACCCTTTGACCCACATGGCCGACCCCCAATAGGGTGGTCTAATAACCCTTTGACCCACATGACTTATACAGGGCCGACCCCAAATAAGGTGGTCTAATAACCCATCAAGTATAAGTTACGACACTTACAATATAAATGACGACACTTCCTTATAGAGGAATAATACCATCTCTATAGGAATACAATATACATATATGTGAAATACATTCCGAAGTTACATATACATCAACATCTCTGAATCTACTCGTCATAGGAAGTTCTACAGAGCCAGTCCTTATTCATACTGGATGTAGGCCCACCACCTGCAGGTCTTCATCATCATTGGCCATACTGTGGAATCCTCAGGACTTATTACGTGCGTCACAAAACCTCAAAAGAGCATCCCAGGATGTTACGGGTACACAACTTCGACCTATAGGATCTCCTAGGGCGCTATTAAATGTGACCCCACCACAAAACCTCGAAAGAGCATCCCAGGATGTTACGGGTACACAACTCCGACCTGTAGGATCTCCCAGGGCACAAATTACATGTGGTCACCACAAAACCTCGCAAGAGCATCCCAGGATGTTACGGGTACACAACTCCAACCTGAAGGATCTCCCAGGGCACAAATTACATGTGGTCATGGCAAAACCTTGAAAGAGCATCCTAGGATGTTACGGGTACACAACTCCGACCTGAAGGATCTCCTAGGGCACAAATTACATGCCATAGGACAAAACCTCGCAAGAGCATCCCAGGATGTTATGGGTACATAAATATGACCTAAAGGATCTCCCAGGGCACAAATTACATGTCCTCCCAGAGCAATGTCTCGAAAGAGCATCCCAGGCTGTTATGGGCACACAACTTCGACCTATAGGATCTCCCAGACATGCTCATCTGCACAACCTGATCCATGGCCACAAAGTATCAACCTGATACTCACCATACATCATCCTGATATACACATGATCATCCTGATCATCATCACTGCATCGTCCTGATGCATGTCATCTGGAGAAACATCCTGAAGCTCATCATCCATGATCTTCCTGATCATACAATGCATCTACCTGATGCATACCAAGTATCTACCTGATACATATCATCATACATGATCCACCTGATCATACAATGTATCCACCTGATACATACATAGATACATGATCCACACAATGTATCCACCTAATATATATCAACATATATGATCTACCTGATCATATATAATATCCACCTGATACATATACAGATACATGGTCCAAGCATCCAACATGATGCATATACAAATACATATAAATGATCCAACTGATCATATCCAACATCAACATGATGCGTACATACATATACATATAAATGATCCAACTGATCATATCCAACATCCAACATGATGCGTACATACATATACATATCAATGACTGGAGCATCGTCCTGATGCTCATCATCCAGCGCTTACATCCACAGCCATGTGAAGGATCCTCCTTCCAACATGCTTGGAATGGATTCTGCAAATGTGTCCATCACTTCTTCCTCGAAGTGTCATCAATATGAAGAACACCAAGCCTCTCTCTGAAGTACTCGAACTTCACTCTGGCTAGTGGTTTCGTCAGCACATCTGCAATCTGCTCGTCCGTCGCAACATACAGGAGCTTCACTGCTCCTCTTTACACCATATCCTTGATATAATGATATTTGATCTCTATGTGTTTCGACCTATCGTGAAACACTGGGTTCTCAGACAGCTTCACACAACTTTGGTTATCACAGAAGATACCAGTAGCATCCAACGGGAGGTCAAATAACTCAGACAGTAGCTTCCGAAGCCATACTGCCTCACAACTAGCCGAACAGGCTGCAACATACTCTGCCTCGGCTATACTCAGTGCTACGCAGGATTGCTTCCTGCTAAACTAAGAGATCACACCTGATCCCATACTGAAGCAGCACCTAGATGTGCTCTTCCTATCTGCAGCACTGCCTGCCCAATCTGAATCAACATAACCTTGCAGGTTAAACTTTTGATTCACTTCATACTTGAGCCCATAATCAACTGTACCATTCAGGTACCTCAGAATATGCTTTACAACAACCAAGTGAACACTCCTCAGATCCGTCAGGAACTGGCTCAATGTGTTCACCACAAAGCAAATATCTGGTCTCGTGTTCGTCAGGTACATCAAGGACCCAATCATCTAACGATACATAGAGACATCAACCGACTCAGATGAAGCATCACATAGAAGCTTCAGGTTCGATGCCATAGGTGTGGCCATGGCCTTGCAATCCATCATCCTGAACCTCTTCAGGATATCTACAGTATACTTCCCTTGTCCAAGGAAGATCCCATCTACACTCTGCCACACCTCCATACCTAGGAAATAGTGCATCATCCTTAAGTCCTTCATATCGAACTTGGCATCAAGCTTCCTCTTTGTATTGACAATCAATCTGTCATCTCCTGTTACAAACAGATCATCTACATACAGGAGTAGAATCACAGCATTTCCTTCCTCAACTTTGTAGTAAAGGTTAGAATCTGCTTTACTCTCGGTAAAGCCCAAACTAGATAGGAAATTGTCCATCCTACCATACCAAGTTCTGGGAGCTTGCTTCAAGCCATACAAGGCTTTCTTCAATCTGCACACATGTGATTCCCTGTCATGTGTTTCAAAACCGAGTGGCTGCTCCACATATACTTCCTCTTCGACTACACCATTCAAGAAGGCAGTCTTGACATCCATCTGGTGTATCTTCCATTTCATTGCTGTAGCCAGGGCAAGTACTGATCTGATGGAAGTGTACCTGGCTACAGGAGAAAATGTTTCTTCATAATCTATTCCCTCTTTTTGAGAGAAGCCACGAGCTACGAATCTTGCCTTGTATTTCTCTATGCTGCCATCTGCAGCATGCTTGATCTTGTAGATCCATTTGGAAGTCACATCAAACTTCCCTTCAGGTCTTGGGACAACATCCCAAACATCGTTCTTCATTATTGATTGGTATTCCTCAACCATGGCATCTTTCCATTCTTTCTTTTCCGCTGCTTCTTCGTAATTGGAAGGTTCTTTGTTCATGATATCACAGAGTAAAGCAACATAGCTAGTATGAGATCTAGTTCTCTTCTTTGCTCTGTGTTCTTCTTCTGGAATGCCAAATCTTTCTGCATCTTGAATGAGCTCTCTAGCCCATGCGAGTTTCCTCTTGTGAGAGTTATCTTCACGTGGTGGATCTACAGGTTGTTGCGGATCTTCAATTTCACGATCAACATCTGGAATTGCTTCAGTCATGGCAGTGTCTTGAAATCTAGTTTCTTTAGGTTCTTCATAAACTTCAACAGGTGTCTTCCTTGATTTGATGAATGCTGAGTTTTCATCAAATGTTACATCCCTACTGACATCAATCTTCTTGAACCTTGGAAAGTATATTCTGTAAGCCTTCGAGCTTTCATTGTAACCCACAAAGATACCCTTCTTTCCTGAAGGATCTAGCTTTGTCCTCTTTTCCTTTGGGACATGAGTGTATACTGGACAACCAAATATTCTAAGATGGATGACCTTAGGTTTCTTACCAGAGAAGACCTCTTCTGGTGTCTTGTTGTCCAATATCTTGTGGGGTGTTCTGTTCTGCACATATACAGCTTTTCTAGCTGCTTCTGCCCATAGATGCATAGGTAGATCCTGGTCATGTAGCATTTCCCGTGCTGCTTCCATGATTGTTCTATTCTTTCTTTCTACAACTCCATTCTGTTGTGGATTGTAAGGAGCAGCAACTCCCTCTTAATCCCTGAATCACTGCAAAGTTTCTTGAAGTCACCTGAAGTGAATTCTCCACCATTGTCAGATCTGAAAGTCTTGATTTTCTTATCAGTTTGATTCTCCATCAAGGTTTTGAATTCCCTGAACTTATCGAATACTTCATCTTTGTTCTTCAAGAAGTAAACCCAAGTCTTCCTGGAGAAGTCATCAATGAAAGAGACATAGTAAACATACCCACTCAAAGAATTGGATGACATCCAACCACATACATTGGAGTGGATAATTTCCAAGATACCTTTTGCCTTGCTTTCACTGCTTGGAAATGCCTTCTTTATGTTCTTTCCTTCTACACATCCTTTGCAAACACCTTCATGCTTGGTCTTGATTTCAGGAAGACCTTCTACAGCCTTACTTGCAATTGGTAATGTTCTGTAGTGCATATGTGCAATTCTTCTATGCCAAAGTTCACTTGGCTCCATGGAATCATGCACCATGGCATGTTCAGGTTGTCCCTTCAATTTATACAATCCTCCCTCTTGCTCTCCAATCACTACTGCATCATCGATAGTTTTACCTTTTGGCCACATTAGAACTTGGCCATCCACAAATGCAACCATCATACCTTTTGCATCCAGTGCAGATATGGAGAGTAGGTTCTTCTTGAGCCTAGGTACATAAAGGACTTCTTTCATCTTCAAAGATTTTCCAGAATCTAGGTTGTAGGAGGCTTCACCACTTCCTTTGATGGGGTATTGATAGTCATCCCCAAGTTTCACTTTATGGGGTGATTCATGTTCAGATAGATTTACAAAAGATTCTTTAAACCCTTTCATGTGTTTGGAAGCCCCACTGTCAATAATCCAATCATTACAACCATGAGAGATAGTACCTGTGAGAGCAGAGATTAGAACATACTCTTCTTCACTTGATGAGTCATCATCACTTTCTGCCCTATCCTTCTTCTTTGGAGGTTCATCATCTTCGGCAACATGAGCATGGAACTTTCTTTTGCTGCCCTTCTTCTTCTTGCTGGAGTTGTTGTTGTTGTTGTTATCCCTTTTGTTCTTGGGACATTTTGAAGCAAAGTGACCCTTCTCATTGCATGTGAAGCACCTTAGGTCCTTCTTATTCTTTTGGTTATAGTGAGTGGATATCTTCTATTGAGAGTGCTCCCTCTTAGGCTTTCTTATTTTGGTGTGAGCCGCGAGAGCTTGATCTTCATTACCCATCTTTTCTTCTTGTGCCACAAGCCTAGCTTCTTCTTGAGAGCCTTCCTCCCATAGTCTACTGAAAGAGATCAATTTCTTTCTTGCACAGATTCCTTGAATAAAGGAGTCCCATGACCTAGGTAGGCCATTCAGAGTGGTCATAACAAATTCACCATTGTCCACTACTTCATCCATAGCTTCAAGTTGTTCCTTGATCCGAGAGACCTTGGATAAGTAAGATTGAATGGTCTCTCCATTCAATAGCTTGACCCCTTTCAATTGATTTCGTAGAGTCATCTTCCGATTTATGTTCTTCCCTTCAAATAGTTTGGTCAGGGAATCAAACATAGCCTTGGGTGTCTTTAGGGATGACGCATGTGGAATAAGATGGTCTTTAATAGAATTAGCAATGATTCTCTTTTCCTTGACCAAGTTCTTCTTATGCAATATCTTAGCCTCTTCATCCTCTGGGATAGGGATGTCTTCTTTTAATATGAGTCCAACTCATTCTCTTCCAGGATTAACCCAATCCTATACTTCCAGGCTCGGAAGTTATCAGCTCCTTCAAGCTTGTCCTCAAGCTTGGTGTGGTGAGACATATTAAAGAGTACTTCAAATGGAAATAGAAAGGATTTAGATCTTACCACTTGATTTGCTGAAAACTGGATCTGGTCCCGGATTAGGGTTTGTCAGAGAAACCCTAAAAATTCAAAATGTGAATTCAACTTTCTGAAAGGATAGAAAGATGCGCCTTGATGAGCTGATCAACCTGGTGTCTTCAGAATTTGATATCTGCGAAGCTTCACCCTTCAGAAATGCCTTTTTGTCTTCCTAGGTTCACTAGGGAGGACCCTGAATTATGGTTTGAGTTTCCCGGATATCTACCTAGCCAAAAATCTCAATCCAAAGCTCTAAACTTCGATTTTTGCAAGGATCTTCCAGTTATGTCTTCAGATTCTAGAAATTCCTATTTTTGTGGAAACCCTAATTTTTAGGGCCAAATCTGAAAATGCTCAGAATTGAATTCTGATTGGACAGATAGATTCTCCTTGATGAGTAGAGTCAATCTACTATACTGCTTTCCCAAAATCTATGGAGAGAAACCCAATAAACAAGAAACCCTTGGTTTCCGTTACTGTACAATGTCTTCTTCTCAGGTTAGCTCTGATACCATGTTAAATTTTGAGCATTAATTCACAATACTCTAGGATCTTTACTGAGAGAATAACATGTACAGTATATCAATGCATATCAATCATAAAAATCATGTCAATCATCACAAGACGCAAAAGCATGAGAGACAATAGACACACATAGTTTCTATGGGGAAAACCCTAAGGTGAAAAACCCCACAACTTCCTCAGAGATAGAGAGAGCAATAGCTCAACCAAAGTACAACCAAATAGATAGAGATAGTCTCCTAGTAGCAGATGATCCTCCTCCTCACATGTGCACCACTTTCCGAGTGAAGGAAGAATGAGTTTCTGAGTGATCCAAATAGAGATCTCCCGATCTCTATTTATACTTGTCCTGTTTGCTCAATAATCTTATGGGGTCGACTTGTATAGCTAGGTACATCAACCATATATTATATAAATCAGGGCCGACCCCACACATGGTGGTCTAATAACCCATCGGGAAGTTAACACACTTGCGACACTTGTCAATACACATGACGACACTTCCGTATAGAGGAATGACACATCTCTATAGGAGTACAATAATATATAAATGAAATACATGGATGAAATACATTCCAAAGTTACATATACATCAACAGTATCCCCATATCGAGAATTCATGGTCTATTCCTTTAAGTTGACTTTTGAAGGTACAAATAATGTAGAAGAGTAAAAGCTTTGATTTTGGGACTCAGTGTGTTAAACGACTTGAAAACAAAAAGAATTGACGTGTTTGGAGACTCTGAATTGGTGATTAATCAGGTAAATGACAGTTATCAAACAAAACATCCAAGGATGAGAGCATACAGGAATGAAGTTTGGGATTTGCTTGGAAACTTTTTTGATGAACATAAGATTGTGGTGGTACCCATAATAAAAAATCAAGTGGCATATTCCGTGGCTACTACTGCTGGTGCCTTTAAAATTCCAAGTTTTTCAAATAAAAAATATGAAATTGAAGTTGTAAATAGGCCTTCAATCCCTGATAATTCAAAATATAATTGGCAAGTTTTTGAATATGATTTGCAAATTAAAATATTTTTAGAGATGTTAGATGAATTTGCTAATACAGTTATTGATAATGAAGATCGAAATATGGAGGAAACTATCAATGATGAAAAATTTTCAGAAGAACAAGAAAAGTTCAAAAAAGCAATTGGAGGAAAATAAATTATTCAACTTAAAAACAATGTCATTCCAAAAGGTCTTATACCTTTAGAAAATTATTTGACATAAATGATGTAGCCAAAAATCCAAAGGTGTTGCCTCAGGAAGGTGAGATCCAGGATTGAAATATTGGGACCAAAGAAAAGCCTAAAACAGTGAAAATTTCAAAACATTTGCCATCATAAGAAGAAAGTAAATATGTTGAATTGATGAAGGAATTTTCTGATGTTTTTGCATGGAGTTATGAAGACTTGAAAGAATATGATACCTCCATTATTCAACATACAATTCCTATCAAACCAAATGAAAAACCTTTTAAGTAGAAACTCATAAGAATAAATCCCTTGTTGCTCCCAGTAATTGAAAAGGAGGTTAAGAAATTATTTGATGCTAAAATTATTGTATCCCTTAGATTTTCAATATGGGTAGCGAATTTGGTTGTTTTTAGGAAAAAGAATGGAGAAATAAGACTTTGTGTGGATTTCAGAAATTTGAATAAGGTATATTTGAAAGATAATTACCCTTTACCTAAGATGGATCATATTTTACAAAAAGTTGTAGAAGCAGAAATAATATCTATGTTGGATGGTTTTTCAGGGTATAATCAGATCAAATTTCTTCCACAAGATTAGGAGAAAACAACATTTACAACACCTTGGGGAACTTTTATGTATACTAAAATGACATTTGGATTGATGAATGCAGGAGAGACATTTCAAAGAGCCATGGACATTGCATTTGCTGAAGAAAAGAACAAATTTATACTGGGCTATATGGATGATATCACAATTTATTCAAAATTAGATGCAAAACATTTGGAGAAAGTATTTTTGAAGTGCAAAAAGTTTGGTATATCTTTAAACCCTAAAAAATCTATTTTTTCCATGAAAGAAGGTAAATTATTAGGTCATAGAATATCAAAGGATGGTATCAAAATTGATCCTAACAGGGTGACAGTTATTCAAAATATTGGGATACCAAGATGTACGAAAGAAATTTAGTCTTTCATTGGAAGAGTAAATTTTTGAGAATGTTTGTTCCAAGCTTTGCAGAAATTTTAAGGAATATTAAAAACATGCTAAAGAAAATTAATGACATCAAATGGACTATAGAAGCTAAGAAGTCATTCACAGATACCAAAAAGGCTCCCACAGAAGCACCTGTATAATCAGTCGAGATTTTTCAAAGGAATTCATTATATTTTCTTTTGCTTCACAACATACCATAGCTGGCGTAGTATTGCAGAAAAATGAAGAAAATATGGAACAACCTATTGCTTTTATTAGTAAGATTTTGAGAGATGCAGAATTGAAGTATGATATCATGGAAAAACAAGCATATGCATTGATCAAATCTTTAAAGGATTTCAGGGTTTACATATTGTATTCACACATAATTTCTTATGTTCCAACTACCGTTGTAAAATATATTCTTATCTCAACCAGACCCTGAAGGAAAAAGAGTTAAGTGGATTGCAGTATTATTGTAATATGATCTAGAGATTAAACCTACAAAGCTGATTGAAGGACAAGGTTTGGAAAAGCTGATGTCAAAAAAAATTATGATTATTTGGATATGAATTTCATTTATGATCTTTCAATTGAAACAATTCCAGATTTACCAGTGCTCAAAATTTTTTCTTTATCTCCTTAGTATAGTGATATTGTCTATGTTTTACAAAATCTACAAGCACCTCGTGAACCAAGCAAAAATAGATCAAGATCCGTGAAATTAAAGGCAACACAATTTTGTATCTTAAATGAAGATCTGTATTGGAAAGATCTAGGAGGGATTTTGTTGAATTTTTTACTGGAAAATGAAGCACAACAAGTCATGAAAGAGTTTCATCAAGGAGTATGTGGATGCCACCATTCATGGAAAGCAACAATCAACAAAATTTTGAGAGCAGGTTTTTATTGGCCAACTATTTTTTCTAATGTGTATAAATAAATTTCGATTTGTCATGAGTGTCATATTTTTGATGGAAAGAGAAAACTTTTTCCTTTACCATTAAAGCCAATTTCAGTAGAAGTGCCTTTTCAACAATGGGGATTGGACGTTATTGGAGAAATTAAGCCAAATTATTCTGGTCAACAAAAGTGGATCTTGACTGCCACAGATTATTTCATGAAATGGATTGAAGCCATACCTACTAGGAATTCCACATATACCATTATCATTAATTTCCTAGAAGAAAATATTCTCTCAAGGTTTGGATGTCCTAAAAGAATAGTAACAGATAATGCACATGCTTTTAAATAAAAAAAGATGATTATTTTTTGTCATAAATATCATATTCATTTGAATCATTCAACTTCTTATTATCCTCAGGGGAATGGATTAGAAGAATCTTCAAACAAAAGTTTGGTACGAATTATAAAGAAGTTGTTGGAGGAGAAGAAAAGAGCATGGCATACCAAACTTAAATATGCATTATGGGCAAATAGAATAAGTACAAAAAGGGCTATTGGGACATCACCATTTCAGTTGGTTTATGGAACATAAGTAATTTTTTCAATTTTATTAGGTTTACCAGTCATGAAATTACTACATGAGGTGGCAGAAGAACCGAATCATATACAAAGAAGGTTAAATCATATTGTAGAATTGCACCAGATGAGGGAAAGAGCATATGAAGAAGTTAAAGTACACCAGGAAAATATGGAAAAGACATTTGACAGGAAGATCAAAGAAAGAAATTTTCAGATTGATGATTTATTTTTAAAATGGGATGCTAGAAATGAAGATAAGCATGGAAAAATTGAAAACTTGTGGAAATTCCCATATATTATCACTACTTACTAGGGGGATAATACTTTCATTTTACAAAATCAAAATGGAGAGTTCATTGGAGGAGGTCCTGTAAATGGGAGATTCCTCAAACATTATCTTTCTTAAGAGAAAAATAGAAAGGTAATTTGTACATAAAATTGTATATATGTTACCTTTTTTTCTGAGAAATTTGTATATATATAAGACACTGAAAAGAATAAAAATGAATAAGGAACTGGTCTGCAAGGTTCTTTGCTACCTCATTGGGAGGTTAGAATCCCCAGTTGGAGCTAGTTGTTGGCACAATATTTTTGAATATTTATTGTAAAATGGATAATCTAAAACTTGGTTTTCAGAATCACCTAAGGTTGGCAAGTATAACGCTAGAAAGAGGGCTTAAATATTTCCTGGGAAAAACATTCCATATGACCGTCGTAGGTGTTAGAGTGGAGCTAAAATGGTTAATGAAACATCTTGATAACATTGTATGAAGAAATCAACGGTCCATCTTGAAGCGGAGAATGAGATCAATGGCGGAGGTAAGTTTCATTGGAGGAAAAAGCGAGATGTATAACATAATTCAATATCTCCGAAATGACCGTTGCAACACAGTTAATGAGGGAGAATATTAACAGTCGTTGATTGTTTGTCAAACAGATCGACGTCTTGTATTGATTTCGCATCACCAACATGCACGCAAAAGTGGAATCGTAGGTGGTTGCGAAATTGTAAACCACCATCCATGTGTCAATACCACGACATTTCGCAAGTTGGGAAGGTGGTAAGGGAAACCACCTTACACCGTTGCGGAACCACCTTTCAGAGGGTATAAAGGGCCAAGTACATGTGAAAGGGGTGACATTTGTCATTTAGCATCGAGTGACTGGGACATATCGTGTGCAGTGAGAAGATGACAAGATATACCTTTTCTAGCTCCTACGTTGCCAGGTAGGATTTTCAAAAAAATTGTGCAGATATTTCAGAAGTTTCGCATAATGGAAAGTCATAGTGAAGTAGGAGTCCAAAGTGATGAATTCATTAAATTAGAGGAAGTTCTAGAAGATAGAGATGGCGATATATATGATACTATTATGACCAGAAATTTGGTTATAGAGATAAAGAACAAGCTGGAATATTTGCAGAAACAAAATGTAGATGTACATAATGCTCATAAGTCCAATTTTATTCACTTCTTCCCTGAGAAAACCCTAGGTTTTCCCGACTTAGTTTCCCGGTGTTCTAAAAATTACTCCCAAATCGAAAGAGTCATTATGAATTCGTCAAGAACTAAATTTTTATGTCCTATTAATTCATCAAGTCTCCAGAAGTCGTTAGAAATACCATCGTCATTTTCCCAAAACTTAGAGGACTTCGTCGAAGAGAATTTGGTCAGCCTGTACAGACAATCTACCCTTGAAACAAAGCTACCTTCCTTTTAAATATCCTTTAACCAGATATTGCATTTGATAACACACCTTTCCCATTAGACATTACCCTTTTCAATGAAAATTCACAGTTTTTTTTGTCATTAATCTATCAGTTTCTGGGGTTTGATAATGACCTAGTGGTCATTGAAGTTCAATTAGGTATGCTTTTTAGGTTGAGTTCAGGTTTACCAGGTATGGAGTCCAATCAAATTCCATGTCTTAAATTTGATGAATTCCTAGCTGAGTATATTCATTCTCAGTTAGTGAATTTCCACGCTACAAAATATTTTAGATTCCAATCACATTTGATGAAAATGTTTCTGTTTTCAAGTGAAGGAAACCTGCATTTTCCAGAAGTGGTTTTTTCAGCTACAGTTGAAAATAATATGTTCAATTTTATGAATCTGGTGTTATCATAGATATATAGGGTAATTTTTGAAGAAACGTTGCCAAGATTATTGCCATAAATGAAAAACCTATTACAATTTAGTCCATAAAAAGCAGTGGGTGATTGGTTCTTGTTAAAACAACACATAGTTATCAGGTTCTATGGTTTTGTAAAAGAACCATATGTTTTACCAACATTCTTGACACCGAGGGTATTCGCCTTAGAATTCATCAGGAAAAAATTGATAGTTGAGAATGATCATTTTTTACTTTCAAAAAAGCTTCAAATATGAAATTCCCATTGAAATGCAGTCCCTTTATAATAAAAAATAGAAGTGCTCTTTCATTTTTAGATAAACAGTTACAAATGATGAATTTCAACAAAGATATTGCTATCAATTATGATCCACGCCACATCATCTCAGAGAGGATGCAACGAAAAAAAAGCATAGATTTTGATCATCAAGAGGTTGAAGGATTAGCTGCAAAAGCTAATTTGTTACAATATGAGTTTGACACAGATTTTTATGAAAATTCACAATCCAATCCTTCAACATTAACAATTTCTTCAACTGAGTTAGTACCTACCCCTAGTAAAATTTAAATTGCCAGCAAGATAATTTTTTTGAGACCAATGATATGGAAGTAGAGTAACAAGGAGGAATCGAGAGACTGAAATTAATTCATGAAAATGAAATAATTATTCTATACAGTGAAAAGGGGAAGAAAAAAGAAAAGTTTAAGGACTAGATGTTCAGGTGTTTGATTACAGGTTTGATGAAGCAAGGCCACAGGTTCAGCTAATAAATATCAATCCAGAGCTGAGTTATATGTCAAATATGGCCAGGATAAACAAGTTGCATAAGAGAAAAGTAACAAATTGTTTCCCAAAGTGAGAAATATATCAGATTTAGAAATCACTTTGATGACTACCAGATATCCTACAAAAAATACCTTAAATTTAGCTGTATCTTCAGATGAAAAGTTTACATAAATGAAAATAAATCTATAGAAGATACCAGTCCCATACAAAATCCATTTGCATAGGGAAACTGAAGAAGTAATTTATATAGATTTAATGAAAGCCACCTTGAAGATTGAAAAATTACAAAACACAGCGAATTGGTTGGAGATCCAACTGAGACAAGAGAAAACGAAGAATAAGGATTATCATCAACATATTAAAAATCTACAGGTTGATTTGGTAGAAAAAAATGATGATCCAAATAAGGGTCAGGAAACCAATAAGCTTCTGAATGAAAAAACAAATATCATCCAGTTATTAAAAAAGAAACTCAAAATTCCAGCAACTCAATTAATTTAGGCATCTGAATTAACAGTTCTAGAACAAGAGAGAGAAACTTTGTCACAAGAACTGGGTGAATGTACAGCAAAGCTGCTTAAATTTGAAGAAAAATAAGTGAGTTGGGAAAAAGACAGGCTTAATCTTAAGACTCAAGTTGCATATTTGAAGAAAAAATTAGCAGATATAGATGAGGAAAAGCAAAAAACAAGGTAGGAAAGTGAAGAAACAAATACATAAAGTCTGACTCAAGCTATGTCTCAGGTGAGCTTGAAAGAAGTAGAAATTAAAGAATTAAAGGAAGAAAATCATAAATTAAATGAAGAAAACCAAAAGAAAGAAGAATAAAGAAAGGAGCTTGAAAATAAGAATTAAGAGCTACTTGATAAGAATAAAAAGTTAATGTCTCAGGTTATAAGACGACTTCCTTTACAAGGTGAAAAACATTTAATTTGGGATTCAATAATAAATGAAGCTGGCAAATTCAGGCCGTTTTTAAATTTTATGAAGACTAACGAAACAATAGCAAATGAGAGTGTGTGGATCTGTACAACCATGAGGGAGAATTTAGATATGAATCCAAAGGAAACAACTCAAAATACAATTAATTTTCTTAATACCTTGACAAAAGAATATCTAAAATCATTGGGAATAAAAATAGGATAGAGGTAATACATTGGGCTAGAAGAGTCCTTGGGAAGCATTGTCAGGTTGAAAATGTCCAAGCCAAAGCAGATCAAATGAAACAACAGGTTGACTCATTCAAGAATTCATTTGCAGATCTGATTCATAAAGGGATTCCTTCCTTTTGGGACGAAGAGAATAAATTGATCTCCTAGAATGAATATAAAAATTTGATGTTTGAAATCAGGATGAATCATAAAAAAATTGAAGATATGACCCATGTTTTGACATGAAAAATTGTATTGGAAAAGCTTGCAGATGATTTTAAAATCTTAAATCGGTTGGTGATGATAGTAGTAAAGATGCCTCCAATATCTTTTGTAGATCATGTGGAGATGAAGTTTTTAGTTAAAGAGATAACCAGCTATGAAATCCCTTCTTCAAAACAATGGAAAACAATGGAAAAATATGGGAAGATGAAGTATAAACTGCACACTTGAAGACTCTTGTCGGAACAAGAGATTTGTATTGGAAGCTGCAGCTGATAAAGAAGCACAAGAATATTATGTTTTGAATTATGAAATACACATTCTGACAGAAATAGTAGGTAATAAGTAGTTGAAGTTTCCTATTTTTAGAAATAGGGAGTTAGGTCTTGGCTCAAGAAGCCTTTTTTCATGTATAAATACACATTTTGGAAATGTAATCATGGTTGGAAGCTGTGAAAGGTACACTTATTTTGTATCGAGCTTCTTCAAGAATTAATGGAAATTTCATGCAGAGTTGAGCACATTTTCCAAAGCAAAGATTCATGTGTTATTTATTTACAGTCTGTGATTTTCTCCCTCTTATGTGATTTGTCATTCCTGTAATCTCTTTTCCATTATGTTTTCCTTCCTGCTTAGATGATATTTTATTTAGGTTAGAATTCATGTTATCATGCTATGATCTATGGTTTCTAATTATTCATAATTTTTCTTCTAAAGTTGGTGTTGGATTCATCTACAACTGATGCCCAATATTAATGGACCGTTTCTTTTTCTTCTATTATCATATGCAAACAAGAACTTGACTATGAAGCAATGACTACCTTGCCTTTGTGAAAACTCATATTGTTCAAAATCTGTTTAACTTTAAAACATTCCTGATTTTGACTCCATGCCCAATGGTATCCTTGTGTTTCAACCTTTTACAATATTAAAGCATAATCATTTTGATATATCTTTAGCCATTGTATTTATTTTTGAGAGAGCCCTCTCTGGTAGGAAAAAATCCATTTTTCCTCCTAAAGATTGGTTTGAAATAGTTACCTTGGAATTATCCTTCCACAACCAAGGGAGAAATTGTGAGTGCTAACACTTGGTATGATGCCACAATCATATTGTGTTAGTATGACTTTAAATTGCTCCCTTTTCAATCTATTTTTTTCAAATAAAAATGGAAATAACTCATTTACATTTTTTTTTGCATATGTCCATAAACCAACCTTAAAAATACCAAGGCATTGTTCAAACAATTAAGGCTAACCCCTAGGGGTATAAAATAAATCTATGTACTTATATCAATTTATATATTTCTTGGTAATGGCTTATTTAAAAATATCTTGTATATGCAAGCAAATAAATACAACATGGTTGGATTATTATTGTTATTTGTACACTGTAAAATTATTAAGTATAGTCAACAATACGATATTATGCAAATTTTTTCACCAATAACAAGTACAATTATACCAAAATATCAACATAGAAAAAACGTTATCCAATAACAAGTACATAACACTTACATTTGTTTGCTAATAACAAGTACAACTATATCAAAATACATTTTTTTTATGCCTTTCGTATCAACCATTTAATGTCCAACTTGAATGCAATTTCAAGCAATTTTCCTCATTATTGTCTTTTGAATTTGAATGTTTTTAATCAATGCCTCATGTTTGGATGAGACCCCAAATGATTAAAAGATGAACACACTATTGTTTTTATATTTCTATCTCTTTCGTCTGAACCATCAAACATCCAACTTGATGGCAATTTCAAAAAATCCCCCTCTCTATTGTCTTCTAAATGGTATTGACCTTCACCTATAAATCATGTTTGTTTTTTCATATCTATCTCTATACTATATAAATACATGTTTCAACATTTTCTTGTAAATATGCAGTATTCCACCAATATATGCATACATTGGCGAATAGTGCAAAGTATCTATACATTGTTGAAAACCCCAACTAAATAAGAACTTTTCATCCTTCAACCATTCAGATTTACTCATGAAGATTTTTAAATATATATGCAATATAAATATGCAAACCATAGAGCAATGTCAAAATGTCCTTGTGCAACATTGATAACATTAACACTAAATATTCATACATAATAATGGTAATAGTCATGCACAAAATTAGTTAGGATGTTTGTGGTCTTTTTTTGATATACATTCAAACTCCAAAGAACAATCCCTCTATTCTCAATACCAATAAATTTTTTTGAGTTGATGTTCACACTACATACCAAAACCATAACATGTCATTAAAATGAAGTAAGTTATTAATCGTGAATATGGAATTAAAATAAAGTGTCATGGGATGATGAACACAACCAAATATACCAACATTAGTAAAACCATTAAATTAAAAATAATTAATCATAATAAACTAATAAAAAATACAAAAATATGAAAAAAAACATTTTCTTCAATAAATATATGACATTTGAAGTTTAATATATATATTTTTTGAACATGAAAATATCTCAAACTTCAAAAAAACTATAACATCATATTTCAGATTTATTTACATAAGATGTTGCTAAAGTCCATTACCGGATTATTCTCCTATTTACAAGATATATTGTGAGGTTTCTTCACAATGAAAATTTCACATAAATTCCCTTCTACTTCATCATCCTTCAAAACAACCATTATTGTGTTGCTCTTAAAAAAACTAATCTCAAAATTCATCCACAATGTTTGCAAGTTTTTGATGTATTTATCTTCATTATATTTACTACATTCATTAATAAACTATTTTATTTTTTATTTTTAAAATTGGCTTCTTAAAGATTTTGTTTCCTTTCATCCAAGAAATTTCAAAAAAAAATCCTCTATCACTTCCACACTTTTGGCTTACCATATTCCAGCTTGGAATTCCCTAACACATAATTCTAATGCATGCGATCATGATTGATACAATTTTGACTTGTCTAAATTCATTGTCTTGGTCAACACTTTTAGATACTTCCTTTCCTTTTTGGGAGTATTTTTTATTAAATAAAAAAGCTTCCAATTCTATTATCAATATCACATCCAGGAATTAGGGTGCGTGTCATAAATTACATAATACATTTTGCCAAAGGAATTAGAAAGAGCCATTATATTTCTCACATGACACCGATTTGGTAAGGATGGATTGACAATCAATTACATTGGAGCTAGTGGTTCGTGCTTCGATTTCCATGCTTGTTTTGACTATCTATTTGTTTAAGTGTTGTGGCATGGAACTCTCTTAGTTCTAATTTTTGAAGATTTCTAATTTGTATTGCCATGTCCTATGGAGTAATAAATATATTGATTTTTGATTTACAACCATTTAAAAATGTTTACAATATTCGGTTCGTGCTTCGATTTCCATGCTTGTTTTGACTATCTATTTGTTTAAGTGTTGTACCATGGAACTCTCTGGTCTTGTATAACTTTTTGAAGACTTCTAATTTGTATTGCCATAGTCTTGTATAATTTTTTGAAGACTTCTAATTTGTATTGCCATGTCCTATTGAGTAATAAATAAATTGATATTTTATTTACAACCATTTAAAAAGTTTACAATATTAAGCTTTGAATATGTGATTCAAACATATACAATTACCTTTTTTGCATCCTTCACCAAGTTTAGAGATTTATCATTGAATAGAGATTGTGATCCTTCATAGAATCTCCAACACCCTCATCATATTGACCAAATTTTATACTCTTATTAGAATATTCTTGTGGGTCACTGCCATTGATTTTATAATTAAATATAGGGTTTGAAAACAATTAGTTTAAAAAATAACCAAATAAAAGAAAGGCTTATTCCAATAAGTATTAAAAAACATCGACATAAAATATCTTTTTTGATCAACTAAATTTTTTTATAAAATATTTGGATATGCAGTTTTTTATTAACTATCTCCATGCTTGAAATTAGTCATCTATTTCCTAATTTGTTCACAAAATGAACAAATATACATATAAGATAAATGGGACGATCGTTCCTTAAAGTGAGGTAAATGTGTAAACTATGTGATATTAGAACTTTTGGATCCTTTCTTTTGAAAACATATGATTTCTCAAAATCAAACTAAAATCTCTAAACATTGGTATATAAAAAAGTGGTAGATTTTGATCTTGATAATTCATTTTCATATGAACAATACATGTAATCTCCCCCTCCATTGTAATTCTCCAACAATGTATAAAAATGAACCTTATATATGAATCTTTTGAATAATCTCCATAAACAACAAGATATGGGTACTCTGTTGCACTTCTCTTTGGTATTTTCAAGAATTGAGAGAATTATTTATTAACAATGTATGATATATTAACATTAATTAGAAAAATATAGGTAATAGTTTCCGCATTTTAACCTAGGAAAAATAGTAATTCTACGACATCAATTTCCATCCACACATAAACATAGTTACTCATGTCAATAGTAATAAGAATTTTTTTTCTTCTGAGAGTCCATTCTTACACTAATATCCTTTTGCTTAATATGTATATGTAAAATACGTTTGTAACAACCTCAAGAAATTTAAGCTCCTCTTCCTCTTCTTCCCTTGAGGTTTTTCTTGCTTCTCAACACATAAAATAATGCATAGTTGTACAAAATGATTTCAAGGAATTTTGTGGATTTCAACCACATTTTTATTAAATATTCACTGAGAAGTATAAAAATTATTATCCCAAACTTTGATTTTTTCACAAATCATAGTTCTAGTAGTTCTTTAATCCGTGACCCACATGCAATATTATGGTAAAGTTTTTGCATGAATAATACAGCCAACTATTGTACTAAACCAAACAAATCCATCGATTATTTTCTCTGTTGCATTGTATAATTTTTCTTCATCCATGTCACGTAATGGTCTAAAAAATTAAATCCATATCGTGTTTTTTTTAATATTCTAAACAAATTCCTTGCTTGATACTCTTAGGTGAGTATCCAATAAACTATTTTTACAAATTTTAAACTTTTCCACCATTTTTTTTATATCTTATGTTTTAAGTTGTCCTTACATGAAAGATAAAATATCCATTCATTTTGGAAATTCTACAAAACAATATATTTGAAGAATATGAAAAAATTAAAATTATACATCAAATTAGATAATAGTGGAGAATGGTTCTAAACAATAAGATTTATACCTACTAGTCTTCTAAACCAATGTTCCTCATCCGTGGGAATCTTGGTCTATTACTATATATATTCATTTCTCCCTTGCTTTCATGACTTTATCAATGAAGGGAGTGTCAACATATTCCTTGCTAGAACTATTTTGTTTTTGGACAATTTTTTAATAGTGCTATGTGGAACACCAATATGAAGCACACAAGCTTTATGGTAACAAAATATGGAATGAAGTAATTTATATTTTTTTTTTTTCATTTTTTAATTATTTTATTTATTTATTTTTGAAAAATAGTATGTTGTCCTTTCCAGGTGTGGAAATGTAAGGTTTGAATTTCAACTTCAATTTCAGATTTAGGTAGATAAGGGTCTTTTCTTGCATGTTCGAAAGGCATTAGGATAACCTCTCTGGGTGTTATTGTAAAGTTTGTGACAAGTGATAAAATAAGCTTTTCCACTTCTTTCTCATTCACTTTATAATATTGCAAAGTCATAGGTGCTATAAAACATCTATTGATAACAATAGATGAGACATTTTCATTGAGTAAAAAATACTTAATATATTCCTTTTGGCTGCCTTCTAATTTTTTGTAGCCTGTATTCGCCTTCTACATCACCATTCTTATAGGAATTGATTTTAAGGACTTTGAAAATTATTTACTGATATCATTTTCTAAATTTACGATATAATATTTTTTAAGAAATGTTAGGCTATTTTTACAATGGGTATTTGTGAGATTATTTGTCATATCCATTAGATGCAATACTGAAGATGTTTCTTTTGTCACAATATTTTTTTATAAATTGTTCGAATACTATTTTTGAAATCAATTGTCTTATTTATCTATAGCTAATTTTATCGATCATATGATGTTAAAACCAACCTTATTTTGCATAGGCTATCTTGTTAGAGATTATATCACTTTTCATTAGATATATATGTTAATTACTAATTGAAAGATCAATTTGTAACAGAAACAAGTGTTGTTCTCAACTACATCAATCTGGACACGTGATATGTCTTCATTGATCACATATTTAGATGTGACCATGCCAATAGGACTAATTATTGTTCCATTTACTCCATAAATATATTAATTAGGGTAGAATTTGATTGGTTCAACTAACTCAACATATAATTCATTTGCAAATTCTCCAATGTTGTGATTTGTGATCAATTGTTACTTGAAGAAACATAATCTCCTTGAATTGACTAAGAGTGACAAGTCTTGACATTTTTTACCTATAGTCAACTAAACAAATTTTGTTAATAAGATAAATAGACATAAAAACATTTACAAGTTAAACATAACATCTCATATATTATTAACTTAAATGAAATGATATAATATGAAATTGAAACATTATATGAGATTGGAAAGGGATAATCCTAAAGGAAAAGGTTGATTGACCTTTCTAAATGATACCCCTCCATGAGAATACTATGCAAGAGGAAGGGTTGGCTGAACCTTCCTTGGGATTCCCCTGGACATGAAGAATATGCTTGAGTAAGGGTTGAACGACCCTTCCACTAGATAGCCCATGACATGAATACCATCCTTGAAGAAGGGTCGACAAACCCTCCTCCACTCTCCCTCTTTAAGATAATTCTATGTTGGAGGAAAAGTTGAGCTACCCTTACCTGTGATCGCTTAGATGATAATAACACGTTTAAGTGGATTGGCCAATTGTTTGTCAAGCACCCCTTTGACATAAATAGTATGTTGGAGGAAAGTGAATCATTTTTTGTGCTCCACATACGAGATTACTATGCTCAAGGAAGGGTTAGTTTACCATTCCCTAGTATCTACATATATGCAAAATCTATGCTCGAGGAAGGGTTAGTCAACCCTTCCACTAGAAACACTATGATGTGAATACCATCCTTTAGGACCATTCTACGTGCTCCTCCTCCATGAGAATACTATGTTAGAGGGATTATCAATTGACCCTTCCAGGTGATCCCCTAAACAAGAATACTATGCATTATAAAGGATTGGTAAAAAAATTATGTGAAATCTGTGCATGACGAAGGGTCAATTGACTCTACCACTACATACCCTACGACGAGAATACCCTAACTGGGAATTCTATATTGGAAAAAGGGTTAGCTATCAATTCCTTGGTACTCCCCTCTACTGAAAACTCTGCTTGAAGAAGGGTTCTTCCACTAGATATTCCACAAAATGTATACCATCTTCGAGGAAGGGTTATATGATACTTCTTCGTGCTCCCACTCCATGATAATACTATGTTAGAGGAAGGGTGGGTATACCCTTTCCTGTGTTTCCCTAGGTGTGAATACTATGATTGAAAAATATGTAATGACCCTTCCTCTTACACTCTTGTGATGAAAATACGATGCTACAATAAGGGTTAACTGACCCTTCTTCATTCTTCCCCTCCATTAGAATACCATGCTAGAGGAAAGGTTAACTAGCCCTTCCTCTATATCACTCTTTATATTAAAAGTACACTTGAATAAGGGTTGATCGAACCTTCTCTTGGATACCCTGTGAGGTGAATACAATCCTCGAGGAAAGTTAGTCAACCCTTCTATGTGCTCCCCCTCAATGAGAATAATATGCTAGAGGAAAATTTAATTGGCCCTTCCCGTTATTACTCTTTATGTTAAAAGTATGCTTGAGGAAGGCTTGATTGACCCTTCTATTGGAATTCCCATGGACATGAAGAATATGCTTGAGTAAGGGTTGACTGACCCTTCCATTAAATATCCCATGACATGAATACTATCCTTGAATAAGGGTTGAAAAACCCTCCTCCACGCTCCCTCTTTAAGAGAATTCTATGTTGGAGGAAAAATTGAGCGACCCTTTCCCATGATCGCTTAGATGAGAATCACACATTTAAGTGGATTGACCAATCGTTTGGCATGCACCCCTTTGACAGAAATAGTATGCTGGAGGAAAGCGAATCATTTTTTGTGCTCCCCATATGATATTACTATGCTTAAGGAAGGGTTAGTTGACCCTTCCCTATTATCTACATATATGCAAAATCTATGCTCGAGGAAGGGTTAGTCAACCCTTCCACTAGAAACACTATGATGTGAATACCATCCTTTAGGACCATTCTATGTGCTGCTCCTCCATGAGAATACAATTTTAGATGGGTTATTAGTTGGCCCCTCCTAGTGATCCCCTAAATGATAATACTATGCATTATAAAGGATTGGCCAAAACTTTATGTGAAATCTATGCATGAGGAAGGGTCAATCGACTCTACCTCTACATACCCTACGATGAGAATACCCTAAATGATAATTCTATATTGGAAAAAGGGTTAGTTATCCCTTCCTTGGTAGCCCCCTCTACTAAAAAATTTGCTTGAAGAAGGGTTCTTCCACTAGATACACCAAAAAATGTATACCATCCTCGAGGAAGGGTTAGCTGCCCTTCTTCATGCTCCCACTCCATGGGAATACTATGCTAGAGGAAGGGTTGGTATACCCTTTCCTATGTTTCCATAGGTGAGAATACTATGATTAAAAATATGTAACGACCCTTCCTCTTTCATTCATGTGATGAAAATGCAATGCTACAAGAAGGGTCAACTAACCCTTCTTCATGCATCCCCTCCATTAGAATACTATGCTAGAGGAAAGGCTAATTGGCCCTTCCTCGATATCACTCTTTATATTAAAATTACACTTGAAGAAGGGTTGATTGACCCTTCTATTGGATACCTTGTGATGTCAATACAATCCTTGAGGAAGGTTAGTCAACCCTTCTATGTGCTCCTTCTCCATGAGAATACTATGTTCGAGGAAAGGTTAATTGGTCCTTCCTGATATCACTCTTTATGTTAAAAGTATGTTTGAGGAAGGGTCGATTGACCATTCTATTGGATACCTTGTGACGTGAATACAGTCCTTGAGGAAGGTTAGTCAACCCCTCTACGTGTTCCCCTCCATGAGAATAATATGCTAGAGGAAGGATTAGGCGATCCTTCCTTGGGATGCCCCTCTACACAAAACATAAGTTTGAGGAAGGTTAGTTGTTCCTTCCGCTAGATACCCCATATGGAGAATAGAATCTTTGAGGAAGGGTCAATCGACCCTTCTTCATGCTCCCCCTCCATGAGAATATTGTACTAGAATAAGGGTCAACATACCTTCCCTTAGATCCCCCTCTACATGGAAACTATGCTTGATGAAGGGTTAGATGATCCTTCTACTAGATACCTTGTAATGTGAAGACCATCATTGAGGAAGGGTTTCCTACCCTACTCCATGATACATCTCCATGGGAATACTATGTTGGAGGAAGGGTGTGTTGACACTTCCTTGTGATATCCTAGGCAATAATACTATGCTCAAGAAAGGATTGTCTAATCCTCCTCGGTGCACCCCCTTAATGGAAACATTATGTTTTAGGAGGCTTCCACCAATATTCCTTTGGGATCCAATATTTGAGATTGTTATTCTTGAGGAAGGGTCGATTGAACCTTCTCCACGATCCCCCTTTATGTGAAAACTATCCTTAAGGAAGGGTCAACTGGCCCTTCCATTAGATATGCCGCATTGTAAATACCTCATTGAGGAAGGGTTAATAAACCCCTTTTGTGCCCCCCTCTCTGAGAATACTTTGCTAGAGGAAATGCAGACTAGATTTTTCTTGGGATCCTCCTCATGCAAAGATATTTCTTAAAGAATGATCAACCAACCCTTCCATTATACACTATGATATGTGAGTGCTATCCTTAATAAATAGTTAGATGATCCTTTTTTATGCTCCCCCTCTAAAAGAATACTATACAGGAGGAAGGGACATTCAAACCCTTCCTTGAGATCCCCCTCAAGAATAAAATTATGCTTGAGGAAGGGTTCACTAAATCTCCCACTGGGTTCCTTATGACATAAATGCCATCATTGAGGAAAGAGTTGGATGATACTTCTCCACGCTCCCCCCCAATTAGAATATTTTGTCGAAGGAAGTGTTAATGGAGGCTTCCTAAATATCCCCCTTATGTGAAAAATATTCTTTAGGAAGGGTTAAACAAGGGTCAATTGTTCCTTCCACTAGATACCCTATTATTTAAGTACCATCCTTGAGGAAAGGGTTGGATGGAACTTGTCTATCATCCCCCTTCATGAGACTACTATGTTGGAGGAAGGGTTTACAGAGCCTTCTCTAAGATATCCCTTACATGAAAAATATTCTTAAGGATGCGTCGAACAACCTTCCATTGAATATCCCATGACATTAATAGCATCCTTGAGGAATGATTAGGTGACCATTCTCCATGCTCTCCTTCGATGAGAATACAATTCCATAGGAAGGGTCGATTAAACTTTCCTTGGGATCCCCTTGATAGGGAAGCTATTATAGATGAACGGTCATTCAACCCTTCCTTGGGATCCCCTTGATGGGGAATCTATTCCAGAGGAAAGGTTAGTTGACCCTTCCTTAGGATACCACTAAACAATAATAAAATCTTGGAGACAATAGAATATTTTTTCACATAGGTTTATGTAAAGGTTATGAAACATCATTCTATCATGATGAAATCACTATGACGTTTACCAACCTAAATTCTAATAATGTCTCAATTTAGACATATCTATTGTAACTAGCTACAAATTTGAATGAAATTACAATAAATGCATCCAACAACCTATATAAGTTGGCTTTAGAGATTGTCATGCATGAAGCTAAATTTTCTAGAGTTGCAGCTTAGGTTATCATCCCTCATGTATAAAGGAGCAACCCGTCTATATAAACTTGTCTTAGCTTTATAATCTCCCATGTCTAAAGGATCAATTTTCTTATCACAAATAGGGACTACATAAAATACATAACCAATTCCCTAATAATGTATTATATCAACAATAAGCATATCATCAACCTCATGAAGCCAAAAAATCATGTTATCTTCAATAATTTCATCTCACATGTAAACAAATTCATGGATATTGTCACACATGCAATTAAATTCATGTCATCAAGTCTCAAACTTTGGCTTCCCACAAACCTTGGTAATCTCATATTGTGTAACTAATCAGGTTATGCAAAGTCTTTGATCAAATAATGAACAATACCCTTCTATGTAGAATAAAATTTTCCCTCCTTAAGAAACTATCTATAGTTTGTTGCAACAAACAACATTACAAGGCCAATAACATCAGACGTCTATAACCTGTATTTTTCCTCATAATTGCAAGTGTAAGGACATGCTTGCATATAGTTGCAGTTGCTTATAGGTGAAGATGTTGATCGATATGTAAGCATTGGATTGCACATACACAAATGTATTTGATTAGTTCTAGGTTGGCACTATTATTGGTTGTATATTATAAAAATATTTCAAAAAGTGATGGTTCTTTATCCCACAAATTTGAGGATGTTGGTCAATTGGGAGTAAATCACTATTTGATTTATATAAACAAGAGAATAAAGTTTCCATGATTGAGGTGGACAAGTTGAATACATTATTTCAAAATTGTAAAAAAGAATAAGGCAATTAGAAGATTTTGAAAGGTATTTCAAAGGATGAAATGCAGATGGTTCTTCATAGTTTTCAAAATTACAAGAGCCTTGGTTTGGATGGCCCAACAGTTGATTTTATCTTAGTGTCCTATGAGATCTTAGAAGAGTTTTTTCCAAGGTCATTAATGAGTCTAGAACCTCTAAGAAGGTTCTATAAATATGATTTCATTTCCCTCATTCTAAATACATATAATCTAGTATCCTTTGATGAATAAAAGTCAATTTTATTAACTATTTGCATTTATAAGATTATTGCAATGAAAATAAAGAGGCTTCTATCAAATACAATCTCAAAATGAATAGTGTGTTATATATTGCGAAGGCTCATTTTAGTTAAATATGTCCTTGAGTTCATTATTATCTACCAGATATCCTTAGATACATCTCAAAGGGAGTATTGGAAAATATCCTTAAATTAATTTTAGTTTCTTATGGTCGGGAAGCAAGGAGAAAAAAAGAGTTTGGATTTGTGAAATGACAACACATTGTAACTCCCAAAGATATTGGTTTCTAAGGTTAAAAAAATGTCCATATTTTTAGAAAATCCTTGGCAACTAATTCTGTTTGGAGATTGATAGTTGGTAAAGGTCTATGGTGTCAAGTAATGCTCCAAAAATACATAGAGATTGACTTGGGGAAAGACTAGATTAAATACCCAATCAAGAAATGAAAAAATTGTTCTATAATTTAGGAGGAAATGGTTCTAGCCTTTCCCATGATATGTCACTGGCTTGGATGGAAGATACGGAATGGTATGAGAATGAGATCATGAATGGACCTTTGGATATGTAGTGAGGAAGGGTTTAAGCTGTTAGAAAAATTGATAAATGTTAGTCATGAAAATGATTTTTTTTTTTCAATCAAGTAGCATTCCCTCCTCCAACTACTATCTGACTTCCACACAACATTTATTGATAACTACAATATACAAAACTATCCCATTACCTATACTTGAGATGGGTTCGAGTGCATGTCTTGAAAGGATTATTTTTCTTCATGCATTGGCTAGGGTTTCACTCCCATGTCTAGGGTTGACAAGAATAAAAACAAAAGGAAAACAAAACAAATAACTAAAGAATATTCATTACACATACTTGATTAGAGGTGAAATTGAGCAATGTTCAGTCCAAGCAACTTCCAAGAGAGTGTGGATATGAGTTCACAACTACGTACCAGTGAGTGCGTTGTTTGACTATGGAAGTGCATGTGAGTGAGCAATCCAAGTTAAAAGTTTCCAATGATCATTTATATAATAAATGATTTGCAATTTCCTATGGAGTATATCTTCAATAATGTTATCACATTTGAATTTTAATGAATTTCGGATTTTAATGATCTTCACATTCAAACATTTTTATGTATGGTTTTTGAATATTGGTGTAGTTCAAAATCAATTTGGGATTTAAATTGATTGTAGTTAGAGCCTTAAAAAAAATACCTCGGAACCTACAAGAGGTTAGTTGGACATACTATTATATTTTGATATCTATCTTTAGGTAAGGTTATTTATAATCATGCCATGTGTCGAGGATCTATTGGTGATCGATATGAACTTTTTCCCTTAGTGGCATTCATTAGGCATTTTAAATTCTTATGGTGAATTATATTTATTGTACAAAAATTTATAGATAATGGATACCAATTAATATATTTAATATTGAACTCTTGAAGGCCATGATGCAATAAAGGAAGTGATGAAAATGTAATTCTATACCTACCTCTATGCATTGATGTGATGGGTTGCTAGGGAATAAATTAAGTGTAGGGAATTAAGAACAAATTTGGAAGTAGGGAATAACTTTAATGTAAGCATGGCATGCTAATTAGTTTCATAATCAACATAAGTTGGTCAAGCAAAGAATTAAATATGATGATCAATCCGTTGTGTTCTTATTTCCTCTAGCATGACTAGAACTCAACAAACCATTTTCTCTTATTTCCTAGCATGACATTTTTCAATGAGATATGATTCAAATATATATAATATTTTACTAGTTACATTACTTCTTTATAGGAAATAGGAATATTGGATAGATTAGCAGTCCTAACTCCAATATACACACCTTGAGATATTTATCTAGAAGGGAAATACTACAGAAACAATCAAAAAATAGTTTTAGAAGAAATGCCTCTATCAATGACTAGGATTTCTCACTTTAGGATCAATGATTTTATGACCCAAGGGAGTATTCATAAACAAGTTCAAATTTACCAAAAGGTTCATGCACCCTAAATATTGCAATGGAATTTAGTGGGAATGACAAATATAAGAATACGAAAATGATAAACCAAATAGACTTTAGTCACATGTGGTTGACCTTTGTCTAGCCTACATTAGCACACTCACTATTATCCCTCAAACAATTTACATTTAACCACCGATGGGTGGATAGTTGCAAATATTTATTTCACTCAATAAAATATATTTCCCATTTAAAACCAATTAGTTTAATTACATAACATTTTATAGGAGAAGATATATAACTATATACTTTTCAATTATTTGCGAGTTTGTTTTAAACCACCTCCCATTTGCCACCAATTAAATTCCTTGGCACAATAGAATTATAGTAACAAGATTATATCTTGGGTCCTCCAGTCAATGCGACAATATAATAAAAGAGTCCTAAGGAGGTTCAAACTATGATTTTATATCCATCTATCAATCTTGAACTATAAGCAATAACACTGTGATAATATTCCAAATACACCAATGAACGTATTCAATGTATTGTAATAGTCCCTTGTAATACCCTCACTTTTGACCTTGTTGTATGTGAATATGTCAATGACATTGTGGTGAGGAGGTCAAGGCCAAGGCCTTGCCATCAATTTCCTGATTATGTATTTGTAGCTAGATATGGTATATTTGGACTGAGTTTTGCTCACACAAAACAAAGATCGTGAATATATATATATAATGCAAAGAAACAAGAAGCAAGGGGCACCATTTTCACAAGATTCGGGAGTGATTTATTCAACATATGAGCCATTAACTACCTAATTGACCTGTGCACTCAATCATTCAATTATCTTAGGAAGGAGGTGGTTGAGGAAGTTATTGTCTTGGGAAGGCAAAGTCATGGGTGTTGTTTCATGTTTGAGTCTCCTTGCAGTTTTGAACCTAGATATTGCTTAATGTACAATAGCAAAACCGTGATTCAGAACCCATCCCTTTATTAATTTATGAGTCTTAATTTCTTGGGGGTTCGGTTCTTTTGGTGGTATGTGCATTTTCTTTAGGTAATGGAAGAGTCTTACCTCTCTTGAGTTCTGGTTGGAAAGAGGATGACCAGTGACATATATTTCATGTAGTGCGTCATGCATGAGTTTTATATAACATCGACCTATTAATATAAATATGTTGACCATTGATCCTTGTGTTTGAATCCAAGAGTAGAGGAGGGAGTTTGAATGTTATTGATAAACCTAGTGAAGGATGGAACATCCATTTTGACGATGACTAGGGTTTGGGTTACCTTTCTATGCACAGACTGAATAACACCTGGAGGAAGGAACACTTGAAATACTATTGAGAAGAGAAGGGGACCTTATTGGTGTTTTGTGGGGAATGTATTGTGGGTGCCAGGTTGGATGAGTCTTATTGAGGTTCCTGTCACTCTGTGGTTGATATCACTAGCTTATAAATCCTTTCCCTTAGTTCACTTGGTAGCTTGATAAACCTAGTTGTGGACTAGCTTGGCTGTGAGAGTGTGTCTACATGATTGTGAGTGAGCCATACTAGTTCCTCTTTTCTTGTGGAAATAATTCCCATATTGAGGGTGGCCTATTAGTAGAAAGAGTATATGCTAGTAGAAAGAGGATCATTGCTGATTCTATGAAAGACCATCTCATACCACATGTGTCATCTCTAAAGACACCAAAGGAGATGTTTGATTCCCTAACCAAGCTATTCGAAGGGAAGAACATAAATCAGAAGATGACCTTGAGGAATCAATTGAAGAATGTCAAGATCCAGAATGCAGAAACTATGCAGTCTTATTTCTCAAGGGTCTCCCAGATAAAAGAACAACTTGAAGATGTGGGAGAAGACATAGAAAATGGAGAAGTGGTAATGACCACTCTTAATGGCCTTCCTAGGTCATGGGATTCCTTCATCCAAGGAATTTGTGCTAGGAAGAAACTTATCACATTCAGTAGGCTGTGGGAAGAATGCTCACAGGAAGAAGCTCGAATTGTAGCTCGAGAAGTGAAGATGGGGAATGAAGACCAAGCTCTCACAACACACTCCAAAAGTCATGGTGACAAAAAGACTCCCCATCATGGCAAGAAAGAAAGAGATCACCATCAGAATCAGAGGGGTAGTCCTAGAATTCGAAGAAACATGTCCTATGTTCGTCGCTATACATGTGATGAAAAGGGACACTATTCCAGAGACTGTCCCAGAAATAAGAAAGATGGTTCTCACAAGAAGAAGAACATCAAAGGAAGATATCATGCTCATGCTGCAGAGGATGATGAACCTCCAAAGAAGAGGGCTAGAGAAGATAGTGAGGATTCTTCAAGTGATGAAGAATATGTTTTGATTTCTGCTCTCACTGGAACCATTACTCATGGAAGTAATGATTGGATTATAGAGAGTGGGGTTTCTAAACACATGACAGGATTCAAGGAATCCTTTATGAACCTATCTGAACATGAATCACCCCACAAGGTGAAACTTGGGGATAACTACCTGTTATAGCTTAAAATGACACTTCTCCGTTCGTGATGACACTTGTATCGCTTGGTCGCATGACAACACTTCTTGAGATCAAGTTTAGTCACACAACAGGACACTTGTGGATTGAAGGGTCATTTGGGACACTTAACATGGTTGAAATTACCTCACTCCTAGTCCATTTGATGGTCATAACCCTTAGGAACACTTTTCCAGACCAAACCAGCTCCTGAAAATCATCAGAAAACCCTGTTTTTGGCCATATTTCCATAAAAACGCTGTTATCTAAGCATGATAGTAGCGTTTGCCCTCAGAAATATGCAACTCTGCTCCACTATAGTAGCGTTCACCTTGAAAAATACGTTAGTTTGCAGTAGGAAGAGTAGAGTACTTTCCTGAATCAGTCAAAATATTGAATTTTGGTCAATTTGAGTTGGTTTGGGAACCTCTTGATCGGTTATAACTGCTTTTCCTCTCCTTCATTGACTATATAAGGAAGGTAGAAGGGCCATGAGTGGGGACCAAGCCCATAATACTGTTATGCTGGAGGAATGGAGACCCTCATCCTCCTCTCTTGTGCCTCAGTTTCTGATAAACCCTAGCACAGCTGATTAGAGGCTGGGATCCTTGGAGAACAGAAGCAGGAGACCTTGAATCTAGGTTTCGTGAAGTGCCAAGCTTGAAGGAAGGTATAAATTTATGTACTTGCTTCATTCATTAATAAAGATCAGATGTTCTGCCCTTTCCAAATATGACCTATTCATGTGTGTCTCAGATTTGATTACAGTTTGCTTATAGTTTGATGTCTTCTTCTGTCATGAATATCAGTCTTGTATATGTAGTCAAATGTATTTGAGAAAGGTATGAAGTTGTTTTGTAGGTGTGGGCATTGCGATATTGGATAGCATTGAAGAGAAAGGAAGAGGAAGGCTGGGACAACCTTCTTAATAAGGTACTCATCTTTCTAACATTAAATATCTTTGCTTACTAGTTGCACTTGCAGAACATTTGTAGGTCTATCTTTCATCACTGTAAGTTGGTAGTTTCTCCCCTGAACTATAGGTGTATTTTCCTCACAACAAAATGGCGACTCCGCTGGGGAAAGCCTATCTGCTTAGGGGTATCCAAGGTCATTTCTTCAGTTTTGTTTGAAGGTCTTTGTTCAATTTCTTGATTAGAATCAGTTATCAGGCTCTGTTTGACCCTCCTTGGCTCTTACAGACTCTTCCTAGCCCTTACAAACCTTTACTGGCTCAGGTGTGGGGGGTTTTTGCCCTATTTTTTCAACTTTTCCCACATGGGCGCTATTGTTGTGAAGCATAGTAGTGCATTCCCCTATTTGGGCGCTGGTGTTCCTCATAGACAGTAGCGCACACATCCTGGAAATGAGTTTTTTGGGCTTGGACCTGTTTAGGGGGGCTATGGCTGCATTTTTTAGGGTCCCTGATGACCCTAGGTCTAAGTTAAACCACTTTAAGTGGTCTCCTATCCTTGTACTGATCCTATGTTCATGATTTGGACCTCCTTTTATCAATTTGGGATTGTTTGGAAAGTTTTGGGGCTTGTTGACCCAAGTTGGGGGGTTGTGGACCAGTTTGGTGTTTTGTACCCTGATTTGAGTCCAACTGAATCTACTTGCTCCATTTCCACTGGATTTGAAACCTATTGAGTTTACTTGACCCTGTTTGTATCTATTTGAGGGAAATTTCTCTTTAGATTGGTTTCTTATCCTCCCTTATGCTTTTAGTTTTCTTTTTGTAGTGAAAGCTCAAGTGTCTTTGCTACTGTTCAGGACCTTGACTGCACTGTTTATGTGCAGACCTGACTTTACCAAACCATACTTCTTTGTAAGTCATTTGCTTTGTTTGGGTCTAAAAGTAGGTTTCGTACACTTTTCCCAACGCTTGGCATGCTTACATCAATAAGAATATGAAAGTCATATTGGTAGCTTTTACCGTTTCAATCAGGAAACCTGAAAGTTCTTTGCTTTTGCTTTGATAGTAGGTTACCTTCAATTTCAATTTTGTTTCTCACCTTTGAAAAGCATTAAAAAAAATTTGATTTATTTTCTGAGTGGAGTACCTTGCAAGTGGCTTAAAGGATTTAAGAGTGCTTTGCATCAAAAAGAAGAAGTTTTCTTTTGCATACTTATTTGTTTGAGTAGCTCCATTCTTAGATTTTGAGTTTAATTTTGTACATTTAGACTTTATTTTTACCCCTTTTTGCATTCGAAAAGACTAAAAATTGCATTTGTATATGCATTCTAGATCGTATCTTTAGGACTTGCATTGAAAAGAAAAGATTTGTTTAGTGGTAAACATTTCATTTCAGTATTGTATCTCTGTTATAACCACTCTCACACACCCACTACCTTTTTGAGTAAGCAAGTAACCTTTAAAATGAACCCTAATAAAATGTACGAGTAACATTTTCGTTTCTAGGCTACACTATTCACCAACTAGTTTTGGTTAGGATCTTGGGTTTAGAAAACCTTAAACCACCTGAGATCACACATTACGCAAAAATCGTAGTTCGACTATCACAGGTAAACCCACCTCATTCAAAACTTGCCTGGGATCTATGCAGTAGGTCTTGTGAGATCAGATTGTTGGGAATAAACCTCCTACTTTCTGTTTCGAGCATATACTAGGATCAGATCACGTTTGGGGGACTCTTTTGAGTTTCGGGCTCAGTTACCCTACCCACGCCTTCTGATTTGACCAGAGACTGTTCCCCCAGGAGTTTTCGGTGTGGTGGTATCCTTAGTATCTGACCATAGAATCATACACAGGTGATGGTGGAGGGTTATATCTGCTGTACCTAAGACAGACGTGGGAGGAAATCCATTGCAGGTCTTTGGGAGGGTGATTGGGTGATTCCAGCACTTGCACCCTTAGTCATTGTATTGTGGACCCTGGGTAACTGTCTTTCTTCCTTCGTTGATCTGTTCTGGGACCTCATCATCCCAGACTCTTCTATGGAAGGCATCTGTTTTCCTGGTTTGATTTACTTAGGACCTTTTTTAGTGGTGTGCTCTTTTTGCTACTTGTCTTAGTTTGCTTTAGAGAAATTCTTGCTCATTTGAGCAGGAAACTATGTCTAGCATTCCGGTGAGCGCCAATCAAGGTACCCCTATTCCGGGGGATCCTTGTGCTGTTCCATTCATTGGAAACATTGGTACTCCCTTAATGGCTACTCTGAATCTTCCTGGATTCACTATAGGGCTGTCGGTTTGGTTGTTCTCCACTCCAAATGCCTTGCATGCTCCTGACGCTTCTTTTCTAAGGGTGTCAAATCAAGAGCATTAGAACCCTGTGCCTTCTTTGACAGTAACATCTTCTCCTCCTCCTTCTACCTCATGTGGCAAAAGTAGCAATACTAGTAACCAGCAGTCTAAAAGGAATAGGCGGAGGAAGAATAGGAAGAAGATTCCAAAACAAGGGGGCAACAACCTAGCCATTGCAAGTCATGCTGGGGGAAAGCACCCTGCCTCTGTAAATCATGCAAGGGGCACCTACCCAACCTCTGGAGGTCATGCTGGGAGAAAACTTTTAGTCACTGAAAATCACACTGAAAGTTTGTCTTCAACCACTGTCAGTCATGTTGAGGACACATCATTGATCACTGCTAGTCATATTAATGACAAGTCACCAGTTCCTGTGAGTCATACTGGAGACACCAGATCAGCCATTGCAAGTCATGATGAGGGAGTTGACATTGTCGAAAAACCCAATAAACAAAAGTATAAGTTCCCTTGCAAGTTTTGTGAGGGAGACCACCTTACTTACTTGTGCCCTGTACTTCCAAAAGTGCAAAAAGTGTGGTCCTCAGTTCAAAAGTCTTCTGCTTCTGAGCAACTAGCCACTGCAAGTCATGCTGGGGGTGAGCTGTCAACCAATGCTAGTCATGCTGAGAGTACTGACGTTGTAAAGGAGTCTCAACCTATAGGATGGAAACCAAAGTTCCCTTGTAAACTTTGTAAGGGAGATCACCTTACTCACCGATGCCCTACCATTCCAGAGGCACGAAGAGTGTGGTCCATGTCTGAAGGAATCTCTGCTCCTGAGTTGTCTATAGATTCCCTACAGTCAGATAAAAATTTTGTTGATAAAGTGGTTGAACCAATGCAATCTTTGGTCAACCCCACTCTTCCTTCGGAGAGTGAAGTGATTGAATCGATGCAATCTTTGACCGATCCCATCAGTCCTGCAAAGATTGATGCACCTACTGCGGAAGTCTTCGGCATTACCAGTTTGGATGTTTCTGAAAAAGGGGACACTTCATTTGTGCCATGTGAACCCTTACCAAGCCCTAGGATTGTTTCCTTTGATTGGAATAGTCTAGCCGAACCTCGTCTTCCTTCTTCGACACCTTTCCAGATAAAGGTTGATATCGGGAACCATACGGTTGATCGATGCATTGTAGATGAAGGAGCTTCTGTTAGTATCTTATCCGCTTATGCTTGGAGAGATTTGGGTTTCCCTAATGTTATTCCAGCTGTTAATTGGCCGTTGACCTTCGATAGAAGACCTAGTGAATTGATCGGATTCCTCTGTTAGGTACCTGTTACTTTGGGTGGAAAAATAGTCTGAGTTGATTTTATGGTTTTAAAGGACCCTATGGACTTTGATATGATCCTCTGGCGTTATTACATTTATTCTATGCATGCTGTGGTGTCTATGCTCTTTTGTGTGATGCATTTTCCTCATAAGGAAAGCATCGTCACTATCGACCAGCTTGCATTCGTTGATCCTGCTTATTACCCAACTGTAGACCAGTCTAATCCCTCGTCATTAGGCACCACTATGTCACATGGGACTTATGTGGCATATTGTTCCTTGAGTTCAACTGCTACTAAGAATAAGTCTCTGGGTTCATGCTTACCTTTTCGGGACTTAGTCCTAGCTTTTGACCAAGTGACACCTCCATCTGAATGTTTAGATATGTATTCTATCTGGGACAATATACTTCCTCCTGATGAAGTTTTCCTAGAGTCCATAGTACAGTCTGCCATTCATTTGGATGTTGATCCAGTCGCAGTTATGTCCAGCCTCGGTTTGACCTTAAAGTCTGATCTTCCTACTGTTGAGTCTTTGGACTCTCCTATAGATCCACAAATCGGTGTTCCTGCTGAGTTTGATTCTGCTTCTAAAATTTTCAACTCCCGTGATGATGAATTTGTTTCTGCAAATTTCATCATGTCCTTTAGCTTTGATCTTCATCCTGAAGTCGATCTTGTTGATTGTAAGTCCTCGGGCTTGGGTACCATAGAGTCTTCATTTGAAAACTCTGCCTTGTTTATGCCTACTGTTGATGATAGTGAAGTTGAAAGTATTTCTACCACAGTGACTTGTATTGGGTCTTTCTTTACATATGTTTTAGATATGATCTTGGTACTAATGTTTCTTGGATATAGGATTCTTAGCTGGATTTATACTTGCTTACTGGTCCTTTTCGACACCTTGTGCGACCATGTCAGGTATATTCGAAACCTTGCATATAGGTTTAGGCTTCCCAGCTGTTATGTTGCATTTGAACTTTTTGCCATCTAAATTCGCCATAGGGTCGAACCTGTTGGATATTGGTGTGTTAGCCATCTCTTTATGAATTGTGCACCAGTCCGACAGCAGAGCCTACCTAACATGGGTCACCCTAGTCAGCACCCTTATGCCATTTTGGTGCCAATGCTGAGTTTTTCTCATAGGCTCGAGAGCCCTTTTAGATTTACCATGACTTTGAGAAGAAGTCTCATATCTTTCTTCCTCATATATTTCTGGCCATCCCTGATAAGGCTCCCATCTACATGTTCAAGTTGCATATGCATCTGTTATTATTCCTCTTGCGCTAATGAGCCTGATGCCAGCTTCCATGCTTTTAGTTCATTGTACAAGCCTCCATCTCTGATCTCATTTCCGCTAAGCCCTGTATCATTTTTCCTTCGCAATTTGACACCTTTTACCTGGAGGAGACACACCCTGAGTGTCCTTATCTTTCTCATGTTCCTTGCATTAGGAATAGCTTTGTTCCATGCGCTTGTAGCTAGTTTCACATGTCCCTGAAACTCGTCTCCTCCCTTGTTGAGCATTCTTCCACCTTTACTTCGAGCTTGTTAAAAACAATAAGTAGGTTATGAGCATTCTTCTACCTTTACTTTGAGCTCGTTAAAAACAGTAAGTAGGTTACGAGCATTCTTCTACCTTTACTTCGAGCTAGTTAAAAATAGTAAGTAGGTTACGAGAATTCTTCTACCTTTACTTCGAGCTCATTAAAAACAATAAGTAGGTTATGAGCATTCTTCTACGTTTACTTCAAGCTCGTTAAAAAGAGTAAGTAGGTTTTGAGCATTTCTTCCATCTTCACTTCAAGCTCATTAAAAATAGTAGGAAGTTATGAGCATTTTTCTGTATCTCCTTTGAGCTCGTTAAAAATAGTAAGGAGGTCACGAGTTTAGTTTTTCGGGCTCGTTAAACCTTTACGAAAAAGATCCCTATGGAGTTCTTTTAAGCCCTTTTCAGACTCCTTAAATAGGAAAAGTTTGCCTAGCATAGTTGTCTTTTCAGGCTCATTAAAATAACTGAACTGACATCCACTTAGGTATAGAATTATCCCTTTTCCGGGCCTTGGTGGATAATTTACGGAAAAGGTATACTCTAGGTATACTTTGGTATGCGCTAGAAGAGTTCTTCTTCCATTATTTTACACTTTTTTGGGGAAGGAGACTAACTTTATGAAAAAGAACCTTTGGAGTCGTCTTTAGGGTTTTCAGACTCTCGAAATGTGAAAACACCAAGCGAGCATTCACCTACTCGGGCTCGATGTGAAATCCACGAGATGGTTGATAGAGGACTGTTTAAGTTTTTCAACTCTATAAGCAAGAAAACACCGCCGAGCACAAACCAATCCGGGCTCGATATAAAATCCACGGATAGGTGTATGGAGTTTTCTTTTAGGTTTTTCAGACTCCTTAAATATGAAAATACTGACGAGCATGCTTTAGTTCTTTGTCAAGCTCGTTAAAAAAATGAGAAAGGAAAGGGAAGGGAAGAATGTTAAAAATCTTTCAATATGATGGTAGCAAGTCAACTATCTCCTTGAACAAAGCACCTGTTTTGAGTCTATCAAACAAGTTGGGTTCTAGTGTTAGCCTTAGGATAAACCTGATCTTAGAGTTCTTACTCCTCTGTTTGGTTAGTCTTCCAATCATATGGAGAATTTGTTAATGTCTCCTACATTGCAGATTTGTATCGTGGTCTCTTTGTGTTAAAAGATGCCTAAGTCACTCTTGTGTCGTGCTCACTGTTCAAGGATATAACCTATGTCGGCCTTTCTGCAGTTGCCTTGACCTCATGCGTCGACCATTCCTTGGTGTCGGTATGTTTCATCATGTGTTCAGTCCTACCCCAAATCAACTCATACTTGTTGAGTGTCCCTCGTGTTGGATGATGGAGGATGCCTTAAGGCCTCCCTTCCAATGGACTTTTTCCCATCGAATTCAACTCATTGTGCTATGGGAATGAAGTTTAGAGTTTCAGTTAGTACCTTGGGGATTGCAGTCATTAGTGGTAGTTTCCCTCACTATTGGATAGATGGGAATACATCAATGTCTCCTATCCGATAGATTATTCAAGTGTTCGACGACAAGACCACTTATTCGCACTTGTTTGAATGTACTAGGTACCTTGGTTTCCATTTTCATTATTGGTGGACACCCTCGCATTTGTTAACAATATACATCAATGACCGGTAATCAAACGATACCTCCCATGTTTGACATCAACTCATTTATTCGCATGGATAGGTTTGTACCTTGGATTGTTTTTGGATGAAGACCTTGGGATCCTCGATAGCATCACCTTATTTATGTTATCGCCCAAGTTGCGCAAGATTGAGCCACACTCGTTTTGGCTCTTGATGAGACATAGATCCAGCTTGTTCTCTATTGCTATGTTCTCCAGTTTTGACATAGATCCACCTTGTATTTATGTGGCTATGTTTACACTTATGTTCCTCATGGATCCACACTTGCATTCTAGTGGCCATGATATATGCATCAGTATTTGGATCATTATTGTATCCTTTTGGAGGTCATGTTCCACTATTTGAACATGGATAGTTACCCAAAGGATGAGTTTGTCTGACATTGCCTTTGCTTTCAGGTACTTCATTTGAGCCTATGATTCTTGGTTTCTCCGGTTACTCCACTCCCATAATTCAACTCTTTGTTATTTATAATGTATTTTGGCCATCGTTTCCCTCACTCCCTTTGAACTCATACATTAGGGGGCATCTGTTATAGCTTAAAATGACACTTCTCCGTCCATGACGACACTTATATCGCTTGGTCGCATGACGACACTTCTTGAGATCAAGTTTAGTCACACAAAAGGACACTTGTGGATTGAAGGGTCATTTGGGACACTTAACATGGTTAAAATTACCTCACTCCCGGTCCATTTGATGGTCATAACCCTTAGGAACACTTTTCCAGACCAAACCACCTCCTGAAAATCATCAAAAAACCCTGTTTTTGGCCATATTTCCACAAAAACGTTAGTATCTAAGCATGATAGTAGTGTTTGCCCTAAAAAATATGCAACTCTACTTCACTAGAGTAGCATTCACCTTGAAAAATACGCTGGTTTGCAGTAGGAAGAGTAGAGTACTTTCCTGAATCAGTCAAAATCTCGAATTTTGGTCAATTTGAGTGGGTTTGGGAACCTCCTGATCGGTTATAACTGCTTTTCCTCTCCTTCATTGACTATATAAGGAAGGTAGAAGGGACATGATTGGGGACCAAGCCCATAATAATGTTATGCTGGAGGAATGGAGACCCTCATCCCCCTCTCTTGTGCCTCAATTTCTGATACACCCTAGCACAGCTGATTAGAGGCTAGGATCCTTGGAGAATAGAAGTAGGAGACCTTGAATCTAGGTTTTGTGAAGTGCCAAGCTTGAAGGAAGGTATAAATTTATGTACTTGCTTCATTCATTAATAAATATCAGACGTTCTTCCCTTTCCAAATATGACATATTCATTTGTGTCTCATATTTGATTACAATTTGCTTATAGTTTGATGTCTTCTTCTGTCATGAATATCAGTCTTGTATATGTAGTCAAATGTATTTGAGAAAGGTATGAAGTTGTTTTGCAGGTGTGGGCATTGCGATACTGGATAGCATTGAAGAGCAAGGGTAAGTGGCCTATGGTACTGTACAACATTCCATTGCTACTCATCTAGAATGAAACCTCTTTGCTGCCATTTTGGGAGTTGTGCACACTCTTAACAATGTTCTGGTAGAGATTGGAAGGCATCTAGAAAGTTACGGGATATGGATAAATGTTGCATTGAAGCATTGGCTAAATTAATTGCAAGACTGTATGACATATTTCTTTATGTTTAATAATTTGTTTTGAAAACTTTGAGATGTTTCTAATCATGCAATTGAACTTGTCTTGTAGGAAAGATCGTATAACATCACCTACAAAAGAAGGACTACAACTGTTGTAGAAATTTCTCCCTACGGATAGGTAGAAACTCTCTTAGGTTAAAGTAGACTGAACTGACTCTTAACTAAGACAAAAAGATAACAAATGCTACCTTGAATTCCTAGATCTAAACAAACATCTCAAGATTATATTGCTGAAAGAAACGGAAGATATCTAACTGACCTTCGATTCAATTGCTTGTCCTAGTGGCTGCTCCAATCTCCAAGTCCTTGCGAATGAACCTGCCAGAATGAAACCAAGATACAAGCATATACGATCTTCTAGCAACTTCAAATATGAGTTAGAATCTAAATCTATAGCAGAAACAAATCATATGATTGAAACAAGATCAACATACATGATTTGGGAAACAAGACAAGTTATGTTTTATTACCAACTTGAAGTCACTTACAATGGTTTAGTGGTTTCCTTATCAGTTCAAAATGTCCTCGGCAAGGGGAAACCCTGTCCATTTCCATGAGACCCCCTCCAAGTACTGAGGTTATTTCCTTTGATTGGAATGGTCTAACAGAATCTCGTCTTCCTTCAAGTGTTCCTTTTCAGATATCTGTATGAGTTTCCGATAAGGAAATCTTTCGCACTGTAGTGGATGAGGGAGCTTCTGTTAGTATTTTATCCTCAATTGCTTGGCAAGCCTTAGGTTCTCCTTGGCTTGTGCCTGTCACTGACCAGATACTGGCTTTTAACAGAAGGCCTACTGGACCTTTAGGCTCGATCGCCTCTCCAGACCACGTTGGAGCTAAGTCACTTACTTCTAGCAATCATGCTGGGGGCATGTACCAACCTTTGGATTTCATGACGGGAAGAAGTTCACCATTGGGAACATTTTCGAGCATACTTTCCTTTTTAGGTTTCAAGCTCATTAAACTATGAAAATTATCCTGAGCATAGTTCATTTTCTGTTACAAGCTCGTTTAAAAAATGAAGCAGATACCACGAGCATTCTTCCAACCTTTCTTCGAGCTCATTAAAAATAGTAAGAGGTGTCGAGCTTACTTTTCACTTTTTCGTGCTCTGGTTAAAACATGAAAAGTGGTTTGAGCTTACTTTTCCTTTTTCATGCTCTGGATCCAAACATGAAAAAAATTTCGAGTTCTTTTGATACCATTGTCATGCTCATTAAAAATTGAGTAAAAAGGTGTGTCTAACGAGTATAGGTTTATCACTTTATCCGGCCTTGCTAGACTATTTACGGAAAAGGAACTGTGCCGAGTTTACTTTTCCTTTGTCGTACTCGGTCATCAACCATGACAAAGTTATACATGGAGTCCTCTTTCAGCTCTTTTCAGACTCCCTAAATAGGAAAATATTGTCAAGCGAACTTGATGCTTTCACGCTTGTAAAAGCATTTGAATGATCGTCTTTCTGGTAATAGTTTACCCCTTTTTCGAACCAGGGGGCACTACTTATGAAAAATGAATACTCCAGCCAATCATGACTGGAAGAGTCCTCTCCCGCATTGTTTTACCCTTTTTCGGGCGATGAGGCTAACTTTACGAAAAAGGACCATTGGAGTCTTCTTTAGTTCTTTTTAGACTCTCTAAACATGAAATGACGATCGAGTTTTCCTTCCTTGGACTTGTTAAAATTCAACATCGAAGGGCCCACTTTGGGTCGAACCCCTCCTTTCTCAGGTTCGTAAAACATGTGAGATTAGACTCATCTATGAGATGAGCTATACCGAGCATCTGTTATCCTCCTCAAGCTCGTAAAAAAACAAAGAGGTACTCGTCCATCATGTCAGGGGAAAATGGGAAAATGAGTCATGTTTACCTTGTTGGCAGCGTGTGAGTCGTCACCTTTGACCATGGCATGCATCCTCACCTTGTCTGTTTTGGGTGGTCAGTCTTGCTGATAGTGTCATCATTATGATCATGCGTCCTCATTATTGCTATGAGTTCACACTTCTTGTGGTTCTGTCTGTTCAAGTAGTCCCTGCTGCCAAGCTCTGTTTCATGCCGTTATATGTTCAAAGGGTTATTACCTTGAGTCCACCTCCACTTCATGTCAAACCTTCCCTTTGTGTCAGTACATATTCTATTGTTTCATCGATCCATACTATCTCTCGTTCTGATTTCGTGTTGGTGATGTGGGAATAATTATGGCCCACCTTCGACGAGTCTATTCCTGTCGACACCAAATCACTATCCAGGAATTAGACTTAGGAGTCAACCACTAGTACCTTGGTACTTGCATGCCTCATTGGCAGGTTTCCTCGTGTTTGACAATAGGTTTTCATCATTGACCTCTGATTGAATGATCTCTTGGATGCTCGACATCAACTCCTTTATTCGCATTTCGTTGAGATGTACTATAGATACCTTGGGGATCATTGTCATCATTGGTGATTTCCCTCGCATTTGTTAACGGTTCACATCATTGAACGGTAATCAAATGGTTTCTACCATGTTTGACTTCAACACCTTGTAATCACATGGCTAGATTCGCATCGTTTGCGATCGGGTAGAAGACCCTGGACACCCTTTTGTATTTTGATTACGTGCAGGTTGCAATGGAGATTTTCTGTATTGTCACAAAGATCCACTAATGTATTGGTCGTGGCTGTGCCATTATTGTCTCATGGATCTACGCTTGTTCATAGTAGCCATGATTTGTCTACAGTCTATATCATTTCAGTACTCATGGATCTGCAATGTATTGGTCGGAAGCCATGCTTTGAGTCAATTGTTTCCGAGCATGGGGATGCCTACCTCGGTGGTATATTTGACATTTTGTTTCTGTTTCAGCTCCTTGTTGCTCCCCTTGATGCTATCTCCGAACTGTATTTGTAAAGTCTTTCGGCCATCAGTCTCTTCTGACCTCACACTTTAGGGGGCATCATATAGGACAACGAAATGATAGAGCAGAATCTCGTTTCATAGAACAGGGGGCATCACATTTTGATATTTGAAGTCACTTGTAGTAGGGTTAACCAACAAGAGAGAAAGATGGATCTTGGTAGTGTTTAGTGGATCAGGCCCACTAATCTGAGAAGGTGAGTTAGGATCGAATCAGGGATACCAATCCTAAAAAATCTCTCGAAGATCAAGATCCCACAAGCCATGGCAAAAAGGCTAAAAAAGGAGTACCGCGCCCCTTCAACTGAGCATAGAGCGGTAGTATCGCGTGTTAGAGAAGGAGCATAGCGCGGTAGTGGGGACTACCGCACCCCTAAGCTGGAGCAAGGTGCGGTAGTGTAGGTACATGAAGTCTCAACTGGGTTGATTCTTGACAGGACAGGTTTATCTTCAAGGATCATTCATCATTTTTCTCTTCTGGGCGTTTTAAGCAGTAGGGGAAGTGTCGTCAACTATTTTTTATGGTGATGATGTGACATTGTCAAATATGGAGGTATAACAGATGCCCCCTAAAGTGTGAGTTCAGAAGGGAGTGATGGCCGAAAGACTTTACAAATACTGTGCGGAGATAACATCGAGGAGAGCAACAAGGAGCTGAAACAAAAACAAAATGTCAGATATACCATCGAGGCAGGCATCCCCATGCTTGGAAATAATTGACTCAAAGCATGGCTTCCGACCAATACATTGCAGATCCATGAGTACTGAGATTATATAGACTGTAGATCATGGCTACTATGAACAAGCATAGATCCATGAGACAGTAATGACACAACCATGACCAATACAAAAGTGAATCTGTGTGACAATACAAAGGATATCTCCATCGCAACCTGGACGTAATCAAAGTACAAAGGTGTGTCCAGGGTCTTCTACTCAATCGCAAATGATATTAATCTAGCCATGTGATTACAAGGTGTTGAAGTCGAACATGGTAGAAACCATTTGATTACCGGTCAATGATGTGAACCATTAATAAATGCGAGGGAAACCACCAATGATGACGATGATCCCCAAGGTGTCTATAGTACATCTCAATGAAATGTGAATGAATGAGTTGATGTCGAGCATCTGAGAGATCGTTTGATCAGAGGTCAATGATGTAAACCTACTGTCGAACATGAGGAAACCTGCCATTGAGGCATGCAGGTACCAAGGTACTAGTGGTTGATTCCTAAGTCCAATTCCCAGATAGTGATTTGGCGTCGATGGGAATAGACTCGTCGAGGGTGGGCCATAATGATTCCCACATCATCGACACGAAATCGAAACGGAAGATAGTATAGGACAATGAAATGATAGAACATGTACTGACACAGTGGAGGTCTGACACAATGAATGACTTTGAACAATACAACCCTTTGAACATATAATGGCATGTAACAGGACCTGGCAGCAGGGATTATTGATAGCAGAGGATAGACACCGAACGAGTAGGCTCGTGGCTAGAGAGACGACTCATGATGATCACCATAACTCAGCGAGAATAGATACCCAACAATAGACAAGGGACAAACGCATGCCATGTTCAAATGTGATGACTGACAAGCTGCCAACAAAATAAACTCGACTTGTTTCCCATTTTCCCCCGACATGATAGACGAGTACCTCTTTGTTGTTTTTCGAGCTTGAAGAGGATAACAGATGCTCGGTATAGATCACCTCATAGATGAGTCCAATCTCACATGTTTTACGAACCTGAGAAAGGAGGGGTTCGTCCCAAAGTGGGTCCTTCGATGTCAATTTTAACGAGTACAAGGAAGGAAAACTCGGTAGTTTTTCACATTTAGAGAGCCTGAAAAACTTAAAGAAGGCTCCAAAGTGTAATTTTTCATAAATTTAGTCCCTCGATCCCGAAAAAGTGTAAAACAATTCCCAAGAGAACTCTCCCAGTAAAAAATTGACTGAGGTATACCTTTCTCGTAAATAGTCTAGACAGGCCAAAAAAGGGGTAACCTATCACCGAATAGATGACCTTTCAAATACTTTTACAAGTGTGAAAGAGACAAGATCACTTGGCAATCTTTTCAATTTTAAGGAGTGTGAAAAGAGCTTAACTATGGACTCCAATGGTCTTCTTCATAATTTTTAATTATTCTGGTCTGAAAGAAGAATAAAATACAACCATGATAATACTTTCCTCATCGTTTAACAAGCATGAGGAAAGCTGACTAAGCTCGACACCGTCTACTTGAGCTTGACAAGCACGATACAGGTGTAAAAGCGCTTGGAATCTTTTTCAAGTTTTAATCCAAAGCACGAAAAAGATAAAGTAGGCTCGAAATGAAGGTCAAATAATAAATGAACGCCAATGTGATTTTTTTTTAAAGGAGACCCTGTCAACAAATGCTCATGGAATCAGATATTAGTAATGTGAAATGGGTTTTAATTTAACCAGATAAAATAATGAGTAAAAAATAAGTGAAAAAGTTATATAAGGAATAGGTAAATATGGAAAGTTACCATTTCACTTGTGCATTTGCCTAAAGAGGAGATTTTACCCATTGAGGAGCAAAAACTTCAAGAGTTAATATCTGGAGATCCGGAGCACCGTTTCAAAAACCGTCTGCTCCAGGTAAGAGCTTTCAAGCCCCTCTTTCATTTCATAGATAAATAACTTGATTTCAGTAAGTAGAAGTTAATTTTTGGGAAGGCCCTAATGGGCAATTTTTGCTTTCCACAGTACCGCGTGGCAGCTATGTCGGGAAATGCGGTACTGTGCAACAGTACCGTGCTGTAGGGTTAAATAGGGGCGTGGTACTGTGCAGTACCGCGCAGTCGCGTTGCCCCCAGGCGCGGTAGTGGGGATTTTTAAGATCAAAAAATTAATTTTTCTCCAATTTTTAGCTGAGATCAAGTTATTAAATGATTACTGAATGTTTCCTATGACCTTTTGCAGGTGTTAGCAACTTGTTTGAGGCAAAATGGTCAGTTGGAAAGAAAGAGAGCATGAGGCAGATGATTTGTTGGCTGAAGATGACCAAGAAACCTTAACTGCACTGCGGGAATGTGGCTTGTTGAAATTCTTCAAAACCAAAGGTATCTGCAAGCAAGCCAAACTTCTCACCCACATTATTCAAATGTGGGACCCCGACATTCAAGCTTTCTGAGTTGGAGAACACACCCTTGAGATTGAACTCGAGGATATTTGTTTCCTCACGGGCCTCTCAAAGAGAGGGGCCCGGGTGAGTTTTACTGGGTTCATGGCCTCAGAGGCGAGCACTGATGCTTTAATTGCTCGTTATTGTCGTCAAGGTTCGGGGAAGAAAAGTGGTATGGTGGTCATCAAAGATATCATAGAACTTCCTTTAAAAACCGTGTTGTTCACCATCACACATGCAGCAGGGAGTATGGGTCCCCATCAGGCGTCCCGTACACAGATGAATCTTGTAGTGGATTGCATGGTAGGAAAAGTATTCAACTGGTGTGAGGCAGTATTGACCAACCTCAAAGAGCAAGTGAACAAGTGTAGGCTTGGAGAGAACTCTCAGTTTGGGTATGGGAGCATTTTGGTCACCACCTTCTTCTTGGCGAGGGTGCCGTTGTTGCGTCCATAGCTGACTATGCCCGCCCATCCACCCACCGAGCCATGGATGGCTCGATGGAGTGAGTATGCAGGATGGCTTGGAGGGCCTCAACGTTTGGCTTTCGGTGAGGATTTCTTCTCCTGGCTCGAGGAACAGATTGTGATGATCGATGACTACCCCTATGCAAGGGTGGAATTCCGCGAGGACATAGACTTGGCACTGCCGGAAGATGAGGATTGGGACAATACAGGTATGACCATCATTAATGTGTTTTTTAATTTTTTGAATATGTAATTTTTATTGTTTTTTTTAGAATGTGTAAAAAGATTTTAATATATATATGTGTGCATGTCACAGATCGTGGACCACAGAGACCTGCAGGGTACTCACCGTTACGCCGAGGTGGTGTTGGTCGCCGATCTGCTTCGGACGAGGAAGAAGACGAGGATGAGGCGGGAGGGGTCCGGGAGATAGAGAGGAACCTACAGGGTTTAACCCACGGGGTCCCAGCTATGAGGATGGACGACGTCCCTTTGCATCTCCAGCGGCATACCGTAGGTGTGCCTAGGCGTATTGGATGACTCCTCCGTAGGGTGGCTCGTGATATAGTGTGCTATCACCAGCAACATGAGGAATATGAGGAGGAACATGATGGATCTCCCAGATCTCCTTTGATGGTAGCTTTTATCTTATTGCGGCATGTACACGATATGTAGGCTTTGAGAGCCAAATTTTTGTATGGGACTAGGTCCCAAATTTTGTCTTTAAAACACAAACTTTATGTATTTGAAAAAACACTTTTATATACAGTGATATATACATGGACCTACTTTTATGACCTATTTATTTACAATGACTTGTGTGTTCAATTTATGATGTGTTTTTATGTATGGGCAAGATGCCAATCCAAAATGTAATTAGTTAATGAATCAGCTATACAATTGAATTCTCTTGGTATGGGTTGATATGAAATAAAATTAAAAGATCATTCCAAGAGGCGTACCCTTTGAAATAAGCGAAGTAAGATAGGATCACGAACTGTGTAAACACAATTCAGATGAGAAACCACGAGCTGGGAGTCTAGAAAGGCTGATAGGGAGTCAATTCCAAGGGAAGCAACCTCCGTCAAGAGTCCGATGACTGCATGGTACTCTACGATATTGTTGGTTGCAGGACCCAAACAATTGGCTCCTGAAGATAGCAACTCATTAGTGGGAGAATAGATTACCCATGCCGTGGAAGCGAGGTTCCGGGTATGTCGGCTCGCACCGTCGGCGAATCCGAAGTAGGCAGACATCTGCGCATAAAATCACAAGTCAAGGTAAGAATGGATACATAAGGTCCGTGTGTGCACACAAAAAAGATAAGTGAAAACAAGCTAGGTACATTATGTACAAAAAGTATCCCGTGCAGGATAACCCTACGCGTAGAAGCATTTGAGGTACAACCCATTGCGGGGCCGTGCCAATGGTGTGCCATCACAATCGACAAGTTCATAGGCTCCTTTCTCCAAGACACGTTTTACAACAAAGGGGCCGTACCACATAGATTCTAGCTTTCCTTTTCCAGGTTTATCGTGTATTTGATCATATGTGAGTACGAGATCACCTTCATTGAAAACCCGAGGTTGAACGGATTTGTCATACTGTGCTTTGACGCATTTTTTATGAGCTTCGTTGGCTAAAGAAGCATCTCGACGAGTTTCATCTAGCTTGGATAGGTATAGAAACCGTTCCTCTTCGGAAGTGGTGTGGGGAAGTAGCTCTATGGCTATCTTAAGTGATGGAATTTCACATTCAATCGGTAAAATGGCTTCCAGGCCGTACACTAGTTGGAATGGTGTGAACCCAGTAGCACTTTTTACTGAGGTTTGGTATGCCCATAGTGCCGAAAACAGAGCTAAGTGCTAGTTGGAATTATGAGTACCCACAATACGCTGAATCATTCATTTCAGAACTTTGTTCATGGCTTCGACTTGGCCATTAGCTTGTGGGTAGTATGGGGTTGAGTTTTCATGACGAAAACCCAACTTGGCACTCAGTTCCTCAATCATATGGTTCCTAAAGTGGGAGCCATGATTGGTCACAATGGATTGTGGGACACCAAACCTAGCTATAATGTGATTGAATATGAATTGTGCTGCTATTTTGTCGTCTTCAGCATAAGTAGGCATCGCTTCAGCCCATTTTGTGAAATAGTCGATAGCTACTATGACATAGCTATGCCCCCCAACTGAAGTGGGATTACAGTGCATGAAATTTATGCCCCATTTGGAAAAGGGGCCGATGGCAAGAACAGGATGGAGTGGAGCAGGATGCGAGCGTGTCTTACTATGAAAGAATTGACAGGGTGGACATTTCTTAACTGTTTCAATGCAGTCTTTGAAAATCGAGGGCCAGAAATATCCCGCTCGCAGTATCTTCTGGGATGTAGCCATCCCAGAGAGATGACCACCACATGCTCTAGCATGGTAGTCATTAAGAACGTGTTCTGCTTCATCTAAAGTCAAACAACGTCGAAGAATAGTATCGACACCACGTCGATAAAGGGTATCGTTGACTATGAGGTAGTACTTGGCGTGATGTCGGATACGTCGACGTTCATCGCGGGTGAGGTCGGGGTGGAAACGTTGGGTTTGGAGATATAATAAAATATCCCCGTACCATGGGTCAGACGTGCTAATGAGGAACAATGATTCATCAGGAAGAGAATCGATGGGCTTGGGTTGCTCGGTAGCACGAGGCAAGTTACAAATCAACTCGGCAAAGACCAAAGACTTCTTGGACTTGGCTTTGGAAAATTCCAAGTCAAACTCTTGTAGGATGACGATCCAACGAGAATATTTTCCCCCAAGCACTTGGTGTGTGAGGATATAATACATTGGATTGAAATTCGTGATGACAGTGGTCCGGTGGAGTAGAATGTAATGACGAAACCTCTGGACAGCAAAAACTGTTGCTAGAGCCAGTTTTTCAACATGTGAATAATGAGTTTCGGAGTCGATAAGACTCTTACTAAGATAGTATACCACATGTTCTATGCCGTTATTGTCTTCTTGGACCAACACCATACCGATGGTGGAAATTGAAGCTGTGAGATAAAGAATGTAATCCCGTGTGTAATTGGGGGGTTGAATCACAGGATCTTTAGTTAAGGCTGCCTTTAGATGATCAAAGGAGAATTGGGCCTCGTTGTCCCAAATGAATGGGGTATTTTTCTTTAGAAGCCTCGTATAGCCTTTTGTTATCTCGGAAAAATTACAAATGAAACGGCGTAGAAATTTTGCGTGCCCTTGCAAACTTTGAAGTTCTGGGATGTTCGTGGGGGAAGGTAGGGCTAAAATAGCTTCTACCTTTGCAGGATCTAAGCGTATACCGCTTTTGGAGATTATGAATCCCAAAAGTTTTCCGGCTTCAACACAAAAGACACACTTATGTGGATTCAAACAGATATTGTAGCGATGGCACCTTTAAAAAATGGCACCTAAGTGATCAGGATGGTCTTCTTGGGTCGAAGAATGAGCGGGAAGATCATCAAGATATGGTTCTACAATATGTTTGATATCGTGAAATGCGTACGACATCACCCGTTGGAAAGTTGCCCCGGCATTTTTGAGACCAAAAGGTAACTTTTGATATGCAAAAATTCCCCATGGGCAGATAAAGGCTGTTTTATGCTGGTCGGCTGGGAGGATATCGATCTGATTATAGCCGGAAAAGCCATCCATGAATGAAAAGATGACACTCCCGGCGCAGTTATCAATGATCTAGTCAATGAATGGAGTTGGGTAGTTGTCCTTTGGACAAGCCTTGTTCAAGTCACGGTAATCAACACAGACTCTAATCATTCCCTGTTTCTTGGCTATGGGAACGATGTTAGATACCCATTCTATCAGTGGGACAGGATAGATAAAACCAGCACCCAAAAGTTTTTCAACTTCTGCTTTGATAGCGGCTGCCTTACGAGGGTGGACGGGTCGGAGTTTCTGCCGAACAGGTCGGGCGCTAGGAAAAGTTGGAATCTCGTGGACCACGATAGACGGGTCGATTCCTGGAATTTCTTCATAACTCCAGGCAAAAACATCGCAGAAGGTTTTAAAGTAGGCAGTGTAGAACTCTATTTCAAGGGGAGTACATGTCTTGCCAATATGAATGTTTTCCACAACACCAGGCTTCACTGAAATGTCAATGGGAGTGGTTGCCAAAAGGTTGGCCAAGTTTCCTTCAGAAAATACTTCATCGAGGGAAGTGGGAAACTTGGTTTGAACCATTCCAAGTGAAGGGCTGGATTTTGTATCGGGCTCAATCGTCTGAATGGTGGGGAATGAAGATCGATGATGGAAATCTCCCCATGGTGGTTCATCACCGCACATAACCTCCATAATTGATTCGTCAGTGGGAAAAATCAATTTGAGAGGATCAATGAGTGGTGGGGATGAATGAGTCTCAGACGAGAGCCGTGTCACGGTATGATGGGTGGAACAATCGACCCAATCGGTGGCTGACTGGATCGCTTCGTACGCTACGAGGTTTCCATTTGATGGCATGGAGTTGCCATAGTTTTCAATCTCAGTGGGACTTGGGATCACCCAAGAATCATTGGAAGGGGTGACATTCGATGATACCATGTTGATTGGTTGAACGTGGGACCCCAGCTCTGGGAAAAATCCAATAAGGGAAGAATCCTTCATAAGACCAACGCCAACGTCTTGGAATCGGTACCGAGGCTGATCCAGTGACGGGACGGTGTTGGCGGAGTTCGAATGAGAGTCTGGGATATAGTAATCAAGCTGATCTATAGTGACAATTTTCCCTTCATGAGGAAATTGCACGATCTGGAAGACAGTAGATGCTATGGCGGTCTGGCGTAAAACTAGTTCCGACCAAGTAGAAGATTGTAATCTAATGGCGCATCCACGACTTCGATGTGTACAGATACTGTTTTGCCCCCCAGTTCAACACCAATTGCATAAATGAGTCCATAAGGTTGAAAACCGTGTCTGTCAAATGCTCGAAGAGTAGTGGGAGACGACGTGACTTCGGGTGAGCGTAAGGCTCTCCAACAATTCAAAGACATAATCGACGTGGAGGCACCTTCATCTAAGACAGTGCGATGGATACTGTTTCCACGGATTCTTGTATGAACCTGGAAGGCTAGCTGATGGGAAAGCCAAGGTTTTACATACTCCAAGTTAAACATGATGGTGTTTGAAGTATCCGGTTCCATTGCCCCCAGTGCTGAAAGTAAGGTTCTATGCTGCATAGGGAACTGTTGAAGAACCTCGAGCGTTGACATGGCGCAAGGTGCTTGAGCTAAATCCTGAACAATGTCGTAATTCTGGGAAGCTCACGCATTGGGATTAAATGTCGCCTTTCATATGGTGCCCTTGGGTGGGCGTAGCACTGTGTCCGTAAGCGGTCTCTCGATATGAAGATGGCCATTAGGGGGAGGAGTAGGAGACGGATCTTCAACAGGAGACTTGCCTTTGGCTGTCTCTGACTATTTGTTTGAACTTGGGGGGTTCTCATATGTCTTTTAACGAGTGGTTATGTGAATCTCCTCATTACTCGTCATTAGGATTTCGCGATTTGTGGATGTCTCTCCATGAGGTGGGTTGCTCGGGTTGCCCCCTTGTGGGGTTTCTTGGGCAACCATCTGCTGTTGCTGCTGAGGGAAAGGGTCAGTTAACACTGCCGGGCGAGAGGATCCTTTAACGATATTGTTGACTTCATCCTTATAGGGACAGTCATGTGTGTAGTGATTGTCTTGATAAATCAGGCAGGGAAACTTATCCTTCCAACATGGTTTTGAGTCGTTGTGGGTGGGTTGTGGCTTGGGGTTCTCCTACTGGTTCTTCTTGGATTTACCACGCTTGTTCTTCTTCTTTCCTCTGGATGGTTTTGACGTAGATTGAACTGCATTCACTTCGGAGGAGACAGCAAGAGAAGTAGAAGCTTTTAGAGCAACCTGAGATAGAGCAGGGGAAGCAGAAGCTTATTGCCCCATCGAGTTGGTGGCAGGCTGGGCCTTGACTGAACCGACAATCCCATCAATGGGGGGTTCAGTGGCAGGTTTCGTTGGATCAGTGGTAACGTGGGTGGCATGGGGAAGAAGTTCGTGTAAAGTGCCAGATTGGGTATTTACCAAATCCATGTACTGGGATGTCGAGATGGCTTGTTCCTCCATGACTGGCCCGCGCATAGCGATATCCCTGGCTATGGGAGGCAAGAATGACTTTGTGAACCAATCAGCAAGTAGCTGATCCGGAATGGGTGGCTTGATTATCCTACGGCGTCGATGCCACTCATGGATGTGATCCGAGATGTGCGTAGAAGTGGTTTGACGCAACGAGGTTAACAGTTCTGTTCCAGTCTCATACCGGATGGAGAGCTGGAAATGGGTCAGAAATTGCATAGCCAATGTGTTAAAATCATGGAAAGAGTGTTGTGGCAGCTCGATGTACCATTTTGCTTCCATGCCGGTAAGCGTACACTGGAAGAGCCGGAGTCGAAAGGAATCGTCCATCAATGAGTTGGATGAACACCAAAGATGGAAGGTCATCACGTGGTTCTTGGGGTCTTCCCCGGGCTTAACATCGAACTTAGGAATGTCCGATGGAAGTTTGGTTGGAATGGGTGGCCAGTGAGGTTCATGCCATATAGGATCGTTAATGAGCCTCGACAAATTAGGTAAATCTAGTGTGGCCAAAAAGGGAAGTTGACGATTGGTTTGCGGGTATGAGTAATAACCATATGGTGCAGAGAAATTTGGGGGGCCCTGCATAGCATATTGCTGCATGTTATACCCATATGTGTTTCCCGCAGGGTAATGCTGGAAGTTCTGGGGGTAGTAGGCCATTTGGTTAACGGGTTGTGTGTTGGAAGTCATTACCTGACTAGGAATCACGGTGGTAACCGGTTGTTGGATGTTCTGCTGAGTGGGGATGGTAGGTATGGTACCTTGGGGTTGTTGTATCCTAGGAATGGTTGTTGCTCCTGGTTGGGGAAAGGTTCCCTGGAGTTGTTGTGTTCCAGGAATGTTACCACTATTTTGAGTAAGTGGAGGGTTTCCTGTAGCAGGTTTGGGGGGTGGCTGCGACAGTGGTGCCCATGGAATGTTGGTTCCACCTTGATGAAGATGTGGGAATTGAAGGGATGGGTTCCATGGAGTTGTTGCAGCTGAAGGATAGGGGAGGGCGGAATTCAAGTTGGGGGGAATTTGAGATTTCCCCCCAGCTTGGTTTCAGTTTCCAAGTAATGAGTACCCCCCGCTCTGTGGGATTTGAGATCCCCAAGAAGGAAGTGTGCCTAACGAGGGATGTTGAAGATGAGGCCCGATTGGAAAACCGATATAAGGTTTTCCGTTTCCAGGTGTGTTGTACATACCATAATGAGCAGATGCTGCTGGTTGGGAGGGCTGTTGGATGGTGCTGATGGGTTTCCCTCCAGCAGATGGGTTGGATGGCCCTATAGCAGGAGGTTGTTGACTAGGAACGGGGTTCCCAACAAAGGGTTGTCCTCCAGTAGGTTGGGTTGATGGCCCGATGGGAGGCGGTTAGTGACTAGGAGCGGGGTTTCCAACAAAGGATTGTGCTCCAGTAGGCTGGGTTGATGGCCCGCCATGAGGGGGTTGGTTGTTGGGATTAGGGGTCGCAACAGTCGGTTGTCCACCTCCTGAAATGGTGTAGATAGTGGCCGAAGGTGAATCTCCGGTCAGTATGGATGATCCAACGGTATGACTTGGTGTTCTTCCGACACTAGCAAGGTAAGATAGTGTCGACTGGCCAACGGCGCCAAAGGTGCCGATTTGTGGAGGGGGTCTTCCATATGTGACGGGTAGGGACGGATAAAATACTGGGTTATCCCTCATAGAATGTGTGCCAAACATGGGTGATGGCAGTAAGTGTGGGGAATTTAACCGAGGGATGTCGAGGGTTTCGTCCATAGCATGTTCAACAATAGGAGGACCATCGAAGACTGGGTCCGGGTTCGTATCCTGCAAAGGGTTTTCGAGGTCTGGCGGGAATAGAGGTATAGTAACGTCTGAAGGTCTGGAGTTGTCTGCATAGGAGTGATGAAACTCTGTGCTAGACGGAACGTTGGGAGCCCGATAGTCAAGAGGACGGGCAGCAGGGGGATAGCCAGAAGCCGACGAGAGCATTTGCTCTGTATCACGTTTAAACTGTGTCGACGCTAACGGGGAATTAGCTAGACTAACCATACTAGATTGGATGGAGGCCATGATCTCATGTCATGAAGGGAGGTTTGGGAGGGATACGATACGAGGTATATTGTTGGAAGAACCGGTTTCCTGTGGATGAACACTGGATGGCACCGTGGTAACAGGCGGAGGTTCCGCCTGGGAAGTGATAAAGCCATAGTTAGGTTCAAAAGGTGTATTAGGAAGTTGGGTTTCTTCGATAACTTCGATGTACTTTCCTGGGAATGGAATCAATCCAGATATATCCTGATCGGATCCTTTGGTGGTGCCAACAGATCCTTCCGTGTCATCGTAGAAAGTTTTTGGTGGAAGGGAAGTGTTGACATCGGGGAGGAGGATGGCCTCCGATCTAGTACCTTGGGCTGTACTAGATTAAGCCGCTGTAGTGTTGTCCACTGTGGCAGATATATCTGGAATAATAGTGGGTGAAGTGACAGTGGGAGTCTCAGATGTACTAGTGTTTGCAGAAACTGCAAGAGGTTCTGAGACCGTGCTGTGAGTAACAGTTACAGGCGGAACTGAAGATGTAGTGCGTATCGGCGGTGGAATGTTCCCTCGACTGGCACCGCGGCTAGAAGGGGTGGGAATACGTGATGCAGGTGGACCAGAGGTCTGTGGTGGTGGTGGTGGTGGAGGGATTTTTCCCTGTACTCTTCGTGATCTCCGTGGTGGTTTTGACATAATGATAGGAATACAAAATCCGGGGGCAGTCTCGTAACAAAGAACTCAAAAACCCTAATGCAACCGAGTGTGCAAAAGGGGAGCTAAAAAAAGCAAGGCTCGCAGGCCAAAAAAGCAAGCTCTAAAATCTATACTAAGACCGACATCCCAGTAAGCGAGCTGAGAAAAATAATGGCCAAAATGCCAACAAGCAATCACTAAAAAAGAAAAATGACCCTCTACTAAGATGAGATAACAAGCAAACTCCTAACTAAGAGCTGGAGACCTCAACAAGTTGTATCCTTCGCAAGGTGATGAAATCCAAGTCAAACAATACAATGTGAGAGACGAATATGAGAAGGATATCCCTCTTCCGAAAGGGATCCTGGGTAAAAGAGCCCTAGTAGAAAAGTTACTAAGCTACCTAGTTCATGACACCTTGGAAAAGGTTTTCAGCGCTTCTGCCTTATCACCCTTGCATTACTATGAATACAAGGAATAAAATGATCGATGTTGCCTTAGGGCTAAGTGGAGTGTGGCATTCCACAGAGTTCGTCCGGTTCTCAATCTCGCGGTGGTTTAACCCCTGAATGTTAAAAACAGTCAGGAGGCCCCTCCACAAACTGGTCTATGACCGTGTCAATAAATACTAGAGGATTTTAGTTCCCTAGAGGACAACAACTATGTCTCAGATGATAATGACAAGGGGGAATTATTTTGATGCCTATCCCCGGTGTCTTACCTAACTACCAAATTATTTTGATTTCCTCAAGTGAGGTTAATGTTGGTTTAGTTAGGGAGATTAATTTTTGTGGTTGTATTACTCAATCGGGTAAATGGACGTGAAACTTGGTGGTGTTGTGACGACCCAAACCATGCAAGTGAGAATGAATTGAAATAAGCCTTGTATTCGATGAAAATTAGATATGAAAGAGAGAGAGTTCTTCGATCATAAATGCATGAAACTTTCACAAACAATGAAAAACCACTGCAAATTTTTTTGTTTTGTTTTCTTTTTCTAAGTAAAGCCAAACTGAAATAAACACTTCTTTCAAATTTCATTGATCTGCAACTAGAATGCTTCAAAATGAGAATTTATGTGGAAAATTGAATGGTTTACTTCCTAATGCACCATAATACTGCTATATCATTTCAATCCAAACAACACAAATGTTCTCCAATGATAATTTCCAATATAGATTTGAATAACAATAATGGAAAAGATGGTAGTTGTAAGAATGATGTGATTATGAAAGATACACAATCCAGTAAGAAAGGACAGTAGTAACAGTTTGGTTGTGATGGGAAGATCAAGCCAATGCAATCAGACTGAAGGGGTGACCCAATGTGCAAATAATGCCACTTAACTCAGAAAATAATCAAGCTCACACTGAGAAATAAACAAACCACAAAGACTGTGCAATGGACAGGATAGTGGTGAGCAATAGAAAACACCAAACTAAGGCAGAGAAAATCAAAAGTTGACTCAGGAAACCAAATAGGCAAGAAAAATTGAAAAAATGTAGACACTATCGCGTGGCAGAAACACGCTATAATGCGGTACTGGTACACTACCGCTCTGGTAAGAGTGCTGGGTACGCGGTACTACTGTGCTGTAGACAGTGCTGGCGGTGCGGTACTGTTGCTAAGGTTGGAAAAAACACAACTTTTGAAAAAGGAATTGAATTTTTTAGGGTTGTTGCAAACCCAGAGGACTCACTGATCACAGAGGGAGAGAAGATGTAGAGAGAAAGGGTGAATAGAGGTCAAAGAGACCAAAATTCAGTATTGGTTTGAAGAGAAAGAAGAATCACAATAAAAAATGACTGAAAGTGAAATAAATCAATCAAATGGGGTTCAAACCAGTGGAGTTGCTAGTTTTTGTTGTAGAAATTTCTCCCTACGGATAGGTAGAAACTCTCTTAGATTAAAGTAGACTGAACTGACTCTAAACTAAGACAAAAATATAACAAATGCTAACTTGAATTCCTATATCTAAACAAACATCTCAAGATTATATTGCTGAAAGAAACGGAAGAGATCTAACTGACCTTCGATTCAATTGCTTGTCCTAGTGGCTGCTCTAATCTCCAAGTCGTCATGAATGAACCTGTCAGAATGAAACCAAGATACAAGCATATACAATCTTCTAGCAACTTGAAATATGAGTTAGAATCTAAATCTATAGCAGAAACAAATCATATGATTGAAACAAGATCAACATACATGATTTGGGAAACAAGACAAGTTACGTTTTATTACCAACTTGAAGTCACTTACAATGGTTGCTTGATGTCCAAGCCAACTCCCAGCTCCAAGTGCTTTCTCCTCTAGCTATCTCCACAAAGATTCAAGATCATAGGTTTTATGTCTCCAAGAGTCCTCCCCTTTGCTCATGGAAGGCCTCTCTCTTATAGTGTGTAGTAGGCTTAACCAACAAGAGAGAAGGATGGATCTTGGGAGTGTTTAGTGGATCAGGCCCACTAATCTGAGAAGGTGAGTTAGGATCGAATCAGGGATACCAATCCTAAAAAATCTCTCGAAGATCAAGATCCCACAAGCCATGGAAAAAAGGCTAAAAAAGGAGTACCGCGCCCCTTCAACTGAGCATAGCGCGGTAGTACCGCGTGGCAGAGAAGGAGCATAGCGCGGTAGTGGGGACTACCTCGCCACTAAGCTAGAGCAAGGCGCGGTAGTGTAGGTACATGAAGTCTTAGCTGGGTTGATTCTTGACAGGACAGGTTTGTCTTCGAGGATCATTCATCATTTTTCTCTTATGGGCGTTTTAAGCAGTAGGGGAAGTGTCGTCAACTATTTGTTATAGTGACGATGCGACACTGTGAAATATGGAGGTATAACAACAACATTTACTCCAACAACAAAGCTATCTATTGAAGAATCTGAAGTTCCTAGGATCCGGGATGAAGTAATTATCGCGGAATACCAGTCGATCATGAAGAATGATGTTTGGGATGTGGTCCCAAGACCAGATGGGAAGTCTGTGGTGACTTCCAAGTGGATCTATAAGATCAAGCATGCTGCAGATGGCAGCATAGAAAAATATAAGGCAAGGTTTGTAGCTCGTGGCTTCTCCCAGAAATAAGGGATTGATTATGAAGAGACCTTTGCTCCTGTGGCCAGATACACTTCCATTATATCAGTACTTGCTCTGGTTGCAGTGATGAAATGGAAGGTACACTAGATGGATGTCAAGACAACCTTCTTGAATGGTGTAGTTGAAGAGGAAGTGTATGTGGAGCAGCCACTCGGGTTTGAGACATATGACCGAGAGTCACATGTGTGCAAACTGAAGAAAGCCCTGTATGGTTTGAAACAGGCACCCAGGACCTGGTATGGCAGGATAGATGGCTTCCTATCCAGTTTGGGCTTTACCAAGAGTAAAGCGGATTCCAACCTTTACTACAAGGTTGAGGAAGGCAATCCAGTGATACTACTATTGTATGTGGATGACCTGTTTGTAATAGGTGAGGATAGATTGATTGCAGACATGAAGAGGAAGCTTGCTACCGAGTTTGAGGTCAAGGACTTGGGTATGATGCACTACTTTCTTGATATGGAGGTGTGGTAGAGTGCAGATGGAATCTTCCTTGGAAAAGGGAAGTATGCAGTAGAGATCTTGAAGAGGTTTGGGATGATGGACTGCAAGGCCATGGCCACACCTATGGCATCGAACCTGAAGCTTCTGTGTGATGCTTCATCTGAGCCGGTTGATGCTACGATGTATCGTTAGATGATTGGGTCCTTGATGTACCTGACGAATACAAGACCAGATATCTGCTTTGCGGTGAACACCTTGATCCAGTACTTGAAAAATCCGAGACATGTTCACCTGATAGCTGCAAAGCATATTCTGAGGTACCTGAAGGGTACAGTTGACTATGGGCTCAAGTATGAGGCAAATCAAAATTTTAACCTAGAGGGTTATGTTGATTCGGATTGGGCAGGCAGTGCCATTGATTGGAAGAGCACTTCGGGGTGCTGCTTCAACATGGGATCCGGTATGATCTCTTGGTTTAGTAGGAAGCAGTCCTGTGTGGCACTGAGTACATCCGAAGCAGAGTATGTCGCATCTTGTTCGACTTGTTGTGAGGCAGTATGGCTTAGGAAGCTACTGTCTGATTTGTTTGATCTACAGCTGAGTGCTACTTGTATATATTGCGACAACCAGAGTTGTATGAAGTTGTCAGAGAACCCAGTGTTCCATGACAAGTCGAAGCACATTGAGATCAAGTATCACTATATTAGGGTTATGGTGCAGAGAGGAGTAGTTAAGCTCCTGTATGTTGCGACGGACGAGCAGATAGCCGATGTGTTGACCAAGACGCTTGCTAGAGTGAAGTTTGAATACTTCAGAGGGAGACTTGGTGTACTTCAGATCAAGATACCTTCCAAGGGGAAGTGATGAGTCCAGAGACACAGATGCACACAATCCATTCTCACATAGTGGTAGGTTGGTCCTCCTATGGTGTAGATGTAAGGGCTGGAGCCATTCTCACATAGTGGTAGGTTGGTCCTCCTATGGTGTAGATGTAAGGGATGGAGCCATTCTCACATAGTGGTAGGTTGGTCCTCCTATGGTGTAGATGTAAGGGCTGGGGCCATTCTGACATGGTGGTAGGTTGGTCCTCCCATGGTTGTTGATGTAAGTGCTGTGCCATTCCGACATGGTGGTAGGTTGGTCCTCCCATGGTCGTTGATGTAAGTGCTGTGCCATTCCGACATGGTGGTAGGTTAGTCCTCCCATGGTTGTTGATGTAAGTGCTGTGCCATTCTGACATGGTGGTAGGTTGGTCCTCCCATGGTTTTTGATGTAAGTGCTATGCCATTTCGACATGGTGGTAGGTTGGTCCTCCCATGGTCGTTGATGTAAGTGCTGTGAGCCTTTCCCCGATGGTCAGAAGAAAGTCCTTCCATGCCAGTAAGTGTTAGTGGTGTGTGTGTGTATCTGGGTTGTGCTCCGTGGATGATGATGATGATCTGAAGATGATGATGTGACAATATGGTACATAGGTTTTGCAGAGGCATATGATCATTCCTGAGATGCTCTTGCAGGTTTTGTAGAGGCAGTGTAATCAGTCCTGGGAGATCTTGCAGGTTTTGCAGAGGCAGTGTAATCAGTCCTGGGAGATCTTGCAGGTTTTGCAGAGGCAGTGTAATCAGTCCTGAGGTGTACCTACTTGATGGCTTGCTCGCAGAGATGTTGAAGACCTACATGGAGGCTAGGCCTACATCCAACATGAAAAAGGGCTGGTTCCGTAGATGATGAAGACCTGCAGGTGGTGGGCGTACATCCAGTATGAAAAAGGACTGGCTCTGTAGAACTTCCTATGACGAGTAGATTGGAGATTGATTGAGATAGTAGGAGAAATGATGATGACGATGATTCGATGATGATGATTCGATGACGATGATCCAGTGACGATGATCCAGTGACGATGATCCAGAGAAGAAGACTTGTGTTAGCAGATCTATGTCGAGAAATACCTTCCTAGTTAAGAGGGAGTGTTGATGTATATGTAACTTCAGGATGTATTTCACCTATGTATATTGTACTCCTATAGAGATGGTATTATTACTCTATATGGAAGTGTCATCATTTGTATTGACAAGTGTCGTAACTTGCTGTGATGGGTTATTAGACCACCAAGTGTGGGGTCGGCCCTGATTAGTATAACCATGGGTTATTAGACTGAGTTAGACAAGTCGGCCCTGCTAGGTTATTAGGAAGGTTAGGTCATGTATAAATAGAGTGCAAGAGGCACTCTTTTTGATCATCTCATTATTCACTTCTACACAACTCGAAAAGTGGCGCACTAGTGGAGGAGGAGGTTCAGCTGCTAGGAGAAGACTATCTCTTGTACTTGGGTTGTATCATTGCTCTTTCTATCTTTGAGGAAGTTGTGGGGTTTTTCACCTTTATGGTTTTCCCCAATGAAACTCTGTGTGTCTATTGTCTCATGTGATTTCTTGGTGTGATTGATATGCATTTTTATACTTGATATGCTGTACATGTTATTCTCTCAGTAAAGATCCTAGAGTATATTGAATTAATGCTCAAAATCTAACATGGATGGGCCTAAGGACCATGGAAACTGAGATCAGATTTCTAAGGTAGAAATCACTGGATCTCTGTTAGAACCCAAAAATCGTCTAAGTATAGCTATCAGATAGGATTCATCAGAAGTTCACTGCCGGGAACCGTAGGTAAGGAATACATGATGGTAGTATCATGCCTGAAGTATGAAAGAACTATTGGATAAATTTCATCGAGAACTATGAATGACAATTATTGTAAGGGATTCTGATGGATTCGGACTTGACGTATCAGGATGGATTTATCAGAGGCTAGATATGGGGGAAACCAACTATTAATGCTTGGAGGAAATACAATGGAGTAGAGCAGTCCAATGTATCTGGATCTGATTTGTCGAATATAGCCTAAATGAGAATTAATTATCGTAGATTTGTGCTGAGGGTGCAAGCAGAGGATTCCAAGAACGGGATTCTAATGCGTGTAAACACAAGGGATCCTGGATCTATTATTGGTATTTTTTATTGGGAATATGTACAAGAGATCCAAATCGAGAAAAAATTGATGGTACATTGGAAGCGATGTATCGAGGATGTCATTTCGGGAATTGTACGATAAAGTATGAGAAGGAGGTCCGACGGATCGATGCCTGATATAGTACTAGAAAAAAAGTGTCAGGAGCATGGTATCAAAGAAACGTTACATAAGTGTTGGTAGGAGGACTTGATGGAGTGAGGTCCGATGTGATTTTGGATCCGATGTATCGAAGATGGCTCATTGGAAGTAGGCTACTAGAGGAATATTCCAATGATGTATGTGAGAGGGTTGAGGATAAGATGAAAGGTGATATTCGATAGGATTTCATAATGGATGTATCAGGAAGGTGTTGTTGGAGGTATCTCATTGGAAGTTGTCACGTCGGATACGAGCCATTGGAGGTTTACATTGCAAGTGTGCACAAGGAATTTCAATGGAAGGAAGCTAATGTATTAGAGCCAATAGTTCATGACGATTATGGAATAGAGTCTCGATAGAGGTAGCACCTGATGAACAAGGAAAGAGGTAGATGAAGAAATAAATATTCGTAAATTTAATTAACTCCACTTGAGACCCTGAATGGGATATGTAGGTGGCCAAAGAAATTATAGAATGGGATATGCAGGTGGCCAAAGACATCATAATTTTGACAATGTCTTGTCGAGGGAGTTTCCTTTTATCCCAAAAGTGTACAAGGCAGATTAGAGATACAATAGAGTGATATTAGAGCTATGGTTACAAAACTGGAGTTGTATGGGTCTGAATTGATAGTTTCAGAGTGATGGTTACAACACTGGGCCTGCACGGGCCGAAGAAGGATGAATCAGAGCTCATGGCTGAAGCACTGGGTTTGCACAAGCCAGGAAATATGGGCTGCATGAGCTAGGAAATATGTTCAGAAAGTGAAATTTAAATTAGTTAGAAAGTTATATTAATATGTTGCTATGCAACAAATTTCCAAAAAGAGTATGAAAAGAGAAGAAATAGATCATAAAGAGTACTCCACCACTTGATTAAATAATATAGCTGAATAAAAAGCCTCTTTGAGGGGGAAACCTCCTTATACAATGTACTAAGTACACAAGACAAGACAAGAAAAGAAAAGACAAGACATGATAAGATATTCCAAATCAAATGTCTCCTTACTATATATAGGAGACTAAGGGGTAAAATCTCAACTAACTGACCCAATCCGACATAACTAATATAACCAATATACTAATGACAATTACCACTAATGGACCAAAGCCGACATCAAAACTAATGTAATGAACCACAATATGGGGGGAAATGTGCCCATATTTAGGGGTTAACATGCCCCTCCCCTTCAAACAAGTGTTGTACTCAATGCTTGGTTAATTGCGGATGCCTCTATATGAAGGACTCATCTTCCCATGTCAAATATTACACTGGTAAGTTATTCCACTTGATGAGGTACTCAATAATAGCTCGATTTCATAGCTGTCTAGTCCTTGTTTCAATGATTTGTTCAGGTTCCAATATGAATTTTCCTTCTTCATTAAGCTCCGACAAGATTGTTTGAATTGGGATATTGTCTCCTATTACCTTCTTTAAGCAATAAACATGGAAAACTGGATGTACTCTTGAAGATGAAGGGAGCTCCAATTTGTAAGCCATCTACCAATCTTCTGCAACACTTTATAAGGACCATAATACTTGGGTGCTAATTTATTGTCCTTATTTAGTTGCTTGAGAGACATCTGCTTGTAAGGTTGTAGCCTCAAAAATACCCAATCCCCTTATTCAAAACTCCTTTCACTACGATGCTAATCAAATTGTTGTTTCATCCTATTTTTTGACATAGTCAGGTTGTCCTTAAGTATTTGGAGAACTTCTTGTTGGTGCTCTATGTGATCTTCCACGACTTGAAATTTAGATTTTCTTTTTAAGGGAGATGTGATAGATGGACACTGGTACCCATAAAGTTCTATAAATGGAGACATTTTGATGATGTATGGAAGGAAGTATTGTACCACCATTCTTCGAAAGACAACCATTTCAACCACTGTGTTTGTTTATCAGATGCAAAGCAACGAAGATATCCTTCCAAACGCTTGTTCACTATCTCAGTTGTTCCATCATATTGCGGGTGATAAGATGAACTATTATCCAATTGAGTACCCAAATAAGAAAAGAATTCAGTCCAAAATTTTCGAGTGAAAATTGGATATCTATCACTTACTATAATCTTCGGATTTCCATGTAACTTCAGAACAATTTCCATAAAGGCTGGAACTACTGTACTTGCATTAAAAGGGTGAGAGAGTGCACAAACATGTGCATACTTCGTGAGTCTATCAACAACCACCATAATAAAATTATTTCCTTCATACTTGGGTAGACCTGTGATAAAATCCATGGAGACTTCCTCCCAGTGCTGGAAAGGTATGTCTAATGTTTGTAGAAGTCTTGGGGTCTTAACTGTTTCACCCTTATTCCGTTAGCAAACCAAGCATCCATTCACAAACCTTTGAACATCATATTTAAGAGCTTCCCAAAAAAATTCCTTCTTGACACTGTGGTAATTTATGAGGAATCCTGAGTGCCCACCTATAGGAGAGGCATGTAATTCTGAAAGGATCTTCTTCTTGAGTTAGGAGTTTTTGCATAAATATAAGGGATCCTTATACCATAGTGAATCATTTTTCCACACAAAATTATCTGATACACTGGGATCATTCTGTATCTTTTGAATGATCTTCCATATTGATAGTTTTTTTTTTCTATTTGTCCCTTGCTGCTACTACCCAATCTGGTTGTAGAATGGAAATGGAACAAAGTAATTCCCCAACATCTTCATATTTTCTGGACAGTGCATTTGCCACCACATTATGTATCCCCTTTCTATAGATGATTTCAAATTCATATCCCAACATATTGGTTACCCACTTTTGTTTCTCTTCTGAAGATAGTCTCTATTCCAAGAAGTATTTAAGACTATCATGATTTGTTTTGAACTTGAAGTTCCTATCTATTAGGAAAGGATGCCATTTTTTAAGAGTGTGTAGTATTGCCAATGCTTCCTTCTCATAAATGGGATTTTGTAAGTTCTTTCCCTTGATTGGATGACTTGTGAAATCCAGTGGGCATCCTTATCTCATTAGAACAACGCCAATGCCATTTCATGAAGCATCATATTCTACAATAAAGGTTTTTGTGAAGTCTGTTGTGGCCAATACAGGAGCTGTGCACATTTCCTGTTTAAGTTGTTCAAAATCTTGAGTTGCCTCTGGAGTCCAAGAAAATGCATCTTTCTTCAATAATGTTGTTAGAGGTGATTCTATTCTTCCAAAATTTCAAACAAACTTGCGGTAGTACCATGTCAGACCTAAGAATCCTCGAAGATTCTTCAGGTTTTTGGGAATTGGCCAGTCTATCATGGATTTAATTTTGCTAGGGTCTACCTTGACACCTTCATGAGATACAATATGACCCAAATATTCTACCTCCTTCACCCCAAAGAGACATTTGGAAGGTTTTGCATATAGTTTTTGCTCCTATAGTAGTTGTAGTACCCTATCAACATGTTGAACATGTTCTTCCCAAGACTTGCTATAGATTAGTATATCATCAAAGAATACTAGAACAATTTTTCTAAGAAAAGGCTTGAAAATGGAATTCATCAAACCTTGAAAGGTGGAAGGCGCATTCGTGAGACCAAATGGCATGACTAGAAATTCATAATGACCTTCATGAGTTCTAAATGTTTTTTTTGGGATGTCTTCATCTTTCATTCTAATTTGATGATACCCAAAACGAAGATCCAACTTTGTGAAGAAAATTGCTCCATGTAATTCATCTAGCAATTCATCAATGACAGGAATGGGAAACTTATCTTTAATGGTGATCTTGTTGAGATCTCTATAATCTGGACACATACGCCATGATCCATCTGACTTGTGTACCATTACCACCGGTGCAGAGTAAGGACTTTGGCTAGGCCTAATTATGCTAGCCTCTAACATTTATTCAACCATACGCTAAATTTCACTCTTCTTTCCATAGGGGTATCTGTAAGGTATGATGTTAGGAGGAACACTTCCTGGAATTAAGTGAATAGCATGATCAAAATCTCCGACAGGTGGAATACCTTTTGGAATATTTTGATTGATTCACTTAAGAATTAAGTTTTTGTATCACTAATCCTAGTTGGTACATTACAGTGGTATCAGAGTTCTTTCCTCTACTCTTGTGGAAATAAGACTCTCGATTCGATGAATTTTCAGCCATGTCCATGTTGAGTGAAGAAGACTCTTACTTTGATGATGATTTTTATGAGCAATATGATGATGACTATGATGATAATTATGAAGAGTATTGTAGACAATATGAGGAAGAAAATGTCCAAGAGGTACCTTCTAAAAGTATCTCCCATCATATCATCATACTTGGAAGGAGAAATTATGGTTATTCTCATAGCCATATGTATTAAAATGTTGCATGTTCCACATTCAAAGATCAACCTACTTGTGAAAAGAGTAGAAAAATATATGAAGCTTCGTTGGATGCATGTGCTTCATACTTGACGAGAATTTTTGGATCTACTTCAAAAATAATCTGCAAATATCTTTATCGTAAGGAAACTAAAGAGAAAGATGTTGATGTATATGTAACTTCGGAATGTATTTCACATATATTTATATTGTATTCCTATAGAGATGGTATTATTCCTCTATAAGGAAGTGTCGTCATTTATATTGTAAGTGTCGTAACTTATACTTGATGGGTTATTAGACCGCCTTATTTGGGGTCGGCCCTGTATAAGTCATGTGGGTCAAAGGGTTATTAGACCACCCTATTGGGGGTCGGCCATGTGGGTCAAAGGGTTATTAGACCACCCTATTGGGGGTCGGCCCACTCAGCATTATGTTATGTGGTAAAGTTTGAGCCTACATGAGTTAGGTAAAAAGGCAAGTCAAGTCAAGTATAAATAGAGTGCGGGAGGCACTCTATTTGCTCACTCACTTCTCACACATGAACTCAAGGAGGAGTGGCGCACTTATGGAGGAGGAGGATCTGCTGCTAGGTTATGGCTATCTCTCTTGGTTGGTTGTATCATTGCTCTATCTATCTCTGAAGAAGTTATTGGGGTTTTTCACCTTTATGGTTTTCCCCAAGTAAATCTTTGTGTCTCTTGTGTGCTTGCATTATTGTCTCCATGATTGATATGCTGTAGATATGCTGTACATGTTGTTCTCTCAGTTAAGATCCTAGATCAGATTGAAGTAAATTCTGAAAATTTAACATGGTATCAGAGCTAGCCTGAAAGAAGGCATGATATGGCATGTATGACACTTGTTGCACTTACGATGCTAGGGCTTGATATAGCAAAAACCAGTCATCGTATCACTTTCGCTATAAATCCGTTTTGGAGAAGTTTTTGGATCTGAAATTGTTACAGGCCGAAGCTACGATCTCCAGGTATCTTGTGTCCAAAGGACAACCTCTAATTCGTTGTACTTTGTGATTTATTATCTGTACAATATAGGGTTTCTGCCTCTTCCAGATCTGAGTCAAAATCAGGTGACCTTGGGAAAAAGGTCATATCTTGGGCTAGGAAGCTCCAAATGAAATTTCGTAAAAGGTGACAGGTAGTACACAGTATGTACTATCTCAGAAAACGTTTTCAGAGGCCGAAGTTGAACCAGTGACACGTGGCACACCGTACAAGTTCACTCTCCTGTATTATCCCATAAACAGGTCACGTTGCGACATTTGGCATAACTCTCTCTCAGAGACTCCAATTGCAGTCATACCTATCAGGATGGAAAGGTAACAGGCCGAGCTATCTCAAAAAACGTTTTCAGAGGCCGAAGTTAAAACAGTGACACGTGGCACGCCGTACAAGTTTGCTCTCCTGTTTTATCCCAAAATAGGTCACGTTGCGACATTTGGCATAACTCTCTCTCAGAGAATCCAATTGAGGTCAGACCTGTCAGGATGGAAAGATAACAGGTCAGGATATCTCAGGAAACTTTTTCAGACCTTGTGGATCAAAAATTTCAGAGTTACACCAGAAACAATCAGGTACATATTTCTATCAAAACAGAATTATTTTTTGGTACCATCATTCATGGCTTCCGGAATTTAGGGCTTTGGAGAAAGTTGGAATTTTTGTAATCGGAGACCACGGCTGGATGATACTCATCAAAATAGAAATTTAGAGACCAAGATCAGAATTTTTGGTTGGGCAGAAGGCCGGGCTTGATTAGACCCTAGTTCGGGACTTTGATTAGAAAAGTGGAAAATTAGGGCTTCTGTAAAAATGGGAATTTTTGAAATCTGTGACCACGGCTGGAAGCTCCTCAGAAATAGAAGCTTAGAGCTTTGGATCAAACATTTTGATTGGGAAGAAGAGTGGGCTTCATCAAACCCCAGTTCAGGGTCACGTCCAGTGAATCCAGAAGTTTCAAAAGCAGAATTGAGGAGTGAAACTTTGCAGTTTTCAAATTCTGAATATACCAGTTTGATCAGCTCATCAAGGCGCATATTTCTATCCTTTCGGAAGTTTGAAATTCAAAGTTTGAATTTCTGGGGTTTCTCTGACAAACCCATATCCAGCTCTAGGTCCAGTTCTTGCAAATCAAGTGGATTGGGTTAATCCTAGAAGAAGATGGATTGGTCACCTACATAAGTGAAGAAGTTCCTGTTTCAGAGGGAGATGAGGCTAAGGCCTTACATAAGAAGATTTCAAGCAATCTCGACAGGTATGAATCATTGAGGTATATTTTGAGATTTGTTCATGATTAAGTTTATGGTATGTTTGTCTTCATGTTATTACGGTTAGTACAATCTTGATTTTAGAATGCATGATAGAAGATATTCATTGGTTAGGGTGTTGACACTTATGATTGTACTAATGCATTATGGTGTTGTATGAGGTTTATGTTGTCTACTAACATGAAAGGTACACCAACAAAGACAAATCATGTTCTGGTCCAAGAACATATGATCATGATGACATGAGGATAAAGACTCATCCATTGTCATGGATCTCACAGAAGATCCATTTACAAGGTATGTATAACTTGGTTTTATAATGGCTAACCTATGAGATATATAGGTTACTAGCACAAGTCATTGAAGAAGATCAAGAAGACATCATGTGAGTATGTTAGACATAACTAATTAGCATACTAATCCAGGTATGTTTTTCCTATATCAAGATAGAATCCTACCTTGTGTTAGGATCTTATACTGTTGTGTTGTTTGATAATGATTATTCATGAAGTCATAGGTTTGAATAAGTCATGGATGTATGCATATTATATTTCTTACCATAATTGATGATATGACTAACCAGAAGAATCATGAAGGTATAGGTTTGAATAATCACAGGTTTTATGCATATTATATCTCTTATCTTGATTAATGATTCAACTAACCTGAAGAGTTATAGGTTTGAGTAATTACAGGTTTAGACATGTTATGTTTCTTATGATTTGACTAACCATAAGAATCCTACATAAACCTTGAATGCTAATGCTTATTATTTCTGTTTGAAATGATCATGACTATACATGCTTGAGATTATTGTGTTTTAATAGTATACTAATGAATGTATGATTTTATATGAGATCACAAGGATAACACATTCATGATACTAATAAGCATGCATAGGGACCAAGGATGAATATGAGATTCAAGAACAGGTAATCCAAGAAGCAAAGATCAAAAGGGAGTACACTCTAGTGGTTTATTCAAGGATGCAGACATTCAGAGGGAGTTGACCATCTCTCTACATCCCACAACAGAAAGGTGTAGAAGAAGCTACTTCAGATTAGGACTCCAGCAGCTCCTGCAAGGAAGCGAAGACTCAGAGGGAGTCCACCCAACGAACAAACAAAGATAAGTATTTGAATTGTCATTTCTTAAATAATACTGTTCAATAATGTATATACTGATGTTCCTAGAATTAGGTTGTGTATTATGCATATTAGAATAATTGCATTGATGAACAGTATACTCCTAATATGCATGGGTAAGTGGCCTATGGCACTGTACAACATTCCATTGCTACTTATCTAGAATGAAACCTCTTTGCTGACATGTTGGGAGTTGTGCACACTCTTAACAATGTTCTGGTAGAGATTGGAAGGCATCTAGAAAGTTACGGAATATGGATAAATGTTGTATTGAAGCATTGGCTAAGATAATTGCATGATTGTATGGCATATTTCTTTATGTGTAAGAATTTGTTCTGAAAACTATGAGATGTTTTCTAATCATGCAATTTAACTTGTTGTGTAGGAAAGATCGTATGCCATCTCCTACAAAAGAAGAACTACAACATTTTGTTCCAGCAACAAAGATATCTATTGAAGATATTGAAGATATTGAAGTTCCCAGGATCTGGGATGAAGAAATGAAATGCCATGATCCGTCGATCATGAAGAATTATGTTTGGGATGTAATCCCAAGACCTGAAGGGAAGTTTGTTATGACTTCCATATGGATCTATCAAGATCAAGCATGTTGTAGATGGCAGCATAGAGAAATATGAAAGTGATGAAATAGAAGATACACTAGATGGATTTCAAGACAACTTTCTTGAATAGTTGTATGCGGATAACTTGTTTGTTACAGGTGAAGATAGATTGATTGCTGACATGCAGCGGAAGCTTACTGTCGAGTTCGAGATGAAGAAATTGGGGATGATGCACTATTTGTTTTTGGCATGTTGGTGTGGCAGAGTGCATATGGAATCTTCCTTGGACAAGGGAAGTATGTAGTAGAGATCCTGAAGAGGTTCGGGATGATGGACTGCAAGGATATGGCCACACCTATGGCATCGAAACTGAAGCTTCTATGTGATGCTTCATCTGATCCGGTTGATGTCTCTTTGTATCGTCAGATGATTGGGTCCTTGATGTACCTGACGAACACGAGACCATAAATTTGCTTTGCTGTGAACACATTGAGCCAGTTCCTGACGGATCCGAGGAGTGTTCACCTGGTTGCTGTAAAGCATGTTCTGAGGTACCTGAAGGGTACAGTGGATTATGGGCTCAGGTATGAGGAGAATCAAAAGTTTAACCTGTAGGGTTATGTTGATTCAGATTGGGCTGGTAGTGCTGCAGACAGGAAGAGCACATCTGGGTGTTGCTTCAGTATGGGATCAGGTGTGATCTCTTGGTTTAGCAGGAAGCAGTCCTGCGTAGCACTGAGTACAGCTGAGGCAGAGTATGTTGCAGCCTGTTCAGCTAGTTGTGAGGCAGTATGGCTACGGACGCTACTGTCTGAGTTATTTGATCTCCCGTTGGATGCTACTGGTATCTTCTGTGATAACCAAAGTTGAGTGAAGCTGTCCAAGAACCGAGTGTTTCATGACAGGTTGAAACACATAGAGATCAAATATCACTATATCAGGGATATGGTGTAGAGAGGAGCTTTGAAGCTCCTATATGTTGCGACAGACGAGCAGATTACAGATGTGCTGACGAAGCCGCTAGCCAGAGTGAAGTTCGAGTACTTCAGAGAGAGAATTGGCGTTCTTCAGATTGAGGACACTTCGAGGAAGAAGTGATGGACACATTTGCTGAAGCCATTCCAAGCATGTTGGAAGGAGGATCCTTCACATGGCTGTGGATGTAAGCGCTGGATAATGGGAATCAGGATGATGTTCTGGTTTCTGCTTGGATATGATCAGTTGGATCATTTATGTATGTACGCATCATGTTGGATGCTGGATATGATAAGTTGGATCATTTATGTATGTACGCATCATGTTGGATGCTGGATATGATCGGTTGGATCATGTGTATGTATTTTGTATGAACGCATCATGTTGTATGCTGTTGGATACATTGTGTGGATCATGTATCTTTGTATGATCAGGTAGATCATGGATGCTGTTGGATACATTGTGTGGATCATGTATCTTTGTATGATCAGGTAGATCATGGATGCTGATGGATACATTGTGTGGATCATGTATCTTTGTATGATCTGGTAGATCATGTATATTGATGGGTACATTGTGTGGATCATGTATCTTTGTATGATCAGGTAGATCATGTATGATTGATGGATACATTGTGTGGATCATGTATCTATGTGTGCATCAGATGGATGCATTGTATGATCAGGATGATCGTGGATGACGAGCTTCTCCAGATGACATGCAGCAGGATGTTGCAGTGATGATGATGAGTATCAGATGATACTTTGTGGCCGTGGATCAGGTTGTGCAGGAAAGCATGTAATTTGTGCCCTGGGAGATTTGCAGATGGTCTTTCAAGGTTTTGCCTATGGCATGTAATTCGGTGCCCTGGGACATCTGGCAAATGCTCTTGCAAGGTTTTGCTTGGGAGGACATGTAATTTGTGCCCTGGGAGATCTGCAGATAGTCTTTCGAGGTTTTGCCTATGGCATGTAATTCGGTGCCCTGGGATATCTGGCAGATGCTCTTGCGAGGTTTTGTCCTATGGCATGTAATTTGCTCCTGGGAGATCTGGACAGGATGAAAAAGGCCTTAGATGCTTCAGCCAGGTTTTGCCATGACCACATGTAATTTGCTCCTGGGAGATCTGGACAGGATGAAAAAGGCCTCAGATGCTTCAGCCAGGTTTTGTGGTGGACCACATGTAATGTGCTCCTGGGAGATCCGACAGGTAGAGCTGTGTGCTCGTAACAGCCTGGGATGCTTCAGCCAGGTTTTGTGGTGAGATCACATGTAATGTGCTCCTGGGAGATCCGACAGGTAGAGCTGCATGCTCGTAACAGCCTGGGATGCTTCAGCCAGGTTTTGTGATGGGTCACATGTAATGTGCTCCTGGGAGATCCTACAGGTAGAGCTGTGTGCTCGTAATAGCCTGGGATGCTGCAGCCAGGTTTTGTGACGCACGTAATAAGTCCTGAGGATTCCACAGTATGGCCAGTGATGATGAAGACCTGCAGGTGGTGGGCCTACATCCAGTATGAAAAAGGACTGGCTCTGTAGAACTTCCTATGATGAGTAGATTCAGAGATTGATTGAGATAGTAGCAGCAGTGACGATGATGATGACTCGATGACGATTATCTAGTGACGATGATCCAGAGAAGATGACTTGTGCTAGAAGAACTGTGCTGAGAAATACCTTCCTAGTTAAGAGGGAGTGTTGATGTATATGTAACTTCGGAATGTATTTCACATATATGTATATTGTATTCCTATAGAGATGGTATTATTCCTCTATAAGGAAGTGTCGTCATTTATATTGTAAGTGTCGTAACTTATACTTGATGGGTTATTAGACCGCCTTATTTGGGGTCGGCCCTGTATAAGTCATGTGGGTCAAAGGGTTATTAGACCACCCTATTGGGGGTCGGCCATGTGGGTCAAAGGGTTATTAGACCACCCTATTGGGGGTCGGCCCACTCAGCATTATGTTATGTGGTAAAGTTTGAGCCTACATGAGTTAGGTAAAAAGGCAAGTCAAGTCAAGTATAAATAGAGTGCGGGAGGCACTCTATTTGCTCACTCACTTCTCACACATGCACTCAAGGAGGAGTGGCGCACTTATGGAGGAGGAGGATCTGCTGCTAGGTTATGGCTATCTCTCTTGGTTGGTTGTATCATTGCTCTATCTATCTCTGAGGAAGTTATTGGGGTTTTTCACCTTTATGGTTTTCCCCAAGTAAATCTTTGTGTCTCTTGTGTGCTTCCATTATTGTCTCCATGATTGATATGCTGTAGATATGCTGTACATGTTGTTCTCTCAGTTAAGATCCTAGATCAGATTGAAGTAAATTCTGAAAATTTAACAAAAGATATATAAACTCACTTGAAGGAGCAAGAAGAAAGTACAAATCGGCCATCTGAAGAAGATGAAAGTAAAATCCTTACTGAGGAGGGTTGTAAGCATGAAGAAGCCACCATTGATTCTAATAAGGATCATCTAGTCCTTAATAAAAAATTCATTGCTGAATGGTGCCAAGAAGAGGCATCTACTGTTGATTGTTCAAGTTTTGAAGAAGCATATACTCATGGATGCTATGAAGAGGTACCTCCTGATGGATGCCTAAGTTTTGAGGAGACATCTACTGATGGATGCTCTCATCTCTATATTGGTGACATAGATATCAGCCTTGATGACGTTGCTTCAAGTCCTAACTCCATGGAGAATGAAGAAGAAGACCTTGTAGTAGAAACATATGAACAAAGATCATCTTCCCAGTCACCACTTGAGTTTCCATGTGAAGTTGATCCCAAGAAAAACGAATAAGAGGAGGTTCTCTCTCATGAACCATCCTTCATTGAAGGGTCTTTGAAAATGAGTGAAAGGAATATTTATGAGGCCCTTATCATACTCCATGGCACTCAAGCATTGGTATCAAATTCTTGTTGTATATTTTCTTCATTGGAGGAGCCATCCTTCCTTGAAGACATGGAGAAGATTCAAAGAGCAATGTGCAACATTGAAGGTAATTTCAATCTTTGTTTTTTGATAGAAACAATTTGGTTTAGCTTAATGATTGGTTACATGAATCATACTTTAAGAATAATGAGGATATTCATAAGCTCAAAATTCAAAATGAGCAACTTCTTGAGAGGTTGCAAGATACTTGTTATTCCTCCTATGTTTCAGATTTCCATATGGTAGATTGCTTGGAGGATTCTCATGACATGATGGATCATGAGAAACATGGCAATTTGCATGTGCTTGATGTGTTTGAAGATGATCTTGATGAGAGCCAAGCACTTGTTATGGTGGAAGAGGAACTTGGGTTGCCTCTTGATGGTGGTTACACACTTTTTGAAAAAGTGCATGATTCCAGTACTTTGGAACCAACCTATGAGGAAAGTTTCCCACTTTTGAGGGAGGTGCATGATCCTACCCTTATGAATCCTTCACATGATGGATCTTTCACACTTTCTGATCATATGGGTGAGTTGGTTCATTCTCCTACACCATACACTTCCACATTTTGCAGCATTCATCCTAATGAAGTATGGGTGAAAGGTTTCTTTTTGATGGTGCCAAATGCGGAGTACGAAACTCCTATCTCTTCTTTTGATGATGAAATAACTAGAGCACCCTCTTCTTTACATCTTCAGCAGCAACCTTTGTTACCTTATGATGATCCACATCTTCATGGATGCACATATGGTACTGCCTTGAGTCCCTTGAAGGCTCATTGTTCCTTTTGTTCCTTACATGACGGGGGAATTCCTTCATCCATTGTTTGGATGAAAAGACACATGGAAGAATTACTTGAAACCTTTGACACCTCCTTGGGGAAGCATCCATTTCTCTCATTTGATGACTATCACATTCATGGATGTATTGATGAGACTTCTTTGAGCCACTTGAAGTCTCCTTTCTTTCTTTGGTCCTTACTTGGTTCAAATTTTGGTGGAGGTTCTTCATTCACTTCTTGGATGAAAGAACACATGGTTGATTATTTTGCAACATATTTCATTCTTTTGGAGCATCATTATAGGGCATGGTATCCTCACCTAGGTCATTGGAGCAGATTTGATTGGTCAATTGATGCTTGTGTGCACTTGGAAAATTGTGGTCTACTTGCTTGGATGGAAAAACACTTTCATGATCCTTTGATGAGGCACCTTCTTGATGTTCATTTGTATGATGTTTGTATGTACTTTGATGATCTATATTTTGTACTTATGTTGTTTACGAGGATTCTCATTAGAGAGTGGGATCCTGGAATACCCCACCTTGAGGTAAATTTTTTTGTTACTTTGCTCATTGATGGAATGCGCTAGTTATGGGATCCTGGCATTCCACATTTCGTTGAAATAATTTGGAGGATGTAGTACACCTTCTACTTGATGTGCTGTTTTGGGATACCTTGTGCATGATAGGGATGCACAAGCATTGGAACATGGGAATCCCACATTCTGATTTATATGTGGTCACACTATTTATTGATGGGGTGCGCAAGTGTTGGGACCATGGAATCTGATACTTGCTAGATTGGTTCTTGATGATATTGTGCACTAGGAGAGTGCACAAGCAGTGGGACCCAAGAATTGTTGATCATGTGCAGCTTATTTGGAGCACATTTTGGATGGTTGGATTGAGAAAGCAAGCCTCTTCTCTTCCCCATGGGTTCATCTTTGCAGTAGATGGTGATGGTTCCTACATGGGAAACATATTTTTGGATGGAATTATGTTTTTCTTACAGGTTGTTATGATGAATTCCATGTGATTCTTATACATTGCATAGGAGAATATATATTTCACCTTGTATTATTGTGGATCACTTGGGATCCTGGTATCAGTTTTGATTAGTCTCCACACTGAGTGAATGGTTGGATGGTGATGGAATAATTTGTTGGGAGAGTTGATGAGCAGTCTATAATTAGAGTGGTGTAGCAGAATCATGATGGCTCATGATGCTTAGTTGGGTTGGATTTGATTATTGCTGGAGGACAAGCAACCTTGGGAGGGGAGGACTGTCATGTCCCCTCATTGATGATTAGTGGAAGGAGTTCCTAACCCAACAAATCCTTTGGGTTGAGTATAATATTTCATGCACTTGGGGTTAATTATGAAGTTAAGGCATTAATTAGTTAGGAAGTTTAATTTTATTTTTATCCTAAGTTTGAAATGCACTTGGTAGAAGTAATTTTTATTACTTAGATATTTTTATTTTGGAATAAAGTTGATAATGATCCACAAGTGTGCCTTAGAGGATGAGGTTGACTAAGAGGTAACTTGCAAGACAAGAAAAGATAAAGCAGTCAAAGCAAGGAAAGTAGGAAAAGGAGAAGAAAGTAGAATAAAGAAGCGAAGCTCAAGAAAATCAGAATACAATGGAAAATAAGGACAAAGAAGAAAAGGAGGACAAAATCAGGACAAAGCAGAAAAGTAGGACAAAAGCAGAAAAGCGGGATAAAGCAGAAAAGCAGGACCAAAGCAGAAAAGCAGGATAAAGCAGAAAAGCAAGAAAAAATAGGACAAAGTAGAACAACATAATAAGGCATAAATGTAGAAAAAAGCAGGAGAAAGCAGAAAAGTAGGATAAGGTAGAAGAGAAGGAAAAAGCAGGATAGAAAAGCAAAAGCAGAAAGGAAAGCAAAGAAGAAAGTAAGGAAAAATCTAAAGAAGAAAGCAAAGAAACCTTATACACTCCATGAGGGTGCCTTAGCCTATCTTACTTGATCAACAAGTCATCTAAATCTATAAAATAATTATTACAACTCCATTTCACATCTTTTGGTCATTTATGATTTGAATTGAGTGCAATTTTGCCTCATTGACCTGGGAGATGTGCCCCATGCTTCTACTGAAAGGATTATGAAATCCAGTCTTCATCACTGATTCTATTGCAGGTACTGAAGCTTGATCCATTGTTTGGTGTTCTGATTGTGTGGTTCAATTCCTTCATTCAATAGGAACAGTGTTGGAGGGCTGAAATGGAGGTTCTGGTTTCTACCTTTATGAGAATTTATGGAAATTGAGACCTGTTCCATTGCGTCCATAGCATCATTTTCAGTAGGAAAAACTTTTTTTTATCATAAAAAAAGGTGTCCAGATGAGCAAGTTATGGCCATTTTACTTTATCCGGGGATCCGAGCTACGAAGAATGTGCCTTGCTTCTTGTGAGAGGATGATGGAATTCAGTCATTAGAGGATGATGGTATTCAGCCATTATCACTGATTTTATTTGCAGGTCCTGTATCTGATCAAGTCGAATTTGAAGTTCAGATGAAGCATCATTCAGTTCATGGTTCGAATCTCCAAGCTTCCTATGGATTTCTAGAGCTAGATTCTAGTGTAGAAGAAGAGAGATATTTATAAAATGTTTTGAGAGGCCTATTGGCCCATATATTATGTAATTACAGTGAATTTAAACCTAGGATATCAGTAATTCCAATTAAAATTACGTAAGTCTGAATTATTCTCATATTTATCCACCCTCCCTAGATTTGCATAGAAATTGACTAGTTTTTAGACTATGTTGAATAAATGGATGAGTAGAGGTCCAAATGAGTTGATTTATGTTCCTGGATTTAATTAACATGTTATATGACACCATTCATGTCTTATTTTAATAATTCATGGGCCTTCTCTACATGTTTGGGAGCTCCCGAGGTTTACTAGTTGTGCAATCCTGAATTCCAATTTTGCTTATATCTTTGTCATTATTTTTCAGAACTTATTCAAAATTGATGGAGTGAAATATGAATTTTTTTTTACTGATATTTAATTTTATTTATCCTCTTTGATCCATAAACAACCATCCATACCTTCCAGTCCAGTTTTGACCCATACTAGTCTGCATATGCTGAGGAGCCCACGAGTGTTGGAGTAGTCTTCAGATTTGATAATTTTGAAACATCAATGGTATCAGTACTTTGTGCATAGGTATCAAATTATATCAGAGCCTTCCTTCCATCCAGAGCCTTTGATCTTGTCCACCCGAAGTCAAACTAGCTCTCTAAAACATTGTTTTGATTGATTCTATGAAGAAGTAAGTTTTTGTATCACTTATCCTAGTTGGTACATTACATAAGGAAGCATGCAAATGGTTTGAAAAATTACAGAGTATAATTTGGTTTGCAGGACTGCAATGATAGCAGGATATGTCCAGAATGGGCATGGTGAAGAGGCACTTCACCTCTTCAAACAAATGCTTAAGTTCAACAGAAGTTTTAACATTGAGTCTATCCAATTCAAAATAAACTTAAAATTATGTCATCTTATATGTTTACAAAGCCTTATAATTAGTTGATTGGTAATTGATAATTATTGTTCAATGGCATTTCTCCAAGGTTGGGAAGGTAATTATGTACTGTAAGGTGAATATTAAAAGTTAAATTAAGCCATCTTTTCTATTGGCAGATCCTTATAATTAGATGATTTCTAATTACTGGTCAATGGAATTTATCCAAGAGTGGGAAGGTAACTAAGTAATGTAAGGTGAATATTTAATTCTTTGCTACTTTATTCTACTTTCTTCTCCTTTTCCTACTTTCATCGTTAAAAACATTCCTTCCACCAAAAACATTTTATCCTCAAAAAATATATATCTTATCATACATAACTACTTCGACATGTTTTTTCCAAGGAAAACCTTGTGGGATCTTCCCCACCCTCATCCTTGGAATGTCCAAATTAAGGGACTTGATTGGATTTGAACCTGGTGTCTTTGTTGGCAACATGAAATTAAGTGGTGAAACAAGTTCATTTTCTAGTTTCCATTGTTGCGGTGAGAGTTGGATTTGTGAGATTAAGAATCTATAAAGAAGTTAGATCATAATTGAGAATAACCAAAAAGGATTCTTTCCTATTGAGAACAAAATTATCTTTCTAAGTATTTGAATCTTAGTTTTGGTCTCCTTGATCATTCTCCACTCCTAGTTTTTTATGTGTATTATTTTGAAAACACCTCTCCATTGTTGATATATGGATCAAGGTAAAAATTGTGACACAAACGTTTAGTTTGACACGCCTTGAAAAAAAAGAGAGCAACGAAACCATATTTATTTCACTCATATTATCAAATGGTTAAAACATACATTCAAATAGTTAACATTGCAGCTATGTAGTTACATAATAATATTTTAAGAGCATAGAGGCAATTGAACTAGTTCTAAAATACTACCTTAGCTCCAATCTATTTAAATATGCAACTATCTTGCTAACACCCTCAACCTAAATTAGACAGAAGAAAGAGGATGATTTCTTTATCTTACTCTTGATCAAAAGAACTTAGTTTAATATGGGCCTCGATATCGATGATTATGCACCACACAACTTTATTTCTTAGCTTTATTGGCACTCAATTTGGAGCTTCGTAACACATGGGACGTGACTCTATTCTTTTTGGTAAAAAAACTTCCCCTCGTTGGTATTGCGACACCACTTACGGCGACACAGCCGTCGGATATCTTACCTATCATTGGCCTTGTGAAAACCCGTATGATGGATACAACCATCGGGGCCGTGACTGAAACATCAGAACACAAATGGTTAGCATCGCTATTGCGACGTCCACATCGTCTCAATAGTGACACCCAAACATCGCAATTGCGACGCTCCATAGTAGATCCTAGCTCCATGATATTAACCTTGATGTTGAATTCTCGACATCAGGGCATCGTAATAGTGACTCACTTTCATCACAATAGCGAAGAGCCTGAGTGGAATCCTAGTTGGGTAAACTTATGGTTGACTAAAATTCTGATGACATAGTTGTCACAGCCATGATGAATGGCCGTCGCTAGAGTGACGATTGTTTGTATAATTTCGAGGAGGTTATGTCGTCGTTGAGACATACATTTGGTCACACGAGAGACATAACTAAACCTCGTAGGATACATTGTTAGTATTGCGATGACAACTTATGCATTTGAAGAAACAAATATTTAATCACACATGTCTACAATAAACGTTGCCATTGCGATGATCAATCCGTCATAAGAAGAGAAACGTCATGTGAAACGACGTTTTGAGAAACCATTGTTTGTCGTTATCTTGACAGTATGAGGTCAGAAGTGCGATGAATCTGCCGTCTGAATTTGGTCCAAATAGCCTAGTGCAAACCCTATAAAATGAGTCCCATTCTCGAGTGAAATCATGAGCTTGGAGGCAACATACTTATTATCTAGTGAGAGTCAGGGGTTGGAAGGAGAGATTGGAGGAACTGCTACAGGATTCAAATCATGCCTATAAATTCTTCGTGTAATTGTTCTCCATTCTTATGAATACAACTTGGCTTATTTCTCCCTATTTCATGTCTTTCATGATGAATGTATGAATGTGTCTATCATTTGATAGTTAGATCCTTGTTTATAGACTTGTTTCTTTGGAAAAGGAGTTGTCTTTTGTTTCTATGTAGGTCCATAAGATCATATCTCAAATCTAGGAGTTGGATAAACCTAAGAACAATGAGGAAAACCATCAAAAGTGAGGTAGGTCATATATCCCTATTGTTTCTTCCATAGCTTATTTGCTTGTGTGTGAACTAGGCAGGGAAACTTTTAGGGGCGAAATTTTGCGAATTGGCTATTTTTTTGTTTTTTTTTCCAAAAAATAAATTTGATATTTGGTCATTTTTAGTCTCTAATATCACCTATATTTACATTAAATATGTTTTTTGACCATAATATTAGCCAAAATTTACAAGTTTCAGTAATACATTGTATGTTTCATATTTAATATTCACCTACCAATCTATATATATGTTTTTTTCAATGCAAAATAATTGCCTAGAATACTATACTTTTTTAATCCTTAAAAAATACCCTGGAACTAGGTTTAGGAGGATGTTAGGTACCATTTTTTTAATTTCTATCTGGGATTGAAGGAGTCTCAATCCAAGATAAGTTTAGCCTATCCATAGGATGAATATTCTACCACAGTAGTCCAACAACGTGCGTATTTAGCATGGGAAGCTCAGTCAAAGTAGTCACTGAGGTGCAATAATGAGATTAGGGGTATTTTGACTTTTCCCCATGAACCTAGTGATAGATATGATGTAGATCTATGTAAATATGAAGTGTAGATTGAAGGGTTTGTTGGAAGTTGCTTGGATGTGGAAGATCTATTGTCTAGTGGAACCTTGGCGACTACTCTTTCCTCAATCAAAAATCATATATATATATATATATATATATATATATATATGTATATATATATATGATCATGTCATGTCCCCAATTTTCCAGTACCAAGAGCAGCAAAGAAGCCACCAAACCCTCATGGATCCTAGTGAAGACCAATGAATGAATCAATACAGGGGAGATAACATTAGCCTAGGAAATTATTAACTAGGGAAAATTTATCCTATATTTGTTTATTTAATTAAAATTAGAAGTGAAGTAATCATTATTTTTATATTTAATTATTAATCATATATTTTGAGGAGTTGGATGATGACAAGGACCCCATGAGGGTGCATGGAGAGGTAATGATAGCATGATGATTTGTCACACCAAAGGAGAAAGTGGAGAAAAGTAGCACAAAGCAAGATTCGAAGCCAAAAAGAAAGAAATTGACAAAAGCAGGTAGGTGAGGAAAATAGAAACATCCAGAAATCAAAGGAGGGCGCAATTTCCTAAAAGGATAAAAGCCAAGTCAGTGTGAAAAGAAGGAAACCTCATGAAAAGAAGGGAGGCAAAATTTTCCAAAGAAGGATAAATCCAAGTTAGGTTTAAAAGCAGGAAACCTCATGAAAAGCAAGGAGAGCGCAGTTTCCAAAAAGGGAGAAAGCAAGCAAGTTTGGAAAAGCATGAAGTTTCCTACACAGTCAAGGAGGGCGCATTAGGTGATTCCAAGGAGGTTGAATTGCTCAACGAGTCACCTAGTCTATAAAATGAGGAGGGTGCACCACATCCACATATTTTGCTAGTTTTTTGTTTGTATGTGAGAAAGCTTAAGCTTCTCTAGTCTTTGGTGATGGACCCTTAGCCACCTATGGGAGATGTGCCCCATAGTTCTAGTTCCACTCTTCTGCACATGATCTATTACAGCCATGGATTTTAAATTTCAGATCTGATCCATCCATTTCATGTGAAGATCCATCCTCCATAATTTGATGCAAAGATCCCTATGCCTTGAGGTGGTTCTGTATATTTTTACATAGAGAAAGCAATAAGTTGGATTGATTGAGAGAAGATACATACGGCTAGTGTGCACCCCATGAGAATCCAACATCTTAGAGACAACTTACATATCTGATACAGTGATTACACCTTCTCTTATTACTCCTTTCTGTAATATCATTCTTCTATCAGTGTAAAAATTCAAGTACATGGATTATCAATGATGTCCGACGCTATGTCATTTAATGTTTAGCTTAAGGAAATCATTTATTATTTTATACTTCTGTAAATAACATATCAGAGCCCCATTAAATATCAGAAGGAATTAGAGATCCTCCTTTGAGAGTTTGAGTCCTATTTTTCAAAGACTAGTTCAATGTACACTTTTTATTGACTAGTTTTCCAGTTTATGCATTGTAAAAATATGAGAGTATCTATTTATATTTATGAATGTTTCTGTATTTTTTTAACTTCATGTAGGATACATCCCAATACAAAATTCATAGATTCGTGACCCTGTCTGGCTGTTTGAGTCATCAATTATCAAGATTAGCCCATTGGGCACCTGAAATTGACTAGTTTTGCAATTTGATCCATTAACAAGTATCTGTATGCCCAAATTCAATTTTTTCAGTTGTGTTGGGTCCCCAAGACATTAATAAATATCATCCCACTATCATATTTAAAATTTTAAGGCATCTCAACGTGTTTGGAAGAACTTGGAAAATGACTAGTTGAGCATTCCTACATGGTGATCTTTCTCTCTTTGCCTCCAAAAACTGCTAGAGCCTCCCAAATCATTAGAAAATATTGTCCAAAATCATATTAGGTGTTTAATGACCTTTCATCCACCTTTGGTTGATGTCAAGTGTAAGTGGAATATTTTAGTAGGCATATGCTGGTGCGCCCAGGAAGCATTGGAGTAGACTTCATACTGGCTGATTTTCAAAACATAAATGGCCCCAGTACATTGTGATTAGAAATCAGAAGTTGGCCTTGATGATGTTGTCCTTACTGATACACACTCCCTATTACATATTGCATATCCATAAATTTCCAACAGTCAAGCTCTGGGTGGGTTAACCAATGACCAATTCTAGTTCCTTCTTGACTAGTTTTTGAGAACTAGTTAATGTTTGAAAATTTCTGTTTTTCAAAGTTATATTCGAGATAATATAATATGATCTCAGATCAGGGATAATAGAGATCTCCCGAGGGGTAATCACTAGTCATGGGGAAGGATATCCCTGTTATGGATATTCCACAGTTTGTTGGTTGAACCCTTATTGGGAAAGTTGCAGTCATTGGGTTGGCCCGAAGGAACTGTAGGCATGGATTTTAGACAATTGGAAGCCATTGGTGGATTATGTTCTGGAGGTTAGTATGCTTGCTCACGGGTGAAGTGGTTTTGGGTTTCTATATTCAAAGGACGCATATAGGTTAATCCATAGCTTTTGGAGTCTGGGAAAGCATATGATTGTTTTAAAACAATGGCACCCTTTATTTTATCCTCGAAAGAAATTCTCAGCCGCCATGCTTATTTGGATAAAAATTGCATGCTTTCCTTTAGAGTTCTAGATGTCAGAGGGTTTTAAGGAAACATTGGAATCTATAGGGAAGTTTTTCGTAGCGGACGAGAGCTATTTCCTCTCCTAGGAAGGCTCTATATCCCGTATATTAGTTCCGATTGACCTACTTTTGGGGTTTTATGATTCGGTGGACTTGGTGCTTGGGCATTTCTCTTTCACAAAATATTTATAATTTCTTAGTGTACTTTTCCTATATGATATATGTCATGTTTATGGGAATTTTATTGCTAACTTTTCTAAGTAGTTCGAGATGAGGGTTTGAAAAAGGAAGTAGCAACCAGTGAGTGGGGAGGATGTCTCGAAGCAATTGTATCAGGATACACTTGATCCGATGGGTTCGAAGAGGGAGATTGATTATGGTACGACCTTTGGGGTTAGAGAGGATCCTCACAAATAAATTCTAATGAGGGTTTCCATAATATCCACTGAATACAAAAATAAGTTTAGAGTGGAGACTCAGTTTTCAATGCAATATTTGTTTGACGATTTCGATCTGTCATTAATCCAATTTGACAAATTGGAAAGAATTTGAAAGAAACATTCATGGTCCCTCCCCATTTCAGATAAGTCCTCAAATTCTATTCCTATTCTTCCCTCTCTCTTAGATTCCAATATGGGCCCTTTGGTTGCTATGAATCCTTTAGAAGTATCCAGTTCCTCACTTTTAGGAGCCTAACTGTTAGGTTATTTTCTAGAGGGGAGTGGAGAATTTGTAGTGGTATTGTTTGGGGAGCACAATATCTCTTCTCATCTTGATAGATCCAAGAGGGGTTTGGTAGCTAGATAGTCCTCTTCCAGAAGAGGGATGGGATTCTATTTGGAGATCGAGGACTAAAGGTGTAGTCGAGACTGGAGGTTTAGGTTTTGATGAGACAAAGGAGGTCTATCCTTCGAAAGTAGGGATAAAATAAACAATGCAACATGCTCGGGAAAATGTAAAGAAGGAGATATACCAATGAAGACAGATGACCATTATTGGGGTCCTTAGAGCGTAGAATGACTCTTTAGGAAATCTCAAATGAAGGTTCTTTTCATCAATGAGAGAGGCCTGAGAGGGAAAGATAAAATCTTCTCTCAAGCGGGAAGTTGAATTAGAAAATTTGAGTGTTATGTTATTGCAAGAGCCCATGTGCAAAGGCGAGATGATTATGTTTTCCCATAAAAATATTTTTGGTCAATAGTCCTTTCTGGCCATGGATTCAAGGGTACACTTTGGTAGTTTGGTGTTTGGGTTCATGAATACTTGTGAGGTGGAAAACTCTTTTTCCATTTGCTTAGGAGTTGGTCTGGTAATTCTCTCTAATTCCCTAAATTGCTGAGTACTAATTCTAAATGTGTATGACGCTTATGCCATAATTGTTAGGTTTTTTGGGAAAACCATAATCACTTGAGGTTTATAAAGGCCTTGAATTTGATTATGGGAGTGGATCTTAATCTAATTTTATCTGGTGAGGAAACCTAGGGGCGGGTTGCTTGAGGGGATTGATTAGATTCATTTTTTAAGGATATATTTGAGGTGGTTGTTTGGGTGGACATAGAACCGACCCATCTAACCTGACTTGGTATAATAAGAATGCCAGGGAGGAGGGGATTTCCAAGCAGTTGGAACACTTTCTAATGAATGAAAAATTTCTAGAGTTTGTAGAGGTTATCCTCTCTTGGGTTGGTTCTAGATTCTTCTTGGATCATTATTCGATATTTCTAGAAATCGATGTTAGAGAGACTAGGTTAGGGTCCCCTTTCTAATACGATTCTAGTTGGTTTGTTAATCTGGAAGTCCAGTATATAGTAAAATAATTTTGGATTCATGTAAGTAATGAAGATGCATGAAGCATAAGGGAACGATTTGCTAGCTCCCTTACAAGACTTAAAGATTAAATTTTTTATTGGGGAAGGGACGGGCATTTGGAAAGAGATGCCAAGATTACTGAAGTCAAAGGCTAATTGGAAGTTATTATTTGCACATCCTGATCATGTTTTTTTAGAGGAGGTAAATTGGGATACATGGCTCCGGAGTAGAAAAAAGAAGAATTGATGCGGGATAAAGAAATTGAATGGAGGCTCAAAAGTTGAGCCTTATGGTTAGTGGTTGAAGATCAAAATACTAAGTATTTTCAGAACTATGCAAAACACATGAATAATTTGAACTCGTTCTAGGAATTTTGGGATGATTAGGAATTAAGTCAGGGGTTTGCACAATCTTGTAGAGTTGGTTGTCCGACATTTGAAATCCCTATACTATGATCCGGGGAATACTAACATTGAAAAAATCTTGCAGTTGATTAGCAAATACCCTTGGATGGTGGAGGAAGGAGATAATGAAGACTTATATAATCTAGTCAGTAAGGAGGATTTTCCAAGATGAGTAATCTTTCTTTCCCATACTTGGTTTGCTTGTTTATTTACTCCCAAATTTTTTTCATCCCCCACTTGAACCCATTCAGATTGTGGATAGGATACCAATCATATGCCTTGACTAGCTCCCATGGGTCAAGTGAAGTAAGCATGGCGATGCTCTTGATTATGTCGGAAGTAATACAAGAGAGATGCTCCTAGGGGGCTTTTGAGGCACCCCTAGGGCTATTCTGAAGGAAAAAAAAATCTATGCAATGGACTATTTTCATTTTTGTTTTTAACATATGGTGGGAGAGAATGTCCTATTAGGTGTTCAACACATATAGAATGTATCATTGCTTGAGTGATAGAGAGTGCTCTTGATTTATTGAAAGTTGAGGAGGTTATTAATATACCTAAACTATCCCACCCAAAAGCTTAGTTCTTTTAGTTTTTGTTAGTAGTCACGAGTCTATTCTAGTGGGACAACATTCCTGGCCTGGATGGTTGGCCGATGGAAGTTTTCAATGATTGTTTTGATATTATTGGGAAGGATATACTTAAGGTTATGGAAGAGATTAGGGTTTCAAGTAAAATTCCCGACATATTTAACACAACGTTTTTGGATCTCATTCCAAAATATGATTGCTCAGAGACATTCGAAGAGATCGAACCATTTTTTAATGAAACAGTGTTTATAAGCTCATTGATAAAGTTATAGAGGTATGAATAAAACTGATTCTTTCCCCATAAATGTCATGGGAACAATTTGTTTTTTTGAAGGGAAGATCAACCCATGAAGCAATAGGATCAACACAAGAAGGACTCCACACATTGAAAACATAAAAGAAACCAATGGCAGTTATTGAACTTGATTTTTCTAAGGTGTACAACAAAGCTTCATGGCCATTTATGAGAGTTTTGCTTCTACATATTGGCTTTAGTTTTGAAATGGTAAGATGGATTATGGGTTGTGTGGTCTCCTCATCCTTTATCTTTCTGATTAATGGTGTTGGTTTAGCTTACTTCAAGGATTCTAGAGTATTAAATCAAATTTTCACATTGTCTTTGTACTTTTTTTTTGTAATTGTAGAGGGTTTGAGCAGATTAATCCATAAGGAAAGGCACATACGAAGGATATATGGTATTTCTTTTGCGGGAGAAAGAATTTGAATAATTTATTATTTGTAGATTATATACTCTTGTTCTATTTGCAATCAGCCATTGAATATCAATGGTTGAAAGAAGTTATAGCCTTGTTCTGCAAGGCTACTGTCATGGAGATTAATGAAAGGAAGTCTGCTCTATATAATTTGCAAGATCACAAGGAGCAGCGGTCTTTGTGGAGTCGGTATTTTTGTTTTTTTATACGGAAATTATAAGGCAGATTGAATTATCTGGCGTTCAACCTTAAACGTAATAGGTATGGGAAGGTGAATTGGATGTGGCTGGTGGCTAGGGTTGAAGCGATGATAAATTTCTAGTGTAATAGGTGTATATCTTGATGTGGGTGATTAGTTTTGATTAAATCAGTGATGGAGGCTATGCTAGTCTACTGACATTTGGTGGCACACATAACCAAATCTATCTTGGAGACGATTTGACAATTATGCTTTAAATTTTAATGGAAGGGATGTAGTGAATATTTGGGAATCCATCTAGTCATTTGGTGACATATAGTGGATCCTATATCCTATGGGGCATGGGGAATACAAAACATTTTTACTTTCAACTAGGTCCTTGTAGCAAAGTCCTTGTGGAATTTTTTTTCACGTGATAGTTTATGGCAGCAAATTCTAGTGGATAAATTCTTGGCACTAGGATCAATCACTAATTGTATTACGGTGAGGGAAAAATATGTTCATCAGGCCTCAAATTACTGGAAATCCATCAGTCTGGCCTTTCTTATCATCGGTCTCTATTTTTCATGGAGGGTCGGTGATGGTAGGGTTGTACGAGTGGGATCTAGTTCTATTATGGGTTGTAGTGGAAAAATGAGTTTACCTATATTTTTTGTTTGACATTTCAAATCTCAAGGTTGTTCCTCTCTTAACAAGTTTGTATGTCCCCTTTCTACTAACTTATGGAATCAAGGGTGGCTGGAGGATGATGATTTGGGGTTGGATGGTGAGTAGAAATCCCAATGGGATGGATATCGTAAAAAACTACTCCAAGGTAATGTTTTCCTTAATGTGGAGCTAGATTCATTAGTATGGAGCTTCAACTCAGCATGTGGTGTTTATTCAACTCATTTGGGATATTTATCGCTAGCAGGAAGAGAAGTTCGTGAGGCTAAATGGTGGCGGGAAAAGGTCTGGTTAGTACCCCCCCCAAAAAAAAGTATAATTCACTTCTGGTTACTTATTAACAATCATGTTTTAAATTGGGATTTCCTTCAAAAGAAAAACAAAATAGGACCATGAATTTGTATGCTTTGTAGAGCACATGAGGAATCAAATGCTCATGTTTTTTTGCAGTGTCATTTTATGAAACGAGTTTGGAAGGAAGTAGAATCCCATTTCAATTTAAAATATATTTGGATGGGGCCATTGGTGGAGGATTAATTAAGGAATTTTTCTCCTTATAGGAGATCAGATAGTTTATACTACTTATTTATTTAGTCTCGTGAGGATTATGGTTAGCCCAAAATGTTTTTTTTAGGGGCATTTTCTACAACCACTACAAATTGTTGTTTAGGTACTCCTGCTATACGAATATTATCGTCAATTTGTTTACCCCCTATAAAGGGAAGGATCAAGACACCGTTTATTGACTGGGAACATCCCTTCTCTTTTTTTATGGCGCCTCTCAAGATGAGGGCCGATTATGTGGTTTTGGGTATGTTATTTTCCTATAAGATGATCACCATTTCCTTGGAAAAGGGGATATTGGAGAAGGACACTACAAGCTCTTTAGCATTTGTTTCAAAAGGAAATTGAATTGGGGATTAGAGAGTTAAAATTAACACTACAAGAAAAAAGGTCATTGGTGAGGGTCATGCCTGTGATGAACTTTTAAGGGTCATCACCAATGTCACATATGATGATGGTCCTTAAAACATTTCCGTGATAAGTTCCTTTTGAGATGGCCCTTTAAGGTTCATCACCAAATCCCTTTTCAGTGACACTTTTGGTGAGGGTTGTTAAAGGCCCATTGCTAATTCTCTCTTTGGTGATACTTCTAGTGATGATATTTTATTGGCCCTCACCAACACTCTTTTAGGTTACTTTTGGTGACTGTAGAAAAATGTTTGTCACCATTGATCATTCTAATGAGTTTTTGATAACACTATGTGACCGTATCTATAGTTTTTGACAAAAGATAGTGGTTTAAGACCACTGCTATGGAGTCTTTGTCATTATGTGTCCAAGGTCATAGTGGTTAGAGTCAATCAATTTCTTAATACGTTAGTGTGTCAATGGTATTAGGTGAAATATCACTTATTTTGCGGGGTTAAGTGTAATAGTTATGAGTATCACTTATGTCCATGGGTTAAGTGTGACATTTATGAATATCACTTATTGCTTCCACTACTTTTACATTCAATATTTTTCTGCAATTCAGCTGCCATGTTTTCACCATCCAATCTATTCTCATGAGAACAGATGCCAATAAATTTTGAATTGTTTATTAGAATTTCTTGAGAATCTGAAGCTTATAAGTCCGTCTCCTACTTATTTTCCTTGTCACTTGACAATTGGTTCAAAATTAATCTTACTTACTTTGTCAGAAATGATGTCAAGGTTGGGGTTTTTGACAGCTTCACTGCACGTGACACTATCCATTCTTTGTTAATTAGACACTATACTTTTATTAGTTTCTTTATCACCTACATTAACAAGTAAATGCCTTCCATTTTGATAAACATAATAATTTCCATCAAAATGATGATATACCAATTGTGTCTTCAATTCTTTGCTTTGTTTCATTAATTTTATCATTGCCATGAGGGGTATCATTTCCCTCAAGTAATGAGAATTACTTAGTTGGCCTTTGAGTCAACATGACTCAAGCCTCTTAGGTTTATCACTAGAAATTTCCCTTCAGATGAATTTCCACTAGTATGTGTAGGAACCATATCATTTAAGACATAATCAAGTTGGTTAATTCCAACAATGAATGAGACTAACTTGCTAAGTGGTCACTGTGGTCACATAAATTAGCAGTTTGGGGATTTATGGGTTAGGGGACTTAGGGATTAGGGATTAATGAGTTAATGGGTTAGTGGATTTGGGATTAGGGGATTTATAAGGATTTATGGTTGGGGTTCAATAGGGTTATGTTCACTATGGTCATTATGGTCACATTCTGGGGTTAGGGGGTTTAGGAGTTAGGTGTATAAGGAGGTTTATGTTTAAGGGGTTAAGGGATTAGTTGTTAGGGGTTTTAGTGGTTAGGGGAATTAAGGTCATGTTATGTCATATGAATGCATTGTGCAATATACATAATCACTATGATCACTATGGTCACTATGCAATATAGTAATGATGACCCTAAACCCTAGGTAGGATTCTTTGGAATGTCAAGTCCCATGTGGAATGTTGTGAAGGGGTCTAGCAAGGGATTAGGAAACAAATTTTATTATGTGTATGCCAGTGATTTGAGCATAGTCATGGGTATTTAGTTTTCTGAATTTTCATCATCCAATCAGTTAAGTATTGCACACCAACATTGAAGTGTGCAATGTTTGTGATGGGTTCAAGGGATATGATTTCTAATGGCTACATCCAACCATAGTTACTATAAAAACCATTAGGTATACCAATTTCTATAATGTATACACACACTTCATCTCTTTTCATGTGCATACCTTAACAACATGTGTTTATGCACTTATGTTGTGTATGACCAAGAATGCCAATCGTCAATAAAGATGTCATGAAGGTGTAAAACATGCAAAATATCTAGAAGCATTTGTAACCTCTCAAAGTTTTTAAGATCCAAATTTTTACTTTTGGCATATCTACAATGGCCATTAGTCCCTATCATAGAGACTTTCCTAAAAAAATAAAAATCTTAACATACCTTGAACCTTTGACCAACCCAAAAGGACAAATGTAAATATATAATAACATTATGAAACATCATACATTAATATGAGACTCATACATTTTCACAAATGTTTGGTTGGAATTCACCACGTGGGTCGATATTGTGGGTGGCACACCATAAGCACCTTGTAGTGTTGTATTTAAGATCAATGTTTATATGTCATGATATACATCATAAAGGTGCAAAAAGTTGAATAATATCATTTTAAATTATCATTAATTATCATTTGGGAGGGGCAAAATATGGAGCAAGCTCTATCCTTATGGAATCAAAATGATAAAAAAGATGAGATCCTTTACACTTATAGTGGGTTCAAGAATAGGGATGTAAATAAATGCAATAACATTTGAAGGAATCATTTACCTCCCTTAGAACTATGTGTCTCAAATTATTTCTATCATACAACATTTCAAGCAATATGTGGGTTCAAAATATCCTAGGGTAGTACCTCCTGAGAATATAAACAAGGAAGGGGCATGAGCATACTTTAATGGTGCTACTCAAGATACCCTTTTAATAGGGGGCGGTGGGATTTTGAAGGGGATCTATGGAAGTATCTTTTTGATCCAATCTTTCTAATATGTCCAATCCAAAGAGTTCATATCATAGAACCGAGAACTAATTGTAAAATACACAAAACAAGGTGTTTTATTTTTATTTTTTATAGGCATTTCTAGATTCTACATACAAATATTAATAGAGGATCGAGGTATTCCATACTATATGCTTGGATTCGCACAATGTTAGAATTCTCATTCTAAGATAATCTTGTTTAGAACTAAGGGAAAATCATGTAATTTGTCACGATATTTTATATATTGTAACACGTTGATTTTTTGGTTCATTTTTATCACTAGATCTTTTAAAAAATCGATATTTCTCTCAAATATCATATGTTGAATCGATTTCTAGTCTAGTCAAAGTATCTATTGGAAATGTGGAATTTAGCTCCATCCAAATGCAATGCATTCTATTGGGGTTGAACGAAGTCCTCTTACATTCAATCGAAAATCCCAACTGTATCTATCCCTTTGCTAAAGATTGGGGCGAAGATCTTGATCAATTTGGATTCTCCTCAATATGTTATGTATGACAAATCAAACCTATTTGCTAACAATAGAAGTGGGAAGTCCTACAAATATTCTGAATACCTAGAAAGGAAAATTCTTTGGAGTTGATCCATCAAGTGACCTAGCATATTGCCATTATTATGATATGTACTCTGGGGTACTTGGCAAATGATATTGGAATATATTGATATGGAAATCCATTTCATTGGTATCTACACATCACCATATTTCCACATGCTCCTTTGATAAAATTGTCCAGCTATAATTGAACTTATAGATTTTGGAAAACATAGCCACATCAACCACCAATTTGCTTGAGCATTGATATACAACCATTGAATTCAATGCTCAAACCTTTATACCACATTGGTTGAGTGAATGATGTCCTTGTGATTTATAAACACAAACAAATACACATTGCATTGTGTAATAAAGGCCAACTCATGGTGTCCTTGTCTCTTATATCTTTGTCAATTTTAGGTCCACACTGCCAACTTCCATGCCACATCATTATTGACTACACATGTCTTTTTCGCACCAACTTGTCATTTGATCCCATGACTTTGTAAATTCCTCCTATGGATTCCATGTCCCTACCACTTATTTGTCCAAATTTAAGGGTCTATATCTCAAGTCATTGATGCGAGAAAGGGTTAATGTAGAGGGTGGAGATATGAAGTGAGGTTGGGAGTGAAGGGTGACTCTTGTCCCCTGCCCCATGGGAAAGTGGAGCGTGAGGGGTGACGGTAAGGCATAGGAAATGTGTGGAATATGGAAGGTGTGTAAACATTGGGGTGGAGTGTAGGAAGAATTGGTTTAGAGGGATAGAGGATGCAAGGAGTGTAAGGTAATGCATAAGATGTAGCATGAAGAATGGGGAAAAAATTGGGGAAGAAAAGGAGAAATACTTTTCCCTAAGGAAAAGGGACTTGGTCCAACCATTTAATGAGTTTCAATGAATATTCTAGAGGGATACAAGAAGAATTTTACAAAATATTTTTCAGAAGGATATCTCCATAACTTGTTACATCTTTGTATTAGAAACCAAATTATGAATTTCACTGACCCTCTTTCCTAAAAAGGCCTTAATTGGTGTGCATTTTCAAGGTCAACACAATGTACTAGGGGGCTCAAGCACCCCACAACTACTCAATTGAGGAACACCAGGACCATCTTGCATTGTTCCATCGACCACACCACCTAAGTTCCATATTGTGCTACATCAAGAGATTTTAGGAGGATCAATTTGCTTGAAATAGTCATTTTTGTAGGACACCTACTTACTCATAAACACATTACTAGTGTCCTTCCTTATATTATGATTTATTTGAACCTGGATTTTAAGAGTGAACATACATTTTCTTCAACTTGAGGATTACTAGGGGTAGGATGATGCCACACAATATTAAGACCTAGGGCCTTTTCAATGCATGCCACTCTCTAGATGGCATTATCCAATATGGACTATGTGTTGACATTTACATTATTGATACAAATATTTGGTAGGGTAGCTCCTCCCTATACTTGTCATAGCAAATGTTTCTTCACTAATATGTTTCTTGATTAACTCTCCTTCACGCTATAATTTTTCTTGTTGGGATAAACTATTAACTATTCTTTTGTATTTTTATGCCTGAATGTGCTTCTCTCAATGTTTTTTGCATTTCATCTCATTTTAAAAATGTGTAACAATTTGAATAGATTTAATATGCTAGGTGCTAGTTATTTTGATTTTATAATATATGAATATTGTAACATTATATATATGTTAACTGAATTATGAATTATCTTTTCATACTAAATATTTTTTAATATATTTTGAAAATATAAATATCATTGAAATGTTTAATAATTATTTAAATTTATATTTGAGCTTTTAAATAAAATTTATATTTATATTTAATAATTATACTTTTAATTTTAATCAAAATAGATTTATGCTATTTTTTTTTTGGGTATTTTGTACTTATCCATATTAAAACAAATAATTAAAAATGCGAGAAGTATCAACCAATCAGGATCTTAACGCCTCCCTACCATTCCCCCCCCCAAAAAAAAAACTAAAAATGCTTTTCCCATTTTTTCCCGCCTCTACCTAGAAAGCAGATAGTAAAAAAGAATGAACCAAATATCCATCACAAACCTAGTGTATTTTGATAGTAACTTCGAAGAAATTATTTTCCTTCCTTCCTAATACCAAGCTACAGGTCGGGGTTTCGATCCGCCTTGCAGTTGTTGAGCTTGCATTTTTACAACCATGTTATTTTAGCAATGATATAAGACTAGTGGGCTCAAGAGGTCTAGATCAAGGAAAGTTTAAGTTCAAGCTCATGCGGATATTAATGTTACAGCTTTATCGTCCACTAACAATAGTGCACAAGCTATAAGTTTCCAACAAAATTTGAAGAGGACCATGGATTTCTCAACAAAAACAACATAATGACACAGGTTTCAGGTAACATGATATCTTGATTCATTTAAGAGCCCCGACAGTTCAAATTTATTACAATGATATATACATTGATATCTTTTTGTATAGAATCCCATGTTGTTATATGTGTATCTTAGTTACATAATGGTGTTGCAGGCGAGGTTGGGATGAATGCAAAAACAAAATATGAGGAACATTGCTGTAACACTAGTCCCAGTCTACAAAGCCTAGAATCGAGGTGTATGAAAAAGAACAGATACCAGGGTGTAAGACAGAGGCTATGGGGAAAATGGGCTTTAGAAATCCATGGTGAGTTTTAAAACCTTCAAGCCCTTTTTTAATCCTGACAATATTTTCTTTCAGGAATTCAGCTGGATAAACATAATATCCATTGCAACCAGTAGGAAAGCATAGTGTTCCACCCTCTTGAATACAAACAAGTACTAACTTGGTGAAGAAGGCCAGGGGGCTATCACCAAGAAAAATTTCCTTACATGGCTTTGGTGGAAATCCATATTTTCTTTCAGTTAAATCATTAATATCTAATTCAAGATCAGTCTCAGCATCTGTAATATTCTGTCTTGAAAAACTTCAAACACTAATTCTTTCATGATAGAAATAATTGTAAGAGCACTTTGATCTAGGTCCATATGAATTACATCCGCGTCCTTCAGGTCCGGGTTTGAATGTTCTGCTTTATTGAGAACCCTAATAGAATATTCTGCAACCTCAATCATGTTCATTGACTTTTCCTCTACACATAACTTCTTTGCAGTTTGATGACGATCTGGATGTTGAAAAAATTAGAATATCATGGAAAAGACAGCCATAATAATACTGACTAAATAGAGCAGTTCGACTCTATAACAATTTCATAGTCTTTGCTAAGGCAGTAAATACCTCTTCACTTTCGGAGATCACGAAGGTGACATCTAGGTCTGAGTAGACCTGATTCTTGACAAGCCCACAAAATATTGATGCATGTGGGGGAAATGTATTTGTCGCCAGATATCTTAGTATCCCATTTTTACCAGGTAAACTAGACGGAGTTATATAAGGGATAATTAAAACGCTCCCGACTCGCCGAGATACGACAGAGGAATTCTTGCCAAAATCACAATTTGGAGTGTTCAGATCACAATTTCGGCGATCTGGATAGTTTTAAAATTGGGCAATTAGTTTAGAACAAAAAATCTCAATTGTTGAAATTACAAAAATACAAAAATAACAATTTCCAACAAGAATTTAAACCAGTTTTTATCCCAAAATCGCCAAAAAAGAGAGCCGTTTTGGTTGTCTTTAATCCTATGCAAAACTAGACAATTCAAGATGATTGGACATATCTAGGAAAAGACGACAACCAATTTGTCAGGTTTCATCAAGAATATGCTCAAAAGTTGTGGAAGTTTTTGCCTCAAAATATGCGATCATTAGGGTCACTATGTTGGCACCTTGATCCACTGGAAGTCTTAAATATCGGTTTGTCTTTGCATTCTTGTTCTTTTTTTAGTCGCCTAACCCTCCCTATTTATTAGGTAAGTAACAGGCGACTCCTTACTAATGATAGGTCAAATCTGTTACTTCATTAAGGAGTAGAAAAAACTGGCTATCCATAGAATATAGGGTTAAACTTTAGAGTCCATGAACTCCTCTGGTGGGGCTCCCAGCCGTCTCTACACAGGGAATCCCACCCTATTATGCTAGGGAACCTATTTGATACATTCCAAAACTAAAAAAGGTTGAAGGAACAGAAAATGTGTGCTTCTAGTAAAAGGAATCCGATGAATGAAAGGAGTTTTATTCCTTCAATGGGTCTTTTATTTAATCTCCATTACAAAGAAATCTTCGTATTGGAAGACTAAATAATTGTATTGGATAGAAAAATCCAACTTATCTACTTTTGACTCTTATTTAAATAAAAATGCGTCCTTCCTCTATAAACGAAATAGTGCAATATTTCATAATACTTTGCAAATATCTTGGAGAGATTCCTTCCAGTGAGGATACCTTCTATCTACTCAATTGGAGAATGATTGGTACCATTTTGGTGTAACATTTATTCACAAGTCCTCCATTCAGAAAGGTCACCATTCCCATAAAAAAATGGTGGGAGGCCTTTGTAAACAATTGCTTCTATACAATTTTTACCTATTGCACATGATTAACCAAACGTTCCTTTTTTCCTATGGATGATTGGATTAGTGTTTATTTAGTCAAGATATTTGTGACACTCACCATAGTGCAGTCCTATCATGTATGTTTATTGTAACCAACTCATCTCTGGAGGCAATGTTCAAGTACTTCAATAGTACTTGTTATCTGGGTGGTTTGCGCTCCAATTCCTTATTAAAACAATTAGTCTCCACTCTCACTTGGGTGACTTATTCTGTTTCTTATTGAAGGAGATGAAGCTGTCTTCTATTAAAGGTGATATGATAAATGATTTTGTCCCATATGGGTCACCTTGCATCCTTAGTTTTTGGTTTTCCAGTGGCAAGCCCCCTCATCTCATCATATGTTTTCCTTAACTTGACTACCTACTGGTTAGCATCTGTTATGAGGGTAGCCTACTGGTCAAGAGTTTCCCTCATTGGATCCGTTTCACTATGCTTTTGGGAATTAAGGGTTATATTCTTTTTATCTCATCCTCCTCAACAGTCATTCCTCTTACAACCCCTACCAACTGATTTAGGGTTGGGATGACGGGAGGTGCATTTTTCAGCAAACTTTCCTTTGGAGGCAATTCCTTTTTTTAGTGCTGAAATTTTGGTTTGCTGCTGAAGGATCTATTGTTGGGCCTCATGCAATATCCTGGCGAACTCTTCCTTCTTCAATCCTACCTGAGAAAGCTCCAAAGTTTGGACTGGGGTATGGATCTAGAATTTTAATCTTGCTATTCAATGCCAAAATCTCAGTGTTATTATCTTTAATCATATTCTTTGTCTATTCAGCATCATAAGGTTTGGAAGCTAGTTGAATGACTTTTTTCTCTAGATCCTTAATCTTGTTGTTCCTAGCAGTTGTGACAATCCTTTCTTGCTTCAATTGTCTATCCACTTTCGTCAAATTCTCCTGCATATTTTTCATAGAAGCATGAGTCTTTGTCACGTCCCTGTGGAATACTTCAGTGACTTGATGGTGGGTGGAGACCCATCTTATCTTAAAAATTGATCTGATCAACATTCAGGACAATGTGAGTGTATTTTTAATTAGCCATTGATTGGATCTTGCTCTTTTATGTTTCTAGATCAATGAGGTTCAACATACCCTTGTGATAATCCAATGTGCTCAACAACCTATTGGGAGAGATCTTAGTGTTAAGCTCATTCCCCATATCTTTAGTTTATCTTTCTGCTTGCCTTGCCATATTATTAAATGTTGTCTTTATTGATAAAGGATGCTTAGTTCCAGATGAGCTAGGGGTGGTCTCCTGTAATACCCCTATTTTGATCCTTAGGGTTTATTGGCTTCAATGTAAATATTGTATAAATGCAATGTGTGTTTTCCCTAGTGTGGGGCTCAAGGCCAAGGTCCCACTAGTGGATGCTTAGGTTTATTTGCATAGGAAATTATTTGATATTTTGATAACCCATGTGCTGTTAAGCCATGAGATATTGTAAATGATGTAATTATTAAATATTTCAATAAAATATCGAGAAAAATGGCTAAAGAGGAAATCGAAGAGAAAGGGACACGTGTATCTACTAGGGAGAGGTGAGGGGGTTGTGGGATTGGAACCCATGCTGCCACATGTAAATTTGTGAACCCATTTGACTCCCCATGTTGACATTTAATTCTGTTGTAATTAGGTGGTTGAGAAAACTAGTACATGAAGTCGATGGAGTATGGAAAAACCCTGCAATCTGTATGGCAGGGTATGGATCTGTTTTGTCTTGTCCCTTAAGCCACTCCACCTCCTGGGAATTCACTCAACCTAATCCCTATCCCATTGTTGACCAACAACCACAGTTACCACGCCCCCACGGTGTATACCAGTTGGAAACTATGCGCTTGTTAAGGCATGCGGGCTGTTAAGCAAGTCGCTGGTTCAAACCTTGTTGTAGCCTTGAGGGTGCATTCTGGGGCAGGCGTACTCTCTTGGACGTTATAGTGGTAGCGGTCAGAATCGACCCTGTGTCACATGAGTATGAAACCGACCAGTTGTCGATCCCTCTAGTAAAACAAAACAACAACTGGAGTTACCACACATTGCAGAGCCCAGCCGTGAAGCAGAAGAGAGAAAAATCATGATTCTGTAAAAATCCGAATTTGCATAACCGATGATACAAAGAAACCCTGCATGGGAAGTGAAGCCGGGTGGGAAATCCTTGGATCAGACCCTCAGATGAATTATAGAGCGTGAGAAGCTTAGTGAAGCTGTAAGAATACTTAGATTTGTTTGCAGAGGATCGAGTTGTGGGAAACAGCTTCGGCCGCAACCCTAAGAAGAGCCCAACTTGAATGATAGATTTGAAGGCAAGACAAGGGTTGGATTTGTTGTGAGAGAGCCTAGTTAGCCCTCCTTAGTTGATACACAACCCAAATCGGGGGTGGTATCTCAGATGAAAGAATATGGGTGGGACAGAGACCTATGGTTGGGTGGAGCATTTCTCTCACTTAGCCAGTTACTTGGGCAGCTTCAATTCCAAGATAAGTGCTTTTGTGGTGTAAAATGATGCTAGTTTCCCCTATGTTGTGTTATGCTTGTATGTTCAAGTTATTGAATGAATAATTACATGAAATTGATCAATAGGGAACGATGTATAAGCTTAAGTATGAGGTTGAGTTCATGTTTGAATGCTTCATCATTTGCATGAGTTTAATGTGCTGCTAACCTTGCAGGTTGTTGATGTCTTCACTAGTTTAGTTTCGTAATATGTGTTTAATTATGTATTGCATTCACCTTTAGATGGACTGTATGGCCTCACTTGGACTTGGGGAAGGAATTAGATAGCCCCTGTGGTGTTTTATAACACCTCTGTGGGTTAGGTGAAGGTGGGAGTCATGTCAGAAGGCAGGCATAGTTCCTTGTAGAAGGGTAAAGGAACATAGAGGAGGTTATGGACAATGTTTTAGTTGGAAAAATGAAAATGTTAGAGTCCTCATATGGGGTAAGGGATTAGACTAGTTCATAGATCTCTCCAAGATCTTTCCAATGGTACTGACCTTGTCCAATTTGGCCTAAGGATGAAGGAGTTATAAGCTTGGGAAGGTTGTAGGTGTAGGGGTATGTGGTTCCGACCTTCCGCATCCACAATGCAGATTGCAGATTGCGGAGGTCAGGGACCGAACTTTGGATTGGTGTGGTTAGAATTCTAACTTTTCGAATCCACAAGTCATATTGCGGATTGCAGAATTCAGAAGGGTGATTCCCACGGGATCAACGCGTTGGAATCTGACCTTCCGCATTCGCAAGGTGGATTGTGGATTGTGGGAATCGGAAAGGAGATTTCCACAGGGATTGGCGCATTGGATTTCTGACTTTCCACATCTGCAAGGCGGATTGCGGATTGTGGAATTCGGAAGGTGATTTTTTCCTCGGGATACAAAATGAGATTTTTGATTTTCGACATCCACAACCTGAGTTGCGTATTGTGGAATTACGGAGGAGTAAATTCTCCGCGACGACGATTGGAGGATTCCGGCTTCCAAGTTTTTCATGTGGATTGCGGAATTGCGGAAGTCGGACGAGTAATTTCGAGGTCGTGAATTGAGTTTCAGCTTTCGACTTTTGCATTGTGGATTGTGGAAGTAGGGAGTGCAATTTCATCGTAGAGGTGATTTTGGAAATCCGATTCCCGATTTCTGCATGTGGATTGCGGATCGCGGAATGTGGATTGCGGATCGAAGGCCATTGCAGTTGCGTGTAAAATTAGAGTTAATTATTGCAAAAAAAAACGTATCAGTGGTCTCCCATCGCCTTTGAAGGGCACCAGGGCGACCGAGGAATGTGATAGAGTGGTATCAGAGCCCATGTTGCAGCACTGGGGTTGTTTAAGCCAAGCCGTGAATGAATTTACAGGCAGAGAAGCTCCCATGGAGCCGTTTTGACAAAAAAACATTATTGTTGTTATTGTCCAATGAATTATTTTCATATTTGTATGGGTATTTTATGTTTTTATGTATTCGTATGATGTCCGATAAATGTATCTGTGATGCACACTAATTGCAGTAGTAGTAGTTGAATCGTTTAGTAGGGGTAGCGTACAAGGAAAGCAGGAAAATGGTGACTGTAAACGATGCCCAGGACCTGTATGAGCAGGAGGACGACATGCTAGGAGAAAACGTGCAATAAGAACATATTGAAACTGAGTCCAATGGAAGAAGGGAGCAAAAAACTCCCCCGAACTTGGTTGAGACCATGGTGAGCTTCAATGGGAGATTGATGAAGGCTCAGGAAGAGCAGCACCAGCTCAATGCTTCCATCTTGCAGAGCCTCACTGATATGCATCCAAGGATAAATCTTGGGTCTAACCCAAGCAAGCAATGTGGGAAGAGAAGGAAGAGATATAGGTAGCCACTCTAGAGGCCATTCTAGGAAAATGACTCCAAGCCCTAGAAGGGGTTCTGTGAGCAAAAAGAATAGAACACTCTACAAGATCTCTTTCCAGTAGGTCATGTGACTCTAGATATTCTCGTCCAAGGTATACTTCTGATAGAATTGAGAGAAGAAAGAAATTCATATGGATCCCACAGGGAGAATTTAGGAAGGCAAGGCCTCCCACATTTGCTGGAGAAAGCAAGACAGGTCAAGAGGCAGAGGCATGGCTTCTTGGAATGAAGAAGTATTTCAAAATACATTATTATTCAGAAAATGAAAAGGCCAGAGTTTCCATTTACAATCTAAGTGACAGAGCTTCAATTTGGTGGGAACACCTCATGCAAGTGAAAAGAATCAGTGAAAGAAGGATTAGTTGGGAGCGATTTAAAAGGTACTTCAAGGAGAAATATCTATCAGCTAGGTATTACGATAACAAGAGGAAAGAGTTCAATGAAATCAGATTGAGACAAAATTCTGTGGAAGAGCATGTCCACAAGTGTTTGGAGTTATTGAGGTATGTAGATTACATCAAGGATGAAAGAGTAAAAATCCAATGTTTCCTTGGTACTCTACCCCAAAATTTCAGAGATAGGATTGAGTTTGTCAATCCACCAAGCCTTGATGAAGCCATTAGGATGGAAGTGCATTGCTATGAATAGAGTAAAGGAAAATCAGAATTTTAGCGAGCATGGAAAGGAAATCCCAAAGGGAGGTTGGAAAAAAGGGAAAATAGATTTAAGACACCATTTAGAAATCAACCCAAAAATTTTCCACAGGGCCAACAAGCAAGAAGTGGAACCAAGCCAGCAGTAGCAGCAAAAAGAGCATCAAAAGGGCCACTTCAGGGTTGGGTATGTGGAGGAAACCATGTGATTAGAGAATGTCCACATTGGAGGGAGAACCCAAAAGCTTGAACAATGTAGAAGAAGAAACTACAGTCGAATATATGGCAAGGGTAGCACCTCGAATTTATGCAGCATTGGATGATCATCAAGCAGACCATCAATCAGCAGTGGTGGAAGTTAAGGTAAGATTCCTAAGCAATCTATTACTATTTTGATTGATCTAGGATCTAATCATAGTTATGTGTCTCCTAAGGTGGTTGAAGGTTGTTATCTTAGTAAAGTAAAGCAGAGTAAGTCTTGGCTAGTTCAATTAGCCACAGGGACCAAGAGAAAGGTAAGTGAAGTAGTGATGGAGTGCCCCATAGAATTGAATGGAATCCTCACAAATGTAAATTTAAATGTCCTACCATTAGGATATTATGATTCCCTAATAGGTATGGATTGGTTGGAAATACATAGAACCAAGATAGACTACTATGAGAAAGTACTTGAATGCATTGATGAAGAGGGAAGGCCAAGGTTGGTAAGAGGAAATCCAAAGAAAGTTTCAGTAAGGCATATTTCGGACTTATAGCTGAGAAATTTTTATAAGAAGGGTAGGCTGTTATATGCAGTCCACATATCAGATTCATCAGAGGATAAGGGACCAAGGATAGAATACTTTCAGCTGTGGAAGAGTTCCAAGATGTGTTTCCATATGAAGTGCCAGGGCTGCCACCAAAGAGAGATGTTGTTTTTTCCATCAATCTTGTTCTAGGGGAAGCACCAGTTTCCAAATCTCCTTATAGAATGAGCACACCAGAATCGGTAGAGTTGAAGATGAAATTGAAAGAATTAATGGACAAGGAGTATATCAGACCTAGTGTATATCCTTGGGGATCACCAGTGTTATTTGTCAAGAAAAAGGATGGGACTTTGAAGCTGTGTATTGATTACAGGCAGCTCAATAAAGTGACAATCAAGAACAAGTATTCATTGCTAAGAATTGATGACTTGTTTGATCAAATGAAGGAAGATAGAGTGTTTTCAAAGATTTACTTGAGGTCTGGATACCATCAAGTGAGGATAACGGAAGAACACATTCAAAAGACAACTTTCAGGACTAGATATGGCCATTATAAGTTCATTGTGGTGCCATTTGGTCTTACCAATGCACCTGCCACATTCATGTGTCTCATGAATAGTGTATTCAGTAAGTACTTGGATAAGTTTGTGATTGTGTTCTTGGATGACATTATTGTTTACTCAAGGAATGAAGAAGAGCATAATGAGAATATGAGAATGGTGTTGCAAGTCCTTAGAGAACACCAACTGTATGCAAATATGAGCAAGCGTGATTTCTATCACCAGAAGGTACAATATTGGGTCATGTCATCTCAGAAGAAGGAATTGCAGTGGATCTAGAAAATATTGAAGCCATAATGGATTGGACTACTCTAAATAATGCTGCAGATGTTAGATCTTTTATGGGTCTTGGGCTACTACAGAAGGTTCATTGAAGGATTCTCCAAGATAGCTCACCCAATCACTTCATTGCAGAGGAAGAATATCAGGTTTGTATGGTCTGAAAGATGCGAGAAAAGATTTCAGCAGTTAAATAGGTTGCTTACCAATGCTCCTATTTTGAAGATTGCAGATCCAAAGAAATATTTTGTAGTGTGCATAGATTCTTGTATTGAAGGGATAGGTGGAGTGCTCATGCAAGAAGGATTTGTAATTTGATACGAGTCAAGGAAGTTAAAGGATCATGAGAATAATTATGCCACACATGATTTAGAGCTAGCATCCATATTTCATGCCCTCAAGAGATGGAGACATTATCTCTTGGGAAGAAGATTTGAGTTCATGACATATCATATGAGCTTAAAATATTTGTTTGGCCAGCCAAATATGAATGCTAGGAAAACTAGGTGGATGGAATTCCTTTGTGGATTTGATTTGGAAATTAAACATGTCAAAGTTAAGGAGAATAAGGTTGAAGATGCACTTAGCAGGAGATTTCATGTTGCAACAATGAGTATATGTAAATAAGATTTGAAGACAAGGGTTCGTGAAGCTCAAACCAGTGATGAAGGTTACCTTCAAATCAAGGAGAATTTGCAGCAGGGAAATGTAGATGAAAAGTGTGCAGGATATCAGATTGGTGAAGATGATGTTCTCTTTTATCAGGGCAACATACTGTACATCCCAAATTGTGCAGAATTGAAGAAGCTTGTGATGGATGAGATACATCAAATGCCATAATCTGGACGCCAGGATATCAGAAGGCTATAACAATAGCAAGAAATAAGTACTTTTGTCATGGGATGAAGAAGGACATATCAAAGTACATTGCTAGGTGTAAAAAGTGCCAACAAGTCAAGGCAAAACATCAACATCCAGCAGGATTGTTGCAGCCTTTTCCCATTCCAGAATGGAAGTGGGAAGTGATTTCTATGGATTTTATAACAGGTTTTCCAATGATAGTAAGGAAGCATAATTCAATCATGTTAGTGGTGGAAAATCTATCAAAGGTATCTCACTTTATTCTAGTCAAGTCCACTCATAAAACCAATGACATAGCAAATATGTTGATGAAGGAGATATTCAGATTGCATGTATTTCCCCAAGGCAATAATTTCAGATCGGGATACAAATTTCACATCCAATTTTTGGAAGGGGTTATTCCAAGAATTGGGAACTCATCTAAATTTTAGCACATCATATCATCCTCAAACTAATGGTCAGACTGAGAGAGTGAATCATATTCTTGAAGACATGATGAGGATGTATGTGATGGATAAGCCATCCAAGTGGGAAGACTACCTAAACTTGGTAGAATTTGCATACAACAATGGACATCAAGCATCATTGAGGATGAGTCCTTTTGAAGCATTGTATGGCAAAGGATGCAAGACTCTAGTGAATTGGGAAAGCCCAGTGAACAGGGTAGTGCTTGGACCAAAGATGATTAAGGAGATGGAGCAGGAGATTGTTAAGATTAGGAAGAATTTGAAAGCAACACATGATAGGAAGAAGAGCTATGCAGATATGAAAAGAGTATATAAGGAATTTCAGATTGGGGATCATGTTTACTTAAGAGTGAAACTAAGGAAAAGTTACATGAAGTTGGGGAGTTGTGCCAAGTTGAAACCAAGATATTATGGGCCATTTGAAGTCCGTGATAGGATAGGACCAGTTGCTTATAGAGTTTTATTTCCTGCTAACATGAGAGCTCATAATGTTTTCCATGTATCTTTGCTTAAGAAATATGTACATCATCCTAATCAAATAATTGATTGGAATGTGATACAGGTGGAACCAGAGGGAGAGTTCCAAGTGGAGCCTATGCGCATCCTAGACAAGAAGGTCACTTTGCTATGGAATAGAGCCATTAGACAGGTGAAGGTGCAATGGAAGCACCTTAGTCCTAAAGAGGCCACATGGGAGCTGGAGGATGCCATGAGAGAGGCATTCCAATTTTTCTTCAGTTTTGAGAACATCGAGGACGGTGTTGTTCTAAGGGGGAGGGAGTTGTAAAACCCCTATTTTAACCCTTAGGGTTTATTGGATTCAATGTAAATATTGTATAAATGCAATGTGTGTTTTCCCTAGTGTGGGGCTCAAGGCCAAGGCCCCACTAGTGGATGATTAGGTTTATTTGCATAGGCAAGTATTTGATATTTTGATAACCCATGTGTTGTTAAGCCATGATATATTGTAAATGATGTAATTTTAAAAATTGCAATAAAATACCAAGAAAAATGGCTAAGGAGGAAACCAAATAGAAAGGGCCATGCGTATCCACTAGGGAGAGGTGAGGGGGTTGTGGGATTGGAACCCATGCTGCCACATGTAAATTTGTGAACCCATTTGACTCCCCATGCTAACATTTAATTCTGTTGTAAGAAGGTGGTTGAGAAAACCAGTCCATGAAGTCAATAGAGTATGGAGCAACCCTACAATCTGTATGGTAGGGTATGGCTATGTTTTGTCTAGTCCCTTAAGCCATTCCATCTCCTGGGAATTATCTCAACCTAATCCTTATCCCATTGTTTATAAACAGCCGGAGTTACCACGCATTGCAGAGCCCAACCGTGAAGCAGAAGAGAGAAAAATCACGATTCTGTAAAAAGCCGAATTTGTAGAGCCAAGGATACAAAGAAACCCTTCGTAGGAAGTGAAGCCGGGTGGGAAATCATTGGATCAGACCCTCATATTAATTACAGAGTGTGAGAATCTTAGTGAAGCCGTGAGAACACTTAGATCTGTTTGCAGAGGACCGAGTTGTAAGACAGAGCTTTGCCACAAACCTAAGAAGAGCCCAGCTTGAATGACAAATTTGAAGGAAAGACAAGGGTTGGATCTGCTTGATAAAACCAGTGAAAGCTAAAGTATCATGAAAAAAATAGTTTGGACCTTTGTATGCCCACCCTGAAGAGCATTGGCAGGAAGTGGCCTTGAGGGTATGTGCAACAAAGAAGAGGGCCTTCCTTGTGTTTGGTGAGGTAGGTAATGTGGGTGCCATGTTTGCTGAGTCATCTTAGATTCTTGTATCTCCGTGGGTCAGATCACTGGCTTAGAATCATCCTCCCTGTTTGCTTACATACTTGATAAACCCAACCATATGTTTCCTTAGCATTAGGGTGGAGCCTTGACTATGAGAGAGCCTAGATATCCCTCCTTAGTGGATACACATACTAGCTCGGGGGTGGTCTCTCAACTGAAAGAGTATAGGCTGGACAGAGACCTATGGTTGGGTGGAATGTTGCTCTCACTTAGCCAGTTACTTGGGCAACTTCATTTCCAAGATAAGTTCTTTTGTGATGTAAAATGAAGCTAGTTTCCCCTATGTTGTGTTATGCTTGTATGTTCAAGTTATTGAATGAATAATTACATGAAATCGATCAATAGGGAACTATGTATAAGCTTAAGTATGAGGCTGAGTTCATGTTTGAATGCTTCATCATTTTCATGAGTTTAATGTGCTTTTAACCTTGCAGGTTGTTGATGTGTTGACTAGTTTAGTTTCATAATATGTGTTTAATTATGTATTGCAGTCACCTTTAGATGGATTGTATGGCCTCACCTGGACTTGGGGAAGGAATTAGATAGCCCTTGTGGTGTTTTATGACCCCTCTGAGTGTCAGGTAAAGGGGGGAGTCATGTCAGAGGTAGGTTATGGACAATGTTTCAGAAGGTAGGTTGTGGATTGCGGAAGTCAGAAGGTGGTTTTTTCCCCGGGATACAAAATGAGATTTCAGATTTCCAACATCCGCAACACGGGTTGTGGATTGCGGAATTGCAGAGGAGTAAATTCTCTGGGATGACGATTGAAGGATTCCGACTTCCAAGTTCCGCATGCAGATTACGGAATTGCGGAAGTTGAACGAGTAATTTCGAGGTTGTGAATTGAATTCTGGCTTCCGACTTCCCCATTGCGGAAGTCAGGAGTGAGATTTTGTCGGAGAGGTGAATTTGGCAATCTAATTCTCGAGTTCTACATGTGGATTGCAGATTGTGGAATGTGGATTGTAGATCCAAGGCCATTTCGGTTGCGTGTAAAATCAGAGTTAATTGTTTAAAAAAAATGTATTAGTGGTCTACCATCGCCTCTTAAGGGAACTAGGGAGACTAGGGAACGTGACATCTCCCCTTTGGAAGTAATGTCAATAAGAGTTGTGGGATTTACCTGCCCTGACACTGTTGGCTACCTTGGTAGGGAGTTGTTGGCCGAATCGCTTGATATGATGTATGTTGCACCTGCATATATCATTAAAGTTTTTTCCAGTGCTTCTTGCTCTAATATATCTCTCTTTTATGCTTTCTCACTTGATACTTCTTCTCCTTGATCATCAGGTCTACTTCTCTTAATACCAGACCGTTGAGAATCTTGGTCAATATCAGCAAGGAGCAAATCCTTCACCTCTTCCAAACTACTTTTATTAGCTTCTTTCTCAAGAGTGAGGTTAGAATGATGCTTGTGATCATCTCTACCTAGATCTAATATGATATTGTAAATAACATGGTGGGGATTGTATACCCACGCTCCATCTTTCTCGAAATGCATCTAAGATACGATCTTTTCACTTTTGTCACAGACCAACCTGAACTTCATAAGGAATGGGCCAACTTCCTTGGGCATATTGAATGTAATGGTTTCTCTTCTCTGAGTAAAGTGAGTGTAATCACTCAAGAGTATCTGTCTAATGTATTCAAGAGTGAAAATTATTGGTGTAAGGAAAGATGGAAGCTTATATGGTTTGTCTTCCATACCATACACACAAATCATAGTGAAATCCTCAAAGAGATACCATTCTCCAGTCTTGGTATCCTTACTCAGCTAAAGGGACTCCTGCATTAGTGGAATGACTCTTGGGAGTCTCTCATTGAAAATAAAAAAGTGGAGGACTGTCATAAATTAGTTTATATATGTAGAAAAACTAAGATTGGTGATTGGTTTTCTAATCATAGGTAGCCATTCAATTACTGGAAAGGCTATGTGATTTTAATTTACCATCCTAGGATGTAAATCTCCCGAGTGTAATTTTGGTGCACAAAGAGATGGACTAGGTGACACTAGTGTCTAAATGACCCAATCCCTTTGAAATCAAGGAATTGTTGATGCATGGAATCAGACAAGAAACTACATAGACAAAATTTAATGAATGATTTATCTGGAGGACTTTGCAGGGTGGAAAAGAAACCTAGAATGGTAGTATCAACAACAAGACCGGAACTAAGACCAAGAATTAAGGAAATCATGACAACTTCTTGAGGTCACCCAAGCTTGACCTAATGGACATCCGAGCATGTGTAATATACACTCCCACATGTGATTGGATTAAATGGTTGGATGAGCATAGAGTGTAGAGCATAAAGGCAGGAGGGAGAGAAGGAAGAAGCTTAGGTAGAGCAGTAATAGGCCTAAGATATTTATATATAAACTTTTTTTTTTTAAATTTTTGCATCCAGGAAACTCCATTTGTGATGCTTTTAAATTATAACCAACTTAAATTTGAGAGTGACATTTTCTCGAATTTACAGTGGCATTTCACGACGCTTCCACATGAATAGGTGGGATGGCCATCTAAAGGTTAGATGCTTGGGCATATTGGGTCTTCAAGATATCCAGTTGATACAAATAAAAACATAAAACTAGCAGGGTAGGTACATGTGCGGATCCAAGTGAGCGATTGATTCATTGAGCAAAGAACCAACAGATAGATAACTACAGTAGTTACAAGGCGAGTACCGAGATAAATAAATTAGATTAACATTTTTGCACGTTGGAAACTATATTTTTGAGATATTTTGATACATGAACCCAACTTAACATCCAAAGTAACATTTGAATTTAAAAATAATGGTCTTTTAAGACGTTTCACACCGATAGCCGCAAAATGGAAAAGCTACGATTGCTGCGATTAATGGGGGGATTGACTAGCTGGATTGGATGGTTCACTTGATACAACAGGTTTACCTAGATGAATTTTCTCTGACGTTGACTCAACAGTCCATTCATTCCCTCCTCATTTCCTCTCCTTTCTTGAGCATGCTAAGCCCCATCCCCAGTGACGACTCTTATTCCTACTTCTTTTTCTAGAGTTATGGGAGCTATGAAAGCATCAATTCACCTTGGATTACTTGTGGTTAAGAAATTAAATAGGTCAAGGGAGAATTGTAATGTACTAACTAGGATTAGTGATACATAGATGCAATTTCTCAAAGAACCAATTAAAAACAGTGTTTTGGTAATCTAGTTTGACTGTAGGGGGATAGGATCGGAATATTTGGGTGGAAGGAAGGTTGGGATAGAAGTTAATAACTTTGAAAAAATTACTGGAACAATTGATGGGTCGAAATCAACAAGTCTGAAATCTACTATAATGCTCCTGGGAACCCCAACATATGCAAACTAGTATTACTCTATGTTTTGACTGAAGGATATGAATGAATGTTTCTGAATCAGGGAGGCTAATAAAAATTAAATATAATTCAATATACAGTCATATTTAACTCCATAAATTTTAAGGTCGAACATATGAGAAATATTTACAAAAAGACAAGTAAAATAGCATTCTAGGATTGTATAGCTAGTAAAATTCACGAGCTTCCAAAAAGGTAGAGAAGGCTCACGATTTATTCAAATCAGACATGTATTGGGTCATATAACATGTTAATTAACATAAGGAACATAAATAAACTCATTTGGACCTCTAATCATTCATTTATTCAAAGTAGTATGAAAACTAGTCAATTTCTATGCAAATCTAGAGAGGGTGGAGAAATATGAGAATAATTCAGAATTCTGTAATTTTAATCGACATGAATGATATCATAGGTTTACATTGAATGTAATTACATCATATATGGGAAAATATGCCTCTCAAAACATTATAGAAACACCTCTCCTCTTCTACACAATAATATAGCTCTAGAAATCCATAGGAATCTTGGAGATTCAAACCATGAAATGAATGGTGCTTATTTTGAACATCAAATTCGACTTGATAAGCTAAAGGAAATGCAAATAAAATCAGTGATAATGTATGAATACCATCATCCTCTCACGGGAAGTAGGGGCACATCACCCAGCTTGGACTAGGGGCACATCTCTCAAGTCTTTGAGGCACAATTGCTCTCAATCCGAACATCAAACTGAAAAAAGATGTGAATTTGGTGCACACTAGTTCATTTATAGAGAGTGGGTGAATTTAGGAGCAAGTATCCTTAGCTAATGCACCCTCCTTGAGTGGATAATGAAAGCTATCTTTCGTACCTTTTCCTTTTTGCTTTGCTTTCCTCCTTTTTCCTTTTCTGTTTTCTTTTCAACTTTCTGCTTTAGCTTTTTCTGGATTTTCTGAACTTTCCTTCTTTTCTAAACTTTCTTGCTTTCTGCTTTTGTGCTTCTTTTTGATTTATGCTACTTTTCCCGAGTTTTTGCTGCTTTTCTAATTTGCTTATTCTTTATTTCCTTTTTTTTCCTGATTTTCTATATTTATGTGCTTTCTCCTTAACTTATTCCTCAAGTCTCCTCTCAGTCAACCTTATCCACTAATGTGCCCTAATGGAGCATTATCCTCATTTATTCATCATAAAAATATTAAATGCATCAAAATTAAATATTCCAAGTGCATAGTAAACTTTGGATAAAATTAAATGCACACTCCTAATTAATTAAATGAATGGAATACAAAAATTAACCCCATGATATTGAAGTTGTCTCCTCAACCCAAGGGAGTGGTTGGGTTAGGATCTTGATCCAATGTTCACTTTTGAGGGGACATGACAGTCCTCCCCACTCAATATTTCTTGTGCTCAAGCAATTTCAAACTAGGATGCTATAAGATATGTTCTCCTTCCCAAGTATCATCCTCACCACGAAGTCCTTCCCATTGCACCAAAAATTCCTTAAGGATTCTGCTCCTTATCTTCTTCTCTCGGACCTCCAAAGTATTCTCAGGGATCAACACCAAATTTCATTCATCATCAAGGGTTGGCAAGTCTTGTGAAACTTTGACTTGCTGCCCTACTGCTTTCTTCAAATAGGACACATGGAAAACAATGTGAATCCGACTGCCCGAAGGTAACTCTAGCTCATAATCCACCTCCCCTTTCTCAAAACTTGGTAGGGCCCAAAGAATATTGTTTGCAACTTCTCACCCCCCTTATACTTCAATGATGACTGTCTATAGGGATGCAACCTCAAATATACTAGATCTCCTACTTGGAAAGCTCACTCAACTCTATGCTTGTTTGCATGCACTTTTTGTCGGTTCTGTGCTACCTACAATTTGTCCTTGAGATTCCTAAGTACGTCTTGAATCTCTTGGAGCCAATCCTTTTCCTTTTGTGTCTTACAGTCACCAAATATTATATTGGAAAAAGTAAGTGCATCATATCCATAAATATCTTTGAAGGGAGACATACCAATCGAGAGATGAAAAGTAGTTTTGTAACAAAACTCTCCCAAATGGAGCCAAGTAGTCCATGACTTTTGTTGGCTAGTGAAATAGTTTCTTAAGTACCCTTCCAACCATTGGTTCACTCTTTCTATTTGGCCATCATTCTGCGGATGGTATCTCATTCTCATGTCTAAAATTGTCCCCACTAACTTGAACAGTTCTTGCCAAAAATTGCTAGTAAACTTGCTATCTCTGTCACTGATGATGGACTTAGGTATGGCATCAAGTTTGAAGACTTATTTGATGAAAATTTCAGATACTTGGATAGATGAAATATTAGTTGTGACAACAAATAAATGTGCATATTTAGTCAATCTATCAACCACAACAAAAATACTGTCTTTACCTTGGCTCTTTGGAAGCCCGGTGATGAAATCCATCGATATACTTTCCCATTTCTGTTTAGGAATGGGGAGTGGTTTTAAGAGACCTGCTGGATGAGTATGATCTACTCTATTTTGATTACATGATACACATGACCTGACATACTCCATCACCTCCTTCTTCATCCCTTTCCATGTGAACCTTTCCTTCACTTTCCTATAAGTATTCACAAACCCCGGATGACCTGCTAAAGGCACATCAGGGGAAGCCTCAAGGATATTCTTCTTTAGTATGGATTCTGGAACTAAAAATATCCTATCCTTATAATAAATAATATCATTGGGAATCTTATAAGCATCATCATGAATTAATCCATCAAACAAATCACAAGCAAACTGGTTCCTTGTGTATTCTACCCCAAGCTGTACTTTCCAATCATCATGAAATTTGAGCAATGCAAGTGTGTGTTTTCTAGAAAGTGCATCAACCACAATATTCATCTTAACCTTCTTATATTCAATATCAAATTCAAATGCTTGGACCTTGCTTACCCACTTATGTTTCCTATCATTCATCTCCTTTTGGGTTAAGAAGTGACTCAAACTATTGTGATCAGTCTTGACAATGAACCTACCCCCTACCAAATACTGTCTGAACTTTATTAGCACATGCATGATGGCTAGCATCTCTTTGTCATAGACTAAATACAACCTTTCACATGGCTGCAAATTTCTGCTCTCAAAGGCCATGGGGTGAATATTTTGCATCAAGACGGCTCCAATTCCATTCCCTAAAGCATCACACTCAAGAACAAAAGGTTGAGAAAAATATGGAAGTGCAAGAATAAGACAACTGCTCATTACCTCCTTCATTCTGTTGAACACTTGCTCAGATTATTCTGACCAATGGAAGGCTCCTTTCTTAGTGGGATCTGTCAAAGGAGATATCAACTTGGAAAATCCTTTGACAAACTTCCAGTAGTAGGTACATATCCCAATGAACCCTCTCAGTTCAGCGATATTTTTAGGACTAGGCCAATCTAGAATGGCTTGGATCTTCTCCATGTGAACCTTAACTCCATTTTGACCAATCACATGACCAAGATACAAAATATCAGTCATTCCAAACTCACACTTGGTTAGATTTGCATAAAAAATATTGATCTGCCAAGATTCTTAGTACAATATCCAAATGATGCAAATGCTCTTCCCAAGTCCTACTATAGATCAAAATATCATCTCTCACATCCCCTCCCGTAGATCCGTTGCAAGGGAGGAAACATGAACAAACCTACCGGCGTATTTGACAAACTTAGACCCATTCATTAGTAAGAAAATCATGGATAAATAAAAACTTATGTGTGCAGATCATTCTTAAATGAACACAGCGGAATTACACACTATCCACACACCATTTCATCATGCATTCAACATATAAACAACAGTCATTGATTAAAGCATTGCAGAGCATGGAATTAACATAACTCAAACCACAAAGAATACTTATCTTGAAATGTAGTGCAGAATCATACTCAATATGGACAAAACAAAATAACCATAATAACACACACGCAGAAGGGAATACATCATCCTATTTCTTTCAGGCTGAATAATGAAACAATCATACAATAATCAATCCCATTCTCATGCTATGCACAAGCTTGATGCCAACTAGCTTAAGATACTCATTTCATTCAATTAAAATGAATAATTAAACATGTAGAACATAACACAAAATGATCATACTTTAACCCCAAAGAATACTTATCTTTAAGATGAAGCTGTCCAACAACTGGCTATGGGAGAGCAACGTTCCACCCAACCATAGGTCTCTGTCCAGCCTGTATTCTTTCAGCTAAGAGACCACCCCTGAGTTGGGTTGTGTATCAAGTAAGGAGGAACTAGATGGGCTCACTCACAGCCATGGTTTCACTCAAACAGTCATGCTAAGCCAACACACAGTTGGGTTTATCAAGCATGCAATAAGAAAAGGAAGAGGATGCTAAGCCAGTGAGCTCAACCATAGAGCTACAGACATCTCAAGTAAATTCAAGCAATCCAATCCTCTGTTCAAACATTCACACTTGGATTTCTCACAATTCGGTCATCAAATAACTCAATCCCGTCACTGGACTTCTGGGCTATAAAAACTGTGTTTTTTCTATGGATTTCGGGGTATCTAATACTCTCAAATTCGCCCCAAGGTTCATACTTATGGATCCCCCATTGTATTTTACTGTTAATACCAAATTCTGGGCATTTATGGCTCTTCAAAACGTGGGTTCTTGAAAAGTTGCGATTTCTGTTTTTTCTCACTGCTGGGCATTCGTAATAGATGAAAACCCATGCTGGGATGTTCAAAAATGGAATGAGAATGAGGAAGAACCAATTCCCATGAGATAGAGTGACTTGTGGGTGAAGGAAACAGAGCCCATACCCTCCCATACGAATTTCTGGGCTGCCCATGCTCCATTGAAGCCATGGACTGATTTCTTCAGCCACTTTCTTACACATAATTAAATGCAAGCAAAGAAAGTCAAATGGGTTCTCAAGATGACATTTGGCAGCCTATGGTTCAATCCCACAACCCCCTCACCACTCCCTAGAGGATACACATGGCCCCTTCTCGCTAGTTGCTCCCATAGCCAGTTTTGGTATTTTATTGCATGATGTTTATTTACATCATTTTTACAATGTTCCATGGCTAAATAGCACATGGGTAACATAATATATAATACTTGTCTTTTAAATAAAATTCGAGTATCCACTGGCGGGGCCTTGGCCTTGAGCTCCACGCTAGGGAAACATACATGACATGTATACAATATTTATATTAAAAACTAATATATCCTAAGGGTCAAAATGGAGCATTACATCATCAAAGAAAACAAGTACAAACTTACTGAGCTTCCTGCTAAACACTCTATTCATGCAAGATTGAAAAGTTGCAGGTGCATTGGTTAGGCCAAAAGGAATAACCAAAAACTCAAAGTGTCCATGGTGACACAGGAAGGTTGTTTTCTAGATGTCTTCTTCTTTCATGTTGATTTGATGGTAGCCAGATCAAAGGTCAATATTTGAAAAGTACTTGGCCCCATGGACCTCATCCATAAGCTCATCAATCCTTGGAATATGATATATGTTCTTGATAGTCTTCTTGTTGAGAGCTCTGTAATTTATGCACATCCTCATGGTCCCATCTTTCTTCTTCACAAGGACTACCGATGAGGAAAAAGGAGTGGAACTTGGTCTAATGAATCTTGAGTCAAGCAATTCCTTGATGGTTCGCTCTATCTCATCCTTGAATCTTTTTGGGTGCTTGTAGGGGTGCACCTTGATAGGTGATGTTCCTATCTCCAACTCAATCCTATGCTCCACTCCTCTATCCGGTGGCCTACCACGAGGAAGGTCCCCAAACACCTTCGTATGCTTCTGGAGAAACTTCTGAATGTCTTCAGGATAATGGGATACTTCAAATGGGTTTCCCTTTGTGGTGATTAGGAATTCTGCAGCCCATTCAATATATCCATGCCTTAGTATGGATCTCATACTGTGTGAACTTACCACTTGTTTCAGATAGGTGTTGATCCCCTTCAACACTACCTCCTTTCCATTTTCTCCCTTGAAGATCATTTCAGGAACTTGGTAGTCTATTGAATGCTTCCCAATGGAATACAACCATTGTACTCCCAAAACCATGTCATATCAGCCACATCCACACCATAAAAACTATTTGTAATGGTATTTTCTCCTACAGAAATATGCAATTTAGGAATCCATCAACAATAGTTCATAGAATTGTTACTTGGAATAATAACAGTGAAGCCTCCAAATTTTTCAGTATGTAGCATCCTCCTTTCAACCAGAGTTGAATCAATGAAGTTATGCGTTGATCCTCCATCCACTAACACAGTGATTGATTGTCCTTGAACCACTCCTTTGAATCTAAGTGTATGGAAGCATGGCACTCCTGAGAGTACCGCAATCTTGATCACCTCAGGAGTAGGTTCTTCTTCTGCAGTCTCATAGGCCACTTCTACATCTACTGGGGCCTCTTCTTATTCTTCCTCAGCTTCGCTCTCTGAGTAAACTTCAATGTAGTGTTCCTTTCCTTTAGCACATCTATGTCCTGGAACCCATGGCTCCTGACATGTGAAGCACAAATTCCTTCTTCTCAATTCATCTCGATCCTTAGCATAGTTATCCTTTTTGAAATTTCCAGAAGGACTCTTCACAAGTGGCCTTTGATTCTTGAACTGAGTAGGACCAACAATCCTAGGAGAAAATATAGTCCTTGTAATAGAGTCTTGCAAGTCTTTGGTTTGACTTAGTGCATCTTGCAAGGTAGAAGGTCTGTAAGCCTTCACCAAACCTTTCAAAGGTTCTGATAACCCTTCAGTGAATAATAGTATGAATCTAGCTTCTGAAATATTAGAAGCCATCACAACTAGTTTTTTAAACTCATATATGTAAGCTTCAAGAGTTCCAGTTTGCTTCACATGTGCCAGCTCTTTGAAGGTGATCTTAGGATCTCTTCTTTCAAATCTTTCAGCTAACCTTCTTGTGAATTCTTCATAAGTGGTCACTTGATCACGCCCAAGATTTTTTAGGCCATGAAACCACTAATCATTTGATACTCCATCTAAGTGTAGAGTAGCCATCTTGATGGCATCTCTTCCATCCATAGGATTCAACTGAAAAACATAGGATTCAACTGAAAAATATGTGTCAATATTTTGAATCCAAGAGTTAGCAGTACATTTCCGTGAACCATCAAAATAAGGTAAATAAATCTTACCAATAGCATTTCTTAGCTCATATTTTTGGTTGTGCATCTGAAAGCCTCCTCTTGGGTTGGTATTGTACTGCAGATCACATAATTCTTTGAATGGTAAATCACTTCTTCATTCTTCATTCAATGTAAGGTACTCAACATAGTTGTCCTCCCATGAAGCAAGACCTCAATTTCGATCCTCATGTTCCTCTCTTGGATCTTCAGTAAACTCAGGCATAGTAGGCCTACAATGAGCTTGAGATTCCATATTGAATTCATCAAGGCGATTGTGAGGCCCAGTCTTTGAGAAAATATGGCCACCACTCACCCTCCTTTCGCCATGTGGGGTACCATTGCTGCTCCCCTCTCCATTCTTGCTTCCTAGCTGCTGAGCTAAGAAATCTCTGGTCTCTTTTCCAGGCTAAAAAATATTGAGGGAGATGTCTTGAAACCCCTTCATCATGCCTTGAAAAAAGAGTTTGAAATCCTCTTTGCCTTCATTGTGAGACATGTCCGATTCTCCTTGCAACTTTCCTTCAATAGAATTTATCTCTTCTCCCTCTTCTTCCTCTGACAGAGGATCCTTCTTCTTGGAATCTGTATATCTTCTTGGAGTCATATAAATATGTTAATAGCAGGTTCATAGGACCATGCTCTGATACCACTCTAATGTACCAACTATGATTAGTGATACATAAACTCAATTTCTTAAATAACCAATTAAAAACAATGTTTTGGTGAGCTAGTTTGACTACAGGGGGATAGGATCAAAAGATCAAGGTGGAATGAAGGTTGGGATAGAATTTAATACCTATGAACAAAGTATTGGGACCATTTATGGGTCAAAATCATCAAGGCTGAGATCTATTGCAATGCTCCTGGGCACCCTAGCATATGCAGACTAGTATTACTCTATGTTTTGACTGAAGGCTATGAATGAATGTTTGTGACTCAGGGAGGCTAATAAAAATGAAATATAAGTCAATATAAAGTCATATATAACTCCAGAAATTTTAAGGAAGATCTGAGAAATATTTACAAAAAGAAAAGTAAAATAACATTCTAGGATTGCATAGCTACTAAAATTCAAGAGCTTCCAAACAGGTAGATAAGGCTCACGAATTATTCAAATTAGACATGGATTGGGTCATATAAAATTTTAATTAACATTAGGAACAAAAATAAACTAATTTTTACCACTACTCATTCATTTATTCAAAGTAGTATGAAAACTAGTCAATTTCTATGCAAATCTAGAGAGGGTGGAGAAATATGAGAATAATTCATACTTATGTAATTTTAATTGACATGAATGATATCATAGGCTTAAATTGACTGTAATTACATTAGATATGGGCCAATATGCCTCTCAAAACATTACATAAACACCTCTCCTCTTTTACACAATAATATAACTCTATAAATCTATAGGAAGCTTGGAGATTCGAACCATGAACTGAATGATGCTTCTTCTGAAATTCAAATTTGACTTGATTAGATACAGGACATGAAAATAAAATCAGTGATAATGGATGAATACCATCATCCTCTCACAGGAGGTAGGGGCACATCTCCCAGCTTGGACTAGGGGCACATCTCCCAAGTCCCTGAGGCACAATTGCTCTCAATCCAAACATCAAACAGACAAAATATGTGAATGTGGTGCTCATTGGTTAATTTATAGAGAGTGAGTGAATTGAGGAGAAAGTATCCTTAGCTAATGCACCCTCCTTGAGTGGATAAGGAAATCTAGCTTTCCTACCTTTTCCTTTTTGCTTTTCTTTCCTCCTTTTTCCTTTTCTGATTGCTTTTCCACTTTCCGCTTTAGTTTTTTTTGTTTTTTTTTGGATTTTTTGAACTTTCCTTCTTTTCTAAAATTTATTGATTTTTTTCTTTTGTGTTGCTTTCTGCTTTATGATGCTTTTCCTTATTTTTTGTTGCTTTTATGATTTGCTCCATTTTTTTTCCTTTTTCCTGATTTTCTATATTTATGTGCTTTCTCCTTAACTTATTCCTCAAGTCTCCTCTCAGTCAACCTTATCCACTAATGTTCCCTAGTGGAGCATTATCCTCATTTATTCATCATAAAAATATTAAATCCATCAAAATTAAATATTCCAAGTGCATAATAAACTTTAGATAAAATTAAATGCACACTCCTAATTAATTAGATGCCTAGAGTACAAAAATTAACCCATGATACTGAAGTTGTATCCTCAACCCAAGGGATTGGTTTGGTTAGGATCTTGATCCAATGTTCACTGTTGAGGGGACATTCCAGGAAGCAAAGTAAGGGGATAAGCATAGCGATAGCAACGATGCTTGGATTAGGGCAACGCTTTACCCATGGGCAATAAAGGGGCTTTACTCAGGATCTCACCCTAACAATTTCCTTGGTTGGCCTGGATGCACTATTGACTTGGATGGGCTCTTTATAGGCTACAAAGGGCTAACACTTATAGGTTTCCTAGCAGTGTTGCGAGAACTTCCATGCTTTCCTACCCACTCATAGAAGTCTTATGTGTGAGTGAATTAAGCTCCGGTATGTTTTGTATCCCTCCCAAAAAAGTTGTAGGAGAAGGAAGTGTTACTACAATCTGTGGCAAGTTACATTATAATTGACGTAACTTATATTTGATGGGTTATTAGACCACCTTGGTGGGGTCGGCCCTGTATGAGTCATGTGGATGGGTTATTAGGCTTCCTTAGGAAGTCGGCCCAGTTAGGGTTAAAATCAGGTTTAAGTTGTTGTATAAATAGAGAGTGTGACTCTCTCATTTTACTCATTCACTCACTCATCCAACTCGCATGAGAGAGAGGAGTGTGCACAAGTGGAGGAGGAGTAGCTACTGAAGACATCTATCTTTTGGGGTTTGATCTTTGTGATATTTGTATTAGTGCTCATTCTATCTTTGAGGAAGTTGCGGGGATTTTCACCTTCTTGGTTTTCCCCGGTGAAATGCTTTGTGTCCATTGTCTCTTGTGATTGTTATGTTGTGCTTGTTATTCTCTTAGTGATCCTAGATAATATTGAATGAAATTATCGAAAAATTAACATGGTATCAGAGTGGGACTAAGAAGAAGACACTGTGCAGCTTTGGAAGTTAGGAATTCTTAATTTTTGGGTTTCTCTCCATAGTTCATCAAAGGAAGGAGGCTAGACTAACTCTCCTGGCAATGGCGCATCTTTCTCTCGAGATAGAATTCAATTTTGAGCATTTTCAGTATTTGGCCTATCACTGCCGCGAGAAATTAGGGTTTTTGAGAAAGTTGGAATTTTTGGAATCAAAGACCATGGTTGGATGCTCCTCAGAAAAATCAAAGTTTAGAGACCAAGATCAAACTTTTTGGTTGGGCAGAACCCTGGGCTCTATCAAACCCTAGTTTGGGATTTTGACCAAAAAACTAGAAAACCAGAAAACTAGAAACTGCAGATCCGAAAGTTTCAAAGTTAATTCTGAGGGGTCAAATTTTGGAGATTTCAAAATTGAACTATACCAGCTTGATCAGCTCAGCAAGGCACATATTTCCATTCAATTAGAAGTTTGAAATTCAAAGTTTGAATTTTTAGGGTTTCTCTAACAAACCCTAATCCAGCTCCAGATCCAGTTTCAACAAATCACGTGGTAAGACATAAATATTTTTTTTCCATTTGAGTTTCTCATTAAGATGTCTCACCACACCAAGCTTGAGGATAAGCTTGAAGGCGCTGATAACTTCTGAGCATGGAAGTATAGGATTGGGTTAATCCTAGAAGAGAATAAATTGGACACCTACATAAGTGAAGAGGTTCTAGTTCTAGAGGGAGATGAGGCTAAGGCCTTACACAAGAATAACTTTGTCAAGGCCAATAGAATCATTGTTGATTCTATCAAAGACCATCTCATACCCCATGTGTCTTCCCTAAAGACACCTGAGGAGATGTTTGACTCCTTGACCAAGTTGTTTGAAGGAAAGAATATAAATCGGAAGATGACACTACGGAACCAATTGAAAGGGGTAAAGATACAGAATGGAGAGACCATCCAATCCTACTTTACTAAGGTGTCTCAAATCAAAGAACAAATTGAAGCTGTGGATGAAGTAGTGGAGAATGGAGAAATTGTGATGACAACATTGAATGGCCTACCTAGGTCATGGGACTCCTTCATCCAAGGCATCTGTGCAAGAAAAAAATTGATCTCTTTCAATAGACTATGGGAGGAATGTTCACAAGAAGAAGCTAGACTTGTGGCCTGAGAAGAAAAGATGGGAAGTGAAGACCAAGCTCTCACAACACACACCAAGAAAGGTAAGTTCAAGAGGGAGCAACCTCATCACAAGAAATATGTTGGGTGAAAATATATGCTATCTAATTCAACACTTAAATTGTCAACCCGGGAAGGTAGCCTATGAGATGCAAACACTATATGTGCAGGATTGAAGGCTTGAATTAATCTAAGCTAATCTGAAGCTGGTAATCTACCTAAAATTGAGTAAGGGTTCTGAACTATCAAACATATTAGACCTAAACTAACAACTTGAACAGATTGCAATGATTTCAAATGTAGAACTAACCTAATCAACAATTCAAATCTATGCTATTCCAAGGTCTAAGCATGCATTCTAATGACTACTTGGAAATTGAAATATTTAATGCATATCTAGTCTCTACCTTATCAAGACTTCAAATCATCAGATACAAAAGTAACCTAAGCAAACCTAAGCATATTCAAATGGCTGGAAATGAACTCAATTTGTAAGCAAATCAGAAAACAAGGCATTGCTGTTCTACTTCTAGAATGAATCAAACTATAAACTAAGTCATTTTAAGCAACTATGAAAAAGTGATGCAACTAATCTATACTTCGAAAAACAAGTTTATGCTAGGCTAGTTAAACTAATCTTCAATTGAAAATGCATAACAATTAACTTGAGATTATGACATTTTTGAAATCCAAATGAGATTACTAAGCTTGAAGTAATAATCAACTTCTATTTGCAAAAATGAACTGAGCTAAGCTGAGAATGGAATCAGCAATAACATGCTATAAAAATAGAGAAGAAGTATTGGCTGTAAATTCAAATGCAAATTGGAAATGAGTGCTGAAGCTTCTTGTAGTTAAAAAAAGGAAAAAGGACTAAAATGAAAATGGAGTTTAAATAAATTCTATGATAACATTATGCTATTCAAAATAAGACTTTGACTGTAAATATAAGTGCTGGCCAACTACAAGAGGTAAATGCAATTTCAAATTCAAGAAATTAAACCCTAATTAACCATAAAAATACAACAGAAAATATTAAAGTTTGAATGGTAGTCTGAATGATAGGTTGAATGATGAAAATTATACAATCTATGAATAAAAAAAAGCTAAATGATTCTAATACCAGCTGGGTTTATGCATCCTACTTTATGGTTCAAGCATGAAAGCAAATAAGCTATTTAAACCAAAAACCAAGAAGCAACTACACTACTTTGCATTCAAAATGAGAAAACGATATCTTATTTCTTAGTAAAACAGAGTTAAAATGTAAATAGATTTAATCATTGCTATAGTAAAAATAACAGATCTAAATCTTGCTGTAAATTAATCTTGAAATACTGAAAACAAGTTTGAATGCTAACTAGTTACAAATGCAAATCAGAAAGATAATCTGAAAGGAAATGCTAATGACCGGTCGTTTAAATTCTGAACGTACGAATTACATATAAACAACAAAGAATTGTGATTTATAAACAAGTAAACATCATCTACAGGAAAATGAAATATACACACACAGGAAATTAAAATTACTTATCTACAAATAAAAATAAATTGTTGAATATGCACAAATGAAACCTTTAGTTGTTGAGGGGCCCTTCTAAAAAACAGAGGATGTCTACGTTAATCAAGAAACAAAACTAACATTCGAGCAGAGCTTTTATATTATATCAGAAGCAAAATTTACAAAAACATTTTCTATCTATTCTTCACAACCCTAGGCGTGTTTATATAGTTTTTTTACAAAGGAGAGCAGGGCAACCCTTTTAGTGGTCGACCTCTCTAAAAATAGAAGGTCTTTACTGCCGCATAAACGACCCATTAAAACATGAACAAACTCAGAAAAACAACCAACCACGTTTTGACGTTTTCTGGTCAAGTTGGTTTCAAGGAATCATGGGCTGCTCCCAAACGGATTTGAATTTCCACAAAATTCTGTTGTCTGTTAAAAATATGTTTTTAACAGAATCTTTGAAAACAAATGAAGGTCCAAATGGGTGTCCGGATGAGAATGATGGTCTGAATGGGAGTCCGGATGAGAACGACGGTTCGTATGGGCGCCCGAATGACCTGTAACTGAAATTAGTTCATAAATCCGATTTCTGGGCTGAATTTCCGCTGGGTTGTTTATTGACTGATGTGTTGGCTTGATGGGTTCTTGGATTCCTGGAATTGTTGGTGAATCATGCCTTGAATACAACATCTATTAAAACATGCCATCCATTCTTCACGTGAGTATGAGCCAAAAGACATTGTGCATTGATATGGCACGTATGTAAAAACAATAGGCTTAATCTCCCTTCTCCTTGTAATCCTACATAACAAACAAGCAAAATGAAAAGTTAACAAACAACATAGTTTTGAAAAGCCATGTTATATATTTAAAAGGATTAAAAAAAGTGACATATCAACGTTACTTCATTTCAATACTTAATTCAAATGGTATTTTAATGTTTTAATTCAAATGACTTTTCTTTTATATATTTTAATACTTAATTCAAATGGTTTTATTTAATAATTTAAATAAATTCTTTACTAACATTTTAATATTCGTTTATTTGTTATTTGTTTAAATTTTGAAACAAAAAAGTTTATCATTAAAGCATGCTTTCATTTTCATTTGCAGGTATTTACAGGACTAGCAAGAATCAGATGATCAACCAAACCAATAACCCCCATAGAAAACATGCCATCAAACCCAATGCAAAACTCGAGATCGAATGGAGTGTCGAATGGGGTACCAGAATGAGGGTTGTATGGACCATAATACATAAAAAAGAAGTAGGTTAGGATTTCTTTATGTTTAAGGATTTTCATTAATAAAATAAAGTAAAGATAGCCTTATTGAACATATATGTACTAAATTATGGTAAATAGTTCGGAAAATTATTCATTATAAAGAACAATTCATGGAGCCCAACATTCCCCCAGACCAAAGGTATGGCACGTCCACATGCCATGAATGAATTGGAAGTGGTCTTTTATTTATTCAAAAACTCTTGTTTGATCATCAATAGTTTATAGGCAATCTTGCAGCAAAACTAAGCCAATTTTATTACTACATGAAAAACTAGAACTTAGAAAAAAAATGTTATGTTATGAGAAGACCAAAACAACTTCATATTATTTAAGATTTCCTAATACATACAATTCCGCCAACTAGTAATAATTCATGCTTATGAAGACCATATAAATTGAGACTCTCTCCCCCAGATCGAAGGTATGGCACGTCCTAGTGCCATGAATGAATTAAGACTGGGTTGTGTTCTCTTATGTTAACACTCTAGATCAAAAACCCTCAGTAGCTAATATCATATTAAGGAAGATTCTTTAATACATGCAAATTCATCAGTTTATGCTCACGAAGACCACATATAAGCTATGATAGGGGATTTTCCTCATGTCTCCCAAAATAGAAAAACATGAGAGTATAGATAGTCTGTAAAGCCTATAGGAGACTAGTAATTCCTGCTACTTTTCAAAGGTTTATTGTTATTCAAGTAATTATGGACAAAGTTTGCATTTCAAGTTCATTAGATTCCTAAGTTTATGGGTCCCACTTATAGGAGAGTGATATCCTAGGTATAGTATGAATTAGATAACATGGTCTTAAGTGCAACTTACAAACATTCTCAAATGGCAGATAGATGAAGTTCATTTACCATAACTTAACCATATATACTCCTTCCTAGCTAAACTCACAAACAGTTCCATGCATTGAGGCATAGAAGAACCATATACTTTGCATAAATTATCTTCTCTAGGTAGATTCCCCTCTTTCTGCCAGGCATGTTCAGTACCCTGTCGGGTTTACCTAGTCATACCACAGGCCGGTACCCACTGCCAGCAAGCCTGTTCAGTACTCCGACGGGTCAACCTCTTAAATCCATTTTGCAACAGAGGCTCTTGTCCCAGTGTTTCCACTCCCTATAGATTTTCGGCAATTAAATTTTCCTATGAAGGAGTGAATGGGGGAGCAACTCTGAAAACTGTGCTATAGGATGGGATGGTATATGGGTTGGAGGATAATTTATTTAAAACTTTTTGAACCAAATAAATATATTTCTCCCAATATATTGGATACTGCAAGTGAGCTAACCAAATCAAAGACATAGATGGCTGAGTATATTAATGTGAAGTGGATGGAGCCATAAGATAATGAATGAAAGGTGTATCTAGTCCCAAAACTTGGCTCTTTCATATAGAGTTATAGTAGTGTTCCCCACAAACTAGAAATTTCATTCATCCTTATGCTACTATGTAGTAGAGATGCTTAAATAACAACCCCTGATAATGAAGCTAGGATGTACGAGTGACCTCTAGGTTTTAGATAGACCTTAATTTATGACAAATCCCCATGATGTTTAAAGTTGGTCTTGAGTAACTGGTATAATAAGAAATATGCATGTATGAAAATGAATAATGATGTAATATTGTTTTGGTTTAGTCATTAACATGATCTTATTCTTAGTTCTTTTATTTTAAAGGAAAACAAAAAGTGAAGTTGTATGAATATCTAAAGCTAACTAACCACATACAATTTTTTTTTATTTATATACATACTATCCTATGCTATATAAAAGAAAGAAAAACTATGTATTCAAGTGTAAGAACTTTTCCAATGTAACCATGTGCGAAGCAAAATGAAAAACATACCTATATCCACATATGAAAAAGTTAAAGCAGTAATTACCTGGATGTGGAGAATCAACCGACTTACTTGCTTTTGTAACAGAAGGTGTCGAAGGAAGGAATGGTATTGTGGCCTCGTTACCTCTTGGGACCATCTTTCGATGTAATCTTGATACTCACCTTCCTTTCTCATGCCATGCAGATCCTCTTTTTCCGAATGTTCAATTGCTTGAGTACATGAAAGATCTGTTGATAGATATGTGGAGAACTCTTCAATTTCAGGTCTCTCTCCATCAAATGTAGTCTCCAAGTTTTTGGTTTCCTTGGTAGATTGGCAAGGAGAGTCAGTTTGTAGATCATGGAATTGTGGTTCTTCTATTATTCCTGGAGAGGTAGATAAATTCTTGACTTCTGTCAAGATATGTTCTTCTTGAGAAGAAGAAATTGAAATCCCAGCTGCTGCTAGGATTTGAGAGAGTTCTCTCATATGAATAAGCACCTTTGAATCCATGTCATCGGTTCATAGGTTCTTCCTCACACATGGGTTAGTGTCTAGGGTTCTTACATCACCCAAATATATAGATATATATTTTAATGATTTGAATAAAAAAATACAAAACAAATTTAATCAAACTAAATATTAAGAAGTAGTTGCAAATTGAAGAATAGATCACACCTATAGCACTTGCAGAAAAAGAAAGTAAACTTTGTGAAATAAATTGCGGAAAATTGAACATTCTAAATAAAACAAAAATAACAAAAAAAAAATAACAAATCAATGGAAAATAAATAACACTTTTGCGAAAAAGGAACAACAAGGATTTGGGGCAACCCACTAAAGTGGATGCGTCAAGCTGTTACACCACGGAAATTCCGTAGTGAGGTTGTCTTTGTGTCTTACAGTTTCCCCTCTCCCTTGTTGTGTAATGTAAAGGACACCTATCTACCTACACTTCAACCCCTTTAGCACCTCCCCAGAAATGGTGCCAAAATGTTGGTGAAAATATATGCTATCTAATTCAACACTTAAATTGTCAACCCGGGAAGGTAGCTTATGAGATGCAAACACTATATGTATAGGATTGAAGGCTTGAACTAATCTAAGCTAATCTGAAGCTAGTAATCTACCTAAAATTGAGTAAGGGTTCTGAACTATCAAACATATCAGACCTAACCTAACAACTTGAATAGATTGCAATGATTTCGAATGTAGAACTAACCTAATCATCAATTCAAATCTATGCTATTCCAAGGTCTAAGCATGCATTCTAATGACTACTTGGAAATTGAAATATTTAATGCATATCTAGTCTCTACCTTATCAAGACTTCAAATCATCAGATACAAAAGTAACCTAAGCAAACCTAAGCATATTCAAATCGCTGGAAATGAACTCAATTTGTAAGCAAATCAGAAAACAAGGCATTGCTATTCTACTTCTAGAATGAATCAAACTATAAACTAAGTCATTTTAAGCAACTATGAAAAAGTGATGCAACTAATCTATACTTCGAAAAACAAGTTTATGCTAGGCTAGTTAAACTAATCTTCAATCGAAAATTCATAACAATTACCTTGAGATTATGATATTTTTGAAATCCAAATGAGATTACTAAGCTTGAAGTAAAAACCAACTTCTATTTGTAGAAATGAACTGAGCTAAGCTAAGAATGGAATCAACAATAACATGCTATAAAAACAGAGAAGAAGTATTGGTTGTAAATTCAAATGCAAATTGGAAATGAGTGCTGGAGGTTCTTGTAGTTAAAAAAAGGAAAAAGGACTAAAATGAAAATGGAGTTTAAATAAATTCTATGATAACATTATGCTATTCAAAATAAGACTTTGACTGTAAATATAAGTGCTGGTCAGTTACAGGAGGTAAATGCAATTCCAAATTCAAAAAATTAAACCCTAATTAACCATAAAAACACAACATAAAATATTAAAGATCGAATGACAGCCTGAATGATGAAAATTATACAATCTATGAATAAAAACAAGCTAAATGATTCTAATACCAGCTGGGTTTTTGCATCCTACTTTATGGTTCAAGCATGAAAGAAAATAAGCTATTTAAACCAAAAACCAAGAAGCAACTACACTACTTTGCATTCAAAATGAGAAAATGATTTCTTATTGCTTGGTAAAATAGAGTTAAAATGTAGATATATTTAATCATTTCTATAGTAAAAATAACAGATCTAAATCCCGCTGCAAATTAATCTTGAAATACTGAAAACAAGTTTGAATGCTAACTAGTTACAAATGCAAAGCAGAAAGATAATCTGAAAGGAAATGCTAATGACTGGTCATTTAAATTTTGAACGTACAAATTACATATAAACAACAGAGAATTGTGATTTATAAACAACTAAACATCATCTACAGGAAAATGAAATATACACACACTGGAAATTAAAATTACTTATCTGCAAATAAAAGTAAATTGTTGAATATGCACAAATGAAACCTCTGGTTGTTGAGGGGCCCTTCTAAAAAACAGAGGATGTCTACGCTAATCTGGAAACGAAACTAACAACCGAGCAGAGCTTTTGTATTATATCAGAAGAAAAATTTACAAAAATGTTCTCTGTCTATTCTTCACAACCCTGGGCGTGTTTTATAGTTTTTTACAAAGGAGAGCAGGTCGACCCTTTCAGTGGTCGACCTCTCTAAAAATAGAAGGTCTTTACTGCTGCAGAAATGACTCATTAAAACAGGAACAAACTTAGAAAAATGGCCAACCACGTTTTGACATTTTATGGGCAAGTTGGCTTCAAGGAATCACAGGCTGCTCTCAAACAGCTTTGAATTTCCACAAAATTCCTCACGGGGACCTAAATAGGCCTATTCTGCACAAAACTTATGTGCCAGAATTTTCAGTTTCGCCTCTGTTTGCCCACAAATCCAGCCCGAAATTCTGTTGTCTGTTAAAAACACGTTTTTAAGAGAATCTTTGAAAATGAATGAAGGTCCGAATGCGCGTCCGGATGAGAATGATAGTCTGAATGGGAGTTCGGATGAGAACGACGATTTATATGGGCGTCTGAATGACCTGTAATTGAAATTAGTTTATAAATATGATTTATGGGTTGAATTTCCGCTGGGTTGTTTATTGACTGATGTGTTGGCTTGATGGTTTCCTGGATTCCTGGAATTGTTGGTGAATCATGCCTTGAATACAACATCCATTAAAACATGCCATCCGTTCTTCACACGAGTATGAGCCAAAAGACATTGTGCGTTGATATGGCATGTATGTAAAAACAATAGGCCTAATCTCCCTTCTCCTTGTAATCCTGCATAACAAACAAGTAAAATGAAAAGTTAACAAACAACATAGTTTTGAAAAGCCATGTTATATATTTAAAAGGATTAAAAAAAGTGACATATCAATGTAACTTCATTTCAATACTTAACTCAAATGGTCTTTTAATGCTTTAATTCAAATGACTTTTCTTTTATATATTCTAATACTTAATTCAAATGGTTTTATTTAATAATTTAAATAAATTCTTTAATAGCATTTTAGTATTCGTTTATTTGTTATTTGTTTAAATTTGAAAAGCAAGAAGTTTATCATTAACTCATACTTTCATTTTCACTTGCAGGTATTTACAGCACTAGCAAGAATCGGAAGATCAACCAAACCAATAACCCTAGTAGAAAACATGCCATCAAACCCAATGCAAAACTCGAGATGGAATGGAGTGCCGAATGGGGTACCAGAATGAGGGTTGTATGGACCATAATACATCAAAAAGAAGTATGTTAGGATTTCTTTACGTTTAAGGATTTTCATTAATAAAATAAAGTAAAGATAGCCTTATTGAACATATATGTACTAAATTATGGTAAATAGTCCAAAAAATTAATCATTATAAAGAACAATTCATGGATCCCAACAAAATCTTCTCACCATCATCAAAAGAAGAAAGATCTCTCTCACATTAGATGCTACACATGTGATGAGAAGGGACACTATTCCTCAGAATGTCCTAGGAACAGAAAGGGCTTCAACAACAACAAGAAGAAATACAACAAGAAGAGATATCATGATCATGCTGCTAAGGATGATGAACCTCCCAGGAAGAATACTAAGGTAGAAAGTGCACACTCTTCAAGTGATGAAGAATATGTTCTAATCTCTGCTCTCACAGTTACTATTACACATGGGTGTAATGATTGGATTATTGATAGTGGGGCTTCCAAAAATATGACGGGATTTAAAGAATCTCTTATGGACCTATCTAAACATGATTCACCTCATAAGGTGAAATTTGGGGATGACTATCAATACCCTATAAAAGGAAGTGGTGAAGCTTCCTACAAATTAGACTCTGGGAAGTATTTAAAGATGAAAGATGTTCTATATGTACCTAGACTCAAGAAGAATCTTCTCTCCATATCATATTTGGATGCAAAGGGGATGATAGTTGTATTTGTGGATGGCCAGGTACTTATGTGGCCAAAAGGTAAGCCATAGATGATGCAGTAGTGATTGAAGAGCAAGAGGGAGGATTGTACAAATTGAAGGGACAACCTGAACATGCCATGGTACATGAATCCATGGAGCCAAGTGAACTTTGGCATAGAAGGCTTGCACATGTGCACTATAGAGCACTACCAATTGCAAGCAAAGCAGTAGAAGGCCTTCCTGAAATTCAGTCAAAGCATGAAGGTGTTTGCAAAGGATGTGCAAAAGGAAAGAACACAAAGAAGGCATTTCCAAGCAGTGAAAGCAAGGCAAAAGGAATCTTGGAGATTATCCACTCCGATGTATGCGGTCCGATGTCATCCAGTTCTCTGAGTGGGTATGTATATTATGTTTCTTTCATTGATGATTTCTCTAGGAAGACTTGGGTCTATTTATTAAAGAACAAAGATGAAGTGTTTGATAAGTTCAAGGAATTCAAAGCCTTGATAGAAAACCAAACTGATAAGAAGATCAAGACCTTTAGATCCGACAATGGCGGTGAATTCACTTCAGGGGACTTAAAGAAGTTATGTAGTGATTTAGGGATTAAGAGGGAGTCGACCACTCCTTACAATCCACAACAAAATATGGTTGTAGAAAGGAAGAATAGAACAATCATGGAAGCAGCACGTGCAATGCTTCATGACCAAGATCTACCTATGCACCTATGGGAAGAAGCAGCCAGGATAGTTATATATGTAAAAAATAGAACACCACACAATATACTTGACAACAAGACACCATAAGAAGTTTTCTCTGGTGAGAAACCAAAAGTTAGCCATCTCAGGATATTTGGCTGTCCAGTATATACACATGTTCCAAAAGAAAAGAGGACAAAGTTAGATCCTTTAGGAAAGAAGGGTATATTTGTGGGGTACAGTGAAAACTCAAAGGCATACATAATCTACTTTCCAAGGTTCAAGAAGATTGACATTAGAAGGGATGTGACTTTTGATGAAGACTCAACATACATCAAATCGAAGAAGCCACCTGTGGAAGACAATGAAGAACCAAGAGTACCCATAATACAAGACACCACCATGAACGAAGTAATTCCAGAAGAGGATCGTAAAATAGAAGATCCACAAGAACCTGTAGATCCACCCTGTGAGAAGAACTCTCGCAAGAGGAAACCAACATGGGCTAGAGAGCTCATCCAAGATGCAAAAAGGTATGGTATTCCAGAGGAGGAACACAGAGAAAGAAAAAGGACAAGGTCACACACCAGCTATGTTTCCTTACTCCGTGACATAATGAACAAAGAACCCTCCAATTATGAAGAAGCAACATAAAAGAAAGAATGGAAGGATTCCATGGTCGAGGAATACCAGTCGATCATGAAGGATGATGTTTGGGATGTGGTCCCAAGACTAGAAGGGAAGTCTGTTGTGACTTCCAAGTGGATCTACAAGATCAAACATGCTGCGGATGGTAGCATAGAGAAATACAAGGCAAGGTTTGTGGCTCGTGGCTTCTCCCAGAAAGAAGGGATAGATTATGAAGAGACTTTTGCACTTGTAGCTAGATACACTTCCATCAAAACAATACTTGCTTTGGCTGCAGTAATGAAGTGGAAGATACACCAAATGGATGTCAAGATAACTTTCTTGAATGGTGTAGTCGAAGAGGAAGTGTATGTGGAGTAGCCACTCGGTTTTGAGACACATGACAGGGAGTCATATGTGTGCAAGTTAAAGAAATCCTTGTATGTCTTGAAGAAAGCACCCAGGACATGGTACAACAGGATAGACAACTTCCTATCCAGTTCGGGCTTTACCAGGAGTAAAGCGGATTCCAACCTTTGCTACAAAATTAAGGAAGGCAATCCAATTATACTCCTATTGTATGTGGATGACTTGTTTGTGACAAGTGAGGATAGGTTGATTGCCGACACAAAGAGGAAGCTTACTGCCGAGTTCGAGATGAAGGACTTGGGTATGATGCATTACTTTCTAGGTATAGAGGTGTGGCAGAGTGTAGATGGAATCTTCCTTGGACAAGGGAAGTATGCAATAGAGATCCTGAAGCGGTTCAGGATGATGGAATGCAAGGCCATGGTCACACCTATAGCATCGATATTGAATATATTGAGTGATGCTTCATCAGAGTTGGTTGATGCCACGATATATCATCAGATGATTGGGTCCTTGATGTACCTGACGAACAAGAGACCTGATATTTGCTTTGCTGTGAACACCTTGAGCCAGTTCCTGACAGATCCTAGACATGTTCACTTGATTGCTGTAAAGCATATTCTGAGGTACCTGAAGGGTACGGTTGATTATGGTCTCAAGTATGATGCGAATCAAAAATTTAACCTGGAGGGTTATGTTGATTCAGATTGGGCAAGCAGTGCCACAGATAGGAAGATCACTTAGGGGTGCTGCTTCAGTATGGTATTAGGTGTGATCTCTTTGTTTAGAAGGAATAAATCCTGCATAGCACTGAGTACAGTAGAAGCAGAGTATGCCGCAGCTTGTTCGACCAGTTGTGAGGCAGTATGGCTAAGGAAGCTACTGTCTGATTTGTTTAATCTCTAGTTGGATGCTACTTGTATCTTTTGTGACAACTAGAGTTGTGTGAAGTTGTCATAGAACCCAGTGTTCCATGACAAGTCGAAGCACATCGAGATCAAGTATCACGATATCAGGGATATGGTGCAGAGAGGAGCAATGAAGCTCCTGTATGTTGCGACAGATGAGCAGATTGCAGATGTGTTGACCAAACCACTAGCCAGAGTGAAGTTCGAGTACTTCAGAGAGAGGCTTGGTGTTCTTTAGATAGAATATACTTCGAGGAGGAAGTGATGGACACATTTGGAGGAGCCATTCCAATCATGGTTGTAGGAGGCTAATTTCCATGGCTGTGGATGTAAGTGTGGTGTGATGAGCATCAGGATGATGCTCCAGATGATGTTCTGTATGATGATGATCAGGATGATCATGTGATGATCATATGCATCAGGATGATGCTATGATGATGATTAGGATGATCATGTGATGATGATATGCATCAAGATGATTCTATGATGATGATGAGGATGATCATGTGATGATGATATGCATAAAAATGATGCACTGTATGATGATGATTAGTATGATCATGAGCATTAGGATGATGCTCCATGCGGAGATGATCAGTGTGATCATGAGTATCAGGATGATACTCTGTGGCCGTGGACAGGTTGTGCAATCATATGTAATCAGTCCTGGAGATCCGGACAGGTTGTGCTAGTCACGTAAAAGTCCTGGGATGCTCTTTAGAGATTGTGCAGGTCGTAATATGCTCTTTTAAGGTATTGTGGAGCTCACATGTAATCAGTCCTGGAGATCCGAACAGGTTGTGCTAGTCACATAAAAGTCCTGGGATGCTCTTTAGAGATCTTGCAGTTCGCAAGATGCTCTTTTAAGGTTTTGTGGAGATCACATGTAATCAGTCCTGGAGATCCAGACAGGTTGTTCTAGTCACGTAAAATTCCTGGGATGCTCTTTAGAGATCTTGCAGGTTGCAAGATGCTCTTTTAAGGTTTTGTGGAGGTCACATGTAATAGCCCCCTGGGAGATCCTATAGGTTGAGTAGTAAGCTCGCAATCAGTCCTGGGATGCTCTTTCGATGTTTTTTTGACATACATAATCAGCCCTGAGAATTCCACATGATGGCCTACTCGTAGAGATGATGAATATCTACAGGAGGCTAGGCCTACATCCAACATGTAAAAGGGTTGGCTCTGTAGAACTTCCTATGACGAGAAGAATTGAGAGATAGCACTAGTGATCGAGATGACGAGTGCAACAGCAGTGACGATGATGCTCCGTGATCCAGTGACGATGATCCAGCTCCAGAATTGAAGACTTGTGCCTATATGTATTGATGACCTATGTCAAGAGAATACCTTCCTAGTTAAGAGGGAGTGCTGATGTATTTGTAACTTCGGAAGATATTCACTTGTATAATGTATTACATTTGTACTTTATTGTATCCCCAACAGAGATGTATTATTCCTTCGATTGGAAGTGTCCTCATTTTTATTTGCAAGTGTCGCAAGTTACATTGTAAGTGTCATAACTTATATTTGATGGGTTATTAGACCACCTTGGTGGGGTCGGCCTTGTGTGAGTCATGTGGATGGGTTATTAGGATTCCTTAGGAAGTCGACCCATTTAGGGTTAAAAGCAGGTTAAGTTGTTGTATAAATAGAGAGTTTGACTCTCTCATTTTACTCATTCACTCACTCATCCAACTCACATAGTTAAGAGAGAGGAGGGAGCACAAGTGGAGGAGGAGTAGGTGCTGAAGACATCTATCTTTTGGGGTTTTATCTTTGTGATCTTTGTATTGGTGCTCATTCTATCTTTGAGGATGTTGCGGGTTTTTTCACCTTCTTGGTTTTCCCCGGTGAAATGCTTTGTGTCCATTGTCTCTTGTGATTCTTATGTTGTGCTTGTTATTCTCTTAGTGATCCTAGATAATATTGAATGAAATTATCGGAAAAAATAACACTTGGGTCCACCCTAATAAATCCAAGAGTTAGCCAAGTTTTTTTTTCCCAAACTTATAAATATTTTTCCCAAAGGAACCCGAAGATCTTGACCTTTGAGGAACGATTCACTTAATCCCAAAAGCACAACAACCCTGTAAACCAATTTTGACTAAATTATTTCTTTTTACAAAATATTATACATGTGCTAACAACATTCAAGCCTGAAAACCAGGTACAATATGCATGATGCTTTATTGTAAATTGTGGTCAGTTGTTTGGGCACTCTCATGGTTAATTCCATTCAATAAAAATGCAAATCATGGTTAATTACTTTAATTGAGTTGTTGTTGGCTATCCATGTCCCATTTTCCAGCTTGTTCGAGTGCTGGAATTTTTTTTTGTGCACTCTCCCTCACTGCATTTCACCCAAATGGAGGTAGACACATTCACACCTTTGATCACCAAATTAGTACAAAACACTAAAAATTGGTTGACTGCAATGTTGGTTTGGATCACAGCACTGATATCCACCTAAGTGAATATTTTTGGATTGTGTTTTGCCACAATTGCTTTCAATTTCATTCATCATCATATTAATATGATTATTGACAAATTTTCCTAGTAATATTTGTTTTCGAGACATGCCCTATTATCTCATTACCAAAAGAAATTTGAGTGATCATAAAATGTCTTCAAATTTTCTCCTCGTTCCATGCTTAAGTAGTTTTTGTTCTTTGCAAGCATTATCAATGACTTATAACCCTCTGCTTCCAATCACATTTCCAAATTCAAAAATTTCAAGATGAGGATAGAGTCCAACCAATTTACAATGATTCTTTGTGCTCAAATTATACACTGAATATCCAATTGTCTTAAGGGCATAAGATTTTGGGAATTTAGCAGGTATCTTAGCTTCCATTATGAAGTTTGGTCCTAGCAATAATGTTTTCATAGATTTGCAACCATGCCTCACTTCCTCAAAGAATATTTTGTAGAAGACCAAAGCTATAGCTTGAGATCATACAATCTCTTTGTATGAACTCAAGTTGATCATTAGAAAGGTGCCGTTGTTGAGCTAGAAAAGAAAATTTCTCAAATATCCACTATGAACTATCACAAACTGCTGGGCCACTATTGATCAAGAATTTTTGACAAGCATTTCTTACAACATCTTCAATTGTTTGTATCCATCCGAATTGACTCAATATAAATCAAATTCTTATCCCTGCAAACTATATTCACCATTATATAAATTTAGTTATTTTTCACTTAGTGATGATAGAATCATTAATGGCTTCTCCATGCTTGCATCACTATCCATGCACTTTGGCAGTTTCTTATTCCCTGCATTCCATATCCTTTTCAAAATCCTCCAAGGAAAAATTCCACATATGAAGTGCTCTTTCTAAAAGAAGTGCATAAGTTCTAGACCACTGGAACATCTATTATACAATCCATTTTACAACGTAGTCAATTTGGCAAGTGCAGATCAGGATTTGTGACAACAAAAAATGTAATCACGCTCTTCCCTTTCTGTGTCATGAAGTTCAAACTTCACATTAAATATTTATCCCTTCATCAACGACTAGCATCAATATCGGGTCCTGAAAGCACTGTGGAATATTTGACATTTAGAGGCTCGGTTCTTGGTATCCAGTCACATAGCATGAATTGTGAATGTTGTCCATGGATGCTTGGCATTTTGCCTCTGATGGCTATGAAGGAATTTTCTCTACACCCTCGCTCTTGCCTTGACATATGGATGATGTCCCGGTTATGTTTTAATGCAATGTGACTTTCATCCCACATGCATCAAAATATATTACATTAAATTATTTAGATACAACCATATGAAAATATATACACAACAAGTAGCGCACAAGGGTTTGACCATGGCTTGCTTCACAGGATTTATTCACGATACTTGGATGATGTGGAGCATTTCAAGTGATGTTTGGTGGCATTCAATGTTCACTTGGGATTTGGTGGGTTTGATTGGGTTCGATACATGAAAAACCAAAAAATATTTTTGCCAAAATTTATTAAAATATAAAACTCATTATAATCAAAATGGTCTTTTAACAAACTTGGCAAAATTGATAAAAGGTAAAAGAACTAAGATAGGGTCATTTTAACATTTTGAAAAGGAAACAAAGAACATAGAATAGACCTTAAATTGTACAATGAAAGACAATGATGTTTTACAAAACTTCACCAAATTTCAAGTGGGATTTCACTACAGAATCATGAAATTCTTCCACAACATTCACTAGATTGAGATTGAGACGAAAGGAAATCAGGAAAATTTTACACGAATTTGGCATAGGTTCAAATATTTTTACAAGTTTTTGTGCTAACAAAAGGACACATCCCGTCGTCTCACAACGGCTACCAAGTCGTTGTAGGCTCCAGAGCATATATATGTATGTGGTGTTCTATCATATATTTAAAGTAAAGGATGGAATTGCATCCTAAGTTCAGTGTGCAGTGACATCTACCCATAGCCTCTATGCATAAGCATATGTATGTGGACTTTTGGTTCAATTGAAAAGAAAGACTAGAGAAAGTAATGTCACTAACTTTGCTTGAAGTTTGGCTATATTGAGCATGCAAAGGGTGCAGTATTTTTTTATATATATGTGAAATAGAGTGGACTTGCTCTTTTTGCTGAGCATTGGCCGATGGCACCAAATAAACCAAGCGGCCAACTTGTGAACCAAATCTGAAAACAATTAAATTGCGATCGGAGAAGCTTGATCTCAGTTGCTAGTGACTTGCAAAAAATACCAAAGCGATCAATATAATTAGTTAGAGTATATTCCTTTTAAGAAGGTACAATAATTGAAAAAATCAAGGTGCACATGTAGTCATAAGAGAGGTGTCATGTCACTATACTAGGGTAGAAATATAAAGGGGTATAAAAATGTTGATGAAAAAAAATACCTACAATATCTGGTGAAAATAGGTGTTTTTTAATTGGGAAGGTGTATTCAGACAGGGTTAAATAAAACTATCTTGGGAGGTATTTTCAAATATCTAGTGAAATTATGGGTATTGTTTAATATGCCATGAATGCATGCACTATGTCATATGTCCATTGAGTGAATCCCCAGTGTGCTTGAGCCAAAGTTCATTGTGATCTATGTTTCAACCAAAATGTAATTGGCTCATTATTTTAAATTTTTATGAATCATGTGGGATAATTCCCTCAAAGGAAAATAGTTATAAGTATTCCATTTGGGAAAAGTTGTCAAGTAATATAGTCGTGATCATGATTGAATCCCACTAACAAGTAATTATGCTACTTATATCACTTGTTTAGTCAAATATTGTGAAGAACCTGCAACAATTAATTAATGAGAATACACGAGATAACATAAATAACAGAACTCAGAATCGCTTTATTGATCGCAGGCCGCTTCGAGGGGGAAACCTCCTTTGAGCAAGCTCAATACAAACAACTTCACGGTACCTTCATTGGCCTCAACAAACACTTATATACTAAGTCTATGCCCAATACTATGCGTCAATACCATGGGACATATAATACTACGGGACGACTTACAAAGCATATGCGTCCAATACTATGGCTCAATACCATGGGCTAATACAAACTATGGATCAATAAATACTACAGGACGACTTACAATGCATATGCATCCAACAACAATATACTAACAAAGTAAAGAGAAGGGTTGAAATGGATTCCTAACATCCGCTCTCCCTTAGAAAAATATTTGTCCTCAAATCTTTAGATGTGGAAATTGATGTAAAATCTGAAGGAGTGGTTCCCTTGTAGCATCCTCGGGTTGGATTCTGGGCCACTGATGCCTTTTGAGTTTCAGGGAAGATTGCTTGGAAGGCTGTAGACGAAGAAGAACCATATCAACTACGTGAAAAGTGCGCTTAGAACGGTGCTGATCGGTTTGTTGTTTCAGTCGAATTCTTGCCATGTGAAGATTGTCCTGCAGAATGAGAAGAATTTGATCGCGGTTTCGAAGAACCGAGTCAATTACCTGAACTGGGGAGCTGCTGAGGGTGTATGGAAGAAGAACTGGTGGTGCCTATCCATAGATTGCTTCATATGGTGTCCTTTTAGATGTGGTATCATACCACTGGAGCGCTACGAGGAAATCCATAGAAATAGTTGTCCAAATCTATGTAGGTATGGGCAAGGGTTCAAGCAGTCCCGAAAGGAGTGTCGTTTCACCCTTGTTGACCTGGAAAGTATCACAGTCAACCACCATTTATTGAATTTTCGTTTGCAGTCCATGCCAAAAGAAGTTACATTTTTCTCGGTCATACTTTTTAAGGAACCCAAAGCGCCCTGCCGATGAAGAAGCATGGAGTTCATAGAAGTGATAGCCTTGTTGAACAGATTGCAACCAATTTGGAACAAGCAAAGAAATAGCTGTAAGAGAAACCGGGTCATCAAATGTGCGAGAAGGAGCATCTGCCACCATATTGTCCTTACCCTTCTTGTAAGTGATCGCATAGGAAGAACCCATGAGTTGGATAACCCATTTCAGGCATTCTCGGGAGGAGACCTATTGTTCCAGGAAATTTTCCAGACTCTCGAGATCAGTCTTGATGCATAAATAATTCCTTAATAGGTAGGGATGCCACTTCTGTACTACATGCAAAGTAGAGAGCATTTCCTGCTGAGATGTAGATGCGGATAAATTCTTACCGGAAAGGTATCTTGAAGGTGACAGTCCCACTGGTTCAGCAAAGACACTTGCATATCTATCCAAGGAAGAAGTGGAGACCGTTGATGGGTGCATCTGAATGGAATGGAGTTGAGCGATGACACCATGTGAATTCTTCTTAAGGATCTTTTCCAGGTGATGTGAACTGATGATGCAGAGAGATCCTTGTTGTAAGCCCGTAAATTTTTGTTTCCCATTGACTAAAAACTGCATCCAAAGTTCAGCAAAATCCCATAAGATGGGGCCAAGTATGCATAACCATTTAATGCCCAAAACCACATAACATCCGCCTAGGGACAAGGAAAACATGTCATAGCGCAGGTTATAATCTTCCAGAGAGATACGTACATTGTGACACTTCCCCTTGAAAGGTAAGGTGCCCCCATTGGAAACCATGACTTCAAAGTTGGAGCAAGGATGGACAAAACAATCAGCCTATTTGGCGATCCGAGGGTCAATGAAGTTATGAGTGCTACCAGAATAAATGAGTATTGTAAGAGGGAGCTTCTTGAAGTAACCCCTGACCCACATTGTTTGGGGGGTGGTGATGCCGGATAAAGCATGGAGAGATATCTCTGGTTGGTCATCCTAAGATGGGGGGTCAATAGGCGGCTCTTGAATGTTGACCTGATCATCCATTGTATCTGGAGCATCTTCACCAATTTTAGAGGCAGGTGAAGAATCCATATCCAAGAGATAGAGATTTTGCTGACCACATTTATGTCCCCGAGTGAATTTATCATCACAATTATAACAAATCCATTTTTCTCTTTGTGCCTACATCTCTGTTTTAGACAAATGCTTGATAGGAGTTGGTCGAGGAGCTAGCGGGATGGGAGGTCGTTGAGAACCTATATTTCGGAAGGGAACAAAAGTGGGTTTGGAGTGATTTTGGGTTGCAATCTTGTCTTCTGTCGACTTAGCCAACCTTGGGGTTTCCATCATTGTGTTGGGATAGAACATTTTAATCTCTGAGCGGATTTCATCCTTAAGACCACTGATAAAACAACTACTGTAGAATTCATCAGACAATCCTTCTGTGTGATTGGCTAGTTTCTCAAATTCTGTCTGATACTCTCTCACAGTGCCAATTCGGCGAAGTTTAGTGAGGGCTCCTATGAAGTCATCAAAATCACTAGGACCAAATCGTTGCAAAAGGAGCTAGCAAAAATTTGGCCATTTTGGCTCTTCATGAGCCTTGATGTACCAACAGTACCATTGAAGAGCTTCCCGTTCCAAATGAAATGATGCAAGTGGAACTTTGTTGACATCAAAAGTATTATGCAAACTGAAATACCGTTCTGCATGATAGATCCATCCAGTCGGATTAGTATCATTGAAGCAAGGAAAATCAAGCTTAGGACCACGGAAATTGTTGGAAGAAGAGAACCCATTTTTTGATGAAGACTCGGACTGTCATTTGTTGTTCATGGCTGAATGCTCAAGATGGAGGCTGAGAAATTTTTCATCCAGATCCTGGAGTTTGGTTTGGATGGCTGCAAGTGCTTCCTCCATGGTTTTTGCTCCTACACGGGTGACAACCATAACCAAATTTTGTTTGTTTGTTTGTTTGGGAAATGGGTATAAAAACACAAACATAAGCTTATTTAGTAAAGGGAAATTTGGATTTGGGAAAAACTCTGATGGGTAATTGGGGTTTGACTAGGTTTTGGACACTTTAGAATGGACAGGGAAGCAAAAAATGAGGATTTCAGAAGCGGGGTGAAAGAATGGGAAAATTTGTCAGAGAGGGACAAAGAAGCAGAAATAGGGAATGAACACGGTGGAAAAATTTGGAGGCGACTGGGTGAAAATTGAAGAAGTTATCGAAAACCCTAAAAATAGATAAATGTGAGATTTCTTGCTTTGGGAAGTAGAATTTGGGATAGGGTCCTCATGAATGAAATATGCAAAATGGTATTGCAGGGGTGTCCGAGAAGTTTCAATGGAAACAGAGTTAAAACAAGGGAGATATAGCGAAAAAATGGAATTTTATACTCCTTTTTTTTCATTCAGAAATGGATCTGCAATGACACAGAAGGGATCGGAACAATTGGATCTACAATCACGCGGAAGGGATCAACAACAGATGGATTTGAAAGGACGCCGAATGGATCGAAAATGGCTAGATCTGGAATGGCTTTCAGAATAGATCGAAAATGGCTGGATCGAGAATGAATTTCAGAATGGATCTGAAACGGCTAGATCTGAAACGAATCAGAATATATATGAAATGGCGCGGAAGTGATCAGCAACAGTTCACCTGAAAATAGATATGGACCCCAGGTATGTTCGGATTCCTAACAGTTCAGGGGTTTCACTCGGCCACCAATGTTGTTTGACAGATTGTGTATTGAGGCAGTACCCCTCACTCCACGGCTCAGGTAAAACTGATAACTGCTTTTCCACAAACGACAACTCTTGGTTTACCTCACAGGTGGGAACTAGTCAATAAGGTAGGGGTTGTTGCCCTTTTCGTTGGTAGGTCCTCTCAATGGGATAGCTACTTTGGGGTTCCCGTGGTACTCCTCACAATGAGCTTTAGGGCTTATGCCCAAGTACTTCCCACAGTTAATCGGATAGGTATTATTCCCAGATACAAACTTGTAACAGATGTGAAATTTTTTTTTGGCAGAAATTCCACCCAACGAGCCCAAGAAAGTGCTCTGATACCAGATGAGAAGAACCTGCAACAATTACTTAATGAGAATACACGAGATAACAGAAATAACATAACTCAGAATCGCTTTATTGATCACATGCCACTTCGAGGGGGCAACCTCCTTTGAGCAAGCTCAACACAAATAACTCCACGATACCTTCATTGGCCTCAACACACACTTATATACTAAGTCTACGCCCAATACTATGGGTCAATACCATGGGACATATAATACTACGGGATGACTTACAAAGCATATCCATCCAATACTATGGGTCAATACCATGGGCTAATACAAACTATGGATCAACAAATACTACGGGACGACTTACAAAGCATATGCGTCCAACAACAATATACTAACAAAGTAAAGAGAAGGGTTGACACGGGTTCCTAACAAATATTCACCAAGACCTTACAATGTTTTCTAATTTAATGAAATTTTAGAATTTAGAAATTAAAAAGTTTCAAGGTCTAATTCTTTGAAGGGTGCTAGCTCAATGGAATAGCACATGCTTTACAAGCGGGAGGTTGGTGGTTCGATTCCATCGTGCCCTAATATTCATAGGGAATTTTGACGATTGCTATCTGTTCCTAAATATGTATCAATACCGAGGTTCGTTAAAAATGCATCATCAAAATTCATTTTTTATATATGAAATAGTGATGGTCAACGAATGTCTCCATTTATGCATCAATAGTGATGGCCATGAAAGGTCGATCGCCATAAATCATTGTTGTTCATAAATGTTGACAGTCACTATCCGTCATTATAATCATGATTCGTGACAGACCTTGAATGTCACCACATCACCTATACTTTTGGTGACGCGGCCTTTGGCGATGTTCAATTTTTGGTGACATAGGCTCTTTTGACCATCACCAATGAGCTTATGGTGACATTTTTCAGCCCTCACCAAAATATGCAATGGTGACTGTCAATGGACGTTACCAAAAAAATAGTGAGGGCCATGAAAGGTCCATCACCATAAATCATAGTTGTTCATATGAAATGGTGATAGTCACGATCCGTCATTATAATCATTATTCGTGATGGACCTTGAATGTCACCACATCACCTATACTTTTGGTGATGAGGCCTTTGGTGGCATTCAGTTTTGGGTGGCGAACACTCTTTTGACCCTCACTAATGAGCTTATGGTGACCTTTTTCGACCCTCACCAATGACCTTTTTGTTGTAGTGTTAATGGTGACTTGTCTCTTGTTATAAATTGGATGAAGGACTCCTCAAACAATCATGATATCGATCTCATTCAACTGGATAGAAATTAAAATTGATTACTAGATCTTTCCAAAATATCACATTCCAACATGATTTTCATGAGTATAATCATATTTCTATCCAAATAGGAGCTAGAAATGATTGTGGTTTCAATCTACATAGAGGATTTCCGAGATGGATCAATGGTCTCCTCTCAACCAATATCTTTTTGTTTCGGTTCTATTGTAGATGTTGAAGGAAGTATATTCTCAGACAATAATGTTGTTATCTATGAATACTCTAAATAAAATATATTAGAAAACTGAAAGATGGCTAAGCTAGCTCGATTTTTTATTGTTATTTTTTTCATGTGCTAGGGGAACCCGTAGATTGTATTTTTTGATATGATGAATGGAAAGTACACTTTTTTTTCCTGGGAATATATATATATATAGATATATATATATATATATATATATATATGAGACAAGGGTACAATTATAACAATTAAAGATTCTAATAAACCATTAAAGGGTTCATTCCACTATTAAAGACAACTCTAATATAGTAATAAAAATACAATAACTCAATATTTATGGGGTCAACACCAAGACAAGTGTCACAACACAAAATACATGCATCATTCAATTAAAGGGAGGGTGATTTGTCATGCTTCACATCACATCCCTTGCTGCAACTTTAATTTGAATGAAGAAAGGGGCCAATTCAATGCATGTGGGTACATTCCATGTTTAAGGCCCACCATTTGGCCTTGATTCCATAGACTAAAGCATTTAGATATTTGGCATGGAATTCTTGGAATGGTTTGATATCGGGAAGGTTATTCTGCTTGGCCTTGAGGAATAGGGAACTGGATTCAAATTATCCTATTTTTTTGTAGGCATTGAGTCATTATGCACTGGTCAAATGGTTTCCACCTAGTGACTTGGCCAACATTTATGGGCATCCTAATCATTGCACCTTTTGTGTGGATTTAGGCCTTTGTTGGTAAATACATCATTGTGAAAGACATTAGGAGAGCCTGGCTCTTATTATGAGGATATGGGAAGCTTGTGAAAAGGAATGGGAGATAATTATGTGAGGGACCTAAGAGACACAAGAAGGAGTGTTATCAAGATGAAATCCTAGTCAGAGAAGCATAAAGGAAAGATGGTCCTTTTGGAAGTAGGAGAAGAAAACAATAGGGAGAATCTTGAGGAAATGGAGGAACAAATTAAAGGGATGCAAAAGAAGGTGTTGCATTTGGAATTAGAATAAGGTTTTGCATTTGGAATTAGAACAAAGGCTAGCATTTGAAGAGTCGAGAAACTTTGCATCCATAGTTGTGTTAGTAGCTTCTCGTAGATAGGACCAAGTGATAGCCATGCAAGAGGACATTGTGCACCAACAATTAAAGGAAGCTTTGAAGTAGAACCCTTCATTTCCTTTAACCGTAGCAAGAAGGAAGAAAAATGCCTAGAGCGGGTATGCGACAAAAACACTTGAATAAGTTTTATGTTTTTTAAAATAGTTTTTATAGTGGGACAATACGTAAGGATTTACACAAGCAATATAGTAAACAATAACACCATAATCCCGAGGGAGGTATAATGGTAGTAGTTTTTTTGCTTTTTTGTTTTTTAAGATCTCTGCACATTTTTACTTTCAAAATTTGTATTAAAAATTTGGCTACTTCAACTACAACCTCCATTTTTATTACCAAAAATATCTATTTCTATTAAAAAAATGCTTCACTAATAATTAAATTGAACATATTTTAAGTTTTTAAATTTTTTTATCAATAAATATCTAAAACAAAACATTTAATGTAATTCGAAATAGTATGTGTACCAGAGAAAATTTTAAGTATACATCATTTTCTTAAAGTGTAAAAACCTTGGCGAATTTTACTAATTCTTAAAATATTGGAAGATATTTTTGTAAAAATATTCAAATTTCTAAGGATTTTATATAGTTTTTAAAACAAATTGGCGATTTTTAGAGTTAAAAAAATGTTATCCCATGGAATTTGGGCAAATCAATTTAGAAAAAAAATAAATGACAATTTGTTCTTAAAAAAAAATAAAAATTAATATAGACTAAATTTCACTTCTAAAGTTTTTCATGATATACACTTCTAAATTTTCACACATAAAAATTTATCAAACACATTGAAGAAATAATAAATATTTTACAATTTTTTTTACCTTAAAATAAAAATAATATCAAAAATAATAATAATAATGTTATTTAAATAATGAAAGTAATGTGATTGCTTCAAAAGTATGACAAAAATGATTAATTCAAACCATCTTGTACCTCTTCCTCTCAATATTCCAGTGGTCCACTTACAATTACTTTGCACCTACCAAACATCCAGTTTGGTCCATTTGTAACTACTTTGACCCACTCAACATCCATTCTTAATGATAATTTATTGTTTCCTACAATCATAGGAACTTCATTGTTTGTTTTTTAAATATGTCGGTGGTACTTCCATTATTATTAGAACCTTATAGTACTACACAATAGATGCTATGTGACTCTGATTTGAATGTTTTCACCAATAATTCTTTTATTGACATCACAACGTGCATTGGAGATTTATCAACATAACAACGTGCCTTTCCTTCCACTTTAGATCTTATTGTGCGGTAAGAAAGTTAATTTTACAGTTTATCTTAATTACACATGAAATTAATAAGTAAATATAATTAATAATAATAATAATAGGTATTTTTTAAAATTATAGGGGAGTTAGCAATTTAAAAATGTTGAGGGCAGCAATGAGTTGGTGTAGTAATATTAATTAAAATTGATTTTGAAATGCAAACATGTTTGAAGTTTATCTTAAAAAACAACGTACATATAACTTTACTTAATGAATTTTAATGTCACATTTATAATGCGGTACAATCACTAAGTTTTTCAAAAAGATTAGTAACGATAGGGATTTTTAAATGGATGAATTTATGGCACGTTGCAATCTAATAGTTGAAATAAATGGAGTTTGGTTTATTTTATCAGGATTATTTTAGAATTCATTAAGATTAAAAATTAATTTTAAAAGCTAAATTATATAAGATTAATAGGCAAACAACATGTCCCGTATGGAGATATTTGTTGTGGAGATATGATAAATCTAATGGGTTAAAAAGCCTCATAGAGTGTCAATACCTTAATTTTCATTTCTCTATTTATTGAAAATTAAATGCGTAGTTTAAAAGTTCTACGATTTCAAACAATTTTTTTAAAAATTTTCGGTACAATTTTGAAAAAATCTGATAGAAATTTTGAAAAATGATAGTTACAACTCTCAAACTTTTAAACTTTGGGTGCCCTAGGGGTCTTTGATGGTGTTGAATCCAATCGCCATTAAAACACAGTTAAATTCAGATTTTGCAAAATAAAAAAGTCGGATTCCAATGAAAAACCCTCGTCTGAGCCAAATCGTCGAATTTTTAGACAACTCCAAAATTAAATAGACATTGTTTTTTATCACAGGGAGAGGATAAATAAGTTAATCACCTTCGTACAATATGGTCCTATAGTCTATTCTTTAGGTTCAGAGTCTTTGTTTAGTTTATGATCTATCAATGACTACCCTTTAAGGTGCAAGTCTCACATTTGGGTTTAACATATGCATTGAGTGCACGATATTTTTTAAGGATTGTAATAGTATACCTGAGTATAGTATTCTAGGTGATATGTAGGCGAATGTTAAATATGAAACAAACAATTACCAATTAAATTTGTAAATTTTGCAAATATTACAATAAAAAATCATATTTTATGTAAATATAGGCGATATTAGAGCGTAAAAATGACCAAATAATGAATTTATTTTTTGAAAAAATGCCCCCAAAATAGCCAATTGGCGATTTTTCGCCCCTAAAAATTACCCTGATTGAATGCACATTGTGTTCAACTAAACATTGTCCACCACAATTTTTGGAGCTATAAGGTTCCACAAGAATGTTCGGAGTATGTGTGGAATACCTAGTTGTCTATCTTCCTCAACATGTTCCATTGGAAATTTTTTTAATGGGGGTTGATGAATCCATACGATTATCTTTAAGAGGATTTTGAAAGTGTATTAGAGTGGTAGTTTGAAAGTGTATCAAAGTTATTATTTTGTATGTTTAATGAAAGCTTTGATGTTATCTGATCCAGGGAAATTTTTAGGGGCGAAATTTCGCCAACTGGCTATTTTTTGGGCTTTTTTTCATAAGATAAATTCGTTATTTGGTCATTTTTAGTCTCTAATATTGTCTATATTTACATAAAATATGTTTTTTTATTATAATATTCGCCAAAATCTACACGTTTCATAAGTAAATAGTATGTTTCATATTTAATATTTACCTACCTATTTATATGCTTGTTTTTTTCAATCCAAAATAATCACCTAGAATACTAAACTTTTGTATACTATTAAAATCCTTAAAAAATACTATGATATAGTCTTTGGTTTATCTATTTTTTCTTATACTATTTTAAAAGAATTTTTTTTTGTATAATTTTAAATTTCATATTAAAATTTTTAACACAATCTTACATAATGTATGATTGTTAAATTAAGATATTTCAAATTTGAAGATTCTTTTATTAATCTTTAAATATACATGCTCACTTATATAATTTTTTGTGCTTTATTATTTACTTGATATAAAAAACAGTCCCAGCCAAAAAGGTATGTTTTAAATCCAACATTCTAGGATGATGTTGTCATTTGTTAGCCTTTGAGACTCATAACTCATAATTTCTATTAAACAAATGAAGAAAAAAAACTAAAATTTTCAAAACATCGTTTTATAATTCAATTAGTGTAAATGAAAGTATCGAGGTCATTGTAGTTTGCATAAGCAAGGATGTCCTCAACAATAATTAATTTCTAAAACTCAAAAAAGTTGCGTCTTATATTATTATGGGTAAGGTACATTAAAACAAAATGTTGGTCATCCACCACCTTTGTATCACAAATTTGTTTAATAGATTTAATCATCCGAAATGTTTTAATATTAGTCTAACATCTAGTTTCTATATAATTATGAAATTTGGGTTTGCAATATTTTTTATTAAAAAAAAGTTAGATAAAATTTTTTTAAACCTAATTTAATTATTTAAATATATAAAAAAACATTCAAATTAATAATATCAAATTTTATATCTTTAATTAATTAATTTAAAACTAAAATTAAAAATAATAATAAAATAATCTTTTAATATACTAAAAAAATCATTTCTTAAACTCAATTTAACTATTTAAATATAAAAAAAACATTCAAATTAACAATATCAAATTTTACATCCCTAATTAATATAAAACTAAAACTAAAAAAAATAAAAAATTCTTTTGATATACTAAAAAAACCATTCAGTAACTTTTAATTTGAGTAAATTATGTTTATATTTTACATCATCACTTCAAAAGGTATATCTCTTCAATACAAGTAAACAAAACTAAAAACAAAACAATTCAATAAAAATAAACAAAACTAAAAACAAAACAATTCAATAAAAATAAACAAAACAAAACAAATAATTTTACATTTATATTTTAAAAACAAAACAATTCAATAAAAATAAACAAAACTAAAAACAAAACAATTCAATAAAAATAAACAAAACTAAAAACAAAACAAAACAAGAGCCACGAGGTGGCAATGTCCTTGACATTGCCATAGCTCAAAAGTGATGCTTGTGCATGTTTTTGTCTATTTAATTATATCTATGTTCTCAATCCTAGTTTTGTCTTTCATTTGTGTGCATTTTTGAATGTTTATTATGAGTTCTATTTGTTCTCTTTCTTTTTTTTTCAATATGTCGACACACTTTGAAAAGTCAAAAACATTGCAAGTCAAAAACATTGCAGAGCAATCAAATGGTTATATATATATATACTCATATTTTACATTAATACTTACATCCACAATGTCAATAGCATGTTAATAGTTATATTCTCCTTTCCATGTATTTTCAGTTTTGAGAAACATTGTTTACATCATAATAGGATTCAAAAAAGCATAGTTTTACATTAGTTTACATTATGTGCAATCTTAAAATAATATTTACATATTGTTTGTTCAAACCATTTAACATAGTAATGAGAATTAAATATTTATTTAATTAGCAAGAACATAAATATGACACGTCGGATTTATTTTTTATGTGAACTTTAAAGCACAAGCGGGTTTAATATCTTTCTATTCACTACCACTTTCCATGTAAAAGCTACAACATGTTGTTGCTTGTGGTCGTGCCTCTTGGGACTTGGATTTTAACATGGTGGGTCCTTTGTAATTTAGATTTGACACTGGGAGTAAGAAGCCAGTATCTGAATAAAAATTCTATTGATTGGGAATCCTAGGCCGAGTGCTAAAAACAAAATTCCAATTACATAAAGGATGAGCCCAAAACTTTGGGCAAGATTACGCATTGCGATAATCAAATTTTCTTATAGCAATTTTCATTGTGAAAGAACCGTGTAGGAGACCAAACCCACTGAACTAATATTAAAAAAAAAAGCCAAATGTTGATGGGTAAATAAGCAAAATTCGAAAGGACCCAAATTTTGAAAAAACCTTGTCACAATGCAAAAGTCGAGCGTGATTCAACCCGACTATCAGCGTCACCTTCTATTAACTTAGTTTATGCTATCTCGAAGCGTCACTTATGAAATGTATTTGGAGGTTCATAGCAAAATTTTAACACGTGGATTTCCTGTCAAAGACTCCAGTCGTTGCATCCCATCACAGCAATAAATCACTTTAATGGATCGAGCTTTATAGGTTCTTGGTGAAGTTTTAATTTACTAATGAAGTGACATAAAAAATATTATATTTCCTTTTAACCTGTAGCAATAAGTTAAAAGTTTTTTACTGTGATTGTTTTAATTAAAATTTCTATTTGTAATTGTAGTTAAATAGATTGTTGAAAATGTATAATCAAATAAACAAGAACAATTGAGAACGAATGAATCCAATGTGATGATCAGATTTTAAAAAAAAAACCTTGCAAATTGTAAAAAAATTAGCTTACTCTTAACTTTATTTACATCTAAGCTATTAGTTTTGCAGACCTCCAATCAGACTACAAATATGTTTAAAACCTTTATTATTGTGCTATTTGGAAACCATCCGAATCCATTATTTATCACTATGTCAGTATAACTAAACTGTTCAAGAACTCTATTAATGTAAGGCTATGGTGGCCTCTCTTAGTGATGTAAACCCTGTAATGCATTGCCAAAGTGTGGGATATGTAAGGGATTTTGCATCATAACGGTTAATTTATTGTTATATTTATCTTTAAAGAGTTTTAGGGTTTTTTTGGAAGCTCTGCCCTTGAATGCCAATGTTAATAGCTGCTTATATAAATAATATTTAAAAATAATGATTTTGAAAGCTCTGCACTTGATTTCCAGTGTTATTCTGATTTTTTTTTTCAGACACCACATTTTTACACAGCGTATAGTAAAATAATGTTTAAACACGACGCTTTTTAAGGACTTATCTCTGAATTTAATGGAAAATAAAAACAAATGGTTGAGAGAAATAAGACATATTCTTATATTGTGTGATAAAAGCCCTGAAACCAAGAAAAAAAATGTGAAAGCCAAAGCATCAGGAAGGAGACTTACCACTGAGCAAGTCCTGGTAGAAGACCATTTTGATGAACATGAGATAAAATTTCTGAACTCCGCCTCCGAAGGGAAAAAATTTAGAAGCCTCACTTCTCCTGAATCGCCCAAAGCTACCAAGAGAGATACCTTTCTTATCTCAATAGCCTCTTTTATACTTGATGAACGACCTTAACCGTAGTCCCACATAGGCTCGTCTGTGATTTGAAGATTAGATGAAAGTATAATACTATTATGTAGAGGTTTTCCTTACTATATAACAACCAAGAACACAGTCACGGAAAACATGCGGGCAAAGGAAAGGTGGAAGCCAAGGTTCCAACCAGAGAGCGACCACCGAGCCAACAAAGAAAAGAACAACCGCAAAGCACCACGCCACCATAACAAGCTTCGAAACTCCACCATCAACGAAGAAGAAAACATGGCCCGCTCCCAAAGCTTGAAGCTAAGGTAGAAGCAAATATGAAATGGTCCTTCCACGTTGCAGGAAGCCACCACACCAAGCTACTCGTTTAAAACTAGTATTGGTTGGGGCTCGCTTCTCCAGCTCCGCCATATCCAAGATAAATAAATCCTGTGCTTGGATCCGTATCAAAGTGTCTTCTTGGAAACATTTATAACAGAATAGGTCGTCTACCCATTCCCATTTATAAAAATTCTGTTTGAATCTTTCTATAGTCCGAGGTTGGCTCCCGATATAGGATCAGATCTCAACAGCTTCAACTGGAAGTGGTCTCCAGTGGATAGATAAGGTGCAGGGTAGGCGTGAAATCACAGCACGATGAATGGTATAATCCGGCCCACTTGGCCGGCCTGTGAGTTAAAAATCCAACTCCCGGCCCGTATATTATTAAAGGTGACATGTCCTGCTACCAAAGCTTGAAGCTAAGGTAGAAGCAAATATGAAATGGTCCTTCCACATTGCAGGAAGTCACTTCAACTGAATGGCACCCTTCTCCTTGGTTGCAGGCTCTCCCATACCCGTCACACCTCAATAAACTCACACCACCAGCACCTGCATCAACTCCCACCACATAAGTGATGCCACATTGAAAACCTTCTTCCTGCCAAACATAACATCTCAGTCCTGCAAGGGTACACTCTCCCAGGAGCCACTGACAGCACCCCACCGCCGGCTCCTGGAACACAGCTTTCTAGGCTTTCGTCACCATGCACGGAGCCAATAGAATTATTAGAAAAACACAAATTAAAAAAAAACAAATAATAAAAAATTTCAAAATCGAGCCCAAACATTACTCCATAGAAAAACATTTCGCCCACCGACCAGAACTAATACCCCCGACTCCGTGGCTAAATGTCAAGGACATAACAAAGCATTTTACATTTATGTTTATATTTTCCACTTATTTGACATAGGACATTATGTCCTTCATGCGTGTGAAAATCCACCTACCATAATCATTGTATGTAGGCTTGCAACCGAATATTTAAAGCCCCTAACGAGGGGACATCGAGACACAAACAAATTTACATCAATCGGTAGTTGAGATGTTTATATGTTATGCTAACTCATTTGTACCTCTTCCTCTTTAACCAATGGTCCCCTTACAATTACTAACTGCCCACTAAACATCAATTCGTAATGATAATCACAAACTAGTCAATGATAAAAGACATGGGGCACATAGGAATGCAAATTTTTGTTTGAACATTCTAGGAACTTCTTTAATTGTTGTTGGAACACATGCATACTGGCCACATCCATTATTATTAGAATTTGGTGTGGGTTAAATTCTAGACAATTTGCATTGTTTATCTGGCAAAATTTTCGGTCAAAATCTAGCGAGAATTGTTGAAATTGCATAATTGGGGTGCCCCAGGGGTAATCGAGGGTATTGAATCCATTTTTGCAATAAAAATTGCAATTTTAGCAATGAAAATTGCAATTTCAGCAACAAATCATGTCGCTGGATGCTGGCCAAAATCGCTGGAAAAGGTGCAAATCGTTTAGACTTTAGCCTACTCAGAATTTCATGAAAATAAAAGTGAAAGTAAGATAGTGACAAAGTCTATGTTAGTTAATTTAGTAGAAAACATATTTTTTTAATAAATTTAGTAAGTTTTGATAGATGATATAGGTATGATTAGAGTTTCACTTTGTTTTAAGTTTCATATATGTTGTAGTGGCATCTTTATGATTAGAGTTTCATTATGATTTATATATGGTTTCTCTATCATCCATGATTCCCCCTTCCATGATTTCTTCATAGTGGATTCTATTCTTTCTCAACGGAGTTGGTTCATGCCCATATTAAATTGTAGAAGCGCTTGTGATGCACACAATGTGTTGGAATCGATTTAATACAGAGAGGGGGGTCAATCAATATTGGCACAGTTATTAGTAGATTTTTACCTTCTTTAATTGATTAAACTTTACTTAACATTCATCATCTATTATGAATCAGTAAATAAACATTCACATGAACATGCACCACATCATTAACACATAATACACATAATTTTTAACTGGAAACCCAAATGGGAGAAAAACCACAGAATGTTTCTTTATAGTATGAAAGAACACATTCAAGGAAGCACCAACTTTCTATGTTTACCAGCACCAACTGAAAATAGCCTCCAACCCGATGAGTTTTCTCCATTACAAACTAGAAAGAGAAACCGACTCCATGTCGCTTTGTTTTACAGGCACCGACCCTGTCTTCTTGTTGTTTACAGGGACCAACCTGAAGGAAGCTCCAACTCCCTGTCTCCTTTCCCCGTTCAACCGCCCTGATGTCTGATATATTTTGTTGTATTGATGTTCTTCAACTCTGTGCACTTCTTTAGGTCTTCTAATAATTATTCTGCTATGCACAACTTTAGTATGTAGACGGTTATCTAGTATTGCGTTGCATACATCACATGACTTATCTACCTTCTCAATTCATACCTCTGCTAATGACTTACTTTATGAATTTTGTGCTTTGCTGAAGTTGTATTCTGCGCTTCTTAGTTAAACGTTCTTCTTTACGTGACTGCAAAGATCAAATGATGTTGTGCTTTCTATTGATGATATGCTGCACTAAAACGAAGCACCAGTAACAGTGATAACTACGCAGCTTATGATGTGTCCGTTCTAAATAAGTGTTGCAGTTCTTCAGACAATCTGTGACCTCCTGTGCATCAAGTGATTGGTCCATTCAATATAGTGCACTTGTCTTAGATCATCTGCATCATGATGCATCTATTTGACTATGCTGTTGTTCTGCTGTTGTGCATCAGATTTAATCTTCAACTTCACACACTTTCACTACAGTTCATACGCATTAACAAGACATTTGTGCAATATTTGATATCTATTGATTCTGGCTTTACGCTTCTATCTTTTCAACTTCGGTGATTATCGACGTGATGATTGTGATACAGTCCTTTAAGATATATAGCACTTGCGCATTCTTCAGTATTTCTTCCTTTTAGCGTTTGCACAATTTGTGACAGACTTACGACATCATTCTGCGAACCATCAAAACTTTGTTATGCTGCATGTGCGCATCCGACTCTTTGCTAGATTATTCTGTTCTATTCACGAGCCCCTTGATGCCCTGAGAAACAAACTAAAACTTGCAGTCTTCTTTCGTCTTCATTCTCCAACTCGCATCTCTATTTATACATGTCCTGCAAGGATTGTATGTTTGCAAGTTGGTCGTGGCATCCCTTCTTCCATACTTCACCGATCATGCATATGCCATGTGTCATCATATGCACTATTGGTGTTTCATCTCTGATGTATCAAGTTCCCTTAGGATCCATAACTTAGTGGGTCTTTGCACCTTGGTGATGTACCATTGTGCTCTAGATGTACCATTGCATTATGGTAAGTGCGCAATCTTTCACCTTGTCCATGATTTTTGTTGCTTCAATGATGTTTGTTGTACCATTCCTTGTGGGTAATGCTCCCTTGTGTTATCATTAGCTTACATAGCTTGCGCATCCTATGAATTCTGTTTAGTGGGATAATGAACCATGCTCATCATTGCATTTGAGTGATGCACCTTTGATATATGGAAAATTTATGGAAACTGTGCACACGCAACCTTTTCATTTGTGGGACTTTGACCTCTTCCTTATTCCTACTTGTGGGACTAGCACACTTTCTGTTCGTCAGCTGTGGAATTTTCTCTTATTTGAAATTAAACCGATCATACCCATTTATGAACTTGTGCGCATTTCACCCCTAAAAGGTATCTTCTTATTTGCTGTGCTTGCGCACTTCCAGGATTGTCCATCCATCTGTTGTTCATTTCCTCCAGCGCACTCCCAACTGTCAACCAAGTAACACATAGACTTTCTAGCTTGCTTGTCCCTCTGGTCTAATCATCTTCTTGGTGGTTTGGGAACTTGTACTATTGTCCAACCAACTCCATTTCATTTGCTGACATGATAGAGTATGACTTGGTGGACTCAATATCTGTGCAAGGACTTCATGATGCAGAGTACTTGTGTTCCTTCTTGAACTGAATCATCATGGAGTATCCTTGTCATCTTATGTGCTTCTTCAAACTGTCTTATGATGTTCTCCTTGATATCTACTGCCTGCATGTACTACTTAGATATACTCCAAAGTTGCATACTTAATGCATCCCTTATTCACATCTTCTCTTATAGACCAGTTCCAAGATATTGTGAACATTTGCACACATAATGGATGTAGTGACTAGATATACTTTTTCATACTAAAATCCATTTTAGTTCAGTCATCCTGCATATATATGCTTCTTGTCTTCTTCGGATGTTTGTTCTTTTGGATACTCTTTAGAGTTGCATATCTGTCATCTTCACCTCTTGCGCATATGCTTCTGATGTTCATGCTTTCTTCATCATGCATAATAGACTTCCTCAAAGTGGCTTCTTCATATTTCTGCTGGAACGCTTTATCCACTTTTACTTGTGTTTATGCTTTTGATGTTCACACTTTCTTCACCATGCACAATATACTTCCTCAAAGTGGCTTCTTCATATTTCTGCTGGAATGCTTTATCCACTTTGACTTGTGTTGATATCAATGACTCATATTGAATCAATTGACATCCTCTTTGACATTGGATGAAGGTTAACACTTGACATCATCTTTAGTTGACATCAATGACAACCAATGCTTAACAATCTCCCCCTTTGGCATTGATGTCAACACCCTATGAAGTTGTGCCTGATTTTCTTTGAGCTATGTGCTTCAACCGTGTTCTGGTCGTAGTGCTCCCCCTGAATCATTTGGGTTTTTGGGCTACTGCACCTATCGTATCTGTGCAAATCATATCTACATGATATGTTATAGACCTCACTACTTCACGCTCTTTCACATTTGTAGCCCTCAAGACTTCATGCTCTTTCTCGTATGTTTTATACTTCTTGCTTTGTTTCTTTTGATGTTTGCAGTCCTCAAGACTTCATGTTATTTCACATTTGCAGTCAGTCCTCAAGAATTCATGTTCTTTCACATTTGTAGTCCTCGATACTTCGCATTCTTTCACATTTGCTTCATTCTTTAGGCTCTTCTTGTATCCCTTACAGCTTCCATTGCTTCATCAACTACATGCATTACAGTTGGTATCTTCATGTATCAGCTTCATGAAATTCTCCCCCTTTGACGTCAATGGAAAAGAGGTCCATTGTGCTTTGAGAAATTTCTTTTGTGATTTGTGCCTGCTCTGTTCTAACTATAGGATCACTTCCCATGTCTATATGCTTCATTTTTCAGCAAGCATTCACAATAATATTTTATTGCTTATTCTGAAATGGATGTTATACTGCACCTTTCATTCTAATTGTTTGTTTCTATCACAACACATCCTTATACTTTGCGCAGTGATCTTTGTTGTCATCCTTTATCATCGTTTTCTTGCACAGTAGTTTTTGTTGTCTTCCATGCTTTCCAGCTGCACAGTGCATTACTGATTTTGCATCATACTGCTTCACCTATTGTATTTAATGTAGTCGCATCCATTAAGAGATATGGCAAGTTTTCCATATAGCGAATATGACCCTCAGTTCATGTGGCAAGAGTGACGTGTTGTTTTCGTACTAAAACATTTTGAGGCAACAATCTTTGTCGCATGGTGCAATGAATCGAACTTCCCTTTTTTGTAATGTTTCCAAGAATTCATTAAGTTAAACATTTAATTTTGGCAACTCCACTATCCACTCCGACTTGTGTTCCATTGAATGTCTTTCTCATCAATTAACTGCTTGCGCGTGAACATTCTTCAATGGCTTCTTTAAGATGTTTGCAAGCAATTTCTGGTTCATTGCTTCATGCATCCTTGCTCTTTGTATCATATTGATGTCTGGTCCTTGCTGCTTGTTCTTCCTTGATTAAAATGGCCTCCTTTCATCACAGAGTGTCTGATTCCCTCGAGAATGGGTAATGTGCCATCCAGTCTCAACAGTCATAATTCTCACGTTTGTGCACTGATATGGACATTTGGAAACATCAGATGTAGAACAACCAAATCATCTACCAACATCGTCATTTTGAGTAGCTGAATCGTTTGATTTGCATAGTTGACAATCTGTATTTTCAGTAGCAACAAATTCTGGATAATTGTCTTGACTTTGTCCTCATGCTGAACCATCATCATCTGTGACTCTGCAACTTCTTCCTATGCATCCTGCTCCATAGTTTTTTTCCCTGATTCCGATGGATTTGAAATTGCATCTTGCGAATTGGTCGGATTTTGACCTTCACCTTGAGTTATGGATGTAGAATGCCTTGGAATTTTTCAATTTTGATCTCTTTCATTGTATATTTCATTCATGGCTTCAGCATGGAGTTATAGCTCATGCAGTTATTGCAAACATGCCCCAATTTTGAATATGCTATAAAGATCTGTTTCACGCAATTTCATTTGTCTTAACAGTGTTCTATTTCCTTTTCATGCATGATTTTATGTAGGTATTTATGCAACTAGATTCAATGTGATGTTCCTCTGTTCTATAATATGTAAGACATATGTATAATTCTGTATATATGCGAACTTTCCTTTCTGCAACATAATGGACTAAACACATTTCAACTTCAGACAGACTTATTCAATAGTCTTCACACATCCTTAACCACACTCCTAACTAACATCCCTTTGAGTTCCTTATGATGCATCATGTTGAACTCAATGGGTTCCCATATACCTTATGGGATTATCCAGAGAGGCAACAATTGCTTGCTGCTCCGAGATTATCTTCCTTGTTTGTGCACATCTGGGGAGATTTCTTGATCCAAGTTTTATTGTGGGCGCTTTTATTTTGATTCTGCTATGTAGATTTCCTGCTGAAGTTTCTTTGAGTGAAATTTCCTTTGCACAATTGTTCTTCATCCAGACAGTTTACAGTATTCCGACAATACATAGCTTTGTGTCCAAAGCGATCACATGCATAACATCTCACGGTTTGACAATATTTTGTAATATGACCAAATTGACTGCATCTTGCGCACTTCACTCTATTGATCCTTCATTGTCTAGTATAATGAAAAGAATTGTAACCAAAGGAGTTATCATACCTGAATGTTCTGTCATGACTTGAGTTTTGTTCTCAGTCGTAGATTGTCTGAGATGTATTTACGAAACCTAGAGCAATTTTGTCTTCTGGTGATCTCTGATCCTTTAGAATCATGTTCAACATTAATGTATTGCCTTTTAGATTTGTATGTACTTTATCTTTAGCTTCTAATGGATCAATGATGAATTTCCTTTTACCCTTTATCTCAATCAACTTCTCTGTTAGGCGAAGTATCTCTTTGTCCTTTTCCTCGAGCTGATTAGACATCTTTCCGATTTCCTATGCCATCTCATCAAGTGAAGTTATTAGTAAAATTTTTTATTTTTCAAGTATTAGAATCTTCTCTTGTGTGCAACTCATCCAGCACTCATAACTGGCTATCTTCTCATGAATGTCTGCTTCAACAGATTCTTGGTATGGCCTGTTCTACTCTTCATACTTTGATAGTTGTTCCTGTAAGAGCTTGTTCTTGTTCTTATATTTCTTTAATTCGCCCAAGGCACTGATTAGTTCACCTTCCCATTCAACATATGTAGTGTCTTCATCATTGGAGTAATTGACCACTTTGAATTCTTCAACAGGTTTTGGAGGTGTGGCTTGTTTTGAAGGTGTCTTGAACGATCCACTAAAGAAAAAATTATCCAATGATCTTGGCTTGTTTTGCACGACTAGAGTAGTTCTTGGGTTGTTCTTCTTTTGTTCATATTTAATTTATTCCACTACTTGGGCCATGAAGAGTGCTTTCTTGGGTTCATCGTTGCTGTCACTTTCTTCCCACGCATTGATTCCCTCTTTAGCATACAAAATCTTCCTCTATTTTGAAATTATACTTTTATTTTCTAGTCTATGTTGAGTATGCGCAATCCTTTGATTATTTGTTCTAGATTATTCATCACTGTCACTGTCATCTTTCTTATAAGGGAATTTTGAGGCACAATGACCAATTCCTCCACACCTGAAACATTTGAAGGGTAGCTTGTTTTTATACTTGCCTCGCCCTCTTTTCAGCTTCTTGAAAAAGTTTGATTCTTCATCATCTGATTATTCACAACAGTCTTTGTCATGATCATGCTTGTCGATTCCCGTGGCCTTGAAAGTTGCTTCCTTTCTGATGGGAGTTTCCTTTTCTGTTCTCATCTCATATGTAGTGATAATCCCCTAAAGTGCATCCTTTGTTAGTTCCTCAAGATTGGCTTGATCCTCTAACATGGAAACCTTCGAGTTAAATATTTGGGGTAGAGTTATTAATATCTTATTAATATCCATAGTGACCCCAAGACTTTTGATGGCATTGACCACCTCATCTACTCTCAATAAGTATGATGTAATGTTCTCTTCATCTTTCATCCTTAGAGATTCAAATTGTCAAGAATAATTTTGAAGCTTTGATTTCTTTACTTTGTCATCTCCTTCATATATCCCTTTGAGTTTATCCCAAATTTATTTGGTTAATGCACAGTGCATAACATTGACAAATTCGTCACCTGTCAATCCACATAGTATAGCATTTTTGGCCCTAGCATTGCTTTCATATAGTCTCTATTGCGCATAATTGATAGGAACTACTACCAGGACGTCATAACCATCAACTATAGATTTCCGTACTTCTGCATCTAAATATTTTAAATAGACTTCCATACGCACCTTCCATAAAATATAGTTGGTGTCGTCGAACCTTGGTGCTCTGTTTGTAGAGAGGCTTTCTTGCTTATCCATTTCTGATTTTTACGCAATGATCTATCTTTTGGATGTTAATCTATTACTGAAGACACCCACTCTGATACTAATTGTTGGAATCAATTTAATACTAAGAGGGGGGGTGAATAAGTATTGGCACAGTTATTAGCATATTTTTACCTTCTTTAACTGATTAAAATTTACTTAACATTCATCATTTGTTATGCATCAGTAAATAAACATTCACATGAACATGCACCATATCATCAACACATAATACACATAATTTTTACATGGAAACCCAAATTGGAGAAAAACCACAGAATGCTTATTTATAGTATGAAAGAATACATTCAAGGAAGCACCAACTGGAAGGAGGCTCCAACCCCCTGAGTTTTCTTCAGCACCATTTGGAAGGAAGCACCGACCCCTTGTTGCTTTGTTTTACAAGAACCACCTGAAGGAAGCTGCAACTCCCTGTATTATTGTTGTTTATAGGAGCCAACCTGAAGGAAGTTCCAACTCCTTGTCTCCTTGTTGTTTATAGGAAGCAACATGAAGGAAGCTCCAACTCCCTGTCTCCTTGCCCTGTTTAACCTCCCTGATGTCTGATATATTTTGATGTATTGTTGTTCTTCAACGCTATGCATTTCTTCAAGTCTTCTCATAATTATTCTGTTGTGCACAAATTTCGTATGCAGATGATTATCTGGTAATGTGCTGCATACATCACTTGAATTTTGTACCTTCTCAATTCATACCTATGCTGATGACTTACTTTATGAATTGTGTGCTCTACTAAAGTTGCAGTTTGCGCTTCCTGGTTCAACGTTCTTCTTTACGTGACTGCAATAGTCAACTGATACTGTGCTTTCTATTGATGATATGTTGTACTGAAACGAAGCACCAGTAATAGTGATAACTGCGCACCTTATGATGTGTCTGTTATGAATAAGAGTTGTAGTTGTTCAGACGATCCGCGACCTTTGGTGCATCAAGTGATTGGTACATTCCGTATATTGTACTTATCTTAGATCATATGCATCATGATGCGTCTGTCTGACTCTGCTGCTGTTATGTTGTTGTGCATAAGATTTAATCTTCAACTTCACACATTTTCACTACAGTTCATCTGCATCAGGAAGAAATCTATGCAATATCTGATATCTATCGATTCTAGATTTGCGCTTCTATCTTTTCAACTTTTGTGACTATCGGCATGCTGATTGTGATACAGTCCTTCAAGATATCCAACACTTGTGCATTCTTCAGTGTTTCTTCCTTTCAGTGTTTGTGCAATTTTTCATGGACTTACGACATCATTCTTGTAATGTCCCCCATTTTGACCCTTGTAATATTTTGGGCTATAATGTAAATAATGTATGCATATTATATATGATTCCTAGCGTGGAACTCAAGGCCAAGGCCCCGCTAGTGAAGGCTCGATCTAGAAGAGGCAAGTATTTGATAATATGCTACCCATGTGCTAGTGAACCATGGGAATTGTAAATATACATTTTAATATAAAATCCCACAACTAGCTATGCAATGCAACAAGAGATGGGGGCATGATGTTACAAGGAAATTGGGAGGGAAATATTCAAACCCTTGAGCCAAAGAAGTCAAGCCAAGTGTCAATGAGAGAACCCATCAACCATCCACTACCCATGTTGAATTTGGTGCCCAATCATTCATTTCTCCCAAGAGTTGGGTGAAATAGTTGATGCCTTGGGGATTAGGGAGGTATGGCTGTCCAAATTTGAGTATGGGCAAGCCACCTTCATGGAAAATCGTGTTTCTCCTTCTTGGGCAAGAAAACACCCACGAATTGCCTTCCCAATCTATTATTAGGACCAGACTTCACTCTCTCACGTTTTTGGAGCTTGCTGGGCATTTCTCTCATGGAGTACGCTGTAAACTCACTGGTTTTCAAGCCGAGAAGGGTGTTTTTGTGATGGCTGGACTATGGGGAAAGAAGAGAATCCATTGGGAAGTTCAACAGATAAGTTGATAGCTTGATGTTTCCTCATTGTTGTGAAATCATTTTTGAATTTCCAGAATTGGTTTTCATTATGGAAAAATTGTTTTTGTGAACCTTGCTGCCAGTTAATGACTGTGTGAAGATCGTTTTGTCCCTTGAATGCCCAAGCCTTTTCCTTCTCACGTAGTCTGAGCTAGCTGGGGCTTTTCCCATCACGTTTTTAATCTATCTCCTGCATTTTCCATGCCTGGGAATTCATTTTTGTATTTCCCAATGGATGGGAAGAAGGGAGCCATGAATTTGGGGTTTATGGAGGTTTTTTTTGTCCCTTGAGTGCCCACAAACGTTTTCTGGTAATGGTTTTGTTCTCCCAGGGTGATTCCCCAATTGCCATTTCATTTTTGGTTGCCCAACGTTTTTTCTTCATGCCCAGAAATTGGGATTTTGCTGTTATGTGTATCCATGACTAGTTTATGAGTTTTTTGTGTGTAGGGGATTGTTGGGGTTGAAATGGGTTTCCATTGTTTTGGCTTGAGCTTGAGTAGAAGCATCCACAAATGAAGAGGGTTCAGATTTAGCCTGATAAAACCAGTTGTGGACTGGCTTGGCTTAAATGCAAATTATTATTCGGCTGTGTATGAGCTTGAGAGTCCCCTTTTTCCTTGTAGATATCATGCCCAGCTCGGGGGTGGTCTCTGAGTGCTGAAATAATAAAGGATGGGAAGAGACCTACAGTTGGGAGGAACGTTGCAGTGACATAGCTAGTTGTGTGGTACAATTGCACAACAAAGATAAGTGTTTTCTATCTACGTGTTTTGCCTTTACAGTGTTTAAATTAAATGACTGTTATTGATATATTGAATGCATATAAAATTATGTGTGTGGATGAGTTTATCTCCGCTGCGCATGTTTGTTGAATTTACATCTGCACACATGGATTTTTAATTGTATGAATCTAATGAATGGGTTGAGTTTGTTTAAAAAACCCCATAGATTGGCATCATGTTCCCTCCCTTGCTTGGATAGATGGGTGGGGACGTTACGGATTGGTATCAGAGCTTATGGTTCAACACTACGGCTGTTGGGCCGACATCCACGCAACAGATTAGGAAAATATGATTTTGTGTGTTGTGCATGGGGCATGCTGTTGTGTGTTGGCTGTTGTTTGTTGCTAATTGCTGTGCATATGAGATAATGCATCATGTGCTTGAGGCCTTGATTAGTTATGACTCCTTGTCCCTTGGATGTCCATGATGTTTTGAATGCATGAGATTGAATGTTGGGCATGGTTGGCATGGGTTTTTGTGTGTTAATTTCATGATTGAAAGCTTGAATAGTTGGTTGTTACAGCCCATATCTTAATGATGTTTGTTAATTACAATGAACCAACATTTATGTGGCCAATTGATGGTTTTCGAAAGCGAGGAAAGCTTGCGAATTATGCCCTTATGCTCATGAGTTTTCCTTGCCCATGCTTGTTGGGTGCTTGAGGATTGATTGTGAATCCATTGGTTGGATTGTTGAATTTGAAATGAAGAGAAAATCCCTTTTCAAGTTGAATGCTTACTTACACTGTTTCTAGTGTAGTAGCATTCTTTTTTTTTGTATTTGTTGACTGTCCCATAAAGGAGAGAAGGAGGCACAACCTCTTGTTATCCTTATACTTTTTGCTGTTTTATTTTGACATAGCAGAGGTGCAAGTTCTTGGCATTCTTTTACTGTTTTTATGCAAGTTTGATCTATAGTAACTCACCTCTGAAAAGAAACGAAGGGCACATTCCAAAAAAAATTTCTAACTGTCTGTGAAAATTTGTAAATTTTTCTAAGTAGTTATGAGTTCTGCTAAAGGCTCTGTCGACGACTTTAGCGTTAAGTTCTGCATGTGTGGCGGAAAAATTAACGCTAATTTCTGCGACATAGTTGGTGGGAAAGCTGTTAAAATTCTGTGCCGAAAGATAGAAAATTTTTCAAAATTTTTTCCTAAGGGTTGTGGCGGCGGTGAAAATTTAGCTAATTTTCTGCGTGCACGATGGCAAAAATTTAGCTAATTTTCTGCATACACGGCGGCAAAAATGTAGCTAATTTTCTGCGCGTGCGGCGGCGAAAATTTGGCTAATCTTCTGCGCCGAAAGGGAAGAGAAAAATTCTAAATTTTTCTAAAGTGTTTCGAATTTTTTCCTTAACGTCCGTGACAATTTTAAGGATATTTTCTATGTCATGTGCGGTGCGCGGCGGTAAAAATAGTCTTAACACTTGTGGCATTTTTAAAGATAAATCCTGCGCCAAAGCGCCCGTCATATTGTTAGTAATTGCGCCGGTGTCGGCCAAAATAAAAGTAATAATCTTAAAATTTGCGACGCACGCAGTGCGCGGCGGCAGATTTTAGCTTAAAACTCTGCGACATGGGTGGCACCATAAAATCTAAATTTCCACGGAAATTTTAATCTCAACATCCGTGCAATGGCGGCCATTTTAACCTTAATAAGTGTGCCAAACGAGGAAAATGCAGCAGCTTTTCACTGAGATTTTTAGGTGCCGAAAATGGAAAAATCGCCATGAAACTTATGCGCCAGATTGCGCGAAATCAAAGGATTTACAAAAAACAAAAAAAAAACGAGGGCGCTGCCCACGACCCACCCTGCAGTGGCGGAAGCCACAAGGGGGCAAGCCCCCTTGACCCCTGTCGTCCCCCAGAGACAGTTGTTGAAAGTATGAAGCGCAGTTTCTATGCTTGAAATGACAAGTAGGAATTGCATAGAAAGTTTGTGGAAATGCATTGCGGAAAAGCAGTGGGAGCAGTAAAGCAATATTGATAAGAGGGAAATTCCTCATCTTAAACTATTTCCATTTATAGCATAATAATTGCATGTTTGGAAAATATCAAGAATGAATGATTACACGTATGTATATGTTGAATTGCTAATTCATGAGAAGATCATAGCTAATGGTTGCTCATATTCTTGGTAGGAAATCCAAGAAAAGGATCAACTATGATGTGGAGGAGGAACTCCATGTTATGATGAGGAATGGGAAAGGTAGAATTCCTTAACTCCTCCATTGTTATTATATTTATATTCCCTAAGTTTATATACTAAAAATTATGGCATAGGAATGCTGAGAATGCAAGAGAATAATGCATGTGAATTTCTTATGCATGAGCATGATATTGCATATCAGACAAATACAATCAAAACATGGCTAAAGAAGTTGATAACGTTGTTGCACGTGACCAACGACCTTATGAAGAGAGGGTGGTGCAACAAGTCCGTCATCATGATGTTGGCAAAGGGATTGAGTAGCCTTGGTAAGAGGCCAACGGATCACATAACATCAAGTGATGTTAATGACAATCATGCAGGTAATGGTTATTGGTGCTTAAATCGCTTGAATGTTGAAGGAGGTGTTGGTAAGATTCCTTCAACTATGTTTAACTATGTTAATTGATTTGCATGTGGTATCGAGTGCCTGAATGTGAATTTCAACCTACCAAGTATGGTGAGGTGTGGGTAAGTGAAGGAAATGAGCCTTTTGACGGGCTGTGCATATGACACTTTTTGTTTCCTCCTATTTTGTTTTTAACTCTTTTTGACATACTCCTGTATTACTACTGGCTCTTTTGGTTGCATTTTGCACATTTTGGCCTTGGTAAGAATTGATCTGGTCCTTTATGCTATTTGTCAATTGCTTGTGATTGGTAGGGCTATGCTACCATTATTGCCTACTAAAGAAGTTATGTTTCAGGTTCGATATCTGTTTATCTACAGGTTGCAGAATGAAATACTATGGAAGCTGGAAGTTATGTATTTCAGTCTGGAGCTATTACACCGAGGTATCCAGCTTGATGTATTCTGTTACATTATTTTGGTTACCTATCCAATATTCAGATGATGCTGCGGTCGATCCAAGGAGATGGAGGTTTGATGTTTAATTCGGTATTGTGGGTCTATGATGACTCATAGTTGACCATCCCGACATCCCTGGGATCCTCCCCCACTTTCCACAATGTATATCCCTGAATTATCTCATTGAGGATCCATAGATAGGATTTATTGGGGAATTCATTGTAACCATGTGATTTCTCATTTATCCTCTCATAAGCGTTGATGTATAAAAGACACGGGGACTCTTCAGAAGGGTCATCCTTAATTGCATAAGAACTATTGAACAATGTATCAAGTTTTTATATATAAGAGATTCCTGGTTTTATCTGATTCGATGTGTTGATCACTTTCGTGTGATTGAGAGGCTGTTCAGCTCCTGTTGCCAAAGGCAGAGCCCCCTTCTGTGATAGGTGCTGTTATAAATAGGATTTCTTTCCTTTATGCATGTGTGTTCAGATTGATAGCTTAATTATTAATGCAGTGTTGATTGGTTCAATTAATTGATATACAGAATTGGTGTGTTGATCATAGTTGTGTGTGAATCCTTTAATGAGTGGTGCGATTGAATTACAGAGTTATTTTTGTTACCATTTCCATAGGAGTATATGAATGATGAATGCCAAATTAGTATAAATTCTGCAGTGAATGGATGTATTTAGGTTCTTTTAGAATTATGTTGTGAGTGTTTAAGGGTAGAAGCAGATCATGGAATTTGATTAGTTGTTCAATCTTTTCATTACAGTTGTGATTCAGTGAATTATTTTCATTAGAGATTTCTCAGTTTGCTAATTAGAATTTGAAATTTAATTGCTTTCTGTAATTTGACAGATTGTTGTTGGTAGTGATTTCTTTTGTAGTCTAGCTGAATGTTATTGATAGTTAGATGCTTTCATTAAATTACAAGATCTTTTATGTAGTCTGGCCGAATGTTATTGATAGTTAGATGCTTTCATTAGATTGCAAGATTCTTTCGGTAGTCAGCAATTTCTTAGGAGTCCATTCACCAAAAGATTACATCCTAATTCTGATTCAGTAATTCATTAATCTTCTCTGCGTTAAGATCTTCCAAGTTGCAGTGCCTGGCATATATTTTGCTTGGTAGCTCATAAGATTTTGTAGCCCTGGGTTGATAATTTATGAACAAGCTTTTCATTTCATTTTAATTTAATTAAGAGGAATAAAAGAGCTCATCATTTTGGTGCCGTTGCCGGGGAGCCGCCAAGGATATTGTAGTTTGATTGATTATTTTGGTTCCAGTTGCGATTTATTTTCTTCTTTTCCTTTGAGTGGATTGTGTGTGTGACAATTTTTTTTAGTCTGGTATGATTTCAGAGGAGGGTCAAGTAAGACGCATCGACATATTCATTCAGAATATTGCCTACTGCAAGTCCCTGTGATCCTGGAACATGCAAAGTATTCATGCATAGAATAAGAGATAGTACAGGTAGATTGGTATATGCATATGATACCCCTCCCCCAAGTACTAATCGTGCAGGAAGTTCAATAAAAGGAGGATGTGTTCAGGGAAAGTCACCATCTCTCGGCAATCCCAAGGCAAAATTCGTTCCAGAAAAAGAGTTGGTTCAAGAAGAAGGGTTTCCTGAACAATTCAGTGTTGATAATCAAGGAGGAGAGGAACAATTGGTTGCTGAATCCCTGTGGTCCATCGGGTCAACTACTTTAGAAGATCTAATGGCAGGTATGGATGGCGAGGGAGAACACATTCCCCATGGGGAAGAGACAAATCGAGGAAATACAAATGGAGAATCTAGTACGAGAATGATCACTTTCGAATTCCCAATCCGAAATTCTGGATCTACACTTACAAACCAGATGAAGAACATTCCACATTCAGAGTTACCTAACTTTCATGGTATGGCAAGTGAAGACCTGGATATGTTCTTATTTGAATTTGATGTCCTGTGCAGGAGCTATGACTATGTTACAGATCACCAGAAACTCAAACTTTTTCCGGCCACTTTGAAAAGCCAGGCTCTGAGATGGTTCATGGGCCTGGGAGGGGATAGTATAACAACTTGGGCTCAAATGAAGAAAGATTTTCTGGATAAATATCAAGAATACTGCAAGGACAAGGACCGGAAGGAAGCCATTTTTAAGATGACTCAGTAGGAGGATGAGAATTTAGAAGACTATGTGGAGAGATTTCAATATAATTTGTAAAGATCAAGATAGAATGGGTTAAATGATGATACATTGAAGATTATGCTCTTACGAGGGATTAGAGATGATTGCATTGATCCGCTAAATTTGATGGGTGTAGGGGATGTATCCTTACTAAAATATGTAGAAATATGTGACCTATGCAGAAGATATTCAAGGAATGCCTTCAGATCAGGAAGAGGAATTCGGGATACAGTAAATAGAACCACGAAGACCTCAAGAGAAGGAGTTTCAAGGGTGGAGATTGGGAACCTCTTAAAGGATTTCAAGACCGACATACTTAGTTCCTTGAGTTCTCAGTTAGACGCACTTTAAGCAAAGAAAGGCAAGAGGAGGAGGATCGAGCTTTGGCTATCTTCTGTCCTAAATGCAGAAAGAGACATCCCCTCAAAAGCTACCCATTGGACAAAGTGGAGATCTTCCTTCTATGTGATTTGGAGCACCCTACAAAAGAATGTCCTTCGCTGCCAGGTCTCAAAGCTATATATGAAGAAGCAAGGACGGATGCAGAACCAGTCTGTTTTTTATCTCAAAAACGTCCATGGAAACCTCGACCTTCAGGTACAGTACTAGACCCCATGCAATCATTTAATCCTTACTGGAACAATACTTAATTACATCAGTCGCAAGTTCCACAAGCTCCACAAGTCCAACAAAACACTCAGCCTTTGTACCCACCATTGCCTCAACAAACTTGGGTACGTTCCTATCTCCAAAGTAACCCTTGGAAATCAAATTGGAGGAATTCAAATTTTGGGAATAATCAATAGATTCAACATCTAGCCCTACAATTACAGAATCCTCAATTCCCATTTGCACCAGTACAACCCTTAATGCAACCCCTTCTACAACCTCAGTTAACCTTGCCAGTGAACAATCCACCTCCAAAACCACTCCTTCCTACAAAACCCGCTCCTAACCCTAATAATAAGGTTGGACAACCTGTAATGGCTGCTGAAATACCCAATTATCCAGCCTATTCCTTCTCCACGGTGGACTGCCATGACATTCAACTACGCTCTGGCAGGCAAATTAATAAAACCACCTCTCCTATAATTTTAGAGGAGGAGGAGGAAGAAACACCAGAAAATTTACCAGTCCAATCCAAAGAAATACCAGTGCAATCCGAAGACAATTTCCCACCCATCCCACCCAGGAAATCACCTCCAATCGAGCAAAAACAACCACCACCATATACCAAATGCTTAGCCATATAGAATTTGATGCCACAGTCATAATTTGATCTCCTTGGAGAATTACGAAATGTTTGCGTAAAAATTCCACTATTCCAAGCTATCAAAGACATTCCCATTTACTCCAAAGTTGTCAGAGAATTATGTTTGAAAAAAACCAGGCGGGAAAAGAAAAGACCTCCCAACAGTCCATGTGATAGGTGATTTGGCTGAATTGATGATGGGTAACACCCTTACTGCTAAGTACTCTGACCCTAGTAGTCCTGTGGTTAAAGTGCAAATCAATGGCATTTCTATTTCTAATACATTGATAGATTTGGGAGCAGCTATCAATGTCATGTCTAAAAGAACGATGGACAGATTGGGAATTATAAACCTCAGGAAAACTTCTACTATTTTACAATTGGCTGACCAATATCCTGTAAAACCAGAGGCCATTATAGAATATCTTGTTATTTCAGTTGACTCATGGGAGTACCCGGTGGACTTCATGGTCCTACAAACGAAATCAAATTTGGGAGGCTATCCCCTAATTTTGGGGCGACCATGGTTAGCCACGACAGATGCTTATATTGGATGTCGGTCAGGAAACATGCGCATATCTCATGGCCATGCTGTTAAGGAACTTACTTTATATCCTCCTGCGAAGCCGATAACCCAACCTGAACTTCCTGTTTGGTCAGATGAAGAAGAAATTGAGCAAGCAGATGAAACCCTACAGCTGTACATGATTGGACAAACAATGGAAGCAAAACAATTAATTGAGGATGATCTGCTCAACCAATTCATTTCTTCTAATCCCTCAGGAGACTTTGTGGAGTTGTTTAGTATAGTTTGCGCCACTCAACAAATTGACAGTACTTCGAGTTCATCTAATAATGCTGCTATCCCTGATAAGGAGTCTAAAATTATGGAAGTGGAAATTGAACCTGGCAAGCTCCTGAAGATTAGCTCTACATTGTCAAAGCAGGGTACAGAACAATTGACTGCAGTATTAAAGAAACATAAGTTTGCATATGCCTGGGATTATAGTGACATGAAAGGTCTACACCTTTACCTGTGCACACACCATATATATATGAAAGAGGATTCTAGACCCATTAGAAAACCCCAGCGCAGGATGAATCCGGCACTTAGAGAGGTGGTCAAAGAGGAACTACAGAAGTTGCTGGCTGCAAATTTTATTTATCCCATTTCTGATAGCAAATGGGTGTCTCCACTGGTCATGGTGCCTAAGAATAATGGGAAGTGGCGTATTTGCATCGATTACAGGGAATTAAATAAAGCCACACATAAGGACCATTTTCTGTTACCCTTCATTGATCAGGTGTTGGACACACTGGAAGGAAGAAAATATTTTCATTTTTTAGACAGTTTCAATGGGTATAACCAGATCAGGATAGCACCAGAGGACCAAGAAAAAATGACATTCACATGTCCATGGGGTACCTTTGCATACCGAGTGTTACCTTTCGGATTATGCAATGCCCCTACTACATTTCAGTGGGCTGTTCTCACTATCTTTTCTGATCTTATTCATGACACTATGGAAGTTTTTATGGACGATTTTACCTCCCATGGTGAAGATTTTGCAACAACTTTGAATAATTTAGACAGGATACTTACATGATGCAAAGTCTTAGTAGTGAGAAATGCAGAATGATGCTTACGCAAGGCATTGTGTTGGGTCATCTTATATATCCCAATGGCATTAGAGTAGACCCAGCAAAAATCCAGGTAATCAGTAATTTATCAGTTCGATCCACACAAAAAGAGGTACGTAGTTTTATTGGATACGTAGGTTACTATAGAATATTTGTTCAAAATTTTTCAAAGATTGCTAGTCCCTTATTTCTGCTTATGTCTAAAAATAAACAATTCGAATGGACAAAGGATTGTCAATTAGCTTGGGAAACTTTAAAACAGAAAGTCTCTACCGCACATATCCTACGAGGACCAAATTGGTCTTTACCCTTCCTTATTTCTACAGATGCCTCTAATACTACCATAGGAGGAGTCCTGGGCCAACAAGAAGATCAGAATCCCTATGCCATATATTTTATTAGTAAAAATCGGACTGCTGCTGAACTTAATTATACTGTGACTGAGATAGAGTTCCTGGCTGTCATTTATGCCATAAATAAATTTCACCATTACATTACAGGATACCCAGTAACTATCCACATCGACCACTCTACCATTAAATATCTCATGAATAAATCCATCACGAATGGCAGAGTCACTAGGTGGCTTTTGTTGCTACAATAATTTGACATTTCAATAATGGACAGACCTGGTAAAACTAATGTGGTTGCCAATTTTCTTTCAAGAATAACTACTGGTGAAGAATCTCAACCGGTGGATGATGCTTTTCCAGACGAATATTTGTTTGCTATTTCTACTAATGATCCTTGGTTTGTAGATGTAGCAAATTATTTGGTTGCAGGAAGACTTCCGGGGCATATGACATCAAAAGAAAAGAAAAGGATTGTGCAATGTAGCAACATATTTTCATGGATTGATGGCTATTTGTTTTATACAGGACCAGACTTGGTGATCCATCGATGTGTTCGTGAAGATGAAATCTATCCAATCCTGAGAACCTGTCATGATGGTCCATGTGGAGGACACTTTGCTGATAAATGAATAGCCCATAAGATTTTACAACTGGGATATTACTGGCCCACAATATTCAAAGATACCCGGGAATATGTCCAGAGTTGTGATAGTTACGAAAGGATGGGACAACCACTTCAGTCCGATGAAATGCCACTTCAAACTCAGCTCGTGGTGGAACCATTTGAGAAGTGGGCATTAGATTTTGTTGGCCCTATTAAACCTCCATCCAAGTAGAACTCATACATTTTAGTATGCACCGATTATGTAACTAAATGGGTAGACGCAAAGGCACTTCCAAGGGAAACAGAGCAGGCATTCTCAAACTTTCTATATGTAGATATTTTCACAAGGTTTGGAGTTCCGAGGGAGATTGTTACTGATGGAGGCCCTCAATTCACATCTAAACTTATCAAAGCTCTCACAACAAAATACCATATCAATCATAGGTTAACCTCACCGTATCACCCTTAGGCCAACGGGCAAGTAGAAGGCACAAACAGAATTTTGGAAGCTGTGCTCACAAAGACGGTCCAAATTCATCAAAGGGACTGGGCTGATAGGATGATTGAAGCCTTATGGGCCTATAGAACAACATGGAGAAGCACAACAGGTTTGAGTCCTTATCAATTAGTTTATGTCAAACAAGTCACCCTACCAATAGAAGTTGAGATTAAGACATTAAGAACTGCATTTTAATTGGGCATGGATTTATCACAGGCTCAACATACTTGCCTACATCAGCTTAATGAACTTGATGAATTGCGACTGGCTACCATAGAACGTACAACCATTGTGCAACAACAACGAACTAGGTGTCATGATGAATTCATCAAAACTAAGTATTTTCAAGAGGGTGACTGGGCTCTTCTCTATGACTCCAGATTCAGAAAGTTCAAAGGGAAACTTCACACTCACTGGCTGGGACCATATGAGATTGAAACAATTTTTGATAATGGTAAAGTACAACTCAGAACCATTGATGGTGAAGGTACATTTCTTATGGCCAATGGTCACAGACTAAGACCATATAAGAAGCCATTGTCCAAAGAGACATTCATCCACAACATTGCTTCCTGCTGGTGCACCAATGATTTCCATATCACTAGCTCAATCTCTGAAGAATAAAAAAATATATATAAAAAAAAGAAAAAAAAGAAAAAATGGACTGTGAAAATCCTACTTGGACGCAGCCTAAAAAAATGAAATAAAATAAATTTTTTGGACTCTAATAAGTCTATTTGTTTATTTGTTGCAGGGACATTCTATCCTAGTTCCCCTTCTTTATTCCATCCCTCTCATGTTCACTTTTGGATGGCCTTGCTTTCTGGGATAAAACCATTCATTGCAGAACCTTTTCCGCTTTATTACAGAACCTGTTCCACTACATAACAGAACCTTTTTTTTTCTATTATAGAACCTCTTTCCATTTCATTACGGAACATGTTCCCTTCCATTACCAAAACCATTTTCCGCTCCACTACAGAACATGTTCCGCTGCACTATAGAACCTCGTTCCATTTCATTACAGAACATGTTCTGTTCCGTTACCAAAACCCTTTTCTGCTCCACTACGGAACATGTTCCGCTGCACGACAGAACCTCTTTCCGTTTGATTACGGAACATGTTCCGTTCTGTTACTAAACCCCCTTCCATTATAATACCAATACCCTTTCCGTTCCACTACCGAAACCTTTCTGTCTCAGTACATAACCCCCATTTAGTTTTCACACTTTCCGCAATACCACAGAATCATTTGTCATAATGTACCACGACCACCTTCTACGCCACGGCCATATGCCAGCATCTCATTTATCTGTACGGGCCCATTATCACTTGACGTTGCCGGAAAATAAAAACAGAGCACTCATCAATTGATCTGCGGCATTACAGATCCATCTCAACAGCTAAACCGAAGTCATATCCAATTCTATTTGATAGGACCTCTACCAGGAAGATCATCACAGTTCATCAGCCTCAAAGAAGACCATCAACGCTAGAATTGGAGAACCTTCTAGTCACTATCCAATCCAATTATCGCAACCAATTGGATTTGTACTCTACCCATCTCTTCTTAGGTAAGGTAGGTACGTACCCATCCTTCAGTTGCATTTGATAAGTACAGAAGGATGGATCATGATCTATCATTCTAGTTAGTGCCACATGAGGTCGTGTGTTGAGTTAGTTGGGGGGGAGAATTGGGGGCGCCCTTAAAAAATTATGTCAAACCAGTTATTGTCTGATAATCCTACCACTTACGAGCTCTTAGCTGGACCAGTATTGATAATCCACCTCCGCTTAGCCCAAATCCATTTTTTTCTCCCGGAATTGGTGGGGATTTGAGAAACTGTAAACATTTGAGGAGAAATAAGAAGTGAAACGCAATGAAGGGGGAAATCCAGAGTGAACCAGGAAGCACGGATATGGTCTATGGAAACAAAGAGGTGAAAATAGTTTTCCAGTAGGCAGGATGGCTGGCATATTTCAACAAAATGAAGAAAGGGACGTTGCAATCGCTATGGAATTTGTGCTCACATATGATGGTAAAGTTGCAGAAGTGAGAGGATTGAAAATTCCAGCGGATGAGATGACGGTTGTGAGGGTCTCGGGATTACCACATATGGGTGAGAAATGGTTTGAAAGACGGGTGTTAATAAAACCTCTTATTGATGCATTTTTGAAACCTGGTGAATTGCTGCAAGGGACGGAAAAGGGGACAAAGCGAGCTTCATTACCGGTTCCATGGAGCGAGGTGGCACTCTGTATAATCAAATTCATCACATGTGAAGGTTGGTTCAGTCTGATTTTTGCTTATCACTTTAAAATTTTGAACCACTTAAGGCACCAGAAATACATCGACATGCCATACTTTCTGTGGAAGTCCCTAGAATTAATGATTAAAATGGTCAGAAGCAGTAACAATCCAGATACAAGCCTGGCACGTCACGGGTTGATCAGGTTATTGGTAGAAGATGCCCTACAGAATAGAACCAGACATGGGAATCGTTCATGGGTACATCCTTGAGTGATGGTCAGACAAGACAAAAGAAGAGGAAAATATTGGAAATTACCCCATAAATCCAATAGGAGAAACCAGTCCAGGTTGTCCCAATGAGAAGCCTTCAAGCCGAAACCCCAACTTGCTTGATAGAAGGACCTCATACTCAGACAAGATCCAGAGCTCAGGAAGAGCGAAAAAACTAGAAAGAATTGTTGGGCTGGAATAAGGAAATGGAGGAAGAACAGGAAGTATTCATTATAATAGAAAGTACTAGTAAAAACCAGGAAAATCAATTAGGGTTACAAAACATGGAGAAGGAGCAAAAGGGAGAAAAATGATGAATGACTTTGTTCAAAAAATCACAAGGTAGCAGGATTAAGAGATTCTAGTATTTCATGTTACGCAAGTATTGTAAGGCATATGGAAAATTGAAGAAAGACCACAGGACTTTGAAAATCTCTTATCAGAAGAGAATAGAAGAAGTGGTGGTCCTACAAGAGCAAGTTCAGAGGATGGAGAGATATAAGATGGACTCCCTATTGGAGGCTGTAGCATGGGAAGACAATCAAAAGGAAAATTACAAAGATGAAGGAACAGAGGATAGCATGCAAGAAAGAAGTATGGAGCCTAAGGAAGGTTTTGAAGCAGAAGAACCAGAAGGTTCTGAAACAGAAGAACCAGAAGGTTTTCAAACAGAAGGACTAGGAGGTCAGGAGTTACATAAAGATAACCCTTCCGACGAAGCCCGGATAAAACATCGAGAAGAAATGGTAGCTCAGAAACAGGCGACAGCAGGAGACCTCGAGGGACAATTAAAATTGGCCAGCAATCATAAAAAAGGGAAGGAACAAGAGAAAATTACATAATAGCTGCAGAGACAAAATTACGCCATGGCTATAAGAAGGCTTGGTCAAGAAGTGGAAAAATTAAAATTTGAAAAAGAGTATATGAATTATCTGGCTCATTCCATGAGGAATCTAAGACCCCCTTCGAATTTGTATTTTGTGTTTTTAAAAGAACAACTCATATCTTTTAGGTTGTCATTGGTAACTATGGGATATAATGATCATGTTGAGACAGAAGATTAGTTTGTTGATGCCTTTTCCAGGAGTAATGACGAAGAACATGATTTTCTTTGTGAATTATATATGCACAACCTGGTCATGACCGATTATGAAGACTGGGATCCAGACCCTCATGTAGGGGAAGTACAATTGAGGGCATTCATGTCCTTCATGAGAAATCATTTGAGATGGAACAATGATGCCACTGCTGTGGAAAATATTGAATGGGAAGATGTCCTTTGGGTGAGAGGTTCCCCCTTAGTTGAAAAACTATTTTTGGCCAAGAACCAGGTTATGCAAGATTCATCATTCGTTACTCTCCTGGAGTCTTCTTAGTCTAAATTTGTTCATGAATGTAGGAGCTGGATTCCTTTTCATAGATTGGAGGTGATGCTTTGTCTACGAAGGAGGATTAATGCTCTGATCCTGGACTTGAAAAGGAAAGATCCCTTCTTTGTTAGGATGTTTGAGTGAGCCCTGGACAGAATACAAGTCTACTTTGATTGCTTGAGCACACAGAGAGCTAATTGGATTGGGATCCGATTTCACTTCCCTATACTTTGGTGCCCTGTAGTGGATGGGGAAGACAGTGAGTTTTTCATAATTATGGGAGAACAGAAAGGTTTTTATAGCATAACAGAAGGTGGCCATTCCTCCTAATAGTGGAGTGATGAATGCCTAAGCAGCTCCCCAATCACCCCTGTTAGTGGATCACAGTCTTAGTTTGCATAGGGACATGCAAACCCTTTGGTTGGGGGGAGATAACGGGCTGTGCATATGACCCTTTTTGTTCCCTCCTTCTACTTTGTTTTTAACTCTTTTTGACATAATCCTGTATTACTACTAGCTCTTTTGGTTGCATTTCGCAAATTTTGGCCTTGGTAAGAATTGATCTGGTCCTTTATGCTATTTGTCAATTGCTTGTGATTGATAGGGCTATGCTGCCATTGTTGCCTACTAAAGAATTTGTGTTTCAAGTTCGATATCCGTTTATCTACAGGTTGTAGAATGAAAGACTATGGAAGCTGGAAGTTATGTATTTAAGTCTGGAGCTATTACACCGAGGTATCCAACTTGATGTATTCTGTTACATTATTTTGGTTACCTATCCAATATTCAGATGATGCTGTAGTCGATCCAAGGAGATGGAGGTTTGATTTTTAATTCGGTATTGTGGGTCTATGATGACTCATAGTTGACCATCCCGACATCCCTGGGATCCTCCCCCACTTTCCACAATGTATATCCTTGAATTATCTCATTAAGGATCCATATATAGGCTTTATTGGGGAATTCGTTGTAACCATGCGATTTCTTATTTATCCTCTCATAAGCGTTGATGTATAAAAGACATGGGGAATCTTCGAAAGGGTTAGCCTCAATTGCATAAGAACTATTGAACACTGTATCAAGTTTTTATATATAAGAGATTCTTGGTTTTATCTGATTCGATGTGTTGATCAATTTCGTGTGATTGAGAGGCTGTTCAACTCCTGTTGCTGAAGGCAGGGCCCCCTTCTGTGATAGGTGCTGTTATAAATAGGATTTCTTTCCTTTATGCATGTGTGTTCAGATTGATAGCTTAATTATTAATGTAGTGTTGATTGGTTCAATTAATTGATATACAGAATTGGTGTGTTGATCATAGTTGCGTGTGAATCCTTTAATGAGTGGTGCGATTGAATTACAGAGTTATTTTTGTTACCATTTCCAGAGGAGTATATGAATGATGAATGCCAAATTAGTATAAATTCTGCAGTGAATGGATGTATTTAGGTTCTTTTAGAATTATGTTGTGAGTGTTTAAGGGTAGAAGCAGATCATGGAATTTGATTAGTTGTTCAATCTTTTCATTACAGTTGTGATTCAGTGAATTGTTTTCATTAGAGATTTCTTAGTTTGTTAATTAGAATTTGAAATTTAATTGCTTTCTGTAATTTGACAGATTGTTGTTGGTAGTGATTTCTTTTGTCGTCTAGTTGAATGTTATTGATAGTTAGACGCTTTCATTAAATTACAAGATCTTTTCTGTAGTCTGGCCAAATGTTATTGATAGTTAGATGCTTTCATTAGATTGCATGATTCTTTCGGTAGTCAGCAATTTCTTAGGAGTCCATTCACCAAAAGATTACATCCTAATTCTGATTCAGTAATTCATTAATCTTCTCTGCGTTAAGATCTTCCAAGTTGTAGTATCTGGCATATATTTTACTTGGTAGCTCATAAGCTTTTGTAGCCCTGGGTTGACAATTTATGAACAAGCTTTTCATTTCATTTCAATTTAATTAAAAAGAATAAAAGAGCTCGTCACCTTTCACCCTATAGTTATTAGAAATCTCAATGCATTCACATGAAATTATATCATGCCAAAGCAAGCGAGGACTTATGGTCCTGTTGTCGTAGTGCATGCTATGAGATATGCATGGTTAGGCCATAATATGTTGTGAATGTGCATGCATATGTGCGGGTGCACATGTTGAGATGCATTGTGTAAATGCATGGTTGTGATATATATATATATATATATTTCAATGCAGTTAGATAATAGATGAAATGATGGACTATTGTTAATCCTGATACCATTTCATGAGCTGCTATGAATGCAGGGGAAAGACTGCATGAAGAAGGTAGACATGTGATGGGCTACCAGAGCACTCTGTTGGAAGGACAGAATTGCATGGAATGTGAAGTAATGAGTATTTACAGTTATTTAAATTGCATGGATAGTGTGGCCGTGTCTTGCAATTTTATTGTGATAATGATGCACATATAGAAATGTATATATTTCATTGCATTTCAAATGTTAATAGCTGAATATGTTTGAATTATTGAGTGTTATAATTCCGAGATCACTTCAGTGACTGTTGTAGCAATGAAAGGATTATATGTATAAAATACTCACAACGTGTTTGACTGATTGAAGTTTCAGATTCCAGGTACAAAAGTATTACGTATGGCAATGAGGATAAGTCCATAGTAGAGACCGAGATCTACCATGTGCAGAAGCCAAAGGTTATGAGAAGATTCTCATGGGTGTAACTTATGCATGAAACAAATCTGAAAATTTTATGGTTTCTAAATTTGTGAGAATAATCTCATGGTGGTAAATCTAATTTCTGTAGGAAAACAGATTAACAAATTTCAGATTTGAGAATTGCTTATAATTACTAATCACTGTTTGGATATTTGAAAAGTGTACCAGGATGACACATTGCAGGAAGACCATGTGTGATGTCCTGCAGAAGCCAAACTAGATGGGAAAGACCCCATGCTTTGGAAATGGGTTTCGGGTGAAACGCTATTGACAATATCTCAGCTAAACCGCATGACGGTAAACCATGAGAGTTGTATGGTAAAGCTATGCCCAGAAGGCATGTGAAATACATCTGCAAAATGAATGAGTATTTTGTGACCCTAGACAAGAACATGCATGTCTAAATTATTAGGGTCAATATGTAGAGCATGCTCTATCTTATTTATATCATTGCAGACTGCTTGAGTATGATTAGGGCCTACATGGCGCACATCGGAAAGGGGGTGCACACCTTTTCTAGTGCTGGGTCATGATAGGGTTTTCAATATTGACTACACCCTAAGGGAATGGACGCATTCCTAGTGTTTCAATACTTGATAGTGAATGATATGGATTATGGGTACAAAATTGAACAACAATACTGATGAGCTTGCTTATCCTTCTTGTGTTTCCAGCCTACATAGATGCAGATTGATACTGCACATTAAGAGGCAAAGTGAAGAAGGGTACTCAAAAGGACTGTACAGGAATTGGTAACCTTTTTATGCTCACACAAAATATTACCAGAAGGGATGGACATGATGGAAGAGCTGTGTAATAAGAAGAGGTATCATCCTTGTGTGAGTGGGGTCATGCTAACTTGCAGTCAAGAAAGTCACCTATAAAGTTCCTAAAAGGAACCACCGATTTGCACCATAGAAGGAGTGACGTCCTTGTATGAATGAAGAGTTGTGGGTGTGAAGGGTTGTGGTGCAAGAAGGTGTAGTGACAGTGGTGAAGGCATAAAATCTCTATTGGGACAGTAGTAGGAGGGTGGGCGCCTAGACTGACTGAAAACCCTGAGATGCCTATGGCTCCATAGTAGAGCCTTGACCTATAATGGTCAGGTGGTGCAGTTTCCTTCCATTGGTCGATGACCCAAACGAATGTGCTGGCTCGACAATGGAGAGGGCCAACCAGGTATGGGACTGGTTGGGCACCACCAAATGCTTGGTAAATCTAGTCGGCGTGAAGGTGTACTGGTGAAGCATTAACTACATCCAAGTCTATAGGCGATCCCAAGGCTTGCAAAGTGAAGCAGGATCCTATGGACCAGAGGGGAAACGCACAACACAGATAAGTATTTAGTTTCATTTATGTCTTGTTTGAAATAATGAAGATTTTAGGTATAAGTCTTCTAACAAGTAAGCTGATACACTATTGTTTCTTTGTTGGAAACCCTGGTCATTGCAGGAAAGCAAGACCCTGAAAGAACTATAAGTTACTGGTAAATCCAGAGAGTAAATGAGTGGGCGATATAAATTATGGAGAAATCTAGGGAGTAACTGGTTGAACGCTATAAAGTTCTTGATAAATCCAGAGAGTAACCGGTTGGGCATTCACTACTTAATATTGTGAAACAACATGTAAGCTGGCCCAATACCCCTTAAACAATTGATAAAACCAGTCAGCGTACTAGCTTGGCATTGCCTATTCGAATGATTGTGGAGTAGCCTACGTGCTAGCTCAACATTCATAATTGTGTCCATGGCAAATCCAAGGCTCATAAAGCAAAGAAGGATCCCGTGGAATAAAGTGAATACATCCAATACATATAAGTATTTGGTTATCTTGCATTTTCTTGCTTATGAATATACGTGTGTATATGATTTGGTTATGATTTCTCAGACTCTTGTTTAGAGAAAAACCTTATGAAATAAACTAAACATGTGAATTGATTCAATGTTTGAGTGTAGGTATTGTTGGAAGCAAGGACCAGGAAGGCATCATAGGGATGCATATGGATAGATGACCGTCCTAAAGAGCTCAATATGAGCAGTAATTAAAGATGGTGCTAGCAGACATGAGTGGGTCCTAGCAGACAAAGTTTCTGTAAGCAACAATGGGAAGGGGTACCCAAGTTGAAAAGCATTAGACAGACCTTAGACACTAATTGTCATAGCCAATAAAAAGCAATTCAAGCATTCCCATTAAGCTGAAAGAGACTAAGGAGCATGAAACCACAATGATGGCATAGCTCTGTAATAAAACAAGACTAAGAGGGAGAAACTCTTACTCTTCTCTTTCCTTTTTATCTATGCATTTATAAAACAAAGAATTGTTGAATGCATGTCATGACTAGAAGAAGAATGTGTTTATTTGCTTGAATTAAATTGTGAATGCTAAAATAGTTATTTCACTGTGAAAGGATGAACATGAAAGAGATCATGTGTATGTTGGGAAAGCATAATTTTTTTTTTTTGGAAGTCGTATGAGTGAAGCATGGACATTCCATGTCAATTGGAAAATAATTGACTAATGTTAATGTTTATATTATGCTTGTCCTAACAAAGAGTTTCCATGATAAATTTCACAGGGAGAAATTGAAACAATTGGTTGCAGCTATTACCAGCCAAGTGCTTCTAGTGAGCAAAGTGAGAGCCAGTTGCGCACCTTGTTCATGGAAGCAGACCAAAAGCTACTTGTTTTGGCTAAAAATCTTCCTCAGATAGTTGCCAGGACAGTAAGAATGATGGCATCCATGAAATTCCATACTTGTAGATCAGCTGGAAGGTAAATAAAAAGGGAAGGGATTGCTGTGGAGCAATGCCCACCTGCAGAGATGGAAGATCAAAGCCAACATGAGTAGTTTGTGAAGACCAAAGGACTTGGTCATAAGAACCCAAATAAAGAGGTGAAATGTAGGACAGACCTGCCACCATTTTGTGAATTTTGAACATGTATAAAGTGGGTATATATTCCGAAGTGTTGGAACACCGAGGACAGTGTTATTCCAAGGGGAGGGAATGTAATGTCCTCCATTTTGACCCTTGTAATATTTTGGGCTATAATGTAAATAATGTATGCATATTATGTATGATTCCTAGCATGGAGGTCAAGGCCAAGGCCCCGCTAGTGAATGCTCGATCTAGAAGAGGAAAGTATTTGATAATATGCTACCCATGTGCTAGTGAACCATGGGAATTGTAAATATACATTTTAATATAAAAGCCCACAACTAGCTATGCAGTGCAACAAGAGATGGGGGCATGATGTTACAAGGAAATTGGGAGGGAAATATTCAAACCCTTGAGCCAATAAAGTCAAGCCAAGTGTCAATGAGAGAACCCATCAACCATCAACTACCCATGTTGACTTTGGTGCCCAATCATTCATTTCTCCCAAGAGTTGGGTGAAATAGTTAATGCCTTGGGGATTGGGGAGGTATGGTTGTCCAAATTCGAGTATGGGCAAGCCACCCTCATGGAAAATCGTGTTTCTCCTTCTTGGGCAAGAAAACACCCACGAATTGCCTTCCCAAGCTATTATTATGACCAGACTTCACTCTCTCATGTTTTTGGAGCTTGCTGGGCAGTTCTCTCATGGAGTACACTGTAAACTCACTAGTTTTCAAGTTGAGAAGGGCTTTTTTGTGATGGCTGGACTATGGGAAAAGAAGAGAATCCATTGGGAAGTTCAACAGATAAGTTGATAGCTTGATGTTTCCTCATTGTTGTGAAATCATTTTTGAATTTCCAGAATTGGTTTTCATTATGGAAAAATCGTTTTTGTGAACCCTGCTGCCAGTTAATGACTGTGTGAAGATCATTTTGTCCCTTGAATGCCCAAGCCTTTTCCCTCTCACATATTTTGAGCTAGCTAGGGATTTTCCCATCACATTTTTCATCTATCTCCTGCATTTTCCATGCCTAGGAATTCGTTTTTGTATTTCCCAATGGTTGGGAAGAAGGGAGCCACGAATTTGGGGTTTATGGAGGTTTTTTTTGTCCCTTGAGTGCCCACAAACGTTTTCTAGAAGCGGTTTTGTTCTCCCAGGGTGATTCCCCAATTGCCATTTCATTTTTGGTTGCCCAATGTTTTTTCTTCATGCCCAGAAATTGGGATTTTGCTGTTATGTGTATCCATGCCCAGTTTATGAGTTTTCTGTGTGTAGGGGATTGTTGGGGTTGAAATGGGTTTCCATTGTTTTGGCTTGAGCTTGAGTAGAAGCATCCACAAATGAAGAGGGTTCAGATTTATCCTGATAAAACTAGCTGTGGACTGGCTTGGCTTAAATGCAAATGATTATTTGGCTGTGTATGAGCTTGAGAGTCCCCTTTCTCCTTGTAGATATCATGTCCAGCTCGGGGGTGGTCTCTAAGTGCTGAAATAATAAAGGCTGGGAAGAGACCTACAGTTGGGAGGAACGTTGCAGCGACATAGCTAGTTGTGTGGTACAATTGCACAACAAAGATAAGTGTTTTCTATCTATGTGTTTTTCCTTTGCAGTGTTTAAATTAAATGACTGTTATTGATATATTGAATGCATATAAAATTATGTGTGTGGATGAGTTTATCTCCGCTATGCATGTTTGTTGAATTTACATCTGCACACATGAATTTTTAATTGTATGAATCTAATGAATGGGTTGAGTTTGTTTAAAAATCCCCATAGATTGGCATCATGTTCCCTCCCTTGCTTGGATAGATGGGTGGGGACCTTACAATTCTGCGCACCATCAAAACTTTGTTTTGCTGCATGTGCGTATCCAGATCTTCACTAGATCATTCTATTATGTTCACTTGCCCCTTGATGCCCCAAAAAACAAACTAAAAGTTGAAGTCTTCTTTTGGCTTCACCACTTACTTTTCTCCTCTCATATTTTTCCTTACACTCCATTGTTCAACTTGCATCTCTATTTATACATGTCCTGCATGGATTGTATGTTTTCAAGTCTCATGTGGCATCCTTTCTTCCATACTTCACGGATCATGCATATGCCACATGTCATCATATGCGCTATTTGTGTTTCATCTCTGATGTATCAAGCGCCCTTAGGATCCATAACTTAGTGGGTCTTTTCACCTTGGTGATGTACCATTGCGCTCTATATGTACCATTGCATTCCGATATGTACGTAATCTTTCACCTTTTCCATGATTTTTGCTACTTAAATGATGTTTGTTGTACCATTCCTTGTGGGTAATGCGCCCTTGTGTTATCATCGACTTACATAATCTACACATTCTTCAACTTCTTTTTAGTGGTATTGTGACTCATGCTCATCATTGCATTTGGGTGATGCACCTTTGATGTATGGAAACTTTATGGAAACTGTGCACACATCAACTTTTCATTTGTGGGACTTTGACCTCTGCCTTATTCGTGCTTTTGGGACTAGCGACCTTGATGTTCGTCGGTTTTGCATTTTCTCTTATGTGAAATTCAACCGATCGCACCCATTTAGGAACTTGTGGGCATTTCACCCCTGAAAGGTATCTTCTGATTTGTTGTGCTTGCGCGCTTTCAAGATTGTTCGTCCGTTTGTTGTTCCTTTCCTCCAACGCACCCCAACTATCAACGAAGTAACACGTAGACTTCATAGCTTGCTTATCCCTCTGGTCCAATCATATTCTTGGTGGTTTGGGCACTTGTACTATTGTCCAACCAACTCCATTGCATTTGCTAACATGATAGAGTATGAATTGGTGGACTTAATGTCCACACAAGGACTTTATGATGTAGAGTACTTGTGTTCCTTCTTGAACTTAATCATCATGGAGTATCCTTGTCATATTATGTGCTTCTTCAGACTGGCTTATGATGTTCTCCTTGATATATACTTCTTGAATTCACTACTTAGATATACTCCATAGTTGCATACTTAATGCATCCTTGATTCACATCTTCTCTTATAGAAAGTTCCAAGATATTGTGAACACATTCAGACAGAATGGATGTAGTGAATGGATATACTTTTTCATACTGACATCCATGTTAGTTCAGTCATCCTGCACATATATGATTCTTGTGTTCTTCAGATGTCTGTTCTTTTGGATACTCTTCAGAGTTGAACATCTGTCATCTTTACCTCTTGCGCATATGCTTCTGATGTTCATGCTTTCTTCATCATGCGCAATAGACTTACTCAAAGTGGCTTCTTCATATTTATGCTAGAACGATTTATCCACTTTGACTTGTGTTTATGATTATGATGTTCATGCTTTCTTTATGATGCACAATAGACTTTCTCAAAGTGGCTTCTTCATATTTCTGCTGGAATTCTTTATCCACTTTGACTTGTGATGATATCAATGACTCATAATAAATCAGTTGACATCCTCTTTGACATTGGATGAAGCTCAACACTTGTCATCATATTTAGTTAACATCAATGACAACCAATGCTCAACACAATGGTAGTGTGCCTAGCTTATGATATAAATGAACTACACAGACTATGGATTTGAAGAGACACCTTAAGATGGGAAGGGATCCCAATAGTGACACATATCTCAAATCTTTGGGTATAGTTGCAACTAAGTGATTGCAAATGGACTGATTTTATGCAAAATTATTTTTGAAATAATGTTGGCAATGATAACTATCATGAAAATAGGTGTAAGTGCTTAGGTTGTGAGTGGCGTGGTTTCAAGTGTATCTCCAATGCTGGAAAAAGTAGTTTTGGTAATAAGTTTGTGTGATAGTGAAAAAGTTAAAAATAACACTTCTATGACTTTAGAAAATCTCAAGTAATATGTAATGGATAAAAGAGTCTTCCAAATTTCTCAAATGATAGTGATGAAATCCTCTGAATAAGGCAAGTGAAGGTAACATAGAGGAAGTTATATAAGTTATGCCCAAGTTGGTGAAATGCAAGGGGGATCTCATTATCTAGCTAAGGTGCCCTTGCAATATCGTGAAAGTCACTTGGTGATAAACCTATGACTAGACACTAAGATACTTCTTCTCGAGTTGTGGACAAGGGGTTATCAACCCCACCCTGAACTTAACTCAATTGTATGATTGAGTGTCTGGAGAGGTCAGGTGTAAAGTCAATGGTTGAATTTACACCTAACCCCTTTGTTCACTTAATCATACACTCTAACTAAGGATTTACCATCATCATTGGTCAAGCAACACATGGATTTGAATGAGTTGGGAGACTCATGAAAATCTGTCAGTATGACCTCAACATTGAAAAAAAAAGATGGCTCGTCTTTTATATTGGAAAATCATACTTGCTATAAGGGATTTTTAAGTTTCCTATGACAACTTATATGTTTCAAACTTTTGTAACCTTGGAGTGTTATTTGATTCCTAACTTTAAGGCCCTACACTAATCTAACTTCTGGCATTGTCCAACAAGATCTACTAGCCCTTTATTTGTTGCACTCTCTTGTGGGTAGATGCTAGTGTAGGGATCACACGTTAGCAATTTCTTCATGTAATTTTTTATAAAAAAAACTATAGTAAGGGTAAATTTTAAGTTTTCTTAATTACATGGTAACTTTTTTATGTAGACATTTCTTGAAATGAAATGACAAAAACTATTAATACTTGGAATTACATGTACTTGTCTTTTATGAATTCCAATTTCTCCAAGTATGATGCAATTCAAGCAAATAAACAAGAAATGGATCAACCTATAATTATGGAAAAATTACTATGAAAGTCATCACCCACCCAAAAAGGAAATTGATTTATAAATGCACACTTTTAACTCAACTGTGCATGATTAAACCACAAGGCATGGATTTCAAATATTTTTGGTGTAAATTACTAAATGTTGCAAGTAGACAAAAGTGGTGTGATAACAACCATAAACACTAGAAAAAAATCTCAATGGAGAATAATAATGGTTGTTTAGATGAACTTCATAAAGAAGGGGATTCCATTTCAACTAAATGGGTCAATAGAGAAATGTTGTTTATCAAAAGAAGAAACCATATCAACTAAAATTTAAATCCTTACTATTTTATTCATTTATTTGTAGCCTTCTTCTGTTTCAAAATAAATCATGAATCTTAACAAAGTTTTACATTGATCTTCATTTTCTGTTATTCTCCAATTTTAGGTGAATTGCAAAAATAATTCCAAAGAAGACTGCAAAACAATCATATCGACAGACATTGACAAAAATATCTAGAAAATCATAATTTGCAAGCAACTTTAAAATGAAAAAAATAACATGATCAAAGGCCAACACAAGGACATTAGATTATTGAAACACTACAATAAAAGGCTACCAAGGTAAGGAATAATATATGAATAAAATTACCATTTCAAAAACCTTCATTGCATATTTGATATCAATTAGTGTATTTTTTTAACATCATTTTATTTATCCCATACATATATAAATAAGTCTAAATCCAAGTAAAATTGAAGATAATTACACATGTTTTTGGCCAACCATGGTGAAAACATATTCGAGGAAAGATTGTAAGTTATTTAAATATTCATAAACAATAGTTTTTAGTTGATTGAATATTACCCTTATGGGTTTTCTCAATTAGTTTGAACAAATGGTTTCAAGGCGGAGTTGACCGCAAGGTATTCAATTCTAGTTTGATTGAGTCATGTTTGTTTACCAACCATTATCGTAGATGTAAGGTTGATCCACCCTAAATTTATCTATTCTGGAGAAAATGAGGGATCCTATAAGATTTTCCTTGGAAAAAGAGAAAATGTGATTGCGTAGTAGCTTATTGTCATTATTAATTATGGTTTTGTATTATCAAAGTACAATAGGATAAGTATTTGGGTAAGCCACCCTTATGTGAACTAAATTATACCTTAATAAGTAGCTATGTAAACATGATGGAGGACATGAAACCCATGGAATCCTAAATGTCTTAAGACAAATAATTTGTTCATTCTTAAAAAGATTATGTCATGGATTATTTCTAAAAGTAAGCATGATAATTCATTTAGTTAATTTAATTTTTCTTTGATTGTGTCCTTACAACAACTTGCATAAGAAGAAGAAGAAGAAGAAGAAGAAGAGATCAAGACTTCATAAGATTATGATAATGACCACATATCAAAATATCCATCCTCCATCGATTTTTGATGTTGACAATAACTTGATTTTACTATTGTATACAACTCTTTGACATCAACTAGTCACTTGATTTTATTGTTGTATTTAAGATTCACATTTCCCTAGGGAGGCATTAGACCACTTATTATAGGGATAACACACAACTATTGTATATAAATTAGTGCCTACTTATACACACATTTTCTTTCATCTACTGTAACTAGAATTGATTGTGAAATATTTAAATATATTGATTATTGTTAAGCAATGTAAAGTTAAATGAAAATGAAAATTACTTAGCAAAATGGAAATGAATATATTGTTATGAAACATATTAAAATGAAAATATGGAGACTCTACCATAGAAATGTAACAACACTATATGCTATAATCAAACATGGACACAACCTAACTCATAATTGATGAGATCAAACTGCATAACTAGTTGCAACCCCAAAAATGATAGAATAAGGATGCCAAAATAAGGGTAGAAAGTGGAAAGAAAGGATGTAATTAGGATGCAACAAGGACATATCAAAAGGTCTACCATGATAAAAAATGGATACCAATAGGATCTTAGGTGGTAGGTAAATCGATGCACACATAAATTAAATGTGGATGTAACAAGGAAACTAAGGGGATGCTATTGGGACTCCCAAAAGGATGCACCAAGGATGCAATTGAGACACTCTGGGACATAATGAGGATGCAATGGGGAAACACAAATATGCACCAAGGATGGAAATAGGATACAATGAGGAAACAAATAGGATGGAGATGGAGCAAAAAATGACACGAAAATATAGAAATGATGCACAATAAATCCAAATAAGTACACATGGGGAAGCAAAAAATGGATGAAAAAAACATAGAAATATATTTCTACATATATAATCCTATTTGTGTCAAACAAACATAATAATAATAAAAAAATTAAGAAAGAAAGGGCATGTGAAAAGGTACCTTATCTAATCTAGGAATATCACAATGCAATGTAACCAAATTATAACACTTGAGAAAAGTCCCTTTGGCCAAGAAGCCATGGGTGAATGGTGTGAATTTTCTCAAATTCATTTAGTATTTTTATCTATCCCCAACTAATTAAGATGTGTTATCTCAATTTTAGACTAGGGTCTGCATAGATATCGAATAAAGAGATTCCATTGTAGTCTAAGTACTGGAAGTTTTAGTCCCCATGAAGGGGAAGGTAGGTATCACTCGAAGTGATATGCCAAGATTAAAGCTTTTATAGGGATCACACATTATGAATTTCATGATTGATGCCTTATCCAATAAACATACTTTCACCTCAACTATTATGAAAGAATCATTCCATTATATTGCAACCAATGTATTCAATGATTATAGTAAAAAAAAAACCATAATCATAATCTTACTTAAGAGACAACATAGATTCAAGTCAATTAAGGTCATTCAACAACATAGTTAATGAACAATAAAAAAATTCATCATCAATATATAAGATAGATACAAACAAGATTTTGAACTAGGGCTTAATTCCATTAATCTCCAACATGAACCAATACATCATCTATATCAAGTCAAGACCACAACCACATAGAATGAATCTCATAATATAGAACCATTAATAATCCGAAAATCCCATTACAATCATTACAACAACACAAATAATAGCAACCACAACTAACCAACTACAATGACCAATAATAAGGAACAAATATATCAACCAACAAAACCCTTTCACATGCCTAAGCCTTTACATTTATTTTATTGCACCTAAATGTGAAAAGGAACATTCAAAATGCATTGTTCCATTAATTTACTTTTATTTCTAGCTGAATGAACTCACTATTACTTGCCTTTTCTTTGACCAATTTTCTTCATCCTTTCACCACTATATTCTTCAATCACTTGGAATCCTACCTTCTATCATGGTTATGATATTCCTTTAACACCTAGGATCCTTAATGATGCTAATGATATCTTCTTTTTGTGGTGTGACTCTCGTCTTCTTTGTTTGTTGAACTTGTGCCACCCTATCTCTTCCTACTGCCACGATGTTTCCATCTCCAACATTCAAAATCAAGGGCTCAACAAGACTCAACCACAACTATTTAATTTAACTTAAGTCAAATTCCACTACCTTTGCTAGACTCTACATCCATCATTATACAAGGGGCCCAATTCCAAGTCCACCTCCAAAACTTCGTTCCTAAACTCAATTAATTCTTCCAATTCCTTGGTCCCCCACTAGTATGTCGACACTCGCTAGGTACACAATTTATTGGTTGGGGTTTGGTGCTTGTAATTGAGTCTCTTTCATTAAGGGCTACTTGACTTCTGTTGTGTTGTATAGTTTCTGCAACACACCGTAATTTCCTAGAGCAATTTGCTGAAGATATTTGAGTTGTGATTGGTCCTACTTGGTTAAAAAATGCTTGGTTTATGTTAATGTGTTTAGATTTGGAGCATGAGATGCTATCAATAAAACAAGTTGATGTTTCATATCATGATGTGCTCATCATACAATGGTAAGCATTTTTACGGAGTTGGATTTGATCACATATGTAAATGGTATATGGTTTTAAGACCTATTTAGGCATTCATATCCCTAGTTTATTGGAGCACTATTGTAAAGTCTAGATGTAGACTTAGGTGATAATTTAGGAGGGGCATGTTGTATTCTTATATACCTAGTTATAAAATTTGATTGGGGGTAGGTGTTTACCCCAAGTTAATTTTAAGGGTGGGTATGATGGGTTAATATTGAGTTGGTAAAATTGTAATTAGATTAATGTGTATTTTGTCATTAATGGGTTCACTATAGGTGATTTACAGGCCCATGGTATTAGGATCTGATGTAGGCTATTTAACGGCTTAAATAAATCTATTGTAAAATTCCTCATGTGGTCAACTTCATTAGATTGGTCAAGGTAATAATATACATCCATTGGGTGCTAGTTTTCACAATAAAGGTTTTTCTAGGGTTAATATCAACTCTTATTATGTGCATTCTTATTATGTATTTTGATTTCTTTACAATGCACAATTATTTTTAATAATTTTTAGCATTGGAAGGATGGAATATGTCAAAGAATATCTGGTTGGTGTGAATATAGTTTCAAATTTCAAAGTCATAGAAATCATGGATGTGAAATATCACTATTTGACACTATTAGGAATTGATAGGGATTTTGACAATTATGCTATGATATTTTTGATGAATGACCTTTGAAGTCGATGGTACTAAACTTATGCAGAAATTAGATCCTTACCAAGAGCCAAAGTATGTTTAATCTATTGAATATTTTATTGAATGAGATGTGTTGGACCATATATATTCTATCACTTATGGGAAAATGGACAACTTATATTAATCCTCTAGTATATCGGTTAGTTAGTTGGATAAGCATTCACAAATTTGATTTTGATTTAGAGGAGGACATTTAAGAGTGGTAGAATCCAAGGCATGAGATATCATCTAGATGATGTGCTACAATCAAGTCTATTCATTAGATTTGATTAGAGTTGTGAATCCACCTATGTTTGATGCAATTGATAGTTTAGAAGACTTAAGGAGACATTTGTGGAAGAACATGTACCTTCCATAGATGTAGCATTGAAAACTACACCCATGAGATGGTGGGCCACCCATAGAGAAGATTCACCCACTCAGAACGAAGCACAATCTAACATGAAACATAGGTTTTTTAATTGCCTCCTCTTGAATTTGAATGTCAATATTTATATTTAAGTAAAGGTAAATATGTTGAGGCATTAGATCTAAATGAAGGAAAGATATACCATTTTTTTCATGTAGGTATTTTCAAATAGATATGAGAAAGTGAAGGTTGCATCCCAAATTTTTGTTTCACCAGTTTTTGCATACAGTTGGAACCATTCCTAAGGCTTGGTAATTGCATGAAGAAACTAGGAGGTAGACTAGGAGTTGAGCTATACTTTAGAAGCAAATTTGTGAAGAATTTTCTTTTGTAGGTAAGTCATTTGAAGTTACTATAGTAATCCAAATAATTAAGGAAGTTATGTTCATGAGTAATTTGTGGGACTACTATTCTCCCATCATTTTCCCCTATCACTAGGAAATGATGGCCTTAAGGGAGCATGTGGAACACCTAGATCTACCCTTGTGTTGCAATATAGTTGGTCACAATGGAGAAGATGAATAATACCTACAAGAGTTACAACATATGTCCTTTAATTATTTGAAGGATCACAGAAACTTAAGGAGAAAGTTTTTGGTGAAGCTAGTTGTTAGTCCTTGAGACGTTCTTAGGCTGCTTTAGGAACTATGCCAAGGCATCAATAAAATAAAATGTGTTTTGTATCTTGCATATTTTATGTTAAAGGAACAAAAACATGTGGTATATTTTCTTGTTGTATTCAAATAATTAGGATCAATAACTCAATAATGTTAATGATAGTATAGACTCATCATGCATTACTTCTCAGGAATCAGACAACTAGATTTTGTTGGATGGTGAGATGACTGAATTATAAAATTGGAATAATCAAGGTATTTCTATGAATAAATCTTGTTTTTCCTACAACAAAATAACATACTAAGCAAAATAGAATTTAGTAGCTAACACAAAAATGTAATTGAGTTTAAGTAGTATGATCACATAAGACAACATATGCCATATGATCGATATATAATTAATACTTCATAATACAATAATAGGGATACAAATATTCACAAGATCATTCATGAACCATAAACAATGGCATAATGTTTCCTCAGAGTGCCTTTTATTAATCAAAGATGGTAATTACATGGAAGAGGGGAGAAGATGGAGTCACAGAAGGAAGACTACACTCACTGGAGAATTTTATAGGCTAATACACATGAGAAGGTTTTAATTTGATCATCCATACAATATAAAAAAATATTTGTATCTTATCCCTGATATACACTACTGATATTTAACTCAAAGAGGAGTTACACTCTTCTCTCAAAATTTTCGATGTCTTTCTCATGTCCTTCTATCTTTATATTTCCTTTTCTTTAGAGATCGATAACTTTACTATTTGATATTTGATGTTTGGGTAATGGTAAATTACTGGTTCCTTCTTGTTCTTTTAGGTGGATATTGATTTGCTAACTCATATTTCCCTCATGGATGTTGATCTGGACGAGATGATGATGCCCTTGGGGTTCTGTGTGCTACTAGGGATTCTTGTGCGTCCTAAAATGCCTATTACACTAAATATAAAGTAATATATTTATCTATATCCTTCCATTCTTTCCCTAATGAATATTTGTGGTTTCTCATATTTCTAACAACTATGTCTAGATATATGTAGTGAGCATATGTTGGTGGAGGAATGCTTTTAAATATAAATTTCAAGTGTGCCAATAGTTCAAAGTCTTTAGACAACTTTTCCATTATTACATGCCCCTTCAAGGGTCCCTCCATTTCAGATAACTTGGTGTCATTATTCATGCATTCTGCAATGAGATTGCCATAATGTTCTTTGGGGTACGTATCCCCATTTCTATCCTATGGAGAAGGGATATCTTAGTTAAGTATATCTGCAAAATTGGCCTTGAATGATACCAAATTTATGGACAACTGAGTGACATTATTTGGGCCTTTTGTTCCAAATGTTTCTTAGTATGAAACTTGGAATATTCCATGATGCTCTTGGTATTGTCCTTGATTCCCATTGCTTCCAACTCTTCATCTATCTTGTAATTCAATATATTGATGACATAATTTGCAATATCGGCTTATTCTTCAACTCATTCCATGTTCTCATGATATCTTGCATGGATGTGGTAGCTATCATTTGTTCAACTTGTACAATTATAATGTAGACATAGTAATTTGTAATTGCAACTACTATATGATCCCAAATTAGTTGCTTGCCCCCTTTGAGAGGAGCTCTTCCTATCATCCTTTTTCTTGTTGGTATACTTCATTTTGCAACCTTGTTCTAACATCCTGCAATTATGAGATAATGGCTTCCCTCTTGGTAGCAAAATGATGTAGGTTTTTTTTTTCTTCATCCTTCTTCCTTATATTTTCTTTCAAAGTGCCCAATTGTACTTCCTTTAAATTCACATCAGACATAATTTTGGTCAAGTGATCTGTAGGATCAATAGTTGAAGATAATATTGTAGTACCTTTGACAAATACTAATTTATGGTTTTCCAACTTATGTTCATTGTTCTCTTTCTGTACTTGTTCTCATTTTCCTTCAACTACTGCATGTGTTTGTACATTTGTTCCCTTTCCTATTGTACTCCTAGGAGTTATGATGTTTGCACATGTTCCGTCCCTGGGACCTTTAGATTCTTCTTGATTACTTAGATCTTTGTATCTTTCTCCTTTATCAAAGTTTGAACTGGGAAAAATTACTTGGGTCTACTCCCAATTCTACATCTCTTTGCTCCAATTTAGAAATTCTTAGGTAGTTGTATTTCTTAGCCACTTTTTCTTGCTTCAGCTGTCTCTCAATATTACCCACTGGGACTTGGATCTTTTGGCATTCCCGATGGATTTTAGTACACCCCTAAAGGCCATCTCTCATTTTTGTATATTCTAGTCCATTTTATCAGTTGGGATAAGAGCATTAATGTCCATAGAGAACCCGGGGCCTTGAAATCAACTATAGTTCTAGGTACCTGTGTGGTGGTAGGCTCTAAAATGGCCATTTTTAGCATTCCTTCTTTCATGTCTAAGGTAGAGAGAAATATGGACTACTTTCCACTTGAGATGCAAGATTTAGGAAATAAATCCCTCTTCACTTGATAATTGTAATGCTTGATTTGTGTGCAGGGAGAAAATAATCTAAATTTCGCCTTTGGATTCTTAGGTTGTGAGGATGATGCCTCTAGTGTAGGCCAAGCTTATGTTGATAGATGTTTAATAGATAAAACATGCATATTGTTTATAGCTATGGATTTGGTTTTCCTTGATTTGACATTGAAAGGACCAACCTCCTTAGGAAGCTTGAATGTAAAAGGGATCATATTCCTAACAAAATGAATATAATATGAATCAAAACTTTGTCTGATATAGTCTAGGGAAACTATCCTTGGCATGAGGAAGGGAGGTAGTTGGAAGAGTTCTAGATTTGATCCATAAATTATGATTTTGATGTGATTCTCATACAGAAACCAGTCTCCTACCCAAGTATCTGGGATCATCTATAGTAGAATAAAATTCTTGTAAGTGGGATGTCATGAAGTAGAGTATAAACCACATACATTACCTTATTTACAAATTTATTGAAACTTGAATTGTTTGGTTGTTCCTTTGTCATATGAACATTTAAATGCTTGAAGGATTCAAATTGGTGGCACATAATCAAATATAGTAGGTAAGAGTAGTACCTAAATTTATTCAAAGAAGAATAATTTGATAGTTGATCATGAATCATGTTAGCTAAGAAATGAGTATAGATATATTTATCCATTTGGATCCCTGAAGGAGAGAAAATGGTGGACATAAAACCCAATATAGTATCATCCAAAGCTCAGTCATTATCATATGCCATTAACTAACATATCATGGCCACTGCTTGCCTAATAATATCTAGGAAAATGTCAAGCTTATAAGGGGGTGTCCCCTTTGGAAGATCTGTGTTTGAAGCAATAAGACCCTTAAGCAATTGATTCTTCTCCTCTTGGATGAGAGATTGAAATGTACTTCCAAATGATTACTCATCAAGCTTATGTAGGTATGAGGTCTCAGGAAGGTATAAAATTTCACAAATTGGATCCCTAGTGATGGGGAAATAATTGTGGTCTGGTTAGAAGATAAGATGGCCTTCTTTTTAGGGGAATAATTCTTGACATGCCAAGTTTAAAACTTAGGAAGCTGGTAAGTTGGAGATGCTACAACTTGGGGTAGCTTGGAATCCAATAGGTTTAAGAAATCATGGGAATCCTTAAACCTAGATTTTACTTCAAAAATGGCTTGGTACATATGTGGAAAGGACAATACTGGGTCGAAGAGGTTGGATTGACTATTGATAAGGTGTTCATATTGAATATATATTTTTGTTGGTTTTAGGTAAAACTGAGGTCTAAAAAGTGGCCATTTCGTGTTGTAATAGAGGAATTCAATAGATTAAGAGGGGGAAATATAGAGTTGCATGTCTCAGGATGGCCATATTCGCTTTCAGGTCACTTGTGCCTGCTTTTAGGTCACTTAGATTTGGTTTCTAACCTACAACTTGACATTGAACAATAACTAAATTTAATGTTTGGGTATATTTTTTTTTTTTTTTTTTTTTGTGATGCTACAGGGACACATGGAACCATCTTATTCACCTTTGGATTATAACATGGATCTTATTTGATTGTGTACCATTGATGAATTTTCATGTAGTGGTATCTTATCTGTCTATGCTATGTTTATTTATCGAGCCACCATATCAATTTAAGGATGGGTGGTTCATTGGTTTCAAGCTTGTGCACTAAGTGCTTTCACTTTCTTGCTTTTAGGAACCTAAGTTTGCAAGATCGCGCCACATCAAAACCATGGTTTCATTATAGAGGATCCTGTACATTTTATTAACCTTCATGCAACTTCGAATTCCTTAACACCTAATGACCACTGATCTTGGGCTTGTGGATTTGTTCATGTGTGTGTTGGTCTTATCCCTCTTTGCTTAAGCCTTTGGTTCTAGGTCCTCGATCATGTGTCCCACTAGGTGTTACTCCCCCACTGTGACATCTATATCACAGTAGGATATAGCTACTAATTATTACCTCACAATCAATAATTTATGCTTACTATGAAATAAATTAGTGTAAAAAGAATTCTGGAAAAAAAATGATAAAAAACCAGTCACACATGATAAAAAACCAATAATACAAATGATCAAATATCATATTTCTATTAAATTTCCAACCCAACAATGAGTTGTGATGCTTCCTATATAACATTTTGAAGAATTCGAATTCCTTAGGAGGTTGTGACAAGTGGATAGATTACATTGGACCCCAATCCCCCTAGGTTGAACAATAGGATCCCAAATCATCCCAAACAGGTACGAATTGTCCATGTGAACGTTGGGTGAGCATGGGAAGACCAAAATGAGGTTCACACATGTGGTAGATAATATTGGGTGGAAGTTAGGTATCGGAGGCCAAAACTGTAAAAAAGGGTCAAAATGACTAGATTAGGAAACAGGGAGCCTTAGATTAGGAAGTGGTAATAAATTATAGAGGTGGCCATAAATATGGTGCCTAACAGCTATATTGACCCATTTTGGCCCATACTTTGGTGGATAAGTCATCATTTTCCCTAAGTAACTTCTAACAACCTTGGATTGTAATTATTAACCTGTTTTGGACCAATTAATCAACAAAATGATGTATGACTAAGGTTCTAAGGTGTAATAATGTTATAACACCCCCCCATAAGCTAGATTTGTGTAGATAATAAAAAATAAGGCCTTGGCAACTAAGGCTCAAGTCACCTTTTACAACAACAATTTTTATTAGTCCATGTAACCAAGGTAAGGATGAAAACCACATGGGAAATAAAACCTCCCCTCTAAAGTGGACATGAAATACACCAAAATAAACTTCTCCAAAACTCAAGTAGGTGTGAACTTGATTAGATGTCTGGAGGAAGCTTCTTCTTTGGAAGAAGTGGATGTTGCTCAACTAGATTAGGAACATGAACAACTGCATGATGGAAAATGTAGCCATGTAGAAAAAATCCAATACACTAATATCAGAGCAGAAGTGGCTGCTCATTAGACTTGAACTTCAAACTGAAATTAGGTCCAAATGAGTCTTGAGATGCTTGAGCCAAAAACTTTGAACCAAGAGTGGTGAAATCAACATCAAGCAAAACTGAAATTTCTCGAAACTTTGAACTCAAAACTATTATGGAAGCTACAAGAATGATGAACAATAGTTCCAAATGATATTTGGACTTGAAATATGAACTAAAATAAGATCCAAAACATGTATTATCAGGTCAAAATGCAAGGAATAATGGTTGAATGCATGCTAAGACAATGGCAATGTCTCCTTCTTCAGTAGAATTGCGAGGAAATGAGCTAGTCACCATAGAGGAATAGGTAGAAAGATTTGGATCAAAATTGGTGAGTGCATTTGCAAATATATCACATATTGATGCAGCCTTCAAATAATACAAAATATCAGCAAATTTTTCACCATCATCTAGTGAAGTATGCAAAGGATCTTCAACAACTAGCTTATCATTCTCAAAATCAACATTTGAAGAATTGTTGGAGAACAATGATGAAAGATGGAAGGAGAGTTATTCTTCAACAAAGGCATATTGAATGGATTATCTTGGATCAAATACATGTGAAGAAGAGAAATCAGAGTTCTCATGGACTTCTAGAGCAATAAGAGAAGGAGTCACTTCAAGGAGACAACTTTCACCATTTTGACCTTGAGTTGAAATTTCTTCCATATTTTCTTCTTCAACAGTAGATTGAGGAAGTGTGCATGTGACCATGTAGGAAGTGACAAGAGGCATGGTACCAAGGAGTGCAAATGCATGAAATCCATAATATTATGTAGACTCCAAAATATCCAAGGAAACACAACTTTGCACATCAGCAAAATCATATGAAGAATGCTTATCTTCTAGAGAAATAACTGATAGAGAATCCTTAGTAGAAGAAGAATGATGGGAGAACAATGGCTGGAGAGATAGTTCTTATTCAAAAATGGCCGCTACATTTGTTGTATATTCATCATTAACAACAACATATTTTGCAATAGATGATGTCTCTTCACATTATACTTCGTATCATGTAGAGGAAGCATTCGAATCAAAGAGATCTGTATCAACATGAACTTGTGTTGAAGATTTTTCCATTCTATCTTCTTGAACAATTTCACCAAAGAGAGTAGAGGTCAAAACATTAGGAAGGAGAGCACATGCAGAGGTGTCCATAGGCTCACTCAATGCACCATTCTTCTGCTTATCAAGAGCCTTGTCCAAGTTGGACTATAGCTCAAATGGATAGTCTGCAAAATCAATCAAGTAGTGCATGCTTGGAGACATGGCTAGACACATAGTTCCGAATGCTTTGTCATAATCATTTAGACAATGATTTTTCTCTTCATAAGACTCTTGTTAACTCTCAGAACCAATGGACACATCATAGAGACCTTGTCTCCTGAGATATGTACACATTTTAGGCGTCCACTCAGCATAACTGAATGGAGTAAGAAGAGGAACTTTCGAATCCATGTAGAAGCCATTGTACCTGCAATAAAACTCTCAACACTCAGGAGGGGATCTAAAATAATTGATTTGAACCCTGCTTGATAGAAGGAACATTAAGGAGAGTGTCACACCCTGGGTATACTCCAATGTATTTCTCCAATGGCTTCAAGGAAATGGCCTTAGGGACTTCTATGGTTTCTCCATTGTTTTTGGTGCACTTCTAAAATAGTCTTGGTTCAAATAGAATCTCCAAGAGCTCTGATACCTTGTGAAATCTATATCACAGTAGGATATAGCTACTAAATATTACCTCACAATCAATAATTTATGCTTACTATGCAAGAAATTATTGTAAAAATAATTATGGAAAACAAATGATAAAAAACCAGTCATAAATGATAAAAACCCAGTCACAAATGATAAAAAACCAGTAATACAAATGATCAAATATCAGATTTCTATTAACTGTCCAACCCAACAATGAGTTGTGATCCCTCTTATATAACATTTGGAAGAATTCCAATGCCTTAGGAGACTATGACAAGTGGCTAGCTTACATTGGACCTCAATCCCCCCTAGGTTGACCAATAGGATCCCAAATCATCCCAAACAGGTACGAATTGTCCATGTGAATGTTGGGTGAGCATGGGAAGACCAAAATCAGGTTCACACATGTGGTGCATAATATTGGGTGGAATTTAGGTATCCAAGGAGAGGCCAAAACTGTAAAGAAAGGGTCAAAATGACTAGATTCAATGCATGGGCTTCTAAGTCAAAGACAATTTCCTTAAAATAGGGAAACAGGGCGCTTTAGCTCAGGAAGTGGTAATAAATTCTAGAGGTGGCCATAAATAGGGCACCTAACAGCTATATTGACCCATTTTGGCCCATACTTTGGTGGATAAGTCATCATTTTCCCTAACTAACTTCTAACAACCTTGGATTGTATTATTAACCTGTTTTGGACCAATTAATAAAAAAAATGATGTATTACTAAGGTCCTAAGGTGTAATAATTCTCTAAGACCCACACAATAAATGCCGATAACGGTCTTGTAATATTAAGAGTTTTAGGATTGTGGTGCAGATGGTTTAATTAAATAGCTCTTAGGATCCTAAATACATGAGAGCATGCCATGCCAAAACTATTGTTTCATTATATAGGATAATGTGAAATTGGTTATTTTATAAGCACTTTCATGATCCTGAAGAAGTATCAACCGCTAATTGGTCATCCTTTTGCTTGATCATGCTCCTTCTCAACCTTTAGTTCCTTTTCGTGAATTTACTGTAGGGACACATGGCACCATCTTATCCACCTTTGTATTATAACATGGATCTTATTTCATTGTGTACTATTGATGTATGTTCATGTGTCAATATATTAGTGGTCCATGTTATGCTTATTAGTCAAGCCATCATATCAATTTTAAGGCTGGGTGGTTCATTGGTTTCAGGCTTGTGCACCGAGAGGTTTCACTTTCCTGCTTTCGAGAGCCTAAGTTTACGAGAGCATGCCACATCAAAACCATGGTTTCATTATATAGGATCATGTGCATATTATTAACCTTCATGCATCTTGGCATGCCTGAACGCCCAATGACCATTGATCTTGGGATTGTGGATTTGGTCAAGTGTGTGTTGGTATTATCCCTCTTTGCTTAAGCTTTGGTGTATTGGAGAAAACTCACTATGGCTTGGGGTGTACCACAACAGACAGATGACTACCAGAAATCAACTCAATTCTCAGAACTATGCTATATAAATGACAATGCTAAGATAAGGAATAAGATAACCAACCTCGATCCAAACGTTTGATGTAGATCCCCGTTGGATCTTTTCAATCCATGCACTTGAATCTGCAAATTAGTCTTGACAACCAATATACAACAAGTACATATAATATATAAATGACATTAACATCATCAATAGCAATGGCCCATGATATAACAAGTAAATGCAACCCAATGTAAGATAAACAACATTTACAACATTAATGGACGAGAATATGAGTATTTCTATTAATAAACAAGAAGAAGTACAAAGTGATACGACCTCTTGCCGGCAACCAATCTGAACCAAGATCTGGAGCAATCCACTTGTGCCTCCACCACTTCAATCCTCCATGAATGGAAAACTCAAACTAGATAGGAGTTTGGAAGGTGAACATAAAGGGTTCATAACTACAAGGATCAATGAGTGTAGACTCACGATAGGGAAAAAATCCACTAGAGTTCTCTTGCTCTTCTTTCCCCTCCCATCCATAAGCATATGTGCTCAATATATAGTCCTCTCAAAGGTAAGTGAAAGGACACATCGAGATGTTACTTGGGCAGATGGAGAGCCAAAGGTCACCCAATGACCACTTTTTGGGAGTAAAAAGTAATAAACTAGTGATTTTTACCATTTTACTTGATACTCGTGGGCTATAGTGATGCAACTCGTGGGTACGCATGCTATAGTGATGCAACATGCCAGTAGGAATACAAACGAGGAAAAAATATGTCTGAAGGATATAAGTGGATCTGAGTCAGTGAAATGGATCCTACAGGCCAAAGAATGAGGGTGGAAGATTACGGTGTAACACTTGGGTTCTAGGTCCTCGGTCATGTATCCCACTAGTTGTTCCTACCCCACATAACGGTCTTGTAATCTTAATAGTTTTAAGATTGTAGTACGGGTGGTTTAAATAAATATCCGTCAGGATCCTAAATACATGAGATCATGCCATGTCAAAACTATGGTTTCATTATTCAGGATCATGTGCAATTGGTTATTTGCTTAGCACTTTCACGATCTTGAAGAACTATTAGTCATTGATCTGTAATCCCTTTGTTTGATCATGCTCCTTCTCAACCTTTAGCACCTTTTCGATTATATGCTGGTTATGATGATCACTCGATCATATGCTGAACCATGTTGAACACTCAGGTGTTGAAATTCACTTAATTTCATGGTCAGGTCCTAGCGCTCGAGTTTTAACCAAGGATACTTTTAGGGGCGAAATTTATCCCATGGGCTATTTTTCCATGTTGTTTTCCAAAAATTGATTCGCCAATTTGCATTTTTTGAAGCCCCATTTTGCCTAATTTTGATGGGGTAAACTTTTTTCACTCTAAAAATCACCAAATTATGATATAAACTATATACAATCCTTAGAAATTGAAATAATTTTAGAAAAATATCACCAAATATTTTATAGTTGACATTTTAAGAATTGGTAAGGTTCTCCAAGGTTTATACACTTTTAAATAAGCATGGGTCCTTAAAATTATCCATGGACTTTTAACAGATCTTAATGTTTGACTCGTACCTTAAGCACCCAGGTAATAGCTTTCTTATTGTTCTAAACCAACTTGTATCCCCTCGATCGCATATTCAAAACTTTTTTAGCTTGAAAATTTATCCGGTACTAACATTGGCTCCAACAGGGACAAGATTTCACTTGGGAGATGTTGATAATTGTAGATTAGTGCCTTTTCCATTTGGTTATTGAGTTCGCCCTTTATTTGACCATAGTTACATGTTCTTGTGATATTTTTTATTAGTTTTTAGAACTTGAAGAGGAATTTAAAAATAATAGGAAGAATAGAATTGAAAATGGATCTATCTACTACCATACATGATTGAGAAATCTTTTGGATTTTCAATATCATAGGAAAAGTTTGAGAAAACTCCTATTCATAGAAGCTTCAATAATTTCACCATCCACATGAGCTAGAGTGTATGTATTATTGTTTTGAATTGTTGAAATTTGAAATGGTACAATCCATAGGTTTTCAAACTTTCCATGCCTGCCTTTGTCTTCTCTCCTGGCATCCAACTTGACCACTAAGTCTCCTAGTTGAAAATTTCTTTCCATAGCTTTTATGTCAAAAATGGCCTTCATAATGTTCGGGTACACAGGGTACTACCAAAGGACCGAACACCAAGAGAAACCACTTCACACAAACAGATCACATATCAACACACCGATGTTTGACGTGGTTTAAACCCTCTTGAGGGAAACACTCCACGGCCCCGACCAAATAGCTTCTACGGGACAATTTATTATACAAAGAAAGAAAGTTACAAAATGAGCTTCTCATAATCGATCAACTAAACAATGACCCTCCATGCTCTTTAAATAGAGATCATGGACCAATCGGGTGTTAAGCCACCGATCAAGGTTAGGTTTGATCTAAGAGAAGTTGAGCCGTCAGATCACTCTATGTCGGGAACATATCGTACCGTCGGATTAAGTATTTACAAATGCATACTAAAGAAACACACTATCCCTAACGGATATATTACACAAGTTGATCTTAACTAACTCCTAAGTGTCTAAATATCCTAACATCCCCCCTTAAGAACAACTTGGGATAGGATTGAAGGATTTACAAAAGTGACAATATTAGGAGAAGGAAGGAGGCATTAGAGCCTATCCCCCCTTAATGACAAGTTCCTGAACTCCTAACATAGATCGAAGTTTAGAAAACTTCGCTTCTGTAAGAGACTTGGTGAAGATGTCTGCTACTTGATCATCTGTAGGGCAAAAGAGCACTTCAAGAACACGATCATGAACAAGATTTCTGATGAAGTGCATATGTAGCTCAATATGTTTGTTGCGTTGATGTAGAACTGGATCTTTGGCAAGCTTGATGGCACTTTGATTGTCACACCAAAGTGGAGTAGGATGATGCTGCTCGAATCCAAACTTTGAAAGGATCTATCGAAGCCATAAAGCTTCCTGACTGGCATTAACTGCTGCTTGATATTCTGCCTCTACTGAAGAAAGAGCAAGAGCTTGTTGTTTCTTACAAGCCCAAGTAATAGGTCCGGATCCCAGACTGAAAACATAACCTGCAGTAGATTTTCGATCATCAGGATCGCCGGCCCAATCTGAATTAGTGAAACCAACCAACAAAGGTTTCCCCCCTGTACTGTAATGAATCCCAAACTGAACTGTACCTCGAATATATCAAAGTATTCTTTTAGCTGCTTTCCAGTGACTTTCATGAGGTGTCTGCATATAACAGGCAACACGACCAAAGGCAAAGGAAAGGTCAGGATGGGAATGAGTCAAGTATAAGAGACTACCAACAAGCTGACGATACAAGGTGACATCGATTCCAGGTGAAGTACAAGTGGCAGAAAGTTTGACTCTAGACTGGAAGGGAGAAGGGGCTGGTGTACAAGAAAGCAACGAAGAAGGTCACAAGCATACTTAGAATGAGAAAGAAAGATTCCTTCTTTGGTTTGCAGGACTTGGAGACCAAGAAAATAATGCAAATGTCCTAAGTCTGACATTTCAAAATTTTGTTTAAGACTGGATTTCACATGGGTTATAAGCTTAGGGTCACTACCAGTAAGAATAAGGTCATCAACATATAGAACAAGTATGATGAGATGGTTTCCTACTTTCTTGGTATAGACATTGGGGTCAGAATGGCATCTAGAAAAACCAGTGTCAAGGAGAAAGTTATCCATTTTGGCATACCAAGCTCTAGGAGCTTGCTTAAGGCCATATAAGGATTTCTTAAGGTGGCAGACAAGGCTAGAGTTATTCTGAACATAGCTAGGAGGTTGTTCCATGTAAATTTCCTCCTGTAAATCACCATGTAAGAAGGAAGACTTGACATCCATTTGATGGACTTCCCAGTTGTGTAAGGTTGCAAGGGAAAGAACAAGGCGGATGGAGTTCATTTTTGCGATGGGAGCAAAGGTTTCATTGTAGTCAATTGCTTCAACTTGGGAAAAACCTTTGGCAACTAACCTTGCCTTAAGTCTTTCAACACTTCCATTTGATGCATACTTAGTTCTGTAGACCCATTTACATCTGACAAGTTTTCTTCCTTTTGGAAGAGGTACAAGATCCCCAAGTATCGTTCGTCATTAAGGAACGATATTCTTTATCCATGGCTGCATCCCAATCTGGATTCCCTAAAGCTTCTGCAAAAGTTTCTAGATCATGATTCTTGGAAACTTGAGCCAAAAGAGAAGAGGCTCGCTAAAATTGAGAACGTGTTCGACGTTGATCTCTAGGATCATTGGCAAGATCACTACCTGCTTCACATGTTGAACGGACCCATCGAGGAAGCACTTGTGCTGGTGCAACTGGAGGAACATGAGCAAGCGGAGGTGGATTTTCATCCTCATTGTCATCATCAGAAACTGGAGTTGGAAACCTGTCAAGGAAGTTGGAAGAAGAAGAAGAAGAAGGCACAAACGCCGAATCAGGCTCGTAGGCCAAAGATGGCACAATCGCCGAGTTAGGCTCGCAGGCCAAGAGATTTTCATCAAATTTAACATCTCTTCTAATGATTATATCATGAGAATGTGGTTGAACAAGTCTATAACCTTTTACATCTTCAGAATATCCAACAAATATGCACTTTTCACTTTTAGGTTGCAATGCTTTCCGTTTTTCATCCGGAATGTGATCCCATGCTTCACTACCAAACACACGGAAGTGACTTACATCAGGTTTAGTTTTACTCCATGCTTCTTCCGGTGTTATACCTTGTAATGCTTTAGTGGGGGTGCGATTAACTATGTAATTTGCACAATTAATGGCTTCAGCCCAAAATTGAAGACTTAGTCACTTAGATTGGATCATACAATTAGCCATTTCTTTTAAAGTGTGGTTCTTCCGCTCAGCTACACCATTTTGTTGTGGTGTATATGGAACAATGTGCTATTGTTGGATGCCTTGTTCAGTGCAGAAAGTAGTGAACTTATTGTTAACATATTCTCCTCCATTGTCAAATCTTAACTTAATAATTGGATGACCAGATTGTTTTTCCACAAGGGCCTTGTAGGCCAAGAACATGTTAAATACTTCACTCTTAAGTTTTAGGAAATAAACCCAAGTGCGTCTAGTGTAATCATCAATGAAATTTAAGAAATATTTGAAACTAGAAAAGGAAGCAGATGGAAGAGGACCACACAAGTCACTATACACAAGGTCCAAGGGAACCGAGGCATGCCAAGAGGCACGTTTGTCAAAACTGTCCCGATGATGTTTTCTGAGTACACAACCGGAGCAAACACCATCCCTGCAAGATACCATTGGAAGACCTGTCACCATATTTTCTTTACATAGTTGTTGCAATGAGCGATAATTTAAGTCACCAAATCGCTCATGCCAAAGTTTGCTCAAGTTATCACTATGAGCAACAAAAACTGAAGGGAAAGGTGATGACTCAAAGTTGTTAAACTTGTACAACCTGGTAATATCATCAACAATTCCGGTAGCTAGGACCTGTTGAGGATCTTTAAAATCCTTGATTACAACTTGGTGAGGTGTAAAGGTCACAGTTTTACCTTCACCAGAATGAGTCATCTGATAGACTGATAACAAATTGCAGTAAATTCTTGGAACACATAGTACATCACTAAAATGACCATTATCTACTGGAACTGTTCCAGCTCCTACAACACTTAGAGATCTATCATCACCAATAAATATTTTTTTGGTGTTACATTCATGCATAGTAGAAAAGATGGCTTGATCCTTAGCCATATGATAAGATGCTCCAGAATCAATGAGCCATTCATTTGAAGTAGAAGAAGAAGATGCATTATAAGAATAACCAGAAGCACAAAGTGCATGTCCATGAGAGGCAGATTCTGAAGACAAATCTAGGATGATGTGGTGCTTCTTCATTGCTGCTTCCAAGACTGCCATCTTCTTGAAACACTTAGATTCATCATGATTATCTTTCCCGCAATAGTTGCAATGACGCTCAGTATTCTTGCCTTTTGGCTTGGATCCTTTGTCATTTTTTAAAGAAGGAGCTAACTGAGAGGGTTTGGGACCCTTGTTTGACTTATTATTGAGAAAATTTTGTTTCTTGGGAGGCTTGTACTTTTCTTTCTGTTGGGACAATAAGGCTTTCCTAGATGTATCTTCAGATCTGATGAAATACGCGTTTCTGGAGCAACCGGGAACCATTTTCGATCAAACGAAAACTATTTCCCAATGGAAACGACGCTCCAGACGCAATGGAACACCTCCCACAGCTTAGAAATGCATGTAAATACCAGAACTAGAAACCCTTTCGAGTTTCAGCAATAGCAGTTCAAGATCTAGATCATAACCGAAAGCGGCACTTCATAAAAGCTCTGATACCATGTTCGGGTACACAGGGTACTACCAAAGGACCGAACACCAAGAGAATCCACTTCACACAAATAGATCATAGATCAACACACCGATGTTTGACGTGGTTTAAACCCTCTTGAGGGAAACACTCCACGGCCCCGACCAAATAGCTTCTACGGGACAATTTATTATGCAAAGAAAGAAAGTTACAAAATGAGCTTCTCATAATCGATCAACTAAACAATGAACCTCCATGCTCTTTAAATAGAGATCATGGACCAATCAGGTGTTAAGCTATAGATCAAGGTTAGGTTTGATCTAAGAGAAGTTGAGCCGTCGGATCACTCTATGTCAGGAACATATCGTGACCGTCGGATTAAGTATTTACAAATGCATACTAAAGAAACACACTATCCCTAACGGATATATTACACAAGTTGATCTTAACTAACTCCTAAGTGTCTAAATATCCTAACACATAATTTCCTAGTGTATCTAAGTTTTAGCATATAGTTGTTCTCTTGTTTATTGGACTTCAACTAGATGATAAATCCTCCTCTGTGTGTTATTAGGCTCCTCTTCTTCATTCTGTAATAGCTTCATGACTGATAATCCTAGTTGAATAGGGAATATAGTTTCTTTTCCATATACCAATTGAAAAGGTGACGTACCTATTGACCTCTTGGTGCTTATCTTGTCTACCCACAAAGAATACTTAAGATGAGAATCCCCTTATTCTGGGACAACATTTTCTTTATAATTCTGATTAGGTTTTTGTTTGAGGACTCTGCTAGACCATTTCCTTGTGGTTAGTAAGAAGTTGGATTCCCTAGATATATTTTGTATTCTTGAAAAAGCTTCATCATCTTAGCTGACTTGAAAGCTTGTGCATTGTCAGTTGTGATATTCTAGGGAACCCAAATCTAGACAAAATATCTCTTCTAAAAATTTTATGATAACTGCCTCATTTGCTGTGATGGTAGGAATCGTATCTACTAATTTGGTAAAATAATATGTAGTAGTGAGAATCCATCTATTCTAACCACTTGAATTTGGATGAATCTATCCTATAAAATTGAGTCCCCACTATTGGAATGGTGCTTCCACTTTGATTTGTCTAAGTGGTAATGGCATCAATTTCCATTTTCCTACAAATAACTGGCATTCCAAGCATGCTCTAAGCATTGAACTATCATATAAAAATAATGTAGGGAAATTCTATCCAACCCTTAGTACCTTGTATGTTGTATCCCTCCAAGGATGATGGCCACCACACACACCTTTATGAAACTCAACTACTATTCCCTCCATTTCTTATTCAATGACACAATTTAGCATAATCCCTAGTGGATATTTCCAAAACAAATACTCATCGAAAATGCAATATTTGATTTCTGTTAATTTTAAGGATCCAACCTTGGCTTTATAAAATTCCGGTGGACACTAAAGTTGTTATAGATAAAACCTTATTTTTTTATACCATAAAGAATTAGAAAACTTTGGGTTTATATTAAAAAAGGGTTCTTGTGAATGACCCTCCTCAGATTACATTACTGTTGGTATTTGATCAATCATGTTCACATATAAGGCTTGAGAATTTGATTTGGTTAACAACTTTGCTAATCCATGACCCTTGACCACTTTTTTGGGATTTATCTCGAGATCATATTACTGAATTTTGGATATCCATTTACTTCCCCTTCCTTCACTATCAGGCTAACCAAGGATATCTTTTTTTGTATTGCTGTGTACATATGCAATGACTTTAGAGTGTAAGACATAATATCTAAAAGATTTGAAATATTTAACCATTGCATATGCTTGTTTATCCATTACACTTTTTTTCATTTCAGCATCCCTTAATGCTTTGCTGAAAAAGGCTATCGACTATTCATGACCTTCAACATTTTCTGTAATAAGAAATTTGCAATAGTAGTATGAGAAGCAAAGGAAAATATCATAAATTCTTTATTGCAGTCAGAGTTCACCAAGAGTAGATATTCTCCCAAATCCATTTTAATATTTTGAATTGAGCCTCTTGGTTCAGCAGTCCACTTAATGCCACCATCCGTTTTCAACATGTCAGTGATATTCTTGACAATTTTAGAAAAAATTGGTATGAACCTCCTTAGAGGCAATGTGGCCTAGCAACTTATCCTCTCTTTCATGGAAAAATGATATTTTTTGGGGTTCAAAGACAAACCAAATTTTTTGCACTTTGTAAAAGCTTGTTTGAGGTGTTTAAGATGTTCTTCATATGATTTAGAGAATATTGTCATATCATCTAAATAGATGATTATGAATTTATCTTTTTCACCCACAAAAGCAATGTCCATATCTCTTTGAAAAGTATCCCATGCATTAATTAAACCAAAGGGTATTTGATCACACTTAAAGGTGCCCCAAGGTGTAGTAAATGTAGTCTTGTCTCTATCATCCATAGGTATTGCTACTTGGTTATACCTAGAAAAACCATCCATCATGGAAATTCTGCTATCCCCCACTATCTTTTGTAAGATGTGATCCACTTTATGGAGAGGATAATTGTCTTTCAATGAGAGTTTATTCAAATTTCCGAAGTCTACACATATTCTAATCTCTCCATTCTTGTTCCTCATTGACACTAAATTTTCCACCCATTCAGAATATCTAATAAGGATTATGATCTTGGCATCCAATAATTTTCTGACTTCTTTTTCAATGATGGGAAATAGGAGAGGATTCACCCATCTTAGCTTCCATATAAAAGGTTTTTCTCTTGGTTTTAGAGGTATCCTCTGTTGAATTATAGTAGTATCATATGTTCTCAAATCTTCATACTTCCGAGCAAACACATCAACATATTCTATGAAAAGATTAACATAGCTATGTTTTTTATTAGGAGTCAAAATTTTGAGAGGTTAATGTATTTTGGATATTCTTAGGTCCTAATATTGATATCTTCTACATCCTCAATATTAGAATGAATAGTAGGCTTGGAGAGTACATCATTCTTATCAAACCGCTTCTCAAAGGGGGCAATGTGATTTGTTAATTCTAGAATTGATTCAACTCCTACCTTGAATGATTCTTCATTTTCTCCCTCTTCATCTTGATCAATAGTTGTAGAAGGGAATTCATCAACCATATTAATAAATTTCTTCATTTGATGATCATCTTCAAAGACTCGCCAATGCTTAACATGGTCTAGGATAAAAGGTCTATACCTCATTTCTACTTCATATATTATCTTTGGTCCCTCAAGAGTTCTAAAAGTGCTAGAATCCAAAGCTAAGGAGTTTTCCTAGTGATTTAATTCTCTAGAAGTAACAATTATATTGAAATCAAGAAATTTTTTATCAATCAAGTCCCAAACCTAATTCTTGCAAGATCTCAAACTTGGATGCTTTGTTTGATAAACACTCTTGACTCGTTGAACTACCAATTCAGAATCTCCAAAGGCTTCAAGCTTGGTGATTTTCATTTTTCTTGCAGCCTCTAAACCCTTAATTAAATCCTCATACTTTGCAACATTGTTAGTAGCTTCAAAATCCAACTCAAATGATAGGGAAATGTTTTCTCTGGAGGGAGGAATTAGGATAACTCTAATTCCTATATCATCCTTAGAAGACGCTTCAACAAAATATAATTTCTAGATTTGGTCACTCTTTCCTTTAGTGTTAAGAGATGAGTTTTTGTGGGAGTTGATAGTCATCATATTCTTCATTTATCGATAAAATACAACATCCCATATTTTCATCAACAACATAAATGGGGTAATGTTTTGGACTATTTTGGTCTCTAACCACATAAGCAAAATTTGTTTCTTTGTACATTCTCCTATTCTCTCTTGCAAAAAATTGGACATTGGCATATTTCATATCCATTTGCATGGTATGCCCGAGCTTCTTTTCCCAAGATCTTGATAATAACATCCCATATTTTGCTGGTACATCAACCACCACTACATCCATCATAATGTTTTCATAGGTAGCTGAGCTAATATAACAACTAGGTCCTTTATTGTACCCAAACACTTGACCTTTTCGGAATCAAATGAATATAAATCATGGTAAGGTCTAGTTATTTATAATCACAGTTGTTCCATTATTACTTTTGGGATCAAGTTGTGAGAGGCCCTTGAATCAAGCATGCAATTATGTAGCATCTTGTCATGAATGCTTAAGGTCACATAGAATGGGGCATTAACCTCTTATTTATCATCAATATGAGGAACATAGGATGTTCATCCAACATATTTAGTGTGTTTGCTTGGATTGTTGGCCCCGATCCATTAATTACTTTTTCAATCTGCTTGTGGTAAACAATATTTTTTCTAGCTCAACTAAGGGCACAAGAATTTTAATCTTTTCCAATTCATTTTCAATATTAAAGGGGATAACATGTATGTATTGTTCCTTTTTCTCATTGCAGTTCAAATTTTCAAGTTTTGGATTATCATTCTTTTTTGTAGCAATATGAGTATCATGAGATTTGTTCTTTGACTAATTTATGGGTAGTTTCCTAAGATGAGGATGACTATCTTGTTTTTCTGCAATTGGTCTAGGCCTAAGATCATATTTCCTATGCAATTTATCTTAAAGGGTATCAAAAAACAATTGAAATTGGGATGAGGATCATTCATAATCACTCTTTTCTTCATGGTTGAAGTTATAGGTATAATAATTTAGAGATATTTCATAGTCATATTGAGTCAAGTGTTTGGAATACAGTTAAACAATAGAAATAGAGAAAGTAAAAAATTTCCAATAATAATGGTGGTGTCAACATACACCATTAAAACACTTAAGAGCATATAATAGATCTTAATAATACAATGATATGATGATTTGGTGATAGATTGATCCATAAGGATCACATATAAATAGGTTAGGATGGGGGCCTAAACCAATAACAAAGGGACCACATAGGTTACAATGGTCCATATCTATCCACAACTGTCCATAAGACTCAAATATTGGATCTTAAAGTGGACATATTACGGAGTATTTTTGTCAATAGTTGGCTCCCTTGACGTGACAAGGTGAGGCTAACATAGAAATTTCAGTTCCAAAACCCCCTCGTAAACCCAGCTTGGGGGAAAAAAAATACATAGAATTCCCCCCTTAATTTGATTTGAATGACAAATATTGATCAAACCTGGTATAAAAACACTCCTGGAAGAATTATGAAACAATGTCATTTGCATCATCAAACTCAATGCAGTCATCCAATCCATCAAAAAGTTTTCCAAAATGTTGTTCAAATAGTGCCAACCGATTAGCCAACTAGACAACAAGACAACCAATCCAATCAATCAATCGACTAGCTAATGGCGCAACAAGTATAGGTATAGTATTTTTCCATCCATCAATCATATATGCACAATAATACTCAAACATATCTCCCAACAAACAACTTAGTCGAACATAGTTTAGTCGGTCTCAACAGGCCCAATTGATTCAACATGACAATTGAGTCAACAAGGATATAACAGTTGGGTTTACACATCAATAATCTTCGATTAATCCCGTGTAAACAAAATTGAGGGATTAATAAAATAACAACAACACACACACACATATTGTAAGTTATTCACCCATGAAGTTTTGAACTAGTGACCTAACACAAGGAATGCATTAACAATACACCCATTCACCATCAATTATATGCCCTGTGGGCATAAATACACACACACACACACACACACACACACACACACACACACACACACACACACACACATATAGATACATATACATATACATACACACACACACACACACACATATATATATATTGAATCTTAATCAACAAACATCACATGCGATACTCCAATCAACTCTTACCTCTGGTCAAGCCTCAATTGACCACTCTAAATCAATCAAAAGTAGGTAATAGGAGCATTGTATGACTATACAGTTGATGAAAGACATGTGTATGAATTCCAAAATAATCTATTCAAATTATTCCATGATCATTCATCAATATAACTACAATCGATCTAGGTAGTTGGTACTGGTACATGATTCTCTCTTTCTTGTCATTTCTGCAAAGTTCTAAAAACAAAGTTTCCATCTTTCCAAGAATTTTGGTTCATGTGAAAATTCCTCTTATTCTTCTGACGAGGAGAACTATATGACACACACTCTGTTTCCGACAAAGTTCGCTCGGGCTCTAGTTCATCGACAAGGGAAAAAAAACCTGCATATCAACCATGCCATCTGCAACAAAATTATGAATTTATGGCTTGTATGGGATAATCAATTCATCAAAATGTTCAACACACATCAATCGGTTCTCTTCCAGCACTTTAGATTGGACACCTCCAACAACAATAACACTTTTATGGTGTCAACAAAACTAGGTGTAGATAGATAGGCAATGACAACATCACAACCAAGACCTTCTCTAGGTTTTAGATTAGGGGTAATAGGAGAAAAAATACCCTTTCCATTCTTCCCAATTCCTCCTCTAGTATATCCCATCTTGCTCAATAGTTGGGACTCTATACATGTTGTGTGTTTCTCAAAACTAAGAGAAATAACATCGATATCCAACAAATCATGAGATGAAATAAAAACATTATTAACAACTTTCTTATAGTCAACTAGTTTATAAACAACTCAACTACAAGCAAGATTATAAAAGGTGGAAGAAGTAATAGGTGAGACTAGAAGCTCAAAACCATCAACAGTCTTCTTCTTAGCTTCTTGCAATCAACTGATCTCCAGTTCAAGACTCTTCTTGCACTCCTACAAATCCTTAACATTGTCATCTTTCTTTGTTAGTTGTAGTAGAAAGGGATCATAAACTTCCTTCAATGCTTAATATTTATCAAACATGCGGTTATTATCTTCTTGAAGAGGATCAACTTCTTCACGAATCTCATTGACATAGGATTGCAAATGGACAAACTCATTAGCTATATGGTCATTAATTTTCTCTAGTTTTCAAATTTTCTCCAAGGAGACATTTTCAACATGAGAAAGAGCCTTAACCTCTACATCCATATCATCAATGAGATATGTCTTGTTCCAAAATTCATCCACAATATTTTGGAAAATAGTTTCCATGGTGTTCTCCAAGACAACAATCTTCCTAGATTTCCCATCCATTCTCTACAAGATGACAATCTAAAACATAGAAGATTCATTTTATAGTAAGGAATGGGTAGTCACCAATTGATTCTTTAGCCTTTCATTCTCTGTCTGCAATTGAGTAACAAGAGTATGAAAGGATTCTACTTCTTGTTGTAGTTGGTCATGGGATTCCTGCAAAGCAATCACTTTCTTTTCACAAACCTATTTCAATCTTTGCAATATGAAGGTTTCGTATTCATAATAGTCACCCATGGTCAAATATGTTGTACACAGTCAAGCATAACTATCACAAAATACCCTAACAAACAATCTCAAGGATACATATCTTTGGTATTTTTTCCAATAATCAGTAAGCAGCATGGTACAAGGGATGTCTCCATGGCTTATCCAATTAATATATTTAGGTTTAAAACTGTCTCAACTTCGTCGTTGAGATGCCAAGGAAACGTCTAGAAGTAGCATCAAGTTTTCTCCAGTGTACTTATACCAAATCAAGTATACCTATATGTTACTAAGGATTTTATTATGCTAGTTATGCCTGGACTAAGTCATAAGTTCTTAGTCGATTGAGATCGCAACACCAAATCCAAATCATAATGAACCAGAAGGAAACAAATCACAATTTTATTATCAAACAACTTTAATCAAGGATTAGAGTATAATCATTTAAGTTGATTGCTTCATTTGGAGGGGAATATGGTCGAAATGCTAGTCAACCACTTCTATTCATTCATCGACCATACTTATAGAAAAATCATAGGTCAGCCATGCATAATTCAATATTGACCATTAGCCAATCACTTCCATAGGTTGAATGATTGATCAAAAAGAGAATAAACAACTGACCACACTTAGTCAACAACTTCAGTTGCTATATCAAGACAAATTCATATGCCAATCCTCCATTCCTCGATTTATCTATTGCAAAGATATATCTTATGTGGATAATATATTTATATAATTCAAATCATGTTAGAATGCAAGTATATTATCAAATCGCATGCCCAACAATCCACCACAAGCTCAAGTTGATCTTCAGAAGTCGATATCCAAAGGAGAAGGTTGAATATTTTCAAGTAATGAGTGTATTACCTCAATCCACGATCCTTAATTAATTATGAATTCAACTAAATTATCAAGTCATACACAACTATAGGATCTTAGACAAGTCAAACATACTTCAATGGGGTTAAGTCAGTGCCCTTGATCACACTCTCAAGTCCAAAACATGATAGTTGAAACTTTTATACATTGGCCGATCGAGACGATAAATTATCCCATCGAGCACACATGCCATTTCAGCATGTATCCATCTTCCAGTCGATTATATATTCTTGAAATATCATATCCCAAATAAAGGTAAATTCACCACTACTTCTAGGGTAAGTTGGATATGGGTCGAGCCATTCCCCATCGAGTATGCAGTCAATACTTCCTAGGTTGGAGTAAATATTTCACAATTCGATAGTTTTGGTCACTTTAATACCTTTAAAACACATGTTTTCCTCAAATCAATGGACTACATATCACTACAAATCAACTATTCAAGGTTGATTGACTTGACGAGTTCTAGAAATAACTTTAGAACTCTATATCACATTAGTTTAGGGAACACCGTGGTTTAATGCATAACTGACCATATTTTTGAAACCGTTAACATTAAATTAACAGAACAACCATATTACACCAATCACACAAGGGATATGGTGGTCGAGTCTTCATCAGAACCCTTATCAAGCTTAACAAAACCACCAATGTAACTCTTTACTTATTTTTCAAAACACCAGATCATGAACCCAAACACTGTAATACCATGTTGGGAATACAGGTAAACAATAGGAATAGAGAGAGTAAAACATTTCCAATAAGAATGGTGGTGTCAGTAGACACCGTTACAACACTTAAGCATATAGTAGATCTCTCAATAATACAGTGATCTCCAATGTTCCAATGATATGATGATAGACCAATCCATAAGGATCATCTATAAATAGGTTACGCTAGGGGACTAATCCAATAAAAAAGGGACCACATAGGTTACAATGTTCCTTAGCTGTCCACAATTATCCATAAGACTCTGATCTTGCATCCCAAAGTGGACATGCCAATGAGTAGTTTAGTCTGCAATCGGCTCCCTTGAATAACAAACTCCTTTGATCCAACAAGGTGAGCTTACCATAGAACATTCAGTTCCAAAATCAAGTGTATACTATTAGTTCTTCTTGAATCCAATGCATTTATTCTTGAGGATTTATGTAGTCTTATTCAAGTGAAAAATCGAAAAAATTGTTGTTGTCGTTATTATTTTCCCTGATAGGGGATTGTATGGCATGATCATAATTTAAGATGTCTCTATGCATGATTTAAGGGTTGAAAGACCTCCTATATTGATTTGGATTTCCTAGTGCTTCCTTTTGAGGAGATCTAGGAGGATTACTGCCTTCCACCTCTAGTTTAGTCAATTTGTTTGCTAAACTTTTTATTATCCAAGAAATAGCTTTAATCTTTGCATCATGAGAATATTTTTTTGAGCTGATGTACCAGTATCATCCATTTGTTTCCTCTTATCTTTTTCACCTTGTTTGGGCCTTGGTTTTATTATTCTAGAGGGTGTTATATTCCCTTAAATTTCCATAGCATCATCTTGAATAATGAGCAAGGTACTTCACCTTTTTTCTCTTAACATCATTGCAAAATCAGGCACAAAGACTCCATAAAAGGTGTCCTTTGTTGCTTCTTGAGAGGGTTTGACATCACCAGGAATTTTTTTGTATAGTTTGTTAAATATTATGTTAAAATATACACCAGGTTATGCATTCCTCTTCTTTAAAGAGGCAAACTCAGTCAAATGGTAAATATGATTTCTCTTTTCTCCCCACGACCTCATGAAAGTTGATTATAAGACTTGCCAAGAATGATTTGAAGTAGTAGGCAGTCGTCTGAACCATTTCTTGACATCCCCTTTCAATGTCCATACAAAAATTCTCATGCAAAGATCATCATACTCTATGAACAAATTACTTTCCAAGTGTTGGAATGTTTCCATATGCTCTTCAATAGTGGTGGAACTTTCCCCATCATACTTGGGTCAAATTTTGAGATAATTATTAGGAATTTCATGTAAATTTTAAGGGAGATTTAGATGGCCATATCTAGCATCCACCCATGGATTTATTAGTGGTGGGGGTGGTGGATTACCACCTCCTCATGATTTGGCCATTAAGTGTTGCACAATAAGGTTCTTTGCTTTTAGGGGTTATAGGAATCCTATGATTTTTTAGAATAGTCTGTAATGAAGGAGGGATGCTTTAAGGAAAAATAAGAGGAATTTATGCATATCTATTATAGGTGTACCAAGAATTTTTAAGGGAGGGTATGTTACTTTAGGAGTATTAAAGATATAAGAGGATTCTTCTAGTTCTAGATCGAAATGAGAAGAAGGGTTTATTTGAGGATTACCCAGGGATAAAGAAGGATATCACTCACATGTATTTCTCTAGGTGATCCAATTTTCAGGGTCTTGCAGGATCCAAAAGTCCGTAGATGTGGGATTGGGATTGGATCTAGTGTTCCTCCTTCGAGATGTCAAATTTGCTTCAGTGGAGTCACCAAGTGAAAATGAAATAGCTTGATGTTTGACCCTCATTCATTATCAAGAATCAAAGTTAAATGTTGTTGTATCCAAGGGAAAACTAGCTTCATATCTCTGTCCCTGAAAATGATTCTAGAAAATATGTTAGTCCTTGAGATGTTTATAGGATTCTTTAGGAACTCTGCCAAGGAATCAATAAAATACAATGTGATTTGTATCATGCATATTTTCTGTTTAAGGAACATAAACCTATGGTATCATTTCTTGTTATATTCAAATCATTAGGATCAATAACTCAAGAATTATAATGATATTATAGACTCATCAAGAATTAATTCTCAAGAATTAGAGAACTAGCTTTTGTTGGATGGTGAGATGTCTGAATTAACACAAATGGAATAAACAAGGTATTGTTATGAATAAATATTGTTTTTCGTACAACATAATGATGTATTGACCAAAGTAAAATTCAATAACTAACACATAAATGTAATTTAGTTTAATCAATATGACGGCATAAGACAACATATTTCATACAACGGATATATCATGAATACTACATAATACATTCACATGCATAAAAACATTCACAACATCATTCATGAACCTTAAACCATGGAAAAAGGTTGTCTCAAAGGGCCTTTTATTAATCAAAGATGGAAATTACAGGTCAGAGAGGAGAATATGGAGTCATGGAAGGAATATTACAATCATTGGAGAATTTTATAGAAAAATAAAAACAAGAAGGTTTGAATATGATCATCCATACAATATTAGAAAATATTTGTATCTCAAACTTGATATACACCATTGATATTTTACTCAAAGAGGAGTTACACTATTCTCTTAAAATTGTTGATGCCTTTATCATGTCCTCCTGTGCTTATATTTCCTTTTCTTTGGATATCAATAACTTATTGGCCACTTCTTGATCTTTGGTTAACATTAAATTACTAGTCATTTCTTGTTCTTTAAGGTGACTCCCAATTTTTTGACTTTGATTTCCCTCATGGATGTTGAGCTGGACAAGATAATGATGCCTTTGGGAATTTGTGTGTTTCTAGGGTTTCTTATGCTATCTAAATTTCCTGTTGCATTGGAGATAAAGTAGTACATTTATAGTATGTCCTTCAATGATTTCCCCAATGGATATTCATGGTTTCTCATCTTTCTGACAACTATGTCTAGATCTGTGTAGTGAGCATATGTTGGTGGAGGCATGTTCTTAAAGTTGAGTTTCAAGTGTTCCAGCAACTCAAATTATTTAAACAAATTTTCCATTATTACATGCCCCTTTATGGTTCCATATATTTCACAGAACTTGGTGTCATTATTCATGCATTTTGCAATGATATTCTCATAATGTTATTTTAATTATATGCCCATTTCCATCCTAGGGAGCAGGTAGACCTTGGTTAAGTATATATGTAAAAATGACCTTGAATGATACCACATATCTTGACAATCAAGTAGCTTTATTTTGAGCCTTTTTGCAAAACGTTTCTTAGTAAGAACCTTGGAAGATTCCATGATGGGATTGGTGCTATCTCTGACTCCCATTGCTTCCAACTCTTCATTTTTCTTGGAATTTGATATGTTGATGATAGAACTTGCAATATCAATATTATTCTCCTGCTCATTCTATGTTCTCTTAATATCTTGCATGGATGTGGTGGTTATCATTTGTTCATACTGTATAATTACAAAGTAGCTTTAGTAATTTGTAATTGCAACTTCCATATGATCCTAAATTAGGTGCTTGGCCCCCTTGAGAGGAGATCTTCCTATAAGCCTTTTTTCTTGTTGATCTACTTCCCTTTTCAATTTTGTTATGACATCACTCAATTATGATATAATGGATTCCATTCTGGTATCTAAATCATATAGGATTTGATTTTCTTATTCCTTCTTCCTCATATTTTCTTTCAAAGTGCCTAGTTGTACTTCCTTTAAATTCATATCAAACATAATTTTGGTCAACTAATCTATAGGACTAGTAGTTGAAGGTAATATTATAGCACCTTGGAAAACTCCTAATCTACATTTTTCAACTTAAGTTCACTATTCTCATTCTGTACTTATTCAAAATATTCCTTAAACTCTTGCATCTGTTTGTACATTTGTTCCTTTTCCTCTTGTACTAGAAGGAGTTATGATGTTTGCACATGTTATATCCCTGGGATCTTGATATTCTTCTTGATTACTTGGATCTCTGTATCTTTCTCCTTTATTAAAGTTTGAACTGGGGTAAAATTACTTGGGCCCACTCCCAATTCGACAAATTTTTTCTCCAATTCAGAAATTCTTAGCTATATTTGACTTTATTAGGCACTTTTTCCTACTTAAGCTGTTTCTCAATCTTATCCACTGTGACTTGGAGATTTTTGGAATTCATGGTGGATTTTGGTACATCCCTAAATACCATCTTGCTTGTTTTTCTATTCCAATCCATTTTATCTGTTGGGCTAAGAGCATCAACGTCCATGGAGAATTGGGTGTCCTTATAATCAACTGCAGTTCTAGGTTCCTTGTGATTCAACCTTGCTCTTCTTACTGTCATAGGTTGATCCTGACTCTGTTCTTCAATTTCCACAGCAAACCGAATCTTGAAAAATGGCCTCTTCACCCCCACCTCTTGCTTTTGTGGGGTTGTAATGACCTATGAATTTTTCTTTCTATATGCTTGTAAAATCTTTTGGAAATCCTCCTTGGTTTCTAGGTTAGCAATTTTATCTAACTGCTCATTATCTTGGCGAACATATTCAACCAACTTTAATGTTTGTATCTTATTGGATATGAAATTATGGTGATCATACATCCATATATTTCTCATTGGGATATTAATTCCCTTTAGAATATATTCAGCTATGGTTTGTGTTTCCCTTGATTTGACAATGAAAGGACCAACCTCCTTAGGAAGCTTGAAAGTAATAGGGCTCTTATTCTTGGCAAAATGAATATAATCCGAATCAAACCTTTGTCTTATATATTCTAGAGAAAATAGCCTTAGTGTGAGGAAGGGAGGCAGTTGGTGTGAGGAAGGAAGATAGTTGAAAGAGAGTCCAACAAGGAGGTAAAATAATGGGGAGAATCATTGGGTTCTAATGGACAAATTGGGGCAGGTATGTGGGTAAATGCATGCATGCAAATTGATGGTCTAATGTTTCACAAAATGAACTTGTGTTTGAGAACAAATTGGTTGGAAAAATGGACGGAATCACTAATTTGGAGTCACAAATGACTCTAGATCAACATATGTGTTTTATTTAATCTGTGAAAACTAGATGGTTTAAAGTGACATGGTACATCCATAAGGAATCAAATCTAATCTAGTACAAACACCACCCACTGCACTTCCTATTATTGATGAGGTAACCCTATTCCATATTATTAGTTGTAATTTGAGTTCAAAACCTAGTAATCAACAAGTGCCAACGAGTTAATAAGAAAATAATGGAAGCCATCCTAACACTGGTGGGAATTTGCACATTGGAAGTGCTTCAATAAGTAGTCTTATTTTACTCATAAGTGGAAGTCAAAACATGGTGAGTCATCCAGGAGTACAAGGATATCTATGTTAAGTATATATGAATAATTAAGGGAGCGAAATGGAGATGCCAAAAAACAAAAACTTGTTTCTTTGTGAAGCAATACAAAATGCGAATTAGGGAACTACCCTTAATGCTTAGTTGGTATTCTTTCATACCTACCTAATAGGAAGGGATTTGTAATGGTACATGAACTATGCACATATAATTACGAAATATATGGTAAGAACATTGATTATGTGAAGTAGAGATTCATTATTGAGTTTAAGAAACCCAATATAGAGAACAAATTTATTTCCAAATTGAAATATATCAAATAGATTGTCAGCAAATATGATTAGGAATATAATCAATGATTTCAATATTTGATGAGTAGGCTAATGTATTAGATCCATCGTGAAAACAAAAGGAATGGTTTATTGGTGGGATTCCCACTTGAAAAGGATACCATTGATGTAGTAAAGATTAAATGCATAAATGGATGCCTTGTAACAATCCATGATGATTTATTCCATTGTTGGCCAAGTCATAATCTTGTTGGTACATCGAGATCAATGCTTGGATTAACCTAGTTCATATCTAACTTGATTGAAGAGATACAAGAGTTAACTAATTCTAACATAAATAGGAATTAGGTATGGCATACTTAATTTGAAATAGAATTTCATCATGTTAATGAGTTTCCACTACTAAGAGGGGGGATTGTGCATAATCCCTCAATAGGGTTTTTCCTTGGCATGCCTCCAAGGGAGTACTATGATATATGTATATCTTATGGATACCCTCCTCAACATTTTTCTTTGTTGTAGAAGTATTCATTTTCCTCTACAAAATTTTATTATGTTTTTGAATATCTAGCACACAGAGTATGGATAACTACAAGGATTTGCAATGCTTACCTGAGTGGTTGAGAAAACTTATTTACATGTGGAGGACAATTGTAATCGCAATTCAAGAGGGAATTATGGTTAATAAGGATAATATATAGGTACAATTAGTGAGGGAAGAATGCAATCTATGCGATGTTATAATTTCAATCAAGTGACACATATTTCGAGGTATTGTCCCCACCTTATGAGGTTGAGATGAGGCCATTATAGAATAGTTGACATGTTAAAAAATACTACCCCAACTTGATGAGAATGAGAGGCTCATTCTAGACAAAGAAATTATAATTTGGTTTAATGTAAACCTAAAATTATTAGAGAAACTTCAAACCAAAGGATAAGTGTAATAACCTAAGGTGGAGCTCACATAAGAGACAATACATTGACTAATGTTCCTTATCAAATTATGGAAGCATATATTGCTACTATGAGAATTAATGAATTTAATCGGAAGGGATTATATTAAGAAGCCTTCGAAATTTATGAATGATGGCACTGATTCTTCTCATAAGTGTTCCACCCTTGTGGTGCATATCCTTATTCTAAAGCGTAGAATGGTAGAGAAAAGTTGCGATCCTGAACCTATTTATAGTACAAGGGAAATTTTAATGGAGTTAATTCATGAATTGTTTAAGAAATTTTTATGAGCACATAACTATAAGGTTGTGTACTACCATTAAGAAGTTAATTTAGGGCGAGGAATAAGAGGAACCTACTATTAAATCTCTTCTATATGAAATTGTTGACACCAAAAAATGCTCACTAGCTCATCTCCCTAGTCACATGACCCATTTGTCCACTTTTCCTACCATTTTTTGCCTCAAAAAACCTCAAAAACCCTCAAAGGCCACCAAAAAGGCCAAATCCTCAAAAAATACAAAAAACCCTCCAAAGGGGTCCAAAATTCCAAAAAATCAATTAAAAGGGAATAAAATTCAAAAATATATTCAAAAAAGGAAAAAAGAGGGAAAAAGAGGAAAATAAAACCTAAACCATTTTTCACCAATACCATTGGTTTCCTTAAACCATGGTTGTATTCTCCATCACCCAAAAGCTATAAAAAGGTGATAGAGGATCCATCACCCAAAAGCTATAAAAAGGTGATAGAGGATCCTCACTATTCATCCACATTCATCCTATCCTCATCCTGCCAAAATTCCTCTTGAGCTTAGCCCATTCTTCTTGAGCTTGAAGTTCTTCATCGAGAGTGAACCTTTGGCCCAACCTTGAAGCATCTTGGATAAGAGAGAGACTATTGGAGCATTGGAGCACTACTCCTGTACTGCTGCAAGAATTCCAGCAACCTCACCATTGAGGTAACCATTGCAAACCCTTGTTTTCTCATTAATATAAAAGATCAAGTTTTTTATTTTGTTTCTCTCATGGATCTAGCTTTTTACTGTTCTTAATCTAGATTTACTTTCTTGCACATGTTAGTTTAATATTTATTTTTTACATTTTCTTTTACTGTTTTAATCGAGACTACTACTACGAAGTTAGTAGGTGCACATTCGCACATGCTTGGGTGAAAACCCAAGCAACATTTTTTGGCGACTCCGCTTTACTTTGAATCTTTGGTTAGATCTAGAATTCTTCTTATTTTAGTTGTTATTTAGATTTATTTTTATAGATATGGCCTACCACTAAGCCCATAGCTTGCTTCCCTAGCCCTTGGAAATTTCTGCAGCCTACACAGTCCCAATTTTTTAATTTTGGCTTTCTTTTTCGAAGACTTTTTCCATCCTGTAAATCGCAGGTTTCTGAACCCACAGTTGTGATCCAGATCGCGTTTTTTTAGTCGAAAGCCGCGATTTCAAAACTCTATGTTTTAACCCAAAATCGTGAGTTTTTCCCTGTTATCCGTGATCCAGATCGCGGGTTTCCCACCCACAACTGCAATTGCATATCGCGACTTACAACTTCCCAGCCGCGGTGCGGATCGCGAGATTTTCCTAGATCGCCGATCCAGATTGCGAGTTTTTCCTCAGATATCCGCGATTTCGACCCGAACCCTGCGATTTTCCGTCTAATTTTTCGTCACCCATTTCAGCCCATATTTTGCAGCCATCTCCCCTACACTTTGACAGGATATTGTTTTACTTACAGCCTTAGATATTCATTTACTTTTTCTGTTATTTGCTTTACTATATAATTTTGAATTTTTTTTCAGCATTTTTTTTGAAAAGGAAATTGTTAAGCATTTACAGTTAATTTTTCATATTTGCAAGTTAAAATCAACATTTTAGTTTGATAAATATTTGCCCAAGCGAGGCATTTTATTTAGGTACATAACCACTCTTACACACACTCTATCACCATTAATCAAAGTGAGCCTTAAAATCTATTTAACTCAACCAACATTCTAACCCCACTTAGGGAACATCAAAAGAACATTGTATCTAGGTAGGATTGAGGGGATAGGTATCCAAATAACACCCCTCACTCACTTTCATTTGAGACATAGTTGTTGTCTATTATGGTACCAAAATCCCTTAGTACTTGTTGGCACGGGATAGATCCGCAGGAAGTGCGGAAGCCGATAGGTGCGAAAGGGTCATTCTGCGAAAGAAGGATCATTCGCAATATTCATGGAAGCATAAGAATTGATAGATTAGTTGAGTCAGTCATGTGGACCATTTTGTAATAAGATAAAAGCATATAAATAGAGTAGGATTTTAAGCCTAAGAGCATCAAAGTTTTGGAGATTAATCCTATCTTTTGGGTTTGTTTTGTATCCGCGATATGATGTCTTGACAATTTTTGCAAGGTTAATTCTATAGGTTTGATCAATAAATGAAGATGTTCGGTTAGGAAATGAATTTCGTCTTTATGCAACGATGTGATGATGAATAATGGGTTATGTGAATGTTTTCTGTTGATTAATGCGAATGATGAGTTAGTGGTGTGTTATGAATGTTATAATCTCTGGTTAGTGTGAAGGTAATGTGCACATATCCTCTACATCACTGCAGAAACTTGGTTCCAATAGCCCCCTTGTCCACCTCAGGTGAGACTGCACTTGCTCTGCAAGTGTTGCTGGGAAGGGCCACACCTTTTTGGGCTAGTGTATAAGGGAGTTTGGGTTGATAGTTTGTTGACGATAGTACGAAGTGAACCCCTATCGAAAGACACTGTGTCAACAAATGGTTCCATTTCTGGGACCTTAAGGAAGAAGAAAAGAGGATATGATGCGGCATCCGACAAAACCAAAGATCCAAGAGTTGTTCGACAAGAAGGTGGAGGAATTCGCAAAAAGTGAGAAGCGAGATCCTAAACAAACAACAACCGGTTGGTTAGAAAGATACGTCTATTCAGATATTCACGAAATATTTTTCTGCGAATTTTTGGTGTTATTGCATGAGTGGCTAGCACAGTTGACATTCCGCAAGAACCACTGCTAGAAGACTGAACTTGATTGTTGGACCCCGGAGTTGGTGCGACAGCTGAAGTAAGTCGATAACAAGGTATCGCGAGCTGTTGATTTTTGGGTGGATAGTATCCTTGAAGGGTACGTGACTGAGTTCGTAGTCGATACTATCAAGTCATACAATGACGTCGAAAGGAACTTTTTCAGGGGGCCAAGAGGAAGGTTCCTATCATCATTAAAATTGTGGATTAAGATGCTTGCCTGCGAAAAAGGAATATTGAGGATGTCTTCTGATGAGTAGAAGAATCGGTGTGCAAGGGTGAAGGTATCGCGTAAATGAGAGTCTGATGGAAATATGTGGTAGATGGACATGAGCGATGATGAGTTTCAAAGGGAAGCTGACGAAGAGTGTGGTCTCTTGAGGAGTGGAGCAATATTCCGGTGTCCTGAGAAGAAGAGGAGGACTGAGAGAGACTTTCCTGAGAGGACCGGAACAAAGAACTGTGGAACAAGACCACAAGGGAGGAAGCGGCCTTATTACGAAGGAGACGCCGACTAGGATACCCCAGAGGAAGAGGAAGGTCAGATCATAAGTTACCACGTACCTTCGACCCCGCACACTACTCCAAATTTTATAGGGAGAAATCCAAAATTACTCGTGGAGTTTCCCTATGTGCAGCGGCAAGAGTAGCGCTTCAGTGAACAGCAATACTAGCAACGGTGGGATGGCAGACGAGGCAAAGATGCCCACATTTCAGGGGAACAAGACCGCGGATTCTGAATAGTATTGGTTTATATGCGAAGCCATCTTGACTGTAAAGCAGGTTCAGGATGACACTATAAAAATGGGACAGTTAGCTATGACTCTCAGGGGTTGGGCATTAGACTGGCACATGAAGTTTGTAAAGGTTCCAGTGGGGACAACGGCCAAGACATTGGCACAGGTTAGAATGACGATGATTGAAAAATTTAAAAAACCAAAATTTGAGTCGCAATATGTCACTGAGCTTAAAGAGATTAAGCAATTCCCGAATGAGTCAGTGTGGGAATTCGATCAACGATACAAGACGCTGATAGAAAAAGTGAGCTTTCCATAAATGAGTTGCAACATAGAGAATGGTTCATCGCAGGACTAGCATCGCATATCCGAGGATTGCTGATGCAACAAAAATTCGCAACACAGGCAGAAGCATTAGAAATCGCGATGAAGTTGGAGGTGTCACCAATTGGCGAAGCAGGAATGGGAATGGACAGAGTTCAGGCACAGTTGGCCAACTTAACACTTCAATTGGAGGATATAAAGAAGGGCAAGGAGACCCACGGAGACATATGGTGTACCAGATGCAGAAGTGAGGGGCACCATAAGGACAATTGCCCAAACTTTTGTGATTAGTTGCAGGCGGGGGCACCAAACCCCCTTCGACAAGGAGGAATTCCATGGTGTACTGTCTGTTAGACCAGAGGGCATCGATCAGAGGAATGTGTATATCTGCAAAATATGGTATCAAAGCCAGCAAAATTATACTACAAATTTTTTCGATTGGTTGGCCATGATGAGAAGGATTGCAGGGCCTATGAACTACAATATTGAACATCTGACACGTATTTTATGAAGGGAGAAGAGTCGTCGGTGGTGCAACAACAATCATAGTATATCCAACCACAGTTTTACCAACCACAACAGTACGACCAAGGGAAATACAGGTAGTCATAGTATGGGAACCCACAGTATCCACCACTGTCGTATGGCCAGTTGTAGTATGGGAAGCAACATTATCAGCAACCGCAGTATGAGAAACCGCAGTATCAACAATATGGACCTCCATGCGGAGGTTTCGAGGGAGGATTCCGGGGAGGCTGAGGTGCTGGTATGGGACATGGAGGAGTTGCTGGATGAGAAAGAGGACCAATCATCTATTACAATTGTGGGCAGCAGGGGCACTACCAGCGGGACTCTTCGAATCCTGTGCCGTAGTGTACATACTGCAGTGCTGGAGATCATAGCATAGAGGACTGCCCCCAGCTCATTGCGAAATGGAAAACTAAGCATCCACCCCAAAACCAAAACCAAAATAATCAGAATGGGCCATCAGCTGTGCGGAGGATATCGACAGAAGCCAGGAGTAGCCATGTGACAGTATAGTGACAAGAGGAGGGGCGGTGACAGATGGTGATAGGTCACACTCCAATGTTAAATCAACACAAACACAGCAGAAGAAGGTCACCTTCGATGTAGAAGCATAAAATGGATGTCTTTTCGAAAGCACGGGAGGCAATGAGGAATAGGAGGAATTTACCTCTTGAGGAAGAAATCTATGACATGCCTCTGACGTTCGATTCGACGAAGTCGCAAAGGAAGGAAAACACCCTGGGAGCCTTCTTGGAAAGTTGTATGGATTTGGAAAAAGACCCAGACGCACTAGATGAAATAGCTAGTATACTATGATGACAGGGAGGTGCACGACTGGAACAGAGGGTTAATCGCATACATAAAAGGAAGATAGGCAGGGAGATGCGGATGTCAGCACAGATCGGAGAATTTGATGTCGACTCCATAGTTCTGGACTTAGGTTCAGACGTAAATATCCTGATTAAACAGACGTGGGAGACAATGGGAAAGCCTCAGATGACCTAGTCACCATTACAACTGCAACTGATGAACCAGAGCAAGGTCACCCCGCTCGGTTGGGTATGTCAACTTTTGGTCGAAATTGAAGGAATCAGAATGTATGTGGATTTTGATGTCATTGAAACTGTGGATAACACTAGTCCTTATCGGTATTGCTGGGGATCAACTGGGCCATGGAGAATCAAGCAATCATCAACTTTAAGAAAAGGATAATGTCATTCGAGAATTAGGAAATGAGAGTCATAGCACCACTGGATCTGGCGGAAGGGCTGCGCTATATGGAGCCATCCAGAGACAAGTTTGCAGAAGGGTCGCATAATTTGTATAACATCTCTAGGGATTATGTTAATCCCACCACGAATGGAGAATTAGGATGGCACAGTGACAACTCAATATCCTCCGATTCATAGGAAGCTTTGGAAAATTGGCAGAACCAGTTGCATGAAGTGTCCTTTGGAAGATGCGCATGAATAACAAAGTCCCTGCGAAGGGTAGCCACCGAGGGGTATGTGTTACCTACCTATGAGGGATTTCCCAAATTGGGCACATTTCTCACAGAATTTGAGGAAACAGTGGTAGAACCACAGTGTCTACTAGCCTTGGAGGAATCCTTGAAGGCTACTCCCGTGCGATGGTGGGAAACGCATAAATCAAACATCACATCTTGGCCACTATGTCAATGCCTCATGGAGGTTTAGTTTGGAGAAACTACGAAAGACAACCATATGCGATATGATGGACGTGGAGAATTGAAGGCACATCTGAATGCCTGTCAACATCAATGGGGATCAAGAGCACGACAGGAGTGGGTACATGCATTCGTACACACGTTGGATGGGGTATCGTGGAACTGGTATATCACAACAGAACTACGATGTGGAACGATTTATTGGGAGAAACTTACCATTGTCTTCAACCAATCGTTCTCATTCTCAGACAAAAATCCCTCAACCCACACCACGCTACAAGCAAATCCGTGGAAAAATAGTTGAACCAACGACACTCAAAAGGATTGTGAAACCAGAAATGGAGTGTTACAACGTCACCAAAAATCCTGAAGGTGACGATGACCCCAAAGATACATACGTACCAGAATCAACGGATAGTCGTAGTATGGTGTCACTGGATACACCGTCAAAGAAACTTGATGCGCAGCCGGTCAATCCATGACCACATCAACTGGAACTAAGACACCAGCAATATATGCCAACTGCGATAGGTAGAAGGCTCATCACAGAACCACTGACAAATGACATTGAGAAGTACAAAATAACGTTACGGTGAAACCAACAAATATTGGCCACAGTAGAGAAGCCAACAACACGACGACGTATCGACACAGCGACATTTGCTGTGTTAAGGTAAAAAAAAAGAAAAAAAAGAAGCAAGTTGTCGACACATTGTAGGCAAGTTGGAAGCCGCCACGAGGCGGTCAAATATGACAATTAAGGAAATAAAGGCCGCAGTTATACCACACTAGACAATGGCAAACCCAAGAACACCAGGAGATAATAACCAAAGCACACGAGGGATTTGGTGGATTCCGATAAGATTTGGCAATTATGACGCATGATCGTATGGATACTACCGGACAATATATAAGGGATGAAGCGGAAACAAAGTTAGCTACTTCAGTATTCCAAGTGCCGAATGGAAGTGTATGTTTCTAGCACCAGCACTGAAAGACTGTATCCCACACTAGTTGACCAGGAGCAGCCATAATTGATGTCTACAGTCCCACACAAGAAAAAGCAAAGCACGACTCGACCTCTTGACACTGGTCGGGAGAAAAAGAAGGCCACCCGGGCATCCGCAAGGTTTACGAACGACGCTGCAGGGCCCTCAACTGTTGGATACTATGGCCCCATGCTCTCAGAATACATTCCACCCCGTCGGGCACGAGCGCCCACACCGTGGATCAACAAGAACTAAAAATACTCCATTGCGGTCGCACTGGTACCACCAGGGGTTCCTGAAAGTGGGAATATCATAGCCAAATTGCAGAAGTTACAATACACTGACAATGACCTATCCAATTTTAAAGAATATGCAGAGGATTATGAGGACATCCCCCACGTAGGAGGCCTGACTATGAAGGAACCAAATAAGTGGGCATTGGGATTGGCATGATCACGGTTGCTTGGCATCACCCTCCTATTTCATTTTGGGTGCTTGGCACAGGTCAATGCATGCGTCAAGCAAATCCTTGTGTGCTTCCATGATAGATCCCTCTGGCTGCACAAGAGAATCCCAGTCACAGTCGACCTCATTTCCATAATCACCGGCCTGCCTCGAGAGGGAGCCGACCCTTCATAGTTTTTCCAGGGTAAGGACAATGACAAGAAATTAGTCGAACAATTGGCCATAAAGTATGGTGTAGAGAAAGATTACCGAGGCTACCTGATCAACACAATTAACAACCAAGTAATCAAAGTAGTGGCGAGGATACTTGCAGTCAAGATAACATGGAAAAACCAACCGCTGCAATGTAACTCAGGTGTCCTCGCAGCTGCGGAATGGTGCACCACAGGGGAACAGATGAATAGGGCTCAGTTCATTCACATATTCATGTCCATTCACATATTCATGTCTACTCCTCCTCAGTGCCTTAAAAGCATGGAGGGAACCAAAGGACTATCAAGGGGTGGATCTCACGGAACCACGAGTATGTGATGGAGCGTGATACCAGAACTTGTGGGTGACCACTGACAAGGAACAAAAAAAGGAAAATGTCAAACAATTTTACATATGGCTCGAAAGGATGCAGATGGATGCACAGATGATACCGCCGATAACACTGTAAGCAGTGACAAAGTATCACCCCATCGCCCAAATATTCGTCGAAGAACACATGATTTACCTCTGGGCCCGAGCAAATCCGACCAAGCAGTGGCTGAGGACATAGTACAAGATCATCGAGGCCGAGCTTGATAACATCATCGCCAATTGGCCGAATCCATGGAAGGTTCCTGCAGATCCGAAGGATATAAAAAATGAGCAGGCAGCGAGACGACGAGACCTGGCGAAGGATGATGAAGCTTTCACCAACCAGAAGGAGAACGCGGAATAGGAGATCGACGCGAAGGACCAGATTTTAGAGTCTAGCCGCAACATGGTGTCAACAGCCAACACCCTAATGGATTCAGAAGTAGACCTCCAACAGAAAGAACGAAGGACAAAGAATAGAATGGACCATGCCAGCAACATCGCACAGGAAGGGCTCACAGCGCAACATGCTGACAGATTCCTAGATAGCATTACGCAGATTGTGGAGAGTAACCACCGAAAGATTACACTGCAACATTCAGCAGAGAACTTTCAGTATATTGGGGAGCTGTTAAGCACCGTGGGAATACAATAATCAACTGAAGGGTACCACACAAATACATCGAGCAAAACTTGCGGACTCCCATAGTCAAAGTAGAAGTGGGCACCCAGCAACACATCATCCAAGTCAAAACCCACGCCTTAGGAACAAGATAGAATACCTTGGACCTCGAGATCGGGAAGGCTGATCTGGGACTGGTTGATTTCAACTTGCTTCCAATGTTGACACTACACCGAGTTCAAGCGGCAGCAAGCGTGGAAATCCTCCACTGCGAGGCTGTGATGCACAACAAGATTGTCGAATACAAGAAGCAACTCCAGCACATCGAGAAGGAGGCATAACACCTTCGAGATACACACACTGCAACAGTGGCTGTGAAAATACAAGCCATCGAGGAGAAGGATCGATTAGAAGAATCCCTAGTTGGGAAAGAGAAGGTCATCGAGGAGCAGACTACACCACTTACTGGGAAGGAAAAGGTTGTAGAGCAATGGATGAGGTTAGAAAGAGAACTCGCGCAGGCATGTGAAAAGGAGGTGCTAGATCCGGATGTTGCTCCGGAAGCTCAAGATGTTATGGTAGGTGTAGCCATTACTGAGCTCAGAAAGGAAAATGCGGAGCTCTAGACTCAAGTGACACCCAACACACCACATGCACAAATTCAGAGTCGATAGATGGCGATAGAGGAAGAAGTGGTAGAGATTCAGAAGATGGAACATGCGGCACAACAAGTTGTTATACCTCAATATTACACACTAGACCCTAGTGTCGCATCCTTACACCAAGTGACCTAAACGACACTTCCCCTTAATGATCATCTAGACACCCAGGAGTGAAGTCTACTGCCTTAACACTAAAGACAACATCTTGCCTGCCATGTGTCACCCAAATTGACCCAATCCGCAGGAATTATCGCGCTTTGCACATCTATTGGGGCATGATAATTAGGGTTAGCACGCTATTCTCCTACCCTAGGGCTCGATAATACCGCGTTATGCTTAGACTTGGGGACATGATAATCCTGTTTTAGCCTTTTTTCCATGGATTTTGGGATCTTACCTTTCGACAGATTTTCTTGGGATCACCAGCTTTTATTCGATCCCAACCCCTCTCTTTGTTCAGTAGGCCCGGTCCACTAAACACTCTTTAGATCCATTTTACTCTCCTTTTGGTTAACCTTCCCAAACACTATAAAGGAGAGGCCTTCCATGGGCCAAAGGGAGGACTTTGGGGGCATCAAACCTATGATCATAAGCCTTTTGCGGAGATAGCTAGAGAAAAGACTTGGAGCTGGAGTTGGCTTGGACATCAAGCAACCTTTGTAAGAATATTCAAGTTGTAATAAATGTAATTTTCCTTATTTCCCAACTCATGTGTGTTGATAATATTTCAATTTCATGATTTGTATCTATATGGATTTGGATTCTAACTTGTGATTCAGAAATATTGGAGAATTGTATATGCTTGTGTATTGTTTGATCTTGACAGGTTCATCATGAGGACTTTGGGATCAGAACGACGAGCAGGACAAAACATCAAGAGTGAAGGTGAGTTACTTTCTCTCATTCTCTTCAATACGAGAACTCTGAAATACTTGTTTAATCTAGGGAATGAGATCACATTTCTTTGATTTTTGTCTTAGTATAGAGTTAGTCTTTCTCACTTTATCCTAAGAGGGCTTCTTCTTATCCGTAGGAATAAATCTCTACAACAAAAACTGGCGACTACGCTGGTTTGAACACCTTTTGATTGAGTTTTTTTACTTTCATTCATTTTTTATTGTGAATTTTCTCTTCTTTCAAACGAGTTGTGAAATTTGTTCTCTTTGACCTCCATTCACCCCCCTCCCTTCTGCATCAGACCTCTGTCGATGATTAGTGAGTCCTCTGGGTTGGAAAACCCTTGAAAAGTCAATTTTTTTTCTCAAATCCCCGCCCTTTTCCTCTTTATGAGAATTATCGCGCCCCTACCATTCCTTATAGAGGGATAATTACCAGTTTATCACTACCCTTACTCTTTTTAGAATGCGATAATCTACTTTTATTGCACCTGGGCTGATTACTACCACGTGATAATCTCTGTAAAAAAGGAATTTTTTCTCAGGTTGCTTGGTTACCTTTGGTCAATTTTTTGTTTTCTCTGCTTCTAGTTGTTGCTCTGATATTTATCAGACCTTTGTAACCTTCCTAGCTGCAGTATAGTGCTTGCATCCCATTTTTTTTTTGAATTTTTGTAGACACCTTGGACATCTTTGGGTTTGTGGTCATTGTTATAACTATACCTACGTATTCATTACCTATTGCCTCTTGTCTACATACCTTGTCACTTTTCATATGCTCCAAGTCTGTTGTGGTTTGATTTTATTTGTTTTGTGCTTGGATTGCTTGAGTTAGTGGCACCATACCCATATTGATCACCTCCTCATTATTATTGCATTGGCTTGGTCCTTTCATGATAGTCAAGTTTTGCTACTATTTTCCTTTCCTTGATTATATAGTTTTCAGGACTACATTGTCCTTATAGCATAACTTTCCATTTTCATTATCAAAATCAACATTGAAAGTTTTATTTTGGAACATTGTCTTGTTTTTGTTGAAAAGATCAAGTTTATAATTTTTGCATATTAGGAAGTTAATCACTTATCATTGTTTGTCACATAATTTTACTCATTTTTGAAGCGCCATTAGTTGTAGATCAGTTGCATTTTGAAGATAGTTTCCTTAGTTTGGCTTATTAAAAAAGAAAACAAAAAGTTTGTTTTTGGAATGGTTTTTTCATTGCTTTTGAAAAAGTTCATGAATTGTGATCAAAGAACTCCCCTTTTATTTTAGCTAGATTTCATCGAATAGAAAGGCTCATTTCGATTCATCTTCAGTTGCATGGTTTGAGTTGTCACAACACCACAAGTTTCACTTCCATTTACCCAATTGAGTATTACAACCCTTAAAATTTACACTCCCTAACTCAACGCACTATAACCTCACTTGAGGAGCAAAAGAATTTGTTAGTTAGATAGGACACCAGGGATAGGCATCCAAATAATCCCCCCCTTGTAGTTTTCATTTGAGACATAGTTGTTGTCCTCTAGGGTGCTAAAATCCTCTAGTATTTATTGACACGGTCATCGACCAGTTTGTGGAGAGGTCCTCCCGTCATTTCAGGGGTAAGCTGCAAGGATCTGTTCTAGACGGACTTTGTGGAATACCGCACTCCACTTAGTGCCTAAGGCATATCGATCCATTGTCTTCCTTGTACTCTACCGTATAGGTGATACAAGGGTGATAAGGCAGAAGTGCCAGTATCCTTTTCCGACGTGCCATGAATGAGGTAGCTTAGTGATTTTCTTCTAGGGATCTTTACCTAGGATCCCTTTCGGTAGAGGGATATCCTTCCATTATTGGTCTCTCATTTTTTATTGTTCGACTTGGATTTCATCACCTTGCGAAGGATACAACTTGTTGAGGTCTCCAACTCTTAGATAGGAGGTTTTGCTTGCTATTTCATCTTCTTAGAGGGTCATTTTTCCTTTTTAGTGTTGCTTGTTGTCATTCTAGCCACTTTTGTTTCAAATCGCTTACTGTGACGCCGGTCTCAGTATAGTTTTTTGAGCTTGCACTTTTGGCCTGCGAACCTTGCCTTTTTCTAGCTCCCCTTCTGCACACTCGACTACTTTAGGGTTTTTGAGTTCTTTTCTACGAGACTGTCCCTGAAACTTGTATTCCCATCATTATGTATGATCCACGGAGATCACGGAGAATACAGGGATGAATCCCACCACCACCACCACGGACTTCTGTTCCACTTGCATCACTTATTCTTGCCCCTGCCGACCTCAGGGCTAGCTAGGGGAATGTTCCACCACCCATCCGTACTACATCTTCAACTCCTTTTGTACCTGTAACTCACAGCACTGTCTCAGAACCTCTTACAGTTCTTGAAACCAGTAATACACCTGAGATTTCGGCTGTCCCACAACCCACTGTCATTCCAGAAATTCCTCCCATAGTGGACAACACATCAGCTGCTGAAGTTAGTATTGCACATGATGCTATACCAGAGGTCATCACCCTCCTAGATGCTAGTACTACCCTGCCAACAGACACTTTCTATGATGTTCCTGAAGGATCTGTTGGAACTATTGAAGGATTTGACGAAGACACGTCCGACCTGATTCAAGTCCTGGATGGATACGTTGAAATTATTGAAGAAACTAAGCTACCTCCCACACCGTTTCAACCTGAGTTTGAATTTTTTACATCCTAGGTGGAACCTCCGCCTGCCACCACTACACCATCAGGTATTCACACTCATGAAACAGGTTCTTCTAGCAAAATACCATTCACCGTGTACCTCCCCGATCTCCACTCAAGACAAGAGATTATGGAATCTATTCAATCTAGCATGGTTAGTTTGGCTAACTCTCCTTTAGCATTAGAACAATTCAAACATGATACAAAGAAAATGCTCTCATTGGATTCCCAATACCACCCTACACCCCTTATGAGGGATAACCCAATGTTCTCACTGTCCCCACTTGAAACGTATGGAAGACCCCCTCCACAAATTGGCACCTTTGGCGCTATTGGCCAATCGACAATACCCCACCTTTCTAGTATTGGAAGAAAATCAAGTCATGCTGCTGGATCACCCATGTTGACTGGAGGTTCATCTTCGGCTACCATCTATACCATTTCAGGAGGCCGATAACCAAATACTGGAACCATTGATCCCAACAACCAACCCCCTTTGGGTGGACCATCAAACTTGCCTTTAGGAGGACTACCATATTTTGGGAACAGTAGTCCCAGTCACCAACCTCCTCCCACTAGACCATCCAATCCACCTACTAGAGGGAAACCTCTTGGTACCATCCAAAGCGAGGCTACTCAACAAACACCTCCATTCTTTCCATCGGCTCAACAAGGCCCTTCATTTGGAGGAATACCACTTGTTAATGCCCCCACTAACACCATTCAACAACCCTATCAATCGGCAACATCTGCTCAGTTAGGCATGTATAATTCACCTGGCAGTGGACAACTTCATGCCGGTATCCAAACCGGATCCCATTTCCAACATGCCTCGTCAGGTACATTTCCTTGATGGGGATCCCAAATCCCACAGAGTGGGGGATACTCTTTGTTCAAAAATTGGAATCAAGTTTGGGGGAAACCTACTCAACCTTTCATTCCCCCCAACTTGAAATCCGGCATTCCCTATCCTTCGGCCGCAAATACTCCATGGAACCCACCTCTTCATCCTCCACCTCTTCATCAGCGTGGAACCAATATTCCATGGACAACATTCTTTCAGGCATCCCCTAACCCTAGTTTGGGAAATCTTCCACCCAATCAAGGTGGTGGAAACATTCTTAGGATGTAACAATCCCAGGGAACCATACCTCAACAAGGAACAGGAAACATTCCTGGGACACAATAACCCCAGGGTACCATACTCGTCATCCCTACTCAGCAGAACGTTCAACAACCGGTTACTATTGTGATTCCTAATCAGATAGTCGATCCCATGATTTCGAACACACCACCAGTTAACCAGATGGTCTACTATCCTCAAAACTTCCAACAGTATCCTGCGGGAAACATGTATGGGTACAATACCTAGCATTATGCTATGCAGGGTCCTACAGGAATCCCTACACCATAGAATAACTACTCGTACCCGCAGCCCAATCGTCAACTTCCCTTCTTGGCTACACTAGACTTACCCGATTTGTCGAGGCTTATCAATGATCCCATATGGAATGAACCACATTGGCCACCCATCCCAGCCAAACTACCATCGGACATTCCCAAGTTCGATGCCAAACCTGGGGAAGACCCCAAGAACCATGTAATGACCTTCCATATTTGGTGTTCTTCAAACTCATTGATGGACGAATCCATTCGATTACGGCTCTTCCAGTGTATGCTCACCAGCATGGCAGCAAAATGGTATATCGAGCTGCCACAACACTACTTTCACGATTTCAATACCTTGGACATGCAGTTTTTGACACATTTCCAGCTCCCCATCTGGTACAAGACTGGAACAGACCCGTTGACCTCATTATGTCAAACCACTTCCACACATATCTCAGATCATATTCATGAGTGGCGTCGACGCCGCAGGTTAATTAAGGCACCCATTCTAGACCAGTTACTCGCTGATTGGTTCATGAAGTCATTTCTGCCTCTCATCACCAGGGATATTTCCATGGGAGGGCCTGTCACAGAGGAACAAGCGATTTCATGCGCTCAGTACATGGATTTGGTATATAACCAATCCTGAACTTTATACAAGCATATTCTCCATGCCACCCTCACCACTACTGATCCAACCAATCCTACCACTGAATCCCCCATTGATGGTATCGTCGGCTCAGTTAAGGCTCAGCCTGCCACCAAATCGAGTGGGAAGCAAGCTACTGCTTCCCCCTCTCCACCCCAGGCTGCTCCCAAAGCTTCTACCTCTCCTGATCCTTCCTCCGAGGTGAACACAGTTCAATCCACGTCACAACCATTCGGGGGAAAGAAGAAGAATAATTATGGAAAATCTAAGAAACCTTCTAACCAACAAGAGAACCCCAAGCCATAACCAACCAACAACGATCTGAAACCATGTCAGAAAGAAAATTTCCCTTTCCTGACTTTCCAGGAAGATCAGTACACACACGACTATCCTTACAAGGAGGAAGTCAACAAATTTGTTAAAGGATCCTCCCGCCTGGTAGTGTTAACCGATCCTTTCTCCCATCAACAGCAACAGATGGTTACCCACGATCCCCCACAAGGGGGCAATCCGAACAACCCACCCCGCGGAGAAACATCCGCAAACTGTGAAATTTTGATGATGAGTAACGAAGAGATTCATATATCCACTCCAGCAAAGACATACGATACCCCTCCAAGTTAAAACAAACCCGAGATAGCCAATGACAAGTCTCCTTCTGAATATCCTTCTATCATCCCTCCCCCCAATGGTCATCTCCACATTGAAAGACCTGTCACAGACACAGTGCTACGCCCACCCAAAGGCAACATCTGAAAGGTGACATTTAATCCTAACGCGCGAGTAGCCCAAAATTAAAATATTGTTGAGGACCTAGCTCAAGCACCATGTGCGATGTCGACTCTCGAGGTTCTCCAACACTGCCCCACGCAGTGCAGAACCTTACTTTCATCATTGGGGGCAGTGGACCTGAATACTTCAAACACGATTATGTTTAACTTGGAGTATTTTAAACCTCAGCTTTCTCACCAGTTAGCCTTCCAGGTCCAAACAAAGATCCGTGGAAACAAAATTCATCGCACTGTCTTAGAGGAAGGTGCTTCCACTTCGATCATGTCCTTGACTTGTTCGAGATCCATAGGACCTCACCTGAAGTTACACCTTCTCCCACTACTCTCAGAGCGTTTGACAAACACAATTTTCAGCCATACAAACTCATTCCTGCGATTGGCGTTGAACTAGGGGGCAAGCCAGTATCTATACACATCGAAGTCGTATATGCACCATTGGATTATAATCTTCTACTCGGCCGGAATTGGTTCTATGCCATGACTGCTATTTCATATTCCATCTTTCGACTAGTACAATTTCCTCACCAAGGGAAGATTGTCCCTATAGATCAGTTGGACTTCTGTACTCCAGACATTCATTCGAACTCCACCCACATTGTTCCATTACTATGTCAGTCTCAGTACCATCTCAAAGATGTTGGAGTTGGTCTTATGAAGGATTCCTCCCTCATCGGAGTTTTCCCAGAGCTCAAATCCCCTATACATGCCATCAACATGATATTGTCAAGTATCACCCCATCCAATGGATCTGTTGATTCTTGGGTGATACCGGTTCCTACAGAGCTTGAAAACTACGACGAATCCATGCCTTTAAATAGGAACCTCGCAACTTATCAGGAGATCCATTCAGCCATATATTGGGTCGATCCTACTACGCATCACACCGTGGCACAACTCTTGTTTGAGGTTGGCCCATCGTTGTCACTTATCGATCCTCTCACACTGATATTTCCTTCCGATGAATCAATCATGGAGGTTATGTGCGTCGATGAACCACCTTGGGAAGATTACCATCATCTATCTTCTTTCCCTACTATCCAGGCGATCGAGCAAGACATCAAATCTAGAAGTTCACTTGAAATTGTTAAACCCAAGTTTCCCACTTCATTTGACGATATATTCTCCGAAGGAAACTTGGCCAACATCATGCCAGCTAATCCTATTAACATTTATGTGAAACCTGGTGTCGTGGAAAATATTCACATAGGAAAAACATGTACTCCCACCGAGGTGGAGTTCTATACTGCCTTATTTAAAAAATTCCGCGATGTTTTCGCTTGGAGTTATGAAGAAATGCCAGGAATAGACCCGTCCATCGTGGTCCACGAAATCCAAACTTTTCCTAGTGCCCGATTAGTTTGGTAGAAACTCCGGCCTGTTCATCCCCACAAGGCAACGACTATCAAAGCAAAAATTGAAAAAATTCTGCGTGCTGGTTTTATTTATCATGTCAATTTGACAGAATGGGGGTCTAATATTGTTCCCGTGGAGAAGAAATAGGGCACGATTAGAGTTTGTGTTGATTACCATGATTTGAAAAAAGCTTGTCCAAAAGATAACTATCCAACTCCATTTATTGACCAGATTATCGATAACTGTGCCGGGAGTGTCATCTTTTCATTCATGGATGGCTTCTCCGGCTATAATCAGATAGAGATACTCCCCAACGACCAGCATAAGACAACCTTCATTTTCCCATGGGGGACCTTTGCATACCGAAAGCTACCTTTTGGCCTCAAGAATGCTGGGGAAACTTTCCAACGGGAGATGTCATACACATTTCACGACATTAAACATATTGTAGAACCATATCTTGATGACCTCCTCGCCCATTCTTAGGATAAGGATGATCACCCAGATCATTTAAGCGCCATATTTTCTAGGTGCCGCCACTACAATATTCGTTTAAATACACACAAGTGCATCTTTTGTGTCGAAGTCGGAAAACTACTGGGATTCATAATGTCCAAGGACGGTATACATTTAGACCCAGCGAAGGTAGAATCCATTCTAGCTCTGCCTTCACCCATGGACATACCAGAACTTCAAAGTTTGGAGGGGCATGCATACTTTCTACGCCATTTCGTGTGCAATATTGCCGAGATCACCAAAGGCTACATGAGGCTTCTGAAAAAGAACATCGCTTTCTTTTGGGACGATGAAGCCCAATGATCTTTTGATAATCTAAAGGAAACCCTTACTAAGGATCCCGTAATCCAACCCCCCAATTACACACTGGATTACATCTTATATCTCACCACTTCCACTTCCACCATTGGAATGATGTTAGTCCAAGAAGACGCGAACGACATAGAACATGTAGTTTATTTTCTTAGTAAGAGTCTCCTTGACTCTGAAACTTGCTACTCGCATGTTGAAAAGCTAGCTATGGCTACAGTTTTTGCTGTCTAGAGGTTTTGCCACTACATTCTACTTCGCCAGACCACTGTCATCGCTGATTTCAATCCATTGTACTACATCCTCACATGTCAAGTGCTTGGGGGAAAATACTCTCATTGGATTGTTGTCCTTCAAGAAGTTGACTTGGGATTTGCCAAAGCAAAATCCAAGAAATCCTTGATCTTCGTAGAGTTGATTTGTACTTTGCCCCGTGTCACTAAGCAACCAGATCCCATCGATTCTCTCCCCAATGAATCATTGTTCCTCATTGGCATGTTCGATACGTGGTATGGGGAGATCATCCTCTGTCTACAAACCCAACGTTTTCGACCCGAACTCAACCGCAATGAATGCCGACGCATCTGACATCATGCCAAGTACTACCTCATCATCGACGATACCCTTTATCACTGTGGTGTCGACACCGTTCTTTGACGTTGTTTAACTTTTGACAAGGCTGAACACATTCTTAATGCCTGCCACTCTGGAGCATGTGGTGGTCATCTCTCTAGGATGGCTATGACCCAGAATATTCTACGAGCGGGATATTTCTGGACCTCGATTTTCAAAGATTGCATTGAAATGATCAAAAAATGTCCACCTTGTCAATTATTCCATAGCAAGAAACACTTGCATCCTGCTCCACTTCACCTTGTTGTTTCCATTGTCCCCTTTGCCAAATGGGGCATCAATTTCACACATTGTAATCCCACTTCAGCCGGGGGGCATAACTATGTCATAGTAGCTGTTGATTATTTCACAAAATGGGCTGAAGCGATGCCTACTTTTGCAGAAGATGGTAAAACAACAGCACAATTCATATTCAACCACATCATAGCTAGGTTTGAAGTTCCACAGTCTATTGTGACCAATCACGGTTCCCACTTTAGGAACCATATGATTAAAGAATTGAGTGCCAAGTTGGGTTTTCATCATGAAAACTCAACCCCATAATACCCACAGGCCAATAACCAAGTCGAAGCCATAAACAATGTTTTGAAGCGCATGATTCAGCACATTGTGGGTACTCATAAGTGCAATTGGCACTTAGCTCTCTTCTCAGCATTATGGGCCTACCGAACCTCAGTGAAAAGTGCTACCGGGTTCACACCATTTCAATTGGTGTATGGCCTGGAAGCCATTTTTCCAATTGAATGTGAAATTTTGTCACTAAAGATATCCGTAGAATTACTTCCCAATACAAATTCTGAAGAGGAACGGTTTCTATATCTAGCCAAGCTAGATGAAACCCGCCGCGACGTTGCTTTAGCTAATGAAGCCCATAAGAAACACATCAAAGCATAGTAAGAAACCTCAGATTTTCAATGAAGGCGGTCTCATACTCACATATGACCAAATGCATGAGAAACTAGGAAAAGGAAAGCTACAGTCTATGTGGTATGGTCCCTTCATTGTAAAACATGTATTGGAAAAAGGATCTTACAAGCTAGTCGATTGTGATGGCACACCATTGGCACGACCCCACAATGGGCTGTACCTAAAACGTTTCTATGCGTAGGTTCATCCTGCGCAAGACATCTTGTACATAATGTACTTAGCTTGTTTTTAGTTATTTCTTTTGTGTGTGTGTGCATGGATTTTATTTCATGTATCCCCATTTACCTCGACTTGTGCTTCTATGCGCAGATGTTTGCTTACTATGGATTCGCTGATGGTGCTAGCCGACACACCCGGAACCTTGCTTCCGCAGCATGGGTTATCTATTCTCCTGTTGGCGAGTTGGTATCTTCGGGAGGCACTTGCTTGGGCCCCGCAACCAACAACATTGTAGAGTACCATGCAGTCATCAGACTCTTAACTGAGGACGTCGCTTCCCTTGTAATCGACTCCTTATCAGTCTTTCTAGAATCCCAACTCATGGTGTCCCATTTGAATCGTGTCTACACTGTTCGCGATCCTATATTACTTTGCTTATTTAGAAGGGTACGCCTCTTGGAACAATCTTTTGATTACATTTCATATCAACATATACCAAGAGAATTCAATTTTGTAGCCGACTCATTGGCTAACTACATTTTGGATTGGCATCTAGCTCATACATAAAAAATACATCATAAATCAAACACACAAGCCATTGTAAATGAATAAATCATACAAATAATTCCACATGTATATAATTGCATATAAAAGTGTTTTTCTGAATACATATGATAAAGTTGTGTTTAAAGACAAAATTTGGCTCTCTGGCCTACATGTCGTATACATGCCGCAAAAAGTTAATACTACTGTCTAAGGAGACCTATTGCGATCCTTGCGCTCCTCACGCTGCTCGTGGTAGCATACCACGACTCTAGCCACCCTACGGAGGAGTAGGCCAATACGTGTAGGCACATCCACAATATGCCGCTAGAGATGGAGAGGGACGTTGTCTATCCTCATAGCAGGAACTCCAAAGGTCAAACCCGCAAGATTCTGCTCTAAATCATGGATACCTCTTGATTCTTCCTCATCCTCCTCTTCCTCCTCTGTAGCGGTCTGATGTTGGACCCCACCTCAGTGCAGTGGTGAATAGCCCGCTGGTCTCCTTGGTCCACGATCTGTGACATGCACATGTACATACATTAGATCTTTTTACACATTAAAAAATCACTAAAAATTATATATATTTGAAAAGTTAAAAATACATTGATGAAGGTCATATACCTGAGTTGTCCCAATCCTCGTCATTGGGCAATGCCAATTCAATGTCCTCTCGAAAATCCACCCCTACATAGGGGTAGTTCTTGATCATCACGATCTGCTCCTCGAGCCACGAGAAGAAGTCCTCACCGAAGGCTAATACTTGTGGTCCCCAGAGCCATTCTGTGTAGTCACTCCATCGATCCATCCGAGGATCAGTCACATGGTGGATATGCATGGATATATGTGGATGCAGCAATGGCACCCTCTCCAAAAAGAAGGTGACTAAGATACTCCCATGTCCAAATTGGCGAGTCTCTCCATTTCTTCACTTGGTCACTTGTTCCTTGAGGTTAGATAACACCCCCTCACAATAGTTGAACAAAGTTGGTGCCATGCACTCTACGACGAGATTCATTTGCACTCAGGATGCCTGATGAGGGCTCACACTACCCGCCACTCGGGTTATGGTGAACAATTTAGTCCTCAATGGGAGCTCTATCACATCCTTGATGACCACTTTCCCACTTTTCTTTGAAGAACCCTGTCGGCAGTAACGAACAATCAAGTCATTTGTACTCTTGTCTGAGGCCCTGTTCCCCGTTAGGTTCACTCATGCCCCTCTCTTAGAGAGGCCAGTGAGAAGTAAATATACTCGAGTTCAATCTCTCTCCAACTCGGAAATCCTGAATGTCGGGCTCCCACATTTGTATTATGTGAGTTAGAAGTTTTCCCTATTTTTGGATACCTTTGGTCTTAAAGAACTTCAACAACCCACATGCCCGCAGTGTGTTTAGTGTCATTTGGTTATTTGCATCCACTTGATCATCAGCTTCATGTTCCCTTTCCTTCCAATCAACCATTTTGCCTCAAATGAGATGTAAACTCCTGTAAAAATCTGATTAAAACATTCATGAGCAAGTTGGAAGACTGATCTCAAACCAAACATGAGGAAACACCAAGTTCTTTTTCCTTTTTTCCGTGAGTATCGCGCCCGGGCTTAGCCTGGCTGCACGGAAATGACGAATTACCGCACCCCCGTATGGAGCTACAGAGCGATAATCGAGAGATTATCGCGTTTCTTGACAGAGAGGGGGGCATGATAATTCCACGTGCGAAAAAGATTCCCTAGGGATTCCTAAAAAAATTTCCAAACTGATGAGAAATAAAAAAAATAAGGACATGAATTGAAAGAGGAGATTAAGAGCTCTTACTTGGTGTAGACGGTTGTCAGAACGGTGCCTCGGATCTCCGGTTATGGTCACTTGAATTTTTTCCCTTAAATAGGTAAAAATCCCTCAATGAGCAAAAATAACCAAGTTAAAATGGTAACTTTCTATTTTTACCTCTTGCTTATCTAAGTTGCATGAATATTTTTTGCTCATTATTTTATTTAAATATCTTTTTTGGTCAAATTTTTCACTATACTAATATCTTTTTCCAAGGTTTCATAAACCATTTTTGACAGGATCTTTACACTTTGTTCACACTTGCGATATATTAATGTTTTGACCTTCATTTGAGCTAACTTTATCTTTTTCATGCTTTGGACTAAAACTTGAAAAAAGATTCCAAGCGCCTTTTCACACCTGTTTTGTTCTTGTTAAAATTAAGTAAACGGTGTCGAGCTTAGTCGACTTTACTCGTGCTCGTAAACCGACGAGGAAAGTATCATTTTGGTATCATTTTATTCTTTTTTCAAACCAAAATGATTAAAAATTATGAAAAAGGCCATCGGAGTTCTCTTTAAGCTCTTTTTAGACTCCCTCGTTTTGAAAAGATAGACAAGTACACTTGTCTCTTTCACACTTGTAAAAGTATTTGAAAGGTTGTCTATTCGGTGATAGGTTACCCCTTTTTCGGCCCGTCTAGACTATTTACGAGAAAGGTATACCTCAGTCAACTTTTGACTAGGAGAGTTCTCTTAGGAATTGTTTTACACTTTTTCGGGACTGAGGAACTAAAATGATGAAAAAGTACATTCTGGAGCCTTCTTTAAGTTTTTCAAGCTCTCTAAATGTGAAAAACTGCCAAGTTTTCCTTCCTTGGACTCATTAAAATTCAACATCGAAGGGCCCACTTTGGGATGAACCCCTCATTTCTCAAGTTCGTAAAACATGTGAGATTGGACTCATCTACGAGATGAGCTATACCGAGCATCTGTTATCCTCTTCAATCTCGTAAAACAACAAAGAGGTACTCGTCCATCATGTCGGGGGAAAATGGGAAATGAGTCAAGTTGATCTTGTTGGCAGCTTGTCAGTCGTCACCTTTGAACATGGCATGCATCTGTCCCTTGTCTACTTTTCAGTATTTATCTTTTTCTCCTGAGTTATGGTCATCATCTCGAGTCATCTCTTTGGCCACGAGCCTACTCGTCATGTGTTTATTCTCTTCTATTTATCATACCTTCTTCTAGGTTCTGCTTCATGCTGTTATATGTTCAAAGGGTTTGCATTGCTCTAAGTCATCCACTATGTCAAGTCTTCCTCTATGTCAGTACATGTTCTCTTGTTCCATCGTTACATATTATCTCTTGTTCTAATTTCGTGTCTATGATGTGGGAATCATTATTGCCCACCTTCAACGAGTCTATTCCTATCGACGCCAAATCACTATCCAGGAATTAGGCTTAGGAGTCAACCACTAGTACCTTGGTGCCTGCATGCCTCAATGGAAGGTTTCCTCATATTCAACAGTAGGTTTCCATCATTGACCTTTGATCGAATATTCTCTCGAGTGCTCGACACCAACTCATTTATTTGCATTTCGTTGAGATGTACTACAGATACCTTGGGGATTATTGTCATCATTGGTGATTTCCCTCTCATTTGTTAACGGTTTACATCATTGACCGATAATCAAATGGTCAACACCTTGTAATCACATGGCTAGATTCATATCGTTTGGGATTGGGTAGAAGACCTTGGACACCTTTTTGTATATTGATTACGTCCAGGCTGCAATGGCGTTTCTCTGGTCAGGTTTCCACCTAGTCATTATGTGGAAGACCTCACTCTTGTATTGTCACACAGATCCACTTATGTATTAGTCATATCTGTGTCATTATTATCTCATGGATCTATGATTGTTCACAGTAGCCATGATTTGTCTACAGTTTATATCATCTCAGTAGTCATGGATCTACAATGTATTGGTCGGCAGCCATGCTTTGAGTCAATTATTTTCGAGCATGGGAATGCTCGCCTTGGTGGTATATCTGACATTTTTTTTATGTTTTCAGCTCCTTGTTGCTCCCCTCGATGCTATCTCTGCAAAGTATTTGTAAAGTCTTTCGGCCATCAGTCTCTTCTAACCTCACACTTTAGGGGGAATCTTTTATACCTCAATATTACACACTAGACCCTAGTGTCACATCCTTACACCAAGTGACCTAAACGACACTTCCCCTTAATGATCATCTAGACACCCAGGAGTGAAGTCTACTGCCTGAACACTGAATACAACATCTTGCCTACCACATGTCACCCAAATTGACCCAATCTGCAGGAATTATTGTGCTTTGCACATCTGTTGGGGCGCGATAATAAGGCTTACCACGCTATGTTCCTACCCTAGGGCACAATAATACCACATCATGCTTAGAACTAAGGGCACAATAATCCTGTTTTAGCCTTTTTTCCATGGATTTTGGGATTTTCTCTTTCGAGAGATTTTCTTTGTAACTTACCCACCCTTGGACCCAGTGAAAGGAAGGGAACCTAATACCATCATATGGGGATTTTCATAAAACTCAGCCAATTCATTAGATTCATAGCCATAAAAGAGATGTGTGCAGATGGAAATCATACAAACATGCACAACGAAAATGAACTCATCCACACACATATTACATGACTGTTATTCAATTTAACATAGCCAACAAATTAACACATTTGCAGAAGTAAATACACAATAAAATACTCATCTTGATGCATTGTTGTCCCAAACAACTAGCTATGTCACTGCAACATTCCTCCCAGCTATAGGTCTCTGCCTAGCCTGTATTCTTTCAGCATTCAGAGACCACCCCCAAGCTAGGCGTGATATCTACAAGGAAAAGGGAACCCTCAAGCATAGCACAACCCAAAGCAATAGATACCCAACTCAACCCCAGAATTCTCTTGAACAAAAAACTCAGATATGGGCTTGGAAACACACTTTTAGCAATGGGACATAGAAGCTAGATGGACATGGGTTTTCCCAAAAATGTAGGCACACCAAAACGAATTTGTGGTAAGAGGGAATCAATCCCAGGGAAGAAAACTGATTTCTCCCATAGATGTATGAGCATTCAGTGGGCCAAATGACCTCAATAAAACCCCAAATCGTTTTCCCCTTCTTTCCCACTATTAACCACAGCAAAAACGCCCTTCCCATCTAGGAAAATGAAGGTAAACACAACAAAACCATGGAGGGAACTTCCCAGGAAGGTCCCAACTCATGAGAGAGCAACTGATAGGTGAATAATGGATCGGGGAGCAATTTTGTGGCCCTTTACTTGCCCAAGAAGCCAAACACGAATCTCTAGGAAGGGTGGATTTCCCATACTCGAATTTGGAAAACAATACCTCTCCATTCCCCAAGGCATTAACTGCCTCAACCAATTCTTGGGAGAAATGAATGATTGGGTACAAAAGTCAACATGGGTAGTTGAGGGTTCATGGGTTCTCTCATTGACACTTGGCTTGACTTGATTGGCTCAAGGGTTTGAATATTTCCCTCCCAATTTCCTTGTAACATCATGCCCCCATCTCTTGTTGCATTGCATAGCTAGTTGTGGGATTTTATATTAAAATGCATATTTACAATTCCCATGGTTCACTAGCACATGGGTAGCATAATTTCAAATACTTTCCTCTTCTAGATCGAGCGTTCACTAGGGGGTCCTTGGCCTTGAGCTCCACCCTAGGAATCATACATAATATGCATACTTTATTTACATTATAGCCCAAAATATTACAAGGGTAAAAATGGGCAACATTACATTCCCCAAGTGTTCCAATACCTAGGAATACATACACGCTATACACATGTCCAAAATTCACAAAATATGGCAGGTCTGTCTTGCATTTCACCCTTTTCGTGGGTTTTTGGGACCAAGTTTTTTGGTCTTCACAAAATGCTCCTGATGGTTGGGACCTTCTACCTCTCCATGAGGGCATTGTTCCAAAACAATCCCTTCCCTTTCTTTACCTTCCCGTTGATCTACAAGTTTGGAAACTTTATGGCGGCTACCCTCTTGATGCTCCATTGTTGGGCAGTCACGGAGGCAATGATTTCCTCCACATCCCCAACATTTCATTGGTTGCTTTACCCTTCTTGCTCAAATTCCTTTGAGTCTTCCCACCTGGAACATTTCTTAATCAGTCGATTGGATGAATTCTTCTTCATGGATCCACTTTCCTTTCTTTTATTGATTACTCCCAGAGTGCTTTTTATCTCTTTTTGTAGACGAATAGAGTCCTGCAAAACCTTATGGTTCATCTCATTTTGTTTCCTTTGTAGCTTGAGCATCTCTCCAAGATTTTCTTGGGTCCTGAAAATTGTTTGAAGAAGACTTTCATCCAAATCTAATAGCCCTCGGTCTACTACCATGGACAATGGAAACAACTAACCACACTTTGCTTACTAGCAACACTTTCTTGTGCCGGCTACAACCAATTGTTTCACCTTCTTAATTGTGAAATTCATCATGGAAATCCTTTGTTAGGACAAGCATAACATAAACATTAAAATTAGTCAATTATTTTCCCAATTGACATGGAATGTCCATGCTTTATTCATGGGACTTCCACACTTTTCATGCTTTCCCAACATACAAATGATCTCATTCATGTTCATCCTTTCATAGGAAATTTACTATTCCAGCATTCACAATTCATTTCAAGCAATTAAACACAATCTATTTTCAGCCATGACATGCACTCAACAATCTTTTGTTCTATAATTGCATCAATCGAAAGGAAAGAGATGAGTAGGAGTTTCTCCCTCTTAGTCTTGTTCTATTATGGAGCTACACCATTGCTGTGGTTTCATGTTCCTTAGTCTCTTTCACATCAATGTGAATGCTTTGACTTTCTTTTCTTGGCTATGACACTTAGTGTCTAAGGTCTGTTTAAGGATTTTCAACTAGGGGACCCTTCTCCATTGTTGCCTACAGACCTTTGGCTGCTATGACCCACTCATGTCCACTAGCACCATATTTCATTACTGCTCATACTGAGCTCTTTAGGACGGTCATATGTCCATCTGCATCCCAATGATGCCTTCCTGGCCCTTGCTTCCAACAATACCTACACTTAAACATTGAATCAATTCACATGTTTAGTTTATTTTCATAGGGTTTATCTCTAAACATGAGTTTAGGAAATCATAAAAAAATTATATACACATGTATATTCTGTTGAATATTGTAACTTCAAAGAATATTATATTTGTACTTTATTATTCCGGAGATGGTTCATTCCTCCGAGGTAACCCTATCATGTATCTGGAGATGTTTATTCCTCCAGGGGTTTGTATTAACTAGGGTTATTAGACCCACCATGTGTGGGTCGGCCCGGAAGTTATATTTTAGGGGTTATTAGACTTCTCCAGGTGAGGTCGGCCCCATTAGTCTTTTAGTCAGTTGGGAGTCAAGTATAAATAGAGGAGGTGAACTCCTCATTAGATCATTCACTCACTTGTGGAAGAGTGCGCACTAGTTGAGGAGATCTGCTAAGGAGTCAAGGAGAAGGAGCACATCTTGTATTTTGGTTGATCATCTTATTGAGGAAAGCTTTGCTGGGTTTTCTACCCCATGAGGGTTTCCCAGGGTATATTGTGTGTCTATCTTGTGATTGTGTTTCTTTCAGAGATCTTGTTTGTCTATTTGGTTTAAACTTAACATGGTATCAGAGCAAGACTGAATAGGACATCTTTCACAAGGTAAGAATACCTCTTTCTCTCTCTTTGGTGAAGTTAGGTTTTTCAGCCCAAAGTTGGTATTATTGATTTTTGGTTGCATGGCTGGATAGCTCTCATCAATACCTTTCTTTTGAGCCATAGATCGAACTTTTTGGTTGGGTAGAACTTCGGGAAAGTCAAACCCTAATTCTACCAAAAGTGCGATACGTCAGATTTTGGTTTCAGAAAAAAGTTGTAATTTTTGATTTCTGATTACATGGCTGGATAGATCTTCTCAAGAGCATTCTTTTGAGCTATAGATCGAACTTTTTGGTTGGATAGAACTCCGGGAAAGTCAAACCCTAATTCTACCAAAAGTGCGATAAAATTCTGTTCCAGATTCCGGAAAAGTGAAAAGTAACTTCCCAGGTAAGTCTGCTCTGTCTCTTGGACTCCCCCAAGAGAAGATGGCTCCAAATACTAAGCTTGAAGACAAGCTAGAAGGCATAGAGAATTTCCGGGCATGGAAATACAGAATTGGTCTCATTCTTGAGGAGAATGATCTTGCTCATTATATCAAGGAGGAAGTTGCAGAACCAGAAGATGATGAAGCCAAAGAAAAACACAGGAAGGACCTGATTAGGGCAAAGAGAATCATAGCTGATTCCATTAAAGACCACTTGATTCCCCAAGTGTCTTCCAAGAAGACTCCAAAGGAAATGTATGATGCCCTAGGAAGAATGTATGAAGGAAAGAACATCAACAGGAAGATGAATCTAAGGACTCAGTTGAAAAGTACCAAGATGCACAAAGGAGAATCCATTCAAGACTACTTCTCAAGAGTCTCTCTAATCAAAGAACAACTAGATGCCATTGGTGATACTCTTGATGAAGATGAACTTGTGATGACAGCTCTAAATGGTCTCACTAGACCTTGGGAGTCATTCATTCAAACTATGTGTGCCAGAAAAGAAAGTATGAAGTTTGATGTAGTATGGGAAGATTGTGTTCAAGAGGAGGCTAGGGTTGCCAACAGAGAAGCACTTCTCAAAGAGGATGACCAAGCTTTGGCCACCCACACCAAAAGAGGAAAGAGAGGCTACTTCAAGAAAGTGAACCACAAAAGGCCTCAACCCTCTCATAGATTCAAAAAGAAAGGGGGAGACATCTCCACAGTCCAATGCTTCAATTGTCTCAAGCTAGGACACTATGCCAGAGACTGTACCCTACCAGAGAAGAAGAAGAAAAGGTTTGTTCACAAAAGACATCATGCTCATATGGCAGAAGATGACAGTGAAGAAGAAGAAGAAGAAGAAGAAGAAGTGGAGGAAAGGCCTCAAAAGAAAAGATCTAAAGTAAAGAAAGAAGAACCAGAAGAATATGTACTATTTTCTGCTCTCTCTGGATCTGTGTCCCCTGGTGAAGGCACTTGGCTCATTGACAGTGGTGCTTCAAAGCACATGACAGGTCATAAGGAAACTCTCTCCAAGATTGAAGAGAAGTCTTCACCACAGAAGGTATCTCTAGGAGATGATTATCAATATCCCATCAAGGGAATTGGTGAAGCAAGCTACAAGCTTGATTCAGGAACACCTTTGAAGATGAAAGAAATTTTATATGTCCCAGGTTTAAAGAAGAATCTACTTTCTATCTCTGCACTAGACAAGAAAGGCTTTAGAGTAGCCTTCATAGATGGTCAAGTACTCATGTGGACCAAAGGAAAATCAATCAAAGATGCAATTGTCATTGGTGAAGAAGAAGGAGGACTTTATAAACTCAAGGGTCATCCAGAATCTGCCCTTGCTCATGAAGTTTCTAGTCCCAGTGAGCTATGGCATAGAAGACTAGCTCACATTAACTATAAAGCTTTACCATATGTGAGTAAGATGGTTATAGGTTTGCCAAACTTGAAGGTTGATCATGATGGCTCATGTAAAGGATGCAATAAAGGGAAGAATATCAAGAATCCCTTTCCGAAAAGTGAAACAAAGACTAAGGGTTCTCTAGAGCTAATACACTCAGATGTATGTGGACCTATGCCTACCACATCTCTAAGTGGGTTTGAATACTATCTCTCTTTCATTGATGACTATTCAAGAAAAACTTGGATATACTTCCTAAAGGGTAAGAATGAAGTCTTTGGAAAATTCAAAGAGTTCAAGGCTCTAATAGAAAACCTCTCAGACAAGAAAATCAAGATTCTCAGAACAGATAATGGTGGAGAATATACTTCCAAGGAATTTGAAGAGTTCTGTAAAGAAGCTGGAATCAAAAGGGAACTAACCACTCCTTACAATCCCCAACAAAATGGGGTAGCTGAGAGGAAAAATAGAACCATCATGGAAGCTGTAAAGACTATGATACATGATCAAGACCTTCCCATGTATCTATGGGCTGAAGCAGCCAAGACAGCAGTATATGTTCAAAATAGACTATCTCATAGTGCTCTTGACTTCAAAACTCCAGAAGAAGTCTTTACAGGAAAGAAGCCTGAGGTAAGTCATCTCAAAATATTTGGGTGTCCTGTGTACATACACATTCCAAAAGAAAAGAGATCCAAATTGGATCCCTCAGGTAAGAAGGGAATATTTGTTGGTTATTGTGAAACCTCCAAAGCCTTCAGAATCTACATACCAGGTTTCCATCATATAGAAATAAGTAGAGATGTTACCTTCGATGAGGAAGCAGCCCTCAAGAAATCTAGAAAGTGTCAACTTGAAGAAGTTTATGAAGAAGATACATCTCCCAGAATCTCAGAGAATGCTCACATTCCTGAAGAGGACACACCAGAGGATCATGACATGCTGGAACCACAAGAACCTCCTGTTACAGAATTGTCAAGGAAAAGAAGACCAGCATGGGCTAGAGACATTATTCAAGGAGCAGAAAGATATGGTGCTCCTGAAGGCTCCACTAGAGAAAGAAAGAAACCAAAGTTAGTATCCAACTATATGGCCCTGATGTGTGATCTAGTGGATCAACTACCTACCAGCTATGAAGAGGCAGCTCAAAAGAAAGAATGGGTAGAAGCAATGACTGAAGAATATCAGTCAATAATGAAAAATGATGTTTGGGATATAGTTCCCAAACCAAAAGACAAAAGTGTGGTTTCTTCCAAATGGATCTTTAAAATAAAACATGCTGCGGATGGAAGTATTGAAAAATACAAAGCAAGATTTGTAGCCAGAGGTTTCTCTCAGAAGGAGGGAATTGACTATGAAGAAACATTTGCACCAGTTGCTAGGTACACTTCAATTAGAACTATCATGGCTCTTGCATCCATGATGAAGTGGAAACTACATCAAATGGATGTTAAGACAGCTTTTCTGAATGGTGTAATTGAAGAAGAAGTATACATAGATCAACCACAAGGGTTTGAGGTAAATGACGGAAGGACTCATGTATGCAAACTGAAAAAGGCATTATATGGGTTGAAACAAGCTCCCAGAGCTTGGTACGGAAGGATTGATAATTTCTTAACTAGCATGGGCTTTACCAAAAGTAAAGCTGACCCAAACCTTTATCTCAAGGTGATGGATGATGAACCAGTTATACTTTTATTATATGTAGATGATCTATTTCTAACTGGAAATGAGAAACAAATCATTGAAAGCAAGAAGAAGCTTTCTTCAGAATTCGAGATGAAAGATCTCGGATTGATGCACTACTTCTTAGGATTAGAAGTGTGGCAAGAACCAAGAGGAATCTTTCTGAATCAAGGTAAGTATACTGTGGAAATTCTGAAGAGATTTGATATGTTGGAGTGTAAACCCATGGCCACTCCCATGGACTCCAACTTAAAGATTTTGGTTAATGACTCATCAGAATTAGTGGACCTAACTTTATATAGACAGATCATTGGGTCACTAATGTACTTAACAAATACTAGACCAGATATATGCTTTGCTATAAATACCCTAAGTCAGTATCTAGTAGAACCCAGAAAGGTTCATCTAATAGCTGCAAAGCATGTAATGAGGTACTTAAAAGGTACATTAGATTTTGGTTTACTCTATGATGGAAGTCATGAACTCAAGTTGCATGGTTACTCAGACTCTGATTGGGCAGGCAGTGTCTCAGACAGAAAAAGTACTTCAGGTGGATGTTATAGCCTTGGATCTGCCATGATCTCTTGGTTCAGCAAGAAACAATCCAGTGTAGCCCTCAGTTCTGCTGAGGCAGAATACATAGCTGCTTGCTCTGCCAGCTGTGAAGCTGTATGGCTTCGGAAACTGTTATCTGGGGTGTTTGACTTAGAAATGGATCCCACTATGATTATGTGTGATAATCATAGTGGGATCCATTTCTAAGTCAAACACCCCAGATAACAGTTTCCGAAGCCATACAGCTTCACAGCTGGCAGAGCAAGCAGCTATGTATTCTGCCTCAGCAGAACTGAGGGCTACACTGGATTGTTTCTTGCTGAACCAAGAGATCATGGCAGATCCAAGGCTATAACATCCACCTGCAAGATGACAGAAAATCCTGTGTTCCATGATAAGTCAAAACACATAGAGATCCGATACTTCTATATTCGAGATATGGTGCAGAAAGGAGCTATCAAGCTTGAGTACGTGAGCACTGAAGATCAAATTGCTGATATCCTTACCAAACCACTGTCTCGTGTGAAATTTGAATACTTTCGAGACAAGCTTGGTGTAGTTCAAAAGGACTCTCCTAGAAAGGGGGAGTAGCATGGTTCCTGATGACAAGCAAGTCTCATCAACAATGAGACTTCACCTAGTCACTTAGAAATAGTTAGATTTAGGACTATTTTATTTTCATTTAGTTTCACTTATACATGATTTGATGATAGATGTATTAGTGAGAATACATGCTAGATATATCCATGCTTTTGATGTTAGATGTATATATGATTTTGATGATAGATGTATTAGTGAGAATACATGCTAGATGTATACATGCTTTTGATGTTAGATGTATACATGATTTTGATGATAGATGTATTAGTGAGAATACATGCTAGATGTATACATGCTTTTGATGTTAGATGTATACATGATTTTGATGATAGATGTATTAGTGAGAATACATGCTAGATGTATACATGCTTTTGATGTTAGATGTATATATGATTTTGATGATAGATGTATTAGTGAGAATACATGCTGGATGTATACATGCTTTTGATGTTAGATGTATACATGATTTTGATGATAGATGTATTAGTGAGAATACATGCTAGATATATACATGCTTCTGATGTTAGATGTATATATGATTTGATGATAGATGTATTAGTGAGAATACATGCTTTTGATGACAGATGTATACATGCTTTTAGATGTATTAGTAAGAATACATGCTTTTGATATATGACGTATACATGCTGTTGATGCTAGATATTGATTATGTACTTGTATGGATGAGGATACTTGTACTTGTATTGATGAGAATACAGATTGAGGGGATTGAATCATCCCTGGACTTTCAGTCCTAAAGAGAGCCGTAGACGTGAGGTCTCCGAGAATGAAGTCCTTAGTGGACAGTTGAGGGGATTGAATCATCCCTGGACTTTCAGTCCTAAAGAGAGCCGTAGACGTGAGGTCTCCGAGAATGAAGTCCTTAGTGGACAGTTGAGGGGATTGAATCATCCCTGGACTTTCAGTCCTAAAGAGAGCCGTAGACGTGAGGTCTCCGAGAATGAAGTCCTTAGTGGACAGTTGAGGGGATTGAATCATCCCTGGACTTTCAGTCCTAAAGAGAGCCGTAGACGTGAGGTCTCTGAGAATGAAGTCCTTAGTGGACAGTTGAGGGGATTGGATCATCCCTGGACTTTCAGTCCTAAAGAGAGCCGTAGACATGAGGTCTCTGAGAATGAAGTCCTTAGTGGACAGTTGAGGGGATTGGATCATCCCTGGACTTTCAGTCCTAAAGAGAGCCGTAGACATGAGGTCTCCGAGAATGAAGTCCTTAGCGGACAGTTGAGGGGATTGGATCATCCCTGGACTTTCAGTCCTAAAGAGAGCCGTAGACTGGGTCTCCGATAATGAAATCCTGAATGAACAGGTAGGGGATTGTATCGTCCCCGGACTGAGGTCCCAGAATAGAACCGTAGACTGGGTCTCCGATAATGAAATCCTGAATGAACAGGTAGGGGATTGTATCGTCCCCGGAATGAGGTCCCAGAATAGAACCGTAGACTGGGTCTCCGATAATGAAATCCTGAATGAACAGGTAGGGGATTGTATCATCCCCGGACTGAGGTCCCAGAATAGAACCGTAGACTGGGTCTCCGATAATGAAATCCTGAATGAACAGGTAGGGGATTGTATCGTCCCCGGACTGAGGTCCCAGAATAGAACCGTAGACTGGGTCTCTGATAATGAAATCCTGAATGAACAGGTAGGGGATTGTATCGTCCCCGGACTGAGGTCCCAGAATAGAACCGTAGACTGGGTCTCCGATAAATGAAGTCCTGAATGAACAGGCAGGGGATTGCATCGTCCCCGGACTGAGGTCCCAGAATTGATCCGTAGACTGAAGTCTCCGAGAACTGGAGATTGGATTGTATCATCCATGGACCTATGTCCTAAAAGGAGCAGGATTGATCATCCTAGGAATATGATCGTGTGACGACGATGCTGATGATCGTGTGATGACGATGCTGATGATCGTGTGATGACGATGCTGATGATTGTGTGATGACGATGCTGATGATCGTGTGATGACGATGCTGATGATCGTGTGATGACGATGCTGATGATCGTGTGATGACGATGCTGATGATCATGTGATGATGATGCTGATGATCGTGTGATGACGATGCTGATGATCGTGTGATGACGATGCTGATGATCATGTGATGATGATGCTGACGATCGTGTGACGACGATGCTGATGATCATGTGATGACGATGCTGATGATCGTGTGACAACGATGCTGATGATCGTGTGATGACGATGCTGATGACGATGCTGATGATCGTATGATGGCGATGTTGATCATCGTATGATGACGATGCTGATGACGATGCCGATGATCGGATTGATATCGACACTGTTCCAGTAACTGGTTGAGTTACTGATGAAGATGAATTGAAGAAAGCTTCCGATGATTTGTAGATGTATCATATATGATGACTCCTTGCTCTTGCAGATGTTGTTATAATATCCTTCTTGTTAAGGGGGAGTGTTGAATATTGTAACTTCAAAGAATATTATATTTGTACTTTATTATTCCGGAGATGGTTCATTCCTCCGAGGTAACCCTATCATGTATCTGGAGATGTTTATTCCTCCAGGGGTTTGTATTAACTAGGGTTATTAGACCCACCATGTGTGGGTCGGCCCGGAAGTTATATTTTAGGGGTTATTAGACTTCTCCAGGTGAGGTCGGCCCCATTAGTCTTTTAGTCAGTTGGGAGTCAAGTATAAATAGAGGAGGTGAACTCCTCATTAGATCATTCACTCACTTGTGGAAGAGTGCGCACTAGTTGAGGAGATCTGCTAAGGAGTCAAGGAGAAGGAGCACATCTTGTATTTTGGTTGATCATCTTATTGAGGAAAGCTTTGCTGGGTTTTCTACCCCATGAGGGTTTCCCAGGGTATATTGTGTGTCTATCTTGTGATTGTGTTTCTTTCAGAGATCTTGTTTGTCTATTTGGTTTAAACTTAACATATTCATAAGCAAAAAGTTGCAAGATAACCGAATACTTATCTGTATTGGATGTCTTCACTTTATTCCACGGGATCCTTCTTTGCTTTATGAGTCTTGGATTTCCCGTGGACACAATTGTGAATGTTAAGCCAGCACATAGGCTACTCCACAATCATTTGGATAGGCAATGCCAGGCCACTATGTTGACTGGGTTTATCAATAGTTTAAGGGGTGTTGGGCCAGTGTATACACTGCTTTACCATATCAAGTAGTTAATGCCCAACTAGTCACTCTCTGGACTTATCAAGAACTTTATAGCGTTCAACTAGCTACTCCCTGGATTTCTCAATAATTTATATCACCCACTAATTTACTCTCTGGATTCACTAGCAATTTATATCTCCCACTCATTTACTCTATATTTACCAATAATTTATAGTCTTTCAGGGTCTTGCCTTCCTGCAATGACCAAGGTTTCCAACAAAGAAACAATAGTGTATCAGCTTAGCTGTTAGAAGACTTATACGTGAAATCTTCATTATTCCAAACAAGACATAAATGAAAACGAATACTTATCTGTATTGCGCGTTTCCCCTATGGTCCACAGGGTCATGCTTCGCTTTGCAAGCCTTGGACTCGTCTATGGACTTGGATATAGTTAATGCTTAACCAGTACACCTCCCCATCGGCTAGATTTACCAAGCATTTGGTGGTGCCCAACCAATCCCATACTTGGTTGGCCCTCTCCAGTTTCGAGCTAGCACATTCGTTTGGGTCATCGACTAATGGAAGCAAACTGCGCCACCTGACCATTAAAGGTCAAGGCTCCAATATGGAGCCATAGGCATCTCAGGGTTTTCAGTCAATCTTGGCACCCGTCCTCCTACTGCTGACCCAATAGAGATTTTATGCCTTCACTAATGTCACCACACCTTATTGCACCATAACCCTTCACACACACATCAATTCTTCATTCATACAAGGACACCACTCCTTCTCTTGTGCAAATCGGTGGTTCCTTTTAGGAACTTTATAGGTGATTTTCTTGATTGCAGGTTAACATGGCCCCACTCACATAATGATGGTACCCCTTTTCACTACACATCTCCCTGGGTTTGTCCATCCCTTCCAGTATTATTTAGTGTGAGCATAGAAAGGTTTCCAATTCCTATACAGTCCTTCTGCGTAACCTTGTTCACTTTGCCTCTTAATGTGTAGTACCAATTGGCATCTGTGTAGGCTGACAACACAAGAAGGATAAGCAGGATTATCAGTATTACTTCTCAAAATTGTATCTACATTCCATAACATTCACTATCAAGTATTGAAACACTAGGAATGCGTCCATTCCCTTAAGGTGTAGTCAATATTGACAACCCTATCATGACCCGGCACCAGAAAAGGTGTGCACCCCCTTTCCAATGTGAGCCATGTAGGCCCTAATCATACTCAAGCAGTTTGAAATGATATATATAAATAAAGTAGAGCATGCTCTGCATATTAAACCCTAATAATTTAGACATGCATGTTCTATCTAGGGTTACAGAATACTCATTCATTTTGCAGATGTATCTTTTCCTTCATTTGCGAAGAATGGGGGCTCCCTTCTCTGAGTCAACAGTTCTTCAGTTTTCCACCCCAATCTTTCCATGTTCCATAATCCATACATGCCTTCTTAGCATAGTTTTACCATCTCACTCTCATGGTTTTCCAACATTCAGCTCGGCTAAGATGTCATCCTTAAAATATGCAATGGTGTTTCACTCGAGACCCATTTCCAAAGCATGGGGTCCTTCCCATGGAATTTGGATTCTGCAGGTCATCACACATGGTCTTTCTACAATGTGTCTTCCTGGCACATTTATCAAATAGCCAAACAGTCAGCAACATTTAACAATAATCATTCAATGGCATTAATAATTAAATTCAAGTATGAATTTGCAATTATTTCCTCTGCAGAATCTATTTGCTTAGCCATGAGTCTGTTCTCATATCGTTTGGTTCTTCCTCATGGTAGATTCCAATATTCATCATGGACTTACTCACATTTTCCATGCCCAAAAAAATCTACTTGAAATCTGAAACTTCAATCAACCAAACATGTTGTGAGTATCGATGCATATAATCCTTTCATTGCTACAACAGTCACTGAAGTGATCTCAGAATTATAATACTCAATAATTCAAACACCTTCAACTGTTAGCATGTATATATCTATATATGCATTGTTATCATAAATAAAATTGCAAGACATGGGTACACTATCCGTGCAATTTAAATAAACTGTAAGTACTCATTACTTCACATTTCATGCAACTATGTCCTTCCAATAGTGTGCTTTGGTAGCCCATCAACATGTCTACCTTCTTCATGCAATCCTTTTCTTGCATTCATAGTAGCTCATGAAATGGTCTCGGGGTTATCAATAGTTCACCATTTCATCTATTATCTAATTGCAATGAAACATACACCCCAACCATGCATTCACACAATGCATCTCAACATGTGCACTCACACATACACATGCACATTCACAACATTTACATAATCCTTTAATGTGCATTCATTCAATGCATAACCACAAGATTGTATAGAATATTCTAATGCACATCCTTTCAATGCAACCTCGCATTAATCCATGAAGACTATGCATTCCAACATATTATGGCCTAACCATGACTATCTCATATGGCATACACTTACAACAAGACCATAAGTCATCACTTGTTTTGGTTGTTAAACTCAACACCCATCCTACCCAAATGGCATGATACAATTTCATATGAATGCATCGAGGTTTCTAATAAACTATATGGTGTAAGGCTCACTGCCTTCACTTACCCACACCTTAACATACTTGGTAGATTGACATTCACATTCAAGCATTCAATACCACATGTAGACAAAATCAACCTGGTTTAAACATAGTTGAAGGGATCTTACCAAATCCTCTTTCAACATCCATGCACTTAAGCAGAAATAAACATTACCTGCATGGCTGTCATGAACATCGTTTGATGTTACCTGATCAGCTGGCCTTTTTCCAAGGCTTCACAGTTCTTTTCCAACCTCATGCTCGTAGATTTGTTGCACCATCCTTTCTTCATAAGGTTGTTGGTCATATGCAACAATCATCATCCACATCTTTAGTCATGCTTCGGTTGTCTTTGGTCCTATAACCATTGCAAACACGACTAGTTATTTAACAACCACCATAATCATCTTTAAGTGGCTCATTGCATATGCAAAACCTCACTAATCTACCAATATGCAATATCATATATATACACATGTATTTTTACATGCACTATGCAATGTTTATCAATATGCCATCTAGTGCATATTCATTTCAGCTATCTAATCTCTTACATTTTCAATCATGCTTCTATGATCTGATTCATACAACCATTATCAACAACATTACTGGTGATCAACCATATGCAATACTATTAATGGGCTATTGCATGTGTAACTTTCACTACTTTTACCCATATGCAACATCATGCTTTATGCATAAGCGATTCACATGCACTATGCAATGACTCCTTAATCATGCCCATTAATTCATATGCATTACTCTCTTGCATTTCCAACATCCCTATGCCATAATTTTCAACTTATGAAACTTAGGAAATATAAATACAATAGTAAGAGAGGAGTGAAGGAATTCTCCCTTTCCAATTTCCTCATTGTAGCATGGGGTTTCCTCTTCCACATCATAGCTGATTCGGTTTCATGGGCTCTCTACCATGCACACAAGGTATCATTAACTATCATTTCTTACCAAGTAGTAATTTAATACAAATGTAAAACATTCTTAGTTGCTACTTTGCAAGCATGCAATTCCTATGCTATCACAAAAATAGTTAAGGTGAGAAGCTTCCCTCTTTATCAGCATTGTCTTACTTAGCTCCCATAGAATCTTTCTCACCATTGACGACGTCTCAAGGGGAAAATGGGGGTCAAGGGGGCTTGCCCCCTTGTGGCTCACCACTGCAGGGCGGGTCGAGGGTAGCGCCCTCATTTTTTTTTTTTTTTTTTGGTAAATCCTTCAATTTTGCGCAATCTGGTACATGAGTTCAAAGCCATTTTTCAACTTTCAGTACCAGAAACTCACCCTGGAAAACAACTAAAATTCTCTGTTTTGACGAACTTGGCAATTCTCTTCCGACCCATTGCAGATAAACTTGTTGAGTTCTTCCGGTCGAAAACTCAGCTTTTCCTTCCGTCATTGCGGCGGAAACTCGCCAATTCCTTCCGATGATGTGGCGGAAACTTGCCAATTCCTTCCGACGCTGCGACAGAAACTCACCAACTTTTTTCGCCGTTGTGGCGCAAACTCACCAATTTTTATTTTTTTTCACCGTTGCGGATGAACTCGCCGAGTTCTTTCGGTTTGGCGAAAATAAAAGTTTCCGGTCGACCATTTCGGCAAAAACTCACGCGTTCTTTCTACCATAACCACTTAGAAAAATTTTGAAATTTTTCAGACCAACTCATCGAGTCCTTCTGCCGTTGCAGACCAAAACTCATAACTTTTCGCTGTAATTTTTCCTTCTTTTTTCGGTGAACTTATTGATTCTCTGCTGGTTCGTTGTGGAGCAACTCACCAGGTTTCGCCGCTAACTTCGGCGCAAACTCACCAGTTCTAGCTGACAACTTCGGCGCAACTCAGTGAGGTTCACCTAAACACGTCGGCTCAACTCCACGAGACTTGCCCAAATAGTTAGAAAAAACACTTAGAAAATTTTGAATTTTTTTGAAAATTTTCTTAATGGTCTATGCGGCACAGGAAGCATACTTACCTCTGCATGTTCTTGATTTGGCCCATTAGGCCCAATGCTGCAACCATCGCTCTGATACCATCTGTAACGTACCACCCTTGGACCCAGTGCAAAGAAGGGAACCTGATGCCATCCTATGGGGATTTTCATAAAACTCAGCCAATTCATTAGATTCATAGCCATAAAAGAGATGTGTGCAGATGGAAATCATACAAACATGCACAGCAGAAATGAACTCATCCACACACATATTACATGACTATTATTCAATTTAACACAGTCAACAAATTAACACATTTGTAGAAGTAAATACACAATAAAATACTCATCTTGATGCAATGTTGTCCCAAACAATTAGCTATGTCGCTGCAATGTTCCTCCCAGCCATAGGTCTCTGCCCAGCCTGTATTATTTCAGCACTCAGAGACCACCCCCGAGCTGGGCATGATATCTACAAGGAAAAGGGAACCCTCAAGCACAGCACAACCCAAAGCAATGGATAGCCAACTCAACCCCATAATTCTTTTGAACACAAAACTCAGATATGGGCTTGGAAACACACTTTCAGCAATGGGACATAGAAGCTAGATGGACATGGGTTTTCCCAAAAATGTAGGCACACCAAAAATGGATTTATGGGAAGAGGGAATCAATCCCAGGGAAGAAAACTGATTTCTCCCACAAATGTATGAGCATTCAGTGGGCCAAAGGGCCTCAATAAAACCCCAAATCATTTCCTCCTTCTTCCCCACTGTTAGCCACAGCAAAAACGCCCTTCCCAGCTAGGAAAATGAAGGTAAACACAACAAAACCATGGAGAGAACTTCCCAGGAAGGTCCCAACTTGTGAGAGAGCAACTAATAGGTGAAAAATGGCTTGGGGAGCAATTTCATGGCCCTTTACTTGCCCAAGTAGAAAAACATGAATCTCAAGGAGAGGTGGCTTGCCCATACTCGAATTTGGACAACCATACCTCTCCATTTCCCAAGGCATTAACTACCTCAACCAATTCTTGGGAGAAATGAATGATTGGGTACAAAAGTCAAAATGGGTAGTTGAGGGTTCATGGGTTCTCTCATTGACACTTGGCTTGACTTGATTGGCTCAAGGGTTTGAATATTTCCCTCCCAATTTCCTTGTAACATCATGCCCCCATCTCTTGTTGCATTGCATATCTAGTTGTGGGATTTTATATTAAAATGCATATTTACAATTCTCATGGTTCACTAGCACATGGGTAGCATAATTTCAAATACTTTCCTCTCCTATATCAAGCATTCACTAGCGGGGCCTTGGCCTTGAGCTCCACGCTAGGAATCATACATAATATGCATACATTATTTACATTATAGCCCAAAATATTACAAGTGTTAAAATGGGGGACATTACATTCTTGGGATCACCGGCTTTGATTCGATCCCAACCCCTCTCTCTATTTAGTAGGCCTGATCCACTAAACACTCATTAGATCCATTTTACTCTCCTTCTGGTTAACCTTCCCAAACACTATAAAGGAGAGGCCTTCCATGGTCCAAAGGGAGGACTTTTGGGGCATAAAACCTATGATCATAAGCCTTTTGCAGAGATAGCTAGAGGAAGGACTTGGAGCTGGAGTTGTCTTGGACATCAAGCAACCTTTGTAAGAATATTCAAGTTGTAATAAAGTTAACTTGCCTTGTTTTCCAACTCATGTGTGTTGATTATATTTCAATTTCATGATTTGTATCTATATGGATTTGGATTCTAACTTGTGATTCAGAAATATTGGAGAATTGTATATGCTTGTGTATTGTTTGATCTCAACAGGTTCATCGCGAGGACTTTGGGATTGGAACGATGAGCGGGACAAAAAATCAAGAGTGAAGGTGAGTTACTTTCTCTCATTCTCTTCAATACGAGAACTCTCATATACTTGTTTAATCTAGGGAACAAGATCACATTTGTTTCATTTTTGTCTTAGTATAGAGTTAGTCTTTCTCACTTTATCCTAAGAGGGCTTCTTCTTATCCGTAGGAAGAAACCTCTACAACACAAGTTGTGGTAAGCCTCACAGAGTTTTGGGACAGGTTGGTTGAGTATGAACAATTAACCATACTGAAGAGAGCACTTCACGAAGCAGAAGGGCAGTTGGAAACTTTGAAATGATCGTTCAAAGCGATGCCCACAATGATGCGAGTAGTGAAGGCCGCAGAACTACGTGCGCAGCTCCGAGCATCAGTCAAAGAGATAGTCGACCAGATTTGAACCACCTACGATGAATTTCAACAATAGTACAACAAACCAGTAGTGTCCAGCTAAGGTGGCTTAGAACGAGCCACAAGTCTATGTTGGGGGCTTGTTGGCACGGGATAGATCTGCAGGAAGTGCGAAAGGTGACAGGTGTGAAAGGGTCATTCCGTGAAAGAAGGATCATTCGCAGTATTAACGGAAGCATAAGAATTGATAGATTATTTAGGTCAGTCATGTGGACCATTTTTTAATAAGATAAAAGCATATAAATAGAGTACAATTGTAAGCCTAAGGGCATCGAAGTTTTGGAGATTAATCCTATCTTTTGGGTTCGTTTTGTATTCGCGATATGATGTCTTGATAGTTTCTGCCAAGTTAATTCCGCAGGTTTGATGAATGAATGAAGATGTTCAGTTAGGACATGAATTCTGTCTTTATGCAATGATGTGATGAGGAATAATGGGTTATGTGAATGTTTTTTGTTGATTAATGCGAATATGTTGTAAATTGATCAAGTATGTCAATGCTTGTTAGAAATTGTGAATGACATAAGATGTGAATGATGAGTTAATGGTATGTTATGAATGTTATAATCGCTGGTTAGTGTGAAGGTAATGTAAGCAGATCCTCTACATCACTATGGAAACTTGGTTCCAGTAGCCCCCTTGTCCACCTTGGGTGAGATTGCACTTGCTCCACAAGTGTTGCTGGGAAGGGTCACACCTTTCCGGGCCAGTGTAAAAGGGAGTTTGGGTTGATAGTTTGTTGGTGACCGTATGAAGTGAATCCTTGTCGAAAGATACTATGTCAATAGTACTTATTGGCACGGTTATACACCAACTTGTCGGAAAGGCCTCTCCCTTAGGAGGGTGGATGTAGCAAGATTGGTTCCGGAGGCTTGAGTGGACTACTACAATCCATTCAGTCACCGAAGGATACCTACTCATTCTCGGTGTACTACCCGTATGGGAGTACAACGACGATAGAACAAGAGCTGCAGATTCACCTTTTTGGATGTGTCATGAATGGGGTATCTTAGTGGCCTTTCTTCTAGGATTTTCTACCCAGTGTCCCTCCCGGTAGGGGGATATCATTAGCCTTTGGTTCTACATTTTGTATTGTATGACTTGGATTTCATCACCTTGCAGAGGATGCGTCTTGTTGAATCACAATACCTTTTTAGTTAGATGCTTGCATGCTCTCTTACCTCCCATTGGTTTAGTGAGTACACCATTTTTATTTTTAGGAGCCGTTTGCTTGTTGGTATTTTGACCACCTTTTTTTATTACTCCACTTACGTAGCACAACTATTACTGTAATTGTTTTGAGTTCGGTTTTTGGCCTGGGTACCATTGTTTTTGCACTCCCCTCCTGCACACACGGTTGCATTAGGTTTTTTGAGTTTTTCACTCACCACTACCCACTAGTTTTACTGGCCAACTGTCACCATTGAGTCCCTGAGAAATTCTCGATGCTTCCGAGGTGAACCCCTGAAGTATGGTTCACTTGAAACCACTTGTCACAGATGTAGAGCCTTGTCACTTGACTCGACACGTCACCGGCATAGAGCCTCGTCACTCGATTCTGACGCCCCTCATTTCACAGTTGATTCTGAGGCAGAATCTGAAAACCCTACATACACAACACCAACTAACCCCATGACTGGCATGAATTCCAACCCCTTCTTTACAGGGACTACTTGTGGAACATCTACCACCACCCCACCTACCCCATTAGCAACCACTACCACAACTACCCTAGGTATTCCCTCAATGGGACCCACTCCTACTTTGGGTATGCCCTGTATGGGACCCACTCCTACTTTGGGTATTTCGTCTATGGGACCCACTCCTACTCTAGGTATGCCCTCCATGGGACATACCCTAGGCATGCCCTCAACGGGACCTACAGCTACCATCCCTGCTACTATACCAAACCCAATAGTTACTATACCTAATCCCCACCTATTTGTAACCCAGGTTACACTTGGAGGCACAGGACCCTCCCATACCAACTCCACACCTCTATTTGGGGGTCATATCCCCCTCACAGCTGATATTCCCTTTGGGGGAAGTGGCCTAATCAATAATTCTACCACTAGGACATATGCTCCAGTGACCATGTCACACTCCTCTGTCAGTTTTCCATTTATGGCTAGTCTTAACCTACAGGACATGGAAAAATTAACAAACGATCCCATTAGACATGATCGTGCTTGGTCTCACATGCCTACTAAACTCCCATCAGACATCCCTGAGTTTGAGGGGAATGCTAGTGAGGACCCATAAAATCACATTATGTCTTTTCATCTATGGTGTTCCTCCAACTCCATAGTAGATGACTCTATTTGCCTACATCTGTTGCAAAGAACTTTCACTGGCTTGGCAGCCAAATGGTATATCGAGCAGCCTCATGGGACACACCCTACGTTTACATCCCTTGCCTCGAATTTCCTACAGTTCTTTAAACTATCCGTCCGCTATGATGCGGGAATATAAATCATATTGTCTTGTAGACAGAACACGGCTACCCATATCACAGATCACATCCATGAGTGGCGTCAACGCTGTAGTCTATGCAAGTTCAAGCTATATGATCGTATTTTCCTGGATTGGTTCCTAAAATATCTCCTTCCAGCCATAGCCAAAGATGTGGCTTCTGAACGACCCCAGTCGGAAGAAGAAGCCATTCTAAAATCCTAACAGTTCGATTTAATCTACGCCCAGTCTGGCTACCTATATACAATTTTACCTGATGCCCCCCATGGATATTCCTCTCAGAACAACGCACTGAGGGCATCCCATGCCTAGCCGAAGGCATCATTGACTAAGTTGTGTCACAAAACAAACCCTTTACCATTATGAGCACCAATAACGGCCCCGACCTTTCAAGGGATACATCTCATTCCGGAGCTACAACTTCGTGTGCTCCAATGGCACACACCAACAACACTCATGGACCCTCATGTCCACAACAGTGTTATTGTTGTAGATATTTCTCCCCACGGATAGGTAGAAACTCTCTTAAGTTAAAGTAGATTCAATTGGCTTTAAACTAAGACAAAAAGATAAAAAATGCTACCTTGAATTCCTAGATTCAAACAAATGCTTCAAGATTATACTACTGGAAGAGATAGAAGAGATTTAATCTGACCTTTGATTTAGTCGATTGTCCTAGTTGTTGCTCCGATTCTCAAGTCCTCACAAATGAACCTGGTGGGATGAATCAAAGTACAAGCACATACAATCTTTCTAGAAACTTGAAATATATGTTAGAATCTATATATACAATAGAAACAAATCATCTAATTGAAACAACATCAACACTCATAATTTGGGAAACAAGAAAAGTTATATTTTTATTGCAAACTTGAAGTTACTTACAACAGTTGCTTGATGTCCAAGCCAACTCCCAGCTCCAAGTGCTTTCTCCTCTAGCTATCTCCACAAAGATATAAGACCATAGGTTTGATATCTCAAAGAGTCCTCCCCTTTGCTCATGGAAGGCCCCTCTCTTATAGTGTGTAGGAGGATTAACCAACAAGAGAGAAGAATGGATCTTAGGAGTGTTTAGTGGCTCAGATCCACTAATCAGAGAAGGTGTTAGGATCGAATCATAGGTGTCAATCCCAAAAGAATATCTCGAAAGTTAGGATCCCACAGTCCATGGAAAAAGGCTAAAAAGAGACTACCGTGCCTCTAGGCCTGAGCATAAGGCGGTAGTACCGTGCCCAAGACAAGGAGCATAGCGCGGTAGTACGGACTACCACACCCCTATAGGTGTGCAGGGAGTGGTAGTGGTGAAAGATAAGGTCTCAGGTGGATTTCCAGATGACATGACAGGTTTGTCTTTAGTGGTCAGTCATTACTTTTCTGTTCTGGATGTTTTAGGCAGTAGGGGAAGTGTCATCAAATGTTTTTATTGTGAAGATGCGACACTGTGATATGGAGGTATAACAGATGCCCCCTAAAGTGTGAGGTCAGAAGAGACTGATGGCCGAAAGACTTTACAAATATTGTGCGGAGACAACATCGAGGAGAGAAACAAGGAGTTGAAACAGAAACAAAATGTTAGATATACCACTGAGGTGGGCATTCCCATGCTCGGAAACAATTGACTCAAAGCATGGCTGCCGACCAATACATTGTAGATCCATGAGTACTGAGATGATACAGACTGTAGAAAAATCATGGCTACTATGAACAAGCGTAGATCCATGAAATAGTAATGACACAGCCATGACCAATACAGAAGTGGATCTGTGTGACAATACAAAAGAAATTTCCATGGCAACCTGGACGTAAAAAAGTGTGTCCAGGGTCTTCTATTCAATTGCAAACGATATGAATCTAGCCATGTGATTACAAGGTGTTGAAGTTGAAAATGGTAGAAACCCTTTGATTACAGGTCAATGATGTGAACCGTTAACAAATGCGAGGGAAATCACCAATAATGACAATGATCCCCAAGGTATCTGTAGTACATCTCAGCGAAATGCGAATAGATGAGTTGATGTTGAGCATCTGAGAGATCATTCGATCATAGGTCAATGATGTAAACCTACCATCGAACATGAGGAAACTTACCATTGAGGCATGTGGGTACCAAGGTACTAATGGTTGATTCCTAAGTTTGATTCCTGGATACTGATTTGGTGTCGACAGGAATAGACTCGTCGAAGGTGGGCCATAATGATTCCCACATCATCGACACGGAACCGGAATGAGAGATAGTATGGAACGATGAAACAATAGGACATGTACTGACACAGCAGAAGTATGACACAATGAATGACTCTGAACAATGCAACCCTTTGAACATATAACGGCATGAAGCAGGACCTGGCAGTGGGGGTTATTGATACTAGAGGATAAGCACCAAATGAGTAGGCTCGTGGCTAGAGAGACGACTCGGGATGATGACCATAACTCAACAAGAATAAATAACTACCCAAAAGTAGACACGGGACAAACGCATGCCATGTTCAAAGGTAACGACTGATAAGCTGCCAACAAAATAAACTTGACTTGTTTCCCATTTTCCCCTGACATGATGGACGAGTACCTCTTTGTTGTTTTACGAGCTTGAAGAGGGTAACATATGCTCAGTGTAGCTCATCTCATAGATGAGTCTGATCTCATATGTTTTATGAACTTGAGAAATGAGGGGTTCGTCCCAAGGTGGGTCCTTTGATGTCAAATTTTAATGAGTCCAAGGAAGGAAAACTCAGTAGTTTTTCACATTTAGAGAACCTGAAAAACTTAAATAAGGCTCCAAAGTGTAATTTTTCATAAATTTAGCCCCTTGATCCTGAAAAAGTGTAAAACAATTCCCGATTGAAATATCCCAGTCAAAAGTTGACTGAGGTATACCTTTCTTGTAAATAGTCTAGATGGGCCAAAAAATGGGTAACCTATCACCAAATAGATGACCTTTCAAATACTTTTACGAGTGTGAAAGAGACAAGGTCACTTATTAATCTTTTCGAAACGAGGGAGTCTGAAAAGAGCTTAAAGAAAACTCCAAGGGTCTTTTTCGTATTTTTTTAATCATTTCAGCTCGAAAAAAGAATAAAATAATACTAAAATGATACTTTCCTCATCATTTTACGAGCACGAGTAAAGTCGACTAAGCTCGACACCATTTTATTGAGTTTTAACAAGCACGACACAGGTGTAAAAAGCGCTTGGAATCTTTTTCAAGTTTTAATCCAGAGCACGAAAAAGAAAAAGTAGGCTCTAAATGAAGGTCAAAATAAATAAATAAACGCCAGTGTGAACACCTCAAGGAGACCCTGTCAAAAAAGGCTCACAGAACTAGATATTAGCAATGTGAAATGAGTTTTAACCTAATAGGATAAAATAATGAGTAAAAATTAAATGTAAAAGTTATATAAGCAAGGAGTAAACATGGAAAGTTACCATTTCACCTTGTTCATTTGCTCAAAGAGGAAATTTCATCCATTGAAGGGAAAAACTTCAAGAGTCCATATCTAGAGATCCAGAGCACCATTTCAACATCCATCTGCGCCAGGTAAGAGAATTCACGCTCCTCTTTCAATTCATAGGTTAAAAATTTGATTTAAATAAGAAAAAATCAATTTTTAGGCAAGCCCTATGGGGCTCTTTTTGCCCTTGCGACTACCGTGGGGTCATAGTATCGGGAAACATGGTACTGTGCGGTACTACCGCGCTATAGGGTTAAACAGCGGCGCGACAGTGTGGACTATCGGATGGTTAGATGTCTCCCAGGCACGGTAGTGGCAAAAGTTAAGAGAGAAAAAGAGATTTTTTCTCAATTTTTTGACTAAGATCAGGTTATCATTTTGCTAATGAATGTTTCTTGGGACCTTTTGCAGGTGTTTGCATCTTGTTTGAAGCAAAATGGTCAACTAGAAAGAAAGGGAGCATGAGGAGGATGATTTACTAGCTGAAAATGACCAAGAGACTTTATCTGCATAGCAGAACTGTGGGTTATTAAAAATTTTCAAAACCAAAGGTATCCGCAAGCAAGCTAAACTTCTCACTCACATTATACAAATGTGGGACCTTGACATTCAAGCCTTTCGAGTTGGGGTGCATACCCTTGAGATTGAGCTCGAGGAAATTTATTTTCTCATGTGTCTCTCAGAGAGAGGGGCCCGGGTGAACTTGACAGGGTTCATGGCATCAGAAGCAAGCACTCATGCCTTGATTACTCGTTACTGTCGTTAAGGTTCCAGGAAGAAAATTGGTAAATTGGTCATCAAGGATGTTGTGGAACTTCCACTAAAAACTGTGTTGTTTACCATCACACGTGTAGCAGGTAGTACGAGTCCTCATCAGGAATCCCTTACGCAAATGAATCTTGCCGTGGACTGTATGGCACCGACACTATTCAACTGGTGTGAAGGGGTGTTATCCAACCTCAAGGATGCCGTGACCAAGTGTAGAAATGGAGAGAACCACCAATTCAGGTATGGGAGCATTTTGGTCACCTTCTCCTTGGAGAGGGTACCATTGTTACATCCACAGTTGACCATGCCTGCCTGTCCACCCACCGATCCACGGATGGGTCGATGGAGTGAGTATGTAGGACGGCTCGAGGGTCCACAACATTTAGCTTTTGGTGAGGACTTCTTTTCATGGCTCGAGGAGCAGATCGTGATGATCGAATACTAACCCAATGCAAGGGTGGACTTCCGCGAGGATATTGAGTTGGCACTACCTGAAAATGAGGATTGGGATAACTCAGGTATGACCTTCATTAATGTATTTTTTAATTTTTTGAATATATGATTTTTAATTGTTTTTTAGAATGTGAAAAATATTTAATATGTATATGTGCATGTCGCAGATCGTGGATCACAGAGACCTGCAGGCTATTCGCCATTACGCCGAGGCGGTATCGAGCGTCGAGTTGTTTTGGAGGGAGAAGAAGAAGCGGGAGGGGTTCAAGACAAAGAGCAGAATCTACAAGGCTTAACCCACGGGGTTCCAGCTATGAGGATGGATGATGTTCCTCTGCATCTTCATGTTGATGTATTCTAGTTGTATCATTGCTCTATCTATCTCTGAGGAAGTTATTGGGGTTTTTCACCTTTATGTTTTTCCCCAAGTAAACTCCGTGTCTCTTGTGTGCTTGCATTATTGTGTCCATGATTGATATGCTGTAGATTTGCTGTACATGTTGTTCTCTCAGTTAAGATCCTAGATCGGATTGAAGTAAATTCTGAAAATTTAACATGGTATCAGAGCTAGCCTGAAAGAAGGCATGATATGGCATGTATGACACTTGTTGCACTTACGATGCTACGGCTTGATATAACAAAAACCAGTCATCGTAGAAATTTCGTTATAAATCCATTTTGGCGAATTTTTAGGATTTGAAAGTGTTATACGTCGAAGATAAGATCCCCATGTACCTTGTGTCCAAAGGACAACCTCTAATTCGTTGTACTTTGTGATTTATGATCTGTACAATATAGGGTTTCTGCCTCTTCCAGATCTCAGTCATAAATAGGTGACCTTGGAAACAAGGTCATAACTTGGGATAGGAAGCTCCAAATCAAATTTAGTAAAAAGTGATAGGTAGTACACAGACTATACTATCTCAAAAAACTTTGTCAGAGGCCGAAGTTGAACCAGTGACATGTGGCACTCCGTACAAGTTCGCTCTCCTATTTTATCCCATAAACAGGTCATGTTGCGACACTTAGCATAACTCTCTCTTACAGAATCCAATTGAGGTCAGACCTATAGGGATGGAAAGATGATAGGTCAAGCTACGACAAAAAAAGTTTTCAGAACTTGTGGATCAAAAAGTGCGGAGTTACACCAGAAACAATCAGGTACATATTTTTGTCAAAACATAATTATTTTTTAGCACCTTCATTCATGGCTTCCAAAATTTAGGGTTTCAGAGAAAGTTGGAATTTTTGTAATCAAAGAATACGGATGAATTCTACTCATCAAAATAGAAATTTAGATACCAATATCAGAATTTTTGGTTGGGCAGAAGACCGGGCTTGATCAGACCCTAGTTCAAGACTTTGATTGGAAAAGTGGAAAATTAGGGCTTCTGCAAAAATGGAAATTTTTGAAATCTGTGACCCCGACTGGAAGCTCCTCAGAAAAATAGAAGATTAGAGCTTTGGATCAAACCTTTTTATTGGGCATAAGAGTGGGCTTTATCAAACCCCAGTTCGGGGTCATGTCTAGTGAATCCGGAAGTTTCAAAGGAAAAATTGAAGAGGGAAACTTTGTAGTTTTCAAATTCTGAATATACTAGCTTGATCAGCTCATCAAGGTGCATATTTCTTTCCTTTCAAAAGTTTGAAATTCAAAGTTTGAATTTTTGGGGTTTCTCTGACAAACCCTATTACAACTCCAGATCCAGTTCCTGCAAATCAAGTGGACTGGTTTAATCCTAGAAGAGGATGGATTGGTCACTTACATAAGTGAAAAAGTTCATGTTTCAGAGGGAGATGAGGCTAATGCCTTACATAAGAAGATTACAAGCAATCTCAACAGGTATGACTCATCTAGGTATGTCTCAAGATTTGTTCATGATTAAGTTTATGATATGTTTGTCTTCATGTTATTACAGTTAGAACATTCTTGATTTTAGACTTGTCGTATCACCTTAACAAAATTATGAATGCATTCATTAGGGTGTTGACACTTATGATTGTACTAATGCATTATGGTGTTGTATGAGGTTTATGTTGTCCACTAACATGAAAGGTACACCAAGAAAGACAAATCATGTTCTAGTTCAAGAACATATGATCATGATGACATGAAGACAAAGATTCATCCATTGTCATGGATCACTTAGAAGATCTACTTATGAGGTATGTATAACTTGGTTCTATAGTGGATAACTTATGAGACATGCAGGTTACTAGCACAAGTCATTGAAGAGAACCAGAAGACATTATGCGGGTATGTTAGACATAACTAGCTAGCATGCTAATCCAGGTATGTTTTTCCTATATCAAGCTAGAATCCTACCTTGTGTTAGGATCTTATACTGTTGTGTTGTTGATAATGATTATTCATGAAGTCATAGCTTTGAATAGTCATGGTTGTGTGCATATTATGTTTCTTACCATAATTGATGATATGACTAACCAGAAGAATCATGAAGGTATAGGTTTGAGTAATCACGGATTTAGGCATATTATGTTTCTTATTTTAATTTATGATATGACTAACCATAAGAGTCCTATATAAACCTTGAAATGCTTATTATTTCTGTTTGAAATGATCATGACTATACATGCTTAAGATTATTGTGTTTTGATAGTATTAAGAATATACTAATGAATGTATGATTATGTATGAGACCTCAATGATAACACAATGATGATACTAATAAGCATGCATAGTGATTAAGGATGGATATAAGTTCAAGGATAGGTAATCTAGGAAGCAAATATCAAGAGGGAGAACACTCCAGTTGTTCCTGCAAGGAAGCAAAGATCAAGAAGGAGCACACTTCAGTAGTTTCTGCAAGGATGCAGATATTTAGAGGGAGTTGACCACTTCTCTCAATCCACATCAGAATGGAGCTGCAGAAAAGAAGCTACTTCAGCAGCTCCTACAAGGAAGCAAAGACTCAGAGGGAGTTCACCCAACCATCAAACAAATATAAGTATTTTAATTACCATTTCTTATTTTGTTTAAATAATATTGTTCAATGATGTATATGCTTATGTTCCTAGACTTAGGATATGTATTGTGCATATTAGAATGATTGCATTAATGAACAATATACTACTAATATGCATTTGATGGGTAAGTGGTCTATGACACTATACAACATTCCATTGCTACTTATCTAGAGTGAAACCTCTTTGCTGACATGTTGGGAGTAGTGGAAACTCTTAACAATGTTCTGGTAGAGATTGGAAGGCATCTAGAAAGTTACAGGATATGAATGAATGTTGTATTGAAGCATTGACTAAAATAATTGCATGACTGTATGGCATATTTCTTTATGTGTAAGAATTTGTTCTGAAAACTATAAGATGTTTTCTAATCATGCAATTTAACTTGTTGTGTAGGAAATATCGTATACCATCACCTAAAAAAGAAGGACCACAACATTTGTTCAGCAACAAAGTTATCTATTGAAAATATTGAAGATATTGAAGTTCCCAGGATCTAGGAAGAATGCCATGATCGAGGAGTACCAGTCGATCATGAAGATGTTTGGGATGCAGTCCCAAGACCTGAAGGGGAGTCTGTAGTGACTTCCAAGAGGATCTACAAGATCAAGCATGCTGCAGGTGGTAACATAGAGAATTTTGCTCCTGTAGCCAGATACACTTCCATTAGATCAGTACTTGCTCTGGCTGTAGTGATGAAGTGGAAGATACACTAGATGGATTTCAAGATAGCTTTCTTGAATGGTGTAGTTGAAGAAGAAGTGTATGTGGAGTAGCCACTTGGTTTTGAGACACATGACAGGGAGTCATATATGTGTAGAACTTGGTATGGTAGGATAGATAGCCTTCTATCCAGTCTGGGATTTACCAAGAGTAAAGCGGATTCCAACCTTTACTACAAGGTTGAGGAAGGGAATCCTGTGATTCTACTCCTGTATATGGATGACTTGTTTGTAATAGGAGATGACAAATTGATTGCCAACATGCAGCAGAAGCTTGTTGCCAAGTTCGAGATGAAGAAATTGGGGATGATGCACTATTTTTTTTTGGCATGGAGGTGTGGCAGAGTGCAGATGGAATCTTCCTTGGACAAGGGAAGTATGCAGTAGAGATTCTGAAGAGGTTCGGGATGATGGACTACAAGGCTATGGCCACATCTATGGCATCGAACCTAAATATTCTTTGTGATGCTTTATCTGATCTGGTTGATGTCACAATGTATTGTCAGATGATTGGGTCCTCTATGTACCCGACAAATGAGACCAGATACTGGCTTTGCGGTGAACACATTGAGCTAGTTCTTGATGGATCCTAGAGATGTTCACCTAGTTGTTGTAAAGCATATTCTGAGGTACCTGAAGGGTACAGTTGATTATGGGCTCAAGTATGGTGCGAATCAAAAGTTTAACCTACAGGGTTATGTTGATTCAGATTGGGCAGGCAGTGCTACAGATAGGAAGAGCTCTTCTGGGTGCTTCTTCAGTAAGGGATCAGGTGTGATCTCTTGGTTTAGCAGGAAGCAGTCCTGCATAGCACTAAGTACAGCAGAAGCATAGCATGTTGTGATGGATGAGTAGGTTGCAGATGTATTAACCAAGCTGTTGGCCAGAGTGGAGTTTGAGTACTTCAGAGAGAAGCTTGGTGCACTTCAAATCGAGGTTTCTTCCAAAGCGATGTGATGAGTCTAGAAGATGCAGATGCACATGAGCTTTTCTAACATGGTTGATGTGTTCTCCCATGGTCGTGATGTAATTGCTGAGCCATTTTTTACATGGTGGTAGATGTGTTCTCCCATGGTGAAAAAGTAAGGGCTAGAGCCTTCCCCGAATGGTGGTAGATGTGTTCTCCCATGTCGGTGGTGTAAGTGCTGGATGATGTGCATCTGGGATGTACTTCATGGACGATGAGATTATATGAAGAGGACGATGTTGTGATGATTAGGAGGATCATGGATGATGAGCACCACGATGATGCTCTAGTTACTGCTTTGTATATGTATCAAGATGATGCTAGATATGATCAGTTGGATCATTTATATCTATATGTATGTACGCACCATGTTGGATGCTGGATATGATCAGTTGGATCATTTATATGTATATGTATGAACGCATCATGATGGATACTGGATATGATCAGTTGGATCATTTGTATGTATTTTGTATATGCATTGTGTTGGATGCTTGGAACATGTATCTGTATCTGTATCAGGTAAATACATTGTATGATCAGGTAGATCATGTATGTTGATATGTATCAAGTATGATCAGGTGGATCATGTATTTGTATTTGTATCAGGTGGATACACTGTATGATCAGGTGGATCATGTATGATGATATGTATCAAGTAGATACTTGGTATGCATCAGGTGGATGCATTGTATGATCAGGATGATCATGATGATGAGCTTCAGGATGTTGCTCCAGATGATATGTACCAATACGGTACAGTGATGATGATCAGTATGATCATGAGCATCAAGATGATGCTTCGTGCGATGATGATCCGTTGGATCATGAGTATCAGGTTGATACTTGGAGGTCAGAGATGATATGTGGCAAGTTGTGCAAATAGCATGTAATCAGTCCTCAGATATCCAATAGGTTGAGCCGTGTGCTCATAATCAGTCCTGGGATGAGGTATTGCTATGTAGTATGTAATCAATCCTCAGATATTCGATAGGTTGAGCCGTGTGCTTGTAATCAGTCCTGGGATGAGGTATTACTATGGAGACATGTAATCAATCCTGGAGATCCGATAGGTTGATCTGTGTGCTCGTAATAAGTCCTGGGATGCTCTTTAGAGATCTTGTCGGTCGTGCTTCGGCACATAAATGTTCCTGGGATGCTCTTTAAAGGTATTGTCTATTCACATGTAATCAGTCTTGGAGATCCGAGAGGTTGAGCTATGTGCTCGTAATAAGTCCTGGGATTCTCTTTAGAGATCTTGTCGGTTGTGATGTGGCACATAAATGTTCCTGGGATGCTCTTTAAAGGTATTGTGAAGGAGATGCATGTAATCAGTCCTGGGAGATCTTGCCGGTCGTGCTTAGGCACATAAATGTTCCTGGGATGCTCTTTCCGGTATTGCATCCGCACATAAAATTAGTCCTGAGAGACCACCTCTATCAGATCGTTCGCACAGATGATGAAGACGTGCAGGTGGTGGGCCTACATCCAGTATGAAAAAGGACTGGCTCTATAGAACTTCCTATGATGAGTAGATTCAGAGATTGATTGAGATAGCAGCAGCAGTGACGATGATGATGATTCGAGGATGATGATTCACTGATGATGATCCAGAGAAGAAGACTTGTACTAGAAGACCTGTGTCGAGAAATAACTCCCTAGTTAAGAGGGAGTGTTGATGTATATGTAAGTTCGGAATGTATTTCACCCATGTATTTCATATATGTATTTTGTACTCCTATAGAGATGATATTATTCCTCTATATGGCAGTGTTTGTATTCCTATAGAGATGTTATTATTCCTCTATACGGAAGTGTCGTCATTTATATTGTAAGTGTCGTAACTTATACTTGATGGGTTATTAGACCACCTTGTTGGGGTCCGCCCTATATAAGTCATGTGGGTCAAAGGGTTATTAGACCACCAAGTGTGGGGTCGGCCCGGATTAAGTTAACCATGGGTTAAGCAAGACATGTAGGCCCCATTAGTTTATTGGGTAGGACAGGACAAGTATAAATAGAGATCGAGAGATCTCTATTTGATCATTCATTCACACACTTCTCTCATTCGGAAAGTGGCACACTTATGAGGAGGAGGCTCTGCTGCTAGGAGAAGACTATCTCTTGTATTCTGGTTGTATCATTGCTCTATCTATCTCTGAGGAAGTTATTGGCGTTTTTCACTGTTATGGTTTTACCCAAGTAAACTCCGTGTCTCTTGTGTGCTTGCATTATTGTGTCCATGATTGATATGCTCTAGATTTGCTGTACATGTTGTTCTCTCACTTAAGATCCTAGATCAGATTGAAGTAAATTCTGAAAATTTAACACTTCAGTGGCATACCGTAGGTGTGCCTATACGTATTGGTCTCCTCCTCCGTAGGGTGGCTAGAGCCATAGTTTGCTACCACCAGCGGTGCGAGGAATCTGAGGAGGATCGTGATAGATCTCCTAGATCTCCTTAGATAGTAGTATTTTACTTTTTCCAGCATGTACCCGATATGTAGGCTTGAGAGCCAAATTTTTGTATGGGATTGGATCCCAAATTTTGTCTTTTGGACACAAACTTTATGTATTCGGAAAAACACTTTTATATGTGATGATATATACATATTGACCTACTCTTATGATTTACCTATTTACAATGACTTGCATGTTTATTTTATGATGTATTCTTCATGTATGGGCAAGATGCCAAACCAAAATGTAGTTAGCTAATGAGTCAGCCACATAATTGAATTCTCTTGGTATGTGTTGATATGAAACATAATTGAAAGATTGTTTTAAGAGGCGTACCCTTCGAAATAAGCGAAGTAAAATACGATCGCAGACATTGTAGATACGGTTCAGATGGGACACAACAAGTTGGGAGTCTAAAAAGACTGATAAGGAGTCAATTCCAAGGGAAACAACCTCAGTTAAGAGTCCAATGACTGCATGGTACTCTGCAATATTGTTGGTTGTGGGGCCCAAGCAAGTGCCTCCTGAAGATATCAAAAAGTGTCTCGCGCAGGATGAACCTACACGCAGAAGCATTTTAGGTATAACCCATTGCGGGGTCGTGCCAACGGTGTGCCATCACAGTCGACGAGTTCATAGGCTCCTTTCTCCAAAACATGTTTTACAACAAAGGGGCTGTACCACATAGACTCTAGCTTTCCTTTTCCAAGTTTGTCATGCATTTGGTCGTATGTGAGTACGAGGTCACCTTCGTTGAAAACCCGAGGTTGAATGGATTTTTCATACTGTTCTTTGACATGTTTTTTATGGGCTTCGTTGGCTAAAGCAGCGTCTCGACGGGTTTCATCTAGCTTGGCTAGGTATAGAAACCGTTCTTCTTCGGAAGTGGTATTGGGAAGTAGCTCTATGGCTACCTTAAGTGACGGGATTTCACATTCAATTGGTAATATGGCTTGTAGGCATACACCAGTTGGAATGGTGTGAATCCAGTAGCACTTTTCACTGAGGTTCGGTATGCCCATAATGCCGAAAAAAGAGCTAAGTGCCAATTGGGCTTATGAGTATCCACAATTCGTTGAATCATGCATTTCAAAACCTTGTTAATGGCTTCAACTTGGCCATTAGCCTATGGGTAGTACGAGGTTGAGTTTTCATGATGAAAACCCATGTTGGCGCTCAGTTCTTCAATCATATGGTTCCTGAAATGGGAGCCATGATCTATCACGATGGATTGTGGGACTCCAAACCTAGCTATGATGTGGTTGAATATGAACTGTGCTGCTGTTTTTTCGTCTTTAGCATAAGTAGGCATCGCTTCAGCCCATTTTATGAAATAATCCACAACTACTATGACATAGTTATGCCCCCCGGTTGAAGTGGGCTTACAGTGCATGAAATCGATGCCCCATTTGGAAAAGGGGTCTATGACAATAACAGGATGGAGTTGAGCAGGGTGCGAGTGTGTCTTACTATGAAAGAATTGACAGGGTGGACATTTCTTAACCGTTTCAATGGAGTCTTTGAAAATTGAGGGTCAAAAATATCCCGCTCATAGTATCTTCTGGGCTGTAGCCATCCCAGAGAGATGACCACCACATGCTCCAGCGTGGCAGTCATTAAGAACATGTTCGGCCTCATATAAAGTCAAACAACATTGAAGAACGGTCTCAACACCACGACGATAAAGGGTATCATTGCAGATAAGGTAGTACTTGGCATGATGTCGGATACATCGACGTTCATCGCGGTTGAGGTCAAGGCGAAAACGTTGGGTTTGGAGATATAGTAGAATATCCTCGTACCATGGGTCGGATGTGCTGAATTGCTGATGAGGAACAACGATTCATCGAGAAGAGAATCAATGGGCTCAGGTTGCTCAATATCATGGGGTAGATTACAAATCAACTCGGCAAAGACCAAAGATTTCTTGGATTTGGATTTGGCAAATTCCAAGTCAAACTCTTGTAGGATCACAATCCAATGGGAATATTTTCCCCCAAGTACTTGACGTGTGAGGATATAGTACATTGGATTGAAATCCGCTATGACAGTGGTCTGGCAGAGCAGAATGTAATGATGAAACCTCTGGACAACGAAGACTATTGCCAGAGCTAGTTTTTCAACATGTGTGTATCGAGTTCCGGAGTCAAGAAGACTCTTGCTAAGATAATATACCACATGTTCTATGCCGTTGGTGTCTTCTTGGACTAACACCATGCCAATGGTGGAAATCGAAGCTGCGAGATATAGAATGTAATCTCGTGTGTAGTTGGGGGGTTGAATCACAGGATCTTTAGTTAAGGCTGCCTTGAGATTATTAAAGGAGCGTTGGGATTTGTCGTCTTTAAAGAAAGGGGTGTTCTTCTTTAGAAGCCTCATATAGCCTTTTGTTATCTCGGTGAAATTGCAAATAAAACGGCGTAGAAAGCTTGCGTGCCCTTGCAAACTTTGAAGTTCTGGTATGTTTGTGGGGGAAGGCAGGGCTAGAATAGCTTCTACTTTCGTGGGGTCTAATCGTATACCGCTTTTGGAGATTATGAATCCCAAAATTTTTCTGGATTCAATGCAAAAGATGCATTTTTGTGGATCCAAATGAATATTGTAGTGGTGGCACCTAGCAAAGATGGCGCCTAAGTGATCAGGATGATCTTCCCAAGTCTGAGAATGAGCGGGAAGGTCATCAAGATACGGTTCTGCAATATGTTTAATATCATGAAATGCATACGACATCGCCTATTGGAAAGTTTCCCCGGCATTTTTCAGGCCGAAAGGTAGCTTTTGATATTCAAAGATTCCCCATGGGAAGATAAAGGCATGTTGGTCTGCTTGGAGTATCTCAATCTAATTATAGTTGGAAAATCCATCCATAAATGAAAAGATGACACTCTTGATGCAGTTATCGATGATCTGGTTGATGAATGGAGTTGGGTAGTTGTCCTTTGGACAAGCTTTGTTCAAGTCATGGCAATCGACACAGACTCTAATCGTACCTTGTTTCTTGGCTACAGGAATGATATTAAATACCCATTCTGTCAGTAGGACAGGATAGATAAAACCAGCACGCAAAAGTTTTTCGACTTCTACTTTGATAGCGGCTACCTTACGTGGGTGGATGGGTTGGAGTTTCTGCCAAACAGGTCGGGCGCCAGGAAAGGTTGGAATCTCATGGACCACGATAGAATGGTCTATTCCTAGCATCTCTTCATAAATCCAAGCAAAAATGTCGCAAATTTTTTTAAAGTAGGCAGTGTAGAACTCCATTTCGATGGGAGTGCATGTCTTGCCAATATGAATGTTTTCCACGACACCAGGCTTCACTGAAATGTCAATGGGAGTGGTTTCCATAAGGTTGGCCAATTTTCCTTCAGAAAATACTTCATTGAGCGAAGTGGGAAACTTGATTTGAACCATTCCAAGTGAAGTGTTGGATTTTGTATCAGGCTCAATCATCTGGATGGTGGGGAAAGAAGATTGATGATGGAAATTTCCCCATGGTGGTTCATCACCGCACATAACCTCCATAATTGATTCGTCAGTGGGAAAAATCAATGTGAGAGGATCGATAAGTGGGGGGGATGAATGGATCTCAGACGAGAGCTGTGCCACTATGTGATGGGTAGTAGGATCGATCCAATCGGTGGCTGACTGGATCGCTTCATATGCTGCGAGGTTCCCATTTAATGGCATGGAGTTTCCGTCTTTTTCAATCTTAGTAGGACTCGGTGTCACCCAAGAATCATTGAAGGGGGTGATACTCGATGATATCATGTTGACTGGCTAAACAGGGGACCCCAGCTCTGGGAAAACTCCAATAAGGGAGGAATCCTTCATAAGACCAATGCCAACGTCTTGGAAACGGTACCGAGGTTGATCCAATAATGAGATGGTGTTGGCGGAGTTCAAATGAGAGTTTGGGATACAATAATCTAATTGATCTATGGTGACAACCTTCCCTTCATGAGGAAATTGTACGATTCGAAAGACAATAGATGCTATGGCGGTCATGGCATAAAACCAGTTCTGACCAAGTAGAATATTATAATCTAATGGCGCATCCACGACTTCGATGTGTATAGATACTATTTCCCCCCCTAGTTCAACACCGATCACAGGAATGAGTCCTTAGGGTTGAAAACTGTGTCTGTCAAATTCTCTGAGAGTAGTGGGAGAAGTCATGACTTCAGGTGAGCCTAAGGCTCTCCAACAATTCAAAGACATAATCGACGTGGAAGCACCCTCATCTAAGACAGTGCGATGGATGCTATTTCCATGGATCTTTGTATGAACCTGGAAGGCTAACTGATGGGAAAGCCAAGGTTTGACATACTCCAAGCTAAGCATGATGGTGTTTGAAGTATCCAGTTCCATTGCCCCTAGTCCTTATGGGTGGGTTTTGGATTGGGATTCTCCTGCTGGTTAGAAGTTTTCTTGGATTTTCCGCGATTGTTCTTCTTCTTTCCTCTGGATGGTTGTGATGTAGATTGAACTACGTTCACTTTGGAGGAGACAGCAGGAGAAGTAGAAGCTTTTGGAGCAGCCTGGGGTGGAGCGGGGGAAGCAGGAGCTTGCTGCCCCGTCGGTTTGATGGTAGGAAGGAACCGACAATACCATCTACGGGGGGTTCAGTGGCAGGCTTAGTTGGATCAGTAGTAATGTGGGTGGCGTGGGGAAGGAGCTCATGTAAAGTGTCGGATTGGGTATATACCAAATCCATGTACTGAGCAGAAGAGATGGCTTGTTCCTCCGTAATGGGCCTGCACATAGCAATGTCCCTGGCTATGGGAGGCAAGAAAGACTTTGTGAACCAATCAACGAGTAACTGGTCCGGAATGGGTTCCTTGATTAGCCTACGGCATCGATGCCACTCATGGATGTGGTCTGAGATATGCGTAGAAGTGGTTTGAAATAATGAGGTTAACAGTTCTATTCCTGTCTCATACCGGATGGGGAGATGGAAATGGGTTAGAAACTGCATAGCCAATGTGTTAAAATCATGAAAGGAGTGTTATGGCAGCTCGATGTACCATTTTGCTGCCATGTCGGTAAGCGTGTGCTGGAAGAGCCGTAGTCGAATGGAGTCGTCCATCAATGAGTTGGATGAACACCAAAGATGGAAGGTCATCACATGGTTCTTAGGGTCTTCCCCAGGCTTAGCATCAAACTTAGGAATGTCCGATGGAAGTTTGGCTTGGATAGGTGGCTAGTGAGGTTCATGCCATATAAGATCATTAATGAGCCTTGACAAATTAGGTAAATCTAGCATGGCCAAGAAAGGAAGTTGATGGTTGGGCTACAGGTATGAGTAGTAGCTGTACGGCGCAGGGATTCTTGAGGGGCCCTGCACAGCATATTGTTGCGTGTTGTACCCATATATGTTTCCCGCAGGGTACTGCTAGAAGTTCTGGGGGTAGTAGGCCATCGGGTTAACCAGTTGTGTTGGAAGTCATTACCTGACTGGGAATCACAGTGGTAACCAGTTGTTGGATGTTCTGCTAAGTGGGGATGGTGGGTATGGTACCCTGGGGTTGCTGTGTCCCAGGAATGTTTGCTGCTCCTGGTTGGGGAATGGTTCCCTAGGGTTGTTGGGTTCCAAGAATGTTACCACTACTTTGAGTAGGTGGAGGATTTCCCATACCAGGGTTAGGGGGTGGCTGCAAGAATGGTGTCCATGGAATATGGGTTCCACCCTGGTGAAGAGGTGGAGGTTGAAGAGATGGGTTCCATGGAGTTGTTGCAGCCGAAGGGTAAGGGAAGCCGGAATTCAAGTTGGGGGGAATTTGAGGTTGCCCCCCAGTTGAGCTCCAATTTCCAAACAATGAGTACCCCCCGCTCTGTGGGATTTAAGATCCCCAAGAAGGAAGTGTGCCTGACAAGGGATGTTGAAGATGAGGCCCAGTTGGAATACCGACGTAAGGTTGTGCACTGTCAGGTGTGTTATACATACCGAATTGAGCAGATGCTGCTGGTTGGGAGGGTTTTTGAATGGTGCCAATGGGGGCGTTAACGAGTGGGAATCCCTCAAGTGAAGGGCCTTGTGGAGCCCATGGGATAGATGGAGGTGTTGGTTGAATCGTCCCGCTTTGAATGGTACCGAGGGGTTTCCCTCCAGTAGGTGGATTAGATGGTCCTATGGGAGGGGGTTGGTGACTAGGAGCGGGGTTTCCAACAAAGGGTTTTCCCCCTATATGTTGGGTTGATGGCCCGCTAGGAGGGGGTTGGTTATTGGGATTAGTGGTTCCAATAGTCGGTTGTCCACCTCCTGAAATGGTGTAGATAGTGGCCGAAGGTGAACCTCTGGTCAGTATGGATGATCCAGTGGTATGACTTGATGTTCTTCCGACACTAGAAAGGTGAGATAGTGTTGATTGGCCAACGGTGCCAAAGGTGCCAATTTGTGGAGGGGGTCTTCCATACGTTACAAGCGGGGATGGAGAAAATACTAGGTTATCCATCATAGAATGTGCGCCAAACATACTTGATGGTAGTAAATGTGGGGAATTTAACCGAGGGGTGTCGGGAGTTTCGTCCATAGTGTCTTGAACAACAGGAGGACCATCGAGGACTGGGTCTGGGTTTGTATCCTGGAAAGGGTTTTCGGGGTCTGGAGAGAACTGAGGTATAGTGATATCTGAAGGTCCGGAATCGTCTGCATAGGAGTGATGAAACTTTGTGCTAGATGAAACGTTAGGAGCCCGATAGTCGGGAGGATGGGTAGCAAGGGGATATCTAGAAGCCGTCGAGATCATTTGCTTTGTATCACGTTTAAACAGTGTCGACGCTAAAGGGGAGTTAGCTAGACTAACCATACTAGATTGGATCAAGGCCATGATCTTGTGTCCTGAAGGGAGATTGGGGAGGGATGCCGTACGAGGTATGTTGCTGGAAGAACCGGTTTCCTATGGATGAACACTTGATGGCGTAGTGATAGCAGGTGGAGGTTCCGCTTGGGAAGCGAGAAAGTCATAGTTAGGTTTAGAAGGTGTATCAGGAAGTTGGGTTTCTTTGATAACTTCGACGTATCCACCCGGGATTGTAATCAATTCGGATATATCTTGATTAGATCCTTCGGTGGTGCCAACAGATCCTTCTGTAACATCGTAGAAAGTATCTGGTGGAAGGGTAGTGCTGACATTGGGGAGGATGATAGCCTTCGGTCCAGTATCTTGGGCAATGTTATTTTCAGTCATTGTAGTGTTATCCACTGTGACAGGTAGATCTGGAATAACAGTGGGTGAAGTGACAGTCGGAATCTCAGGTGTGTGACTGGTTGCAGAAACTGCAAAGGGTTCTAAGACCGTACTGTGAGTAATAGTTATAGGTGGAACTGAAGATGCAGTCCGGATCGGAAGTGGAACGTTCCCTCGGCCGGCACTGCGGCTGGGAGGGCTGGGAATACGTGATGTAGGTGGACCAGAGGTCCATGGTGGTGGTGTCGGGCTTCATCCCTATACTCTTCACGATCTCCGTGGTTCAGACATACTGGTAGGAATACAAAATCCGGGGGTAGTCTCGTACAAAAGAACTCAAAAACCCTAATGCAGCCGAGTGTGCAAAAAAGGAGCTAGAAAAAGCAAGGCTCTTAGGCCAAAAAGCAAGCTCTAAAAACTATACTGAAACCGGTGTCGCAGTAAGCGAGCTGAGAATAACAATGGCCAGAATGCCAACAAGCAATCACTAAAAGAAAAAATGACCCTCTATGAAGATGAGATAACAAGCAAAACTTCCTAACTAAGAGCTGGAGACCTCAACAAGTTGTATCCTTCGCAAGGTGATGAAATCCAAGTCGAACAATACAACGTGAGAGACCAATAAGAGAAGGATATCCCTCTACCGAAAGGGATCCTAGGTAAAAGAGCCATAGTAGAAAGTCACTAAGCTACCTCGTTCATGACACGTTGGAAAAGGTTTTCGGTGCTTCTGCCTTATCACCCTTGTATCACCAGTATGGTGGTCGAAGAATACAAGGAAGACAATGATCGAAGTTTCCTTAGGGCTAAGTGGAGTGCGGCATTCCATAAAGTCCATCCAGTTCTCGATCTCACGACAGTTTAACCCATGAAACAACAGGAGGCCCCCCCCACAAACTAGTGTATGACCGTGTCAACAAATACTAGAGGATTTTGGTACCCTAGAGGACAAAAATTATGTCTCAGATGATAATGACAAGGGGGAATTATTTGGATGCCTATTCCTACCTAACTAACAAATTCTTTTTCTCCTCAAGTGAGGTTATGGTGTGTTTAGTTAGGGGGTGTAAATTTTAGTGGTTTTATTACTCAATCGGGTAAATGGATGTGAAACTTGGTGATGTTGCGACGACCCAAACCATGCAAATGAGAATGAATCAAAATGAGCCTTTTATTCGATGAAATCTAGCTACAGAAAAGAGAGAGTTCTTCGATGACCATGCATGAAATTTTCAAAAACAATGAAAAACCACATCAAAAACAAACTTTTGTTTTCTTTTTCTGAGTAAACCAAACTGAAATAAACACTTCTTTCAAATTTCATTGATCTACAACTATAATGCTTCAAAACGAGAATTTATGTGGCAAATTTGAATGGTTCACTTCCTAGTGCACAACAATATAACTAGATTGTTTCAACCAAAGAAACACAAATGTTCTCAAATGACAATTTCCAATATGGGTCTTAATAACGATAATGGAAAAGATAATATTTATAAGAACAATGTGATTTAAAAATTACATAATCCAGTGAAAGAGGATAGTAATAGAAACTTGGTTATGATGAAAGGATCAAGCCAATGCAATCAAAGTGAAGGGGTGACCAAATATTCAAATAATGCCACTAACTCAAAAATAATCAAGCTCACACCAAGAGATAAACAAACCATAAATAACCGTGGAAGGGACAGGATGCTAGTGAGCAACAGGAAAAACCAATCTGAGGGAGAGAAGGTCAGGGATGACCTATGAAAACCAAACAGGGAGGAAAAACCAAAAGAAAATGCAGACACTACTGCATGGTCTCTATAGGTTAAGACGTGGTACTAGTAGACTACCGCGCTGTAAGGAGTGCACGAGGCGTGGTACTACCGCTCTGGAGGAAGTTATAGGGGTGCGGTACTGCTGCAAAGGGTGCAAAAAGTGCAACTTTTGAGAAAATTTTGAATTTTCCAGGGGTGTTGCAGGCCCAGGGGACTCACTGATCATAGAGGGAAAAAAGATGTAGAGAGGAGGGGTGAATAGAGGTCAAAGAGACCAAAATCCAATACTGGTTTGAAAAGAAAGAAAAATCACAATCAAGAATGGCTGAAAGTGAAATGAATCAATCAAATGGGGTTCAAACTAGTGGAGTCGCCAGTTTTTGTTGTCGATATTTCTCCCTATGGATAGGTAGAAACTCTCTTAAGTTAAAGTAGACTCAATTGGATTTAAACTAAGACAAAAAGATAACAAAAGCTACCTTGAATTCCTAGATTCAAAAAAATGCTTCAAGATTATACTGTTGGAAGAGATATAAGAGATTTAATTTGACCTTTGATTTAGTCGCTTGTCCTAGTTGTTGCTCCGATTCTCAAGTCCTCGCGAATGAACCTATTTGGATGAATCAAAGTACAAGCACATACAATATTTCTAGCAACTTGAAATATATGTTAGAATCTAAATCTACAATAGAAACAAATCATGTAATTGAAACAATATCAACACGCATAATTTGGGAAAAAAGACAAGTTATATTTTTATTGCAAACTTGAAGTTACTTACAACAGTTGCTTGATGTCCAAGCCAACTCCCAGCTCCAAGTGCTTTCTCCTATATCTATCTCCACAAAGATCTAAGACCATAGGTTTGATATCTCAAAGAGTCCTCCCCTTTTCTCATGAAAGGCCCCTCTCTTATAGTGTGTAGGAGGATTAACCAACAAGAGAGAAGAATGGATCTTAGAAGTGTTTAGTGGATCAAATCCACTAATCAGAGAAGGTGTTAGGATCGAATCATAGGTGTCAATCCCAAAATAATCTCTTGAAAGTTAGGATCCCACAGTCCATGGAAAAAGGCTAAAAAGAGACTACCGCGCCTCTAGGCCTGAGCATAAGGCGGTAGTATCGCGCCCAAGACAAGGAGCATAGCGCGGTAGTATGAACTACCGCGCCCCTATAGGTGTGCAGGGAGCGGTAGTGGTGAAAGATAAGGTCTCAGGTGGGTTTTCAGATAACATGACAGGTTTGTCTTTATTGGTGAGTCACTACTTTTCTCTTCTAGATGTTTTAGGCAGTAGGCGAAGTGTCGTCAAATGTTTTTATTGTGAAGATGCGACACTATGAAATATGGAGGCATAATAGTTACGGGCATGCACCTTCAGCTTATGCACCTCCTATATATTATAACCAACAGGCCACTGATGCTCCTGTTCACTCACAAGCCCCATCGGCTTATTACCCTCCGTAAGAAGCACCTTCTGCTCCAACACTTCCAATAGATCAAACCTACCAACAACCACAACAATCACCTGGACTACCTATGAACCCTCTCACTTACTATCCACCGCATCCTATTCCAGCACCCACGCGACCTCAAAATCCTCCTACTTCCCAAGGGAAAGTGTATGCACAATAGAACCATGCCCAAAACCAGAACAACCAACGTAATCAAGGAGGTCAACAAAACCGCGGAAGAGGACGCAACTACGAGAAAAATCAACCTCAAAACAAAGGTGGTCAACCACCTAATCCTTTGAATAATAATAACGCTGCACCCGCCAACCAAAACCCTGATCGTCCACCGAAACAGGGTAAAAATCTTAATTTAAGAACAAACCATCTGTGTTTGATATGCGGAGTATATTTCTATTACACACACTCATGCCCCCATTTGGAGCGATCACGTCAACTCTGGATTGATGACACCCAATGCTAAGGGCACGCGGCATAGCCAGCGCCACCTCCTTAACTGCAACCCATGGTTTTGCAGAACCCTTTATCTACATAAGGAGTACTGAACACTCGCCCGTTGGATCCCCCCCAAGAGAACATGGCACCACCCCAGCAAATTACTTACGCTGCAAATTATTATCAACATATGGATTTAGGTACTCACCATCTATTAACGATGTCATCAAATGATATCAACCTCCAAACACACTGTTATTTCCCCAATAAACGTAGACAAATCAAGTCCTCTATGCGATAGGAAGTCTTTTATTTTTGTTTCTTGTCCACACATGTCTGAGTTCTAGTCCGGTAGGTCTGAGAAGGTAACGAAGTCTAAATTGATATTTTTTACGTCGGCCTCCTTCCGAAGGAAAAGTTTCAGGTTTTGGTAGCTTAGGCGGGCCTAGTATTGGCTCATTAGCTACCAAAAGCTGGGTTTTCGGCTATTGATGGTGTAAAAAACAAAACGCTCCAACCACCGAAAGCGAAAAAGTTATAGCATAAAGTGGAGGGATAGTTTTCCGTGGCTTGGGAGAACATGATGTTGTTCGTTAGCCACTAAAAGATCAAGTGCTTTCCATAGCTCGATGGGAAAATTCAAAACCTTCCCTAGCTGTCGAAAGGAAAACGTCATTCCCGCATTCATGAAGACATTTCGGGGGTTTGGGCGAACAAAACGGTGTTCATTAGCCACTGAAAGTTAGGCATACTTCCTGTAGCTTGCCATCAAATGGGATGGATTAGTTTCGGCCGCCGAAAGCAAAAAGACAGTAGTGAAAATTGTTTTCCAGCGGCATAGCAGGTTTGAAGGTGAATTATCGGCTGCTGAAAGGGAAGTTATGTCAATTGACGGCCACGTCAAATCGAGGGTTCGGGGTAATGGTTGAGGGAACTCATCATGGTTTAAGCCGCCGAAAGGGTCATTTCAGCAAAATTCTGACTCACCCAGAGGGAAGTCCAGACGCCATTGCCATAACTCTGACCAGATGGACCTCTTTTCCCATCCACATAACATTATTTCTCAAAATCCGTTCCACTGGTGCAATCATGTCTCAGCCACCATCATTTCACCCTCATGATTGCCCACCTTTGCATACCCTCGGAGTCAGTTCCCGAAAGGCCACACCACCTTCCCATTTTCGCCCCCACTGTGTTGATTGAGCCCATTTTCTCCCTGTTTCCTCTCGCTCTCTCAGTCTGGGTTTGAGAAACAAGCACCACCAAGCAGGTCACCGATGCCAAAAGGGGGAGGAGCAGTCTTGAGAAAAGAATTAAACAACACCTGCTACCTGGAGGCACACCCTGAGGTAGGTCAGTTTTTCAAGAATGTTGGTTGCTATAACTTCTACAAAAATCTTCAGGGTTCTCACCAACAGGTGGCCGAAGTTTCGCCCTCACATATGACAGAGAAAAGGCAGTAATAGGCAAGAAAGAGTTCCAGGTGAATGAGGCCCTCATTGCCTAGGTAACAGAATTTCCCACGACCGGGGAGAGCTAGTTTAAGACCACTGTTAAGAAGGATTTTGAGTTTAAATCATATCTGAAACCGGAGCATAGGAATCAGGTTTGGAAAAAGGACATCCCTATGTCACAACTGGAGGATAATTGGTAGTTGTTATTGAAGTCCATCCTGGCCTATATTACCTGTGAGGGTAGGTATAACAGGGTGTTAATTTATCACTTCAGATTACTGGATCATTTCACGGGAAAGAATCCTCTAAATATCCCTTTCTACCTCCACAAGAGCCTCACCAAAATGGCGCATCAAGTAAAGGCTCAGCCCTCCAAAATTGCAGGGAGGTTGTTCCACCATGGTTTGATTAAACTTTTGGTCTCTGAGTTATTGTAGAGAAAAGGCATGAAATGGACTTTCTTTCTCTTCTAGAGTGGGCTCGAAACAGAATTACAGCCAAAGGAGGGAAATAAATCTTCAAACCCTAGAAGTGGAAAGCGAAGAAGGAGGGACCTTCCCCCAAACATAATCGAACCCCTTTCCTCAGTCCCACCAACGAAGAAAGAAAATAGGAAGATGGAATTAAATGACAAGGCCGAGGATGGGGGGGTTGTTTCAAAAGAGACTCCCTCAAGAAGTACAAATCCTCTAAACCTCCCATACACTGATTCTGAGGAGGAGGGGGAGTTGCAGGGAGATGGAGTAGAAATTGGGGGGGTAAAAGCAAGACAGGAACCCTAGGAAGCAGCCCTATCCCTGATGGAGCGGGAGAATGATTATGTAAATTTTCCTTCACCCACCCATATGGAAGAGCGAGGTCTCGACTGTGTAGATTTATCCTCCCCTACACTTGTGCAAGAACGAAGCCAGCAGGTGGTCGAAGGGTCAACCCGAAATGAAAAAGTTTTTGCCTCATAGAAAATCAACCGGCTCCTCTAGTAGGCTTATGAACGCGAGTTCCTCCATAAGGTCATTAAAGAGAATAATGAAAGGCTGACAGAGAGGTATAACGGGCTTTATGTAGCTTTTCATGGATTGACCAAGAAACATGGAAAAATGAGGGGCATAAACCTTCGGGTGATCAGAGAAAACATCAAGCTGAGGAGGAAGATTGAGTCCCTGGGGGGTGAGGAAGAAATCCAGAAGGCTCAGCCCACGGTACTTTCAGACCTCGACACTCTGGAAGCAGCTGCAACCCAATTCACTGACCCTCCGGTTCTAGCCTAGGTGGAAGATGAATTCAGGTAGCATTGGGGACAGAAGCACAGTTTTGAAAATTTTGAAGGCTGGGTAATTCATTGTTTTCAATAGCTTGGGCGAACACGGGAGCTGTTCATTAGCTACCAAATCCCAATTTGGCGGTTTGTTGCATATAGGAGGAGTCCTCCCGGATACCGAAAATAAATAAAGGATATCTAGTGCCCATAAACGATTCGGCAGTTTAGGCGAAGCATTCACCAGGTTCATTAACCACCGAACGTCAAGATTTTGGCTACTTAGCACCTCCAAACTCAGTTTTGGTAACCACTGAAAACACAAAAACGTAGAGGTCCACCTATTGGCATCAAAACACCTTTTTGACAGCCCAAGCATCTTTAAGGCATTTTCTAGGGAATCTACATGCACTCAAGTGCAGCATGATCACCTCTGGTCCCAGACTGAAGGCGCCAGCAAGCTGAATGTTGGAATATTTCTGTCTATTTTCAGAAAATATGCCTACAGGTTCTATTTGTGAAGAAGAGCAGTTTCACACTCTCCCCCAGCTCCATGGCGCTCGTCTCAGCTGTCAAGTGCAGGTTCACCAGAAAGGAGCAGTTACTTTGATCATGACACACTGTTACATCTTTCGTTAACTATTCTCGATTGTTATTTTTAGTATATTCAATCCATCTTTTTGGGATCTTGAAAACTTTGTAAATGGCTATAAAGCCGAGGATTGAAGTAGAATAGAGGTTCGACTTTGGAGAGAAGAATCAACTTTTGTATTCTCAGACTTCTGTGACTTTCTAGATTATACAAGCTTCTTTTATTATTGGCTGGTAGATTCCTGCTTCTCGTGTTTCTGTACCTTCTATGAATGATGTATTTCCTGTATGTTCATTTTAATTGCTGAGATAGCTGTTATCCTGTCATGGTGTTTAAGACCTGAACATATATGTTGTTATTTTGTTGCACTTAGCCATTTATATACATTCTTCTTTGCATGAATCTGTTAAAAGCAACAAGGATTCACACCCTTTATTTAAATAAACCCTCTGAACAGCCGTAGTCAAAGCCTTGTCTGTCTGAGAGTGCTCATGCATGTTGTGAGAGTGTAAGATTTTGATTCCTGTCATCCAACTTGATCCAAAATAAATCCCTTCTTTCAAGACAAGTTTAAGTTACCAAGCATCTTTGAAATACAACCTAGGAGAGCTTCCTGGAGTGATAACAAATTGGTGCCATTGCCGGGGAAAAGATTATTGAAGCAACAGCTTCCTTGGGAGACAACACAATTCCAGCTTTGATGATAGACAAATCCTGGGCACTTTTTTGGTTGTAATCATATATCTGGAAACTCCATTAGAACGAAGTGGCTTCGAGAAGACCAAGTACCAGATTGAATCCTCAAAGGCCACCGGTAACACCTGTTTCGGACCCTGAACAGATTATAAGGAGAGGAAGGACCACGCAGAGGCAGATTTCCAGATCTATTAGAAGGACCACATCGGGCCTTACCAGAGGTATTTCTTCTGTCCCATCAGATGAGTCTCCTTTTGAATCTCCTTTTTTTGAAATAGATAATCCACAAGGAACTATAAGTAGAGCAGAAGATTTATGGGCCAAAGTATAATCATCTATTGCTGCTGCCCAAGTCCCTAGCCCTAATCCTGCTACATGAACTGACCTAGGAAAAGAAGTCCTAGAATCCGTCAAAGAGGAAGGCTGTTCCTCTTACCTACAGCCCACATTGATTGAACCAGACAAAAAGTTCCCTTTTGTTTACACCAATGTACTTGCTATAGAAAACATATTCTGGGACCTTTTAGACCAGTGTGAGCAAAGGATTCCTCTTTACTTGCACAGTCCTGTGAGAAGACTGATTGCCTAGAGCAACCATCAATCTATTTCACCCCCACTTTTGGTGACTCTACTAAAACAAAACCTCCACTTTCATCGTTGCCTGTGCCTCCTCAACCATCGCCCACACTCAAATTGCTTTCTTCCATCCCTTTGATACCCACACCTACAATGGCTGTCCCTCTAACCAAAATGGAGAAAATCCTCCTTGCTAGGTATGCCCCTCTAAATTTGCCTAATCCCCTTTCTGCTATGCCTACCGGAGATTATCAAAAATATATGCCAAAATTCACCGGGGAGGGGAACTTTACAGTCGAGGAGCACTTGGAGGCATTTTACAGCTATGCCGAGAACATCAATATTGAGCATGAAGATGTATGGACTAGAGTGTTTGTGTAGATCTTAGACGGTCAGGCAAGAAAGTGGTTTAAAGAACTACCTGCTAGGTCAATAAATGACATCGAGGCACTGGATGAACTGTTTATGAAGCATTGGGGGGAAAGAAGAGACCACCTATATTATCTCATGGAATTTGATAACTTGAAGAGAGAAAATGGCGAGTCTGTGGCAGCTTTTACAAAGAGGTTTAACAAAATGTTTAGCAAAATCCCTGCTGAAATTAAGCATATAGATACCTCTGCTAAGATCACGTATGCCAATGCTTTTGACCCTGATTTTTGCCTTCATCTCCGGGAAAGAAGAGCTGCCTATTTACTGCTCATGCAAGATGTTTCCCTCAAAGTGGATTCAAATATGGTCACATCCAAAATCCTCAAAGGGAAGATTGATAAAAAAAGGCAGACCCCAGATTCCTCCTCCTCATCAAAAACTAAGTTGGAAAAAATGGCCAAAATGCTAGACAGCTTGAACTTTGAAATGTCCAATATGAAAGTGCAAGGCCAGCCATCCACGAGAGGTAAAGGTCCACATGATTTTATCCCCAAGAATACAAACGCTCCCCCTTACAGAAGAAATGGCCTGCCGATTCAGACTCTTCAAAGAGACAGGAATCCCGCTGAAGAACAAATAATTAGAGCTCCTTTCCAACATGAAGTATTAGAAGAAGAGCAGGAGCTTACTCAGGGAGGAGCAGAAGAAGAAGATGATGTCAACTGCATGGAGGATAAGGTTGACCTCACCTTCTTGACACAGTCTGAATATGAGGAAGCCCTCATGACCGAACAAATCACTGAGGAAACACTATGTCAGGTTGACGATCAGAGGAGCTATGACTTGAGGTCCAGGACTGTTGCTAAGAAGCCTTTAAACCTTGCTCCTGCAAGGAGGAATCCTGCCTCCATGAAGAAGCCCGTTGCTTTTGCAAAACAGTCTATCACTCCTTCAAAACAACAGATTGCTTCTCCCACAAAGCAGGTTACAGCTCTTGCAAAACAATAGCAGAGAATATCCCATCCAGTTTCCCCAGACCCTATCCAACTTATAGCTCCAACCCAAGAGACAAGGCTCCCTGACAAGTTGCCATATTCCTTCAATCTTGAGACTGAGATCCAGAAAATAAAAATCCCTTTTCCCCTAATTGAGCTGATGAAAAATGATTCCTTCAAGTCATCCATACTGAAGTCCCTCTAGCCAAAAGCATCCATCGATGCTGACTTTGTGAACCTCCAAGAAGATAAGCCTACCATGACCCTAGGTCCCATGGTTGAGGAACAAGATGGGTCCTACCCACCCTTTTACATATCCTTAAACATCCATGACAAAATCCTTCACAATTGCTTACTTGACTCAGGAACCTCCCACAACCTCATGCCCAAAGCTGTAATGGATGAACTTGGTCTTAGCATCACAAAACCCTACCATGATCTCTTCTCGTTCAACTCCAGAAAAGTTAAATGTCTGGTCCTCATCAAGGATCTCGTCATAAACTTAACTCAGCTTCCTTCAAAGAGTATGGTAATGGACGTAGTGGTTTCTGACATCCCACCGAAATTTGGTATACTTCTGTCCCGATCATGGAGCAAACGATTAGGGGGGACTCTGTAGATGGGCCTAACTTATGCCACCATTCCTATGTTTGGAGGCAAAACTAAAAGGCTCTACAGGGAAAATTGGTTGGCTTATGTTATCAACAATCAGAAGAATTTTGTGAACCACCCCATCTATGCTGTAGATACAGATTTCGGAGCATGTATCTTGTAGATAGATGATGAACAGCCAACCCCTTTGCAACTCACCAAGTCTATTGGTCAGCAACTTGAGGAGGTAACCACTGCTGTGTGGAGCATGTTTTTTGATGGTGCTTGCTCCCAAGCTTCAGCGGGTGCAGGTGTAGTCCTGATCTCTCCTCTGAAAGATGTTACTCATCTGTCTTATAAACTGGAATTTAAAGCCATGAATAATATAGTAGAATACGAGGCTTTGCTGTTAGGAGTCAAGGCTGCAAAGTAAATGGGAATCATGTGCCTGAATATTTTTGGGGACGCAGAGCTCATCATACAGCAGGTGAATGGGAACTATCAGGCAAAGAACGTCAGGCTGAAGTCATACAGAGATGAGGTATGGAAACTTAGGGATTCCTTCATGTTTTTTGAAATTTCTTATATTCCGTGAGCCACGAGCCATTTGGATGATTCCCTTGCTGTCTCTACCAGCACATTCCTTCCTCCCATGCCTCCCAAGTTGAAATATGATATCCAAGTTAGGTACAGACCATCCCTACCCGATAACGTCAAATTTTGGAAGGTTTTTGAGAACGATAATGAGCTCAGCAGATTCCTCCAGGTTGTTGACGAATTTTCTGATATGCACATTGACCAATAGAACCTGTATGTAGAAGAGTCCCAGAAATCCAAATTGAAGGGAAAAATAGGCCATCATGACATTGTCCAATTGCCAGGAAATCATATACCCAGGGGCCTGGTACCTCTTGAGAGGCTTTTTGACCATAATGACATCACCATTAAACCCGTGAATGAAGAGAAAGACCCAGCTATCCATGAGAAAAACATAGGCATCCAAGATCACCCCAAATTCATAAACCTGTCCACGGAATTGACAGCTGATCAGCAGTCAGATTACTGCAGCTTGGTAAAGAATTTTGCAGATGTCCTAGCTTGGGAATATAGTGACCTGAAGACCTATGATGAAGACACCATTCAACACAGAATTCCATTAGAAAAGGGCATTACCCCTTTCAAACAGAAGCTATGGCCTATCAACCCTCTTCTGTTAGCTGTAATAGAGAGGGAAATAAAAAAACTCCTTGATGCCAAGATCATAATCCTGCTGAGGTACTCTATATGGGTAGCAAATTTGGTCATAGTAAGGAAGAAGAATGGTGAAGTCAGGTTGTGTGTCGACTTCAGGAACCTAAACAAGGGCTCCCAAAAAGATAACTACCCTCTACCTAAGATGGAACACTTACTGCAGAGAGTGTTGGGGGCTAGGGTCATGTCATTTCTCGATGGCTTCTCGGGCTATAATCAAATTTCTGTGCACCCAGCCGATCAGGAAAAGATAGCCTTTACCACTCCCTGGGGTACTTTCATGTACGCCAAGATGCCATTTGGATTTATGAATTTCGGGGCAACCTTTCAAAGGGCCATGGATATCGTGTTCATGGGGATTAAGGATAAATTTGTCCTCATATACCTCGATGATATCATAGTATACTCAAACAGCCACGAGGAGCATTTGCAACACCTAAAAGTGGGCTTCCTGAAATGCAGATAGTTTGGAATTTCTTTGAATCCCAAGAAGTCACAATTTGGTCTTGGGGAGGGAAAGCTCCTGGGCCACATAGTTTCAATGTAGGGAGTAAGGATTGATCCAGTTCGGGTCGAAGCAATTCGAAAGTTGTCTATACCAAGATAAAAAAAGGATATCCAATCTTTCCTTGGTAAGATAAATTTCATCAGAAGATTTATCCCAAATTTTTTTGAGTTGGTAAAACATATAACCTCTATGCTGAAAAAGGGAGCTGAAACAAAATGGACTAATCAGGTGAGACATTCTTTCAAAGCCATCAAGCAAGCCATCATGGAGGCTCCTACTTTGGTTAGCCCAGATTACACCAAGGTATTTTATATCTTCTCTTTTTCTTCCCATGATACAATGGCGGCAGTCTTGCTACAGAAAGATGACGAGGGGCTTGATCATCCAATCACCTTCTTTAGCAAAACATTGAGGGATGCTGAGTTGAAGTATGATCCCATAGAGAAATAGGCCTATGCTCTGGTAAAATCATTAAAATCTTTTAGAATTTATATCCTGCACGCGAAGATTACAGCTTATGTCCCTTCAGCTTCTATGAAGGATGTCCTAACTCAGCCCGACATTGACGGCAAGAGGGCTAAATGGATCGCCAAGCTGGTCGAATTTGACATAGAGGTGAAACCCACCAGGTTGATAAAGGGTCAAGGTTTGGCCAAACTAATGGCCGAAGAGAATTGCAAATTGTTAGACATTAACCTCATCAGAACAAATTCTGAAAATCTACCAACAGAGATAGCTGTAGCAGGACAGCGTGATAGCCAACAAGTGGTTGAAAATCTGCTCGCATGCGAGTGGTATTCGAGTATCATTCATTTCATGTAGAATTTAGAAGTTCCACCTGGACTTGGTGCAATTCAGGCGCGGTCTCTCAAGCTTAAATTTGCAAAATTCTGCATAAGTAGTGATTTACTGTATTGGAAAGATCCTGTTGGAGTTCTGTTAAGGTGTTTGGATAAAGAAGAATCAGGGCAGGTCATGCAACATTTCCATTCCAGCATATGTGGGGGGCATCACTACTGGAAAACCACTTCCCAGGAGATTCTAAGGGCTGGGTACTATTGGCCGTGTCTGTTCTCCGACATATACACTTTTGTGAAAGTTTGTGACAAATGCCAAAGATTCACGGGAAAACAGTAGCTGAAATATCTTTCCTTGAAGCCTATTGTGGTAAATGGTCCTTTCCAGCAATGTGGCCGTGATTTAATAGGGGAGATCAATCCCTCATCCAACAGTCAGCACCGATGGATCCTGGTAGCCACGGGCTACTTCACCAAATGGATAGAGGCAATTCCTACCAGGAATGCTAACCCTCAGGTTATCATCAAATTTCTATATGAAAACATCATCACCAGATTCGGCTTCCCGAAAAGGATGGTAACTGATAATGCACCTACTTTCAAAGACAAAGAGTTAGTCCATATGTGTGAATCAATGGGCATTCAGTTAGTTCACTCCACTCCCTACTATCCTCAAGGAAATGGTCTTGCTGAATCTTCGAATAAAAGCCTAGTCAGGATCATCAAAAAACTATTGGAGGAAAATCAAAGGAGTTGGGATTCAAAGCTGAAATTTGCTCTTTGGGCTGACAGGGTGACAAATAAGAAATCCATAGGAACTTCTCCTTTCAGTTTGGTTTATGGCATTGATGCCATTTTCCCAGTTCAGTTAATCCTGCTAGTGACTAAATTCATCCAGGAGGAACAGGATGAACCGAATGCTATGGTAAGAAGGATGCTGGATTTGGTTGAACTGTAGCAAACCAGAGAAGAACTAGTGGAAAGTTCAGAACCTCATCAAGAAAATATAAAAGGTATTTTTGACAAGAAGGCCAAGATTGATTTTTTTCAGGTGGGGGACTGGGTTTTGAAGTGGGATGCCCCCAGGAAAGACAAAGGAAAGCACGGTAAGTTTGACTCTCTCTGGACGGTCCCTTATGTGATAACTCAAGCAAATAATAACAATACTTTCAACCTACAGAGTTTGGAAGGGAAGAGATGTTTGGTGGCCCAGTCAATGGGCGTTTCCTAAAACTTTATTTTGTCTGAAGGCTTCACGGCTTGGTCATTGTAAATATCACTTTGTTTGCAGTTTTGTCTTTGTTTTGTTTGCAAATAACTCCATGCCCAATGGAATGCTAGAGGTTAGGGTTAGAGTCTTGTGTGTTTTCTTTTTAGGAAAGGCATTTGGTCCGGGTTCTTGGAGCCTCGCTGGAAGGCCTCCATCCCCAAGTAGGAGCCAGATTCTATCTCCCCAATAAACGTAGACTAGTCAAGTCCTCTAGGTGATAGGAAGTCTTTTATTTTTGTTTCTTGTTCACACATGTCTGAGTTCTAGTCCGGTAGGTCTGAGAAGGTAACGAAGTCTAAATTGATATTTTTTACATCGGCCTCCTTCTGAAGGAAAAGTTTTAGGTTTCGGTAGATTAGGCGGGCTTGGTATTGGCTCATTAGCTATCGAAAGATGGGTTTTCAGCTGTTTATGGTGTAAAAAACAGAACACTCCAACCACTGAAAGCGGAAAAGTTATAGCCTAAAGTGGAGGGACGGTTTTCGGTGGCTTGGGTTAACATGAAGGTGTTCATTAGCCACCGAAAGATCAAGCGCTTTCCACAGCTCGATGGGAAAATTCAAAACCTTCCCTAGCTGCCGAAAGGAAAAATTCATGCCTGCATTCACAAAGCCATTTCAGGGGTTTGGGCGAACACAACAGTGTTCATTACCCACCAAATGTCAGGCACACTTCTCGTAGCTTGCCATCAAATGGGATGGATTAGTTTCGGCCCCCGAAAGCAAAAAGACAGTAGCGAAAATTGTTTTCCAGCGGCATAGCAGGTTTGAAGGTGGATTATCAGCTGCCGAAAGGGAAGTTATGTCAATTGATGGCCACGTGAAATCGAGGGTTCAGAGTCATGGTTCAGGGCACTCATCATGGTTTAAGCCACCGAAAGGGTCATTTCAATAAAATTCTGACTCACCCCAAGGGAAGTCCAAACGCCACCACCATAAATCTGACCAGACGGACCTCTTTTGCCATCCACATAACAGTATTTCTCAAAATCCGTTCCACTAGTGCAATCATGTCTCAGCCACCATCATTTCACCCTCATGATTTCCCACCTTTGCATACCCTCGAAGTCAGCTCCAGAAAGGCCACACCACCTTCCCATTTTCGCCCCCACCGTGTCGATTGAGCCCATTTTCTCCCTGTTTCCTGTTGCTCTCTCAGTCTAGGTTTGAGCAACAAGCACCACCAAGCAGGTCATCAATGCCGAAAGGGGGAGGAGTAGTCTTGAGAAAAGAATTAAGCGACACCTGCTACCTGGAGGCACACCCCGAGGTAGGTCAGTTTTTCACGAATGTTGGTTTCTATAACTTCTGCAAAAAGCTTCAGGGTTCTCACTAGCAGGTGGCAGAAGATTTTTCCCTCACATATGATGGAGAAAAGGCAGTAATGGGAAAGGAAGAGTTCCAGGTGAACGAGGCCCTCATTGCCCAGGTAACAGAATTGCCCACGACCGGGGAGAGCTGGTTTAAGACCACTGTTAAGAAGGATTTCGAGTTTAAATCATATTTGAAACCAGAGCATAGGAATCAGGTTTGGAAAAAGGACATCCCTATGTCACACCTAGAGGATAATTGGCAGTTGTTATTGAAGTCCATCCTGGCCTATATTACCTGTGAGGGCAGGTATAACAGGGTGTTGATTTATCACTTCAGATTACTGGATCATTTCACGGGAAAGAATCCTCTAAATATGCCTTTCTACCTCCACATGAGCCTCACCAAAATGGCGCATCAAGTAAAGGCTCAGCCCTCCAAAATTGTAGGGAGGTTGTTCCACCATGGTCTGATTAAACTTTTGGTCTCTGAGTTATTGCATAGAAAAGGCATGAAATGGACTTTCTTTCTCTTCTTGAGCGGGATCCAAACAGAATTACAACCAGAGGAGGGAAAGAAATCTTCAAACCCCAGAAGTGGAAAGCGAAGAAGGAGGGTCCTTCCCCCAAACGCAATCGAACCCCTTTCCATAGTCCCACCGGTGAAGAAAGCAAATAGGAAGATGGCATTAAAATACAAGGCTGAGAATGGGGGGGTTGTTTCATAAGAGACTCCCTCAATAAGTACAAATCCTCCAAACCTCCCATACACTGATTCTGAGGAGGAGGGGGAGTTGCAGGGACCTGGAGCAAAAATTGGGGAGGTAAAAGCGGGACAGGAACCCAAGGAAGCAGCCCCATCCCTGATGGAGCAGGAGAATGATTTTGTAAATTTTCCTTCACCCACCCCTGTGGAAGAGTGAGGTCCCGACTGTGTAGATTTATCCTCCCCTACACCTGTGAAGGAATGAATCCAGCCAGTGGCTGAAGAGTCAACCCGAAATGCAAAAGTTTCTGCCTCGCAGAAAATCAATCGACTCCTACAGCAGGCTTGTGAACGCGAGTTCCTCTAGAAGGTCATTAAAGAGAAGAATGAAAGGCCGACAGAAAGGTATAACGGGATTTATGTAGCTTTTCATGGATTGACCAAGAAACATGGCAAAATGAGGGGCAGAAACATTCGGCTGATCAGAGAAAACATCAAGCTGAGGAGGAAGATTGAGTCCCTGGGGGGTAAGGAAGAAATCCAGAAGGCTCAGCCCAAGGTACTTTCAGGCCTCGACACTCTGGCAGCAGCTGCAACCCAATTCACTGACCCTCTAGTTCTTTCCCAAGTGGAAGAGGAATTTAGGTAGTAGTGGGGACAGAAGCACAGTTTTGAAAATTTTGAAAGCTGGGTAATTCGTTGTTTTCGGTAGCTTGGGCAAACATGGGAGTTGTTCATTAGCTTCCGAATCCTGATTCAGCAATTTGCTGCATATAGGAGGAGTCCTCCCGGATACCAAAAATAAATAAAGGATATCTAGCACCCAGAAACAATTCAGCAGTTAAGGCGTAGCATGCACCAGGTTCATTAACCACCGAACGTCAAGCTTTCGGCTACTTAGCACCTCCAGTCTTAGTTTTGGTAACCACCGAAAACACAGAAACGTAGAGGTCCACCTGTTGGCATCAAAACCCCTTTTTGTTAGCCCGAGCATCTTTAAGGCATTTTCCAGGGAATCTACACGCGCTCAAGTGCAGCATGATCACCTCTGGTCCCAGATTGAAGGCGCCAACAAGATGAACGTTGGAATATTTCTGTCTATTTTTAGAAAAGACGCCTATAGGTTCTGTTTGTGTAGAAGAGCAGTTTCACACTCGCCCCTAGCTCCACGACGCTCGTCTCAGCTGTCAAGTGCAGGTTCACCAGAAAGGAGCAGTTACTTTGATCATGACACACTGTTACATCTTTCGTTAATTGTTCTCAATTGTTATTTTTAGTATATTCGATCCATCTTTTTGGGATCTTGAAAACTTTGTAAATGGCTATAAATCCGAGGATTGAAGTAGAATAGAGGTTCGACTTTGGAGAGAAGAATCAACTTTTGTATTCTCAGACTTCTGTGACTTTCTAGATTATATAAGCTTCTTTTATTATTGGATGGCAGATTCCTGCTTCTCATGTTTCTGTACTTGCTGTGAGTGATGTATTTCTTGTATGTTCATTTTAATTGCTAAGATAGCTGTTATCCTGTCATGGTGTTTAAGAACTGAACATATATGTTGTTATTTTGTTGTGCTTAGCCATTTATATACATTATGCTATGTATGAATCCATTAAAAGTGACAAGGATTCACGCCCTTTATTTTAAATCAACCCTCTGAACAGCCGTAGTCAAAGCCTTGTCTGTATGAGAGTCCTCATGCATGTTGTGAGAGTGTAAGATTTTGATTCCTGTCATCCAACTTGATCCAAAATAAATCCCTTCTTTCAAGACAAGTTTAAGTTACCAGGCATCTCTGAAATACAACCTAGGAGAGCTTCCTATAGTGATAACACACACCAAAACCAATACGGCTCAACCCCTGAAACCATGCCTGTTGATCCAGCCACAAACACCCTTCCAACTGATAAGCCATTACGCATACCTACTATGCCATTGGATGGAGGCCCTGAAGCCCCTCACTTCCCCTTAAGACGGATCAACAATAATCCTAACGCTCATGCAACCTCAAATTATAATATTGTGGAAGACTTAGCCCAGTCCCCCGTTGCCATGTCTTCCCTAGAAGTCTTGAAAAACTATCCTGCACATAAGAAATTATTGTTATCCTCCATTGGTGCGATAGACCCTAACGATTCACAAATGATGGCATTCAACTTGGACCAAGCTGAACCATGTTTGTCTTCGACATTAGCATTTCAGGTTTCTGTATCCATTCGAAAGCTTGTGATTTATGGATGAAGGTGCCTCCACCTGCGTGATGTTGACATTTTTCTGGCAGAAAGTCGGATCCCCCACACTGCATCCATCCACCACCGCATTACAAGCTTGCGATGGTCATTCAGCTCAACTGCAAGGCCTTTTGGCTAACATGCCCATCTAATTAGGTTGAAAAACAGTTCTCATAGACATAGAGGTCATCAATGCCCAACTTGATTACAACCTCTTACTAGGATGAAGTTACATGTATGCCATTAAAGTTGTCGCTTCATCTGTCTTTTGAATCATGATGTTTCCCCATGAGGGGCGCATGGTCAAAATTGATCAACTGACATACTATGATCCTAATGCCCCTGCTGCACCTGAAAATGTTCTACCTATGATTGAACAACCCGTTCAGAGCACACCCACATCATTCGTCTCCATAGTTGGACCTGGGATATACTTAGATACTCCCATGACTTCCATGTTCCAATCCATTCCACCCCCTTTGTGGATAACCGAAATATCTGATTTGTACACCCTCTCGCAGAAACCTAACCAATAGCCCCCTTTATTGCCACAACCACCCTCAGTGCCCATTCATGTAGGAGCTACACCCATCCACACTATTCCATTTCCATTTCCTCCTATAGGAACAGTCAGCACCCCAGTAATGGCCACACTCAATCTTCTGGGGTTAACGTTAGGACTACCGATGTGGTACCTGCCTGCCCCAACCCCTCCCCCAACACTGAATGTCATTTTACAACTGGTGCAACCTATCAATACCTCTAATTGTCCACCCCCCCTGGCATAGCGAACATTCAAAACCGACCACCTTCAACAGTGGAAACTACATCAACATCTAGTAATGCTCTGCCTCCACTCCACTACACTGGGGGCAGAGGCCCACAAACCTACACCGCTACACCTGCAACCCGCACCACCCCATCGAATCCAAAGCTAGCTAAGAATCTACCAGCAATTCGTGCTCCCCCCAAATGCTCTTTTTGCGATGATTTAGGCCATGCTACCCATCAATGTCCACAATTACCAGCACTTCAGGAACACATGCAAATGTTGGATGATGATGCTAACATCCCATTTGTTAAACTGGAACTGGATCCTCAGCCTCGCGATAAATCGCTGCATACCAATCACCCTTGTGCAATATGAAGCATTTACGGCCATTACTCACATCACTGCCCTGATCTCCCAGATTACAGAGCAACTCTATATGAATTGAATAATGCCAACCTAGAAATATCCCCTTCCCTTATTGAGGAAATATACCCCCCAAAATCTTCCTCTTTGGAAGAGATTAATACCATTTATATGATCTCGTCCACCAGTGCACCCAAGTCAACCGATTTGACAACACAATGCTTCCATAATGATGAGGAAATACTTGAAGCAATTACTCCACCCGACTACCCCTAGGATGATATGCACCATCGATCATACTTCATCCCTGAAGCATCTACCTCTTCCATGGAAAATCAATTCTCTATTGAATCCACAGATTTCCTTCCCACCAAGGTTGACTTTTTTAAGGATCAAATCCTAGCCCTTGATGCCTTTGAGGAAGGCAATATGGCCAATATTTCACCCATTATTAAAGTTGACATCTCTACCAAGCCCGGAATACCTGAACTCACTTCCTTGAGTGCATCATGCACAAAGGATGAGGTACAAGCTTACAAAAAACTCTTCCAAGAGTTTCGCAATGTATTTGCATGGTCCTACACAGAGTTGTTGGGTCTTGATCCCACTATTGTAGAACACCACATTGAGACTTGGCCCAACATACCACCTGTCCGCCAAAAACAACGCCCCATCCACCCATCTAAGCTTCCTATCGTCAAAGCTGAAATTGTAAGCTTTGCACATCAAGGTTCATTTATCCCATAGCCTACACCACCTGGGTTTCTAACCCAGTACCAGTTAACAAAAAGCAAGGCACTCTCCTTGTCTGTACTGACTTCCGCGACCTAAACCTAGCTTGTCCCAAAGACAACTTTCCTACACCATTTATCGACCAACTTATTGATGCATGTGCAGGGCATGAGATACTATATTTCATGGATGGTTTCTCCGGGTATAGCCAAATTCACATTCGTAAAGAATATCAGTACAAGACTGCCTTCACCACCCCATGGGGCACTTTTGCTTACCGTGTTATGCCCTTCAGTCTTAAAAACATTGGAGCCACTTTTCAGCTGGCCATCACATATTGTTTCCATGATTTGGTTAACATAATCTTGGTATACCTTGACGACCTCACGGCCCGATCGAAAAAATGGTCCAATCATCTAAACGACCTCCGGTAAGTATTTCTACATTGTTGCAAATATCAAATCCGCTTGAACCCACTCAAGTGTGTATTCTGTGGTCTGGTAGGCCAGTTTTTAGGTTTCATCATCTCACAGAAACGAATCGTAGTCAATCCTTTAAAGGTCCAAGCCATCTTAGACCTCCCATCACCTCGTACGCTTCAACAATTACAAAGCCTTCAGGGAAAAGCAAATTTCCTTCGTCATTTTGTCCCCGATTATGCCACAATGGTTCATGGTTTCCTTCATTTTCTCCATAACCACATCCCTTTTTAGTGGGATGACCAAGCGCAAGGAGCTTTCAATGACTTGAAGAAATCTCTCACCCATTCCCCTTTGATCTCCCCTCTGGATTTCTCTAAAGACTTCATCCTTTATGTATCGGCATCTGATTATGCCGTGTCTGGAGTCCTCCTTCAAGAAGACCTTGCTCGTCAAGCGCATGTCGTTTATTACGTAAGCCAAACCTTATCTGGCCCACTGCTACAGTACCCATACGAAGAGAAATTGGCCCTCTCCGTCGTCTTTTCAGCACATAAGTTGCAACATTACGTCCTCATGAGCCACACTAAATTTGTCACGGACTACAACCCCATGGTCTATCTCTTGAACCGTCACGTTCTTGCAAGGCCGCATTGCTAAATGGGTTATTATCTTACAAGAGTATGACCTAGCTTTCACAACCCCTAAGAGCACCAAATCCTTAGCACTTGCTCAACTCATTACAGACCTACCATCCCTATCGGCATCACCATCAGTCAATACTAATCTAACTGATGACCATTTGTTCATCATCTTGTCAGATGACCCTTGGTACGACGACATTTTGGTTTACCTCCGTACACAAAAGTTTCGACCCAATGTTGACCGTGATGGACTCCATCGCATCCACCACCATGCTTCCCATTATATCCTCTTAGGCGATGTCCTCTATCGATGCGGTGTTGACACAACCTTACGATGTTTCCTTTCTCGGGAGGAAGCATAACAAGTTCTTAATGACTATCACAACGGTGCCTGCAATGGCCATTTCTCAGGGATGGATACTTCCCAAAAGGTGATCCGCGCAGGGTATTTTTTTCCCTCATTATTTATTGATTGCATCACAGCGGTCAAACATTGCCAAGATTTACAGCTCTTTTCCCCCAAGGCAAGAACACCTCTGCCCCCCTTCATCTAGTTGTCACCATTGGTCCCTTTTGCAAATGGGCCATCGACTTCATGGAGTGTAAGCCTACATCAGTCGGCGACCACAAATACATCATTGTGGCTGTCGATTACTTTACTAAATGGGAAGGATCCATGCCTACTTTTAACTGCACAGCCGACACTGTAGCCCGCGTCTTCTTCAACCATGTTATTACTCATTTTGGAGTACCTAAGCAACTCGTCTCAGACCATGGTTCTCATTTCGAGGACTCTTTTTGGCGAGAATTGTCAACCCTCCTCAACTTCCAACATCAATACACCTCCCCCTACTACCCCCAAGGGAACTGCCAAGTTGAAGCAATTAATTTTTTTTTGAAGACAATCCTCTAGTGCACTGTCGACCGACATAAGTCCAGTTGGCATCACATGCTTTTTCCCGCACTATGGGCATACCATACCTCCACTAAAACTGCCACTGGTTTTACCCCTTTTCATTTGGTTCACGACATGGAATTTGTCCTCCCCATTGAGTGTCAGATCCCAACATTAAATATTTCCATCGAACTCCTCCCAGACACCTCACCACTCAAGCAATGCTTGATTCTATTGGAACAAGCTGATGAGGATTGCTGAGTAGCCCTCCAAACCATTGAAGCCGCAAAAAACTAATCCAAATCCGGCTATGATAAGAACATTCACCTGAGAGCCTTCCGTGAAGGATACCTAGTACTCGTTTACAACCAAGCCCATGACAAAATGGGAAAAGGAAAATTTGAATCCATGTGGCAAGGCACATACATCATACACACTTGCCTCAGACATGGGGCATACATTTTGACCGATTCAGAAGGTAACCCCCTGCGCAACCCCCATAATGGGTTGTACCTCAAATGGTTTTTCCCATAACTTTGGACACCACAGTCCATATTGTACAGTTTTTAATTCTTTTTTTCACTATAAACTGTCAAAAACCTTACATTTTTTTTTCTTGCATGACCACAGATGGATCGTGTTCCACTCTACTATGTTGGCTTTGCCAACGGTGCAAGTCACGAGTCTCCAAATATCACCTCCGTAGCTTGGGTACTCTATTCCCCCTCACATGAGTTGATTCACCTCGACGGAGTGTGTATAGGTGCTTCTACAAATAACCAGGCTGAGTATGATGTTGTAACTGGTCTCCTAACCACTGCCCTCCAGATGGGCATAAGTCACCTTCAAGTCTTCCTCAACTCCCAACTTCTTGTTTCCCAACTCAACAATTGTTACCAGGTACGCAATCCCTGTCTCTTTAGAAAATTCCTGTGCACTAAACAAATGATTAGACAATTTGAATCCATTTCATTCACTCATGTCTCGAGAAATCTCAATAGTGTAGAAAACCAAATGGCTAACAACATTCTAGATTGGCACGTCAACCAAACCATGTAGGACATTGTTATACCTCAAATTTCCACACCATGTGTAAGTGAGAATATACATGTTTCACCATAATGAAAAACATGATGTTTATGCCTCCTAAGGGTGTTAGGACCCTTCATTCTAATGTTGGTACCTTCCCTAGTCACACTTGGAAGAAAATCCAACAAGCAAGGGGTCGAAACCTGCATTAACCACCTACAAAAATTAAGCCTTCTGGAACTACCGCACCCTGCATGCCTATGGGGGAGCGGTAGTGTCAAACTACCACGTTCTGCATGCCGATGGGGGAGCGGTACTACCGCGCTTTGCTTAGTTATAGGGGAGCGGTAGTCTTGGTTTAGGCTTATCCCTTTTATTTTGGATCTTGGTCTCATGGAGATTTTCTTGGGATGAGGTACCCCTTCGAATCCCATCTTACTTTCCCCCCTTGGTATGATTTAGATCTTTGATCCACATATTATTCACTTAGATCCATAATCTCCTCTTAGTGGTTGGCCTCCCAAATCCTACTTAAAGAGAGCCATCCATGAGCTATGGGGGGTGATCTTGGAAACATTAAACCTATGATCCTATGAGTTTTGCAAGGGTGATGTTGGAGATCTTGGAAGGAGGTGCTACTACTTTGGACATCAAGGTTCTTTTAGCTTTCTTATCATTAATATAACTTAGCCTATTCCTCTCATTTTCATGTCTTTAATGATGAATGCATGAAATTGTCTCTATTTATATAGTTAGATCTTTGTTTATACATATATTGCGTTGGAGAAGGTGTTGTCTTTCCTTTGTGAACAGGTTCATAAGTCCATAATCAAAGGCTGGAGCTGTAGCAACTTAGGAGTAGTAGGACAACCATAAAAGTAAGGTATGCCATCTACTTGCTTTGTATTTCCATAGCTTGTTAGCTGATGTGTGAGCTAGATCTAGGAGGATTATAGTGTCTGTTTGTTTCATCTCTGTCTTGGGTAGGCAAGTAGGGGCCTTTTCTAATCCCAAGGGGATATCTACCTATCAGTAGGGAGATTTTATCACAACATACATTAAATATGCATCAACATAACATCACATAGGCATCAAAAAACCATATAAACAGACAAAATAATCCATCATAATATCACATCCACGTGCATAGAATGTGCCTCCACGGGCATACAAAAACATAAACAATTGCATCCACATGCAACAAAACATAAAAAACAAAGATAGATGTGCATCCACATGCATACACAACTATATCATCCAAAAATGCATCCATGTGCATAAATATATATATATTATATAGTCATAATGTCAATAGTGCCCTCAGCACCCGAATATACAAAAAATACATCAGTCGTACATAATACATATCACAAAAAACATCCCCATATGCTCATCAACATTTGGGGCCAGGTAATGAACAGCCTAGTCCTCTACATCACGGCCTACCTCCTCCTCAGGATCCTCCTCCTTTGGATCATACTGGTCCCTAGCCCTCCTCTCCACTGCTAATACAAAAATCTACCTCAAAATCGATCTCCTCTCTCGTGGAGCATCAAAACATAGTTCTAACACCTCTCGGTCCAAATCCCTCCAGCCATCATTTACCACACCATCCAATAGACGATCGATGGTATCCCATACGCTCTCTACCACCACATCATCATCACCCCAATGGCGTACGACTCCTCACGCAGGTGGTGCATGTGCCACCACCACATGACCTCTACGGATCTGAAGCCCCAGTGGAGGCCTTGGACCCACATCTGCAATAACCAACAATCGAAAATGTCAAACATCATAAAAACACCTCTAGCTATCATCAACAAACATGATATGCTAAAAGAGAAAAAAAATAAAAAATACGTACCATCTGTCCCCCAGGCCTGTCCTGGAGCTCGCGGCATCTCAAAATCCCCTTGGTAATCCATACTCCGATAGGGATAATCATCGAACAGAACTGGCATCTGCTCCCACTGCTCATACATCTTTGTAGTAAAAAATTGTTCAACCACCCCACCACCACTCTGGCACATCATCTCTCCCCACCGCACCATCCGTGGCTCACTCATCTCACCATCCCGGACTGGCACACGGGGCTGCAATGTAGGCACTCGCTCAAAAAAGAAACAACACAGAAATGAAGCATAGCTAAACTCTCCCCCCTGCTGACTCACCTTGTTCAACTCACGCTGAACACAGGGAAGGAACATATTCCCCCAGGCATAGTATGTCCCAGTCATAACCCGATGAACCAATAACATCTGCCCCCACGAAAATTGGTGAGGCTCCTGTGCTCCAAGTACTTGTAGTACGCAAGCCATGACTATTTGCATCACAGGATCCCACAGATTAGAAACTAACAGTGCACTAGCATGCACATGAGACCCCAGACGGAAAAATATCTCAAGAAGATCCTTTATCTCAACATCCCCCGGTATCCTGGATTGAGTGTCGCCTATCACACCTAAGTGGGGAAATCCATTCAAAAAGTAAACATCTATCCAGGTGAGATCCAATCTCTCGCCTTGAACCATGAAGGCCTGAATGGTCGTGTCCCAGAACCCGATCAACTTGTTCAGCAAAATGTTTGTTGAACGCATAAGGGGAATCTGGGCAAACTTTAGCAGTCCGCCAAAAGCCAAAGCAGCCTGTGCATGATGGTTCTCACAAATGATCTACATCAAAGCATCCGGCATATCCCTCTCCCTCCACAAATCCCTCGACAACCTGAGCATCTTGCCAATTATACAAGAAAATTTTGAATTAGAAACATGCCACAAAATTTCCCCCAACAATGACCCAGATCGCGGCTGTGGGGCCCACAATCGCGATCCGAGATCACAACTGTGGAAGCCACAACCATGATCGACGGAGTCCATAGTCACGATCCACATCGCGACTGTGGATACCACAGCCGCGATCCAAATCGCACAAAAAGCCTCATAAGTCACGATTTACCTCATTGGCCACCCAACGTGACTAATGCATCGACCCCGAGGCCCCAATTCCCCCAGAAAGTCAATAAAGTCAAAGCTTAAGGCCAGTAGGCTTACCCTGAGCTCATGAAATGAAAATCCAATGGTCGGTTCTCCCCCAAATGATGAAATTGCTCTGGCTAACTCAAATCTCCTGTCAAACTCAACAGTGCAAATGACACGTGTCACTGTGGATCCACTTGCTATTTATAGACATTTGACCCATTTTCAGTCAACCATTTTGGAGCCATACGACATCCATTTTCCAAATCGTTGATACCATTGGATTCAATGTGGTGAGAACTTCACAATGGTCTAGTCAGTTTCCCAATTTCACCGGTCCCGTTTTTCAAGCATTTTTTCGCATGCCCGTTGTTGCCTCGGTTTGCGTGCCACATCGACCATTGTTCATTTTTGAGAAATTTATATTGTTGGATTCAGTTTTCCACGCTTGTGATGATGCTTGAGATCATTTATCTCTCTCACCACCATATTTTTTGGGCATTTTTTCACACGCCCATCGTTGCCTCTGTTTTTGTGCCACATTGGCCGTTGTCCATTTTTTACGAATTTTATATCACCAGATTCTGTTTTTTGCGCTTGTGATGATGCTTGAGATAATTTATTGCTCTTACCAGAAACATTTTTTGACATTGTGTCCTCACACCTTGCTACCTCGATTTGCGTGCCACATCGGCAGTTGTCGGATTGTGCAAAATTTATGCATCACAACTTATACATGAGCCTTTCACTCCATCCATACTGCAATTATGGCGTTGTTTTGCTATCATTCATCAACCCGCAAGGAGGCCCCGTCAGTGTTCCCCACCTATCACTGTGCTTCATCCCCATACTTGTCCCTTGATTAAACACTTCCTCCTTGCCTCACCATTACTTTTGTTTGGTATAATTTTATCCCTTTTTCGGGTCGATCAATTCCTTTACGAAAAAGGCACTTAGGGAGTTTTTGTTAAGCTCTTTTCTGACTCCTAAAACAATGAAAAGATTGCCAAACAACCTTGCTTCCTTTCATGCTTGGTAAATGTATTTGAAAGGGTGTCTACCTGGTATAAGTTTACCCCTTTTGCGGACCTTGTAGACTAATTACGAAAAAGGAATACTCTAGTCACATCGGCTAGAAGAGTTCTTCATTGCATCCTTTTATGCTTTTTCGGGCCTTGGAGACTAACACACGAAAAAGAACACCCTTGGAGTCTACTTATCGCTTTCAGACTCTCTCAAACTGAAAGCAACCACAAGCATGACTGTCCTGGGCTCGTACAAATCCACACGACAGTACCATTTTTTAGAACATGTTTATCCCTTCTTTGAGCTCCTTAAACCATGAAGAAGGCACCAACGGTGCCTCTCGGGGCCACAACAAAGCATATATAATCACACTATTATGGAAACATCCCCAATTTGGTTACCTTTGTTCATATTATTTAGCGATATGCCACCTTGAGAGTTTCCTGATACCATACATCAGTTTTCCCTCCTCAAAATCTCTCATTGCAGTACATACCCCTGATCCCTTAAGCTATGATCCCCATACCTAAAGTCATTTTTCTACGCTGCCAGGTCATCCATGTCATCATACTCTGAACAAAGGAAGTTTGAGCCCCCCCCACTCTATCACCCTAGTTATTCCCCATCCCCACAGTATGTCAGCACCACTATCAGTACCATCACCTCTTGGTTGTACACCTCGCGCTCCTATTAAGGAAGCATCATTACCTTGATAGTTGCAGGTCTCCCTCTATCGACGCCAACCAATCTATTCCATAGGATAGACCCAGAGGTCCCTATGCCTTGGACTCATCACCATTAGTTGTGAGTGCCTACAGATCATTTTGAAAGGAGTCCTTAGTGCCTCTCCAAATGATTGTTTCTCACATGCTCGACGTTAGCACCTTGATCACATCATTGAGATTCGTACAGGGTATCCGTCCTTTTAGTTATTCATCAAAGACCCCGGATGTCACCGGACTCCAGCACATTGGTGAGTCTACTTTTAGAATAGCCAATTACATGTGCCTATGGATATCTAGGCTGTGCTTGGTGACAGTATTCGGAAGTACCCCAGTTTTATACTCCCTCGAGTATACAGTTCCATATATTCTTCAGATGTTGACTAAAATTTATTGAGTCCCTACAGTTGTTGGACAACTTCAGATACAACATCTTACTAGTCCTTCTGACACAACTCAAAATGATTGTTGATTTTCGAGTGTATCAGTTCTTCAGATCAGTCGTAGTATGACCATGAGTATGTCCCAATATTGTTTCCCCTCTGGACCATTATGATGTACACAACAGATTTATATGTATTGTTCAGGTCCCCTTTTTTTGGCCTCATTGTTATTTATATGTCTTGATATGAGCATGGGTATGCCCGCCTTGTCCATTATCAGAGATTATTCCTCATCCATTTTGAGACCACGTATTTTCAGTTTTTGCAGCTTGTATAGGGACCGTTGTTCCAGTCTCCAATCGGTCTCTTCTCTCCTCCAAACCCCTGGAAAAATACAAAAGAACTATGATTTCTATCATCCATACGATGAGCTCCTACCTTCACACATCAGGGGGTAATCTGTTGACACCCAAAAAATGCTCACTAGCTCATCTCCCTAGTCACATGACCCATTTGTCCAATTTTCCTACCATTTTTTGCCTCTAAAAATCTCAAAAACCCTCAAAAGCCACCAAAAGGCCAAAATCCATGTTTTTCTCCTCAAAATATTTAATTTTCCTCAAAAAATACAAAAAACCCTCCAAAGGGATCCAAAATTCCCAAATATCAATTAAAAGGGAATAAAATTCAAAAATATATTCAAAAAAGGAAAAAAGAGAGAAAAAGAGGAAAACAAAACCTAAACCATTTTTCACCAATACCATTGGTTCCTTAAACCATGGTTGTATTCTCCATCACCCAAAATCTATAAAAAGGTGATAGAGGCTCCTCACTATTCATCCACATTCATCCTATCCTCATGCTGCCAAAATTCCTCTTGAGCTTAGCCCATTCTTCTTGAGCTTGAAGTTCTTCATTGAGAGTGAACCTTTGGCCCAACCTTGAAGCATCTTGGAGAAGAGATAGACTATTAGAGCATTGGATCACTACTCCTGTACTGCTACAAGAATTTCAACAACCTCACCATTGAGGTAACCATTGCAAACCCTTGTTTGCTCATTAATATAAAAGATAAATTTTTTTATTTTGTTTCTCTCATGGATCTAGCTTTTTACCATTCTTAATCTAGATTTACTTTCTTGCACATGTTAGTTTGATATTTATTTTTTACATTTGTTTTTACTGTTTTAATCGAGACTGCTACTACGAAGTTAGTAGGTGCACATTTGCACATGCTTGGGTGAAAACCCAAGCAACATAAACGAACATATAGAGGATACAAAAGAAGAAGACATCAAGAATTGGTAAGAATTTATGTTGTATGTGGCGATTATGGGAAATGAAGTTAAATATATCTCATTGGACCTAGATTTTAGCATTAACATCCTGCTTAAGAAGTCATGGGAATTAATGGGAAAAACTATAAGATTGGTTTACTTTCCTATTTAGTTGAGTTTGTCTAACGAATGCAAAATTTGCGTCATTGGTGGAGAAAATGAATAGATTCATGCTACCACATGTAGCATGCGAGTAGGGAATGAGACCACATTAATATACACACACACACACACACACACTAATAAAGAAGGGAATATAGGAGAGTGGATTTTCTGCTAGAATTTAGTTCTAAAATGAGAAAACTTAGGGAGAGTAAAGAGAGGATATAAAAGAGAAGGAGGTCCACTGGGTTGATTAGGTTTTTAGTCATTGATAATTACGAACCCAAAAAATATTGTTATAATATATGGATATACCTAGGATAAAGAAGAAAGTTGTGATAGGTTTCCAAATGGTGATCCACTTCTGAAATGATCATACACATGCAACTCATTTTTTCTTCAAGACAAGACTTGAACCCAATATCCAATACAAAAAATATATATCTATAAATGTCAATAAGCACTAAATATATTGCCATGAAATTTATATCAATAAAAATATTTAGCAGAGAGACCCAAGTGACCTAGGAGGGGATGATACCTCCCTTAACCCAATAGTGATGTAACCTTCATTGTGTTTCTAGGCTTGAATAATCCACGATATGAGTGGAACTATGCCGATTGAGATTCGCTAGATGAATAAAATAATTTTTAAGAGTGAAGCCAAGTTAATCAAAAGATATTCCTATATAGGTGATGGAGATGAATGATGAAAGTAAACCAAAAAAATAGAATACATGGAAGAGATATTAGCTCAAAATGTGTCACTAATCCCTATGTGTACCTACAATATATTGAGAGAGGGGAATAAGAATGTAGAAGGGTTTGCAAAGAGGAATTGACTAGTATACATAGGAAAGGTGATGATATAATGACATAGGTGTATAGGAGGATAGCTATTGAAGGGTCTGAGTTAAACATTAAATTTATACCATGTGGTTTGGATCCATATAATGGGTTTTGTGAGACTATGTTGTAGGTTTTTAAATGTGTGACATGGAACATAGATGAATACCCTCTTTATGATCCTATTGTACACTTGTTGCCAATAAATAAGAAAGGTTTAGGAAGGTTTGACTCATTTTGGCCCCATCAATAGAAAAAACAAATGGGATAGGTTATCATGGACCCATCATGAAGTATCCTAAGTGATTATGACCTAATTATGGGTTTGCACCTCCTAATCATTCCCTAAAGTTAGGATAAACCCAAATTGATTACTTTAAGGGTCAAAGTGAACCAAACTAGTAACCAAGGGCTAGAGACCAATAAATATAAGGCATGCAAGGGTCCTACTAGAGAATCATGCATATATAGGTGTAATAACCCCATTTTAACCCTTGGGATTATTGGTTCAATATGTAAATGTGCGAGTCAGCCATGGAAAAATGTAACATCATGTAAATATTTATAATATAAATAAAATGTCTAAGAACTGGCTATGGAAGCAACTAAAATGAGGGGGTTGTTTTTATCCACTAGGGAGAGGTGAGGGGTGTGTGGGATCTAATCCTTTGTTTCCAAGTGTCATATGGAGAACCCCTTGTGCCATAAATGGTAAGCAACTACCTAAGTGGAATTCCATGCTGATATTTATTTGTGTTGTAAGAAGGCAATTGAGAAATCAGCTCATGAATTTGATGGAGCATGTGCATAACCCATAAATTCGTATGGATGAGTATGGGCACAATTTGTATTACCAATAAGTCAATATTCCTCATGGGAATTCGTTCTCTTTCACTCCCATTCCATTGTGGGACAAAAAAAGACCAATTCTAAGTATGCTATGCATTCCCAACAAGCGAAATTGCAGAAATCACAACCTGAGAGGAAGCCATGTTTTAAAGTGTAAAAAACGCCCATAAATTCGTGTTAGCCATTGTTATCACTCCACTAACTCCCTTGGCGATGGAAGGAAGGGGAAGAGGTAACTATTTCAAACCAACTTGCGGACTGTAAACTATCCTTTCCAATCTAGAGAGGGATCTCTCTTACAACTCAGTTTTTAGATGTTATCTTTGAATGGTTGGTTGTGTAATCAAGGAAATGGTTAGGTCTTCTGTGGGTAGATAGGGTTTTGGTTTTTTCAAAGTGGTGGGATCGGGAGAAAATACCCATTGGGCATGGAGTCAATAGTTTGGAAAACAATTACGAGGTTGATCAATGATTGGTTGTAGAATGCTCAAGGAAGCAGAGGCAATATAGCCAATATTTCCTATTTAATCAGATCGCTGAGGTATGGGGCGGAATTGAGACAAAAAATACATTAAAGAAGAGCATCAATGATGAATTCTACCTTAGATTCAGACGAAAAAATAACGAAATAATGTCTAAAAATGCTGAATCAGAGCATCAAAATAAGGATGAATTCTGAATACAATAATTTCATTCAAATGTGGAAGATAATGCGTAAAATGGAAAAAAATAGAAAGATAAACATTCACAAAGGATAACATAGACTAAGAAAGATTGACACATGAATATATGGTAAAAGCATTATGTACTTCTACATTAACATATTTCATTAAACTTTAAAAGTCAACAAGATTCCAATACTCGAGTTTTTCTCTCCAAAATTATGACCCTTGGGTCTTCTAAAAACTCGCCATATACAGGCTTACAATTGTTTGCATTAAAGAAAAATACTAAAGCCTTTTGGCTATTTAAAAATAGTAAATGACTACATAACTGCTACAAGTGTAAATTAACTACAATTTAAACAATGAATCACAAAGTATTTCTCAATTAACTAATGGTAAATTTGAAAAGAACTGTTGCTAATTGACTAATAAATAAAACTAAAAATAGGTCATCTTCCAGTTGTCTCCTCCACTTGTTCAATTCATCTCGATGTAGATTAGATTTACGTCAGATGCCCAAAATTTATGGATCAAGCCCATTATGTTCAGCGTCAGTAACTTCCGTAGTGCACCCTAGATTTTTTCCTTGTTATGCGTTATAGGAGTTGATTTCCAGAACTCTCGTAGTGCACTCCTCTCTGTTTCCATGATATGTGCTATGGAAGTGCATTTCTAGAAATCTCGTAGTGCACTCCCTATTTTTCCATCATATGTGCTGCAGAAGTGCATTTCCAGAACTCTTGTAGCGCGCTTCTCCGTTTTTAATGCGCAAATGCTAAGTGAGTTCTGGAAACTACCAAAATTCTAGGGTTTCATACCATTACACTTAATTTCCTTCATGATGGATAAAAAGACTATTATTTTCCCTCTTCTATGTTTGATATTCATCCATGCATGTGTCCATAACCTTTCACCTTTCCAAACCACCAAACAAAATTGAACCCTAATGGAAAACCTAATGATTGTGTGACTAGGGTACATGTTGTAAAATTCTAAGTCACATCATATCTAGGAGTGAGGATACCTCACAAAGAAAGAATGAGCAGAAAAGTTGAATAAGAGTGAAAACTACAGTAAAAAAGAGCGGAAGAATAGTTATGCAGCAGAACTCAGATAGGAGAAGAATAATGTCACATGATATAATAATTAGTATAATTAACATTGATTATACAATGGAGAGAATTTGAATCACATAGGAGAATTCTAACCTCAGTTGGTATAGCATAGGGATTATCACCACTGGAGTGTTCCAGAGGACTCAAAATCAACTCAACTAAACCTAAAATCAACTAACTAAATTCACAATCAGTTAAATGACTAAGGAGGGCACAATAGTGAGTTTGTCATGCATGTCAATCAGAAATGGGCGCATGAGGCCATAATCAGTGGCATCTGAAGCTCCAACCCCCCATAAGAGTCAGCTAACTCAGGTGGACTGCACTGGAACACTTAGTTGGTTCCTATAAAATAGGTAACTGAATGAAGTGGTCCTAAAATTATGCATGCAGGGATCAGAAAGTGGTAGATGGATCATGGATGGCATCTACACACCATTAGGGGGAAAATGACATCATCAAAACCTAAGAAAAATAAATAATGCTAGGTAGGACAAGGATGGAGTATTAAAATATCCTAACAACCCCCCTTAATCCATACTTTTTCATCCTGGGCCCTGGTTACTAATACCAAAGGTCATCCATACAATCAAATAAATGATAAAAATAAAGAACTGTCCATGAACCAAGGAAATGGGGAAAACCCTCATGGGAAAAATACTCCCCTCAAAATAACAATAATAGGGAACCCAAAGAACCTTCATACTAAGCAAAGACGGAAAAAACTTTCCTCAATGAAAGCCTTTGCAAAAATATTGGCAAGTTGCTCCTATGTAGGATAGCAATGAAGGTGCTAGATCTAGATCTACTCCTCTGATGTACCTCCTAGTGTGTAGAATTTATATTTGCCAAAACAAGTCTTTCAGGAACCCTTCTTCCTACTGGAGCAAATGGATCATTTTGGTCCAAATCATGAACCTTTGAGTACCTTTTGTCAGAAAAACAAGATTTGTACTTGGTTGTAGATCCCCCATGACAAGTCTCCTCAAGATATTGTGGATCAAACCCCACCATCATGTAGCACCTCTCTGAGAGAAGTGGATCTACATGACAGAGTGCAAGTTTTGCATGATACTTAGATTTGGTGGTTCTATGGTCATATGGATCCCCAACTGTGTTCCCAGCAGCTACACGGACTTTGTGATCCCATATTGGCCTTGGTCATGGATAGGGAGCATGTGTTGGATTTGGATCTGAATCTGTATCTCCTTGAAATTTATTCTCAACATCAATATCTTGATCCTCATATTCATTATAATAATTATCACTTTGATCTTCATCATATTCCAATGGGGTAGGCAAAGAGTAAGGAAAAAAATGGGAGAATTCATATGCCTTGGAGGCATGGTTTGTAAAACCTTTCACTATAATATTCCCAATAGAGATATCTACAATCTCAACTGTGTCAGGACCAAAGACCACATTATTCGGTGAGCCTGTGTGAGTCATATGATATACATACAAAACATTTGCTAATAAAGAAGGCGCAAATAGAACATTTTTGAACTTCCCATGCTCCATGTGTAATGTGCCCTTCCCTTCAGGAGAGATCTGAGAGTTGTCTCGCATGTGAATAATCAAACCATATTTGCAATCTAGAGAAGAAAATGATTCTCTGGAGGCAACCATGTGGATGGAGGATCCTGAATCTACGAGGAGGGCTTGTGATTCTAAAAATCCAGCCTTCAGTGCATGGCATCTCTCATGACCATCAAACTCACTTCCAGAATCAAACTCTCTTGCACCTTTTGGGAGGGAAATGTTGTGTTGTTCAAGAAGATTGGTCATCTGATCTATCTTCTTCTGCATGCAAGATCTCTCTAGGTGGTTTCCTTTCTTGCAATAATAGAACTTGGATTTCTCAAATCCATTCTTTTTGTCCTTCTTGGAGCTAGAGGCTCCTTTTGATGGACTTGACTTGGAATTTTTCTTGGGCTCAAATGGCCTCTTATCCTTTCCCTTGTGCTTCCCTTTCCCATTCACACTTTTTGTTTCTCTAGCCATAAGAGCTTGATCTTTGGAGGCCTTCAAGGTGCCCATCTGGATCAACTTATCTTGTTCTTGGATGAGAGATTCAGTGAAAACATCTTAGGAGGGAACATTCCAACCAGGGATTGACATTCACCCAGAATGGAAGGCAGAGACAAAGATGGAGAACTCAGGACGTAGCTTGCTCAGAATGGATAGGACTAGTTGCTCATCCTTCTTCTCAATTCCACACTGCTTGCATTGCATAACCATAGATTTGAATTTTGAAAAGAACCGCTGAATGGTCTCAAAACTACTTGGTTGAAGAACAATCAACTCATTTTATAGAATATGGCCTCTTAGATAATATTGCTTGACGAAGAGGGTATCTAACTTCAAACATAACTCTCTTGGAGTATTCAATCCTTCAATGTGGAAGCATAGATATCTGGAAATATGAATACACATGAAACCAAATGCTTCATTCAATCTATTCAAATACTTGGTTTTATCCACAACTGATTGTGGCTCGAGATCATTCCCCATTGTTACCTTATACAATGATTTGTTGCACAATACCATCTGCATATCATCCCTCCAATCAAGGTAATTGAATGGTTTCAGGATCCTGGGAAAGAGAGGAGATTTCAAATTGTCCATTACAACTGCTGGAGAGAACACAAGGTGAAAAATGTTGCTTCTATAGCAAAACTTCTCCAACTGCAGAAAACTGTTGCAACACTCAAAAAATTTGAATAACCTGCAAAAAAATATTAATAATGGAGGTAGACTACTACTGAGCACTGCTTTAGGGCAGTAGGCACTTTTATCTAGATACTTCACACCTGGCTAGATCTCATTGGATTTCTCCAATGAATTCAATGCAATGGAACCAGGATTTGCTGTGGAAATCCAGAGGCTTTTGGTGCAATACCGAAAGAAACTGCTCAAACTATTTGCTTAATGGATCTGATACCATGTGAAATTATAAGTCACAACATATCTAAGAGCTAAGGATACCTCATAAAGAAAGAATGAGCAGAAAAGTTGAATAAGAGTGAAAATTGTAGTAAAAAAGAGCAGAAGAATAATTATGCAGCAAAACTCATATAGGAGCATAATATTTTCACATGATCCAATAATCAGTATAGTGAACAATGATGATACAATGGAGAGAATTTGAATCACACAAGATAATTTGAACCTCGGTTGGTCTAGTAGAGGGATTATCACCACTAGAGTGTTCCAGAAGACTCAAACTCAACTGAACTGAACCTAAACTCAAAAAACTAATGCCACAATCAGTTAACTGACTAAGGAGGGTGCAATGGTGATTTTTTCATGCATGCCAATCAGAAATGGGCACATGAGGCCACAATCGGTGGCATCCAGAGCTCCAACCCGCCATAAGAGTTAGCTAACTCAGGTGGATTGCACTGGAACACTCAGTTGGCTCCTCTAAAATAGGGAACTAACTGAATTGGTCCTAAAATGATGCATGTAGGGATCAGAAGGTGGTAGATGGATCCTGGATGACATATGCACACTAGTAGGGGGGAAATGACATCATCAACAACTAGGAAAAATAAATAATGTTAGGTAGGACAAGGATGGAGTATTAAAATATCCTCACACATGTGGCATATTAAATTTGTTGTGCATATCCATTCCTTCTTGCTGACCGTTCTTTTCTTCCTTTGATTAATACTTGAGTGCTCTGAGTACTCGCCCTTTCAAGTAGTAGGTACCAATTTCTCAAAATTAGGGCTTTTTTTAGGAAACCATAGTTCTCCAAAACATAACTTTCGAGTCCTATATGTATTCAGTCAAAACTATGGCTGGGATTTGAGAGAGTTGTCATTCCCTCTAAGAAGCCACTTCAGCCAAGAGCTTTAAATTTCCCCTGATGCTTCTCCTTCTTTGAAAATATGCAATTCTTCTCTAAGTGCCTTGTTCTCTGCCTATAATGATGTGTTTCTTCTGTATAGATTTTGTACTTGTTTCCTGAGGGGAATTCCTCTTAACAATATCCTTATAGTCTCATATGACATGCATTTTATCACATATATTTCCTTTGTTATCTTCCCCATGTATGTTTTTCTTTCTTCGATGACCCGTGATTTTGCTTCCTTTGCCTCTTTCAACTAGGCTTTCAACTGGTTAGTTTCAGAATTTGTATCTTTCAGATGGGTTTTCAACTGGCTATTCTTACACTCAATATATTTTAGTTAGACTTTCAACTAGATATTATCATATTATGCCCCATCTCTCTGTGTAGAAGGTTGGGTCTCTTTCTGCTAGGATTTCATTTGGTCAATCTTAGACTCTGCATCACCTCTCTGTGTAGAGGTTTGGACTCTAGGTGTTTCTTCATCAGCTAATTGAATGGGAGATCCAAAGAGAGTGTGAGGGGGAATTTCCATGGTTGTTGCGAGAGCTTCTTGACCTATGGAAAACATTATTCTATATGCATCCTTGGTTAAGGAATTTCTGGAATTAATTTCTTAGTCACTTCTGGTGTAAATTCCGATTTATTCCCTTTCAATTTTTTTTCTCCTTCTAAGTGTCTGGATCTTTTTTAACTTTGGATGGCCTTTCTTCTATTCGGCTAGGTGTTCCCTCTTATATATTATTCTTGTTTCCTTTGTCAGTGATGCTTATCTTAACTGGTGTCTCCTCTTCCGTATCCTTTCCCTTCCCCTTGTCAGGCGTGCTTGTCTTAACTAGAGAAACTTTTAAGGGCGAAATTTCGCCAATTGGCTATTTTTTGGGCGTCTTTTCAAAAAATAAATTCGCTATTTGGTCATTTTTAGTCTCTAATATTGCCTATATTTACATAAAATATGTTTTTTTATCCTAATATTCGCCAAAATTTACAGTTTTTAGTAGTAAATTGTATGTTTCATCTTTAATATTCACCTGCCAATCTATATTTATGTTTTTCTCAATCCAAAATAATCACCTAGAATACTATATTTAAGTATACTTTTATAATCCTTAAAAAACACCCTGGTCTTAACTGGTGTTGATTTCATGGCTTTAGGGTCATACCCATCCAAAAAGAGGAAAGTGTTCCATTCTCTCCCTAACCTTTTCAATTCTTCCAGTACCAACAACTTTATGAGTCCAAAATGGAAAATGTAATGGTCAATTTGTTGGCCCTATGATTGTGCTTTAGCAATCATCTTACATGGGCTTCTAAAGAGGTAATAGGGCATATCCATATGCCTCTTCCATGTGAAATGGAGCAGTAATCTGAAGTGGTACTGGTATGCTGTGTCATATCTCCCTTCACAAGTGAAAAAATTCTAGATAACCAACAAGAGATTTCCATACTGTTTGGTAATCTAATCCCTAGGAACCCCATAGGTTAAATCTTCTCCTTTATGCTCCTCCTTCAGTAAATGATCACACACTGTCATCTGGAACTTGGTTACCTTAAACCACTCCTCTCCTTGCCTAGGTATCTCCGTTGCAGTTTCTATGGAGTTTGCAGTGACCTTTATCTCCAAGGGGTCAACTTTGGTTTTTCTGCCCTCGAAATTAAGAACAAAATCACGGGCCATCTGCTTGTGATAACCCTATAACTTCTCACAGAACCTTAGAAACCCCACACGGTGGAATAAATGTTGGGTGGTAGGGTTCGCATTTAGCCACTCTGTGCCAGGTTCAAAACACCAGGGCCTCGCTCTTCTTACTCTTCCTTTTAACTGCTGTTAGTGCCATGTCAATTCTTGATCCTTTGGTGGTGGATGCTCTTGACAACTGTTTGCACTTGGAAAACTACCAAACTTCTGAATGCATTACAAAATCCCCACTTGAACTAGCACGTTAACTGTTAATGATGGGGGAGCGACATTTTGGATTCGATAGAAACCGATTTTGGGGTGATAACCGACGGATGTAACGTGACCCCACGTCGAATGATAAATTTAGCACTCAATTGGTGGGTGTGACATGACCCATCTCAACTAACGGGACTAAAAACTCATGATTGCACTTTTTCAAACTCCTGCAGCGACTGTGGTTTGACATTTCTTCTTGGCACTACGAGACTTTTTGAAACTTCCGTAGTGCCCTTCTATTTTTTCATTGGTGCTATAGGAATTTTTGAAACTTTCATAGTGCCCTTAGTTCTTCGTTTTCATTGGTGCTATAGGAATTTTTGAAACTTTTGCAGCGCCCTTAGTTTTGTTTTTTCATTGGCGTTATGAGAGTGGGTATTTCATACATCAATTCTTGGGGAGGAGTAGGCGATAGGTTTTTATTTTGGATTCATATTACCAGGGGAAGTACCTTGAACTTATTATAGGATTTTAAATCGAGAGGACTAAGACCTGTGACTCAACTTTAGAAAAAATCACCCCATTTTGAAATGTGGTGGCACTTTACTTCAAAATAAAAAATAAAAACCTAACCTATACTAACTAAGGGAGCTGATGATCACCATGAGTTAGGAGATCATACCCTTTTGCATGCTCAAGTGTTAACATTGGCTCCAACTGGGGATGCTACTCTCCTTGTGAGGTAGCAAATAATGGTATACCAATGCCCCACTCCATTGGGATTTATTTGAAAAATAATAAAAAAATAAAAATAAAAACTCTGCTTCGACTCAAACTAGGTGGAATGGAAAACAAAAACTTCGAAAGACAAAATAGATACTTTACAATGAAATTGGATCAATGAAAATTCCTTTACTTGATATAAGGCTTCAAGAACTGTCCATTCACCGATCCTCCACCTACTGGTTCCCCATCCTGATTTTTCAGAATGAAAGCATTGCTTCCATGGTAAGAAACAATTGTATATGGACCTTTCCACAAGTGATCAAACTTTTTAGAATTTCCTTCATTCTTGGCGTCCCATTTTAATATCAAAATTTCGACCTGAAAGTCATCAACCTTGGCCCTCTTGTCAAAAAAAAATTTCACCTTTTCCTGAAACAACATGGTTTCATCACATACCTTTTCTCTTTTCTCTTGCACCTCTATCAGTTGGTTAATTATTCTATGCATAGGATCTGGCTCTTCTTCTTGTTCCTGCAACAATCTCATCACTGGTAGCCTCAGAGAAGGGGGAGAAACAACCTATGTTCCGTATACAAGTTGAAATGGCAAAGTCCCAATGGATCTTTTAGTGGTGATTATGTCTTCCTAGAGTGCAAAGATTAGCTTAGCGTCCCATGCTTTCTTGTTTTCCTACATCATCTTTTTATTATCATGTCCAAACTCGTGTTCGATGACCAGCCAACCCATTTCCCCAAGGGTAATAGGATGTAGAGTGGCCCAAGATTATGTGATAATCATGAAAGAAGCTGATCATCTTCTTGGACTTAAAATTCTGAGCATTATGGGTTATAATTTTCCTTGGGCAACCAAATATGGACATGATGTTTTCTTCAAAGAATTTTATGATAATAGTATATGTTGCCTTCCTGGTTGGCACAACTTCAATCCACTTGGAGAAGTAATATTTGGAAATCAATATCCACCTATGCTGTCTAGAAGAAGTTGGATTGATCTCTTTGATGAAATCTAAGCCCCACCACTGGAAGAGAGTTTTTACCGAAATGGGATTTAGGGGCAAGGGAAACAAATTCATTTTTCCATCAAATATTTGGCATTCATGACAGGTAGCTACCTCCTTATACACATCAATAAAAATTATTGGCCAAGAAAACCGGCTCTAAGGATTTTATTCATTGTGGCCTTCCAATATTGGTGCCCCCCACAGACCCCCTGATGAAACTCCTTCAATGCTATCTTGGCTTCAACCTCCAAGAGGAAATTTAGCAATACTCCCCCTGGGTCTTTCTAGTACAAGTATCCACTCATAATACATAATTTTGCATCCTTTATCTTTACTGATATAGCTATGATTTTAATCATTTCTGGTGGGGCTTGCAAATTCTGTAAAACATACACAATGTCACTATACCATGAGGATGAGGAGAATTCTTCTAATACTTGTAATGGTGATTCTTGGGCTGCATTGTCTGGTATATTTGAGATGAGATTTATCCTCAGGGAATCACAATTTTTCTCAGACATCAATTTTTCCAGTCCCTGTCCTTTGATAAGATTCATAGGTTTGATCTCCAGATCATACTCCAAAAGAGAAGCTATCCAATTTCCCCTTCGGGCTTCAGGATCAGGATGCGTCAAAATATCTTTCATTGCGGCATTTAGAACAAAAGCAATGGTATGGGAATGTAAAATATAGACCCTAAAATATTTCAATGATTTGACCATATCATAGGCATGTTTTTCCATAATGTTGTGTTTTAATTCATCCTCTCTTAAATATCTGCTAAAAAAATCTATTGGTTGTTCAAAACCCTCCTGGTTTTTCTGCAAAAGGACTCCAGCTATAGAATTCTCGGAAGCAAAGGAAAACATCAGGAAGTCTTTGTAAAAATCAGGGCTGACTAGTGTTGGTGCTTCAACTATAGCCCTTTTGATGTCATCGAAAGATTTTTTAGCTTCACTTGTCCACTTGATCTGGCTATCTTTCTTTAGGATGTTGGTGATAAGCTTCATGGTCTCTGCAAATTTTGGGATGAATCTCCTTAAAAAGTTGACTCTCCCCAAGAATGACTGGACTTCCTTCTTGCTCCCAGGTAATTCAATTTTCTGAATTGCTACAACTCTGTCTGGGTCTATTTTAGTGTCGTCTTTTGATATTATATGCCCCAATAGTTTACCCTCATGCATCACAAAATTTGACTTTTTAGGGTTTAGGGAAATTCCAAACTTCCGACATTTAAAGAAAACCTGTTGCAAATGATTTAAATGATCCCTATCAGATTTTGAAAACATTGTAATGTCATCTTGACCTTCTGGATGTACCTTAACCTAATTCTATCATGAAAAACCATCCATCATGGACATCCTTTCTGCCCCAACCTTCTTATGAAAAATATGATCCATCTTCAGAAGAGGTTAATTATCCTTGAACGATACCCTGTTCAGGTTTCTGAAGTATACACACAACCTAATTTCTCCACTCTTCTTTTTGATAGGAACCAATTGGATACCCAGTGGGAGAGCCTCAGAGACACTATGTTCTTGGTCTCAAAGAGTCTCTTTACTTATTTTTCAATGAGGGGGAGGAGCATAGGTTTTATCCTTTTGAGATTTTTTTTGAAGGGATTTTCATCTTTCTTCAAGGGGATGGTATGTTGACTAATGGATGTGTCATACTCCTTCAGGTACTTATAGCTCCAAGTGAACACATATGAAAATTTTCTCATCAACTCAATATATTTACCTCTATTTTATGGAGTGAGAGACCTAGACAACTTGATCATTTTTTGGTTTTTCCTCTGTCCTTCACCTCACTGTCAATTGGAGTGACTTTGGTATTTTTTCACTACATCGTTATCATCAAACCGTTTTTATGAAGGCACCAGTCCTATTATAGGTCAAATCTGCACTTCTCCATCCGTGATTACATTGCTCTTTTGATCACACAAAAGGACACTATGGATTGAAGAGTTAGGTTGACCTGGATGACTTACTACTGGAACTACACTCTTTAGCTGAAAATATTACTGTTTCTACTGATTTCACAACATGTGCACTACTATTGGTATAGTAAACCAATGTTCTAAACGCTGCTTTGCTCATGGACAACCAGCGCACACCTTAAAAAAGTTGCAAACACTTGTTGTAAAGCACAAAAGTTTCATATTGTGCGCTACTATGGTTGTATGAAACCCGCGCACATCTTAAGATGGAGTAAAAAAATATATTAAGATTACGAATTGGGATTAGTTGAAGTTGAATCTATAACTTCCCCAACCTCCTAATTCAACTACCTCAATTCCAACTACCTACCTTGTCCCATAAATACAAGGAGGATCAATGAGAGAGGGACCTAGAAGGAATGCTTTAACTGCTGTTACGCTGGAGGAGTTCCCAAGTCATTGTGAAGAGCAGGAGCCCAGGACTCGGTTGCAGAAGCATCTAGACAGATCAGGTATATCTGTACTAATTTATGTTTCTTTGACATTAAAAAGGTGGAAATACCCTTCCCGTCCCAAATTGAATATCTACTAGAATGTATGTTCATTTGGTTTAATATCTGATTTTAGTTGATGTTTAATTGCTTTCAATTTCATCATATTTATTGTAGTCAAGATACGCTGAGGAAGGTTTACTTTGTGTTGCAGGTTCATCATAGTAGAAGATAAAGTGAAAGCTAGGACCAACCATCGATAAAAGGTACTTCTTTCGATATCTCAATCTCTTTCCATTTGTAGTAACTAAATGCAATACAATGAATGTATTTACCTGTCACCCCACCCAAGTTGGTATTGTCTTCTCCTCACTATAAGGTACTTTTCCTGCACAATAGACTGGCGACTTTGCTGTGGAGTAATCAATTGTTTTTATGCTCTAGGAGACCTTGTTAGGTTTTTCTTCCAGTCTATTTGTTCTCTGAGAGGTCTTATAGGTCATTGTTGCATGTTCTTTCTATCTAGACTCATCTTAGTCCACTGCTACAAAGCCTTTTTGTTTGCTTCTAAGCCTTGTGCACTGGTTTACCCTACTTACAGTAGCGCATTTTATCTGATGAATGTTGCTTTGTCCACTACACAGTAGCGCATCTTTCCTAGTGTGCGTTGGTTTCTGTACTACACAGTAGTGCATTTTCCTGTAACTTTCAGTTCTTTGTTAGGGTTTGATTTCTAGTTGTTTGGGTTCACTTCCAGCCTTTTGCTTTGCTTCCATGTCTGACCCTTGATACTTGTATGTCTCTTTTGAGTCTTGTTTGCCTCTCTGAAGTCCCTTAGTTTTCCTTTACTTTCTTGAGTACTTGTTTAAGGTGTCTTTACTATTTTTAACCCTTTTGAAGGATATGCACTACTCTCTATTAGAGATAGATGCACATTTCTTTCCCTAGATGCTTGTTGCAGTCATATAGGCCTGCGTTCTTAACGTTTGTTGTCTGTGGAAACATTAACACGCTTTTACTGTGTCTTGTACTTTTGTTTAGGGTTTGACCCCAAGTTTGATTCCTTAGGGTGGCTTTGAAAGTTTGTTTGGTCTAGATACTTTCTGTTTATCTTTTCATTTCAGTCTGAGCGAGTTAAAGCTTTCTAGTTTGCTTTTCTTTTGAGTTTGTGTGTTGGTAAGGTCATTTTTTGGTTTGCTTACCTATTCCTTTGTTTGGTGAGTGTTTTCTTAGGGTTTTGGTTCTTTGGAGTAGCCTTTTAGGTTTGTCTTTCCATTTAGGCATCTCTTTTCCTTGCATCTTTTATACTTTGTTCCAAGCTTAGATTTTTTTTCTTTGGAAACAACTCGGTAGGTGGACTCTTTCTCAAGTATTTTTTATTTGATTGTTTTGAGCCATTAGGTGGTTTGTCTTACTCACACTTTGCGTTAGGTCTTACTTGCTCCTTTCCAAGCCCTTTTTCTTTTGCAATTATCAGAAAAGACAAAAATTGAATTCGGTAGCTTAATAGTAAGATTTATCATTGTTTTGAAGTAGCATAGTTTGATTTGCTTTGAAATTTAAAAGAAAATTAAAAATAAATTTGATTTAGGATTTCCTAGTTTCAGTTTTTTGAAAGAATATAAATGAAAAGAAAATAGTCATTTGTGAATTTGAATGCATTATTTCTTTACGCACTTTGCTTTCTGTCGAAACCATTCCACACAATGCACTGCCCTTATTGAGTAAAAAGTAGCCCTTAAAAATAAATCTTAATAAAATTAACTAGCAACTTTTTTCTTTTTAGGTATACACATCATCAACTAGCTTAGGCTAGGATTTCGGGTTTAAATCACCTTAAACCACCTGAAATCGGCTTCATTACTCAACAATCATAGTACAACTATCTATTAGGTAAATCCACCTCTATCAAATTATCCTGGGAACGTTCTACTCAAATCAGAGTTAAGCATGAGTCCATGGGCGATTGGAATTGTTGAGGATACCCCCTCACTTTCCCATCAACCATAAACCAGAGTTGACTCACATACGGGGGTCCACTAGTGCTTTTTAAAGTGCTTTTGGATTTCAGGCTCTACTACCCTGCCCATGCATTTCGACTAGGCCGACGACTGTTCCCCCAGGTTCTTTCGTATTGGTGGTATCCTTAGTATCATAACCCTAGGGCTCTACAAAGGTAGAGTGGAAGGATATTCTCACTCCACCTCGGACAGACATGGAAGGTAACCCTTTGGCAGTAATCTCGGGAGGGCGGTTTGGTGATTCAAACACTTGCACACAGAGAACCTCCATTGGATGCCACATAACTGATCGTCGGTACTCTATTAGTCTGTTCTGGGCCCTAATCATCCCAGACTTACTTTTGAGAGTATTTGCCATTATTTTGTTGAATATTGTAACTTCAAAGAATATTATAATTATACTTTATTATTCTGGAGATGTTTCATCCCTCCGAGGTAACCCTATTATGTATCCGGAGATGTTTATTCCTCCGAGGATTTGTATTAACTAGGGTTATTAGACCCACCATGTGGGGGTCGGCCCTGTGGTTATATTTTTGGGGTTATTAGTCTTCTCCAGGAGAGGTCAGCCCCATAAGGTCTTTTAGTCAGTTGGGAGTCAGTATAAATAAGTGAGGTGAACTCCTCATTAGATCATTCACTCACTTGTGGAAGAGTGCGCACTTGTCTGGGAGATCTGCTAAGGAGACAAAGAAGGAGGGAGCACATCTTGTATTTTGGTTGATCATCTTATTGAGGAAAGCTTTGCTGGGTTTTCTACCCCATGAGGGTTTCCCAGGGTATATTCTGTGTCTATCTTGTGATTGTGTTTCTTTCAGTGATCTTGCTAGTCTATTTGGTTAAAAATTAACAAGGTATCAGAGCTAGACTGAATAGGACATCTTTCACAAGGTAAGAATACCTCTCTCTCTCTCTCTCCGGTGAAGTTAGGGTTTCAGCCCAAAGTTGGTATTATTGAATTTTGGTTGCATGGCTGGATAGCCCTTTTCAACACCTTTCTTTTGAGCCCTAGATCGAACTTTTTGGTTGGGTAGAACTCCGGGAAATCCAAACACTAATTCTACCAAAAGTGCGATAAGTCAGATTTTGGTTTCAGAAAAAAGTTTGCATTTTTGATTTCTGATTACATGGCTGGATAGCCCTTCTCAAGACCATTCTTTTGAGCCCTAGATAGAACCTTTTGGTTGAGTATAACTTTGGGAAAGTCAAACCCTAATTCTACCAAAAGTGCGATAAAATTCTCTTCCAGATTCCAGAAAAGTGAAAAATAACTTTTCAGGTAAGTCTGCTCTGTCTCTTGGACTCCCCCAAGAGAAGATGGCTCCAAACACTAAGCTTGAAGACAAGCTAGAAGGTATAGAAAATTTCCGGGCTTGGAAATACAGAATTGGTCTCATCCTTGAAGAGAATGATCTTGCTCATTATATCAAGGAAGAAGTTGCAGAACCAGAAGGAGATGAAGCCAAAGAAAAACACAGGAAGGATCTAATTAGGGCAAAGAGAATCATAGATGATTCTATTAAAGACCACTTGATTCCCCAAGTGGCCTCCAAGAAGACTCCAAAAGAAATGTATGATGCCCTAGGAAGAATGTATGAAGGAAAGAACATCAATAGGAAGATGAACCTAAGGTCTCAGTTGAAGAGTACCAAGATGCACAAAGGAGAATCTATTCAAGACTATTTCTCAAGGGTCTCTCTAATCAAGGAGCAATTAGATGCTATTGGTGACACTCTTGTTGAAGATGAACTTGTGATGACTGCCCTAAATGGTCTCACTAGATCTTGGGAATCCTTCATACAAACCATGTGTGACAGAAAAGAAAGCATGAAGTTTGATGTAGTATGGGAAGATTGTGTTCAAGAAGAGGCTAGGGTTGCCAACAGAGAAGCTCTTCTCAAAGAAGATGACTAAGCTTTGGCCACCCACACCAAAAGAGGAAAGAGAGGCCACTTCAAGAAAGTAAACTACAAAAGGTCTCAACCCTCTCATAGACTCAAAAGGAAAGGAGGAGACATCTCCACAGTCCAATGTTTCAATTGTCTTAAGCTAGGACACTATGCTAGAGACTGTACCCTACCAGAGAAGAAGAAGAAAAGGTTTGTTCACAAAATACATCATGCTCATATGGCAGAAGATGGCAGTGAAGAAGAAGAAGAATAAGAAGAAGAAGTGGAGGAAAGGCCTCAAAAGAAAAGATCTAAAGTAAAGAAAGAAGATCCAGAAGAATATGTACTATTTTCTGCTCTCTCTGGATCTGTGTCTCCTGGTGAAGGCACTTGGCTCATTGACAGTGGTGCTTCAAAGCACATGACAGGTCATAAGGAAACTCTCTCCAGGATTGAAGAAAAGTCTTCACCCCAAAAAGTATCTTTAGGAGATGATTATCAATATCCCATCAAGGGAATTGGTGAAGCAAGCTACAAGCTTGATTCGGGAACACCATTAAAGATGAAAGAAATTTTATATGTCCCAGGTTTAAAGAAGAATCTACTCTCTATCTCAGCACTAGACAAGAAAGGTTTTAGAGTAGCCTTCATAGATGGACAAGTACTCATGTGGTCCAAAGGAAAATCAATCAAAGATGCAATTGCCATTGGTGAAGAAGAAGGAGGACTTTATAAACTCAAGGGTCATCCAGAATCTGCCCTTGCTCATGAAGTTTCTAGTCCCAGTGAGCTATGGCATAGAAGACTAGCTCACATCAACTATAAAGCTTTACCCTATGTAAGTAAGATGGTTATAGGTTTGCCAGACTTGAAGGCTGATCATGATGGCTCATGTAAAGGATGTAAGAAAGGGAAGAATATCAAGAATCCCTTTCCGAAAAGTGAAACAAAGACTAAGAACAATCTAGAACTAATACACTCAGATGTATGTGGACCTATGCCTACCACATCTCTAAGTGGGTTTGAATACTATCTCTCATTCATTGATGACTATTCAAGAAAAACTTGGATATACTTCCTAAAGGGTAAGAATGAAGTCTTTGGAAAATTCAAAGAGTTCAAGGCTCTAATAGAAAACCTCTCAGACAAGAAAATCAAGATTCTCAGAACAGATAATGGCGGAGAATATACTTCAAAGGAATTTGAAGATTTTTGTAAAGAAGCTGGAATTAAGAGGGAACTAACCACTCCCTACAATCCCCAACAAAATGGGGTAGCTGAGAGGAAAAATAGAACTATCATGGAGGCTGTAAAGACTATGATACATGATCAAGACCTTCCCATGTATCTATGGGCTGAAGCAGCCAAGACAGTAGTATATGTACAAAATAGACTATCTCATAGTGCTCTTGATTTCAAAACTCCAGAAGAAGTCTTTACAGGAAAGAAGCCTGGGGTAAGTCATCTTAAAATATTTGGGTGTCCTGTGTACATCCACATTCCAAAAGAAAAGAGATCCAAGTTGGATCCCTCAAGAAAGAAGGGAATGTTTGTTGGTTATTGTGAAACTTCCAAAGCCTTCAGAATTTACATACTAGGTTTCCATCATATAGAAATAAGTAGAGATGTAACCTTTGATGAGGAAGCAGCTCTCAAGAAATCCAGAAAGTGTCAACTTGAAGAAATTTATGAAGAAGATTCATCTCCCAGAATCTCAGAGACTGTTCACATCCCTGAAGAGGACACACCAGAGGATCATGACATGCTGGAACCACAAGAACCCCCTGTTGCAGAATTATCTAGGAAAAGAAGACCAGCATGGGCTAGACATATTATTCAAGGAGCTGAAAGATATGGTGCTCCTGAAGGCTCCACTAGAGAAAGGAAGAAACCAAAGCTAGTTTCCAACTATATGGCCTTGATGTGTGATCTTGTGGATCAACTACCTACTAGCTATGAAGAGGCAGCTCATAATAAAGAATGGGTAGAAGCAATGACAGAAGAATATCAGTCAATAATGAAAAATGATGTTTGGGATATAGTTCCCAAACCAAAAGATAAAAGTGTGGTTTCTTCCAAATGGATCTTCAAAATAAAACATGCTGCGGATGGAAGCATTGAAAAATACAAAGCAAGATTTGTAGCCAGAGGATTCTCTCAGAAGGAGGGAATTGACTATGAAGAAACATTTGCACCAGTTGCTAGGTACACTTCAATTAGAACTATCATGGCTCTTGCATCCATGATGAAGTGGAAATTACACCAAATGGATGTTAAGACAGCTTTTCTGAATGGTGTAATTGAAGAAGAAGTATACATAGAGCAACCACAAGGGTTTGAGGTTAATGACAGAAGGACTCATGTATGCAAACTGAAAAAGGCTTTATATGGGTTAAAACAAGCTCCCAGGGCTTGGTACGGAAGGATTGACATTTTCCTAACTAGCATGGGCTTTACCCAAAGTAAGGCTGACCCAAACCTTTATCTCAAAGTGATGGATGATGAACCAGTTATACTATTGTTATCTGTAGATGATCTATTTCTAACTAGAAATGAGAAACAAATTATTGAAAGCAAGAAGAAGCTTTCTTCAGAATTCGAGATGACAGATCTCGGTTTAATGCACTACTTCTTAGGCTTAGAGGTTTGGCAAGAACCAAGAGGAATCTTTCTAAATCAAGGTAAATATGCTGTGGAGATCCTGAAAAGATTTGACATGTTGGAGTGCAAACCCATGGCCACTCCCATGGACTCCAACCTAAAGATTTTAGTCAATGACTCATCAGATTTAGTGGACCTAACTTTATATAGACAAATTATTGGGTCACTAATGTATTTGACAAATACTAGGCCAGATATATGCTTTGCTGTAAATACCCTAAGTCAGTATCTAGTAGAACCTAGAAAGGTTCATCTAATAGCTGCAAAGCATGTAATGAGGTACTTAAAAGGTACATTAGATTTTGGCCTACTCTATCACGGAAGTCATGAACTTAAGTTGCATGGTTACTCAGACTCTGATTGGGCAGGCAGTGTCTCAGATAGAAAAAGTACTTCAAGTGGATGTTATAGCCTTGGATCTGCCATGATTTCTTGGTTCAGCAAGAAACAATCTAGTGTGGCCCTCAGCTCTGCTGAGGTAGAATATATAGCTGCTTGCTCTGCCAGCTGTGAAGCAATATGGCTTCGGAAACTGCTATCTGGAGTGTTTGACTTAGAAATGGATCCCACTATGATTATGTGTGATAATCAAAGCTGCATCAAGATGACATAAAATCCTGTGTTCCATGATAAGTCAAAACACATAGAGATCCGATACTTCTATATTTGAGATATGGTGTAGAGAGGAGCTATCAAGCTTGAGTATGTGAGCACTGAAGATCAAATTGTTGATATCCTGACCAAACCACTGTCTCGTGTGAAATTTGAATACTTTTGAGACAAGCTTGGTGTAGTTCAAAAGGACCCTCCTAGAAAGGGGGAGTAGCATGATCCCTGATGACAAGCAAGTCTCATCATTAATGAGACTTCATCTAGTCACTTAGAAATAGTTAGATTTAGGACTACTATATTTAGAATACTTAGTTTTACTTATACATGCTTTTGATGATAGATGTATTAGTGAGAATACATGCTAGATGTATACATGCTTTTGATGATAGATGTATTAGTGAGAATACATGCTAGATGTATACATGCTTTTGATGATAGATGTATTAGTGAGAATACATGCTAGATGTATACATGATTTTGATGATAGATGTATTCATGAGAATACATGCTAGATGTATACATGCTTTTGATGATAGATGTATTAGTGAGAATACATGTTTTTGATGATAGATGTATACATGCCTTTGATGTTAGATGTATTAGTGAGAATACATGCTTTTGATGATAGATGTATACATGCCTTTGATGTTAGATGTATTAGTGAGAATACATGCTTTTGATGATAGATGTATACATGCCTTTGATGTTAGATGTATTAGTGAGAATACATGCTTTTGATGATATATGTATACATGCCTTTGATGTTAGATGTATTAGTGAGAATACATGCTTTTGATGATAGATGTATACATGCCTTTGATGCCAGATGTATTAGTGAGAATACATGCTTTTGATGATGGATGTATACATGCTTTTGATGTTGGATACATGCTTTTGATGTATGATGTATACATACTGTTGATGATGATACATGTATTGATTAATGTACTTGTATGGATGAGGATACTTGTACTTGTATTGATGAGAATACATGTGGGGATTGTATCATCCTTGAACACTTGTTCTAAAATGAGTCGTAGAAAGAGGTCTCCAAGAAAGAAGAGGGATTGTATCATCCCTGGACTTCGGTTCCTAAAGAGAGCCGTAGACGTGAGGTCTCCGAGAATGAAGTCCTTAGTGGACAGTTGAGGGGATTGGATCATCCCTGGACTTTCAGTCCTAAAGAGAGCCGTAGACGTGAGGTCTCCGAGAATGAAGTCCTTAGTGGACAGTTGAGGGGATTGGATCATCCCTGGACTTTCAATCCTAAAGAGAGTCGTAGACGTGAGGTCTCCGATAATGAAGTCCTGAATGAACAGGTAGGGGATTGCATCGTCCCCGGACTGAGGTCCCAGAATAGAGCCGTAGACTGGGTCTCCGATAATGAAGTCCTGAATGAACAGGCAGGGGATTGCATCGTCCCCGGACTGAGGTCCCATAATAGAGCCGTAGACTGGGTCTCCGATAATGAAGTCCTGAATGAACAGGCAGGGGATTGCATCGTCCCCGGACTGAGGTCCCAGAATAGAGTCGTAGATTGGGTCTCCGATAATGAAGTACTGAATGAACAGGCAGGGGATTGCATCGTCCCCGGACTAAGGTCCCAGAATAGAGCCGTAGACTGGGTCTCCGAAAATGAAGTCCTGAATGAACAGGCAGGGGATTGCATCATCCCCGGACTGAGGTCCCAGAATTGATCCATAGATTGATGTCTCCGAGAACTGAAGATTGGATTGTATCATCCATGGACCTATGTCCTAAAGGGAGCAGGATTGATCATCCTAGGAACATGATCGTATGATGACGATGCTGATGATCGTGTGATGACGATGATGATGATTATGTGATGACGATGCTGATGATCGTGTGATGACGATGCTGATGATCGTGTGATGACGATGCTGATGATTGTGTGATGACGATGCTGATGATCGTGTGATGACGATGTTGATGATCGTGCGATGACAATGTTGATGATCGTGCGATGACGATGCTGATGATCGTGTGATAACGATGCTGATGATCGTGTGATGACGATGTTGATGATCGTGTGATGACGATGCTGATGATCGTGTGATGACGATGTTGATGATCGTATATGCTGATGATCATGTGATGACGATGCTGATGACGATGCTGATGATCGTGTGATGACGATGTTGCTGATAATGTGATGACGATGTTGCTGATCGTGTGATGACGATGTCGATGATCGTGATGTCGATGTTGATGTTGATATTGATATACCAATAACTGTTTGAGTTACTGATGAAGACAAATTGAAGAAAGCTTCCAATGATTTATAGATGTGTCATGTATAGTGACTCCTTGCTCCTGCAGATGCTGTTATAATATCCTTCTCGTTAAGGGGGAGTGTTGAATATTGTAACTTCAAAGAATATTATAATTATACTTTATTATTCCGGAGATGTTTCATCCCTCCGAGGTAACCCTATTATGTATCCGGAGATGTTTATTCCTCCGAGGGTTTGTATCAACTAGGGTTATTAGACCCACCATGTGGGGGTCGGCCCTGTGGTTATATTTTTGGGGTTATTAGTCTTCTCCAGGAGAGGTCGGCCCCATAAGGTCTTTTAGTCAGTTGGGAGTCAGTATAAATAAGTGAGGTGAACTCCTCATTAGATCATTCACTCACTTGTGGAAGAGTGCACACTTGTCTGGGAGATCTGCTAAGGAGACAAAGAAGGAGGGAGCACATCTTGTATTTTGGTTGATCATCTTATTGAGGAAAGCTTTGCTGGGTTTTCTACCCCATGAGTGTTTCCCAAGGTATATTCTGTGTCTATCTTGTGATTGTGTTTCTTTCAGTGATCTTGCTAGTCTATTTTGTTAAAACTTAACATATTTTCCTGGTTTGATCACCTAGGAATTTTTTAGTGGTATGTTGTTTGTTCCTTAGTCATAATGGCCACTACGTTTTTTCACTTAGTTTATTTTTATATAGTTGTGGAGGACCAACATATTTGTAGGTCTCAGAGGTTGCAAAACCTTCCCCCACTCACTATGGAGCCTCCACCACCACTGTGACACCGGAGGACAGATTCCCGTGGTTCTTTTGAACTTACGGGCAAAATAGAGGTTCTTAGAGAACCACAACCCAGAACCCGGGATTGACAAGTCTTTGATACTATCGAGGTTCAGGACCTTACTTATAGAGAGTTCAATACTCCTTTCAACCCTCCTCTTACTGGACCCAACGATCCACTTCTAGTACCTGTAGGATTTCAACAACCTGAGTACAGTGCGTACTTGTTTACACCTGGTTACACCATGACTAACCCAGGAGATGAGAAGGGAGTTCCTCAAACTCCCACAACTTCTATGGCTACAAGGATTGTTAATCCTTCTTTCACAAACACTACCGCACCGAGTTCATCGCAAGCTGCTTCTACTTCGACTCCGTCCTTTAGTTTTAATGCTGGTACTCTAGGCATGCTGAGTTCAGTAGCTTCGACATCTACCTCAGTTTCCACCCCTACTTTTGGACCGAATAATGTCCCTTTGACAGGGAGACCTGCAGTGAATTTCACTAAGCCTCCTGTTACACAACAGTTCCAGGGTGTGACTCAAGCTATTGCTTCCACTTTTGTTGTTGGATTGATCCCTTCTGCGTCTATGCCTATTATGGGTACGATGACAGCACCGTCTATTACTACTACGCCTGGCTTTAACCCCTATGCAGGTTACAATGTTAATCCATCAAATATACCTGTAGGGAGTATCCCTTTCTCTTTGTTTGTTGGAGGAGGGGGTAATTTTATTAATCCACAATACAGTGGGAACACCCAGCTGCAATGGACCACTGTCCCGGGAAGTAATCCGCTTTCTTTTGGGTGGAGCAATTTTAATGCATGCACTTCACAACCGATGGCTGGGAACAACTCCAACCAATAGTACATGAATCAGGTAGTGGGAAATACCCAATACCAGGTTTTGGTCTATCAAAGGCCATTGGCATGACCGCGTTTACCATTTCTGGCAACTTTTAACTTGCTAGATCTTTCAAAACTCACAAACGATCACGTGCGCCATGATCCTACATGGCCACCTGTTCCCATTAAGTTTCCCTCAAACATCCCAAAGTTTGAAGGTAAGACTGGTGAAGACCCCAGTGACCATGTCACAACTTTTCATCTCTGGTGCTCCTCGAATTCGCTGAATGATGACTCCATCAGGTTGAGGCTCTTTCAAAGAACCTTGACAAGTGTCACATCCAAATGGTATATTGAACTGCCGACAGCTGCTTATGGCACCTTTTGGGATCTAGCTACTTTTTTTCCGAACCACTTTCAACTTCCTATCCGGTACGATGTCGACACAGACCTTCTGTCCACCTTTTGATCGAACAAGGCCACTCATCTATCTGATCACATTCAGGAGTGGCGAAGGTGAAAGAGGCTTATTAAAGCTGACATCCCTCCTGCATTTTTATTAGAGTGGTGTCTTAAATCACTCCTTCCTTATATTTCTAAGGAAGGTGCAACTTCAGGGGTGTCCTCCGAAGAGGAAGCCATTTTGAGAACCCAACAGCTTGACTTGGTATATGCTCAGTATGGGCTCTTATATGAGGTTATTCCTGATGCACCGAAGTCTAACATTGACTTAGGTAAACCTAAACCTGGGCAACATGCTAATGGAATTGTGGGTTCAATAGACTTTGCAGCATTTGATTCCTTAACAAAGCAGGTTCACGCCTTGTCAGTCAAACAGTATGCTGTAGAAGCAACTTCAGTTGCATCCTCCCCTTCAACAATAGAATCTGTACAACAAGTATAGACAAATCAAAAGGGCCCTCGGTAGCCCAACAACAAAAGAAAGGGAAAGAAAGGGGAGGGAAACAAACAAAAGCCCAAGAACACACAAAATACCGAGGAGGGTAAAAGGGAAAAAAGGAAGGTCAAGTTCCCTTGCAAGCTATGCCAGGAGGACCACCTTACCCATCAATGCCCTCTAATGGAAGAAGCCCAGAAGCTGATCCGTGAAAAGAAACCCACTGTCTTAAAAGACCCTTTCCCTCATGGACAGAGTTCAGCTTCTGGCAGCTCTGGTGCTGGGGGCACTACTCGTGCCAACTAAGCTGATCAATCATTCATTAATACGGTTAATTCAGATGCTCTTTTGCAAATTCGAGCTAGAAATTATACCCCGGACCCGCAGCAGAAGGATGTTCTTGAGTCATCTATCCCTCTCCACATCGAGAGACCGGTGGATCCACTGCCTAAGATTCCAAAAGGTGTCTTCAAACGAGTTGTGCAAAACCCCAATGCAAGGGCTACCTTCAACTAAAATGTAGTTGAGGATTTATCCCAAACTCCCTATGCCATGTCCACTTTGGAGGTACTGCAAAGTTTCCCATTACAACGCAGTGCACTCCTCGCAGCAATTGGAAGTGTAGATTCATCCAACATGCTTGTCCGTTTTGATATGAAAGATATCAAGTTTCGGTTTCCCTATCACGTTGCTCTCCAGATAGAAGTCGTCCATGGTCCCATGCCCATTAGACGAGTTGTTGTAGATGAGGGTGCGTCTACGTGTGTAATGTCCATTTCTTGCTGGAAGGATTTAGGTGAACCTAAGTTAGCCCCCTCGAATACGGTACTTACCTCCTTTGATGGAAGATCTTTTCATCCACACGGAGTCTTACAATAATTTGATGTTGAACTTATGGGAAAACTAGTATCGGTAGAGGTTGAAGTTCTGGATGCTCCACTCGATTATAACTTTCTATTGGGTAGGAACTGGACATATGCCATGCAGGAAGTGTCATCAACCATTTTATGGATCATAATGTTCCCTCACGAAGGCAAGATCGTCACGGTCGATCAACTTTCGTTTTCCCGAAAAAACAACTAGACTTCTTCGGATTCAACAATCCTGTTGGTTGATCAGTCCTTCCCAATTACTGAGAGTTTGTGAGTAGGTATCTATGGGTCATTAATAGGCACTTTTGACCTACCTTCTCTTGTTCATTTCATTGGTTCTGAAGAATATTCTTCGTTTGATATTTTCACGGCTAATCCAATGACAGATCCGTGGATTCTCCCAACTGAATCAGAACCAGTTGTGCCTTTATCTGTTGCAGAGGTGGCTTACTTAGATTCACAACATGCCGCAACAGAACATATCATGACTCCGTTGGTCTCTACTGAGTCAGATATGGACTATGCTCCTGCATGGTCAGTGGACTCTATCCACTCTTTTGACTGTCTAGACACTATTCTATCCTCTAATGAGGAAATATTGGAAGCTATGATAGGCTTGGACTACCCTTGGGAACACATGCACCACAGGTTCTATTTTCTTCCCGAACTAGACAGGATAGAGAGAGGTGAGTTTTCTATGAGACCTGGTGGAAGTGTTGATTTATCCTCTATCCCTTCTACTTCGAAAACTGTTTATGCGGAAGGGAATATGGAAAATATATTGGGAACCATTGCAATCAACATTTCCATCAAACTTGTGGTCATGGAAAATATTTTCATTGGAGCAGCCTGTTCTCCTGAAGATATCATTCTGTATACCAATCTCTTTAAAGAATTATGCAACGTCTTTGCCTGGTCATATGAGGAGATGCCAAGAATTGACCCCACCATTATTGAGCATGTCATCACAACGTACCCCAACACTAAACCTATGAGACAGAAGCTTCATCTAGTTAACCCTCGAAAAGCTGCTGCCATCAAGGAAGAGGTAGAAAAGTTGCTCAAAGTTGGATTTATCTATCTAATAGCTATGACGGAATGGGTTTCAAATCTTGTTCTGGTAGACAAGAAGCAAGGTACCATTAGAGTCTGCACTGAATTTCGGGACCTAAATAAATCTTGTCCGAAAGACAATTACCCCATGCCATTCATGGATCAAATCATTGACGTGTGTGCGGGCCATGAGATGTTCTCATTCATGGATGGGTTTTCATGATATAATCAGATACAGTTCAAACCTGAAAACCAACACAAGACAACTTTTATTTGTCCCTGGGGCACCTTTGCCTATCAAAAGATTCCTTTCGGTTTGAAAAATGTTGTAGCTACCTTCCAACGAGCAATGAATTTTGCTTTTCACGACATCAAGCATGTAGTCAAACCTTACCTCGATGATCTTACAGCGTTATCTCGGAAGAGACGTGAGCATCCTGATCATTTAAGACTCGTGTTTGAAAGGTGCAGATACTACAAGATTCGATTGAATCCCAATAAATGTGTATTCTGCGTTGAATCTGGACGACTACTGGGTTTCATAGTATCCACTCGTGGAATAATGGTGGATCCATTGAAAGTTGAGGCGATTGTAAATCTACCTCCTCCTCGAACCCTGAGACAACTTCAAAGTCTACAGGGCATGTCCAACTTCTTGAGACTCTTTATCATTAACTGTGCCAAATTTACAAAAGGTTTCATGATACTGCTTAAACAAGACACCTACGTTTTGTGGGATGAGGGTGTTCAAGCATCATTTGAGGCCTTGAAAAAGGCATTACTATCAGCCCCCTTGTTAAGCCCGCCAGACTACACGAAGGATTTCCTCTTGTATCTGGCTGCATCAGTATACACAATAGGTATAGTACTGGTTCAGGAGGATGGCATGCTCTAGGAGCATGTCATTTATTATTTGTCATGCGCTCTGATAGCTCCCGAGATCAAGTATTCTCACGTAGAGAATTTGGCATTGGCTGATGTCTATGCGGTCCAAAGGCTACATCACTACATATTACTGTGTACCACCACTGTGGTTGCGGAGGTCAATCCTTTCCAATATGTTCTTACTCGACAAATAATCTGTGGGAAATTTAACAAATGGATTGTCATCTTGCAAGAATTTGACTTGGTTTTTCAGTCCACTAAGTCAAAGAAATCACTGGTGTTTGCCAAACTGATTTCAGAGTTTCCTAGTGACATAGTAGACGGTGAGGAAGAATCATCATTCCTGGATGAACATATATTTCTCATTGCATCCTCTGACCTATGGTAGGGGGATATCCTAGTATATCTCCATACTTTGAGGTGTCCTACCACTTTCTCTAATGATGAACGACGCAAACTTAAGAGCCATGCAAAGAATTACCTCATCATTTATGACACTTTGTATAGACATGGGGTAGATTCCATCTTACGCTATTGTTTAACCCTGGAGGAAGCATAATTAGTATTGAATGATGCCCATAGTGGAGCTTGTGTGGGTCATCTTTATGGGTTGGCAATAGCCCAGAAAATACTGTGTGCAGGTTATTTTTGGCCCACAATCTTCAAATATTGTGTGGAAGTTGTGAAACGTTGCCAGAGATGTCAGTTTTTCACCAAGAAGATGCAAGCACACCTAGCTCCTCTCTATCTTGTAATAACAACATGCCCCTTCACCAAATGGGGGGTTGATTTTATGAATTGTAATCCAGTTTCGGCTGGAGGCCATCATCATATAATTGTTGTCGTCGACTACTTCACCAAGTGGGCCGAGGTAATGCCTACTGTTAAGGAGGATGGGGAAATGATTGCTTATTTCATTTTCAAACAGATCATTGCAAGATTTGGTATACCCAAAGAGATTGTGACTGATCACGGTCATCATTTTCAGAACAACATGATGAATGATCTATACACTATGTTAGGTTTTCGACAAGAGCATTCGTCTTCATTTTAACCACAGGAGAATGGTCAGGTCGAAGCAGTCAATAAAAATTTGAAGACCATACTACAAAGGAATGTTAATTCCAGTAGAAATAACTGGCACATTATGTTGTATCCTTCTCTTTGGGACTACCGAGCCAATGTAAAGACTGCTACCGGGTTCTCTCCCTTCCAACTGGTACATGGGATAGAGGTAGTCATTCTGGTTGAGTGCGAGATTCCTTCATTGAAGTTGGCTATCCAAGTTTTACCTAACACTTCAGTCTTGGAAGAACATTTGCTGCATTTAAAAAATTTGGATGAGCAACACTGCGACGCGCTCACAGCAAATGAAGCACATAAGAACCAAGTCAAGGGACAGTACGATAAGTCTGTGAGACCTAGGGTGTTTCTCGAAGGAGACCTTGTTCTGCACTAGGATCAGGACATGGAACCTTTAGGGGCTGGCAAGTTTAATCCCACGTGGATTGGTCCCTACATAGTTTCTAAGATGTTGAAGAAAGGTGCATACAAGTTAACAGACTATGAAGGTAATAAGTTGTCGGATCCTAGAAATGGGCTCTACCTGAAGAAGTACTACGCTTAGGCATCTATGCTTTTTCATGTATTATAGTTGTATATTTTGTAGAGTTAGTTTTTGTTTACGGTTGTGTTGTTGCCACAACATCCCCCCAAAATTTTGAAAAATATTGGGACCCCTCCTCCTACACTTTTGTATTGATTTCTTTCTCTTTGTTTTTGAAGGTTATCCTGCTCTAAATCTAGAAAAACTTTAACACTTGTTTCCCAAAGAATTTTTCTAAAATTTTTTCTAAGGCAAAGTCACCTTTAGCCTTCGGCGCAATTTTTAACCATAAGTCTCCCGCATTCAATGCAAGTTTAAACCATAAGTCCTCCACCTTTGGGTGCAAATCTTAAACCAAACCTTACTTTTCGACGAAAGTATTAACTGTAATTTGACCATTGTTTTTTGATCCTCCCTCATGCAACTTTTAGATTTAAGCTGCCCACTTATCACGCAAAGTCTAAAATACCTTGGCCGCTTTAGGCGCACTTCAAGAGCTTATTTTGGTCGCTTTAGGCGCACTTCAAGAGCTTATTTTGGCCGCTTTTGGTGCAATTGCCTAGCATTATTTTGGCCGCCTTCGGCACAGAGTTTAACTTCATAAAGGATGTCGGCATAAGAATCTTCTAAGTCTTTGAAACTCTTTGGTGCATGGCTTAGCCTTAAAATCGTCGATGGGTGGATTTTTATGACCACTCTTCCAAAGATTTTTGTTTGTTTTTTTTTTACTAAGGCAAAACCACCTTTAGCATTAAGCATATTTTTTAGTGACAACTTTTGCGACATAAGTGCAAATGTTAAAATTAATCCTCGCGCTGCGGTGCAGCTTCTAATGATATTTTTTCTGACCTTTTGCGAACCATCCAGCACAAGTCTTGATGATTTTTTCTCTGCTATGGCGCATAAGTGAGGCAAAAAAAAAATCACCGCTACATTCACGATCCTGTTCACTTGGTCGTTGGCGCATCTTTTGGGCGCAGGTCCTAGTGAAAATTTCCACACCACGATCGCAAGCGCTACGATTAATAATGCCGTCACACCGTTTATCTCAAACCATTGCAAGGTTTAAAATTAATCATCATGCTGCAGTGCAGCTTCTAACGATATTTTTGTCGACCGTTTGCGACCCGTCCAGCGCAAGTCTTGGTGATTTTTTCCCTGACTATGGCGCATAAGTTAGCCTTAAAATCGTCGTTGTTGTGCCACTCCCAATCATAAAATGTCGCCGATAATCTTTAAGCCCATGGGCTTGACCCTTGATCGTGGGTTTTTTAATCATAAGCTTTCGTCCATTGCGCATCAGTTAATGCTTTTTTCCCCGCCATAGCATAGCCCGCCCTTTTGGGTTTGAGTGCTCCTCCTATATATTCGCGTAGGGCGGGATTATCAACCACATTTCCACTTTGAGCTCCGTGCATATAAAATTGGCTAGCCTGTGGCCCAGGAGACATAAATGTGTCCCTTTTAAATACAATGAGGCTTGAGGTGTGCAAATATTCATTTAAAGTCTTTGCTGAAATCTTTACTTGCATTATTTCGCTATTGCAGTTTGCAGAGATTGTGACAGCAAATTAAGCATGGAAATCAGGAAGACAGTTAGAACCTACCAAGCCTTATACTCAAGAACTCGGGAATCCTTCAGTAAATGCCAACTAGGCCTACGATAAGCAATTTATGATTTCCTAGAGAGAGAAGTGCGCTTAGCAGAACTACAAGTAGGTTTAAGCGTAGAATTGGAATATTTGAAGAAGGTGGAGGTGCTAGCCCTAGAGGTTTTTCATCAGTTCATTGGTCCAGCTTATATCCCTGAGGAAGCAGGCGCAGTAGCAGAAGCATCGCTAAGCCATCCATAGCTTGATTTATTCTAAAACAAAAGACAGTTGTTATTTGTCTTTTTGTAATAAAGAAAAGGGATTTTTCTTTCTATTTTGTTCTAATTTTGTAAAAGACAGCTGCGTTCTAGGTTTTGTCTTATTGACCACTAGAAGACAAAATTTTGTTCCCTCCTCGGTTTAGGTTTAGGTTTTGGCAAGAGGAAAGCATTGTAAATCTATAAATAGACAGATGGAGGCCAGAATAGGGACTTTTGATAGGCAAAGAGAAAGGACTGCGCTATGTATGGGAACTATTTTCCAAATATAAAGATACAGGAGTTTGTTTTTGTCTATTGAAAGCCTGCATGGCATTTGCTCGGGATCTGTGTAAAGGGATGTGGAACTATTTCGACTCTCTTACCATTGGTTTATTGTGAAATCGTTCTAACTCATTGTGGATTACTCCATTGCTATGAATGTTTCTCATTTTATGTGTATTATGCTGTGTACTATGAGTGGTGAAATCGTTTAATTCATTTGAGCTATCTTGAATGTATCTCCATTTCTGCTGTAATTCACATTTAACTAGTTCAAACAGCTATTTGTGCGACCTTTATGTGTACCTACAGCATGCTGGTCATTCTCTTATTTTGGCTCCTTGCGAGGATAGAATAGATTTGCTTATCACAGTTTTAGATTAAGATTTGTTTCAGTTTTGCATTTAGATTAAATTAGTTTACAGCACTTGCATCTCATACATAAATTTAAAACACATAAATGGTGGATCAGGCCGCAACCGGTAAAGAACACAACAAATCTTAAATCTTACACGGTAGACGAAAATGTTAACCGAACGGATTCCCCACACCAAATGGTGGACAATCTAATTGGGACTATTTACCGGGGAGAATCCCTTGCTGCTTGATGCTGTGATTTTCGGGGCATCAACAGGTTGTAGTTACGTCTTATGCATCTATTGCTTTGTGTTTCAGATGTCTACTGAACACTTTATAGGGTTTATTGATGGCACTAGCCACCACACCCATCAGTTGGCCGCGACTGCTTGGGTTATTTACTCACCAACTCGTCAACTAGTGTCTTCGAGAGGGGCTTGTTTAGGTCCCATAACAAACAATGTGGCTGAATACAGTGCAATCATAGAGCTACTCCGAGATGCTCTGTTCCATGGCATTTCACATTTGGAGGTACGGCTTGACTCACAGTTAGTTGTTTTTTAGTTAATGGGTGTTTATTAGGTTAGATATCCTACTTTTCTACATCTGTTTCTGTGCGTTATGTTGCTTGAGAGACAGTTTGATTATATCACGTATCAACATATTCCAAGGAACTTGAATGCATTAGCTGATTCAATTGCAAACTATGTTTGATATTGACATTTACATCACTCACACACATAATAAATCATGCATGAAACTCAATAAAACACATGTAAATAACTGATACTGTATATATATATCTGTGTCAAAAAATAATACGAGTTTGGATCATAATTTTGTCACAGATTAATGTCATAAGATACAAAATTGGGCTTGATGGACTCAAAAACATAAATAGAATATCCTTCTCCTATGGAGAAGGTGGGGCCTCATCTGCCTCTGGTGCCTCTCAATAGCAAATGACCAGCCTAGCTACTTTCCGCAGTAGCCTAATCCAGGTTGGGGGCACACCAACCACATCCTCCGGCATGTCGAGCGACATCTGCTTGATCTTGTAAGTCGGAATGTCATGATTCAACCGACTCATCTTACTCTCTATGTTTCCCAGCATGGCATCAGTTGTACCCACTATCATTGGTCTCACGAAAGTATGGGGGTGTCCCTCGGGATGTACTGGTCCAACATCTGCATATGACACTTTGTTTCAGTACCTCAAACTCATCATAAAAATCATATATATATATATATATATATATATAATATAAAAATTAAATAATTTTTCAAAAACATAAACATACCTATCTCCCCAGGCTGCTCCTGGAGGAAGTATCAGCTTAGGATCATGGTGGAAGCCTACGCCCGCATATGGAAACTTCTCAAGAGCTGGCACTTGTCGTTCCCACCAACCCAAGAAATCATCCTCATGGTAACAGAAGTTGCTCTTGCCACCACCCTAGAGGAGGAAGATCTCACCCCAACGAGACAGCATTGGATCATGAGGGTTGAATGGGGGAAAAGGCATGGCCAAACTGATAGCGGGTACCCTTTCAAAGAAAAAGGTGCAAAGTATGCTTCCGTACCCTAAATTATTCATCCTCTCGGTATTACACCCAGAGAGTTGAAGCTTCATGTTCGCCAAAAGACTTGAACACCAGTCATATTCTTTGCCGTGCATAAATTCAATACATATATGCATGTAATGTATCGAAGCAAGATGTTGCATAGCACTCCCCCCATCCGGTTAAGAATAGTCATGACGACTTTGAGGGGGAAGCTTGCAATATTCGAGATAAGAATCTAACTACTGGAGTTCTCAATTCCCGGTACACAGTAGGAATTGACATACTCTTGCACAAACAAGGCACCCACATTGCGAGAGGACCCTTTCAAGTTCATAAAGTCTCCCCTCCGAGAGAGACCTGTGATAAAATAGATGTCATCTATGGTGAGTTATAGTATTTCACCTACACCAATGCATCGGCATCCCAGTATTGGACAAGCCTCTCAAGCAAGTGGATTTGTGTCCACATGTTGACCATTCTATAAAATTTCAATAATCCACATCTTCGAAGTGCATGGAGAGTCACTGGATCTTGTAATGCTATTCAATCCATGTCCTCATGCTCCCTTTCATGCCATATGAGAACCATCCTTCCAAGAAACAAGTAAAGGATTAGTCATTTTCACTTTTTACCCTACTTTCAGGGGTGTGCGCTACTATGTGCACTACACAGTCATGCTTGAACGCTGCTTTGCCTGAACTAAACCAGCGCACTTGGGTAGTATGCGCTACTTTTGCTCACACACAGCAGTGCACACAGAGAAACATGTTTTAAACATTGCTAGAAATTGAGTTTGACCATGAAAATTGACAAAAAAATGCATAAATTGCAAGCATGGGAGGAAATAACTTACTTGGTGGAAGTAGAAGATCGATTGGTGGTCCGATTTGATTGCAGCCAATGGAGGAAGATCAAGGTTTTGCTCCAATTTTCCCTAATAACTTCAATTGTGATATTTGATTTTTCAATTTGAAACTATTTATATAAAATTAACTTTGATTTTTACCCACTATTTTCAAAAGTGTATAGTTTCATTTTGTCCCTAAAATGTTCTATTTAATCACTAATACCTACAAATCTTGGTGAGTTAAATTTAACCTAGGTATTTAAAATTTTCACTAGAAGTTCAAATTATTTGACCGGATATAACTTATTGCCAGATGTTGGGCTTGGCCCAAGTGGGACAATTTTGAACAAGGATTTTTGGAACTGCGAAGCTGAGCACAGCTCATCCTAAATACGTTTTTGTATAAGTTTTGGGGATGCTGTGAAGTTGCGCGCAACGCAGTGTCTAAAGAGCTGTGAAGATCGGTGTTGTGAGGATGTAGTACTGCAAAGTGTCCAGTCTATAGGAATCCAGCAGGGCAGAGTGTTGGACAGGAAAGATGGCACATGGTCCGGGAAAACCTTCGGCGGTCTGTTTTTGGGAAGGATGCCCCAGGAGTTCCAAGCGGTGGGAAGGAGCGGATCGGGAATAAAGTGTATGGTCGCACACGAAAAAGGTACCACTACCTGAACCAGTCGCACGAGGTCGTAAGAGGAAGAATGGCTCGACGAAAGAGACCTGTTGGCACGCATGCGACAGGAAGGCCGATAGCGACGTGTGCATGCGTGAAGGGTAGGCCATGATGGAATATTTGCTACTAGGCACCAGCTAGCTCGATGACCTAGAAACTGTAACCGTTTTTGTAAACCTAAGGGTTTTTTGGCTTGTGGATTGTAAAGACATGACATGTGGGCATGATCTATAAAGAAGGCACGATTTTGTAAGGGAAGGGTTACTCTTCATTTTGGTCATTATTGATTATTGTAGAATCTTAAGCTTGAAATCCATTGTAAAGGCTCTGTAGCTGAGTGCACAGACTAAGAACGGTTGTACCCTTCCCAAAAAGATCAATATTAACAACCGTTCTTGTGGACGTAGCCTCCATCCGGGGGGTGAACCATGTTAAAAATATGTATTGTGATTGATTGCGTTGGTGTATTTGTTCATTTTCTTAATATGGATGTTTGATACTGCAACTATCTGTTATGTGATTGTTTTTATATGTATTCACCGCAAGAAATGATGGGAATAATATGTTAAGTAATGCATGCATCGATGAATGTTAAGTAATTAGCTTTTCTAAGTATTTGAATGCATGAATCTGTGGATAGTCACATAGTTAAGCACTGGATCTGAGCATAGTATTGGAACACGTAGTATGGTGTATTTTGTTCAAGTAAATACACCATAAGAATAGTAGCTAAGTGTTGATGAAGGGGTCGAGATTGTTAAGAAAGGATTGAGTAGAGTGGATCAAGTCCTGGAATAGCTACATGGTCTAGTGACACGTTGACCCTTCTTAAGTGTTGCGGGGTAAGCTGTTAATAGCTTATCATCATAACGCAGAGTCATTCTAACATTGCACAGTCCTTGGATGTGCTAGGTGCACGGCACCACAGTTTGGCGAAGTGCCGACTGTGAAGTAGAGACTTTGCGCAGTCATTTGTCTGCAGTAAGAGTCCCTTACCGTGCTGCATATCGGTCCTTTTTGCAGTCGCATCACCAAGTTGTGGAAACTTGATTCTGCAACCACCTCCTCAACTTCATCTTGGGTGAGACCTCAGACTGTTCGCAGTCTGTTGCCGAAAGGGACGGTGATTAGGGGTTTTATTGGTTCCTTGAATCGCGAAGTACCTGGGTCTACACTGGAAACCTCTAGCTTAGTTATATACGCCAACAAATGGTTCCGTTGCTCGACTAAGGCCAGTGATGCGATAGTGTAATTGGAAAAGTAATGTGTGACGAAGAATACTAGTTACTGTTGGGTTCAGACAATTAGCATCCCGAAAAGAAAGAGATCTGGGATTGGTGTGACAAGATCGAAAAAGATTTTGCAAGGAAAGAGAACAGACACCCATGTCTCTCTGATGTACAGTGGTTGAACAATTTTTTGTGGAGAGAGATTCACGAGATTTTCTGGGCTTCATTTGGAAACGAGCTGTACGAGTGGATATCGTGACTCACGGAGAAGAAAACCTATTTTCAAGGAGGAGTACCTATAGAGTGGACTCCAAACCTCACAGCACAGCTCAAAGCAATAGACAGCCCACTATTGCGAGCAGTCGACTTCTAGGTTGATAGCATACTTGAAGGATTTGTAACGGAATTTGTTGTAGACACGCTGAAGTCCTACAGCCAAGATAAAGCATACTTTTTCGAAGGATTCAAAGGTAAGTTCCTGAGCAATCTTAGTCTAAACATTAAAATGGTTTTAGTTGAGAAAGGAATTTTAAGAATGTAGTAATATTTTTGGATTTGTCATGGTCAATAGCATTTTTAGTGATTCTGACGAAGAGACACATAATCTGAGAAGTGGAAAGAGATATAAGTTTAATAAAGAAAAGAATCCGGAATGACCTGGACTCTGTGTCGATACCGAAATCCCATCTGACCTTAATAATCAGACTGTGTCGTCATCAGCCACCATCCACCCTATCACACCTCAGAATCTGCCGATTGCAGAAACCACACCACCCCTAGATCAGAACCCACCTACTGTGAACATAGCACATCCCACCCCGCATAACGTCAATACTACTAGCACTGCAGGAGCAGGTGCTCAAACCATCCTGACTTAGACTAGCCCAGTTCAGAATACCCAGCCTTAGAATATCCAACAGAATACCACTAGTCCGAATATTCCCTTTATTTTTTCCGCTCAGAACTCCCCGCAGAATCATAGCACTACTCAGGGTGGTATACAAACAGGAAGGAGAATGATAGATAACAATATAAAACTACCGAGATTCAAAGGAATGGGTTTAGAAGACCCTGATTAGCAATGGTTTCTATGTGAAGTCGTATGGAGTATAAAGCAGGTTCAGGATGATGTTGTGAAGAGAGCGCAACTCATCACTACTTTCAGAGATAGAGCATTGCACTGGTTTATGAAATATTCTCAGGCACAGCCAAGAACCCTAACAGAAATCAAGGCTACACTCGTAGAAGAGTTTAAGAAACCAAAATCTGAGTCGCAGTGCATAACAGAGCTAAAAGAAATTAATCCGAAACCTACTGAAACAGTCTGGGAATTTGACCAAAAATTTAAGACATTATTAGACCAAGTGAGCTTTGTTATAGCTCCGCAACAACACCAGAAATGGTTCATCACTATGATGTTTCCCCATATCAAAAAACCATTGATGCAGCAGAAGGTTTCATCGCAGGTAGAGGCATTAGAGATCGCAATGATGTTGGAGGCTTCACTGATTGGAGAAAGTAGTTCTGGGATTTCATAGATCCAGAACGAGTTGACCACCTTAACATTAGAATTGCAAGGTATGAAGAATGGAAAAGAACAGAGATATGAATCGAGACGTGAAGTTTGGTGCACAGGATGCAAAGGAGAGGGACACACCAGAGAACATTGCCCTCTATTTCAAGATTATCTTGACAGTGGTGCACCAAACCCAATGAATATGAATCACAATCAGGCACCATGGTGTGAAATCTGCAGAAGCAGAGGACACCGTCGTGAAGACTGTTATCTAATATAGAAATATGTAAAAACACCTAAAAGCTTATATTGCAATTTCTGTAAATTAGTTGGACATGAAGAATCCAAATGTCACGCATATGAGCTCATGAATGAAAGAAAGCGTGATATGGAAGCGATGCGAGGTGCTAGAATGTACTGCGTCCAAGAGGAAAATCAGCCAAAACAAGAGAACACATACTATAATCAGGATGGATGTAGAGGCCATGGTGGTGGATACCGCAGAAGAGGAAGAAATGCCGGCCTGACATAGGGGAGAGGCCGTGACTAGGTAATTTTTTATAACTGTGGCCAGCCAAACCATGTATCTCGATATTGTACAAATCCATGCACTACGTGCAATTACTGTAAATCATTTGAACATGTTATTGAAGACTGTCCTGTGCTAGAGGTAGAAATGCAGAAACGAAGGAGGACGGAACCACTGAATCCCAACATTCAGTTGATCATAGTCTGGAGCTGTATGAAGTTATTAAAGAGCGCAGATGCCTTCATGGAATTTGAAAAACTACTTAGACAGTATGAGCTACGCAGTGAGAAGGGGGCTGCCCATGGCGCAGTCCATAATATCAGGAGTCCCAAAAGAATAGGGAGGGAAATGAGGTTAACTGCATAGATTGGGGACTATGAGATGGATGAGATCATTCTCAATCTTGGATTCGAAGTAAATTTCTTGACCAAGAAGACATGGCATTAGATGGGAAAACCAAAGTTACAGTGGTCACCACTATAGTTAAGAATGGCTAGTCAAGGGATACTTATACCTTTGGGGAGGCTACCCAACACTATTGTCGACATTGATGGAGTGTGTAGCTATGCAGATTTTGAGGTGATTGAAATCGTGGATGATATCCATCCTTATCCAGTGCTACTGGGTATCGAATGGGCAATGACTAACTCTGCCAGTATTGATTTAAAGACCATGAAAATGATATTTGAAGGAAATGATATCAGGTTTATCGCGTCGTTGGATCCTTCACAGGGCGAATGATATGTTGAACCGATTCAGGAGGAATCCAAAGCCCAATACTTGGACCATATTTACAAGATGACAACTAATACTGTTGATTATATTAATCCAACTGCGGATGGGACACTCAGCTGGCGCTGTGACAGTTCTTGCATCTCAGACTCTGATGCAGGACTAGAAAATTGGAAAAGTAGATTACATGAAGTATCTGCTAAGAGATGCGCGCGGATCACAAAGTCATTGTGCTGGATTAGAAAGGAGGTAAGCCTAATCCCTGACTATGATGGTTTCTCTAATGTTTATTCTTTTATTAATGAATATACTGCAGTAATTGTAGAAAAAAATCGCTTGCAAGCATTAGACATAGCACTGCACGATACACCTACCAGATAGTGGGCCATGCATAATCAAACACTGACAACATGGGATTGGTGCAGAATTAAGATGCAAATCTGGTTTGCTAATAAGGTTACCCTATCCTTTGAGAAATATAATGGACAGACAGATCCAAGGTAGCATATTCAGGTCTGTTCAACAGCATGGAAGGAGAGGCCACAGACAAAATGGGTGCATCTGTTTGTGCACACATTGGAAGAACCGATTCTGAAGAAGTGGTACCTATACCTGGAGTTGCGTAGAGGCATAGTGGACTGGTCTGGCTTGACTGCGAGCTTCCAGCAGGATTTTAGTTTCGAAAATGAACATACAATTATTAATGATGCGTTGCAGGCTATTAAGGAAAGAATATTCAGACCAAACTACGCACAAGGAAATATGACATTAGAATAATTCTTTGGAATGAACAACCTACCTACATGCCTACAGTCAGAATGGGAAGAACAACTAGAGCACGCTCTTGATTTTTATCACATCACTAAGGATGGCGATGATAAAGCAGACAATGATGAGGAGGACCTGCACAATATACAGATACCTGAGTCAGAGGGATCATGCGAGGTAGAAGGACCACCATTGGAAATTCCAAATATGAGTGGACCTGTGAAAACAAGAAAAGTGAACACTAGCACCAGCGAATAGCCAAAGTTCACAGCTATTGGAGATTATTCGGATGAAGATATAGTTGAAGAGGTCACGGGCATTCTGCAAGAATATAGAGAATTCTTCCTAACCAAGTTCACAGAGATGAAAGGCATTTTGGGAGACTTAGGAGTGATGAAAATTCCTCTTAAGCTTGGCTTGAAGCCTGTGAAGCAGAGACCATATAGACTGAACCCGCAATATAAAGAATGAGTTAAGGAAGAACTTGATAAGATGCTTGATGCAGGTATCGCTGAGCCGGTTGAAGAATCTGAGTGGATAAGCCCGATGGTTATCCAGGATAAGAAAACGAAGGGTGAGATCAGGATTTGTGTGGATCTCAAGAAATTGAATGATGCTTCAATGCATGACCCATTTCCTACACCTTTTACAGATGAAGTACTAGACAATGTTGGAGGGAATGAGGCGTATTCTTTTACTGATGGATTCTCTAGATACCATCAGATCAAGAGTTATTGCACAGAAAGGCACAAGACTACTTTTGCTACAGAATGGGGGTCATTCCAGTATATAGTGATGACTTTTGGGTTGAAGAACGCACCTACCATATTTTATAGAGTGGTCGTCGCAACATTTAAAGATTACATACATAAGTTTTTAGAGGTTTATTTTGATGATTGGACCATTTTTGGCTTACTGAAGAACCATGCCGTGAACCTCAGATGATGCTGGAGAAATGTAGATAGCACCAAATTTCATTAAATCTAAAGAAATGTGTTTTCTGTTTTCCCTATGGAATTTTGTTGGGACACATTGTGTGCAAACAGGGCTTGATGGTTGATCCTGCCAAGATCGAAGTCATTATGAATTTACCGACACCAAACTCAGTGAAGGAGTTGCGCACTAAAATGGAACATACCACTTATTATAGGAAATTTATAAAAGGGTATGCGCAGATAACCGCAGCTATGGAAAAATTGCTAAAGAAAGACGTGTCGTTCATGTGGAACGAAGAATGCGAACAAGGATTTGATACATTAAAAGAAAAGATGGTCACTGCAATGATCTTAGTTTTTCCATACTGGGAGAAGCCATTTCATGTCTATGTTGATGCTTCATGTATAGCATTGGCCGTGGTTCTTGCTCAGCCAAGAGAGGGAGGTATTGATCATCCCATTTCATTTTCCAGTAGAAAGATTTCATCTGCTGAGAAGAACTTCAACACTACTAAGCGAGAAGGACTTGCTATGGTCTATGTGCTGCATAAGTTTAGGAATTAATTGCTTGGTGCGCATTTCTCCATGTTCACTTACCATTTTGCTTTGAAATACCTGGTCAATAAGCTAGTGTTAGGGGGCGCATATGCAGATGGTTATTACTCTTTCAAGAGTATGACTTTGAATTTATTGTTAAACCAGGCAAGTTGAATTTAGGACCTAATCACCTATCAAGGATATAGTCAGGAGAGAAGCCTACGAATCTGAAGGACAATCTTCCTAATGCTAGTTGTTTGATATACAAGTTGCAGATGATTATTATAAGGACATCATCGACTTTTTAACCACAAGATTCACACCTGCAGAGTTCACTACACAACAAAAGAAGCATCTAGTAGTGCGCATAGAAGACTTCACTATAATCGCAGGTCAGTTATATAAGTTGGGACCAGATGAAGTACTACGCATATGTGTACTAGAACATGAGAATCCATTCATATTGGCTGATGCGCACTCAGGAGTTACAGGAGGTCATTATGCAGGAAGAGCTGCTATGCAGAAGATACTCAAGTCAGGGCTATGGTGGCCTACAATTCAAAAAGATGCGAAAGAGCATTGCCAGAGCTGTGATGTCTTTAAGAGGATAGGAAGACCATCGCGCAAAGATGAAATGTCATTAAATCCACATTTGACATTGTAGGCCTTTGAGAAATGGGACATTGATTTTGTGGGCCCTATTAAACTACCAGGAAAATGAACTGGTGCGAGGTATATCATTACTGCTACTGATCACCTCACTAGATGGGCAGAAGCGAAGCCAGTGAAATACCATAGCGCAGCTACAGTTGTAGAGTTTATATATGAGAACATCTTGACAAGGTTCGGATGCCCGAATATTTTGATGAGTGATCAAGGCACTCACTTTCTGAATAGAACCATTGAAGCTTTGATTGAAGAGTTCCACATTCATCATCAGCGCAGTACGCCTTATCACCCACAGGAGAATGGAATTGTTGAAGCATTTAACAAAGTATTGGAGAATGCGCTAACCAAGATATGCAACGTCAATCAGGACGATTGGGACCTGCGCATTCCATCTGTATTATGGGCATACAGGACTACATGCAAGAAACTGACAGGCCACACACCCTTTAGATTGGATTACGGGCAAGAGGAAATAATTCCAATGGAATATATTGTTCCCATTTTGAGAATAGCAGCATTTACAGGCATGGCAGATCGCGATGCGTTGGAAGAATGAATCTTACACTTGGTTGGTCTAGAGGAGGATCGATTCATTGTAGGATTTCACCAACAAGTGCATAAGGAAAGGGAAAAACCATGGCACGATCTCCACATCAAGAACAAGAGCTTTCAGGTAGGTGATCTAGTCCTCTTGTATGATAGTAAGTTCATGAAATTTCCTGGGAAGTTTAAAATGCATTGGCTTGGTCCATATACTATATTGCATGTTACTAATGGTGGCGTAGTTCATTTAGCCACATTAGCCAGAGATACCTTGCCTATTTTGATAAATGGAAGCAGACTAAAACCCTATCGGGATAGTCCTGCTTCATAGAACCAGTAATGATCACAAAATGAAGAGTTCTAAGTGCCAAGTGCAGTTGAAATTGGGCACTAGAAAGCCAAGTGAGTTTGTACGCACTGTATACTAAGGAGTACTAATGAGTATGTATATACCACACAGCATTATTAGAAGCTGCTGTGAAAAAAAAAATAAGAACAATGCAGTTGCAAACCTCAAAATGGCAACTGCGGGGATCAAGTCAGCTAAGCTCGAGGTTTGTTTCAGAAGCCAGAGTTCCGACACTGTGAAGTAACTATGCAGGATCAAGGAGGACCTGTTGTGCATCTCGGCGCGATGCTCAGAAAAATAGTTGTTACAGTGTCGGTTGGGAAAAATAGCCGTTATATAGCCGTTTCCAGCAACCGCTTGGGCATTTAACGAATAGATAGTCGTTCTGAACATAATTTTGAAGGAAAAGACCGAAGGATCCACCGGATTTGGCCAATAGATACCGCCATTAAGGATTATCTAGCCATTGAAGGGCATGGAGGAGGTCAGCTGCGCCTATGAATAACACTGCATACCATCTTGCGGGCGTTACCAAACACTTAGAATTTTCTGTGAATACTTCTGTGTGAGCTATTTTCAGTAAGCCATCTGAAATGCTTCTGAGTTTTAGCCAATGGATTTTTGAGAGGTTTTCATTTGTAGAACAATTCACAGTTGAGGAGACAGTGCATATTTTCAAGCACGAAGGGATCAAAGGGTTAATGAGAACCCTAGCTAAGAAAGTTATTTTTGAACTAGGGAAAGCATCAAGAAGGTCACCAAGGCACGGTCCAGCTATGGAAGATAAAGGAAAAAATCTAGTGGCACCAAGAACGAAGGTTCCCAAGATGGGTTCCACAGTGCAAAAGCCACCGATAGCAGATAAATAGATATTGTTGACAATGACTCCCAACTACATCTCACCACGTGCACTGGACGCACCAGTATTTAAGCTCATGAAAAATGCCAAGTACGAGATCCCCTTATCACCATATCGAAGCATGTGGAGGTAGACAAGAATCTGCTAGGAAAAATATCAAATTGAAAGTGGGAGGGTTATGATCTGCTGTTGATATAGAAGGAGGAGCCCCATGACCTGAAGTTCCCACAATTCCAGCCAGACCAGTACATGTGCTGGAAGAAAGATGCAAAGGGTGAGCTTAACTTGGTAGCCGAAAGTTGGATGTCAGGAGTAGTCCAGTCTAGGCTGCTCAACCTACTTAGGCTCCCGCACTTTGATAGAACTCTGGAACTGAACACGGTAGTAAGAACGCTGATGGCACGAATGCATCAGGGCTATTTGTGGCTGGACTGCAATGTGGACCTAAAAATTGATCTAATCCACTGTATCATAGGACTGAGTAAGAGGGGTAAAGATACCAAACAATTATTCCAAGGAAAGAGCAAGGATAGAGAAGCTGTGGCCATGATGAAGAAAACCCAGGCTGTCGTCAAAGTGAAGAGGGGTTTTCAGACAGAAGACATTGAGAATAGGGAGACAAAGTTCGTCACGCAACTTCTAGGAGGAAAAATCCTACGGAAATGCAGACCTCTAGAGGTAAGCGCAGGTACAATACTGCTTGGCACCGCGACAACAGAAGGGATGCAGTTTAACTGGTTGCAATATCTGTTGAACGAGTTCATGGAGGAACTCAACGACACATAGATCAACGAAGGAAATTTTCACTATACTTGGCTGATAGTATTGATCGCTTATGTCGGATGGAAAGAGCCAGAGGATTATGTTGGAGTAACCACTGATCCTAATGAATGCAGGGGGCCCCGTTACTCAAATCTCTAGGAAAATCTGAATTCAAAGAGGCAGCACGCGACAGCCGAAGTATTCTACCAGTACTATAGTCAGCTATGCGACACGATTGTAGCAACCCCCAGGATCACAAAGCAGGTAACTAGCAAATACATTCACATCATTGATTTTTATGCTGACATGCGTAGTATCCATATTTCACCAAAAGTGCAGATGAAGAAGGCGAAGTGGTACGTAGGAAGCTACCACATGTATGAAGAGGACATTGACCAAATAATGAAGGAATGGCCTATTGAGTTTTGTGTAGAGGTTGTCGATGTCCTCAGTGATTCCAAAGAGGATGAACCCATTCCATAGCCATGCCCGATAGTTGAAGAAAAGGAAGCAGGAAAAAGGAAGGAGCCGGAGAGCCCCAGCCAGAAAAAGGGATCATGCAAGAAGTAGAAAGATGATAAAGGCCAATTAGATACAGTACTCAGCAGTGATGATTATGAAATGATCGGGGTGAAGTTCACGAAGTAGATGGAAGATCTCATGATTGACAAGGAGAAAAAAGATAAAGAAATACAAGATACTTTGCAGAAGAATCTGGTCGCGTTGGAGGGGATTACCCTCAAGATTGACGAAGTGCACAAAATATTACCCCTGCCGCACGAATCAAAGTCAGAAGGGAAGTCAGGAGGGACTTCGCAGCAACTGTAGTTGACCATGATCATCCCTGCAAAGTCACGTATCGTCCATATGGATACAAACACTATCAATTTTCCCATGACAGATCAACTGATGTTAGAAACGAAGGATGTCGAGTGTGTGGAGCTTGACTTAGCAAAAATACCGTTGCCAGGCTTACACTTCTTACACCTGCAGTGTGTGGAGGAAATGCACGAAAGAACCATTGATGCGATCAAAGGACAGGATGGGCTGCAAGCAGCTAAAAGGCATATGGAGGAAGATAGCTCGAGGAGAGCTACGGAGCTGCAAGATGCACATGATCGTCGGCTAAGAATCGAATCCACGATCACCGCGGTTTTCAACAACATAGAGGAGATCGAAGTATAAGCGGAACCACCAGATACTATTCTTAAAATTGGCAAGCTGGTTACCAATCTGAAGATAGAGATGCAGGACAAGGAGCTTCTCCATGAGGCTAATATTACTGCCTTGAAGAAGCAAATTAAAACACAAACCCCACCAAATGAGTAGCAACTGAGAGAAAAGGAGGTGAAAGCCGCAGTAGATAACATAGCAGTAGAAGTGGATAAGTGCCAAGGTTTGTTGGAAGCAACATTGACGGAATTCACTACCCTCAAAGAAGAGCCAGCATTGCAGGAAGTGAAGGTTGTTGTAAAGGAGAAGCAGGTTGCACTGGAGCAGGTGGATACATAAGTAAAAGCTCTTGTACCAAGAGACAGGCTGCCAAAGTACCGATAAATCAACGCGCTAAAAAAGGAAGTGCAGGCATTGAGGGAAAAAGAAAGTGAACTAGGAGACAAGTCACAATCTTTGCTGGTGGATTCTAGCATGATCTCGCAAGAGATCAAGGATACGTTAAAAGAGCTGCGCGAGAATCAAGCACAGTTGAAAGGCCAGATCGACTAGGAAATTACAATTGAAATAATGGAGACAATCCAACAAGTAGAACAGAACACAAAGCAAGTGGTCGACAAGATGTTCAACACGTACAATGAGTTCGCTGCGAAGTTAGCTCCGCAGCCGGAGGAAGAGCTTGGCGATGTTCCAAGTGGCTCGGCGGCGAGCCACATGTAAGTGTTAGGTGCTTGTTGGGCCTGGCCCAAGTGGGGCAATTTTGAACAAGGATTTTTGGAACTGCGAAGCTGAGCGCAACTCAGCCTAAATACTTTTTGTATAAGTTTTGAGGATGCTGCGAAGTTGTGCACAATGTGGTGTCAGAAGAGCTGTGAAGATTGGTGCTGCGAGGATGCAGTACCACAAAGTGTCCTGTCTACAAGGATCCAGCAGGGTAGAGTGTTGGACGGGAAAGATGGCACGTGGTCTGGGTAAACCATCGGCGGTCTATTTTTTGGAAAGATGCTCTAGGAGTGCCAAGCGGTGGGCAGGAGTGGATCGGGAAGAAAGTGACTGGTCGCACACGCAAAAGATACCACTACCTGAACCAGTCGCACGAGTCTGTAAGAGGAAGAACGGCTCAGCGAAAGTGACCTGTTGGCACGCATGCAACAGGAAGGTCGATAGCAATGTGGGCATGCGTGAAGGGCAGACCATGATGGAAGATTCGCTACCAGGCGCCAACTAGCTCAGTGAGCTAGAAACTATAACTGTTTTTGTAAACCTAAGGGTTTTTTGGCCTGCGGATTGTAAAGACATGACCTGCGGGCATGATCTATAAAGAAGGAACGATTTTGTAAGGGAAGGGTTACTCTTCATTTTTTTCATGATTGATTATTATAGAATCTTAAGCTTGAAAGCCATTGTAAAGGCTCTACAGCTGAGTGAGCAGAGACCTATCTGAGAGAGAAGAGAGTCTACGGCTGAGTGCGCAGACTAAGAACGGTTTTACCCTTCCCAAAATGATCAATAATAACAACTGTTCTTGTGTACGTAGCCTCCATCCGGGGGGTGAACCACGTTAAATTCTATGTAATGTGATTGATTGCATTGGTGTATTTTTTCATTTTCTTAGTATGGATGTTTGATACTGCAGCTATCTATTATGTGATTGCTTTTATATGTATTCACCATAGGAAATGATGGGAATAATATGTTAAGTAATGCATGTGTGGATGAATTTTAAGTAATTAGATTTTCTAAGTCTTTGAATGCATGAATCTGTGGATAGTCACATAGTTAAGCACTGGATATGAGCATAGTATTGGAACACACAGTATGGTGTATTTTGTTCAAGTAAATACGCAATAAGAATAGTAGCTAAGTGTTGATGAAGGGTTCGATATTGTTAAGAAAGGATTGAGTAGAGTGGATCAAGTCCTGGAATAGCTGCGTGGTCTAGTGACGCGCTGACCCTTCTTAAGTGCTGCAAGGTAAGCTGTTAATAGCTTATCATCGTAACGTGAAGTCATTCTAACATTGCGCAGTCCTTGGATGTGCTAGGTGCATGACACCATGGTTTGACGAAGTACCCACTGCGAAGCAGAGACTTCGCGCAGTCATTTGTCCATAGTAAGAGTCCCTTACTGCGTTGCCTATCAGTCCCTTTTGCAGTCGCATCACCAAGTTGTTGAAACTTGATTATGCAACCACCCCCTCAGCTTCACCTCAGGTGAGACCTCAGACTGTTCATAGTCTATTTCCGAAAGGGCCGATGAATAGGGGTTTTGTTGGTTCATTGAACCGCGAAGTACTTGGGTCTACACTAGAAACCTCTAGCTCAGTTATATACACCAACACCATACCAATATAAGCACCATATTGTTTTATTATTATGCCATTGAGAAAATTTGTCGATAGCTACTAACTCAATTGTTGAGATCCTATTCTTTGGAAGGTCATGAATTTACGATCCTAGAAGCTATATTTTTAGTCGTTTTAAGCTCTTGTTTTAACTATTTAAAAAACTAAACAAGATTGTCGAGCATACTTGTTCTCTTCAAGATCATTAAAGGAATTGAAGGTACATCCGCTTAGGTATAACTTTAATCCTTTTCCGGACTTTTGTGGATTACGTACGAAAAAGGAATACTCTAGTCATTCGTGGCTAGAAGAGTTTTTCTCTCATTGTTTTAGACTTTTTGGGGGGAGGAGACTAACTGTACGAAAAAAGACTTTTGGAGCCTTCTTTAGGGTTTTCAGGCTCCCGAAACATGAAAACACCAAGCAAGCACTCACCTACTCGGGCTTGATGTGAAATCCATGAGAGGGTATATAGAGGATTGTTTAAGTTTTTCAGACTCTATAAACAGGAAAACACTAGCGAGCATATACCAACTCAGGCTCGATATTAAAATCCATAGGTAGGTTTATGGAGTTATTGTTTAAGTTTTTCAGACTCCTTAAAATTGAAAACACCGGTGAGCAAGAACAGAGCTCGGCTTGATATTAACATCCAGAGATCAGTATTATAGAGTATTCTTCTATCTCTTCTTCGAACTCTATAAACAATGAAGAAGGTCCCGAGTCTTCCTCCCATGGGCTCATTGAACTTTTACATGGTTGGACTTATTGAGTTTTCTTTCTTAGACTCATTAAAAAAACAAGAAGGGCATTCTTTTACCAAAAAGAATAAGGGATGAGAAGGGCATATCACATCTTTCCAGCTTCAAAGGCAGTTAAGTCAGTCATGTCCTTGAACACAATACCTATTTGAGTCTATCATTTTAGTTGGGTTTTAGTTTTTGACCTTAGGGTGAACCCGATCTCTGACTTTTACTCTCCCGGTTGGTTATTCTTCCAATCATATGGAGGGTATGTTAATGTGTCCTACATTGCAGGCTTATATCACTTCCCCTTCATGTTGAAAACTTCCTAACTCACTTTGTGTCGTGCTCACTGTTCAAGGATATAGCCTATGTCGGCCATTCTGCAGTTTACCTTGACTTCATGTGTCGGCCATCCTAGTGTCAGTTTGTTTCATCTTGTTACTTGTTCTATTCCACATTAGCTCATACCTTTTGAGTGTTCCTCATGTTGGATGATGGAGGATTCATTAATGCCTCCCTTCCAACGGACTTCTTCCCATCGAATTCAACTCATTATGCTCTGGGAACGAGGTTTAGAGTTTCGGTTAGTACCTTGGGGATTGTAGTCATCAATGGCAGTTTCCCTCACTGTTGAATAATGGGAATACATCAATGTCTCTTAGTCAACAGGTTCCTCAGGTGTTTGAATTCAAGTCCATTTATTCACACTTGTTGGAATGTACTGGGTACTTTGGCCCCATTATCATTATCAATGGAAGTCCTCGCATTTTTAACGGTATACATCAATGACCGGTAATCAAATGATACCCCCCATGTTTGACCTCAGCTCATTTATTCACATGGTTAGGGTTTTAACTTGGGTTGTTTGGATGAATACCTTGGGACTCTGATAGCATCACCATATTTATGTTATCACCCAAGCTGCGCAAGATTGAGCCTCACTCATTTTGGCTCCTTATGAGACATAGATCCAATTTGTTGTTATGGCTATGATCTCTCATTTTGACATGGATCCACGCTTGTATTTTAGTGTCCATGCTATATATACATCTCCTAGTTATGTATCGGAGATCATGTTGTATCATGCTACACATCTATATGATGTCAAGATTGTAATTGCTCGCTGACCTTGATTGTTGTTTTAGGTACTTTTGTGACTTGGTTCTATGGTTTCTTGCTCCTCCTCTGACTTGAAATTATAATGTATTTCGGCCATCGTTTCCCTCTGAACTCACACATTAGGGGGCATCTGTTATAGTTCAAATATACACTTCTCCATACATGATCACATTTCTCTGTCGATCACACAAAAGAACACTATGGATTGAAGAGCTAGGTTGACTTGGATGACTTACTACTGGAACTACACTCTTCAGCTAAAAATCTTATTGTTTCTACTGATTTCACAACATGTGTGCTACTATTGGCATAGTAAACCAACATTCTAAATGTTGCTTTGCTCAAGGACAACCAGCACACACCTTTAAAAAGTTGCAAACGCTTACTGTAAAGCACAAAAGTTGCATATTGTGCGCTACTCTGGTTGTATGAAACCCACGCACATATTAAGATGAAGTCAAAAAATATATTAGGATTATGAATTGGGATTAGTTGAAGTTGGTTGTGCAACTTCCCCAACCTCCCAATTCAACCACCTCTCGATTCCAGCTACCTACCTTATCCCATAAATACAAGGAGGATCCATGAGAGAGGGACCTAGAAGGAATGCTTTAACTGTTTTTATGCTAGAGGAATTCCCAAGTCATTGTGAAGAGCAGGATCCCAGGACTCGGTTTCAGAAGCATTTAGACAGATCAGGTATATTTGTACTGATTTATGTTTCTTTGACAATAAAAAGGTGGAAATACCCTTCCCGTCCCAAATTGAATGTCTATTGGATTGTATGTTCATTTGGTTTAATATCTGATTGTAGTTGATGTTTAATTGCTTTCAATTTCATCATATTTTTTGTAGTCAAGATACATTGAGGAAGGTTTACTTTATGTTGCAGGTTCATCATAGTGGAAGATCAAGCGAAAGCTAGGACCAGCCGTCAATAAAAGGCACTTCTTTCGATATCTTGATCTCTTTCCATTTGTAGTAACTAAATGCAATACAATGAATGTATTTACCTGTCACCCCACCCAAGTTGGTAGTGTCTTCTCCTCACTATAAGGTATTTTTCCTGCACAACAAGTCCTTCATGGATGTAGTTTCTCTTCAGTTGGATGATTTCTTTACCTCCCAGGGTATTTAGAAATTTTGATGGATCAGGATCCCAGTATTCTATCTTCTGACTTTCCTCATCAATGTGTGTACTAGCAAATTTTTTTGATATTTTGAGAAATCTCTTGATATGCTAATTGTCTTCAAAAATCTGCTAGTGTCTATTATTATCTGGAATAGAAGGTCTATGTTTGACTCTGATCTCATATTTTATGTTTGGGTAAATAGGGATCTTGAAGTTTCTAGATACAATGGATGTTGTGAGAAAATATCCCTACGGATAGGTAGATATCCCCTTTGGATTAGAAAAGGCCCCTAGTTTCCTACCCAAGAAAGAGAGGAAACAAATAGACACTATAGTCCTCCTAGATCTAGCTCACACATCAACTATCAAGCTATGGAAATGCAAAGCAAGTAGATGGTGTACCTTACTTTGATGGTTGTACTTGTTGTTCCTAAGTTTCTCTACATCCAACCTTGATTATGGACTTATGAATCTGTTCACAAATGAAAGACAACACCTTCTCCAAAGCAATATATGTATAAACAAAGATCTAACTATAAAATCATAGACAATCCATGCATTCATCATTAAAGACATGAAAATGGGAGGAATAGGCTAAGTTATATTCATGATAAGAAATCCAAAAGAAGTTGATTACAATGTTATACCTTGATGTCCAAAGTAGTAGAACCTCCTTCCAATCTCTCCAACATCACCATTGCAAGACTCATAGGATCATAGGTTTAGTGCTTCCAAGATCACCCCCCCATAGCTCATGGATAGCCTTCTTCTTATAGGATTTGGGAGGCCAACCACTAAGAGGATATTGCGGATCTAAGTGAGGAATATGTGGATCAAGGATCTGAAACATGCCAAGGAGTGAATGTGAGATGGTATTCTAAGGGGTACCTCATCCCATGGAAATATCCTCGATATCCAAGGTCCAAAATTTAGGGAAAATGGCTATTCAGGGATTTTCGCACCCCCATAATTGAGCAAAGCGCAAAAATGTTGTAATTTTCTCACCCCCATAGGCATGAAAAATGAAAAAATAAGGAATTTTTGTGCCTTGCACCACTAGTAGGGCGTGAAAATATCTCTAGGAGGCTCATAAATGGGTTAGGTCAAGTGGTTTTCGACCCCCGAGTTGTTGGATTTTCTTCCAAGTGTGACTAAGGAAGGGACCAACATGATGACAAAGGGTCCTAACACCCTTAGGAGGCATAAAAATCATGTTTTTCATGGTGATATGACATGATGACTCTCAATGGTACATAGTGTGACAATTTGAGGTATAACAGATGCCCCCTAAAGTGTGAGGTCAGAAGAAATCTGAAGGCTGAAATACTTTATCAAAAATTGAGTTTGTGGGGATATATAAAAGAGAATGAGAGAAGAGCTGTAAGAAAATATCAACAATATGTCTAACGACCCCGAGGAGGGAATACCCATGCTCAAAACAATTGACTCAAAGCATGGTTGCCGACCAATACATTGCAGATCCATGATAGTATTGACTCAATAATGACTGAAGAAAAATCATGGCTACTAGACTACAAGTGTAGATCCATGATAAGACAATGACACAACCACAACCAATAAAAGAGTGGATTTGTGTGATAGTACATCAATAAGGTCACCAACATTATGTCCATGTGGGAACCTACTCAAAAAATCACCATCACAGCCTGGATGTGCTAAATAACCTTCAGAACCATCCAGGGTCTTCTACCCTATCCCAAATCGATACGAATCTAACCTTGTGATTACAAGGTGTTGAAGTCGAACATGATAGAAACCACTTGATTACTGGTCAATGGTGTGAACTGTTAACAAGTGCGAGGGAAATCACTAATGATGACAATGACTCCCAAGATATCATAGTACATCTCGACGAAATGTGAATAGATGAGTTGACGTCGAACATCCGTGAGATCATTCAATCAGAGGTCTATGATGAAAACCTATTGTCAAACACGAGGAAACCTGCCATTGAGGCATGTAGGTACCAAGGTGGTTCCTAAGTCTAATTCCTGGATGATGAGTTGAAGTCGATGGGAATAGACTCATCGAAGGAGGGCCATGATGAATCCCACATCAACGACACGAAATCGACATAGGAAAGTGATGTGAAGTAATGAATCATTGAGTATGGACTGACAATATTGCAAAGGCTCACTCAGGTAAACTTCCCTTAAACATTGAATGGCACGACAATAATGACTCGGGAACATTGACTCAACGAGGCAGAGACCAAGACATAATGTATCAATGATTGAGGCATTCTTCAGGTGATTTGAAGGAGCAAGACGACTCATAGAATTGCCATGACTCAGAGACAAGCAAATTACCCAATTGTATGATGAGACGCAAATAGGTGCTATGTTCAAGGGTGACATAAGCTACCATAAATATTTTTAAAATAAACTTAGCTTATTTCTCCCTAATCCCCATCATGCTTGATGAGTACCTATTTGTTTTTTAATGAGCTTGAGGAGGATAACAGATGCTCGGTATAGCTCATCCTTTGGACGAGTCCAATCTCACATGTTTTAGGAACCTGAAAAAGGAGGGGTTCGATCCCAAAAGGGTCCTTCGATGTCTGATTTTACGACTCCAATGAAGGAAAACTCAATGATTTTTCATGTTTAGAGAGTCTAAAATAATCTAAAGAAGACTCCACAGTTTGACTTTTTCGTAAAAGTTAGTCCCAGACACAAAAAAAGTATAAAAAAATATCTGGAGGAACTCTCCTAGGTTGACTAAGGTGTACCTTTCTCATAAATAGTCTAAACGGTTTGAAAAAGGGATAACCTTCCACCAAATAGATGACCTTTCGAATACTTTTACAAGTGTGAAAGAGACAAGTGCACTTGAAAATATTTTCCTATTTTGGGAGTTTGAAAAGAGCTTAAAGAGGACTCCATGTACAACTTTGTCAGGGTTGGTGACCGAGTACGACAAAGGAAAAGTAAACTCGGGACAATTCCTTTTCCATAAATAGTCTAGCAAGGCCGGATAAAGTGATAAACCTATACTCGTTAGACACACCTTTTTACTTAATTTTTAACGAGCATGACAATGGTATCAAAAGCACTCATAATATTTTTCATGTTTTGATCTAGAGCACGAAAAAGGAAAAAGTAAGCTCAAACCACTTTTCATATTTTAAACCAGAGCATGAAAAAGTGAAAAGTAAGCTCGACACCTCTTATTGTTTTTAATGAGCTCAAAGAAAGGTTAGAAGAATGGTCAGGTATCTGCTTCATTTTTTAACGAGCTTGCAACAGAAAATGAACTATGCTCGGAGTATCCCATTTCATTTTTTAACGAGCTTAAAACAGAATAAAACCATGCTGGAAGTTTGGTTTCATTTTTACACAAGCTTGAAACTGAAAGTAAACTATGCTTGTAGGGTCTTGTTTCATTTTTTAATGAGATTAAAACAGAATAAAACTATGCTCGAAGTGAGGCCCATTGATGGGTTACTTCCCAACATGATGTCCAGAGGTTGGAAAGTTTGCCACCAACATAAGAATATGATGGCTAACCTCCAGTATGATGTCCAGAGGCTGGAGACATGCCCCCCAGGCTCTGTTTCGTTTTCCTACTCTTTTTATTCATCCAATCAAACTCATGGTTACAAATAGGAATATGTTCACCATGGGAGGACTAAAAAATAGGATTAAATAGCATAGGAGAATGAAATGAAGGTTCAAATGTTAAATTTGGATAAAGATTCGAATCGAGGGGAAGCGATCTGTTTCATTTCTTAATGATCTTGACACAAGAATATAACCATGATCATAAAGATGGTTTCATTTTTATGCAAACTTGAAACCAAAGATAAACTATGCTTGGGAGGACCTCTTTCACTTTTATGGAAGCTTGAAACAGAAAATAACTATGCTTGGAGGTAGTTTCATTTTTACACAAGCTTAAAAACGGAAGTAAACTATGATTGGGAATGGTTTCATTTTTACACAAGCTCGAAACCAAAGGTAAACTTTGCTTGTACAGGTCCTATCTAACATGATGTCTAGAGGTTGGTAGTGTTCCCCCTAGCATAAGAAGCTAGGAGGAGAACTCCAACATGAATTATAGAGGCTGGAGACATGCCCCCTATCCCTAAGGGGTAGAAACCACTAAAACATGTGGAACATATAGGGAAATTTGATGACTGGAAATCATGCGATGATTCGGTGTCACAAAGGAAAGCCGATCAATGGTCACGATCCTCCCATCATAGGGAAAATACATCACTCGAAAGAGTGTGGACACTACAAATTTCATAGCATAGACATAATCACGTCCAAGGAGCAGATTAAAATCTAAGGGACGGATCTTGAACTACCATAACACCAATACAGACATTTTTCCCTCCTAAGGTGATAGGTAAATGTGGAAGGATCCCTAAAGGTCCAGTAGGCCTTCTATTATAAGCCAATATGTGGTCAGTGACTGGCACAAGCTGAGGAGAACCTGTAGCTTGCCAAGCATTCGAGGATAAAATACTAACAGAGGCTCCCTTGTCAACTATAGTGAGAAATATTTCTTTATAGGAAAATCCTATAGATATCTGGAAAGGAACATCTGAAAGAAAAAGGGATTCTGCTAGGTTATTCCAATCAAAGGAAATGACCTCAGTACTTGGAGGAGTTCCTATGGAAATAGACAGTATTTCCCCTTGCCTAGAACAGACTGAACTGAGTAGGAAAACATCAGCGGTTTTCAATTCACTCTCAATCGGAAAAGTAGAATGAGATGAAGGTTTTATCATGGTGGCTACTTTAGTCTCGGCATTCTCCAATGAAAGAGCAGGATCGAGTGGAGGTGATATCGACTCGACCATTTCAACTTTACTCTTTGAATAAAGAGTGGGATCAACCGAGGATAGGGCAGGTTTAGCTACTTTATCAACCAATGGGGGGTCAAGGGATGACTTAAGATATCTGGTTGGAAAGTGGTTCTAAGACACAATAATGTCTTCCAACAATTGTGAGGCTTCATCCATGCGTGGACAAAGGTAAGTAAGGTACATTCCCTTGCATAACAAACAAGGATTCTTGACTTTACCTTTTCAAATATTAACCATAGAGTCACTAGTTGATGGGGTATCATCAGTATGATGTCCATAGGATGATCTTATAGGTTGTTTGGATGTTCTAGACCACTCTTCTAAGATATTGGGAAAGCTAGCACAATCCTTAAGAAGGTGATCCCCCTTGCAAATCCTGCAAGGGAACTTGGGTTTCCGAGGTGCATGACTAGAAAGAGCATCATTAGGAGTAACTAGTTGATGCATGGTGTCTTTCTTATTCTTATTCTTATTGACCTTCATTTTCTTCTTCTTCTTATCCTCCTGATTACTAGCATCACTGGTTTTATGAGGAGAGGAAGAAAAAATGGAAGGAGATACATCCGCCAAAGAAGACGAAGGATCAGTTTTCGATTGATGCTCTCGTGATGGAGAGTTAACATTTGAAACATTAGGTGCATTCGGGATCACCAGATTGGCGAATAACCATACTGGTAACTTTATAGACAATCTGAGAAGATTCCAAGTAGTAATAAATGGAGGACCAATATCTTTAAATGGAGGGAAAGCAAAAAGTACCCCTTGAAAAGGGTCTCTTGATTGGTAGTCCCATAATAGTTTTCCATGTCTAAACTCTCTAAGAACCTCTAAATTACCACACAAATCAAACACTACTCAAATCTAAAAGCAACAAGAAGTCTGTGAAAGGGATGGATAAATAAGCCATATTCTCATAGGATTATCAAATTGTCACAACTCGCAATATATTGTAGGGTCCAACAGTTATACTCGACCCAATATTTCAGAGCACTAACCAGGGAGGATTGGGACCGTACCCCTGACTGTATAAACCGACTACCTAGCAATACGTGCGTAGTAATCTTGCCGAGTGTTGTTCTTGGTGTATTGCAACAATAAGACGGCCAATAGGTTTACTCAGATAGTTTCGGGATGCTAAAAGGGGTCTCCGTTATATGCAAGGTACGTGGGAGCTCAAATCCATAGTAGTGTTGTCTAATGCACAACCGTACGAAAGGGGCCGTCCTATATACCGTTGAGTACGTGAAGTACCTTTCTATATACCCAAAGTTATGTGAAAGGCCATTCGATATACCAATGAGTACGTAGAAGAATGACATAGAGCTCGGAATGCAGTGCAAGAAATATCGACAGCTCCTATGCTTTAAGACGCAGGAACACGTCTCTAACCTATCATTTAAGTTGATAAAGATTTCAACTTAACTAGCGCTTGAATTTATCTTATGCGGTTAAGTGGATGCATGATGTGTAGACTTGTAAAGTAAACAAAATGTACCACTAATCTAAATTAAATGTAAATCTTTCACCTTTCAATGAAAACTAGCTAAACAAAGAGTAAGAGTTTCTTTTCCCCAAATGTAGAACCCAATGCAAATGCAATTTTAGCTTTTTAATGAATGATAACCAATCATGTAAAACCACACCCAAACTATCCTAAAGTGACAAAAAGAGATCTTTCTATCAATAACAAATGCTACAATTCAAATATGTTTCCTATATTTTTACACTCGAAAAAGACACATCTAAGCTATGGGAAAGAAATATTTAGTACACGTTTCCAATCTAGTATAATGCAAAGAAAAACATCCAATATATTTTTGTAACTCAAATGCACAAGAACATGAAACAATATTTTATTCTTTTCATGAATGTAAGACCAAGAATGTCAAATGATCAAACCAATACAAGAAAAAAAGTTATGTTTTTCAAGCTTGTCAATCTAGCAAAGAGAAACAAAAAAGAATCTTTTCTTTGAACAAAAATGGAAACAAATAATCAATCCAGGGCAGTAACCAATAAATAGCTAAAGATGCAAAGGAAACAAAGTGAAAAACCCAATAAAATGACTTCAAAAGAGAAGGATGTACCAATCCTTTCAATCCAATCAAAGCAATCCAAACGACACAAAAGATCCAAAAAGGTTGAAAAAGCCTTAATATGGGTCAAAGGGATTTTTTTTTCAAAATTGATGTTTATTTTAATCAAATCTAGTGCAAAAAATTCCTAAAAATGAAAACAAACATGCACTCAAACTGTGTATGCAAGAGCACTTACAACTTCTAACAAACAACAAGAGGTCAAGCAAAGAACCTTGAACCAATAGACCAATGAAAACCCAAGCAAAAACGCTCCCAAAAACCAAAAACAGAGGATTTTCGCCCATGTACAGACCAACATAGAGCGAAAAATGTGAGATTTTCACGCCCTGGAACACTGTGGGGTAGCGAAAATTTCAAAATTTCTGTGCTTTAGGACACTATGGGAGCGTGAAAATATGGAATTTTTGCCCTGTAAGGTGTTTTGTGGTAGCGAAAATTTTTCCTGTAGGTGTAAAAAAATGAAAATTAATACCTAGATCCGAGTGGGGATGAAGTATTGGGTTCAAGATAGTCCTCAATGATGACTAAAGAGGATCTAAGGTGATGGGAAACAACACTTAAAATAGGATTTGATGATCCAAACAAGCAATCAAAGGTGAAACTAGGGAAAAATTTCCTTGTGGAATCACCAATTTCTGTTGTGAGAAAATATCCCTACGGATAGGTAGATATCCGCTTGGGATTATAAAATGCCCCTAGTTTCCTACCCAAGACAGAGAGGAAACAAATAGACACTGTAGTCCTCCTAGATCTATCTTAAACATTAGCTAACAAGCTATGGAAAGACAAAGCAATTAGATGGCGTACCTTACTTTGATGGTTGTCCTTGTTACTCCTAAGTTGCTCCAGCTCCAGCCTTTGATTATGGAATTATGAACCTATCTTTCACCTTCTCCAAAGCAATATATGTATAAAAAAATCTAACTATAAAAACATACACAATTTCATGCGTTCATCATTAAAGACATGAAAATGGGAGGAATAGACTAAGTTATATTAATGAAAAGAAAGCCAAAAGAAGTTGATTACAATGTTATACCTTGATGTCCAAAGTAGCAGCACCTCCTTCCAAGCTCTCCAACATCACCCTTGCAAGACTCAAAGGATCATAGGTTTGGTGCTTCCAAGATCACCCCCCCATAGCTCATGGATGGCCTTCTTCTTATAGGATTTGGGAGGCCAACCACTAAGAGGATATTGTGGATCTGAGGAAGATGTGGATCAAGGATATGAAACATGCCAAGGAGGAAATGTGAGATGGGATACAAAGGGGTACCTCATCCCATGAAAATATCCTCGAGATCCAAGGTCCAAAATTTAGGGAAAATGGCTATTCAAGTATTTTCATGCCCCCATAAGTGAGAAAAGCGCAAAAATGTTGTAATTTGCTTGCCCCCATAGGCATGCAAAATGCGAAAATAAGGAATTTTCGCGCCTTGCACCACTAGCAGGGCGCGAAAATATCTCTCGGAGGCCCATAAATGGGTTAGGTCAAGTGGTTTTCGACCCCTGAGTTGTTGGATTTTCTTCCAAGTATGACTAGGGAAGGGACCAACATGATGACAAAGGGTTCTAACACCCTTATGAGGCATAAAAATCATGTTTCTCATGGTGATATGACATGAAGACTCTCAATGGTAAATAGTGTGACAATTTGAGGTATAACAATGGCTAAAGAATCAACTATCATATTTTTTTCTATTGGAAGGACTGAGATGCTGTGTTATGTGAAAAAATTATAAAAAATGTCCCAAAATGTGTTTCTATAATCCCTCATTCTAGGATGCTTCACTTCATAAATCCCATTTAACTGATGAATCACCAATTCTGAGTCACCATGGATGGCTATTCTTTTAGCCTTTATATCTTTGAGTATGTTCAATTCTAAAAGTAAGGATTCATATTCAACAACATTGTTTGTGCACTCAAAAACCAATTTAAAATAATGATTCCTAGCACATTTGTTTCTCGGATCCAGGGGAATGATCCAGATGCCTGCACTAGCTCCTTCTTTTCCAACAGAACCATCAAAGTCCATATTTCACAAACCTTCAACCTCATTTTCCAGACTTGCAATCTTTTCACTGTTTTTTCCAACATTATGCTCACTGTTTTTCTCAGAATTCTGCTCACTGTCTTTGTTAGAATTTTGCTAACTATTTTTCTCAAAATTTTGCTCACTGTTTTGCTCAAAATTCCACTCACTGTTTTGTTCAAAATGTTGCTCACTGTTTTCAATACTGCTTGGGTTTTTTCCCTCAGAGCGTAGATCATAGCAAAAAATAGATGAGCCTAGGTCAGTATCAACATCACATATGGGATGGTTTTGAGGCTTATGCTAACTACTCGCCACATATTCCAGCCTTTGCTCTCTATACAGTCTTCTATTCTAACCAAATAATGGGATGGTTTCATAGGACATGTCCATCTGCAGGGTCCCCTTTAGGTTTTATGCCCAAGTTCTAGAGAGAAACATCCCAAACTTAGGTGGGATGTCCACCGCCACCACGTCCATAAAAACAGTCTTTTGAGGGATTTGTTTCAGTGACACCACCATGTACTTGATCAAACCCAAGCATAACACTATTCTTGAATCGAAAGAGAACAAGTCTTTGTAGGGCCTTGTAATATCTAGCCCTAAAATTTCCAAAATAGATTTAGGCACGAGGTTGTGGGAAGCCCTTGAATCTAGCATGGTGTTATGTAATACTTGGTCATGAACATTCAAACTGATATAAAAATAGGTCACATCATCATCTTCCGGGTTTTCCACATGAGGACCAAATAGGAGTGTAGGTTTGTCATCCTGCATATTCAGAATGTCCAATTGTTTTTCCTCTTTTGCTTTTAGAATTTTCAAAATCTGATCTTTATATTCAACATTCTTCAGTAACTCATTGAAGGGGATGGAAATCTTGACCTTGGATATTTCATTTTCAAGGTTGAAAGAAGGATGGTATTTTTTTATTTCTTTCACATTCGCATCACCTTTTCCATCCCGAGATTTCTTAGGAGCATCTGCCTTTGGATCACCCTTTTTGGGGGATTATTTTTTTTTCTGTTGACTGGATGCAGGTTGATCAAATGGGGATTTACGAGGCTCTACCACCACATTCCTACTTCCGAGGTTATGTTTCTTTTGAAATTCCGTAATGGCATTCTGATATCCCCTCTGGTATTGTTTTGATTATAGCTCCAACATGCTGCAATTTTGCTCTAGGGAGGATCTGTCATGCTCTTCTTTTGTAGCTACAATTGGATCTAAGCATGGCCAACATGATGAATCCGATCTTCAGGTTGTTCTTCCTCTTCTTCATCAACCAAATTTTCTTCAAAAGGAGGCCTCACTTGATGGTTATATGGATTTCTAAGATCCCCTCGTTCCCTCTATTTGATTTGTGGGGCAGGGGGCTTCTAAAATTAGGGTTTCTAATATGATATTCTAGGGGTTCTTTGGAAGTAGGTATGTTTTCCATGGATATCCTATCAACAAGTTTTTCTATGGTCTTCGTCATCAAATCAAATTTGGTATTTGTCGATTGGGACATGAAGGGATGGATCTCTTCCCTAACCTTCATCTTCTTGGCCTCCACCTTATGTTTTATCTTTCCAGATGCCATCATGTTTTTCTCTACCTCTATGGCATCCTTTAGCATGTTAGATAATGCAAAGGATCTCCTCTCAACATTAGGGTAAAGTCACTGTCAAATGCATCAACATCGTGGAGTTGGGAAGCTCCGACAGGGGGTTTGATATCAACGGGTATTGAATTGTACACTCTCATAAACCTAGCAAAAAATTCCTGAACCATCTCCATGTTGTTTTTCTTTAGGTTATTGTACTGGGTTAATATTTACAGGGGTTTCTATTTATCTTCCCACCTCAGTAGGAAGGCTTCCTCAAACCTGTCATAGCTAGTGATACTCCCTACCTGAAGAGTCTTAAACCACTTTTTTACCTCCCCAGAGAAACTTTGTGCAAACAACCTCATTTTGACATCATTGCCATCCATATCTTCTAGGTCTAAAAAGTCATTGAATCTTCTTATGTGTTGTAGGGATGTAATGAAACCTTCCCCGTCATAAATTGGAATGTGTTGGCATAGTTCTGAGGTAAATCTTGAAGTTGGGTAGGAAGTGGCAAGGGAACAAATCTAGCAATCATTTCTCTCGGGGGTATAGGAACTGAAATTGGGGTCTATGGAACTTTAGGGGTAACAACAGGAATATGAAAGGTAGTAATAGAAGGGATTTGGACCTTTTTATCAAAGCTAGTTTCACCAAGAAAAGAAACAGGGTATGTGCCTTCTTTTTTAAAATTTTCTTCTTCTGTTAACTGTTATTTTTCCCATAGAGACACTAATGTATACGATTGGAATTTTTTCTCATCAAACACGGTTTGAATAAAGTTTGTTTCAGAATTGGATTTGAACAATGAGTTTTCAAACTTTAAATCAAAGGTGATATAATCTATACCCTCAGCTTATTCCTTTGTTAAAGAAAAATATCTTTTTAATAGAGTACCTGATTTCACTTTATCATTTCCCTTTCATAGGATCTCTTCTGGATTTAGAACAAATTCCCCGAGTTCAGGATTTGGATTTCTTCTCGTGTACACTTTTCATGGAGCCAGGATTCGCTCAATGAACTCACCTATAGATTCTTGTGGAACCCTAAATTTTTTCAATGAAGTCGCTAAGGAAAATGATACAACCAACTAGATGTCCCAAGTCTCTATTTTCCCTCAGAGATCGGATCTGATCCTTCGTCATTCTTTTCCTAGGGAAGATGAATATTTCGCTCCCCAAAAATGATGCCATATTTTTATCACTCTGCTAACTCCCTTGGCTATAGAAGGAAGGGGAAAATGTAACTATTTCAAACCAACTTGTAGACCAGAAACAAGACTTTCCAATCCAGAGAGGGCTCTCTCTTACAACTCAGTTTTTATATGCTATCTTTCAATGGTTGGTTGTGTAATCAAGGCAATGGCTAGGTATTATATGGGTATATTAGGGTTATGGTTTTTCCAATGTGGTGGGATCAGGAGAAAATACCCATTGGGCATGGAGTCAACAGGTTGGAAAACAATTATGAGAGTGATCAATGACTGGTTGTAGAATGCTCAAGGCGGGAGAGGAAAGATCAATATTTCCTAGTTAATTAGATTGCAGAGGTATGGGGGGAGAATTGAGACAAACAATACATTTAAGCAAAGAATTAATGATGAATTCTACCTTAACTTCAGAGGAAAAGATAACAAAAGATTGTCTGAAAATGCTGAATTAGAGCATCAAACTAAGGATGAATTCTGAATACAATAATTTCATTCAAATGTGGAAGATAATGCGTAAAATGGAAAAACTTAGAAAGATAAAAATTCACAGAGGATAAAATATACTAAGAAATATTCACACATGAATCTCTGGTAAAATCATTATGTACTTCTGCATTAACATATTTCATTAAAGTTAAAAATTCAACAAGAGTTCAATAATCAAGAGTTTTTCTATACAAAATTACGACACTTGGGTCTTTTAAAAACTTGCCATATATAGGTTTACAATTGTTTGCATTAAAGAAAAATCATAAATCCTTTCGGCTATTTAAAAATTGTAAATGACTACATAACTGCTATAAGTGTAAATTAACTATAGTTTAAACTATGAATCATGGGATATTGCTTAGTTTATTGATGGTATATTTGAAAAAAACTATTGCTAACTGACTGATAATGCAAACTGAAAGTAGGTTAGATTCCAGCTATCTCCTCCACTTGTTCAATTCATCTTGATGTAGATCAGATCCATGTGAGATGTCCAAAATTTATGGATCAATCCTATTATGTTTAGCTTCAGTAAATTTTGTAGCGCCTCCTAGCTTGTTTCCATGTTATGCGTTGCAGGAGTTGATTTCCAGAACTCTCATAGTGCACTCCCTTGTTTTTATGTGACATGCACTTGAGAAGTGCATTGCCATAACTCTCATAGAACACTCCCCTTTTTTCCATGATATGCACCGTAAAAGTACATTTCTAGAACTCTCATGGTGCATTCCCTATTTTTCTATGGTATGTTATTATACTTCAAATTGCCACACCATGTGTAAGTGAGAATATACATGTTTCACCACCATGGAAAACATGATGTTTATGCCTCCTAAGAGTGTTAGGACCCTTCATTCTAATGTTGGTACCTTCCCTAGTCACACTTGGAAGAAAATACAACAAGCAAGGGGTCGAAACCCACATTAACCACCTCCAAAAATTAAGTCTTCTGGAACTACCACGCCCTGCATGCCTATGGGGGAGCGAGCAGTAGTGTCAAACTACTGCATTCTGCATGCCTATGGGGGAGCGGTATTACCGTGCTTTGCTTAGTTATAGGGGAGCGGTAGTTTTGGTTTAGGCTTATCCCTTTTATTTTGGATCTTGGAACTCATGGATATTTTCTTGGGATGAGGTACCCCTTCGCATTCCATCTCACTTTCCCTCCTTGGCATGATTTAGATCTTTGATCCACATACTATTCACTTAGATCCATAATCTCCTCTTAGTGGTTGGCCTCCCAAGTCCTACTTAAAGAGAGCCATCCATGAGCTAGGGGGGGTTGATCTTGGAAACACTAAACCTATGATCCTATGAGTCTTGCAAGGGTGATGTTGGAGAGCTTGGAAGGAGGTGTTGCTACTTTGGACATCAAGGTATAACATTGTAATCAGCTTCTTTTGGCTTTCTCATCATTAATATAACTTAGCCTATTCCTCTCATTTTCATGTCTTTAATGATGAATGCATGAAATTGTATCTATTTATATAGTTAGATATTTGTTTATATATATATTGCGTTGGAGAAGGTGTTGTATTTCCTTTGTGAATAGGTTCATAAGTCCATAATCAAAGGCTGGAGCTGTAGCAACTTAGGAGCAGCAGGACAACCATCAAAGTAAGGTATGCCATCTACTTGCTTTGTATTTCCATAGCTTGTTAGCTGATTTGTGAGCTAGATCTAGGAGGACTATAGTGTCTATTTGTTTCATCTATGTCTTGGGTAGGAAACTAGGGGCGTTTTCTAATCCCAAGGGGATATCTACCTATTCGTAGGGAGATTTTCTCACAACAGAAACTGGCGACTCCACTGGGGAGCTTTCTTCCCTAGTTTCACCTTTGCTTGCTTGTTTAGATCATCAAATCCTCTTCTAAGTGTTGTTTCTCATCACCTTAGATCCTCTTTGATCATCATTGAGGACCATTTTAAACTCAGGACCTTATCCTTGCTCGGATCTAGGACAAACTTTGATTTTTTATTCCTATAGGAGACTACCACTCCTCCACAGTGTTCTAGGACGCGGTATTTTCCAACTACCACTCCCCCACAGTGTTCTAGGGCACGATATTGTCCAACTACCGCTCCCCCACACTGTTCTAGGGGGCGGGCACTGTCCTTTTTTGGTCATTTTTTAGCTTATTTGGAGGGGTTCCCTTGGGTTTTTTGCTCCCAAACTCTTGGGGTGCCTCCATATGGTCCATTGGCTTATTTTTTACACATTTTTGAAGAGATTTGAGTCCTTTTCATCCACATTTTTGTCTCTAGTCCTTCATTGGCATCTTTGAGGCCATTTGGTCAATTTTGAGTCCTTTGAGCCATTTTTTAGTTCTGGGAGTCAAGTGTACCTTCCCAGTCACTTTAGGATCTCTATAACATAAATTTGAACCTTTCCAAACCTCATTTGGGAAGATTTGTTCCCCTTTTTCTTTGTTTGGAAGACTAGGTTCTATCTTGGAAAGTTGAAATCCCCTTGGGTTAACTTGATCCCTTGTGTACGTTTTCAATTTTTTCTGATATAAAGTCTCTTGATCAGTGATTTTGTGACCATTACATGACTAATTTGGACTGATACAATTCATTTTTAGCTTGTTTTAGAACTCTTGGCATCTTTTGGAAGATCAAAGCCTTTGTTTGGTTTATTGATTCAGACTAGCGCTTTGTTTTGCTTGTTGGGTAGAATTGTCATTCTTTTCAAGCCCCAATAGCTTGCATTGGTTTTTAAAACTTCTTCTCACCATTGGATTTTGATTGGATTCATTTTTTTCAGAAATCTCTTTAGCGTGATATTCCAAAGGTTTGTTTGGTTTGGCATCATTTGGATTGATTAGATTGGCTTTGAAAAACTTGGGACATCCTTGTCTTTTGAAGTCATTTTCTTGGGTTTTGTGCTTTGTTTCCTTTCCATCTTTAGCTATTTATTGGTCATTGGAATAGATTGATCCCTTGTTTCCATTTTTTTGTTCAAAGGAAAGCTTTATTTTGTCACTCTTTTGCCATATTCATTAAATTGGAAAACATAAGCATTCTTCTTGCTTTAATTTAATCATTTGACATTCTTGGGCTTACATTCATGAGAAGAAGAAAGGGTTGTGTCATATTTATGTGCATTTGAGTTAGACAATATTATTAGGTGCTTCTCTTTGTCTTGCATTTGATTGGAAGCGTTTGTGGAGTCCTTCTTTCCATAGATTACATGTGTCTTTTTCAAGTGTAAAGAGATAGGAAACAAATTATAATTATTACATTTGGTGTTCATATAAATAACTTTTTGATTGCTTTGGGTTAGTTTTGGGTACATCTTTTACCTCTTTCTATCATTTTGAAAGAAATAAAATTGCATTTGCATTGGGTTGTACATATTGGGAACGGAAAGAATTCTTCCTTACTTTAGCTAGTGTTCATCAAAGAGAAAGGCTCATTTCGATTCATCTTCATTTGCATGGTTTGAGTCATCACAACACCATCAAGTTGCACTTCCATAACCTATTGTGTAAGACAGCCTCTAAAATTAATCTCCCTAACTAAAACCAATATTAAACTCACTTGAAGAAATCAAAAGAATTTGGTAGTTAGGTAGGACACTGGGGATAGGCATCAAAATAATTTTCCCTTGTCATTTTTCATCTAAGACATAGTCGTTGTCTTTAGGGAACTAAAATCCTCTAGTATTTGTTGACACAATCATACACCAGTTTGTGGAGGGGCCTCCTGACTGTTTCACACTTTCAGGGGTTAAACCACCACGAGATCGAGAACCGAACGAACTCTGTGGAATGCCGCACTCCACTTAGCCCTAAGGCAACATCGATCATTGTCTTCCTTGTATTATCTGGCCACCCATACTGGTGATACAAGGGTGATAAGGCAGAAGTGCCGAAAACCTTTTCCAACGTGTCATGAACGAGGTAGCTTAGTGACTCTTCTTCTAGGGCTCTTTACCTGAGATCCCTTTCGGTAGAGGGATATCCTTCCACTATTAGTCTCTCATTTTGTATTGTTCGACTTGGATTTCATCACCTTGCGAAGGATACAACTTGTTGAGGTCTCCAGCTCTTAGTTAGGAGGTTTTGCTTTCTATTTCATATTCTTAGAGGGTCTTTTTCTTTGTAGGGCTGCTTGTTGGCATTCTGGCCATTATTTTTTATAGCTCGCTTACTGTGGCAACGGCCTTAGTATAGTTTTTTGAGATTGCTCTTTTGGCCTGTGAGCCTTGTCTTTTCCTAGCTCCCCTTTTGCACATTCAGCTGCTTCAGGGTTTTTGAGTTCTTTCACGCAAGACTCCGTACACATCAGTAAGTCTTGTTCCATGGCGAATCCATCTCCATGCACCCAAGCTCCTTCTAGGACTACCAATCAAGAGGCCCCTTCTCAAGGGGTACCTTTTGTCTTTCCTCTAGTTGGAGATATTGGTCCTCCCTTTATTGCCACATTAAATCTTCCTGGATTAACCATAGGATTATCGGTATGGTTATTCAATCCGGTGATTCTGATTGTACCCAATGTTTCAAATGTTGACTCTCCACCACGAGAGAGTCAATCCCAAACTAATCCTTCCCCTTCTTCGTCAGATGAATCTTCTTCCGTTCCTTCTTCCTCACCTGATCAAAGCAATAGTGTTAGTAATCTGGTGGATAAGAAGAAGAAGAAAAGGAAAGTTAAGAAGAAGAAGGATAAGAAAGAGACCAAGCATAAACCAGTTGCCTCTAATGGCACTCATGCTACGAAAACACCCCGCAAGCCCAAGTTCCCTTGCAAACTTTGCAAGGGTGATCACCTTCTCAAGGATTGTCTCGGTCTTTCTCGTGTGTCAGAAGTGTGGTCTAAAAACCCCAAACCACTTGTATTGTCAACCTATGACCATCATGTTGATGACACTCCCTCAACCAGTTACCCCTTGGTGAAGGGTCGGAAGGGTAAATTCCTATATCCCTGTTTGATATGCAAGGGTATGCATCGTAATTTCCTTTGTCCAAGCAAACATGAAGCTTCGCGGTGGTTGGAAGATATTACTAGTTCTCAACCGGTGCTTCCAACAAACGATAGTAAGTTATCCATCAACCCCCCGATGGTTGACCAAGTGATCAATTCAGTTTCATCTACGATTGATCCCACTCTCCCTCCTGAGAGTGAAGTGATCGAGTCGTTGTCATCCCCACTTGATCCCGCTCTTTCATTGGAGAAAGTCCAGACTGAAGCAATCACCTTGACACAATATTTGTCTCATTCTTATCTTCCAAGCGAGAGTGAATTGGAAACCGTTGATGTTTTCCTAATCAGTTCAGAATGTCCTCGGTAAGCGGAAACCCTGTCCATTTCCGTGGGACCCCCTCCAAGTACTGAGGTTATTTCCTTTGATTGGAATGGTCTAATAGAATCTCATCTTCCTTTGAGTGTTCCTTTTCAGATATCTATAGGAGTTTTTGATAAGGAAAATCTTTCGCACCGTAGTGGATGAGGGAGCTTCTGTTAGTATTTTATCCTCAACTGCTTGGCAAGCCTTAGGTTCTCCTCGGCTTGTGCCAATCACTGACCAGATATTGGCTTTCAATAGAAGGCCTACTGGACCTTTAGGGTCCCTTCCTTAGTTACCTATCAATTTGGGAGGGAAAACTGTCTGTATTGATGTTATGGTAGTCCAAGGTCCCTTAGATTTTAATATGCTCCTTGGACGTGATTATGTCCATGCTATGAAGGTTGTAGTGTCCCTCACTCTTTCGAGTGATGTATTTTCCCCATCAATGGGAATGTTGTGACCATTGATCAACTTTCCTTTGTGACGTCCACTCATTGCATGACTCCTAGTCACCAGAATTCCCTAAATGTTCCACATGTTTTAGTGGTTTCTCCCCCTTAAGGATGGGGGGGTATGAGCATAGTTCCCTTTCTATGTCAAGCTCGTTAAAAAATGAAATAGGTTCCTATGAGCATAGTTTAATATTTGTTTCAAGCTCGTTAAAAAATGAAACCGACCCTTAAGCACAGTTTACCATTGGTTTCGAGCTTGTGTAAAAATGAAATCAATCCCAAGCATATTTTACTTTCAGTTTCAAGCTTGCGTAAAAATGAAACTACCTTCGAGCATAATTTCTTTCTGTTTTAAGCTCGTTAAAAAATAAAAAGGAACCTTTCAAGCATTGTTATTATCTATTTTCAAGCTTGTGTACAAATGAAATAGATCTCCCTTCCATTTGTTTGAGTCTTTTGCCAGAGTTAGGATTTGAACCTTCATTTCATCTGCTTGGGTCACTTGGTCCTGGTTCTCCCTACCCCCCTTGGTGAACACATTCGTATTAGTAGCTAGGATTTTTTGGGTAAGGAAGAAGAGTAGTTAGATGAAACGAAGCTTGGGGGGCATGTTTAGCCATTAGCAATCATGCTGGGGGCATTTACCAACCTCTGGTCATCATGTTGGGAAGGAACCCGTCAATGGGCCTTAACCTTGAGCAGAGTTTAGCTTTGGCTTCAAGCTCGTTAAAAAAATGAAACCAATAAATTGAGCAGAGTTCTATTCCAGTGTTAAGCCCGTTAAAAAATGAAACATATCCTTTCCCTTTGAGTCGAGCCTCCTCGTAGACTTAGTACCTGAACCTTCTTTTCACCCGCCTATACTTTAGGTGAATGAAATGAAGCTTGGGGGCATGTCTTCAACCTCTGGAAGTTACGTTCAAGTCAACTTGATCGCCTCTCCACACCACGTTGGAGCTAAGTCACTTGCTTATAGCAATCATGCTGGGGGCATGTACCAACCTTTGGATTTCATGACAGGAAGAAGTTCACCATTGGGAACATTTTTTAGCATACTTTCCTTTTTAGGTTTCGAGCTCATTAAACCACGAAAATTATCCTAAGCATAGTTCATTTTCTGTTACAAGCCTGTTAAAAAATGAAGCAGACATCATGAGCATTCTTCGAACCTATCTTTGAGCTCGTTAAAAATAGTAAGATGGTATTTGAGCTTACTTTTCACTTTTTTTCGTGCTCTAGTTAAAAATATGAAAAGTGGTTTTGAGCTTAGATTTTACTTTTTCGTGCTCTGGTTCAAATATGAAAAAGATTCTGAGTGCTTTTGATACCATTGTCGTGGTCGTTAAAAATTGAGCAAAAAGGTGTGTCTAACGAGTATAGGTTTATCACTTTATCTGGCCTCGCTAGACTATTTACAGAAAAGAAACTATGTTGAGTTTACTTTTCCTTTGTCGTACTCAGTCATCAACCATGACAAAGTTGTACATGGAGTCCTCTTTAAGCTCTTTTCAAACTCCCTAAATTAGGAAAATATTTCCAAGCGAACTTGATGCTTTCACACTTGTAAAAGCATTTGAATGATCGTCTTTCTGGTGATATTTTACCCCTTTTTTGGACTAGGAAGTACTATTTAAGAAAAATGAATACTCCAGCCAATCATGACTAGAAAGGTCCTCTCCCGCATGGTTTTACCCTTTTTCAGGCGATGAGGATAACTTTACGAAAAAGGACTGTTGGAGTCTTTTTTAGTTCTTTTCTGACTCTCTAAACATGAAAAACTGTCGAGTTTTCCTTCCTTGGACTCGTAAAATCAAACATCGAAGGACCCTTTTGGGACCGAACCCCTCCTTTCTCAGGTTTGTAAAACATGTGGGATTGGACTCGTCCAAAGAATGAGCTATACCGGGCATCTGTTATCCTCCTCAAGCTCGTTAAAAAACAAAGAGGTACTCATCAAACATGATGGGGATTGGGGAGAAATAAGTTAAGTTTCTTTTAGAAAGCTTCATGGCAGCTTGTGTCGCCCTTGAACATGGCACCTTTTTGTGTCTCATCATACAGTTGGGGTAAAATCTACTTATCTCTGAGTCATGCCAATTCTATGAGTTGTCCCGCTCGTTCAAATCATCTAAAGAATGACTCAGTCATCGTTGCATGATGTCTTGGTCTCTGCCTCGTTGAGTCAATGCTTCTGAGTCATTATTGTTGTGCCGTTCATGTTCAAGGGAAGTTTACCTTAGTCATACTCTGCAATATTGTTAGCCTTTACATCCCTGTGTCAGTCCATACTCATCTGATTCATTACTTCATATCACTTTCCTATGTCGGTTTCGTGTCGATGATGTGGGATCCATTATGGCCCTCCTTCGACGAGTCTATTCCTGTCGACTTCAACTCATTATCCAAGAATTAGTCTTAGAAACCAACATTAGTACCTTGGTACCTGCATGCCTCAATGGCAGGTTTCCTCGTATTCGACAGTAGGTTTTCATCATTGACCTCTGATCAAATGATCTCATGGATGATCGACATCAACTTATCTATTCACATTTCGTCAATATGTACAATGATACCTTGGGAATCATTTTCATCATTGGTGATTTCCCTCGCACTAGTTAATGGTTTCAATCATTGACCGGTAATCAAGTGGTTTCTACCATGTTTGATTTCAACACCTTGTAATCACATGGTTAGATTCATATCGATTTGGGATTGAGTAGAAGGCCCTAGATATTTCTGAAGTCTTTTTAGCACATCCAGGTTGCATTAGAGATTTTTTGAGTAGGTTCCCAGATATATATTATGTTGGTGACCTCATTAATGTACTGTCACATAGATCCACTCTTGTGTTGGTCGTGGCTGTGTCATTGTCTTTTCATGGATCTACGCTTGTAGTCTAGTAGCCATGATTTGTCTCCAGTCATTGTTAAGTCAGTATTATCATGGATCTGCAATGTATTGGTCTCCAGCCATGCTTTCAGTCAGTTGTTCCGAGCATGGGTATGCCCACCTCGAGGTTGTTAGACATATTGTCGATATTTAATTGCAACTCTTCTCCAACTCTCCTTCAGATATCCTTGCAGACTTATTATTTGTAAAGTGTTTCGGCCATCAGATTCCTTCTGACCTCACACTTTAGGGGGCATCTGTTATACCTCAAATTGCCACACCATGTGTAAGTGAGAATATACATGTTTCACCACCATGGAAAACATGATGTTTATGCCTCCTAAGGGTGTTAGGACCCTTCATTCTAATGTTGGTACCTTCCCTAGTCACCCTTGGAAGAAAATCCAACAAGCAAGGGGTCGAAACCCACATTAACCACCTCCAAAAATTAAGTCTTCTGGAACTGCCGTGCCCTGCATTCCTATGGGGGAGCGAGTGGTAGTGTCAAACTACCTCATTCTGCATGCCTATGGGGGGAGTGGTACTACCACGCTTTGCTTAGTTATAGGGGAGCGGTAGTTTTGGTTTAGGCTTATCCCTTTTATTTTGGATCTTGGATCTCATGGAGATTTTCTTGGGATGAGGTACCCCTTCGAATCCCATCTCACTTTCCCTCCTTGACATGATTTAGATCTTTGATCCACATATTATTCACTTAGATCCATAATCTCCTCTTAGTGGTTGGCCTCCCAAATCCTACTTAAATAGAGCCATCCATGATCTAGGGGGGGGGTGATCTTGGAAACACTAAACCTATGATCCTATGAGTCTTGCAAGGGTGATGTTGGAGAGCTTGGAAGGAGTTGCTGCTACTTTGGACATCAAGGTATAACATTGTAATCAGCTTCTTTTGGCTTTCTTATCATTAATATAACTTAGCTTATTCCTCTCATTTTCATGTCTTTAATGATGAATGCATGAAATTGTATCTATTTATATAGTTAGATCTTTGTTTATACATATATTGCGTTGGAGAAGGTGTTGTCTTTCCTTTGTGAACAGGTTCATAAGTCCATAATCAAAGGCTGGAGCTGTAGCAACTTAGGAGCAACAGGACAACCATCAAAGTAAGGTATGCCATCTACTTGTTTTGAATTTCCATATCTTGTTATCTGATGTGTGAGCTATCTCTAGGAGGACTATAGTGTCTATTTGTTTCATCTCTGTCTTGGGTAGGCAACTAGAGGACTTTTCTAATCCCAAGGGGATATCTACCTATCCGTAGGGAGATTTTCTCACAACATATGCACTGCAAAAGTGCAGTTCTAGAACTCTCGTAGCGTGCTTCTCTGTTTTTAATGCGTAGATGATATGTGAGTTTTGGAAACTACTGAAATTCTAGGGTTTCATGCCGTTACACTTAAGTTCCTTCCTAAGGGCTAAAAAAACTATTAATTTTCCCTCTTCTATGTCTGATATTCACCATGCATGTGTCCATAACCTTCCACCTTTCCGAACCACCAAACAAAATTGAACCCTAATGTTGGAGCTTTGCGTGAGTAGGGTCTAGGTGGCATATTACCTTTGTTGTGCATACCCCTACCTTCTTGATCACCATGCTTTTATTTCTTTGATTAATACTTGAGTGCTGTGAGTACTCGCCCTTTCAAGTAGTAGGTACCAATTTATCAAAATTATGGCTTGTTTTTTAGGAAACCCTAGTTCTCTTAAACGTAACTTTCGAGGCCTATCTGTATTTAGTAAAAACTATGGTTGATATTTGAGGGAGGCATCATTCCCTCTAAGAAGCCACTTCATCCAGGAGCTTTAAGTTTCCACTTGACGCTTATCCTCCTTTGAAGAGATACAATTGCTCTCTAAGTGCCCTATTCTCTACCTATAATGATGTGTTTCTTCTATATAGGTTTTGTACCTTTTTCCTGAGGGAAATTTCTCTTACCAATATCCTTCTAGTCTCATATAACATGCCTTCTATCACATGTAGTTCCTTTGTTAGATTCCCCCTGTATCTTCTTCTTTCTTCGATGACCCGATATTTTGCTTCCTTTGCCTCTTTCAGTTGGGATTTCAACTGGCTAATTTTGGACTCTGTATCTCTCAGTTGGGTTTTCAACTGGCTAGAGTCTCAGACTTTGTATCTTTCAATTGGAATTTCAACTGACTATTCTCAGATTCTGCCTCATCTGTTTGTGTGGAAGGCTGGGTCTCTTTCTACTGGGCTTTCATTTGGTCAATCTTAGGCTCTGCATCACCTCTCTGTGTAAAGGTTTGGACTCGAGGTGTTTCTTCATCATACAAATGAATAGGAGATCCAGGGAAAGTGTGAGGAGGGATTTCCATGATAGTTACGAGAGTTTCTTGACATGTGGAAACCATTCTTCTAGCTGCTTCCCTGGTTAACTACTTTCTAGGAATTAATTTCTCATTTACTTATGGTGTAAATTCCTATTTCTCCCTTTCAATTTTTTCTTCTCCTTCTGAGTGTCTAGATCTTTTGTAACTTTGGTTGGCCTTTCTTCTATTTGGATAGGTGTTCTCTCTTGTTTCTTCTTCCTCTTCCCTTTGTCAAGGATGCTTGAATTAACTGGTGTCTCCTCTTTTGTCTCCTTCTCCTTCCCCTTCCCCATGTCAGGGGTTCTTATCTTAACTAGTATTGATTTCATGGCTTTAGGGTCATACCCAACCAAGAAGAGGAAAGTGTTCCATTCTCTCCCTAACCTTTTCAATTCTTCTAGTGATAGTAGATTTATGAGGCCAAAATGGAAAATGTAATGGTCAATTTGTTGGCCTTGTGACTGTGCTTTATCAATCTTTTAACCTAGGCTCCTAAATAGGTAATAGGGAATATCTAGAGGCCTCTTCCCTGTGAAATGGAGCAGTAATCTGAAGTGGTATTGGTATGATGTGTCATATCTCCCTTCACAAGTGAAAAAATTCTGGATAACTAGCAAGAGATTGAGATATTGTTGATTGGTAAGCCAAGCCCTTAGAACCCCTTGGTTTAAAATCTACTCCTTTATGCTCCTCCTTCAAAAAATTCTCACACGATGTCATATGGAACTTGGTTACCTTAAACTACTCCTCTCCTTGCCTGGGTATCTCCGTTGCAGTTTCTATGGAGTTTGTAGTGACCTCTGTCAATTTTAGTAGCTGTATTTACCTCCATTTCAAAAAGTGTGTATATTGGTAGCACCATTTTTCATTTTCAGCCATTTTTTTGTGATTTTGATTTTTCTTGGTTATAAAAAACTATACTTTTTTATTTACAAATGCATTTTTTCAAATTTAACAAAAATATACCATTAGTAGCTAGTTATGATGAAAAAATATGTACATTGTGGAAATTTTTTCACATTTAAAATTAGTTATAATGAAAAATAGATGTATTTTGGAAGTTTTTCTTTAAACTTTCATCTGAAATCAGACATTTTTATGGATAAATTTGTAAAAAAAAATGAGAAAATAAAGACATTTCAAACCATTTTTAACATAATTTCAGAGATTTTTTGTATAAAAATAATACTATCTAACATTATTTTCTCTAAAGTGATGATTCATATAAACTCAACAATAAAATATACCATATATTTGTAAATAACATATTAAAAACACAATATATATTCATAAAATAAAATATTAAAGTAAAAAAATTACAAAAATGTCTTAATAAAAATTTGTCAAATTTAACATTTTCCTCAATTACATGAAATTTGTTATCTCCTCAAATGATTTTTAAATTTTTTGAGGAATTTCATTCTTTCGCGCTTAAATTTGTTATTTTCCTTGATCATTTGACATTGTCCATATCTTTAAATTCCCATTAAGTCCTCATTCATTCTTTTGCTATGGAGCCTTGTGACTCTATCCTTAACCTGCATAGCCAAAATTTAAACCTTTTATTAGTTTCTTTTGACCATTGCTTTAAGATTTCTCATAACATTTAAATATTCAGTTCATTCATTTGCCATTTATTAAAAAATGGTCTTGTGTGTGCTTTAGTGTCAAACCATCAATACACAACACAAAACCAAGTGCTAAACCACAAGTCGATACACAAGTCCATATCATATCACTACACTGCATTGATATAGTTATGTAACTATCAGTGTATGTAAAGTTCTAAGACTCCTAAATCCCGATACATATGAGATATTGATCCCGAACCAAATAAAAAATCAAATGCATAGACAGGTGCCAAAGGTCCGATTTGTAGGCAAAAAATGCATGCACAAGCTGTCTAAAGGTGCAACATAGTTTGGTCTATGGATTGTTTTGCAGGTTGAAGACATCAGGTCGTTATGCAAAGCCACGAGCTAAGCCATCAGTCGAGCCCTAAGCTTAAACTACACAACATGTAGAGTGCTCATGCAACATGCCATGCGCATGGTGCCACGAGCATGGAAGTCCAATGGCATCTGCAGGCTCTTTCTCTTAACGGTGGAGTAATGATTGATTTGGGGTTTTGGTCAGGTTCTCAGATGGAAATAATGAGCATTTTACGTGGGCATGAAGAACTTGAAGGTAGCTGCTAGACTCTACAGAAGCAAAGTGTTGAATTAACTCAAACTCCGAGCATATTTGCCAGGTATCATCTCCAGTAAGAAGAGAAAGGGGAATGAGAAGTTCAATCAAAGACTCTACAAAAGAGTATTTCTCTTCTTAGATAGACATAGACCTATTTTCATTTGCTAGCCAGGGTAGAATACTTATCCAAGCTACTGGCAAGGGATTCAATCCAGGATCAATTATTCTTTTGGTTGTAGTTGGAGTGTTAACACACAGAACATCTAATCAACTCAATGAAAAAAGGGCATTCTATTACTACATGTAAATGTGTTGATTGAATTGGATGTCTGATGATGTATGAAGTTCCTGATATGAAAACATATAATCCCAATGTTGTCCAACAATGGTGAGGCAGAAGGAAATACATTTTTGCAATTTTGAAAGCTAAATTTAAAGCAGAACTTTCGATGGCCTAGGCAAGATTTCACAGTTATTTTTAGCCACCGAAAGTAGAGCTTTTGGTGGCTTACAAGTTCGAGTTTTGACTCCTTAGCCATTGAAAGCACAAAATAGGGCAGAATGACATCTTTTTACACAAATCCAATTTTTGTCATTTCGAATGGCACGAGGATGGTTTTTAAATGAAGTTTATAATTAATAGGAGTTGTTCCAAGGTGTTGTTCCAGTTTTGAAGGTGCCAACAAAGTAAAAGAGATGAAGCTTCTTGTCTATCTTTGGAAAAAGATGACCTGTCAGTCCTCCAAGTGGTAGTTTCGATCTGATTCATCAGCCTTTGAAGGCTTGCTGCAGCTGTCGAAGATATGAAGACTAGCAAGATGGAGTATACCCCCTTAAATGGGATCTTTTCCTATTTTTATGAAAAACTGTTTTGACTTTCTATTATTGGCATATTAGATCCAGTTTTATAGGATCTTGAACTGTTTTGTAAAGGCTATAAAGCCTGTGACTTCGGTAGAAGGAGGGAGGTTCAACTTTAGGGACTTTTTCACATATTGTAAGCTCAAGCTTCTCATTTTCAAATCAGTGATACAAGCTTATTTTGCCATTACTTGTTAAGATTTTCATATTCTTGTCTATTCTATACTTGCACCTGGATGTCAAATTCATGTTAATTCCGTTTGTCTAATGTTTGATAACTGTCAACTTGTCAATACATCCATAAACTAGAATCTGCAAGTACTTTACTTGGTTTATCTGGCCATTCATATATACTTTGTGTGTATGTTTCTACTAGTAAATTAAGAGTTCTTCGTACATTCATTTATTTACAACTCTCTGAATAGTGATAGTTAAAAGCATTGTCAATCTGATTATGTTTATGCATGTCTTGAGTGAGTGGGGTTTGATTTAGTCATCTGACTTGATCCATTTGAGTGAATCATTAAGATATTAGTAAAGTTACCAGGCATCTTCAAGCTACAACCTAGAAGAGTTTCCTAAAGTGATAACAAAACTAATAAAAAATATTATGCAAATCAAAATCTTCATCGAAATCAACATTTTTTTAGAGCCTAGCTCTCTTCCTGGACCTCAATATGCTATGCCACGAAGAAATACCCCTAATCAATTGCAAGAGATATAAACTCCTAAATAAAAATTTGATGAATTAATGATAGATATGCTTCAATTTTTTTTTAAATTACACAAAACTTTAAAAATCAAAACTAAACATTAAAAAGATACATATTAAAAAACTAAAATACAAAAACCATATTAAAAATAATAATAATAATAATAAAACAAATACTAAAAAAATTAATAACCAGAAAAATTAGTAACCACTTAAAAAAAAAACTACAAAAACAAAACAAGTAATAATAAAAAAACATAAAAAAAAATATTAAAAAAAAATAACACGACTTTATAAAAATACAAAACAATAACATAAAAAATAATAATAATAAAAAACATAAAAACAAATTAACTTCAAACATAAAAAAAAATTATGAAAATGGAGGGGAGCGGGTTTAATGGAGTTTGGGAGGGAGCTTTGAGGGGATGCGATTTGGGAATCGCGCCACTCCTTAAGCTCCGCTCACCTGAGTGGGTATAATGGTTAAGAACATGTGTTATCTATGAGGAGGTCACAAGTTCAAAACCGGCGGGGGGTAGGGTTTCTCATTGGCCCATTGTGACAAGGCTCGAAGGGTAGGCGACCCCTGGGATAGAGGCTCTCCCTTGGGATAAAGGGTCTCGGGACGTATTGGCCCCTGCTGAGTCACAAATTTCTGGTATATCTAACTTACGGGCTATTGGATATACCCTTAGGAGATTGCTGTTCCCATGATTAAAAAAAAATTATGTTTTTTTTTAATTAATTTTTTAATTATGTTTTTATATTATATGTTTTTAGTTTTTTTAATTATTATTTTTTATATGTTTTTGAATCGCATCTCCCTTTAAGCTCCGTTCCAAGTGGTTATTAATTATCTTTTTTATTTTATTTTTTTTAATAAAGTTTTTTATTATGTTTTTTTCTAATTAATTTTTTAATAAAGTTTTTTATTATGTTTTTTTCTAATTAATTTTTTAATAAAGTTTGTTATTATGTTTTTTTTATATTATATATGTTTTTTTTAACAAAAATGATTGTGGAGCATTTGTATTTTAAAAGAGGAGAGATTACAATGATAAGTAGGGGAACTGTTCCCAAAGAGAGATAGTATTTATGTCCTTTTGTTCTTTTTTACAAAATAGGACTATCTCTAAGTATCCCAGGATAATGATAGCTGAAAATTCTTATAAACTGCCCGAACATAAACAAAACATAGCTAAAAAGTCTGATTGTTTATCTAGAACCCATTAGTAAATAGAGTGTTGATGCTAGAAATCAAAAGAGCTCCTAGTCTATCTAGTACGTAACATAGAAAAATTGCCATAGTATGCATAAGAAAAAATAGCCCAAGAAATGCCGATAAAAACCAGTGAGTCTGAAGATGAGCCAGTTCAGTGACGGTGTGGAGCAGGATGTCCGGAAAGTCTATCTTGAGAGAGATCCTGAAGGTTGCCAATTTCTAATCCTTTACAGTCATGGAGACCAGGGATGCAGTGGGAGATATCCTCCCTCGGCCTATCAATTTTCCCTTCGACATCGGTGATGTTCCGGCGGTTGTCATCAATTTTGGAGTCTACATTTGAGATGTTGGTAGCCACAAAGTCCACCGTATCAGACAGATTAGAGAGCCTCCCATCCATCAGATTATTGTTATTTCTGATCTCAGAGATTTTAGCCTGAATCATGGTGTACATTTTGGAGAGAGCCCGTTTTATTTCAGAGTTTTCAGCCCTGAGGAGGCGGACTTGTTCTTCCAGGGATTCCATTAAGCTGTGCGGATCAGGGTTTGAAATAGGGACGGAGAGGGATCGAGAGAGCGAGCTTTCTAGGGTGAAACGGTTGAATTGTTCACTGAAGTTGAAGAGTGGCGAGATGAGGGAGCAATCATTGGGGGGATCGAGCTCCGGCTTGGGGACGAGGGATTTGTTGCAGAGAAGGCAGTGCGATGGGGGAAGGAAATCAGTGGAGCTAACACCCAAGATGAATGTCAGTCCAGAGCTAAGGAATGATTCACCCATTATAGAATGGGGCCAAACTTTCGTAGAGGGTTGGGTCCAAACTTTTGCAGAGGGATGGGGGAGAATGAAAAAAGAGAGCGAGTTGAAGGTGTTTTGGGAGAGACAGAGCCCACCTGCCATATTTAAGCCAAGCGTGTTAGATTGTTGCTGGGATCGAGGATTCCCAGTTGTAAACCAACGGGAATTAAATGCAGGGTTAAGAAGGTTCAAGAAGATAATGCCACGAATAGGATGAACGAGAAATCCCATGCAAGACATAAGACTAAAGTTTAACAAGCGCTTAAGGAAGGAAAGGGGTTCGCTCCATAACCAAGATGAGTTAGGGAAAACAACCATGGGTAAGTGATCAAGGAACCCAACTTTGATCAAACTTATCTCCATCGCAAACAATGTAGCCTTGATTGATACGAACCGTTACACCAAAACCTCGAGTTGTTAGTGAAGGCCGCCCACTAGGATCCTAACATCCCACCACGCTCCGTAGTCCAGACTCTGGGCTGGATGTGCGCCCGTACGGTGGTGTCCCCTTTGCGCCGTACGAGCCCCGGGAGAACACTGCAATGCCGACGTTGCCACCTGCTCTGTGACTTGAACCTGGGTGGAGGCTCTGATACCAGATGATACGAACCGTTACACCAAAACCTCGAGATGTTAGTGAAGGCCGCCCACTAGGATCTTAACATTGATCCATAAGAGATCCCTTGTTAGCCATTTGATCCACTACGAGATTGTTTGTTCGAATAATATGGAGGAGTTTGACAACGTTGAAGTCGCTGAGGAGATTTTTGAAGATACAATGCAACTTGAGAGTAGGATATTTGTACTTCATGATGAGTTTTCTTGATTCTCTTATGACAAGGAGAGAGTAATTGAAGACGACCATATCTTTTATTCCTAGGAATCTTGCTATTTCCAAGCCTTTAATTAAGGCGAGCCATTCTGCACAATTATTTGAGTTCATTCCTAGTCCCTAAGTGTAATCTTTCTGCATGTTTCCCCAGGGTCACAAATGACCCCTCCCCAGGGATGATTTTAAGGACCCATACTTATTTAAAAGTGTATAAACCTTGGCAAATCTTGTCAATTCTTAAAATGTCAACTATAAAATGTTTGGCAAAATATTTTTCTAAAATTATTTCAATTTCTAAGGATTTTATATAGTTTATATAATAATTTGGAAAATTTTAGAGTGAAAAAAGTTTACCCCATTAAAATTGAGGGAAATGGGGCTTCAAGAAATGTAAATTGGCAAATCTTTTTTTGGATAAAAACATAGAAAAATAGCCCATGGGATAAATTTCGCCCCTAAAATTATCCTTACCCCTCTCGCACCTGCCAACCCAGTATATTATATATGTTTTTAACTAAATATTAGTTTTTTTAATTATTATTTTTTATATGTTTTTTTATATTATACAGTTTTTTAACTATTATATTTTTTTATATGTTTTGTATTAGTTTTTTTAATATGATATAGTTTTTAACTTATAATATTTTTAATATTAGTGTTTTTAATTATTTTTTATATGTTTTTGTTTGATTTTTAATGTTTATTTTTTTTTTAAGTTCTTAAGTATATTTGAATTTTTTCACTTAATTATATTTTAGAAAAAAAAATCTTATGAACTATGACAAGTCTAACTTATTTTTTCAATTCATTATTTGTTTTTACATGGTTTTGTTTTAAGCTTTTTAATATTTGTTTTACTTTTATGATTTGTTCAGTATTTTTTAAAATATTTGTTATTTATTTATTTTTTTAATGTTTTATTTTGGTTTTTAATATTTAGTGTAATTTTTTTAAAAATTAAGCATGTTTTAATTTTTTAAATTTAAATGTATCTTAATGTTTTTTTATTTTTTTCATCATATAATTGTTTTTAATGTGTTGATGTTATTTTTTTGTGTTTTTGAATTTTTTATTTTATTTTTAGGAGCTTTGTTGTAACGATGTCTATTGCTACAGTCATAGTTTGAAATAAGGCTTAATTTTACATGCCCTCAAATAAGGGTGATTTTGGGAATACCACTTTTTAATTGAGGGGTTGATTTAGGGGTTTGATTGCAATCACAATGATTGGAGTTTTAAAAAAGTTGTAAATTTAGCTTCGAAAAAAATGGTGCTACCAGTAGCACCACTTTTCAAACCAGGGGTTGTTTTTGTTGTTTTTAACGCAAAAATATGAGTTTTTATGGTTAGAGTTCTCGTTTTGAGTATAAAGTTTTCTTCAAGTTGTATGAATTGTTTATCTCCAAGGGGCCGACTTTGGTCTTTTTGCCATCGAAATTAATGAAAAAATCATGGGCCACTTGCTTGTGATACCCCTGTAACTTCTCACAGAACCTCAGACACCCCACACGGTGGAAGAAATGTCAGGCGGTAGGGTTCGCATTTAGCAACTATGTGCCAGGTTCAAAACGCATCAAGGCCCCACTCTTCTTGATATTCCTTTTAACTACTGTTGGCTCCATGTCATTGCTTGATCCTTTGGTGGTGGTTGATCGCCTCTATCGCCTCTTTGCATGCTTGATAAACCTAGTTGTGTGCCGGCTTAGCGTGAGAGTATGTTTCTATGGCTGTGAATGAGCCTGTGTAGTTCATCTTTAGTGGATACATAGCTCAACTCAGGGGTGGTCTCTCAATAAAGTGCTGGATAGAGTGCCTATGGCTGGGTGGAGCAATGTTATTCCATAGCCAATTGTTTGGATGACTTCAATTAAAAGATAACTGTTTACCTGTTAATTTATTGTCTTCTGGATGCGCATGAACTATTATTATTATGCATGTGATAAGTATGTTGGTATATGAATGTTATGTGTGTGTGTGTGTGGAATGATTTATTCTCCGCTGCATATTTTTATTATGCATCTGCACATGCATTTAAATGTTTATGAATTTCTTAATATGGGCATGGGGGCGAAATTTAGAACCCCCATAATTTGTTCATGTCCCCATCGGTTGTAGGATTGATGGGTGGGGACGTGACAGTAGGAATTCATACATCAAGGATAAGGTAGTGGAAACTCAAGGAAGGTGTTTGAACATAGAAGGGTAGCTTAGAGAGGTATTGTATCATCATTGGGTAGGTCATATATCACTACAAGGAAAACAACTTCCAGCGGAGGTTATAGTGGATGTTTTTAGTGTTACAAGATCGGCAAAAAATTGCAAAAAACCTTTGTTACAACATCCTTTTTTGGTAGTGGAGGTTTTTGCAAAGTTTATAATGGATATTCACTATAACTAAAAAAGCTAGTGGCCGAGGTTTAAGAGGATGCTTTTTATTCAGTTCTTTATATATCTACAGTGCACACTGTTGCATCCTATCTAAATAAACCGCACTGATGCATACCAATAAATTATACGTGTCGGTGCACATGCTATAAATAAAACTCACCGGTGAGTAAATTTATTTACAATGCACCAATCAATATGATTTAATGCACACACACACTGGTGCATATAGTACATTTCTATAGCACTAGTGCAATAACCTTAGCTCACTGGTGCTACATATATTTTGTTAAAGCATTGGTGTGTTTATATATACAAATGAATCAGTGTAGATGTACATTGCACACAGTTCTAATCGGTATGTTTACTTTATCAATACACACCAGCACATTTATTATATAAATAAGCATCAACATGTACATTTTAACAATGAGCATTGGTGCGTATATAATAACAATGAGCACCGGTGTGTATTATATGTAAAGAGAATTGATGCATTTATTATGTGAAAGAGAACCAGTGGCTAAAATTTGAAAAAGTTCATGGAAATGAATAAAAGACACTAGTTAGTTGAAATAAATAGATTTCATATGTTGATGTGGTGAATTCAAATAGATTTTGTATGTTGTCGTGGTAAATTTAAATATATTATGTATGTTGCAATGGTGAATTTAAATAGATTCTGTATGTTGTCGAGGTGAATTCTTCCATTCTATGGATATGTAAATATAATTTTTTAATTTATTTTAAAGATTGTGTATGGTGTTGTGGTGGATTTTTCCATGATGTTGATATGTAAATATAGTTTTTTCTTTTTTCTTTTTACATATTTTCAATTCATTATTCGAGAAACAAATATTTTTATAATAATACATTTTCATATTTTAAATATTTTGTTTCAAAAAGCATGTTGTGTACACTTTGTTAATATCACCAACATAGATCCATATTAAAGGGGATCTACTGTTAGGATAATTAATACTCCAACCTTGTCCACCTTAGTATTATTAGTCTTTTCCTAGTATTGAATGACCTCATTATCCTACAAGGCCAGAATGTTCCTTTGTCTCCAAGAATCCTGACAGCCTTCAATTATCTTGATTGGAGGGTTGATATTCATATGGTGTTGCACAACAAGAGTCTATACAAGGCCAGAATGGGAAAGGAGGTTGAACCTCATGAAAAGTTGTTGAGAAAGAAAAGTACATGAACATATTAGATGAGGCTTTTGGTTTTATGTGTATTCACATTTCCAAATATTTGTTCTTCCATGTTGATGGATTGAAGACACCAAGATAGGTTTGGTTGAAGCTTGAAACTCTCTTTGGAAATCAAGATGAGCTAAGAGGCCACATTTTGGAGAATGAATTAATTTCTCTTCAGCCCAATAGTTTCGAAACCATACATCAATTCTTTTCAAAGTTCAAGTCCTTAGTTATGCAGTGCAAACAATGTGGAATTGAAAAAATAGATGACAAGTTGGTGCTATCCATCCTAAGCAAGCTTGGTCTTGAATTTTCGGTATTTGTTTCTACCTTCCATTCTAGGAGATTGTCAATGCCCAATTGGAAAATTCCTTCTTTATATGCATTCACTGAATCTATCATCCAAGAACAAGACAACCCGATTCAAATGAGTGCCCTGAAAGCCTCCAAAATTCAAGCTCTTATGGCCTGGGAGTCAAAAAGTGTGAATGATAAAGGGAGGTAGAAAGGAAAATACAAGAACCAATTTGAATCCAAGCCAAAGGAGAATCCTAATCCATTAGAAGGAGCTTCCATCTCCAATAAGTATAAGCAATAGAGGTTTGAGAATACCAAGTGTACCTATTGCAGGAAAGGAAACCATCCAGAAAGTTCATGCATGAAGAAGAAGATAGATCAAATGACCAAACTTCTTGAACATCACAATATTTCCCTCCCAGAAGGTGCAAGGAGGACTGATTCTGGAAGTGAGACAGATGATCTTGAGAGATGCCATGCACTGAAGGATGTATTTTCACAATCTCAAGCCTTCCTCATTGATTATGGATCCTCTAACCACATGGTTGCCTCCAGAGAATCATTTTATTCTCTAGATCTCACTGATGGTCCTAGTATTCACATGGGATATGATTCACAGATATCTGCTGAATGGAAGGGAACAATACAACTTAAGTATGGAAATTTGAACAATGTTTTGTATTTGCCCTCTCTAGTAGCAAACTTGTTATATGCTTATTACATGACTCACACAGGTTCACCGAAGAAAGTTGTTTTGGAGTTGACATAGTTGAGATTACAGAGATCTCATATGGGAAGCTAATAGATAAAGGTGTTGCAAACCATGCCTCAAATTCATATGAGTTTTCCAAATTCTTTCCATATTCACATCAAAGTGCTCTCTTGACTTATGCAAATGAGACTAGCATACTTTGGCATGAAATATTCAGACATCTAAATTTCAAGTACTTGCAGCAGTTGCACAAGGAAGAAATGGTTCAAGGATTGCTTGACATAAAATTCTCTCAAGGAATATGCAAAGGTTGCTTGGTGGGGAAGCATCCATAGAGAAAGTATGATGTTGGGAAGGAAAAGAGAGCTTCCTCTACACTTGATTTGATACATAGTGATGTCTCAAGACCGATGCCCACAACTTCTATGAATGGATCCAGATACCTCCTGACCTTCATAGATGACTACTCTAGGTTCTGTTGGATCTATTTTCTTAAGAAAAATTCTAGGAATTCGAGACTTTCAAAATTTTCAAGGCCTGAAAAAACTATTGGGAAGAAGATCAAAGCACTGAGATATGACAATGTAGGGGAGTACATCAAGAAGGAGTTGCAATAGTTTTGTTCTTCTAAGGGAATTCAAATGAAACATTCTATCCCATACACGCCACAAAAAAATGGTGTAGCTGAGATTAAGAATAGGTCATTGAAAAAGATGGATACATGTTTGCTTGAAGCAAGGTATATTCCACCATATCTCTAGGAAGAAGCAGTGACTTGTGCATCATACATCTAGAATAGGGTACCCCACAAATCTATGGATGGGGTCACTCCATTCGAAGCACTTAAGGGGCACAAACCTGATGTCTCTCGCTTGAGGGTTTTTGGATCCAAGGCATGGGACATAATCCCATCTAAGAAAAGAAAGGCTCTTCAACCCAAAAGTAGCGAATGCATTCTGCTGGGATATGTAGAAGATGTAAAATCATACATGTTGATGGAGACTGCAACCAAAATATGCTTCATTGAAAGAAGTGTCAAGTTCGATGAATATCCATTACAAGATCTACAGGTAGATGAAGACCAAGGTAGATCTGATTTTCCTACTCCATTTGCACAAGATGAAGATCAAAGTGATGTCTCTTCTTATGAGGACCAAGTTGAATTATATTTTGATGTTGAGAATGAATTTCAAACAGATCTAGATCAAGAACCAACACCTTCTCCCAATCCATGGCCAAGGACAAAATGGACTCACAAACTCCTTGAAGTTGCTGGGAACATAGCTGGAAATCCATATGACCATAGAAGAACTAGATCTTAGTACCAAGATGCAAACTTGGCACTATGTCATACAAATCCACTTCTCCCAGAGAGGTGCTACGTGATGGTGGGGTCTGATCCACAATCCTTCAAAGAGGATTTCCATGATCAAAGATGGTAGCCTAAGGTTCACATGCACCACATCAGGGAACTAGTGCACAATAGGACCAACACACTACATTATTGTCCTACAGAGGATCAGACTACAGACATTTTTACAAATTCTTTGCACATGTGAAGGCTATTTGAGTTTCATGATGTTCATTTTTTAGGGGGGTCATTTTTCCCATGAGTTTTTTCCCCATTTCCTTAGTTTCATGAACAATTTTTTATTATTATTGATTGTATGGGTGACCTTTGGTCTCAGTAACCAGGGGCCATGTTGTCTAAGTTTGGATTAAGGGGGGGTTTAGGATAATTAATACTCCAACCTTGTCCACTTTAGTTTTATTAGTCTTTTCCTAGTATTAGATGATGTCATTTTCCCCCTAGTGGTGTGCAAATGTCATCTAAACCTCATTATCCACTTGATGCTCCATGCATGCATGATTTTAGGACATTCAGAGTAATTTCCCTACATTTTAGGAGCTAACTCAGTGATCTGGTTCAGTCCACCCGCGTTCCTGACTCCAGTGGTGGGTTTGTGCTCCAATTGCCACTGATTGTGATCTAATGCACCCTCTCTGGCCTTATTTCATGATATTTTGCATGAAAAACTCAGTAATGCACCTTGCATGGTTAGTTAACTGATAGTAGCTTCAGTTCACTGAGTCCCAGTTGAGTTTGGTAGCCTCGGAGCACTGTAGTGGTGACATTTCCTAGGCTATACTGACATGGATTCGAATTCTCTCTGGGTATTTTAATTTCCTCTATTGTAATATATCTATTGATTATATTGATTAATGGAATATGACACACTTTTCTGTGCACATCTGAGTTTCAATGCATGTTTAATTTTACTGCTCATTTCATTGCAATTTTCATTGTAATTCTTCTTCCTTGCTAATCCTATCACTGTGAGATATTCTCAGGCTCAAAGATCCGTCGTGTTCTATAATTTCACATCTACGAAGCACCGAGAGGGATAAAATATCTTTAGGTGCAAACCTTTCCTCAACATTTGCATTCTCTGCATTATTTAAGTGTGTAATGCAATGTTTATGGTTTTAATTTATCTATTTTGTGTACTTTTACATATATGCCATCTTAAATGTTTTTAATCTAATTTGAGCCAAAATTTTATTTTTATAATATTTTATTATTTTTTTAAAAGGACACGTGTCAGCTCCAAGGTGAGCATGGAAGGAGTTATGCATTCCCCTACTAGACTATAGAATGCGCCTCTTCGGTTCAACAATGTAAAAATCATTCATATAATTAATCAATAATGTAACATTTTGCAATTTAATTGTGAGTTCAGAAGGAATCTGATGGCTGAAACACTTTTTCAAAAATTGAGTTTGCAAGGATATATAAAAGAGAACTGGAGAAGAGTTGTAAGAAAATATCAACAATATGTCTAATGATCCCGAGGAGGGAATACCCATGCTCAAAAAAACTCACTCAAAGCATGGCTACCGACCAATACATTGCAGATCCATGATAGTACTGAATCAATAATGATTGAAGAAAAATCATGGCTACTAGAATACAAGCGTAGATCCATGATAAGATACTGACACAACCACGACCAATACAAGAGTGGATCTGTGTGATAGTACATCAATAAGGTCACCAACATAATGTACATGTGGGAACCTACTCAAAAAATCACCATCGCAACCTGGATGTGCTAAATAAACTTCAGAACCATCTAGGGTCTTCTACCCGATCCCAAATCGATACGAATCTAGCCATGTGATTACAAGGTCTTGAAGTCGAACATGATAGAAACCACTTGATTATCGGTCAATGATGTGAACCACTAACAAGTGTGAGGGAAATCACCAATAATGACAATGAGTCCCAATATATCATAGTAAATCTTGACGAAATGCGAATAGATGAGTTGACGTCGAACATTCGTGAGATCATTCGATCAGAGGTCAATGATGAAAACCTATTGTCGAATAGGAGGAAACCTGCCATTGAGGCATGCAGGTACCAAGGTACCAAGGTGGTTCCTAAGTCTAATTCATGGATGATAAGTTGAATTCGATAGGAATAGACTCGTCGAAGGAGGGCCATGATGAATCCCACATCAATGACACTAAACCGACATACGAAAGTGATGTGAAGTAATGAATCAGATGAGTATGGACTGACATAAGGATGTAAAGGCTGACAATATTGCAAAGGATCACTTAGGTAAACTCCCTTAAACATTGAATCGCATGACAATAATGACTCGGCAGCATTGACTCAATGAGGCAGAGACAAAGACATAATGTGGCAATGATTGAGGAATTCTTCAGGTGAGTTGAAGGAGTGGGACAACTCATAGAATTGGCATGACTTAGAGAAAAACAGATTAACCAATTGTATGACGAGATGCAAACAGGTGCCATATTCAAGGGAGACACAAGCTGCCATAAATATTTCTAATATAAACTTAGCTTATTTCTCCCCAATCCCCATCATGCTTGATGAGTACCTATTTTTTTTTTAACGAGCTTGAGGAGGATAACATATGCTCGGTATAGCTCATCCTTTGGACGATTCCAATTTCACATGTTTTAGGAACCTGACAAAGGAGGGGTTCAGTCCCAAAAGGGTCCTTTGATGTTTGATTTTACGACTCCAATGAAGGAAAACTCAACAATTTTTCATGTTTAGAGAGTCTAAAATAATCTAAAGAAGACTCCACAGTTTGACTTTTTCATAAAAGTTAGTCCCAGACCCGAAATGTATAAAACAATATCCGGAGGAACTCTCCTAGTAAAAGGTTGACTAAGGTGTACCTTTCTCGTAAATAGTCTAAACAGTTCGAAAAAAGGATAACCTACCACCGAATAGATGACATTTCGAATACTTTTACAAATGTGAAAGAGACAAGTGCACTTGGAAATATTTTCCTATTTTGGGAGTCTGAAAAGAGCTTAAAAAGGACTCCATGTACAACTTTGTTATGGTTTGTGACCGAGTACGACAAAGGAAAAGTAAAATAGGCACAGTTCCTTTTCCATAAATAGTCTAGCGAGGTCGAATAAAGTGATAAACCTATACTCGTTAGACACACCTTTTTACTTAATTTTCAACGAGCACGACAATGGTATCAAAAGCACTCGGAATCTTTTTCATGTTTAGATCTAGAGCATGGAAAAGGAAAAAGTAAGCTCAAACCACTTTTCATATTTTAAACCAAAGCATGAAGTGAGGCCCATTGATGGGTTACTTCCCAACATGATGTCCATAGGTTGGAAATTTCCCCCCCAATATAAGAAGATGATGGCTAACCTCTAGTATGATGTCCAGAGGCTAGATACATGCCCTCCAGGCTTTGTTTCATTTTCCTACTCTTTTTATTCATCCAATCAAACTCATGGTTACTAATAGGAATATGTTCACCATGGGAGGACTGAAAAATAGGATTAAATAGCATAGGTGAATGAAATGAAGGTTTAGATATTAAATCTGGCTAAAGATTCGACTCAAGGGGAGGGGATCTGTTTCATTTTTTAACGAGCTTGACACGGGAATAGAACCATGCTCATAAAGCTGGTTTCATTTTTATGCAAGCTTGAAACCAAATATAAACTATGCTTGGGAGGTCCTATTTCATTTTTATGCAAGCTTGAAACATAAAATAACTATGCTTAGAGGTAATTTCATTTTTACACAAGCTTGAAACCAGAAGTAAACTATGATTGGGAATGGTTTCATTTTTACACAAGCTTGAAACCAAAGGTAAACTATGCTTTTACAAGTCCTATCCAACATGATGTCTATAGGTTGGTAGTGTTCCCCCCAGCATAAGAATCTAGGACGAGAACTCCAACATGATTTCTAGAGGCTGGAGACATGCCCCCTATCCCTAAGGGGTAGAAACCACTAAAACATGCGGAACATTTATGGAAGTCTGATGACTGGTAGTCATGTGATGATTCAGTGTCACAAAGGAAAGTTGATCAATGGTCACAATCCTCCCATCATAGGGAAAATACATCACTCTAAAGAGTGTGGACACTACAACTTTCATAGCATAGACATAATCACATCCAAGGAGCATATTAAAATCTAAGGGACCTTGGACTACCATAACACCAATACAGACATATTTCCCTCCTAAGGTGATAGGTAACTGTGGAAGAATCCCTAAAGGTCCAGTACGCCTTCTATTGAAAGCCAGTATTTGGTCAGTGACTGGAACAAGCTGAGGAGAACCTATAGCTTTCCAAGTAGTTGGGGATAAAATACTAACAGATGATCCCTCATCAACTATAGTGTGAAATATTTCTTTATCGGCAACTCCTACAGATATATGGAAAGGAACATTTGAAGGAAGACGACATTCTTCTAGGTTATTCCAATCAAAGGAAATGACCTCAGTACTCGAAGGATTTCCTATGGAAATGGACAGTATTTCCCCTTGCCTAGAACAATCTGAAATGAGTAGGAAAACATCAACGGTTTTCAATTCACTCTCAACTAGAAAAGTAGAATGAGACCTAGATTTTATCATGGTGACTACTTCAATATGGGCATTATCCAATGAAAGAGTGGGATCGAGTGGAGGTGATATTGACTTGACCACTTCAACTTCACTCTTTGAATAAAGAGTGAGATCGACCAAGGATGGGGCAGGTTCGGCTACTTTATCAACCAATGGGGGGTCAAGGGATGACTTACGATATCCAATTGGAAAGTGGTTCTGAGACACAGTAATGTATTCCAACAATTGTTAGGCTTCATCCATGTGTGGACAAAGGTAAGTAAGCTGCATACCCTTGCATTAAAAGCAAGGATTCTTGACTTTACCTTTCCGACTCTTAACCATAGAGTCACTAGTTGATGGGGTATCATCAGTATGATGTCTAGAGGCTGATGATATAGTTTGTTTGGATTTTCTAGACCACTATTCTAATATCTTGAGAAGGCCAGGACAATCCTTAAGAAGGTGATCCCCCTTGCAAATCTTGCAAGGGAACTTGGTTTTCCTAGGTGCATGAATAGAAAGAGCATCATTAGGAGTAACCAGTTGATGCATGGTGTCTTTCTTATTCTTATTCTTCTTGACCTTCCTTTTCTTATTCTTCTTATCCTCCTGATTACTAGCACCACTGCTTTTATTGGGAGAGGAAGAAGAAATAGAAGGAGCTACATCCGCCGAAGAATACAAAGGATCAGTTTGGGATTGATGCTCTCATGATGGAGAGTTAACATTTGAAACATTAGGTGCATTCAGGATCACCGGATTGGAGAATAACCATACTGGTAACCCTATAGAAAATCCGAGAAGATTCAAAGTAGAAATAAAGGGAGGACCAATATCTCCAAATGGAGGGAAAGAAAAAGGTACCCCTTGAAAAGGGGTCTCTTGATTGGTAGTCCCAGAATAGTTTTCCATGTCTAAACTCTTTAAAAACCTCTAAATTACCACACAAATCAAACACTACTCAAATCTAAAAGCAACAAGAATTTTGTGAAAGGGATGGATAAATAAGCCAGGTTCTCACAGGATTATCAAATTGTCACAACTCGCGATATATTATAGGGTCCAACAGTTATACTTGGCCCAATATTTCAGAGCACTAACCATGGAGGATTGGGACCATACCCCTGGCCGTATAACCCAACTACCTAGCAATACATGCATAGTAATCTCCCTGAGTGTTATTCTCGGTGTATTGCAACAATAAGATTACCAATAGGTTTACTTAGATAGTTCCAGGATGCTAAAGGGGTCTCCTAATATACGCAAGGTACGTGGGAGCTCAAATCCATAGTAGTGCTGCCTAATGCACAACTATACGAAAGGGACCTTCCTATATACCGTTGAGTACGTGAAGTACCTTTCTATATACCCGAAGGTACGTGAAAGGCCATTCGATATACCAACAAGTAAATGGAAGAACCAAACAGACCCCAGAACACAGTGCAGGCAAATAATGATAGCTCCTATGCTTTAAGATGTCGGAGCACGTCTCTAACCTATCATTTAAGTTGCTAAAGATTTTAACTTAACTAGCGCTTGATTTTATCTTATGCGATTAAGTGGATGCATGACATGTAGACTTGTAAAGTAAAAAATATGCACCACTAATCTAAATGTAATGCAAATCTTTCACTTTTCAATGAAAACTAGATAAAGAAAGAGTAAGAAGTTCTTTTCCCCAAATGTACAACCCAATGCAAATGCAATTTTAGATTTTTAATGAATGATAGGCAATGTAAAACCACAACCAAACTATCATAAAGTGACAAAACGAGATCTTTCCATCAATAACAAATTCTACAATTCAAATCTATTTCCTATCTTTTTACACTCGAAAAAGACACATCTAAGCTATGAGAAAGAAATATTTAGTACACGTTTCCAATCAAGTATAATGCAAAGAAAAACATCCAATATATTTTTGTAACTAAAATGCACAGGAACATGAAACAATATTTTCTTCTTCTCATGAATGTAAGACCAAGAATTTCAAATGATCAAACCAATACAAGAAAGAAAGTTATGTTTTTCAAGATTGTCAATCTATCAAAGAGAAACAAAAAAGAATCTTTTCTTTGAACAAAACTGGAAACAAATAATCAACCTACTGCAGTAACCAATAAATAGCTAAAGATTCAAAGGAAACAAAGTGCAAAACCCAATAAAATTACTTCAAAAGACAAGGATGTCCTAATCCTTTCAAAGCCAATCAAAGCAACCCAAACAACACAAAATATCCCAAAAGGTTGAAAAACCCTTAATATGGGTCAAAGGGAATTGTTTTTCAAATTTGATGTTTATTTTAATCAAATCTAGTGCAAAAAATTCCTAAAAATGAAAGCAAACATGCACTCAAACTGTGGATGCAAGATCACTTATAGCTCCTAACAAAAAGCAAGAGGTCAAGCAAATAACCTTGAACCAACATACCAAGGAAAACCCAAGCAAAAACGCTCCCAAAAACCAAAAACAGAGGATTTTCGCCCCTGTACAGACCAACACTGAGCGAAAATGTGAGATTTTCACACCCTGGAACACTGTGGGGTAGCGAAAATTTGGAAATTTCCGCACTTTAGGACACTATGGGGCGTGAAAATATGGAATTTTCACTCTGTAAGGTGTTTTGTGGTAGTGAAATATTTGCCTATAGGTGTAAAACAAAAAACTTAATGCCTAGATCTGAGTAGGGATTGAAGTGTTGGGTTGAAGATAGTCCTCAATGATGACTAAAGAGGATCTAAGGTTATGGGAAACAACACTTAAAATAGGATTTGATGATCCAAACAAGCAATCAAAGGTGAAACTAGGGAAAAATTTCCTAGTGGAGTCACCAATTTCTATTGTGAGAAAATATCCCTACGGATAGGTGGATATCCCCTTGTGATTAGAAAATTCCCCTAGCTTCCTACCCAAGACATAGAGGAAACAAATAGACACTATAGTCCTCCTAGATTGATCTCACATATCAGCTAGCAAGCTATGGAAAGACAAAGCAAGTAGATGGCGTACCTTACTTTGATGGTTGTCCTTGCTTATCCTAAGTTGTTCTAGCTCTAGCCTTTGATTATGGACTTATGAACCTGTTCACAAAAGAAATACAACACCTTCTCCAAAGCAATATATGTATAAACAAATATCTAACTATAAAAGCATAGACAATTTCATGCATTCATCATTAAAGACATGAAAATGGGAGGAATAGGCTAAGTTATATTAATGATAAGAAAGCTAAAAGAAGCTGATTACAATGTTATACCTTGATGTTCAAAGTAGTAGCACCTCCTTCCAAGCTCTCCAACATCACCCTTGGAAGACTCATAGGATCATAGGTTTGGTGCTTCCAAGATCACCCCCCCATAGCTCATGGATGGACTTCTTCTTATAGGATTTGGGAGGCCAACCACTGAGAGAATATTGTGGATCTAAGTGAGGAATATGTGGATCAAGGATATGAAACATGCCAAGGAGGGAATGTGAGATGGTATTCAAAGGGGTACCTCATCCCATGAAAATCTCCTCGAGATCCAAGGTCCAAAATTTAGGGAAAATGGCTATTCAAGGATTTTTGCGCCCCCATAACTGAGCAAAGCGCAAAAATGTTGTAATGTTCGCACCCCCATATCCATGCAAAACATTAAAATAAGGAATTTCCGCACCTTGAACCACTAGCAGGGCGCGGAAATATCTCTAGGAGGCCCATAAATGGGTTAGGTCAAGTGGTTTTTGACCTGTAAGTTGTTGTATTTTATTCCAAGTGTGACTAGCGAAGGCACCAACATGATGACAAAGGGTCCTAACACCCTTAGAAGGCATAAACATCATGTTTCTCATGGTGATATGACATGAAGACTCTCAATGGTACACAGTGTGACAATTTCAGGTATAACAATGGCTAAAGAATCAACTATCATATTTTTTTTCTCTTGGAAGGACTGAGATGCTGTGTTATGTGAAAAAATTATCAAACATGTCCCAAAATGCATTTCTATAATCCCTCATTGTAGGATGCTTCACTTCATAAATCCCATTTAACTAATGAATCACCAATTCTGAGTCACCATGGATGGCTATTCTCTTAGCCTTTATATCTTTGAGTATGTTCAATTCTGAAAGTAAGGATTCATATTCAACAACATTGTTTATGCACTCAAAAACCAATTTAAAATAATGAATCCTAGCACATGTGTTTCCTAGGTTCGAGGGAATGATCTAGATGCCTGCACCAGCTCCTTCTTTTCCAATAGAACCATCAAATTCCATATTTCACAAACCTTCAACCTCATTTTCTAGACTTGCAATATTTTCCCTATTTTTTCCAGCATTCTGCTCACTGTTTTTCTCAGAATTTTGCTCACTGTCTTTCTTAGAATTTTGCTCACTATTTTTCTTAGAATTTTGCTCAAAATTCTGCTCACTATTTTGCTCACTGCTTTGTTCAAAATGTTGCTCACTATTTTCAATACTGCTTGGGTTTTTTCCATCAGAGCAAAGATCATATCAAAAAATAGACGAGCCTAGGTCAATATCAACATCACATATGGGATGGTTTTGAGTCTTATTCTGACTACTCGCCACATATGCCAGCCTTTTCTCTCTATACAGTCTTCTATTCTGACCAAATACTGGGATGGTTTCATAGGACATGTCCATCTGCAGGGTCCCCTTTAGTTTGTATGCGCAAGTTCTAGAGAGAAACATCCCAAACTTAGGTGGTATTTCTGCCACCACCACGTCCATAACAACACTCTTTTGAGGGATTTGTGTTAGTGACACCACCATGTCCTTGATCAAACCCAAGCATAGCACTCTTCTTGAATCGAAAGAGAACAAGTCTTTGTAGGTCCTTGTAATATCTAGCCCTAAAATTTCCACAATAGATTTAGGCATGAGGTTGTGGGAAGCCCTTCAATCTAGCATGGTGTTATGTAATACTTGGTCATGAACATTTAGACTGATATAAAAATGGGTCACATCATCATCTTCCAGGTATTCCACATGAGGACCAAATAGGAGGGTGGGTTTGTCATCCCACATATTCAGAGTGTCCAATTGTTTTTCCTCTTTTGCTTCTACAATTTTCAAAATATGATCTTTATATTCATCATTCTTCAGTAACTCATTGAAGGGGATGGAAATCTTGACCTTGGATATTTCATTTTCAAGGTTGAAAGAAGGTTGGTATTTTTTTATTTCTTTCACATTTGCATCACCTTTCCCATCCCGAGATTTCTTTGGAGCATTTGCCTTCGGATCACCCTTTTGGGGGGATTCTTTTTTCTGCTGACTAGATGTAGGTTGATCAAATGGGGCTTTACTAGGATTTACCACCACATTCCTACTCCTGAGGCTATGTTGATTTTGAAATTCCATAATGGCATTCTGATATCCCCATTGGTATTACTCTGATTATAGCTCCAACATGTTGCAATTTTGCTATAGGGAGGATCTGTCATGCTCTTCTTTTGTTAGCTAAAATTGGATCTGAGTATGGCCAAAATGATGAATCCGATCTTCACCTTGTTCTTCCTCTTCTTCATCAACCAAATTTTCTTTCAAAGGAGGCCTCACTTGATGATTATCTAGATTTGTAACATCCCTTGGTTCCCTCTCTCTAATTTGTGGGGTAGGGGGGCTTCTAAAATTAGGGTTTCTAATATGAGGTTTTGGGGGTTCTTTGGAAGTAGGTATGTTTTCCATGGATAGCCTATCCACAAGTTTTTCTATGGTCTTCATCATCAAATCAAATTTGGTATTTGTGGATTGGGATGTGGAGGGATGGATCTCTTCCCTAACCTTCTTCTTCTTAGCCTCCACCCTATGTTTTATCTTTCCCTATCATTAGGGTAAATTCATTGTCAAATGCATCAACATAGTGGAGTTGGGAAGCTCCAACAGGGGGTTTGATATGAACGGGTATTGAATTGTACACTCTCATAAACATAGCAGAAAATTCCTGAACCATCTCCATGTTGTTTTTCTTTAGGTTATTGTACTGGGTTAATATTTGCAGTCGATTCTATTTATCTTCCCACCTCGCTCGAAAGGCTTCTTCAAACCTGTCATAGCTAGTGATACCCCCTACCTGAAAAGCCTTGAACCACTTTTTTACCTCCCTAGAGAAACTTTGTGCAAACAACCTCATTTTGACATCATCGTCATCCACTTCTTCTAGGTCTATAAAGTCATTGAATCTTCTTACATGTTGTAGGGATGTAATGACACCTTCCCCATCATAAATTGGAATGTGTTGGCATAGTTATGAGGTAAATCTTGAAGTTGGGCAAAAAGTGCCAAGGGAACAAATCTAGCAGCCATTGCTCTCGGGGGTATAGGAATTGATATTGGGGTCTATGGAACTTTAGGGGTGACAACTGGAATATGAAAGGCTGTAATAGAGGGTATTTGGACCTTTTTATTAGAGTTGGTTTCGCTAAGAAAAGAAAAAGGGTATGTGCCTTCTTTTTTAAAATTTTCTTCTTCTGTTAACTGTTATTTTTCCCATAGAGACACTAATGCATACGATTGGAATTTTTTCTCATCAAACATAGTTTGACTGAAGTTTGTTTCATAATTGGGTTTGAACAATGAGTTTTCAAACTTTAATTCAAAGGTGATATCATATATATCCTCATCTTATTCCTTTGGTAAAGAAAAATATTTTTTTAATAGAGGAGTACCTGATTTCACTTTATCCTTTCCCTTTTAGAGGATCTCTTCTAGATTTGGAACAAATTCCGTAGGTTCGGGATCTGGATTTCTTCTGGTGTACACTTTTCGTGAAGCTAGGATTTGCTCAATGAAGTTGCCTATAGATTCTTGTGGAACCCTAAAGTTTTTCAATGAAGTTGCTAGGGAAAATGATACAACCAACTAGATGTCCAAGTATCTATTTTCCCTCAGAGATTGGATCTGATCCTTCGTCATTGTTTTCCCATGGAAGATGAATATTTTGCTCCCCGGAAACGATGCCAGAATTTTATCACTCTACTAACTCCCTTGGCTATGGAAGGAAGGGGCAAAGGTAACTATTTCAAACCAACTTGCGAACCAGAAACAAGACTTTCCAATCCAGAGAGGGCTCTCTCTTACAACTCAGTTTTTTTATGCTATATTTCAATGGCTAGTTGTGTAATATAGGCAATGTCTAGGTATTATGTGGGTAGATTAGGGTTATGGTTTTTTCAATGTGGTGGGATTAGGAGGAAAAACCCATTGGGAATGGAGTCAACAGGCTGGAAAACAATTATGAGGGTGATCAATGACTGGTTGTAGAATGCTCAAGGAAGCAGAGGAAAGATCAATATTTCCTAGTTAATTAGATTGTAGAGGTATGGGGGAAGAATTGAGACAAACAATACATTACAACAAAGCATTAATGATGAATTCTACCTTAACTTCAGAGGAAAATATAACAAAAGATTGTCTGAAAATGTTGAATCAGGGCATCAAACTAAGGATGAATTCTGAATACAATAATTTCATTCAAATGTGGAAGATAATGCATAAAATGGAAAAACTTAGAAAGATAAACATTCACAGAGGATGAAATATACTAAGAAATATTCACACATGAATCTCTAGTAAAATAATTATGTACTTCTGCATTAACATATTCATTAAAGTTAAAAATTCAATAAGAGTCCAATACTCAAGAGTTTTTCTATACAAAATTCCGACACTTGGGTCTTTTAAAAACTTGCCATATATAGGCTTAAAATTGTTTGCATGAAAGAAAAATTATAAAGCCTTTCGCCTGTTTAAAAATAGTAAATGACTACATAACTTCTATAAGTGTAAATTAACTACATTTAAAACTATGAATCAAGGGTTATTGCTCAATTAACTAATGGTAAATTTGAAAAAACCTGTTGCTCATTGACTGTTAATGCAAACCGAAAACAGGTTAGCTTCCAACTATCTCCTCCACTTGTTCAATTCATCTTGATGTATATGAGATCCACGTGAGATGCCCAAAATTTATGGATCAATCTCATTATGTTTAGCTTCAGTAACTTTCGTAGCGCCCCCTATCTTGTTTCCATGTTATGCGCTGCAGGAGTTGATTTCCAAAACTCTCGTAGCTCACTCCCATGCTTTTTCATGACATGCGCTTGAGAAGTGCATTGTCATAATTCTCATAACACAATCCATGTTTTTCCATGATATGCACCGTAAAAGTGCATTTCCAGAACTCTCATAGCGCATTCCCTATTTTTCTATGATATGCGCTACAGAAATGCAATTCCAGAACTCTCGTAGCACGCTTCTCAGTTTTTAATGCATAGATGATATGTGAGTTCTGGAAACTACTGAAATTCTAGGGTTTCATGCCGTTACACTTAAGTTCCTTCCCGAGGGCTAAAAAAACTATCATTTTCCCTCTTATATGTCTGATATTCACCATGCATGTGTCCATAACCTTCCACCTTTCTGAACCACCAAAAACAATTGAACCCTAATGGGAACCCTAATGCTTGATCTTTGCGTGAGTAGGGTCTAGGTGGCATATTACCTTTGCTATGCATACCCCTACCTTCTTGCTCACCATGATTTTATTTATTTGAGTAATACTTGAGTGCTGTGAGTACTCTCCCTTTCAAGTAGTAGGTACCAATTTCTCAAAATTATGTCGTTTTTTTAGGAAACCCTAGTTCTCCAAAACGTAACTTTCGAGGCCTATCTGTATTTAGTAAAAAATATGGTTGATATTTGAGAGAGGCATCGTTCCCTCTGAGAAGCCACTTCATCTAGGAGCTGTTAGGAACCCATATCTTTACTTTGTTAGTATGTTGTTGTTGGACGCATATGCTTTGTAAGTCGTCCCGTAGTATTTGTTGATCAATAGTTTGTGTTATTGTTGTTGGTGCATATGCTTTGTAAGTCACCCGTAGTATTGTTGATCCATAGTTTGTAACGGCCCATGGTTTCGACCCATAGTATTGGTGCCTAGAATTAGTATATAAGTGTGTGTTGAGACCTATGAAGGACCGTGAAGTTATTTGTATTGAGCTTGCTCAAAGGAGGTTGCCCCCTCGAAGTGACCTGTGATCAATACAAAAGTGATTCTGAGTTCTATCATTTCTGCTATTTCACGTATTCTTGTTAATTAATTGTTGCAGGTGCCTTACATCTAGTATCAGAGCACTTTCTTGGGCTTGCTGGGTGAAATTTCTGCCAATTTTTTTTTTTCACGTCTGTTGCAGGTTCGGATTTGGGAATAATCCCTATATGCTTAACTGTGGGAATTACTTGGGCATAAGCCCTAAAACTCATTGTGAGGAGTACCACAGGAACCCCGAAGTAGCTGGCCCATTGAGAGGACCTGCCGACGAAAAGGGCAACGACCCCTACCTGATTGACTAGTTCCCACCCGTGAGGTAAACCAAGAGCTGTCGTTTGTGGCAAAGCGGTTATCAGTTTTACCTGAGCCGTGGAGTGAGGGGTACTGCCCCAATACGCAAGCCGTCAGACAGCATTGGTGGCCGAGTGAAAACCCTGAACTGTTAGGAAGCCGCACATACCTGGGGTCCATATCTACTTTTAGCTGAACTATTGTCGATCACTGCTGCGCCATTTCAGATTCATTTTGCAAACCGTTCCAGATCCAGCCGTTCGGCGTTGTTCCAGAATCCTTCGAACCGGAGATCCCATTCTGGAAGCAGAGCCGTAGCCGCTCCAGTCTGTAAAAAAAAAAAAAAAAAAGAGTATAAAATTCTGTTTTTTCTCCATATCTCCCTTGTTTTACCTCTATTTTCCTTGAAAATTTCAGGGAACCCCTGTCAGTCCATTCTGCATATTTCATCCCCGAGGACCCTATCCTCAATTCCCTTTCCTACAGCCCGAAATCCCACATTTGTCTATTTTTAGGGTTTGCCATAACTTCCTCAGATTTCACCCAATCACCTTCAATTTTCACCACAGAGTTCCTTTCTGAATTCTGCTTCTTTGTTCCCCTCTGCCAAATTTTTCCATCCTTTCACCCCGCTGCTGAAATCCTCATTTTTGCTTCCCTGTCTATCCAACAGTGTCCAAAAAACGAGTCAAACCCCAGTTACCCTTCTGATTTTTTCCCAAATCCAAATTTTCCTTTACTGAAGTAGTTCCTGTTTTTGTTTTCCTACCCAGTCAAAAAAAAAAAAAAATCCATGGTTATGGTTGTCACCCGTGCAGGAGCAAAAACCATGGAGGAATCCCTTACAGCCATCCAAGCCAAACTCCAGGATCTGGATGAAAAATTTCTTGGTCTCCATCTTGAACATTCAGCTATGAACAACAAACGGCAGTCCGAGTCTTCAGTAGACAATGGGTTCTCTTCTTCCAGCAATTTCCGTGGTCCGAAGCTTGATTTTCCTCGCTTCAATGGTACCGATCCAACTGGATGGATCTATCGTGCAGAACAGTATTTCAGTCTGCATAATACTTTTGATGTCAACAAAGTTCCGTTGGCATCCTTTCATTTGGAATAGGAAGCTCTTCAATGGTACCGTTGGTACATCAAGGCTCATCCAGAGCCCAAATGGCCAGCCTTTTGCCAGCTCCTTTTGCAACGATTTGGTCCTAGTGCTTTTGATGACTTCACAGGAGCCCTCACTAAACTTCGCCAAACTGGCACTGTGAGAGAGTATCAAACCGAATTTGAGAATCTAGCCAACCACACCGAAGGATTGTCTGATGAATTTTACCGGAGTTGTTTTATCAGTGGTCTAAAGGATGCCATCCGCTCTGAGGTTAAAATATTATGTCCCAACACAATGATGGAAGCACTCGGGTTGGCTAAATTGGCAGAAGAAAAGATTGCAGCCCAACAACGCTCCAAGCCCACTTTTGTTCCCTTCGAAAATATGGGGTCTCAGCGACCTCCTATACCGCAGGCTCCTCGACCGACTCCTATCAAGCGTTTGTCGGAAACAGAGATGCAAGCACGCAGAGAAAAGGGTCTTTGCTACAATTGTGATGAGAAATTCACTCGGGGACATAGATGTGTTCAACAAAAGCTCTATCTCCTGGATGTGGAGTCTCCGCCTGCCTCTGAAATGGGTGACGAAGATCCAGAAACACTGGATGCTCCGGTCGACATTCAGGAACTGCCTATTGACCCTCCGTCTCAAGATGACCAGCCAGAAATATCTCTCCATGCTTTAGCTGGAGTCACCACCCCCCAAACAATGCGAGTCAGGGGTTACTTCAAGAAGCTTCCTCTTACAATCCTCATTGATTCTGGTAGCACTCATAATTTCATTGACCCTCGGATTGCCAAACAAGCTGATTGTTTTATCCATCCTTGCTCCAACTTTGAAGTCATGGTTGCCAATGGGGGTACCTTACCTTGCAAAGGGAAGTGTCGAAATGTGCGTATCTCTATGGGAGATTATACCTTGCACTCTGACATGTTTTCCTTGCCCTTAGGCGGATGTGATGTGGTTTTGGGCGCTCAATGGCTACGCACACTCGGCCCTATCTTATGGGATTTTGCCGAACTTTGGATGCAGTTTTCCCTCAATGGACACAAACACACATTGACAGGATTACAACCAAGTTCTCTCAGCATCATCAGTTCACATCACATGGAAAAACTCCTCAAGAAGAATTCACATGGTGTCATCGCTCAGATCCATTCCATTCAGATGCAACCATCAGCAGTCTCCACTACTCCTTGGGATCTACAACAAATTCTGGATCGATATACAGGTGTCTTTGCTGAACCAGTGGGATTACCACCTTCCAGGCCAGAATACCATCGTATTCAGCTCCTTCCTGGCAGCGCTCCTCCCAACATCAGGCCCTATCGCTACCCATTCCACCAAAAAACAGAGATTGAAATGCTCGTTCGAGACTTATTGAAGCAAGGTATTATTCGCCCAAGCACTAGTTCCTTTTCTTCTCCAGTTATTCTCGTCTGCAAAAAAGATGGGTCATGGCGCCTCTGCATTGAATTCCGAGCACTTAATCACCTCACCATCAAGGATAAGTTTCCAATTCCTGTTGTTGATGAACTTCTTGACGAGCTTCATGGGGCTCACTTTTTCTCCAAGTTGGATCTTCGTTCTGGGTATCATCAAGTTCGGGTTCATGAGGATGATATTCCTAAAACAGCTTTTCGCACACATGATGGCCATTATGAGTTTTTGGTCATGCCCTTTGGCCTCACTAATGCTCCTTCCACATTCCAGGCCTTAATGAATAAAATATTTCGACCCTACTTGCGGAAATTCATTCTGGTATTCTTTGATGATATCCTCATCTATAGTAAAACATGGGATGAACATCTCCAGCATCTGGATCTTGTCATGCAACTTTTATCTGACCATCATCTCCATGCCAAGCAGTCTAAATGTGTTTTTGGACAAAAGGAATTTGAGTATCTTGGGCACATTATCTCAGCACAAGGGGTTCGCGTGGATCCTGCCAAAATCGACGCCATGAACAATTGGCCACGTCCTCAGACACTCAAGAGCCTTCGTGGTTTTTTGGGGTTGACTGGCTACTACCGCAAGTTTGTCAAGGATTATGGGAAGATTGCAGCTCCATTAACCGCTCTATTGAAAAAGGATGCTTTTACATGGACACCTGCTGCTCAGTGTGCATTTGACAAACTAAAACAAGCTATGTGTACTACACCTATGCTAGCTATGCCCGATTTTTCCAAGCCCTTCACTATTGAGAGTGATGCTTGCGGCAATGGACTTGGTGCTATTCTCCTTCAAGATGAACACCCCATTGCGTTCACCAGCAAAGCCCTTTCAGGTAAGAATTTAGCTTCCTCTACCTATGAGAAGGAAATGATGGCTATTTTGCATGCAGTACAGAAGTGGCGTCCATACCTATTAGGGAATCATTTCTGCATCAAGACTGATCACCAGAGTCTGAAATATTTCTTGGACCAGCGTATCTCCTCCCCGTCACAACAGAAATGGGTTAGCAAACTCATGGGTTATGACTATGAGATCACTTACATGAAGGGTAAAGACAATATTGTGGCAGATGCTCTTTCTCGCACATTTGGTGCCCAAGGTTCTCTTTCAGCTACTTCTATGCCTGTTCCAAATTGGTTGCAATCTGTTCAACAGGGTTATGTCAATGACTCTTCCTTATCTCAGATCATCCAACGCTTGACCAACAACCCTTCTGCTATACCACATTATTCTTGGGATGGTGCTTCTCTGCGATACAAGGGTCATCTGGTGCTTCCCCAGAGCACAGATCTTCAACAGGCTGTCTTCTATGAACTCCATGCTTCTCCATCGGCCGGGCACTCTGGGTTCCTCAAAACATATGAACGAGCACGGCGTAACTTCTTTTGGCAGGGCATGAAAAGGACAATTCAACAGATGGTGGCCGAATGTGATACCTGCCAGCGCAATAAGGGGGAAACGACACTCGTTCCAGGATTGCTTGAACCCTTACCCATACCTACACGGATTTGGACAGATATTTCTATGGATTTCATTGAAGGGCTCCCTAAATCTGGCGGGAAGACAGTGATTCTCGTTGTGGTTGATCGCCTCTCCAAATATAGTCATTTTTGTGCTCTCAGTCATCCCTATACAGCCTCCTCAGTTGCTCAAATTTTTATGGACCAGATCTTTCGTCTTCATGGCATCCCTTCTTCCATTGTCTCGGATCATGATGCGACTTTCACTAGTCATTTTTGGACAGAACTATTTCGCCACACTGGAACCAAACTGAAGATGAGTTCAGGGTATCACCCACAAACAGATGGGCAGACTGAAATTGTCCATAAATGCTTGGAAACTTATCTTCGTTGCTTCACCTCAGAACAACAACATCAGTGGGCAAAGTGGCTCCCTCTTGCTGAATGGTGGTACAATACCTCTTACCACACTGCCTCTAAAATGACCCCATATGAAACAGTCTATGGTCAAGCACCTCCAGCTCTTCTTCCATACACCCCCACCAGTTCACCAGTTCAGGAAGTTGACACGGTCCTTCGCAACCGCGATCAGATTCTTCGCATTTTGTGGGACAATCTTCACATGGCAAGAAATCGCATGAAGCAACAAGCAGATCAGCACCGTTCAGAGCGCACTTTTCAAGTCGGCGATATGGTTTTTCTTCGTCTCCAGCCGTACAAACAATCCTCCTTGAAACTCAAAGGGCGTCATAAGCTTGCTCCAAAGTTCTATGGGCCATATCGGATTCTTCAGAAGATTGGGTCCGTTGCTTATAAATTGGAACTTCCTCCTTCTTCCCGCATTCATCCAGTCTTTCATGTCTCTTGTTTGAAGAAAGTTCTTGGCACCAACATCAGTGGCCAAACGATTTTACCCGAACTGGATAATGAAGGATCCATCCTTTTGGAGCCAGAGGCCATCCTCAATCGGCGCACACGTCAGCTTCGCTCTCGCTCTATCACAGAGGTCTTAATTCAGTGGCACGGCATGCAACCAGAGGATGCTACATGGGAACCACTCCTTCAGATTCAACAACAATTTCCACATCTGAAGCTTTGAGGACAAAGCTTTTTTTAAGGGGGAGGGGATGTTAGGAACCCATATCTTTACTTTGTTAGTATGTTGTTGTTGGACGCATATGCTTTGTAAGTCGTCCCGTAGTATTTGTTGATCAATAGTTTGTGTTATTGTTGTTGGCGCATATGCTTTGTAAGTCGCTCGTAGTATTGTTGATCCATAGTTTGTAACGGCCCATGGTTTCAACCCATAGTATTGGCGCCTAGAATTAGTATATAAGTGTGTGTTGAGACCTATGAAGGACCGTGAAGTTATTTGTATTGAGCTTGCTCAAAGGAGGTTGCCCCCTCGAAGTGGCCTGTGATCAATACAAAAGTGATTCTGAGTTCTGTCATTTCTTCTATTTCGCGTATTCTTGTTAATTAATTGTTGCAGGTGCCTTACAGGAGCTTTAATTTTCCCACTGACACTTCTCCTCCTTTGAAAAGCTGAAATTGTTCTCTAAGTGCCCTGTTCTCTACCTATAATGATGTGTTTCTTCTGTATAGGTTTTGTACCTTTTTCCTGAGGGAAATTCCTCTTACCAATATCCTTCTAGTCTCATATAACATGCCTTCTATCACATGTAGTTCCTTTGTTAGATTCCCCTTGTATCTTCTTCTTTCTTCGATGACCCGACAATTTGCTTCCTTTGCCTCTTTCAACTGGGCTTTCAACTGGCTAACTTTGGACTCTATATCTTTCAGTTGGGTTTTCAACTGCCTAGAGTCTTAGACTCTGTATCTTTCAATTGGAATTTCAACTGACTATTCTCAAATTCTTCCTCATCTCTTTGTGTAGAAGGATGGGTCTCTTTCCGCTAGGATTTCATTTGGTCAATCTTAGACTCTGCATCAAGAGAGGAGGAGTGCGCACAAGTGGATGAGGAGTAGTGTTAGTTTTTCAGAATTTACTTCAATCTGATCTAGGATATTAACTAAGAGAACAACATGTATAGCATATGTACAGCATATCAATAATGGAAATAATAATGCAAGCACACAAGAGACACAGAGTTTACTTGGGGAAAACCATTAAGGTGAAAAACCCCAATAAATTCCTCAGAGATAGATAGAGCAATGATACAACCCAAGCATAAGAGATAGACATCTCCTAGCAGTAGCTTTTCCTCCTCCACAAGTGCGCCACTCTCCCGAGAGTGTGAGAGAGAATAGAATGATGAAATAGAGTGCCTCCCGCACTCTATTTATACTTGACTTAACTTGCCTAATAACCTTTACTAGGTCGGCCTTAACTTAACCACATAACATAATGCTGACTAGGCCGACACCCAATAGGGTGGTCTAATAACCCTTTGACCCACATGGCCAACCCCCAATAGGGTGGTCTAATAATCCTTCGACCCACATGACTTATACAGGGCTGACCCCAACAAGGTGGTCTAATAACCCATCAAGTATAAGTTACGACACTTACAATATAAATGACGACACTTCCGTATAGAGGAATAATAACATCTCTATAGGAATACAAACACTTCGGTATAGAGGAATAATACCATCTCTATAGGAGTACAATATACATATATGAAATACATTCCAAAGTTAAATATACATCAACACTCCTTCTTAACTCAGAAGGTATTTCTCGACACAGGTCTTCTAGCACAAGTCTTCTTCTCTAGATCATCGTCACAGGATAATCATCATCGAGTCATCGTCATCGTCACTGTTGCTGCTATCTCAATCAATCTCTGAATCTACTCGTCATAGGAAGTTCTACAGAGCCATTCCTTTTTCATACTGGATGTAGGCCCACCACCTGCAGGTCTTCATCATCACTGGCCATACTATGGAATCCTCAGGACTTATTATGTGCATCACAAAACTTGGCGATAGCATCCCAAGCTGTTACGAGCACATAGCTCTACCTGTTGGATCTCCCATGAGCATATTACATGTGACCCATCACAAAACCTGGCTGAAGCATCCCAGGCTATTACGAGCACATAGCTCTACCTGTCAGATCTCCCAGGAGCACATTACATGTGATCTCACCACAAAATATGGCTGAAGCATCTGAGGCCTTTTTCATCCTGTCCAGATCTCCCAGGAGCATATTACATGTGGTCATGGCAATGCCTCGAAAGAGCATCTGAGGCCTTTTTCATCCTGTCCAGATCTCCCAAGTCCACTTACATGCCATAGGACAATGCCTCGAAAGAGCATCTGAGGCCTTTTTCATCCTGTCTAGATCTCCCAGGTCTACTTACATGTCCTCCCATAGCAATGCCTCGAAAGAGCATCTGAGGCCTTTTTCATCCTGTCCAGATCTCCCAGGTCTACTTACATGCTCATCTGCACAACCTATCCACGGCCACAGAGTATCAACCTGATACTCTCCATACATCATCCTGATGTACACATGATCATCATGATCATCATCACTACATCGTCCTGATGCATGTCATCTAGAGAAGCTCGTCATCCACGATCATCCTGATCATACAATGCATCTACCTGATGCATACCAAGTATCTACCTGATACATATCACCATACATAGTGTATCCACATGATACATACATAGATATATGATCCACACAATGTATCTACCTGATACATATCAACATACATGATCTACCTGATCATACAATGTATCCACCTGATACATATACAGATACATGGTATGAGCATCCAACATGATGCATACATACATAAATGATCCAACTGATCATATCCAGCATCCAACATGATGCATACATACATAAATGATCCAACTGATCATATCCAGCATCCAACATGATGTGTACATACATACAAATGTAAATGATCCAACTGATCATATAGAGCAGAAACTAGAACATCATCCTAATGCTCATCATCCAGTGCTTACATCCACAGCCATGTGAAGGATCCTCATTCCACCATGCTAGGAATGGCTACAGCAAATGTCTCCATCACTTCTTCCTCAAAGTGTCGTCGATCTGAAGAACACCAAGCCTCTCTCTGAAGTACTCGAACTTCACTCTGGCTAGTGGCTTCGTCAATACATCTGCAATCTGCTCATCCATCGGAACATATAGGAGCTTCACTGCTCCTCTCTACACCATATCCCTAATATAGTAATATTTGATCTCTATGTGTTTCGACCTGTCATGGAACACTGGGTTCTCAGACAGCTTCACACAACTCTGTTTGTCACAAAATATACCAGTAGCCTCCAGCAGTAGATCAAATAACTCAAATAGTAGCTTTCGAAGCTAGATTGCCTCACAACTAGCCAAACAAGCTGCAACATACTCTGCTTCGGCTATACTCAGTGCTACATAGGACTGCTTCCTGCTAAACCAAGAGATCACACCTGATCCCATACTGAAGCAGCACCTAGAAGTGCCCTTCCTATCTGCAGCACTGCTTGCCCAATCTGAATCAACATAACCCTGTAGGTTAAACTTTTGTTTCTCATCATACTTGAGCCCATAATCAACTGTATCCTTCAGGTACCTCAGAATATCCTTTACAGCAACCAGGTGAACACTCCTCGGATCCGTCAAGAACTGGCTCAATGTGTTATCTGCAAAGCAAGTATCTAATCTTGTGTTCGTTAGGTACATCAAGGACCCAATCATCTGACGATACATAGTGATATCAACCGGATCAGATGAAGCATCACACAGAAGCTTCAGGTTTGATGCCATAGGTGTGCCCATGGCCTTGCAGTCCATCATCCCGAACCTCTTCAGTATCTCTACTGCATACTTCCCTTGTCCAAGCAAGATTCCATCTGCACTCTACCACACCTCCATACCTAGAAAATAGTGCATCATCCATAAGTTCTTCATCTCGAACTCGACAGCAAGCTTCCACTGCGTGTCGGCAATCAATCTATCTTCACCTGTAATAAAGAGGTCATCCATATACAAAAGTAGTATCACTGGATTGCCTTCCTCAACCTTGTAGTAAAGGTTGGAATCCGCTTCACTCTTGGTAAAGCCCAAATTGGATAGAAAGCTGTCTATCCTACCATACCAAGTTCTGCATGTATATGAATCCCTGTCATGTGTCTTAGAACCAAGTTGCTGCTCCACATACACTTCTTATTCAACTACACCATTCAAGAAAGCTGTCTTGAAATCCATCTGGTGTATCGTCCATTTCATCACTACAACCAGTGTATCTGGCTACAGGAGCAAAAGTCTCTATGCTACCTGCAGCATGCTTGATCTTGTATATCCTCTTGGAAGTCACTACAAACTCCCATTCAGGTCTTGGGACTACATCCCAAACATATTCATGATCGACTGGTACTCCTCGATCATGGAATTCTTCCCAGATCCTGGGAACTTCAATATCTTCAATGTTTTCAATAGATAACTTTGTTGCTGAACAAATGTTGTAGTCCTTCTTTTGTAGGTGATGGTATATGATCTTTCCTACACAACAAGTTAAATTGCATGATTAGAAAACATCTCGTAGTTTTCAGAACAAATTCTTACACAAAAGAAATATGTCATACAGTCATGCAATTATCTTAGCCAATGCTTCAATACAACATTTATCCATATCCCATAACTTTCTAGATTCCTTCCAATCTCTACTAGAACATTGTTAAGAGTGTGCACAACTCCCAACATGTCAACAAAGAGGTTTCATTCTAGATAAGTAGCAATGGAATGTTGTACAATGCCATAGGCCACTTACCCATGTATATTAGTAGTATATTGTTCATCAATGCAACTATTCTAATATGCATAATACACAACCTAATTCTCGAAACATGAGTATATACATTATTGAACAGTATTACTTAAATAATAAAATATGCAAGGAATGATAATTCAAATACTTATCTTTGTTTGTTTGTTGGGTTGACTCCCTCTTAGTCTTTGCTTCTTTTATGCAACTCCATTTTCATGTGGATTGTGAGAAGTGGTCAACTCCCTTGAATATCTGCATCCTTGCAGGAACTACTGAAGTGTGCTCCTTCTTGATCTTTGCTTTCTTGCAGGAACAACTAGAGTGTGCTCCCTCTTGATCTTTGCTTCCTTCCAGGAACAAATGGAGTGTGCTCCCTCTTGATCTTTGCTTCGTGGATTACATGTCCTTGAACTTATATCCATCACTATGCATGCTTATTAGTATCGTCATTGTGTTATCCTTGAGGTCTTATACATAATCACACATTCATTAGTATAATCTTAATACTATCAAAACACAATAATCTTAAACATGTAAAGTCATGATCATTTCAAACACAGATAATAAACATTAGTATTCAAGGTTTCAAGGAAGTCTTCTTTTATTCATGCATATTCTTATTTGATCATAGGTTAGTTAAATCATCAATCAAGATAAGAGACATAAAATGCATAAACCCTTGATTACTTATATTTCTAACTTTATGAATAAACATAACCAATCATACCAAGTATACTTATATAAGGGATCCTAACACAAGGTAGGATTCTAACTTGATATAGGAAAAACATACCTGGATTGGTATGTTAGCTAGTTATGTCTAACATATCCACATGATGTCTTCTTGTTCTATTCAATGACTTGTGCTAGTAACCTGCATATCTCATAGGTTAATCATTATAGAACCCAGTTATACATACCTCGTAAGTAGATCTTCTAATTGATCCATGACAATGGATGAATCTTTGTCTTCAAGTCATCATGATCATATGTTCTTGAACTAGAACATGATTTGTCTTTCTTGGTGTACCTTTCATGTTAGTGGACAACATAAACCTCATACAACACCATAATGCATTAGTACAATCATAAGTGTCAACACCCTAATCAATGAATATCTTCTATCATGCATTCATAATTTTATTAAGGTGATACGACAAGTCTAAATTTAATCAAGATTGTACTAACCGTAATAACATGAAGACAAACATACCATAAACTTAATCATGAACAAATCTTGAAACATACCAGGATAAGTCATACCTGTCAAGATTGCTTGTAATCTTCTTATGTAAGGCCTTAGCCTCATCTCCCTCTGAAGCAGGAACTTCTTCACTTATGCAGGTGACCAATCCATTCTCTTCTAGGATTAACCCAATCCACATTATTTGCAGGAACTGGATCTGGAGCTGGATTAGGGTTTGTCAGAGAAACCCTAAAAATTCAAACTTCTGAAAGGATAGAAATATGCACCTTGATGAGCTGATCAAGCTGGTATACTCAGAATTTGAAAACTGCAAAGTTTCACCCCTCAAAATTGCCTTTTAAACTTTCGGATTCACTAGATATGACCCCGAACTAGGGTTTGATAAAGCCCACCCTTCTGCTCAATCAAAAGGTTTGATACAAAGCTCTAAGATTCTAGTTTTCTAAGGAGCTTCCAATCGTGGTCATAGATTTAAAAAATTCCCATTTTTGCAGAAGCCCTAATTTTCCACTTTTTCGATCAAAGTCCCGAACTAGGGTTTGATCAAGCCCGACCTTCTGCCCAACCAAAAATTTTGATTTTGGTCTCTAAATTTTGATTTTGATGAGTAACATTTAGCCATATTCTCCGATTACAAAAATTTCAACTTTCTCCGAAACCCTAAATTCCGGAAGCCATGAATGAATGTGCTAAAAAATAATTTTGTTTTGACAGAAATATGTACCTGATTGTTTTTGGTGTAACTCCAAATGTTTTGATCCACAGGGTCTGAAAATTTTTATTGTGATAGCCTGACCTGTCATATTTTTAACCCCATAGGTCTATCCTCAAATGGATTCTCTGAGAGAGAGTTATGCCAAGTGTTGCAATGTGACCTGTTTATGGGATAAAACAAGAGAGTGAACTTGTACGGCATGCCACATGTCACTGGTTCAGTTTCAGCCTTTGCAAAAGATACCTAAGAAAGTACAGTCCATGCACTACCTGTCATGTTTTACAAAATTTCATTTGGAGCTTCCTATCCCAAGTTATGACCTTTTTTCCAAGGTCACCTGTTTATGACTCAGATCTGGAAGAGGCAGAAACCCTATATTGTGCAGATCATAAAACACAAAATACAATGAATTAGAGGTTTTCCTTTGGATACAAGGTACATGGGGATCTTAGCTTCGCTTTGTATGATTTTTAGACCCTGAAATTTCTCCAAAATTTATTTATAGTGAAAGTGCTATGATGACTGGTTTTTTCTATATCAAGCCCTAGCATCGCAAATGCAACACGTGTCATACATGCCATACCATGCCTTCTTTCAGGCTAGCTCTGATACCATGTTATTTTTTCATAATTTACTTCAATCTGATCTAGTATCTTAACTGAGAGAACAACATGTACAACATATCTACAGCATATCGATCATGGACACAATAATGCAAGCACATAAGAGACACAGAGTTTACTTGGGGAAAACCATAAAGGTGAAAAACCCCAATAACTTCCTCAGAGATGGATAGAGCAATGATACAACCCAAGCATAAGAGATAGACATCTCCTAGCAACATCTTCTCCTCCTCCACAAGTGTGCCACTTTCCCGAGAGTGTGAGAGAGAATAGAATGATGAAATAGAGTTCCTCCCGCACTCTATTTATACTTGACTTGAATTTCCTAATAACCTTTACGAGGTCGGCCTTAACTTAACCACATAACATAATGCTGACTGGGCCGACACCCAATAGGGTGGTCTAATAACCCTTTGACCCACATGGCTAACCCCCAATAGGGTGGTCTAATAACCCTTTGACCCACATGACTTATACAGGGCCGACCCCAATAAGGTGGTCTAATAACCCATCAAGTATAAGTTACGGCACTTACAATATAAATGACGACACTTCCGTATAAAGGAATAATAACATCTCTATAGGAATGCAAACACTTCCGTACAGAGGAATAATACCATCTTTATAGGAGTACAATATACATATATGAAATACATTCCGAAGTTACATATACATCAACAAGTAGCTGCTGCAGTCATCTATCTCTAGGGGTTTGATCTTTGTGATCATTGTATTGGTGCTCATTCTATCTTTGAGGAAGTTGAGGGGTTTTTCACCTTCTTGGTTTTACCCGGTGAAATGCTTTGTGTCTCTTGTCTCTTATGTTTGATATGCTGTACATGTTGTTCTCTCAGTTAAGATCCTAGATCATATTGAATTAAATGATGAAAAACTAACAATAGTTAAAAACCAATTCAATGAATCCAAGAATAAAGTTATATTTAAACTACAACAAGTCTTTCTCAAGTAATGGTCAATGAGACTTGTGAGACTTGCAATACCAAAATTGTACAATAAAAAGGAATAAATTTGAAGGTACTATTGCTAAATATGTTTTTTCTATAATATGTATATATTAATCCAAACAAAAATACTAAATTAATATTTCTATTATATTTAGTTTCATATAAATATTACTTTATTTTTAATTGTGTTTTTGTTTATTTAAGAAGATTAATAAAATTAAAGATGACAAACAAGATGATCTCGAAAATATGACAGTAGGGGTGTCTAACAAGGTGTGCAAGTAGATGATTCAAGAAATAATATAAATTGAATTATGGGAAGAACAATCCCAACAAAAAACACATCAAATGTATGCAACCATTGATTTTTTTATGGGTAATGAGAGAGTTCTATTATTGCATGAAACACTATTTTTCAATTGTTTCCTTGTTGCAGAAAAGAAAAGGAAATGGGTCCCATTCAACACATAAGACATGATGACAATGCAAAAAGGGGTGATCATAAATTTTGTGTGTACTTGTCTTTTCCTTTCTTAACATTTCATATTATTATTATTTATATTTCAATTAATTTACAATCATACATGAATGTTTTCTACTAGGTGTTAACATACAAACAAGAGTCATTCAAACATTTAATTGGCGTTGAGTTATGTATGCGTTGTGAGTCTATGTTGGAGTATCAAGGTTTAATTGAACAATTTTTAAGTAGCTATGTTTTTTTACTTCCATTATTTTATAATTATTGGAACAACGAAAAATATTTAATTATTTCTATACTTGCCATGCCATATAAACTTGTAGGAAACATAGTATGGAGTGGAGCCACTAGAAAATATCTTGAGAGAATACATGAAGCATAGATTTGAAAGAATGTGTAATGTGTATGAATCACTTATTTCTATGGTACACTTTTCAATTTAAACAATCATATATATTATACTATAAATGTAGATATACTCATTTTACTTTAATTCTATGTTTGTAGATGGGACATGAAGAGGAGGAACAAAATCAAGCCACTCAACAAAACATTGCAAATAACCCAACTACAATATCCCTTGGAAGTGATGAAAACACAAGGCATGCAAACAACTTGAGCAATGACAACAATTGAAGAGATGAGTGGTGATCAATATTTTTTTCTTTGTAACTAGGGGAATCGGTAATTATGACCAGTTTCGTACTCATGTGACACGGGGTCGATTCCAGTCTGTTACCACTATACCCCTAGGTGTACCAACATTGCCCCACACACGGAACACATGGCTCGGTCGAGGTTTGAACTTGTGACGTCACAAGGAATGCCTTAATAGTGCACCCTATGGCTACTTAGTCTACACACCGGTCAATATAATTGAATGTTACAATATTTATATTTGGGAAGGTTTGTTTGTGAAATAAAACTTTTTATTTAATATTAACATATTGTCTCAATTGGTATGACATCATGTTATCAATAATGATAACAATTATTTATTGATATTTTGATTATCATGGACCTTGTTGTTTTCCCATTTTGGATGATGAAGGGATCCTTATTCAAATATAATAACAGTTTATTAGCATTGTAAAATTTTGTGTTGCAATGATTTACATATGGATGTTGAATTACAATGAACATATGAGCATACGTGTAATTAGTTTGTATTTGTTTAGTTAATACAATAAATTGTTGCAATCATTATATTCAAATACATTAAAAAGTCAACATTATTATAAAATATATTTGATTTTTTATGAGTAATTGAAATTATATATATATATATATATATATATATATATATATATATAATTGTATTTGCATACCAACAGTGAGGGGATACTTGACACTGAAACATATAATATTAGTGCATTGTATTCATATTTCATAGAATTTTTTTAAATTATTGTTACACACTGATCCATTCAAATGATTATTATGCACCAATGTGATATACATGTAGTAATGCATGGATGCTTACTATATACAAGCACTAGTGCTCCAATCTACAACAACAATATTGTTCCTTTCAATGATATCATTATTGTTGTCATTGCAATTACCAGTGTACAAGGATATATATTCATCAATCTTGTTTAATTGGTATAAGCATTGATGATTTTAAAAGATCTAATATGCATTATTGATTTCAAAATATCCAATACACACCAATGCTTTCAAAATTTATAATAAGCATTAGTGCTTTCAAAATATATAATAGACAAGGAAGCATATTTAGTGTGCTATAATACGACTTATTATTTGAAGCACACTAAAAAAGAAACCTCTATTAGAACCTTCATCCACCCAAAACAAATTAGGTATATAACTTGTACATCTACTAAAACTTCCAATTCCAATAACATAGATTCTTTTGGTAATTTTGTCCAATCTTGTAACACTAAAAACTTCCAATAAGTGATGTTTTCCTTGCAATGAACTAAACTTATACTAGTCTAGAGAACTTAATGATAGTAGAAACTTAATGATAATAGAAGACAAAATGGAACACATCTCTCCAGGAATGATATTAGAAGACAAAAATGGAACACATCTCTTAAGGAATGGAGACTGCAGTTGGGTATAGTGTTGGATACAATATAGATGGAGTGCAGCAAAAGATTTGAGAAAATAACATGTTCTAGAGAGACTTGTTAAATTCAAAGAGACAACGACGAGGGGGGAGTTGGAGTAATGAAAGGTTATCTTGAAAACAAAAATGAAAAATTAGAGTTAAAATTGGAGTATTATTTTTTATTATTGATGGAGGAAACACTAAGAACGTAGTGTCTATCGAGGTCATTTAGAGGGTGAATATGAAATGTACTCCCCCATTTGTGTATAGAAACGTAGCATGGTTTAAAAAAGGGATTCATTCGATAATCTCAAAACAATGTTTGGTATTCACATGGAGAATTAATATGACCAATTTGTCTGTAATGTTGTGTCAATGAATGCATGCCACCTTTTGTTTAATAGGAAATGCAATTCATTTTATAAATAATTCGAAAAATAACTTTAAATGGCGGTTGGATTTGCTATATAATAAAATGAAGTTATCATGAAGTATATTGATATTTGGAAGATGAGTATTCACATGTTTTTTAAACCTTCATGTTTTATTTATTTTTTCACAATTTTATAAAATCACTATTGAAAAATATGTAAGAAAGTCTTGAACTATTTACATATTTCTTTATATTCAAAGAATATGAACCTTTAGCAATTAATTTTTATTCCAAAAATATAAACATTTTATAATACATATAAAATATAACTTATGTATTAAAAGATAACATTAGATAACGATATGATATGAATTGAGAGGAATGAGCTTCGTGACCCACGCTGGGTCCTACTAGCGCAACCGTCCTCTGCATGCTGGATTCCAGAGTCCCTTTAACCTTCTTCGATTCGACCTCTATCAAAACCCTCAAAAATTCCCCAAGCAGATCCATGGTACACCTCAAGGGGGGGATCAATGGCCCCTCCCCACCCCTTTCGAACCCCGTCTCAGCTACCATAAGCCAAATTCACTTGGATAAACTCAATAATTGCGGTAATGGGAACCCGCCACTAGATTGTATGGAAACTGTTTTGGAACTGCAGACTAAGGGAAGTGATCAAGAACCAAGCAATCCCAAGACAACGAAAACATGCATGGAATGAACAACATAAAGGTCGTGCATTGAGCTATCTCTAGCAAGAATCAACACTCGAATCCAGTACATGAAGGATCACACCTTGATATGAAAATTCATAGGGCTTTGGTTGACTAAAAATTCCCTAGCAGGCTGGATTGCAGGAAAATGGAAACCGAAATCTCACTTCGACCTCCAACTCGGATCTAAAGGATTCTTTACTTTTATCTTCTCTAGAACGGAAAATAAAGACAAATTCATAGAAGGCAGACCATATTTATTCAACTCCGCAGAGCTCTACCTCCACGACTGGATTGAAAGATTCAACCCAGATAAGGAGGAATTCACCTTGGCTCTAGTGTGGATTCGTCTATACTCCCTCCAATAGGACTATTGGGATGAGGACACCCTTAAGTACATTGGGAACTCCTTAGTAGAATTCGTCAAAATCATAGATCATACAAGAAGCAACAAATATACATCCTATGCAAGAATCTGCGTCTACATGCACATAGCCAGAGCTTTACTAGATTCTGTCTTCCTAGTTCATGAAGCTCTGGAGTGGATCCAACCTGTGGACTATGATCATGTCCCCTTCTATTGTAGAAAGTCCCATGAGCATGGGAACCTTTATAGGGATTGTCCATAGAACAAACCCACCTTGGATCCAAAAAAAGCGAAAACCACAGATGAGGATGGCTTCAAAAAATTTCCCAACAAGTGTCGGCCCAATCGTAAAAATCCAGCGATCAGTAAAATAGTGTCTCCCTCGACGAGTAATAGCTTTGATGCTCGTAATAGCTTTGATGCTCTGGCCAATCAACCGAAAATAATTGAAGCACCAACTGGAGAAGATCAACCAACACCGAAAAGGAAACATCAAGACACACGTCTAGAAAAGAAAAAAACTCTAAACAAAGAAACCAAGGCAGTAAACCCCAAGATCAAAACCCCCTTGTAGTACCAAATGCCCAAGATGCCCCACCAGTCACCCTAATTCCATATCATGACATTGTTATGGATGAAGACATGAGTGATCTTGATTTGGGAGATCTAGATCTACTAGGTATGGAAGAAGCCAGTCGATGTCATGCCTTTCATGCAATATCTCCCAGACATATACATCTTCTCAAAGATGCACTAGCCAAATCCAGGGAAAGATCAAAGATGGGCATTCAGAATGCTTTAAAACATCCAGAGAGATCACACGAAAAGAGGAAGGAAAACTAATTTATAGCACCTCAATACTCTAGGTACGTGGAATTAGGGCAATATGCCCAGCTAACAATTTGTTTTCCCACAAACACCTCAAGTTATCATTGAAAGTCATCTCCTAGAACATAAGAGGCATAAATGGCCCTACCAAACACATAATGATCAGGAGAAATATTCTCTAGGAAAAACCCTCAATTTTCTTGTTCCAAGAAACAAAATGTAGGAGTAGAACTCTAGAAATCCTTATGGCTTGCTCTAGAGAGGAAGGCTGGTAACATCAGTGGATGCAAGTGGAGCTTCAAGAGGGATGGAAATAGCTTGGAATCCTCGTGAGGTAAATCTCAATGATTTTTTACCTACTAAAAATTCTATTTCCACTTCTTTTCACCTCCTAGGAACTAGTATTCATGGCCACATCACTAATGTTTACGGACCTCAATCCTCGAAGCTCAAAATCCATCTACTCGATTTCCTTGAATGGTACAAGCTATCCTTCCCCCATCAGACTTGGATCCTAGTGGTGACTTCAATCTCATTACCTCTCTCCACAAGAAGAAAAGAGGGCACAGATCTCTCACCCAAGAGGATATCAGCTTTAAGAACTTCATTGCAAACAACAAACAAGTTGATTTAAAAACCACCAGTGGCATATTCACCTAGAAAAATAGGCGTGGAGGATCCCATCAAATAACTTCGATATTAGACCGCTTCTTAGTCTCTGATTCCCTAGCAAAAAATGGCGATGATTTGATAGATACTATTCCCCCTTCGGCCGGATTTGATCACTGACCCATCCACTTACTTTGGAAAAAAGAAGGAGTCGCCTCGCACAGACCCTTCATATTTGAGAAATTCTGGCTTTCTCACTTGGATTTCCAAGACACCGTCAAAGGCTAGTGGAACAACTTCCAGATCTATGGAACCTCCAAAATGTATATTTTGCAAAAAAAAACTCAAGCACCTAAATCAAAACTTGAAGAAATGGAACAAACATAATTTAGGCAACATATTTACAACTAAAATAGATCTGGATCAGGAAATGGAAACACTTCAACATCAAATGATCAAAGATGGTCGTATAGAGGAATGGACCAAAAGGGAGGCAGAGATCCAATCTCAAATTGATGATTATTTCCAGCAAAAGGAGATACTCTAGAAACAACTGTCATGTCCCCATTTTGACCCCTGTAATATTTTGGGATATAATATAAATATTGTATGCATATTATGTAGGATTCCTAGCGTGGATCTCAAGGCCAAGGCTCTACTAGTGAACGCTCGACCTTGAAGAGAAAATTATTGGATAATATGCTACCCATGTGCTAGCGAACCATGGGGATTGTAAATATGCATTTTTAATATAAATTCCCACAACTAGCTATGCAATGAAACAATATATGGGGGCATGATTTGACAAGGAATTGGGAGGGAAAACATTCAAACCCTTGAGCCAATCAAGTCAGGACAAATGTCAATGACAGAACCCATGAACCCTCAACTACCCAAGTTGAATTTTGTACCCAATCATTCATTTCTCCCAAGAGTTGGTTGAGGTAGTTAATGCCTTGGGGAATGGGAGGTATGGTTGTCCAAATTTGGGTATGGGAAAGCCACCCTTCATGGAAAATCACGTTTTTCTTCTTGGGCAAGAAAAGAGCCATGAATTGCTCCCCAAGCCATTATCCATCAACCAGTTTCCCTCCCTCACGAGTTGGGAGCTACCTGGGCGTTTTCTAGCCATGTTTTTATGTGCTTTCCTTCATTCTCAGTTGGGAGAAGGGCATTTTTGTGTTGTATACCAGGGGGGAAGAAGGGGAATCGAATTGGGGCTCCATAGAGACCGTTTTGGCTGTTCAATGCTTAGATAGTTGGGGAGAAATCATTTTTCTCCCTGTGAATGTTTTTCCCCTTCCCACAATTCGTTTTTGGCTGGAAATGATTTGGGGAAAACCCATGGGCATCCTATTGGTACATCCATTGTTTTGGCTTGAGCTTGAGTGCAAGCATACGGGGTTCAAATGTAGCATGATAAACCTAGCTGTGGGCTGGCTTGGCTTAGATGAAATGATTAATTGGCTATGTATGAGCTTGAATGTCCCCTTTTCCTTGTAAGAATCATGCCAAGCTCGGGGGTGGCAGTTGTGTTGAGAGAATTGATGAACATAACTAGACTATGGTTGGGTGGAACATTGCAGCAACATAGCTAGTTGCTTGGGACCATTTCACCATAAAGGCCTCAGATATTGGCATCATGTTCCCTTCCTCGAATTGGGTCCAAGGGTGGGGACGTGACAACAACAATCCAAAATTACTTGGCTTAAGGAGGGATAACAAAACACAACCTTCTTTCATCGCACCACTATCCAGCACAGAATGCATAATAGGATTAACAATATTAAAATATCCGACAGCACGAGAGTGGAAACGAACAAGGGGATTGAACAGGAATTGGTCTCTTTTTACAAAGATATTCTATCTGAAGACAATCCAAGCAGAGAAGCTGCCTTTGATCAGGTCATGCATCATATCCCCTCTCTTATCACTGAAGATAAAAATAACACCTTAATGAGACCCATCACTATCCAAGAAGTTTAAGATGATGTCCTTCAAATGGAGGAAGGAAAAGCACTGGGTCCTAACGGATTCACCGTCAATTTTTTCCATCACTACTGGGATCTCCTGAAGGCATAAGTGTGGGAAATTGTCGAAGAATCGCGCAACAAACAATGGATCTTACCTACCTTGAATGCCACCTTTCTTACTCTCATTCCGAAGGAGAAAAATGTTGACTCTCCAAGTAAGTACAAACCCATAGCTCTTTGTAATGTCATCTACAATATTATCTCAAAGGTCATTGCAAATCACCTTAAGCCCCTTCTTCCTATCCTTATATCCTTTGAGCAAATTGACAATGTACAAGGTAAACAAATCTTGGATGGTATCATTCTCTCCCATGAGGTCTTCCACTCCTTAAAATATGACAAGAAACCCAGTATGCTTCTCAATCTTGATCTCTCTAAAACCTTTGACAAACTAAGCTAGGTCTACATTGAAAAAGTCTTGGCTACCTTTGGTTTTATCCCCTCTTGGAAAAAAATGATCATCTCCCTCCTCTCCTCAACCTTCTTTTCTACTATTGTCAATGGGTCCCCCTATACCACCTTTTCTCCCTCCTGAGGCATCCGACAAGGTGATTCCCTCTCCCCCTTACTATTCATCCTTATGATGGAAGGATTAGGTCATATGCTCAAATCTGCTTGCTCCTTTAGCACCCTAAAAGGCTTAGTATTGCATGACATCTCACCCCTTTATTACACGAAATTTTTGTACCCGTCATGATTATGAACCATCTTTACTTTCTCCTTTCCTAAATCCCTGAGGTACTTGGCCAAAACTCCTTGAAAGATGAGTTATCAGGTTTTTTCCCTGCAAAACCCATGTTTAGAGAGGTTGACACACCTTGCCTTATAGTAGAGCACGTCTTTCCTTATCGACACACCTTTATCCACTACAGAGCACGTCGTTGGCACATGTTGCTAGTGTCTACGGCACATCGATGTCTGTACGGAGGGAAAAAGAGAAGCTTTGAGAAGTCTCTCGAAGGAGACCCTCATGGAGGCTTATCCCTTCCATATAGGTTGGATCTCACTCAGCTCCCAACTTTGTAGGATCCCACCTCATCTTTCTCCTTTAATCCTCTCCTCTCTTGCTCATCTCTTTTGGCCTATAAATGAAGCTCCTCTTCATCAGATAGGGAGGAGGAATTGAGAATAGAGTTATGCTGGAGAAATTACACTAGGAGTGATAGACTTTAGATCCTGATCCTTCCTTCATTGAAGTGACATCTTGGAGCAAAGCGGAATCCATTGGAGAGGAGATACGACACCAAGGCTTAAGTGGTTGTACGCTTTACCATTTATGTTAATACAATACTACATTTAATTTCCCATAAATGGTTTGTTATTCATTTATTGTATATCTCCTTGGTCATATATATAACTTAATCTAGTCCTAGATCTCGTTTTCTTCTTGCATTGCTTGGCTTACATGTTTTGTAGGTACTGCTTATAAGTGGATGAGAAAGCTTGCTGGAGCATTGGATCATTGAAGACAACTCACGACCAAAGGTATGTCTTCTATATTTCAATTTGTGATTGGATCAAGTTAGGGAAATGTATGTATGATTACTTGTTTTGTTCTAGTTTAGTGATTAAACTAGGGAGGTCAACTTATGTTCGCATTTGCAGATTAAGTCAGCGTCGGCCTCTCTAAACAATTTTTTTGCAGGGAAAAAACCTCATAACTCATCTTTTAAGGATTCTTGGCCAAGTACCTCAGGGATTTAGGCAAGGAAAAAGTATACATGGTTCGTAATCATGACCAGTACAAAAATTATATGTAATAGAATGCCCCCAAATTATGAAGCTAGAGTAACAGGATAGGTGAAATAATTTGATGGATAAAGTATAAAGGATCGAGGCAAGGAACCGTCAGTTGGAAATATGTCAACAATAACTAATGAGCTTTTTGCAGTACAATAATTTTATCTTCCCAACGACTCACAACATTGTTGTCGACCAATACATTGCATATCCATGTTGATATTGACTGATGATATGGCCACCAAAATATAGTGTGGATCCATATCTGAATGAATGAACACAATCATGGTTGTTTGAAAATATCCATAATACACAGGGAATAATTTGTTGATCTAGAATTGCGTTGAGAAGTACAAGACTATGCTCGACGTTTCGATCTCTCCTCTGACATCATCTTCAAGAGACTTTGAAAGCCTACGATGTAATGGCTATGAAAAACTTCATTTAAATACTGGCTCATTGCTCTTCTTTGACAATTAGAATAATTCATTTACATGCAGGTCAGCTGAATTTTAATTTGTTGTTAGTTTTGGTTTTTGTTCTTTTGCAAAAGGTGTAGTAGCGAGGTCCATGTATCGCTTAATTTTTTTCCATCATCCCTATTCATGCATTGTGGGTTTAATCTAATTTCTATCTTTTCCCTTACCTTTCGTTTAGTTAGATCCTCTTCTTTTGTGATGATTGTGGCTTTTTCCATACATATATGATGTTTGGTTAAATGTGCATGTTCAAGCGTATATCCATGATGAGATAATGACACAACCACGACCAATACAAAAGTGGATATGTGTAGTAGTATATCAATGAGGTCTCCACAATAACATCTATGTGGGAACCTACTAAAAAATACCCATCGCAACCTAGGTGTAATAGTAAGACATTAGAAAAACCCAGGTTCTTCTACCCATTCCCTAAATGATAGGAATCTAACCATGTGATTACAATGCGTTGAAGTCGAACATGGTAGAAACCACTTGATTACTGGCCAATGATGTGAACCGCTAACAAGTGCGAGGGAAATCACCAATGATAAAAATGATCCCCAAGGTATCACCAGTACATCCCAACAAATGCAAATAAATGAGTTGGATTCGAACATCCGTGGAATCATTCGATCATAGTACAATTATGAAAACCTACTGTCGAAAGAAAGGAAACCTTCCATTGAGGCATGTAGGCTCCAAGGCACCGACTAGTTTCTAAGTCTAATTCTTGAATGATGAGCTGATGTCAACAGGAATAGACTCATCGAAGGAGGGTCATGATGTATCCCACACCATCGACATGAAACTAACACAAGAAGTGATATAATATGGTAGATAAAATGAGTGTGAACTGACACAAAGGTGTAATGGTAAACAAGGACGGTTGACACAATGGAAGGCTTAATGATTGCGAAGGTTGATTCCAGACAAAGTCTTCCTTTGAACATTTAATAACATAACAAGCGAATTGGTTTCATTGACTCAACATAGAAGAGACCAAGACAAAATGCAACAAATGACTGAAACATTCTTCATAGTACCCAAAGGAGTAGAATGACTCATAGAATTGGTATGATTCGAAGACAAGTAGACTACCCAACTGTTTGACTAGAATGCAGACAGGTGCCATGTTCAAAGGTTACTTTAAGCTTCCATTAATATAGACTCAAATACATCTTCCCATTCCCTTAATTTCCCCATCATGATGGATGAGTGCCTCTTTTCTTTTTAACGAGCTAGAAGAGGGTAACAAATGCTCGATGTAGCTCATCATATGATGAGTCCAATCTCACATGTTTTACGAACCTGAGAAAGGAGGGGTTTGGTTCCAAAAAGGGTCCTTCCATGTATAATTTTACAAGTTCAAAGAAGGTAAAATCGGTGATGTTTCACATTTAGAGAGTCTAAAACGGTCAAAAGAAGACTCCTAATGGTTCTTTTTTGTAAAAGTTAGTCTCCTCACCCGAAAAAGGATAAAACAACGTGAGACTGAACTCTTCCGATCATGATTGACTAGAGTACTCATTTTTCATAAATAGTCTAAACAGTCTGAAAAAGGGATAAACTATCACTGGATAGACGTCCTTTCAAATCCTTTTACAAGCATGAAAGAAACAAGTTCGCTCAACAATATTTTCATATTTAGTGAGTCTGAAAAGGGCTTAAGAGGAGGCTCCAAAAAGTTCCTTTTTCGTATAGCTAGTTTCCCGAGGTCGAAAAAGGGATAAAATATCACTCGAAAGATGACTTTGTCATGGTTGGTAACTGAGTACGACAAAGGTAAAAAGTACACTCGGCACAATTCCTTTTCCATAAATAGTCTAGCGAGGCTAGATAAAGAGATAAACCTGTACTGGATAGACACACCTTTTTACTCAATTTTTAACGAGCACAACAATGGCATCAAAAGAACTCGGAATATTTTTCATGTTTGAACCAGAGCACAAAAAAGTAAAAAGTAAGCTCAAACCACTTTTCATGTTTCAACCAGCACATGAAAAAAGTGAAAAGTAAGCTCAAACCACTTTTCGTGTTTCAATCAAAGCACGAAAAAAGTGAAAGTAAGCTCAATACCATCTTAATATTTTTAACAAGCTCGAAGACAGGTGAAAAGAATGCTCATGATGTCTGATTCATTTTTTAACGAGCTTGTAACAAAAAATGAACTATGCTCAATATAATTCCCATTGGAAAGTTTCTTCCCAACATGATATCCATAGGTTGGAATTTGACCTCCAGCTTAATAAGCTGACAACTTACCTCTAGTATGATGTCCATAGGCTGTCTCAAAATTTACTATGCTCAGTATAATTCCCTTTGGAAGGTTTCTTCCCAACATGATATCCAGAGGTTGGAACTTTTCCCCCTGCATAAGTTTGGAAATTTCTTCTCAAGCTTGATCTCTCTAAAACCTTTGAAAAACTAACAAGGTCTACATTGAAAAAGTCTCGGTATCCTTTGGTTTTATCCCCTCTTGAACAAAAAGGATCATTTCCATCCTCTCCTCATCCTTATTTTCTATTCTTGTCAATGGGTCCCCCTCTACCACATTTTCTCCCTCCCGAGGCATCTGACAAGTTGATCCCCTCTCCCCCTTCCTATTCATCCTTATGAAGGAAGGCTTCGGGCATATGCTCAAGTATGTTTGCTCCCATGGAACCCTAAAAGGATTAGTCCTGCATGACATCTCACCTGTTTCTCACCAATAGTTTGTGGATGACAACCTCCTGATGGGGCACCCCTCGTTTCAAGAATCTCATGCCCTCCATCGGATCTTACTCACCTTCTCCAAGGCCTCGGGGACCACCATCAATCTTGACAAATCTTAGATCTTTTTCTTCAATAATCCAGATGTCACTCAAAGAAATATTGCCAGGATTATTGGGTTCTCCAACTCCTCACTTAAAGTATATTGGAGCACCTTTAATTGACTTAGCCATTAAGAATTCGTCCTGGAGATATCTTCTCGATAAGATGGAAAAAAATGGATTCTTGGACCTTTCAATCTCTTAATTTAGCCATCCACCTCATTCTTATCAAAGTAATCTTACAATCCATGCCCCTTTATCTCTTTTCGATACTTGCTGCACTGAAGTGGGTCTTAAAATCCATAAGATACATTCAATGCACTTACCTCTAGTGGGGGAGACAAAAATCACTCCAAATGGTCTCTAGTCAAATGGGCCAAAGTTTGCTTTCCAAAATTTCCAGGTGGCCTAGTCCTTCAAGATCCAACCAAGAGAAATGAAACACTTAGTGCCAAAACTTGGTGGAACTGGGTCTCCAAAAACTCAAACCCATGGGATCAACTTTGGAACAAAAAATATGCAACTTACTGGGACCCATAGAAACTGATACACTACAATTTAACCACCCACGGTTATCTCATTTGGAATGCAACAAATCTACAAAGAGATCTAATACAATAGCACAATTTTTGGGAGATTCAAAATGGGGCCATTGCCTACTTTTGGACGGACTCTTGGCAGCAGCTTCCATGCCTAGTCCGAAGACATAACCTTCTTCTTCTACAAGCTTCCATTCAAAGTTTAGGACGTTTAACTGTCAGATATTGTTTTTTAGAAACAATTCTACATGACTTTGGGGTATGGAAGCATCCAAGAGATTAGCAGGTAGCAAGGCAAAGTGAGTCAACTTAGGCAGTTTGGGAGGAACTACAAAAGCATAAAATATAACACCATGATTCACTAGGGTCCTAACATTTTTAGGTGGGCATAGAAGCCTCAAGGCACCTTCACGGTCAAAGAATCCTATCTTCTATCCTCTCAGGTAGTGAATGAACAACATGACCCTATTTGGAACAAAATATGGAACATACGAACTTGGTCTAAGGTGACCACTTTCCTATGGCTCACCACTCATCGTCACATCCTCATGTGGGACAACATTATAAAAAGGGGATTATGTGTACCATCAATATGTGTTATGTGTCATAACCAAGAGGAAACCATTGATCACCTCCTAGACACATATCCCCTTATCAACACTCTCTGGGAAAAACTGGCACTTCTTTGTAGGAGAACGGATAGATTTCATGAGAGCGTTATCCAAACCATTAAGAATTGGACTAAGAATCCCTTCAAGAACCCCATTCTCAATCACCTCTGGAAATTAATTCTTGGATTCATGATCTGGGAGATCTGGAAATAGTGCAACTAGAGGATTTTTGAAGATCGTTGCGTCCCTGAGGATTTCATCTGGAACCCCTGCAAAAAGCACATCTTAGAAAATCTCTATCTCCACTCCTAGAATAACCCTGATTTTAAATCCAGTCAAGAAGAGAGTCTCATTTTTTCAAAATTGGGGTATCACCCCATCAAAACAAAAATCTCAATCCCTTCCGAGACACAAATCTCCCTCAAGCTCGAATGTTTGGCTCAAACCCCTAGCTGATTTTTTCAAGCTAAATTTTGATGGAGCCTCAAAGGGGAATCTAGGGCCAATCGGATATGGTGGAGTGTTCAAAGATAGCTTGGGTTTCATCAGTAGGATATATTATGGAGATATTGGTATTGACAACAATAATGCAGCTGAGTTGGCTTCCCTTATTTAGGGTCTTCAAATTTCCAACAGATGGGCTTTCTTCCCCCTTGTTGTTGAAGGAGATTTCTAGCTCATCATTTCCCTAGATAAGAAGATTCATTGTGGCTCTCAGGTTGGTAAGATTTCTCCTAGTTGGAGACTCAACTCAGGGCTATCCCATCTTGCTAAATTGCTACCACTCTCTCGGGCTGTCACTCTCCTTCATGTCAAGAGGAAAATGACTGCAGTTGCATATTGACTCGCTAATGAAGGGGTCTCTTGCAATTCTCCTCTTTAGGATCTTGACTTTGTCACGCTCCCCCTCACTCAACTCAAGAAGGACTGCATCATTTTTTCCAAGCAAGACAACTAGGCCCTGGAAGCGAGTGTCAACCGAAATCTCATGACATGTGTAGAAGTTAGGAGGAGGGAGCCAGCTCCACACCACATGGATCTCCCTCTGGTCTCCCCCCATGCGTATTAACTCTTCACAAATATCAAGGCCGAGGCCATTTACTCGCCTATCCTTTTGACCTTAGCGAAGGTGGTGGCTCTGTACCACAGCAACGATGTTGATTTTGTGTGGGATTTCAACACCGTTAGTGGATGGAAATATGCATTCCCGCTCTGTCTATCTCTGGCTCTGGGTTGTTTCTAAGCGTTTCGCCAACTACAATTTATCCAAACTCTTCAATGAAATTATTTCCATAGAGAATTTTACTCTTCACGGAATTGGGCATCGCTATAGAATCAGGCTTGCTATGCACTGAAAGAATCTGCTTTCCTGATCCCCAAAAGCAATCATGTCAATACGTCTACAAGCTACTATGCATAGGGGAAGTGGGGGACATGGTCACTCGAATCACTTAGGCCTTAGACGCTCTTCGATGGGAGGATACAACAGCTCTGTCCCCAGACACATGAGAAGCATGCTCGATGACTAGGAGGAGGAAGTGGTTGTCTAGCAATTAGCAGGGCTGCAAGCTCGAATGTGTAGGAAAAATTATTGGAAAGTCAAAAGTTTTCTTGCATGGGCTCTGTTGCGCACTCCTGGTGGGAGGAAGGAGAGAAATCCCTTCTTTGGGCAGTCCCATTCCTGAGCCAGAGCCCCCACAGAACTAGGAACATTCACATGGGAAAGAACCTCGACAACTATAGGTGGTGGACGATATTGGGCAATCAAGCATTCAATAGCGAAAACATGTGGAACCCAGCAATCTGAAAGGACCCTCCTTGTTTAGCAAATCTGCCCCTCAACCCATCAAGGAGCCCACAAACTCCTCCTCTAACTCGAGCACCTGCCATAAGTCTTACTAACACTATGTGGATCCTACATGATTCTTAAGTGGTAATGAAACGATGATGATGTTCTCATAGTTACATAACATGCTTGCATTTAATATTATTATTACCTACATTCCCTCTTATGGTAACAAGTAGTGCCTAGATTACCTATTTTATGAGTTGATAGGGCAAGTAGTAATGCCTAATGGATGACGTGGTATGAAAAATATTTTTTAATACACAAATGGATAACTTGGTATGGAAAAATATTTTTTAATAGACAAAAGTGCTAATAGGTTTATTCCACCCATGTGATGACTTTATGAGTTGATAAATTGCATTGATAATAATAATTAAGTTAGAGCGCCATTGATAATGATGAATGTGTAATGATGTTCAACAATATGTAAACATTGGTTACATGATGTCATATTATCTTTGCTTATATTTTAAGGTTCATGATTATGAGGATCTTTGCGTATATTTTAAGGCTCATAATTCGGAAGAGAGATTAAAAGCAAGTAATAAATTTTCCAATCATTTAGTATGCGAAGTGGTTCCACATTTTTATGTTAATCACTCGGGGAATATTATATTTTTAAGCATTATTAGAATTGAATATGTTTCAAAATAGTGAAGCATCATTATAATTGAAGACGAAATATTCCATTCTTCCATTTAATGTGAATGACTTGGTTCCAATTTCAATTGTCGCCCCTTTTCGGTTTAATACTCTGTATATGGGTATTAGGTAAATCCTTCTAAAGCTAAACGTTACGGCGTGGGATAACTGGCATTCAAATCTCCTTGCTTATTTGACGATTTGTTTTCTAGATCTGGTTATAAAAACCAGCGGAATCGTAGTTCCACCCCATTTACTACAGAACTATGCCATGGAACTATGTCGCTAGGGGTTTTGGCTCATTTTAAGATGATCCAGATCGTCGAAATTCCAAAAAAATAACCAGAAATTGTGGAACTGTGCCTCGTCGAAAACATTTCCGTCGTCAGTCGTCGGAATACCGGGGCGATTTGAGTGCCAGTTATCACACGCCAAATGTTACAATGTTTATATTGTATACCTAGTATGTTTATACTTGGTTAAAAGAAGAGGAATTCAAATCTTTGGTCAAGAAGGAATGGAAAAAATTTGAGACTGAAACGTATGCAACTCCTTCTCATATACTGGTTCAGAAATTAAGAATGTTGAAAATGTTGGTAACAAAATGGGAGAGAGACAGGAAGAAGTCCCCAAAATTAGACCTAATCAGGATAGAATCTCAAATTGAGGACATTTACAAGTCTTACATGAAAGGCCTTCTTACAAATCGGTCCAGATAAACACTACAGGACCTAGAACAAATTAGAATGCAAATTTTTAACATGGAAGAAGCGACATGGCGTCTCAAAAATAGAGCAATATGGATATCCTTAGGAGACTGGAACAATAATTTTTTCCATAAACATGCTGATTGTAGAAGAGTTCATTACTCCATTTGGTCACTTAAGAATGAGGATGTCGTGCAGATTGGGGACAATGATGCACTATAGAAGGAAGTTGTCAGATACTATCAAAATTATTTTCAATATCCAGGACATCATTCAATTATTGATTAGATTAAAGTAATTAAAGAATATACTTGTTTCTTCTTGGATCAAGAAGGGGCAGAAGTGATCAAACTAGTATCATTGGATGAGATACTAAAAGTCCTAAAAGGATTTGCAAAATAAAAAAGCCTCGATCCTGATGGATGGACCATGAAGATTTTCCTTAAATTCTTTGATACTATGGGGGCTGATCTTCTTGCTATGGTCGAAGAATCAAGAACACCAGGTAAGGTTTCAGTTGCCATGAACTCCACCTTTATTGCATTAATTTCAAAATCCTCCAATCCATCAACTTTTGAAGATTATAGGCCAATATCTTTGTGTAACTTAATTTATAAAATCATTGCAAAGATAATAGCTCAAAGAATCGAACTAGTCTTGTCAAGAAACATGTATATGGAACAATTCTGATTTTAGAAAATAGACAGATATTGGATGCTATAGGCATCGCCCGGGAATCTTTTCATAGCATAAAATCCAAGAATATAAATGGCCTTATCCTCCAACTGGACTTGTCTAGAGCATATGACAAGTTGAATTGGGGGTTCCTTAGAATGGCACTTCTGCAGATCGGTCTTCCATGGAATGCAATCAAATGGATAATGGCATGTGTTACTTTGGTAAACTAATATGTTCAGATCAATGGGAGTCCTACAGACTTAATCACAAGTTCCAGAGGCCTTAGGAAAGGCTGTGCACTATCGCCATTTATTTTCCTCATCATCATTAAAGGATTGAGTAGACTGATACTCAAGGCGAAGGAAACTGCTAGTATTAAAGGTATAAAATTCACATCCAAGATAGCAATCACACACTTATTATTCGTCGACGTTGTGATGCTATTTGGTATCGGGAGGACTAGTGAATGGATCTAAATTAGTGATATATTAAATATATTTTATAAGTCTCTAGGTATGGTAATAAATGTCTCTAAATCAATGATATTAAAACATAATATAGTAGAAGATCAGCAGGCAGAAATTTCACAACTCATGCCATACAAAACATCGGATCTTGTTGATGGAACAAAGTATATAGGATACTTTATAAAACCAAATGGATACCAGGAAGCAGACTAGCAATGGATTCTGAAGCGATTTCACAAGTAGGTTCACCACTGGTGCTAGAAATGGGTTTCCATTGGCGGAAGGATAACTTTAGCGAAATATGTCCCGGAAATATTATAAATGTATTGGTTATCTTTAAGTAAAATCTTGAAATCAATCCTCTCTTGTATTCACGGGAAAAATTTAAATTTATTTGGTCTGGTGATCGCAATAAACACAAGCTCCATTTAGTGGATTCAGAAAGATTGGAAAGACTAAAATATATGGGAGGCTAGTCATTAAAAAACATCTTCTTATTTGCAAGAGCATTATCTGCAAAATGTTTATGGAGGGCCTTAATGGTCGAAATTCTATGGAGTAGTATCATCAAGGAAAAATACATCAAAAAGCAGTCCATTACTCAATGACTAAGATCAAAGAAAAAAACAAAGAAAGGTGCTTCAAATATTTGGTTTAGTCTTATCTCCTCCTTCTCAGTACTCGGTGATTGGTTAGCATGGCTTCTTGGAAACAATAAATCAATTTATGCGGGTGAAGACCCTATCATTGGTGGCCCCCAACAATTCAAGTTATCTCCATAGCTTATCTTCTTATTGAGATCGAGGGGCATCATTAAATTAAACAATGTTTAGGTGACAAACAAGTCTTCAAATTATTTTCACAGATGGATTGGTGTCTCACAGTTGGGTCTTCATGGGCATCTCACTATGGAATGGAAAAAATACATTTTAGGTCTCTACAGAGGTAATATTCAAATATTAGAGAAAGAGGATCTAATAAAATGGTTCTGGAATACACAAGACAAAAACCTAATAGCTAAATTAGCCTATGATACTATAATATCATATTACTTGGTTGTGAAGCAATGGTGGTATAAATCCTATTGGAAATGGAAGTTTCCACATAAGGTAAAAACAATTATTTAGCTTGCACTAGAAAATAGAATACTCTCATGGGAAAATTTGCAGAAAATGGGCTTCATTGGACCAAATATATGTCCACTTTGTCAAAAGGAAGTTGAAACGGTCCTACATTTGTTCATATCCTATCCCTACACAACTCCAACTTGGATATCAGTTAGTTAGTATTTTAAAAATATCACTCTCTAGTATGGGGACTCTCTATAGGATTGTCTAAAAAATTGGTTTAACCACAACCCACAAAGAGGTGAATTGGCATGCTTCATCTGCTGGGAAATATGGAAATCGAGGAATTTACAAATTTTTGAAAACAAATATTTAAAACTAGATTGGATTGTTGGGAAAGCCATATCATGCTTTATGGAATATTCTGGATCAACATCTGATACTCTACAAGGATCAGCTAAATTTTTCAGGAATCCCCCACTTTATATGGAAGGATGCAGGGAAAAATTCGACGGTGCATCTCAATATTTTGCAAGCAAATGCGGTGTTGGTGCTATAATAGAACTGGACCATTCACGTCACTACAATTTATGGTTAAATTGAATATCATGGAAATATACTCTAAGTGAGCTCATGGCCCTTTGGATAGTTGTCTATTTTGCAAAGATTCATCATGTTTTAATGGATCAATTAGCGGGGGACTCTTTGCTCATTGTTAAATGGGAAAGCAATTTATGCACTATAAAGGCTATGCATCTTAAACCATGGATGGACTAGGTCACCAGTTTACTTTTGGATTTTCCACACTTATAACACATATTTCATTAAATTTGGAATTATACAAGGGATCTAGAATTTAGAACTTCAACAAGATTGAGTTTTCAAAAAATGAAAAACCAAAAAATTACTTAATTCACTCATTTCAATCTTTATATTCACCATTTTTTTATAATATTATCAATATAAGCTATATAAAATCAAATTTATATAAAGTTGAAGCATATCTTCCTAATATTAAACTTAGATTTCTTACATTATTTTATTATTATAATTTTTTAATTTGTAATAATATTTGAGTTGATCAAGGTTTACCTCATCTCAACAATAGATGTTGCAAGAAATTTCTTACCTATTAAGTTATCTAATGGCATTATTTGTATGTTGAAATTATTAACCATTTTATTTATAATTTGATAAAGCATATATTGTGCATGTGTTGAATTACCATATTAGTAAGAGATTGTCTCCATTTTAGAGTGACCTACAAAGTTATTTAATGATATAGCAGTGAATGTGTTTGTTACTGTAACAAATTTATGTATTGGCATAGTAACTTATTAATTCCCAATCTTGATAATGGGTGGCTAGAACATGGGGATTTTTTCTCAACTTCAAGAAACAACAAGAACTGGAAATGCCTAGGAATTGGCTGAAACCTCTAATACCATGAAAAATTATTAGCTCATATAGTCACTCTAATATTGAACCTGTGGATGAGGACACTACCCCTAATCATATTTAGAATATTGACTAGAAAAACAATTAGTAACATATACACAAGCAACAACATGGAAAACTAGGTCATACTCTATTTTATTTTCTTCCCTTTATATGTATTGTCGAGTACGGATCTAGAATTTAGAACTTCAACAAGATTGAGTTTTCAAAGAATGAAAAACCTAAAAATTACTTAATTCACTCTTTTCAATCTATATTTTCACCATTTTTTTTACAATATTATCATTATAAGCTATATAAAATCAAATTTATATTAATTGAAGCATATCTTCCTATGCTTAAACTTAGATTCTTTACATTATTTTATTATTATAATTTGTAATTTGTATCAATATTTCTTACCTATTAATTTATCTAATGGCATTATTTGTATGTTGAAAGTATTAACCATTTTATTTATAATTTGATAAAGCATATATTGTGCATGTGTTGAATTACCATATTAGTAAGAGATTGTCGCCATTTTAAAGTAACCTAGAAAGTTATTTAATGACATAACAGTCAATGTGTTTGTTACTATAACAAATTTATGTATTGGCATAATAACTTAGTAATTCTCAATCTTGATAATGGGTGGCTAGAACATGGGGGGTTTTGCTCAACTTCAAGAGACAACGAGAACTGGAAATGTCTAGGAATTAGGTGAAACCTCTAATGCCATGAAGACGTATTAGCTCCTATAGTCATTGTAATATTGTACTTGTGGATGATGACACTACCCCTAATAATCTTTAGAATATTGACTAGAAAAATAATCACATATCTACGAGCAACAACATGGAAAATTAGGTCATAATCTATTTTATTTTCTTCCCTTTATATGTATTGTCTATTGTATGCCTTAGGACATTTTTGTCAAGTATATAGCACAATAGGTACTTAGGCACTTCACTTTTTCCCTTCATTTTATGGGATTATTATGAGCCCACAAGTTTCTACATGTTTTGGACATTGTTAACTATCAATTATTACTTTGGATTATGTTGATTGGTTAAGCCTAGATTCCTTTTTATAATATAAATATAATCATCTAACATTTAAAGAAATATTCATTATTCAATACTATATATTATGATATGTGGTTGGCACTATTTTAGAGCCAACAAGAAAAAATATTGTATTGGATAAAGTCTAAGTATACCAATTAAGCTCAAAAAAAATTATTAATTAGAATATCAATTTTATAGTACAATTGGTTTTTTTTCAAATACATGAAGAAAGAGGGAAAACCCATTCTAGTTATTGCAAGTGTCCAGTATTTATTTTTGAAATGTTTGAACATATTACATTGAAAAAACATTAACTAGCTACTCCCATAGTAAAGTTTTTATAGACAAAGTCTATAATATGTTGTATGTCCAGTATTTATTTTTGAAATGTTTGAACATATTACATTAAAAAACATTAATTAGCTATTCCCATAATAAAGTTTTTATAGACAGTCTATAATATGTTGCTTGTAAGTGCTTTACTGGACTCCATTAACCAAGTTTGATGGATCGAGAAGTGTGGTACATTTGAAATCAATGAATTAGAATAGAAACATTGAAGTACATTTTTGTTTCTTACAAATACAAAAGTGAAAACCCACTAAACTTATTAAAAGTGCATTTAACAATCAATTTTTTTTATAAGTATCTGTGTGTCATTTAACAATCAAAATCAAATTATTATGAATTTTTATTGGTAGTGCATTTAACAATCAAAATATTTTATAAGTATTTGTGTGTCATTTAACAATCAAAATCAAATTATTATGAACTTTTATTGGTAATTTTTATTGGAAACATTTTACAGATGTCAAAAGAAAATATTTTATAAGTCTAGGCGTGTTTTTTAATGATCAAAATAAATAATTTTGTTATGAATTGGAATAGAAACAAAGTAGTACAGTTTAATTTATTTTATTATAATATATATTCATGAAGTGTTTGAATGTATTATATTGAAAAGAATACGAATTAGCTAGCCCAACATTATCGTTTTAATAGATCGTATCTAGAAGATGATGCTTTTAAATGTATTATTGAACTTGATTATCCAAGTTTGATGGAGTGAGAAGTTATGTCGATCTAGACAAAGCATTGGAATTTGTAATTTCCATGTTAGATATTTTTTGGTGTTTGAACGTATTACATTGAAAACAATGCTAATTAACTCCAATATAGTTTTAATATGCCAAATTAACTCCAATATAGTTTTAATAGGCCAAAACTAGAAGATATTGATTTTAAGTGCATTATTGGACTTGATTATCCAAGTTATGGGAGAAGTTATGTTAATATAAACAAATCATTCAAAGTTTAATATTTCATGGTGTCATGTAATTTGCATGAAGTATCGTCACATGAATACATTGCAATTTAAACAAAATTTTCATATTTGTACCAAATAATATAAAACTCCTCAAATAAATTTGAAGAGAATATTCAATATACAAGAAAAATTGAAAAATGTTTCTTAATGTATTAATTGGTCCTCCAAAGAACAAAATTACATCCATGAATCATCTCCACCTAATCTCATGTTATTCGTTCAAGTAGGTCAAGGACAACTTGTACACCATGTTTATTTATCTTGGCCTTCTTGCAATGTTCTTTCTTAGCCATCCATGCCCAAACTATGGTATCAATTGGAATAGATCCAAGCTCTATGTCATCAGGATTTGGTACCCAATATTCTTCTAATACTTTTCCATTGTATTTCCCTGAACCGGGCTTCCACCAATCAACTTTAACATGAAGAGTATCACTTTCATCATCTTGAAATATATTTGAGGTGGCTTTTGCCATCCAAATCATCTCCCCTTCTTCCTCGTTTCCTGATCTAACTAGCAACATCTTTCCTTTCTCAACATCATTAATAGGGTTGAATGTTGTCTTTGGCTTATTGCACTTGGGTCCAACATACACGGGTTCACCTGTCATAGTATCAAAATCCCCATCCATAATATTTGAGATTGCATGAAGCGCATTACGACCAACATCTGGAGTTTGCCTTGTCTTGGGCCAGAAATCCTCAGAAGATGAATCATGATCATTGTAATCTTCATATAAAGTATCAAGAACTCTTTCCCAATACTCTACCTTATTTTTCCATTCTGGTGTAACAATTGGCAAATCCTCACCACCCATTGTGTCTTTCCACATTTTTATGTATGATGTTATTCCTTCTTTTAGTTCTTTTAAATAGATTTCATTCTCTTTGGGATGTAAGAAAGATGGCTTCCCTATGGGCAGTTTATATCGACCTTCATCGTCTGTATTCCATAACTCAACTAGTTCTGACCACTCAACATCTCTTATGGATTCTTTATACCTTAATACCGAAACATCATTGAGTACAAGAAATTGGAAGTACTGAACATTAAGATGTCCAACTAGTGCATTTTTTCCTTCCTTGATGTATCCATTAAGGAAGCTTTTGAAGTCATACACCTTATCAATCAGTTTAGGTGGAAACACTCTTTTTTCTTCAATTTTGCGATATGTATCCATCATCTCAGGTAGAGAATATATATCTTTACTTTTCAAGCTGGAAGACATTCTCCCATAGGTCCCGTCTATGTCTTCATGGGTGTGTCCCACGAGCAAGAACCCAACCTCAATAGTGATGAAGACACCAAGTGCAGTGAGAAGTGATAGAAACATGAAAAGATAACGATTTTTATTATCACTTGCTGCATTATCCAATTGTAACAATAAATGTGGAGGAAGAGGTTTAAAATCGATATCTTGATTTTCTAATCTTCCATGAGATAAAAATTCATCCTTGTACACTCTACATTTTGAGTAAATAGAGGTGTCAAGTAATGCATTTGAAAGTGGGTTTCTTGAACTTCCACTCTCATAAAGAAGATCACCATACATATCAAGATGTGGGTCTTCAAGGTCCCTAAAGCACTTAGCAAGTGATGTAATGGTAAATTGTGATCCCATATGTACAAATGGTAGGGAGAAATGACCAAAACCTCCTGTCTTATGCCCATGTGTTAGCATACCTGTCAATGACAAACCCAAGTTTATTCCTACAATAGATTTTGATTTGACGCGTAGCCTTGGAATTGAAGTCTTTGTTTTATCCATTTTATCATGGATAATACTCAAATACTCCTTTGGAAACCTCTCTGACATGATTCTGTGGGCATAGTAGCAATGTCTTCTGCACATAACGATCTTGTTATGTTTGTTCAATCTAGCGCGTGCCATTTCTTCCAACTCTTTTGTAGTTGCTGACTTCATTTGTGCTTTCAACACAATACATTCACCACATTTACTGAAGTTGGTGTTCTTTGAGAATGCCACGTCTCGAAAATGAGTGTTCCAAATCTTGCTCATTGTTGGTTGTGATATTAATGGGCAGTTGAGCTTTTCCAAACCCACATTGATCTCTTTTAACAAAGAGCTTTGTGTGTAAGTCGAAGGCAACAATCTTAGAGGAGAAGAAGTTCCATCTGGTTCGACTTGACGTGTTTGGTTTGGCGAAAAATCTGAATTGTCCATTACAATTTTATGCAGTAGTTCTATGGCCGCCACAGTTTGTGCACGTGCTTTACATGTATTGGTGTTACCATGAATGGATTCCATATGTCCTTGTTCAAAATTATGTTGGTAGCTATAGAAGGTGCTTTGAGGAATCTTATGTATCTTGTACCATGCTTTCTTACAAATAACATTACCATCAAATCTCATGTCCTTTACTTTTCTAATAATAGGAGGTAGGCCATGGCCATGGCTCATTGACATGATAGTGTTTGAAACAAGTGAATTCAATACAAATTCCCTGATACCATTTTTGTCTTTGCATTCCATATCCCTTCTAGCATTTGCAATGGCATTCCTATCCACATGTTGAAGACAATCTTGTTTACAACATTCATCTGCAGCCAAAAGTCAGACTTCTTTCTCTTTATCTATCTTGGTTTGACGTTTTGCAACTTTTTATCTTGTCATAGCTCGTTTAATCTTTTTATATGGCCTCGATGCATTAAGAACATTGACATCTTGATCTTTTTGATTCTAAAGATCCCCATCCCATTGGTATAAAGGACTTGTATCCTCTATAACATCCCATATCAGCATTTCCATGGGTGGCTCTTTGTACTTTGTCTTGACCCTTAACATCTCACCTATGTTGTCCACCAATTTATGTATTGGCCATCTAACCAATCCATGTATAGACTTATCCCCAATCTTGCATCTTTCACAATACCCATGTATCTCTTCCACAAAAACACCAAAGTTATCTTCACCTAGTGTTTCATCCACAACCATGTCATCCTCATGGACATTAACTATCATTCCTTTGGCAATGCACATAATTGTTCCTATGCATCCATGTGTAAGAGAAACCCTTGTACATGTGAATGCAGCCCTATCTTGTGGAATATTTATGGGTTGATCTTCACAATGAGGTTTCAAATCTATTTCTGGCCAAATCTCATAAGATTCTATTGCACCCCCTAGTGTTTCCTCAAATCCAGTTGGATGTGGTAAAGGAGCATCATTTTTTAACACCTTCTCAATTCTAACCACTATGCATCATTTCTTTACAATCTTTCCATGAACCTTATTCCCAAGCTCTGTATTGAATATGGAGCCCTCACCCACCTTCACTCCATGTTGTAAAAGATCTACTTTGTCTCCAATAGAAAATGTTGAACAAACATTTGCACCTGTACACCAAACATAACAAACTTAGTATTTTCTCAAAAAAACATTCAATAAACTATGAATAATTCTTAACACATGCTTTGGTATTTGATTTACCTATGGTGTGCCTCAAATCTGTAGTCCTCCATGGATGTGTTTCCCCTTCATCAACGTATTCCACAATCAAATGTGGTTGAGTGACATCAATTATCAAAACCATAACATAACCTGCAACAACCCTTCCTCCACCATAATAAGTTCCAACTTTTGTAGATTCAACCTTTCCTAGCCCAATAACTTAACCATTAACCAGGAGGTCAACATAGTCCCCTTTTGTGAAAATTATACTTGCAGACCTATCTTGTGGAATATTTATGGGTTGATCTTCACAATGAGGTTTCAAATCTATTTCTGGCCAAATCTCATAAGATTCTATTGCACCCCCTAGTGTTTCCTCAAATCCAGTTGGATGTGGTAAAGGAGCATCATTTTTTAACACCTTCTCAATTCTAACCACTATGCATCCTTTCTTTACAATCTTTCCATGAACCTTATTCCCAAGCTCTGTATTGAATATGGAGCCCTCACCCACATTCACTCCATGTTGTAAAAGATCTACTTTGTCTCCAATATAAAATGTTGAACAAACATTTGCACCTGTACACCAAACATAGCAAACTTAGTATTTTCTCGAAAAAAACATTCAATAAACTATGAATAATTATTAACACATGCTTTGGTATTTGATTTACCGATGGTGTGCCTCAAATCTGTAGTCCTCCATGGATGTGTGTCCCCTTCATCAACATATTCCACAATCAAATGTGGTTGAGTGACATCAATTATCAAAACCATAACATAACCTGCAACAACCCTTCCTCCACCATAATAAGTTCCAACTTCTGTAGATTCAACCTTTCCTAGCCCAATAACTTGACCATTAACCAGGAGGTTAACATAGTCCCCTTTTGTGAAAATTATACTTGCAGCCCTATCTTGTGGAATATTTATGGGTTGATCTTCACAATGAGGCTTCAAATCTATTTCTGGCCAAATCTCATAAGATTCTATTGCACCCCCTAGTGTTTCCTCAAATCCAGTTGGATGTGGTAAAGGAGCATCATTTTTTAACACCTTCTCAATTCTAACCACTATGCATCCTTTCTTTACAATCTTTCCATGAACCTTATTCCCAAGCTCTGTATTGAATATGGAGCCCTCACCCACCTTCACTCCATGTTGTAAAAGATCTACTTTGTCTCCAATAGAAAATGTTGAACAAACATTTGCACCTGTACACCAAACATAACAAACTTAGTATTTTCTCAAAAAAACATTCAATAAACTATGAATAATTATTAACACATGCTTTGGTATTTGATTTACCTATGGTGTGCCTCAAATCTGTAGTCCTCCATGGATGTGTGTCCCCTTCATCAATATATTCCACAATCAAATGTGGTTGAGTGACATCAATTATCAAAACCATAACATAACCTGTAACAACCCTTCCTCCACCATAATAAGTTCCAACTTTTGTAGATTCAACCTTTCCTAGCCCAATAACTTGACCATTAACCAGGAGGTCAACATAGTCCCCTTTTGTGAAAATTATACTTGCAGCCCTATCTTGTGGAATATTTATGGGTTGATCTTCACAATGACGTTTCAAATCTATTTCTGGCCAAATCTCATAAGATTCTATTGCACCCCCTAGTGTTTCCTCAAATCCAGTTGGATGTGGTAAAGGAGCATCATTTTTTAACACCTTCTCAATTCTAACCACTATGCATCATTTCTTTACAATCTTTCCATGAACCTTATTCCCAAGCTCTGTATTGAATATGGAGCCCTCACCCACCTTCACTCCATGTTGTAAAAGATCTACTTTGTCTCCAATAGAAAATGTTGAACAAACATTTGCACCTGTACACCAAACATAACAAACTTAGTATTTTCTCAAAAAAACGTTCAATAAACTATGAATAATTCTTAACACATGCTTTGGTATTTGATTTACCTATGGTGTGCCTCAAATCTGTAGTCCTCCATGGATGTGTGTCCCCTTCATCAACATATTCCACAATCAAATGTGGTTGAGTGACATCAATTATCAAAACCATAACATAACCTGCAACAACCCTTCCTCCACCATAATAAGTTCCAACTTCTGTAGATTCAACCTTTCCTTGCCCAATAACTTGACCATTAACCAGGAGGTCAACATAGTCCCCTTTTGTGAAAATTATACTTGCAGCCCTATCTTGTGAAATATTTATGGGTTGATCTTCACAATGAGGTTTCAAATCTATTTCTGGCCAAATCTCATAAGATTCTATTGCACCCCCTAGTGTTTCCTCAAATCCAGTTGGATGTGGTAAAGGAGCATCATTTTTTAACACCTTCTCAATTCTAACCACTATGCATCCTTTCTTTACAATCTTTCCATGAACCTTATTCCCAAGCTCTGTATTGAATATGGAGCCCTCACCCACCTTCACTCCATGTTGTAAAAGATCTACTTTGTCTCCAATAGAAAATGTTGAACAAACATTTGCACCTGTACACCAAACATAACAAACTTAGTATTTTCTCAAAAAAACATTCAATAAACTATGAATAATTCTTAACAATTGCTAGCTTTCTAATAGAAAAACTCTAGCCATGAAGGGAAGCTAGCAGTCGTTAGCTTTCCAATTGATAACACTGTCCATGGTGATTGGTGGTTGCTAGCTTATACCTTCAGCTTGCGCCATGTGCTCTATTTTGAAATAAACACATGGCACAAGATCAAGGAAAGCTAGCGACTGCTATCTTTCCTCCTAGCATAAGCATTTCCTTCTAGGATAATAACACATACTTATGCAACAAGGAAAGCTAGCAGTCGCTAGATTTCCAATAGAAAATCCCTGTCCATGGTGATTGGTGGTTGCTAGATTATACTTTGAGCTTGTGTCATGTGCTCTATTTTGAAATAAGAACATGGCAACAGATCAAAGAAAGCTGGCGACTGCTAGCTTTCCTTGTAGCATAAGAATTTCCTTCTATCATAAACACACATGCTTATGCAAGAAGGAAAGCTAACAGTCGCTAGCTTTCCAATACAAAAACCCTGTCCATGGTGATTGGTGGTTGTTAGCTTATACCTTGAGCTTGTGCCATGTACTCTATTTTTAACGAATGCTACCTTTCCTTCTAGCAAATGCATTTTCTTTTAGCATGACACACATGCTTATGTTAGAAGGAAAGCTAGTAGTCGCTAGCTCTCCAATAGAAAAACCCTGGGCATGGTGATTGGTGGTTGCTAGCTTATACTTTGAACTTGTATCATGTACTCTATTTTCAAATAAGCACATGGCACAAGATCAAGGAAAGCTAGCGACTGCTAGCTTTCCTTCTAGCATAAGCATTTCCTTCTAGGATAATAACACATACTTATGCTAGAAAGAAAGCTAGCAGTCGCTAGCTTTCCAATAGAAAAATCTTGTCCATGGTGATTGGTGGTTGCTAGCTTATACCTTGAGCTTGTTCCATGTGCTCTATTTTGAAATAAACACATGGCAAAAGATCAAGGAAAGCCAGTGACTGCTAGCTTTACTTGTAGCATAAGAATTTTTCTTCTAGCGACTGCACACATGCTTATGCTACAAGGAAAGCTAGCAGTCGCTAGCTTTCCAATAGAAAAATAATAAGAATCTCTTTAAGTTCACATTTCCTAAACATTCATAATAGCCTATCCCATAGAGACCATCATTTAACTTGTTAGATGAATAACTTTTGGACATGTCAACATGAGAGAATAAGTTTTTATAAATGACAAGCTTTAAAAGCTCAACGTCTTCTTCCACATTCACCTCATAATAAAACTTCCCATTACATAGAATAAGCACACATGCTTATGTTAGAAGGAAAGCTAGCAGTCGCTAGCTTTCCAATAGAAAAACCCTGGGCATGGTGATTGGTGGTTGCTAGCTTATACTTTGAACTTGTATCATGTACTCTATTTTCAAATAAGCACATGGCACAAGATCAAGGAAAGCTAGCGACTGCTAGCTTTCCTTCTAGGATAATAACACATACTTATGCTAGAAAGAAAGCTAGCAGTTGCTAGCTTTCCAATAGAAAAATCTTTTCCATGGTGATTGGTGGTTGCTAGCTTATACCTTGAGCTTTTGCCATGTGCTCTATTTTGAAATAAACACATGGCAAAAGATCAAGGAAAGCCAGCGACTGCTAGCTTTACTTGTAGCATAAGAATTTTTCTTCTAGCGACTGCACACATGCTTATGCTACAAGGAAAGCTAGCAGTCGCTAGCTTTCCAATAGAAAAATAATAAGAATCTCTTTAAGTTCACATTTCCTAAAGATTCATAATAGCCTATCCCATAGAGACCATCATTTAACTTGTTAGATGAATAACTTTTGGACATGTCAACATGAGAGAATAAGTGTTTATAAAGGACAAGCTTTAAAAACTCAGCGTCTTCTTCCACATTCACCTCATAATAAAACTTCCCATTACATAGTGTTAGCACTTAGATTTTATTCCGGTTGTAAAAGAATAACACCTAAGCTAACCTATTTCAAACCAAGCTTTAGGTGGAAAACTCAGCCATTTTTCCACCAGAGAGGGCTCTCTCACAATACATATACAAGGACTAAAAAATATAAAAGTTCTCTCAAATTTTCTCAAAAGGATTTTCTGGTTGAAAAGGAAAACAAGAAACATTGGGCATGGAGTCAAAGTTTCAAATATACAATATACCAGTAAGAGATTTATACCAAACAGATTTCCACAGAGGCAAGATAGCAATCATATTACAGTCAATTTGATTTTTTCAAGTGGTACAGAAAGAAATAATGACATTCCATCAACAACAGGCATCTAACTTAGGATGAATCCATTGTCAACTTTGGAGAAAATAGTGAATATTTAAATGATATAAAACGAGGCATAACTAGTATGAATCTCGAATTATTTCATACATTCATTTAAATATAGAAGAAAAACATCATGGAAGATATAACAAAGGAAGTGAACATGCACATATAAAGATAAAGAAAAAACGGACTGTAAAGCTGATCAACACATGAATCTCAGCGTCTCAAAAGATGGGTATTTTCACTGTACTGCTTTTATTTATCAAAAAATAGATCTCCAAACATACACTGTCTCTAAAAAAATTTCCAACCCCTTCAACAATGACTCTCATTGTTCTTATACAAAATTTGGAAGAAGCTTGACATAACTGCTTCTTTTAACTAATAACTGAATATATTTTAACTTAAAATATAACTGTCTTTGAGCAATAGATAACTGTCTCCAAATAATATTACAAATTTAAAATAAAAGTATCCTTTTTGCCACTTGGCAAAATTTTTGAATATCATCTTTTTGCCACTTGGTGAGAGTTTTGAAAGCCTCTATGAATGGACAGAATATATTGTCCTTCCATATTTTTCCACATAAGTCCACTGGTCGGCCGCGGGTAAGTCATAGTTAGTCATTTCCTTCACCAAGACTCGCATTTCAACATGACCTGCATAAGAAACAGGAAGAAGGTTTCCATAGGTTGAGATTAGCATATTTAAAATTTCAAAGTCCTCTGATATTTTCTCCATTAAAATTTTCCCTGTAAGCATATGATCCAGCTGCTGGAACTTTCTGTGATCCATCCTCATATCAAACAACAATCTCTTATAATCATTCGGAGGAATTAATTCATTTTTTTCATTCCAAAAAGCATGGAACCCTTTGTTTACTAATTTTTCAAATTGCTTTTTGAACTTTACTACTTCTTCCCGTATTTCTCCAGCTTTAGCTTCAACATTCTCAACATGCGAGTATTTCCCCAAGATCCTTCTGGCCCATGTGATGACTGAAATTCTGTTCGTTATATTCATGGCTATCAGGTCTGCTTCAGTTAGACTGTTTAAAAATATTATTGCTTTCTGGGCTACGTCTTTTGGCTTTTTATTTAAGCTTTCCCTGACGGCTCTGCAACTTTCGAAGGCATCTTTGACCACCTTTTCTTTGACTCTTATGTAATCCAGATATGGTCTTAGTTTCTCAACTTCTTTTATAATTTGGTCCCACACTAGGTGTTTACAACCTTGCATAGCAGCTTGCCCTGTCACATGAGCTGCTACTCCTTTATTATTATTACTTAATTCCTGATTCTTTGTTTGCAAGGTTTTTATTTCTTTATTTTTGATTTCATTCTCTTCTGTTTGTTTCTGTATTTCAACCTTCAATTCTTTGATTTCATTTTCCCCTAAGCTTACCTGGGACATAGCCTGTAAAATATCATCTACTCCCGTTTTATCTTCCTGTGTGTCTGTTTGTACTTGTTACTGACCACTTCCTGCTAATCTTTTCCTCGCTTCTGCCAACTGTTCTTCTAAAATGATTTTCTCTTTTTCCCACCGATCTTTTTCATCAGAAAGCTTTAACATTTTAGCAGTAACATCATTGACTTCATTAGATAATTCTTCTTTTTCTTTTTCCAATATTGTCAATTCTGCTCCTTGGATGAGTACAATGTCTGGAATTTTTAATTTTCGTCTCAACGTCTGGATCGTATCGTCTTTCTCTTTGAGCAGTTTGTTTGCTGCATCTCCTTCTTTATTTATCAAATCTACTTGCAATTTTTTAATCTGTTGCTGTCGAGACTTATTCTCTGCCTTCTCCTGTCTCAATTGATTATTCAATTTATCCATTGAACTTTTCAACTTGTCTGCTCTTAATATGGCTCCCAAATAGTTTGAATATATGACTTCTCCAGTTTGTCTATGCAATAAAATTTTATCTAGGGCATTTATTTTAGACAAATCTATATTCATTTCTGAAATCTTATTTTTTGTGACAACTGAAAATTTCAAGGAATTTTCCTTGATATTTCTGCTAGTAAATAAGCTTACCTCAGTATTAGATATACTTCTAACCTTCGGAAACAATTGACTAGTTTGTTTCACGGACTCCTGTTTATTTCGACTATGCTCATCAAACACATCCATGATATTCTGGGGTCTATTTACATCACCCTCTACAGGGGTTTCTTCAATGTTGTACTCTTTAACTGTAACCTCTGGTATTTCTTTTTCAGCTGTTTTAGCCTCTTCTGAAATTGTTGTTAACTCTTGTGGTTCATTCATTTTCAATCTTTTTCCTCTTTCTGTTTCTTCATCTTCAATGATCATTATGTCCTATATGGGTCTTTTAGATCCAACCAATGCACTATCTATTTCGCTTTCTGTCCCTATTGTTGTGTCAATCAATGCCATTTCTTTGTCGGATGCATCCGGAATGATTTCTTCTTTATATTCTAGCCAATTGGCTCTGTCCGACATTCCTTCAACAATCTGATGGTTCAGGGCCTTGATACGATGATCCGTTCTTTGTTTTGATATGATGTTTAACGGGTCATACTCCATAGCCGTATCTGACTCAAAATTCATATCCTTCAACAACTTCTCTATATACACTACAACATTCTTATTCTTTATTGTGAACGGACCAAATGTGAATGGGTATTTAATGTCTGTAGCTTGTCTGTGAACCAAAAAATTGCTATCTTCCACAATCAACTTTTGTCTTAAGAATTCCAAGGCAAAAAACCTTAAAGTAAGAAAAGCTGGTAACACATAGGGTTTATGTCTGAACCCATATAATCTGATTACTGTACTATCTTTCGACAAAAACCAATCTCCTGTTGCGTATTCTGTACTCAATTGCATGGATGCCTGCATTTTCGGTAGTACTCTAGGAAGATTTTTTCCAAAAATCATTCTATAAATATCTGAAAGCATGTAATTGATGTAATTGAACATGTTATTTTCTAGTAAAGTTGTGAAAATGATTTCTGGGAACTGCAACTCGTCTTGACTGGCTGTCATAATCATTTTCAGCAAAAAGGCCTGAAACCTGAAATGTCTGAGAGTGGGAAAATTGACCATTTGGTCATGAATCTTTTCTGTTAAAAATGCTTCAAAATTAAGTCTAGGGATTTGATTTTCACCAATCCCTGACTAGACTGTACTCATTTTGTACAATAAACTCAATTGAAACTCGGTTACATACCAATCCGTATCCAAACCTAGAACTACGGCCAATAATGTCAAAACTAACTGGGTATTTTCATTAAAAAGATTGATATCTATAGGGTATGGGACCTCTGAAATGTTGGTCTTTGGCTTGAGACACGATGACAAAAAAATTTCCCTATCATTTTGAGAAACATGATGATAATTTTCAATAATGGAGACTTCAGAGAAAACCTCAGCGTCAAGGGTTTGGGAACAATCTACTTCTAGGGCTTTAATTAACTCTGCTGGCTTTATTTCGCAAATGACTCGGGTTTTTTGGCTGTTTAGAACGACTTTCTCTTCCCGGGAGTAATTTTCGACACACCATGATACGAATTCTGGGAACAAAGGGATTTGGTCGGGGCAAAAGGCTATCAAAGACGACTGGTGAACTCTGTGGGGGTCTGTCCCTTCCTTTAACAATTCACACAACCTAATTTTTATATTAGATATTGGAAACCTAATTAGGGTATCGTAGACGTCTTCGTCTCTATCCTCTAGGGCTTCTTTTGATTTAAAAACGTCTATATCGTGCACGGTCTCCATTTAAACGTTTCTTTAAACAAAATTCTGTTTAAAAATGTAGGATAGGTAACCCGACCCTACCTGTATGTACCCACCTTTCACCTTCTGTCGCAATCGCAGACCTCCACTAGTCTTCAGAGCTCTTCGGGATAGTGACACATGCAGAATGCCATTATGTGGAGCCCCTTTTGTTTTATATAAGACTTTTGAATTAACTTCCCTGCACCTTTATGAATGCGGTTCATATCTGACCATTGATCTCGAGACTTTTTTTTGGACCGTCAAATCTCGCCTCCCTTTATTCCATCTGGTGGTATCCGCGATCAAAAAGCTGCTTTCTTTTCCGGTTTATTCTCTGCGCGAATCAGCCACCTGCTGACACCTGTTCGAGTGGTTTATTCTCTGCGAACGCTCTTCCTCATATCCAGTGTGCACCTTCCTAGATGCGGATGAAACAATGGCCGTTGATTTGATTAAGGTTTATATCGGCCCTCCGATTGCTACAAAGTATACGCCATGTGATATGACCCCGCCACGCTTTCTTTATCTGCCACGTATCAGGTCCCACCCTGCCACGTGTACTGACCCCACCGCGCTTCCATATTTGGTGGTTCCGCCCGGCGCTATGGTGGTTTCCTTTACCGCTATATTACATATGCGGAAGGATGAGGTTTGGACACGTGTCCCGGCGGTATTGAGTCCACTACCGCCCACATCTATTTGCCGTCGATCGCTTTGGCGATGCGGGAAGCAATATCGGTCGTTGATCGAGATTTTTGACATCTCCGCCACCGAAACTTGATCGGGGTTTAATCTTTTCACAAATTTGCTTTCGGACTTTGCATAAGTGGGTTTTTTCCTCTTGTTTTTGAATTGTCAACCTTTTCTTCAACCTCCTTTGTGATAATTTCTTCCTTTTTTGGACATTTTAGCAAACTTTTTGGATTTAGTCATTCTCAAACCTTAGTGTCAACACATAGAATGCCAATCTTTTCTCTTGTTACATGAGAATTATGTCCAAACACAATGTATAGTTCAATGCGCTTTGTGTCAGTTATTATTTTAGCACCCATCTGCATTTCATAGTTCAATACATCTTCCATCCTCTCAAATTCCTGGTGTATTTTCTCTATATCTAAAAAAATTGGATTTCTCTTTTATGATGGTCTACCTCTATACCAAGCCGGTAGATGTTGCAAGTTTGTTGAATTGTAGCAACAAGGGAATGCAAATTGTAATTAATCTATACCTTAGTCTAATTAATTTTTGTCCAATAATTATGCTTTGATCATTACACCACTCTCAACTTTTGTACCTATTTTTGGCACTTCAAACTCCAAGCATTCCAATCTCCAACTAAGTATGACATGTCAGTTTCCTCGGTATGCACTTGTCACATTGTCGTAAATGTTATCAGGACTTCAAACCTCATTACTTGTTCAAGGTAGTGGGTTGGTGAATTAAAATTGGCATCTTGCCTCTCCCTGTTCATTCTTCCATTGTGGAAGCCCATCCCCTGCATTTGCTTCTCAACCAGACATCTCACCCTTCTGCAGCGAGACCCCTGCATCTGCTGCTCGAACAGGTTCTATTCTACTCCATGTTCTGTTCTACTTTTGTTTTATAGTTGCATAGCATTTCCAATGCAAGGCAAACAACTACAAGTTACACACCAAATTGGCGATCAATCCTAAATCTCTCTATAAACTTAATAGGTAGGACTAAACTATTATGACCCGACACTAAACTTTTCCATCTAGGTCGATTGATCCATAATGTAACGTCCGGAGGGATCTAATGGTCAATGAACCATAAATTTTAAATGGCTAATGTCCCATATATTTTAAATGGTTAATGTCGCATAGGTTTTATATGGGGTTTCCATGAGAGGAAATAAAAATATTCTACTCTAAATGCCATCTTTTTGCAACTTATAATGTGTTAAACCATATCCTTATGGTTAATGCCTCATAGATTTAAAATCATATCTCAATAGATATCAGTGATTTTACTATCCCCTTCTAAATATATTTTGACCATTAAATAATTGAAAAAGAGATAAATTAATATTAAGTTAATTTTAAAATTACAGTCAAGTTAAGCATCAAATCAATTGGATATATAAAATTATATACATCAAAACCTTCAACTTAAGAAATGTGATTTTCTTTACAATCTTTCATTAAATGGATATTTCCTACCAATTTCATTGAATTTAGGATAGTTTTGGAATGCCCTAAAATAAAGTGGAGAGGGTTTTATGGGGAAAGGAAATTATTAAAAGAAATTTGAAAACCTAAAATGCAAGATAAGCACCAATTCTCATATTTCATAATATTAAGAATCACTTTCAAGTGAGGATAGATGGAAGTGGATACATTATGGAAGTTATCTTAATGTAGACAAGTAAGCAATGTGCTATATCCTCTAATGAATGATCTTATGAAGTGGAAGAACCATATAAACTGAAAAAGGCCATCAATAACACTAAACACTAGACTTTGTAATATTTGTAGGTTCATATTGACCTTCAACAATTAAGACACTAGAAATGGATGGTATGTTTGCAAAACTTTATCTCATAATCATTTATAAAAATGGAAATATAAAACATAGGAAGACATCCTATTGATTCTATGTGCATTGAAGATCATATCTTTAGCTAATTTGGTGCACATGGATCCTTTCACTCATGATTCATACAAAGAGGAAAGAACATAAGATTACAATTTCATGAAGATATTTCATGGATACAAGGCCAAAGTCATGAAGAATCAATTAAAGTGACAGCAAGATTTAGTATCATCTCCAAGATTGCATTTCTCAACAAGATATATAAGTGTTATACACTTATATATAGATAGGTGAGAGAAAAAAACTAATAATAGAGGCCCATAACTCTAATGTTGGAGGCCATTTTGGTTTTGAGAAAACAAATAATAACTTGTAGATATGTGTCTTGTGCCAAATTCAGGAAGATGTAGATTGGTTCATTAGAGGATGCATACGCCATTGCACTAGTAAGACCAACAATGGGAAGGAAGGTTTATATCAACATATACATATAAGTACTAGACCATGGGAGAACAATGCATTTTGTGGGAGGTTTTTCAAGAAGCATGTTACGGATTTTGTAAATAAAATAGCTTAATAAAATAGTGTATAAACCAATGTACACCAAATATGAGAGTGAAACATAAATCCTAAAGTTATAATAGAGATGAATTAAATAATAAATCCTTATATTTATTCTCCATTATTTCTGGATTCATTGTGTTAAGGAGGGATTTATCGATGTTTCATACCTACGATACGCAATCCATATTCTTACCTATCATGAAGATGGACTACATATCATAGGTCCGAAACGTCGATAAACCCCTCCTTAACACAATGAATCCAAAAATCATGGAGAATAAACTAGCACACTGTGAAATCCTGAGAGAGAAAAATCATTATATTCATTAAGAGAATCCTTAATTATAATGATTGTAACTACATCTCTCTATATAATATTCCCTATCTCTCCATATAATATCCCCAATTGTACTTGTGGGTCCCCTATTAGGGTTATCCCTATTAAATATTCATGTAACCACATTACCTATATATTCAACCCCATATATACATCCCATGGAGTTATAACATATCACCCCATAAAAAGGATTCGTCATCAAATGTTTGTAGCTAAGGATTTTATATGTGATGAAACCTAATAATAGTAATGGTTATTTATATTTGTTCTCTCTTGCTACTACTATTGATTATCCATCCATCTATATTTAATTTTTTTTTGTCAATTCTTCATGGCTTCCTTTCCTTTGATTGCATGTGCATTATTATAGCTTCTCCAATTTGTTATAGTTTTTGTTCTTTGATAACATCACATTAAATAATGGTCCCTTTTTGCCTCATTATATGAACCATTGATTATTTCATCTTCATCCTTTGTAATGTTGACACTTATTGTATTTTTTCCGATATTTCATTGTAAAGAGGTATCAATATGGTTCCACCATTAATGGTGCTTCGTAAATTTTGATGCCCTTATCACCCCCTCTCCAGTCATATTCTGAAGATGATGTTCAAATTCAACAATTATTTTATGGTGACCTTCTTATACCTTCTCATCCTTCTCCTTTTGTACTAAATTGGTGATGTTATCCATCATTCTATCCTTCTTCGATTATAAATTGAACTTTTAATTTGACATGTATTCAAAATTTAGGGTTTCTTCAACCTTCTTGCCAACATAATATTCAAGTGTTTAGGTATTTTATTTATCTATAATCTTTCAAAATACTAACTAATGACATAGACCATGTCCTTAGTCATATTATATGATTCCTAAGAGTGATCTCCCCGCAAAGTGATATTCTTAGCACGTACTATAGCAATGTAAGATAATCGAAGAGTTTATGGAAGCATGGGTATAGGTGAAAATAAGGGACTTCCTATATACCCAAAGGTACATGGAAGATTAAATCTTTAAGCATATTTTATGTAATGTGGTACTAATTGCTAGATACCAACATAGGTTCACTAGGGAGCCCAACCAAGTGACTCAAATTTCCTACATGTATGTTTCCTAGTACTGTTTTTTTCCTAGTAAATAGCATATATTTGTGTTTAAAGATGCTTGAACATGTTTCTAGCTTTAAAAAAATATGTAAAAATTGGACATGTGCTAGCATTGGAAATGTAACAACCCAAAAAAAAGGAATGCAGAAATTTTAAAACTTTTATTTCCTTTTCTTCAACAGGAGTTTGGCATAGGAGACAAGGGTGACAACTAAACCCTTAAAGTACATATGGACTCTAAGATTCAACAAGAAAATGTGAGAGGCAGCCGTCGAGCAGAAAAGAGTTGTCACATAAATGAGCGATCGCTCAAGGGAGTTAACCAAACTGTTTTTCTCCGCTAGGGTCAACCTTCAAATATTATGAAGATTCTACCACAAGATCTACGATCGAGAACCGAGGGGGTATTAATTCCCAACTATATCACACCATCACCATAATAGACTGATTGTTTTCTGCCCAAAACACATCACTCAACTGCTGCATCACAACCCAAAAATAATGGGCAGATCTCACAAGGAAGAACATGAAAACGCCGAGTTGACAAGTAGGGAAACATTCCAAAAAGTTATTGAGGGTTCTTGTCTTTCACTTAACAGTAAGTTCACGAAATTTAACAGTTATTTGCAGACCATGACCATCTGCACATCGCATGCACTCCAAAAACGTATTACACAGGCCTTAATACCACAATTCACTTGGTACTTAACACACAATCACTTCAAATATATAAAATAATCGACTTAACCCTCCAACCTTTAAATCGAGGTCCCTGACACATTTCACAATCTTTTGATAGATCGGTTTAGGGCTCGCTTCCTACATTTCACATACTTAGTTTCTTGAATATACAGACAGGGAGGCGAACGAAACGATTGAACACAGATAACAATTCTTGATTGTAACCATATCCGAGAGCATTAACATGATCATACACAAAGAATTACACTGAATAATAAAATTTGAATGAATTCATGTGCTAGCTAGAGTTAATATATAAGGGAAAGCAGGATGGCAAAGTGCGCAGGTATTTCCCATGAGATGTTGCAGTTGTTTCTATGAACATTCCACGCACTAAACCCGACTAGACCAGAAATTGGATAGTATTTGGTTTAGGGACTGAAATTTTGTTAAGAAAATGCCAGAGAATTTGATGAGACAAGAATGCCTTGTAGCACTAGGAGATAGGATGACATGGCAGAGAGATGTACCTCGAACTAATGTGGTGCTGTCAGGATGATTCATGGAGATGGATGAAACACCGAATGAAATGTTGCTGGCCACCCACGCTCGTGAAGGTTATTTCGGCTTGCCAACTCCTGTAAAAAATTCATTACACATATCTTGAGAGCTGGAGATACCAACAGAAGCAATTTATGGAAATAACAACAAATAATGCATACGCTGAGGCTATTTAGTTTATATACCAATTGGTGCAAGGAGGAAATGTGCCCTAAGCAGGCATAGACTGGATCTCGTAGTTGAGCATGTGCCTTGTAGGATGTGTGACAACTGTTTGGCAGCGCTAGATTATGAGAATATATAGCAAATATTTCCAGACAATGCTCGCCCCAAAAATTTTATGAACTGTTGCAAAATGCTCACCGCCTTCATCATAGCCTTAGTATGGAGAGAACAACATCCTTTCACCCATTTCCTTCTAAGAAACTTGCAAGCCCTGAAGGCGCTCCTCCAATGCACAAGATTTGAACTACCGAGTCCCGACGGTGAGTTTTCTGAGGTATCCTTGATGGATCTTCTGCCATGGCGAAGAATGGAGGAAATTGGTGAGGAACCGTCCTTTGGTAACTTTCGTGGAGCGCGGGCATTTGAGATTTGAAATTCAAATTCGCTTTTTTGAACACCGTGTCTGAACATTGAAGGGACAGGATATATATATTATGCATTATATGCATGGACTTGGTATATGACATACATTAGATTCTTAATAAATTTGTGGTCAAAATAGGTTATTTTGATATAATATTATTTTATTTTTTATATATTTATTTCTTCTTCAAATATAGGATCAAAATAAGATTGAGTTACAAATTTTTTAATTGAACTAGCTCAGACTTTAGAGTGCTAACAATATATTAAATGAACTAAATCTGTGAAGTTGGTTATTATTACCGCAAACTAAAGAGTTGATGGGCATAATTCTATGAAATCATATTTATGCAGACTAAGTACAATGCTTCGAAAGATATAAGTTGAAAATAGAAAAGCACTACAAACATAAAAGTTGAAACAATTTTAGAGGGCATACAAAACCAAATTATAATAAGGGAATTTCTCTACTCATTTTCATTACTCAAACATAACAATATATATACACATTTACAACATTTGCCTTACCACTATGTTTGAGGTCCATGGTAGACTCTCTCAATTGCCATGTCTCAAGACCATCTAGCTAACCCCTCTCAAATGACAACCATTTTTTTATTATTCATGTTTACTCATGGTGCAGCTTCCCCTATGCTTCATCCATCTTCAACTACTCTTTAACTTCCATATGACTACTTGAGCACATCTTTGTCGCTTCAACTTCCACATTGATATTTCATCTTCCCTTAGTGCACTTCATATGTCATGCACAATTACCCCATGCTCATCATGTGCACTCATTGTCATGCACATTTTTGCTCACATGCACTTGACTCATAGTTGGAATAACTAACTTGCATCCTCCTTGGATGCACATTCCACTTGAGCACACCCCTCAAAGTATCGCATGTTTTTTTTTGTTAATCCATGCATGATCGACATTATGTTATTTTCTCTTGTCGTACCACATTATATCTTCTATGTTTTATTTTGTATCAAACTTGCTTATGTAACACTAGCATGTACCAAGTACTGGTACATGCTAAGTACTGTACTTCCTTGAAGCCTGTACCAAGTTGCTTAAGTAGCCCTAGTCCCCTTGTTGTTACAACTATGTTTGAAATTCATGCAGGCAAGCATTCTTTGACATTGGTGTTCATGGAAACAAAAAAGGGATCTGATTCATTGGAATACTGGTTGTGTTCCAATAGGTTTCCACTGTTCCAGCAACCAGTATTCATGGAGACAGAAGCCAAAGGAGCGTGAGAAAACGACTTCAAGCATCGATCTATTGACTCATCAACCGTGCGAGCTCCATCGACCATTCAACCAATGTTACATAGCGATGTGCGGGCTCCATCGACCATTCAACCAATGTTACATAACAATGTGCGGGCTCCATCGACCATTCAACCAAAAGTTGTTTGATAGTGCACAGAGTCACATTGTATCGTTTTGTGCGGGCTCACGGTTATGATTGGAGACTAGTCCTTGGAGGGTGCACAAAATGGTACGTTGTGCAGCCCCTCCGCAATGCCAAGAGTCAAGACCATGATCTGTGCACAAAACTAAACTCATTGTCCCATGTGCAAGCTCGACTCTACATGCGACGATACACATTTGATGGTTGCACCATGGTATTGCGGGCTCATCATATACACATTGGCTAGTGCAAAGGCGATTTGTGCGAGCTCACCATCATAATATGTGACTGGTCTTAAGAGGGTGCACAAACTTTGCTTCGTACTTTGTGCAAGCTCTCGTCACATGATGTTGCAAATAAGATTGGACGCACAAAACGTATGATATACCATATGATATAACCCATGTAACATTTCATCGTTTTTCACCGCTTTTCATATGCCATTTCCGATATGTTACATGGGTGTATAAAGCTATTTTTCCAAAATTATTTTTCCAAGGATGCTTCTTCGAAAAAACTAAGTCTTTTCTTATTTTTCTTTTAGGTTCACTCTTTGGATGGTTTAGGGGTGAAACAAACTGAGGGTTTTCATCAAGTGGAATTTAAGCTTATGGAATCAGGGATAGTTTTCTCACTCATATGTTGTCAAACTTTTCAAGGATGAATTGCTTGTACAGAAAGAATAGGCAGTAAGGGCAGGGGGGTTTTACTATATCCAAGTGTATGGCATGATAATAAAAAAACCTATAAAGGAGAAATATTAGACATGGTATGATAAAACATACCTTATAAGGACTCCGTCAAAATTGTAGTTGTATAGACATCATTAAAGATTAACAACACTTGGATCAGTGGCCTTTAGCTCAAAATTTCAGGTGGGGCCCCACATCACATAACTTGGGGAGTTGTTGAGGGATCAATAGATTATTACATACACCAAAGGAGAAGCTCGAACTAGGCATAAAATTACTTGTGGAAGGTATTCCAAGACTAGGAAAACGTAGGGTTGGAATGTGTTTGCTAATAGATGGCATTATGAATGAAGAGACATTGGGAACATGTGGCATATGGGTAGAAGAAATGATTTTGATAACTAAATATACATAAGAAGCATTCATGTTTCCTCAAAAGACACTAGGTGTAGTGGAAGTACATCCCATGCTTGTTAGATTAACCATAATTTGGTTCTAGACATATTATGTTGTACATTTTGAACAAATTTAAAGGGATCTATGGGAAAAGGTACATCTAGTTGTATCAAGACATGATCGTCAGGTTGGGTCAAAGGAGGATTATAATGGGTCAGTGTCTAAATGTCAATAACTTCAATTTTAGGTGTCCCTAAATATTCGGTTAAGTTTGTATTTGTATCAGGTGGATACACAGTATGATCAGGTGGATCATGTATGATGATATGTATCAGGTAGATACTTGGTATGCATCAGGTAGATGCATTGTATGAATTTTGAAGTATGTTGAACTTGTGATATTCATTGACATTGATTGGTATATTGAATTACGCCTTTTATATTACTTATTTGTCTTTATTATCCATTGTTGACTCCATGCAAGGCACTAATATTATCCATAATGATTGTAGAATGGTATTTCCAGGTGTGTTGGTGCTTACAGGTGTTATTCCTCCATTAGGGACTCTCCCATGGGTTTAGGACTTAACCAAAGAAGATGAGAAGTTAGGTTATGGTGACATTGGACCTATGTCCTCCCCACTTACTGTAACTAGCCCCTTGGTCGACACAGCCTAGGTGTTCTAGGGATGATAGTTTGTATAATAACAGGGAGGAGGAGAGGGGTTAAAGAGAGAGAGGGAGAGAGTGTGGGAGTTAGAAAGGAGGGGGGTGAAAGATAATCGGAGAGAGAGATGGGGTTAGAGAGAGAGTGGGGGGGTGGGGTAGAGAGGTGGTTTGTTATGGAAAAGGGGATAGAAAGGGGGATGAGAGGGAGGGAGGTAGCATGGGAGGTATAGATTAGCAAAGGGATAGATCTAATGAGTATGGTGGGAAGTATGGAGGAGGGGATTTTTGGAGGGATATATTGAGAAATGGTGGGAGGGAGAGAGAGGGGTAGGGTGTGAGAGATAGATAAGGAGAGATGTAGAATGGATATATTAGGAAATAGTGTGAGGGAGAGAGAGGGCTAGGGTTTTAGATATAGATAGTACTTAAAACCAGAGTTTATTATTATGAGGACCCATCCTCCAACATAGTTAAGAGGGTTTTAGGAATAGTAGATTTCAATTATCCAAGACATGTTCCCCTACATACAAGGAAATCATCCAAATGGGTCTATTTACCCAATAGCTCCATTGGCCTAGTCATGATGGAGACATTCATCAAAACATTCTTACCATGCGAGCATTAACGAATTCGAGATAAAATTCTTGCAAAATTACTACCCATTTCGTATAGTTTCCCCTGATTATACGACGGGACGAAATGTGTTGCATGGGGTTCATTTTAGACACTATTTTTATTTTTCATGGAAATATACAATGCCCAAGTATTTAATTAGCATGAACCACTGCTAAGGCAAACTCCTCTACCTAGGATTACCTAAATTCAAGGACAACAAGGCCCTTACCAAGATAGTATATGACATATTCCCGATATGAATCATCTTCTTGTACTAATACCATCCCTAAACTAGATTCGGTAGCTTCCAAATATAGCAGAAATATATACTATAGTTCAGAGGACTAAGTATCAGGGTTGACATCAATATTTTCTTCAATGCATCGAGTGAGTGTTGAGTTTGGTCATCCCATATGAATGGTGCATCTTTTTTGAGAATACACATGAAACATTTATCTATTTTGGCATAATTTGTGATAAATCTTCTAAGTAAGTTTGATTTCCCTTGTAGCATTTGAAGTTGTCGGATTGTTTTCAGGAAGGAGGGGGGGAAACTATAATATTGCATCAACCTTAAGGGAATAAGCCATAATCCTATACTTGGATACAATGAAACCAAGTAATCTTTGAATATCCACACCAAAGATGCATTTATTTGGGTTCAACCTAATGTTGTACTTACAACATCAAATGAATACAACATGTAGATGTGCACAGTGTTCGGCCCTTTTCTTAGATTTAGCTACCAATTCATCAAGATAAACCTCGATGACTTTCCGAATGAGAGAGAGATGACTTTCTGAATGATCTAAATAGAGATCTCCTGATCTCTATTTATACAAACCTATTTTCCCAGTGACCTTATGGGGCTGAATTGTCTAGCTAGGTACATCCACAATATAATATATATTTCAGGGCTGACCCCACACATGGTGGTCTAATAACCCATCGGCAAGTACACACACTTGCGACACTTGTCAATCCACATGACGACACTTCCTTATAGAGGGATAACACATCTCTAATAAGGGTACAATAAATATATATATGAAATACATAGATGAAATACATTCCAAAGTTACATATACATCAACACTCCCTCTTAACTAGGAAGGTATTTCTTGACACAGATCTGCTAGACAAGTCTTCTTCTCGAGATCATCGTCATCATCATCGTCACTGCTACTGCTATCATATACGTGTACTTCAGATATAGGAGCATCATATAAATACCCAACTTAAAGAAATAGGCACAATCAAGCTAATGTGAAGTTTAAACTCAAGCAAATATGTCAATCGAAGGAGGAAACTGTTGTATTGCAAAGAAGCTCTGAATCACTAAAAAAGGAAAATGTGGCCTTCCAACGCAGTAGATTGACGATGTGATAATTTGCCATAACATTCTCCAATGATTGTTTATGTTTAGATATATGCAAATGCCTAAAGTACTCAAATGCATTTCTAAGTAATGCTCTAGGTGCAAACTTATATGTTTTTATGCAGTTAAGTTTAACAAGCATTTTCACTAGGAGCAAGCGGATCAGTGCTTATCTGCTCAAGCATGGTATTCCGTCAGAAGTCAACATCGTCGTCGCTCTCCCTGTGTGTGATTTACCCGTACTCTATGACCCTTCATATTCCTTTGTGTGTCCGTCGGTGAACCGTTTCACCTGTCGCTACACACATTTCTCACAAACGTAAATTAGTAGCAATGTCCTCAATAATCACAATTTGATTTATAAATCTGTTGCTTCATTAAGCATCTATAGTTTACTCAATCGTTACTCATTCGTCTAATCACATAATCAATTGCACAACTAGTCGTTAAGCACCATTCATATGTACAGTTTTCATATCAAAGTTAATTGTTAAACATCATGAAATCGTCCATTCACAATAACTACCAAAATGCACATATATCAATCAATCGTAATCATAAATATACTCAAAATAAAATCATAGGGTTATTTTATTAATGTTTCAAACAGTCAGGTCACTCAGCAGGTGCCCTCAATGTCTACAGTAGTCTAGGGGCACTACATACACCCTTACTTATTTAGAACTTCGTCCCAAAGTTCAGAATAAATGCGGAAATCTATGATGCATCTCAGCTGCGTCCTCCCAAGTCGCACAGCTAGGACTATAAATGTCCCACTACACTTGACTTGATCAATCTGTGCTAATCATTAAGCAAGATGTAATCAATCAATTATCCCACCCCACACAATATAATTTAATTCCTTAATTCATTTATCAATTATTATCGTCATTCACATCTTCAGGTTTTTCTCAATCATTTAAGACATAATAAGGCTCAAGAGACCACTATATCAAAGTTGTTCAGTCGGGTCACTTGACAGGTGCCCTTAAGGTCCATAGTCATTCTAGGGGCATTACATACACCCCCTCTTAAATAGAACTTCATCCTGAAGTTAATTTTTGTTCTTGTACTTTCGACACTAAGCTTTATCTTAATTTCCTATTATCATATTCTTTCCATTCCCTTCTATTTTTATCCAACAATCATGGCCATATTAAGCACAAGTGGTTCTAATCATTATTATTATTTTTTTTTTTTCCAACATGGTTCCAATACATTCTCAGGAACTCAATCATAATTGTGTATAATATCAATTTGATAGTACATTCAATAATTGTCGGTCCCAACTAGATTTTCGATATCACTTATTCTTGTCATTAGTATCATCATGTTCAGCTCCATGAGCTTATCATGTATTTCCCTTATCTCTTCGTTTATGTTGTCACAGGACCACTTCGACAGATTCATCAAGTCGCACAAAGTGTCTTCTTAACCCCATCAAGTTCCATCTCGAGGGCTAGTTGTCATTTTATCATGTTTGATTATGACCTAAGGTTAGCTTCATTGCGTTCTATTTATTATGCTAATCGTCTCCATACTTCTTTTTACAAAATATTGCCTTCATTTGACCATTTCGATACCATGGTTAAATTTCAAGTTCGTAGTCATGAGTTTTCATAAATGGTTTTGTCGTAATGCAAAATGCATGTCATTGAGTTCAGATCATCATACCAATCACATTGATATCTCGTTTTCAAATTTTGAGTTGGTTTCTCTTCCTCGACAATCCGTCAAAGTCTCGTCAATCTGAGCATCTTGGTGTCTTATCATTTAAAATTGATCAATTTTTCGTCATTCAGCAAATCCACCGATTATATCCATCCACTTGTTTTCTCATCATGGCTATGTAGAAAAAGGTTTAAAATATCGTTGGTCTTTGTTCCAAGTTTCTCCGAGTAGATTTTTCTTAAAATACAATTTTACGTTATTGATACCATCTCTATTCGACAATTTAATGCTCGTAGTTAGTGAATGAACTTTTTTTTTTTCTTCTTTTTTTTTTTTTTTTTTTATACTATAAGTGTCTACTCCTAAGTTATAGTTCTTTGGCTTTCCAAAGCATTTGTTCTGGAACAATTATTCCATATGTGAATTGGCAAGGATCTCTATCATAGTTGAAATATATCTTAAATAAGTAACACTTGCAAACGGAAACCCTAAGGGTGCAATTTGACAAAAAGGAAGGCTATGTCTTTAATCTTACAACCTACAATCCCCTAAGTGAACTGTGAAATATAGGCATGTGTTAACTTTTCATCTAGTTCATTTTATAACATCAAGAAATATCATAACAGTATCTTATCTTTCAACCAGTTCATATTATCATATAAACGTAGTATAAATATAATAATACATTAGCCTTTCATAGTATCCCATAAAATAATTATGAACTATAAACAAGGCATTAACCTTTCCTTTACATCTTGCTATCCCATTAACGAAATATGAAATATGGTGATGCATTATCCTAAATTTACCTAATTCATTTCATCACATAAACGTAATATAAAATATAATATAATAATACATTTAACTTTTCAAATTACATAAGAAAGTACAAAATATAGACAAAATATTAATCTTTCTTCTACTTCCAGTTATCCCCCCCAAAAAATGTAATATCACACTACTTTATACTATCATGCATAAATAAAAAATATTACAATATCTTTCAACTAAATCTTATAATTATAATAACGTATTATAAAATATAATAATACATTAACTTTTCATCCATGCCATAAAGAAATATGAAATAAGAACATGCCATAAAGGAATATGAAATAAGAACATACCATACATTATCATCCATTTCATGTCATTGCATAAATGAGAAATATTGCAATATCATTCAACTAGTTTTTATAATTATAATAATGTATTATAATTATTGACGTAGTACCACACGAAGCGCCACACAGTCCCATCGAAAATGTGCAGCTTGATCATGAGCCAGCTGCAGCCATATCCTGGAGATCTCATCGTACACAGTCTCGCTCCCGCCATATCCTCAAGGTTCAACACCCACCTACCTGCATTCAATGCCCATCTACCTGCATTCAAGGCAGTGCAGTCCATTGCAAAATGCCAAGAGACCTGGTCCTCATTCTCTTCCTGCAAATTCCTATAGCTGGAGTTGCTGAAACATTGTTCTTGTCCTCTGCAAATTAGAACCTGAATCCTATTGCGAGCAGCTGGAGCGGCTGAATCGTCCTCCTGTAAATTAGAACTTCAGGTACTCCTCGTCCTACAAATTCCTATCATTCTCGTCCATTTAGTTTAGTATCTGGATTTTGTACAAGGCCCATGGGGTATGGGTATTTTTGTGCCTTCTTCAAGTTATAAGAGGTTGCATATTTCAGTTACTGGAGATATCTGCGAGTCTGTTGTATGCTTGAAAATATTGATCTGAACATTCCCATATAAATTTCGTAGCAACGTTTAAATTTGTAGTTTGTATGTTCTTATTTCAAACTTTATCAGTTTTTAGAGGTTTGTACTGGTTCTTATACTTTGTAGTGCAACTTATACCGTAGCATGGATTTATATTTAGTGTACCTGACTATTGCTCAAGGGACGCTCCCTCCAGTCACTCATCCTAGTACTTTTGTTTAAAGCACTTCCCAGCACAGTCTTTGCAAGGTCAGAAAGCCCCCCTGGAACAGATGGAAAAACCTTTTGAAGGTCTAATTTAGGCGCTTCATAGTAGCGAAAACACTCCAGCTCTCCATAGGAATCAGAAAGACGCTTCAGGTCAGAGTGCAAAGCATACCCTAACTTCAAAATGCTAGTTGAATGAAATACAGCTTTAAGGCACAAGTCCAGTGCACCTGGTTCTTTGTTAAATAAATTCACCATCTCAAATATAAAAACCTTTTTTGCAGTAGCAATCTCTGATATCGAAACCTACAGAATTAAAGGTAATTCAAGGTTCCAAAAAAATAAAAGACAAATCATCCTTGGTTAATCGAGACGATGGAAGGGATGATTTTCCATAACTTGATTGCAATTATCTTTTTGAGGATCTTGTATTAAACGTTGTAGAGGGAGATGGGCCTAAATCTATCTACAGATGTCTATATTAACGTCGTTTTCCATGAAATCGTTTTCCTGTATCGCCCATTTGAATTTTGAATTTTGAAATTTTTTGTTCCGCCTTACTACCAGATACAAGTGACATTGCTGCTTCCCGCCCTCGTTTGAGTTCGAACATATTCATAGATAGGAGCACACGATATTTTTTTGTCACTGGCCTGGAGTTTAATTCATAGCCATGGCTGACCTAAAGCCTATAAAAGCCTATTTGTATGGATGAGCTGCTTACTATCTTATGGAAATCTGCCTCCTCAAATGATGATGAGAAGCCCAAATTGAGAGTAAGAGGTTATATAATTCTCTTTGTGGAGACTTTTGCGGGGGATTTCTCCCTACTTCATGTCTAAATAATGACACTGATATTACGATTTGCATTTTACACCACTGTCATTACGATTTGCATTTACACCTCTCTCACTCTGCTGTCGTGACTATGCAAATTTAGGTAGTTACCATCCGACTCAATTTTCCAGCATGATGAATCTTTACCGCCAACCTTTACAGGTTTTGTAAATGGGAGTAAAATGGTACTAGTGTAGTGTTCTTCTGTAAAAATATATTAAGAAAGGGTTCACTCAGGTGTAGAACTATAGACTTATTTGATTATTCTGCCAACTCAATGCAAGTTTTGGTTACAACTCTTTTGACATTAACATGGTTGGAAACTTTATCTAAATTATCTTAATTAAAAAAAAATTATCTAAATTATCAAAACATTTTATGATTTTGGTTTGGATTGTTTATTTTATGAGATTGTTTAAAAAATTAATATTTGTCATTAGAATTATCAAAATATTTTATGATTATGTTCTTGAAAAAACATTTAATGATTTTGTTGACTTGAATTACATTACATCATTTAATGATTTTGTTTTTCCACTACCCTTGATCAATGCATTGATTGCATTATATCATCTCAATTATTGGCATATGACTTGTACCACATCTCCTTCATCTTCTTGCCACATATTTTCTACGCATCCCAAGGATTTTTTTGACTTTCTACTTTCCATAACACTTACTTAAAAATGAAGGGCTAACATAGAACATGTTATTATGAGTGTATAAATATTATTACGTCTAAATTTATGATAGAAATAGGAAGTGTTCCCCTTGTCATCCATAAGCAAATGGAATAGTTGAGTGATTTAATAAAAAATTTGTAAAATGATTTAATAACAATCCACCAGTGTTTGGTCTTGGAACCCTCTCTTATTCTTGAGGTTTTGGAATCCTTAATTTTCTTTAAAATATAGATAAATTTCTAGGAAATAGTTTACATTGTTCAAATAAAGCCATTAGGTGTTTTTCTATTTTCGAAATATTGATTTTAAAAGTATACCATTAGTTAAAATTGATTTTAAAAGTATACCATTAGTTAAAATTGATTTTAAAAGTATACCATTAGTTAAAATTGATTTAAAATTTTCAATTGGATATATTTAAAAAATAATAATAAGTCCATAAGTAATGAATGTTTTTTTGCAATAAAATTGAGTTTACATTTATTAAGCTTAATACAGTAGTAAACCTTTTTCTAATTTACTTACATTCAAAACATGAAATGAAGCATCCAATAGTTCATATTACCCCATCTTTGAAAAACCCAAAATTCCATGATGATGAACTTCTTTTCATCTTCAATATAATTTGCTATTTGTTATTTCATCTTGGTATTGTTTAACACAAGCCATTCAACTTTCAATTCACCTAATTAACTTTCAATTAAATATGGGCATCTAGGCCATAACATGGTTAAGAGAGGTAAAGAATTATTAAAATTGCAATTTCAACTTTAGAATTATTATGTAGGAAAATGCAATTTCGGCATTCTGATAATTACAAGTTTTAGAATTTCGACAAGTATAATTGAGAATAACTCACATTCTGTAAAATGAAAATGCAATTTCAACGATCATGAAATGCAATGAACCAAGAATTGAAAAATTAAAGATATTGTAATTTTTTATGAGAAATTGTAATGTGACCATCCAAAAATTGCAATTGTAATTTTTTTTTATCATTATATAATTACACCTACATATTTTTTGAATTTAATTTTATGTGGGATGTTAAATATAATAAATACTAAGACAATTTGATTAAATAGATGGATTTATAAAACCCTAGATCTTCACCAAACCACTTAAACCACTCTTTATTATTTATTTTTATATATTTATTTATTTATTTCTTTTCCAAAATTTTAAATATTTATATATATTAAATTTAAATATTTTAAATTTCTCCCTTAAATATAAATTATAATTTAAATTTTATCTATGCTAATTTAAATATAACTTCACCAACCACTTCAACCTTACTATAATTGACCTTAAAACTTTAAATCTATGAAGAACTTTTAAATTGAAAGTTCGTGAGTAGCTTTATATTTTTAAATATTAACTTTTAATTTTTTAAGAAACCTAGGTTATAACATTATATGGAATCTAATTAAATTTAAATAAAATAATACTAGCGCTATATAATTATACACGAAATTTAAATAAAAATATATACGAAATTTAATTAAATATAAATAAAATAACACTAGCATTATATAATTATATAAGAAATTTTGCCGAAACCCCTTTTATTTTGACATGGTATTTTTTTTTTAAATTCTTATCAACAACTAAATTAAATTAAATTAAATAATAATTAATAAAATAAAATTAAAAAAATTAAATTGAATTGAATTAACTAAAAAAAAAATTAAATTGAATTAATTAAATTAAATTAATTAATTAAATGACATTAAATTAAATTAATTAAATCAAATTAAATTAAAAGTCATTAAATTAAATTAATTAAATTAAATTAAACGAATTAAATTAAATGAATGTTAAGAGACACTACATTAAATTAATAAAATTAAATTAATATTTAAAAAACATTAATTTAAAATAATAATAAAAAAAATAAAACAATATAAAACGCAAAAAAAAATCTTTTCTTTTTCGCATGGGGATTGACGCCAAGGCAGGATCGACGGCTCTCCTTATTCCGCGTCGGCAACATGCACGCATGGTAAGGGTGGTTGGTGGTCGCGGAAAGGAAACCACCATCCCATGTGTTCATTCCTTACTCGTCCGCATTCCAATAAAGCGGTATAGTAAACCGCTCATGGGCAATGCAGAAACCGTCTCACGTGCCGTCAAAAGTATGCCTATTTAAGGAGGAAATAAGGTTTTATTAGGCATTGTAGGGCTGCTTCGACTTGGCTCTTGGTTTCATGTAAGAGCCTCGGTGCTGGGCAGATATGTGGGTAATCTCATGGACGATGGGAGATATGATATTAGTTGCACGTACTGCTGTATAATCGGAATAAATAACTTGATAAGAAACCTTTCTTAGCAGGCTTGCAATTGCTCAATCTATTGCTTTATCTTCGACCATTGGAACCTTACCCACAACTGCTTACACAACAGGTGCAAATACTATATTATGTCAATTAGTGCGTGAGCATTGGTAAAGAAAAACTCCATAATGAAAATCCTACTCTTTTTCTCTCTACAAACTTATAACTCTATTGCATTCTGATACATCTTTCTTACTTATACTTTTTATCTAAGTTGGCGAATCCGTGGCTGATTCCAACAACTCTATTTTAGTCTATGCAATTTAGCAAAGGGTTGTAATTACTAAACTGACCGCGGCGGGTCCTTCCTTCAAAAAGATAAGAATATTGAAGTGAAGGAGAAAAAACACCATGCACTTCAAGCCCGGAGCAGCACGCCTTTATAAAGCCCCTTCTACCTTCCCTCTAAACACCCTTATTATTAGCCTGTCCTCCTCTTTAACAATGTAAGGATTTATCTACTGCTCTTTGGGATCACCCTCCATTCTTAGCTCGTTCCCACCCAGATCCCTTATCCTAAAAGTAAAACCCCTAGTCTTGAAGGTAAGTCCCAAGTCCTGCCTGCAGGTCAGGTTATAATTCAAAAAGTCCCTGGTTACAATCCTAAATATTATACCTAATAGGGAAACCCTATAAAGAGAAAGGAGAGGGATGCAAAATTGTGGTGTGCAGAGTTCATTTATATCTTAAATCGGATACACTCTTGAGATAATGCAATGATAAAATAGAATATTACTGCAGTAGCTAGCTTGGCACATTGGAACAAAAAATGCGTAACTCAGGGTTTTAGTGGTAAACAAAGTAAGTAAATGGATAGTAAGGTAGCCTTGCACATATTTGGTTTTTAGGTATAATATAAACTTGAAGTTACTTGACTGAAAGGGAATAAAGAGCACCCCCTAGGGGCTACTAAACTCGTGCTCGCATAGATAAGGAATATATATATAAGGAAAGTGGCCTGATGCTTCCATATATAATGTTGCCCGGATCAACTGCGTTAGCCAAAATCCTTGAGCTGCCATACAGTCTTTGTTGCCTATGCTAATGGCTTGACTCAGTTGCCGGGATCAACTCAGGCTTGAAACAAACTCAGTAGTCTGGATCACTGGGTTAGCCAAAGACAAAGACTATTACGGGGACTCGTACTGTTTCGGGCTGGTACTCCTCCCTCCCGAGCTGCTTCGGGATGGTAATCATCCCTACCTCATACTGATATTCGGCTTATAATCCCCGACCCCAAACCTCGTATAAACCCCAGACCTCTTACTTCTATTGGGCTTATTATCCCTCTCGCTACTCACTGGGGCTGCTAAACGAGCCAAGCTAGTAGTTATAGTCCCAGAGAGGTTGAGAATAAACAGCCGGAACTGATGAGACATAGCTGGATGGGATGGGATGGATAGTTAAGTAGCCTATAGGATAGGTAGGTGGTTGACCTTTAGCTGGGATCGTTTAACTGCCCCAGATAGGTTGGGTAGATGGGATTATGGTTGGTCCATCAGAGTAACCTCCTTAGATGCACAGGCTTATGACTGCTAGGAAATGCGCACTTGCCTGAATTATTCTTAGGAGGGAGGGATTGAGGAAGGAATTGAATCTACCGGACCGAATAAATCACAGAGAAAGTTGGTTCACTGAATCTCTCCTCTTTCTTTATTTATTTTGTAGGGGAAGGTCCCGATACGCCACCCTTGCACTCTTAAATTTACCATTAATGTTGTATTCTCCAAGTACATCACTACCTTGACCTAGTTGTTAGTTAGATGGGTAGAATTAGCTTTACCTAACTTTTATTAGCTTCACCTAGTTGTTTTTATTTGCAGACATATAGCCCAACTTCTATCTTAGGCGTGGCATAATCATTGCCTCTCTCCATACACCTTCCTTAACCAATTGATAGCAGCTTTCCGTAGCCATTCCTGATGTTTACTTTATGTCTCAGCGAGTTCTTAGCAGAGCCCACCCTAGTAAAACTACGGATAGCTAAGTAACTTCCAAATATTTAAATTAATTTAAACGAATTAAATTAAATGAATGTTAAGAGACACTACATTAAATTAATAAAATTAAATTAATATTTAAAAAATATTAATTTAAAATAATAATAAAAAAAATTAAAACAATATAAAACGCAAAAAAAAACCTTTTCTTTTTTGCATGGGGATTGACGCCAAGGAAGGATCGACGATTCTCCTTATTTTGCGTCGGCAACATGCACGCATGGTAAGGGTGGTTGGTGGTCGCGGAAAGGAAACCACAATCCCACGTGTTCATTCCTTACTCGTCCGGATTCCAATAAAGCGGTATAGTAAACCACTCATGGGCAACGCGGAAACCATCTCACGTGCTGTCAAAAGTATGCCTATTTGAGGAAATAAGGTTTTATTTGGCATTGTAGGGATGCTTCGACTTGGCTCTTGGTTTCATGTAAGAGCCTCGGTGCTGGGCAGATATGTGGGTAATCTCATGGACGATGGGAGATATGATATCCGTGGGACCCTCCTGGCTTGGCATCCGGTTCCCTGATGAGTCCTCGGCATTGAGCACAACACATCTTTTATATATTCCCGTCCTCTTATGTGAACTCAGTGCATGGGATTCGATGGTGGGCATTGATGTGTTAAGTGCGTGGGCCAATTGGCTCTAGTTGTTGAGTTCGGGTTGGGCACAAAGGAAAGAAGAAAAACGCTTGGAGGACAATTGATGTGGCGTTGGGCTCCGGGCGCTTGGTACACCTGGCTTGAGCGCTAGGGTTTCAAAGGAAGTAACATTTTGTATGAAATTCATTTCGGACAAAACAAGCAACAACAATGGAGAGAAGTATGGAAATCGTTTCATGCATTTGCCATGCTTGTAAATATTCTTAGTTATTGGTAAAAATGGATCATATCGAGCTCAAATGAAACGATTTCTGCGTCGAAATTGCTGCGATGCTTGTATTATAAACAATATTGCAGGCAACAATATTATTTGAATATTTTTTTTATGCCACATTTATTGAAATGAATGTTTAAAACAAAATGTTACAGGCAAGAAGGCAGATCTGCATTATAATAATAGGAAATGAAAACTGATCACTTTGGCTGCAGGTCTGAAATTTGGAGAACCCTCTGTAAATCTTGTGCGAGACTCATTGTTTCGTATTTATTATGAATACAATTTCTTTATATAAATGCAATGAAGTGTTTTTTTTTGTTAGTATTAAATTTTAGATCTAAATATTATAACGGTAATATATATAGTGTTGTAACTTGGTTTATATGTATTTATTTATTTGTTTAAAAACATTGTTTATCCCAAATGCTTTAGCATTGGATTAATATTAGGGTTTGAAATATAAAAGAGTGTATATAGAAATGTTGTTGTTTTTTTGGAAAGGTTTGTTTAATGGGGTCTAGACTGAGCCCTAAATAAGCAGTTATATATATATATATCATTCAAATTCTGTTTCTGTTACGCCTTACGAATAAATGGGAAAAGGCTCTTCAAATTATCTTTTTGCAGCCATCATACTGGTTTGTTATTTTCTAGTAAATTTCACTAAAGTTCCAGGTGTAGTTAGGCCCTAAGGTCTCAGTGTCTGAGCCTTGCGCTCTGATACCAACTGTAGTGCCCTATCTAGGCACTGGGTCTATTCTAGGTTATCAGGTTATACCTAGTTTTTCCCTTAATTATTGTTAGAAGAAAACAAGAGATTCAACCATCTATATTTCTGTTTCTGTAAATGTTTAACTGTCTGTTTTCTATATGTTTACATGTCTCTGCAGTTAAATAAACATAATCCTAAAACTTTCCATTTAATTCTGTTCGTTTGACATGCATAGCTTGGAAATAAAAGAAAATACATTCTAATTAAGCTGGTTCAGAAAAATACCTGAAATCGTCGATTGCAGTAAGATAAGAAGATTTCTGGAATGGATTCTGTAAGTTACCTTAACAACCCCAAAATGATGTGTCCACCCTGCCGATCAGCTATTATCGTGCTGACCCTAGGAAATCAACGGATTTCCTAGCCCCCGAGCCCACAGACCGATAATCCCGACAGCCACTTTCCATGGTAATCATTAATGCATTCCCTTTTGAGGTAATAAGGTGGATTATATATTATTTTATATCATCCCAATTTCTCTCTAGTAATGGAATTATTCAATAATTTATTCAAACATATCCTTTTAATTTACTTGGGATGATTCTGTCCGTTAATTAAATTAATAATTTATTTAATAAATTCATTATTATTCAACCCACTATACTTTATAAAAGGGATTGTTATCATTATTATTATTAATTAAATAATATTAATAATATAATAATAATAACAATAACAATTAATAATAATAGTAATTAATTTAAATTGTGAATAGTAATTTAAAATATTTATTTGGTTAATGGATAAGTGTCAACATAGTACCTCTGTGTATAAACAATGAAATATAATTAATGATTTAATTAATCATGATCAACAATTATATAGCACACTCCTCTATTATTAATGTTTAACTTTTATACTTCACCTTGAAGACACATTTACTTGAGGATACTTACAATTAATGACATTTATTTTACACATGAGAACTTGATAATCTTTTACTAATTAAGTCATCCACTAAACACTTAATTGACTTATCCATGATAACTTATATCATTGTTAAATCTTGATAAGTAGGAAGAAGTTCAACGTGTCTCAACGTGTTTGAAACCAATAAATTTAAACAGTATTTATAGATAATCTGCTGGGGTTAATTTTTTTTAAAGACGTTACATGTCAGGTCATATATCAGATCATTTTTTAATCCAAAGAATTGGGTGGGTTTAATTTAGGTTTAAAAGGATACAAGTTACCTCATATATGTCGGTTAGCTATCTTGTTGGTGAATGAGACTCCCTTGTTTACCCTTAAATACGATTGCTACTATCATTAAATATTCATCTTTAATTATAGGACTAATAAGAAGAAATCCTCAACTCAAAGATGTAGTTCTTGAGCGTATGAAAATGAGAATCTAGAGTATGATTGATTCCTTTGAATTCTTCCAATTGTTTCATACTTGATGGAGAAACAATAGTTGAGAAAACATGTTTGCAAATAAGGTTGCATGGTTACCAAAGGGGAAACTAGTGGAAAATGGGGACACCCCCAAAGTGGTTTTGTTACCATAGATATCATGAATTGAGTTGTACACCAAGGAAAGAATTCAACACTGTCAATGCATGTTAATCATTCCTCAAGCGTAAACATATGTACTAAGACAAGACATTTCATAGACGTGCATTTAAATTCCTTGTCTGCAGGATCTTCTCCTCAATACTGTCCACCATGATGGTGGACTCAACTTAATCCCAAAATTGAATTCGACACAAATCACATTTGGGATAATTGGTTTATAGGTTATCTTTTTTGTTGGTATGGAACAGGGAACTAGGTATAACACAAGAAGCAGGTATTGAGCTTGACCCCGAAACAGAATACAATTGATGCAGTGAACATATATCAGGTAAGCTTTAAATTTTTGGAATCATTCTATCCATTATTGTAAGAAGGAGTCTGGGTTATGATTTTATGTCTGGTCTTGTGTTGGAATTTTTCTTTAAACTTTATTTGTAGTCTTCATTTAAGAAACCTCATGAATTTATAATATACTTGCTCTACTACTAGATGCATGTATCACATAGAGCCTTTGATTTGTATTTTTGACATTCCCCATCTCACTAAAATGGCCAATGATAGTGTCAATGAAATTAAGAAGATCCTCAGACAAATGACCTGCTAGCTTGTGGGCATGAAACATGCATAGAATACTTAAGTATTCACATCGAAAAACATGAATCCAAGAAGGAAAACATGAAATCTAAATTCCAAGAACTAAATATTGATTATGATAAAATTGCGTCAAACTCATAGATGCATTACAATATCATATTGGGTTTTGCAAGAGGTTCTCGACCAGATACATGATTTCCTAGTGTTTCAATTGCTTCAACGAAGGGGCATATTATTTATGAAGACATTCCAACAAACAACTTTAGCACTCAATGAGAACAACATGAATCAAAAAGATCAAGGGAAAATTAAAGCAGGACAACAAATGGAAGAAGGCCTCAATGGAAATTATCTTGGCTCTTAAACTTCTCATATATGCATTTTACTTGTCTTGTTTATTAGTAATTATGTAAAGCAGTATAGCACTAAATTTGAAATTCATAAGGTAGGTATTGTAAGAAAGAAAAAGCATCATGACCAATTAACATATTTGTTGAAAATATTTATACAAGAATACTATAATGTTTTTTGAAATTTTTGTACTTTTTATGTTATTTGGTTTGTCAACAACCTTTTTATAAATATATAACTACCTCTTTTTTGTGATATATATATATATATATATATATATATATATATATATATATATATATTTCCTATGGGATAGAGGAGGGCATCTTTTAACACATTGGTGACCCATTCTAAGTTTTCCGGTTTTCCCCAAGTACCGAACCGGTAATATTGGTGACCTAAATAACTATTTTAAATAATTGCCAATCATTTATTTGAATGTTGTATTTCTAAATTTCATTTTGTAAACCTCCATGGTATAATCAACTCTATGAATGTATGTAGGATGTAATATATGGCATTACTTGTACATAAAAATAGCTATCAACTCTATGAATGTATATAAGTATATGGCATTACTTGTACATAAAAATAGTTATCAACTCTATGAATGTATATAAGTATATGGCATTACTTGTATATAAAAATAGCTAAATAGCTAGTGTTTTTTATATTTAATTATTTGATATAAGTTTGTAACTTACAGATAGTTTCAATATATTGTACAGTTTCCATTCAAGTATTCTTGGCTTCATAGCTTCTAGATTATTGTCTATCAAAGAAGCAAGACCAACTAAGATGAAGATGAAGTTATGGGAAAAAATGACATTGGCATTGGCATTAGCTTTAGTCTTAGCCAAACAAAAAGTAAAGAAGAAGACTGGATTAAAAAGAGGTTGAAAATCTTGGTAAGTTTATAGATTTTTTTTTACTTTTACAATTTTGTTTATAGATTTTTTTTATTTTTACAATTTTTTTTATTTAGTTTTTTTTACATGGTTTATTTAGTTGTTTTTCTATTAGGTTGAGTTGCATTATTTTCATTTTAAAAGAAAAGCCTTTTCATTTATATGCAATATCTCATGTGCGCTCAAAACCGTCACTTTCTTTGATGCACACACACACACACAAGAAACTCTCTCGTCACTCACTAAGTTCAAAAATAGCTTAAATCTACTCACTTAATACCTCCATAGGAGGGCACAAAAGAATCTTGTAGTTTAGGTAGGATTTTGGGGCTAGGCATCCAAAAACATAGTTGTTGTCCTTAGGGTGCTTTATAAATCCTTCTAAATCAAGTGGTCGTGTATAGCCACACGGGGCAAGTGAAAGAGCGGCGCCGCGCCATAGGAGGTCAAACCCAAGGTTGCGGGTGTATGTTCTCTCAAGTGGGCTCACCACCACTTGTTGAAAAGGAGACGACCCAATACCGTTCGAGGGATAACTGCTCTTTCTCCACTTGACGAAGGTACTTAGTGACCAACTTAGGATGTCATTCCTTATAGGTGACTGTCGTGCAAGCCGACAGTACCTGAGACAGATTTTGTCACAAGATCAAGGAAAGCACACGTCACAAGATCAAGGAAAGCTAGCGACTGCTACATTTTCTTCTAGCATAAGCATTTCCTTATAGGATAAGAACACATACTTATGCTAGAATAAAAGCTAACAGTCAGTAGCTTTCCAATAGAAAAATCATGTCCATGGTGATTGATGGTTGCTAGCTTATACCTTGAGCTTTTTCCATGTGATGTATTTTGAAATAAGCACATGGCAAAAGATCAAGGAAAGCTAGCGACTGCTAGCTTTCCTTCTAGCATAAGCATTTCCTTCTAGTATAAACACACATGCTTATGCTAGAAGGAAAGCTAACAGTTGCTAGCTTTCCAATAAAAAACCATGTCCATGGTGATTGGTGGTTGCTAGCTTATACCTTGAGCTTGTGCCATGTGCTCTATTTTGAACGAATGCTAGCTTTCCTTCTAGCATAACACACATGCTTATGTTAGAAGGAAAGCTAGCAGTCGCTAGCTTTCCAATAGAAAAACCTTGGGCATGGTGATTGGTGGTTGCTAGCTTATACCTTGAGCTTGTGCCATGCACTCTATTTTCAAATAAGCACATGGCACAAGATCAAGGAAAGCTAGCGACTGATAGCTTTCCTTCTAGCATAAGCATTTTCTTCTAGGATAAGAACACATATTTATGCTAGAAGGAAAGCTAGCAGTCGCTAGCTTTCCAATAGAAAAATCATGTCCATAGTGATTGGTGGTTGCTAGCTTATACCTTGAGCTTGTTCCGTTTGCTCTATTTTGAAATAAGCACATGGCAAAAGATCAAGGAAAGCTAGCGACTGCTAGCTTTCCCTCTAGCATAAGCATTTCCTTCTAAAATAAACACACATGCTTATACTAGAAGGAAAGCTAACAGTCGCTAGCTTTCAATTAGAAAAACCCTGTCCATGGTGATTGATGGTTGCTATCTTATACCTTCAGCTTGTGCCATGTGCTCTATTTTAAACGAATGCTAGCTCTCCTTCTAGCATAAGCATTTCCTTCTAGCATAACACACATGCTTATGCTAGAAGAAAAGCTAGCAGTCACTAGCTTTCCAATAGAAAAATCATGTCCATGGTGATTGGTGGTTGCTAGCTTATACCTTGAGCTTGTTCCATGTGATGTATTTTGAAATAAGCACATGGCAAAAGATCAAGGAAAGCTAGCGACTGCTAGCTTTCCTTCTAGCATAAGCATTTCCTTCTAGTATAAACACACATGCTTATGCTAGAAGGAAAGCTAACATTCGCTAGCTTTCCAATAAAAAACCCTGTCCATGGTGATTGGTGGTTGCCAGCTTATACCTTGAGCTTGTGCCATGTGCTCTATTTTGAACGAATGCTAGCTTTCCTTCTAGCATAACACACATGCTTATGTTAGAAGGAAAGCTAGCAGTCGCTAGCTTTCCAATAGAAAAACCTTGGGCATGGTGATTGGTGGTTGCTAGCTTATACCTTAAGCTTGTGCCATGCACTCTATTTTCAAATAAGCACATGGCACAAGATCAAGGAAAGATAGCGACTGATATCTTTCCTTCTAGCATAAGCATTTCCTTCTAGGATAAGAACACATACTTATGCTAGAAGGAAAGCTAGCAGTCGCTAGCTTTCCAATAGAAAAATCATGTCCATAGAGATTGGTGGTTGCTAGCTTATACCTTGAGCTTGTGCCATTTGCTCTATTTTGAAATAAGCACATGGCAAAAGATGAAGGAAAGCTAGCGACTGCTAGCTTTCCTTCTAGCATAAGCATTTCCTTCTAAAATAAACACACATGCTTATACTAGAAAGAAAGCTAACAGTCGCTAGCTTTCAATTAGAAAAACCCTGTCCATGGTGATTGATGGTTGCTAGCTTATACCTTCAGCTTGTGCCATGTGCTCTATTTTGAACGAATGTTAGCTCTCCTTCTAGCATAATCATTTCCTTCTAGCATAACACATGACCCTTATTATACATCATCAGTGCAGATCTAGCCGACCTTGCATATAATCAGACATGGTCTGGATGGATAGATGTCTTCTTGGATACCTTCTGTCCAACAACAGATTGGGAGAATCGGTGTGCAAATTTCATTCTACACCTTAAAGCCGATCTTGAAGTTGCTCATCAGAACTTCCAGTGGTTTAAGTTTAAACTGATCCACGAAGGTGGAACCTATCAACCACTTGAGCACAGAATTTATGCCCAGCAAAAATTTATCCGAAGATCTATTGCTGGAGAACACATAGAGTCCAGAGTTACAACCAGAGAGATTCCACTGGACTATAAAGTAGAATCACATTTCAGAGGTGAATTCCTGCGAGAGCTGAATCCTTTGTTTAAAGGCTCCGATATTGAAAGATGTTTCTCTCAATTCCTATATCTGCCTCCTTCTCCTGTGCCATATGAACACGTGGACGAAGATGTATTGTTTGGTCATCATGCATATGACTCAGACGATTTTGAAGAAGAATGGCTACAAGGACGTGTTCCATACGACTGAGCGAAAGCAGCGGTGGGCCCCAAGCTAGCAATCGCTGGCTTTCCAATAGAAAAACCCTAGGCATGGTGATTGGTGGTTGCTAGCTTATACCTTGAACTTGTGCCATGTACTCTATTTTAAAATAAGCACATGGCACAAGATCAAGAAAATCTAGCGGCTGCTAGCTTTCCTTCTAGCATAAGCATTTACTTATAGGATAATAACACATACTATGCTAGAAAGAAAGCTAGCAGTCGCTAGCTTTCCAATAGAAAAATCATGTCCATGGTGATTGGTGGTTGCTAGCTTATACCTTGAGCTTGTGCCATGTGCTCTATTTTGAAATAAGCACATGGCAAAAGATCAAGGAAAGCTAGCGACTGCTAGCTTTCTTTCTAGCATAAGCATTTCCTTCTAGCATTTTTGAGAAGGAAAACTTTTCTTTTTAATGAGTCTCTACTTGTGCTAGATGCAATGGATTTTTATTTATCTTTAAGTATTTAATATGTTTCCAGGACACATGACCCTTATGTTGTTTAATAAGTTAACAAAATGTAATGATAAAAGAACTACTTGGTTAATGACATAAAAATATGATGATTTAAAGGTCTTCTCTGACGGACAAGGGGGTTCGGTGCTCCATCAGGAACTGTTAGTGCTCAGTTGCATCCTTAATTGCTCAGCGCGTGAGGGTTCGTGTAGTAATTTAACTACTGATTCTTTGCTCAGGCAGTTTGACTGTCTTGTTATTTTTTCTGATTTTGGCAGAATGGCTCAGCCAGGGGACAATACCGGCATCCAGGACATCAAGAAAAGTTTGGGGCGGTTGTATGAGATAGTCTCCATAGGAATTATGGATAACAGGGAGATAGCCTGCGTTATAAAAAATATGGAGGACACTGTGAGCTACACTTCCCTTCAAATCAACAACCATGACTCCAGGATCGATGATAATGAAAGCTCCTTGCACGAGATGATGGGGAAGGTGGATATGATCTAGGAGGACCTTGTGTGACTCATTTCCATGAACCAGGGCAGCAGGAACAATGCAGTAACTGTTGAAGGGGAGCGTCAGATGGAGGAAGAATCAGTGGTGCAGCCAGTCCACTTCAGGGGCCACCTGTAATCTGGTTTTTATGGATATATGTTTTTTTGTCTTTTATTATGTAAGCAATATATAAGGGTATATACTGCCTGTTCTGTTAGTCATCATGGAAGAACTCTGTATATAGTTTTTTGGACCCTTTGCAGGCTTAGTCTACAATGCTCTATCTCTGCTCTGCAGGACTATCCTTCCTCTCTTTTTGCTATGTACTGAATGGTTGTGCACAGCCCCTTTATAATATACTCCTTTTTAGTTTCTGTTCAAAAAATATATATGATGATTTATAGTCTATCATTTATATGGGTTCAATTTATTTATTTTTTTGTTCACAGGTCTTTAAGTAAACCAATAAACTTAATTTGGTATAAAAGCTATAATGAAGGAGGTCTTCTTTATGTATATTTTACTATGTTTATGTCTATTTTCGCATTAGAGGTAATCTATGTGTAATATTTAATTGTTATTAGCAATAGAAAACTAGAGGTAGTGTCTTTGTATAATTTACTTGTTATTAGCAATAGAAATTATCTCAAAAATTATATTCTTGGTGTAGCCTCCAAGCTTCACATGAGGTCACAAAACATAAATTAGTTAGGTAAGGAAAGCCTTGAACTTGTGCCATGTACTGTATTTTCAAATAAGCACATGGCATAAGATCAAGGAAAGCTAGCGACTGCTAGCTTTCCTTTTAGCATAAGCATTTACTTATAGGATAATAACACATACCTATGCTAGAAAGAAAGCTAGCAGTCGCTAGCTTTCCAATAGAAAAATCCTGTCCATGGTGATTGGTGGTTGCTAGCTTATACCTTGAGCTTGTGCCATGTGCTCTATTTTGAAATAAGCACATGGCAAAAGATCAATGAAAGCTAGCGACTGCTAGCTTTCTTTCTAGCATAAGCATTTCCTTCTAGCATTTTTGAGAAGGAAAACTTTTCTTTTTAATGAGTCCCTACTTGTGCTAGATGCAATGGATTTTTATTTATCTCTAAGTATTTAATATGTTTCCATAACACATGACCCTTATTATTCTTGTGCATGTGAATAAAAGACATGTAATAGAATATTGTTTGATAATGCTCATTATTTCATGTATTTTTAAAACAATTTAAACTTATAGTCGACTATTTATTATTGTTTTTAGAAGCTATGGACTCTGGTGCAATGACAATTCCAAGGAATAATTTGAAGAAAAAACGAATTGCAAGTGACACACAAACAACGTCTCCCCCATGTGGTATGGTGGTTTTAAATATTATTCTCTCATTTCTAAATGGTTAGACTAGAAGACTATATGGTAATATTTGTGATTTTGATTTCATTTTATTTATAGTAATAATTGCTTATTATTGTTTTTAGAAGCTGTCGTCTCCAAAGCAAGTAAAATGCCACAATCAGCATTCAAAAAACAAAAGCGTCATTCAACTCAGATTATAAATTCAACATTGGGTTCTAATTTTGAAATGATTAAAAAGTTCAAAATATCTGATGCATATGAGTATGTCGAAGATTGGTATGTTGAGATTGAAAGTCCCATGAATATGTTTCCAGATATGTATCTATTTGGATCCATGGATGGAAATGATATACAAAGGCTAGGGATAATTGTTAGTTGCTATGCTCTCAATCATAGTCAGATCGATTTTCAAATGGAGGTAATTGAAGAAAATGAAGTGAAATTATTTTCTTGCCAAGTTGATTACACAAAATTTAGACCAGATTTGATTGATACTAATACAGAATTTCCAGAGTCAATAAAAAAGTCACAGTTTAAGTTGGACAGTTTGAGAGCTTCAATGAATCTGGTCTAAAGAGTTGTGATGATCTTGTACAACGTATTACCAACGTTATGAAATATCGCTATGTGAGATGTAAGAAAACATCATCCGTGTTTCTTTATTTGCAACAAAGAGGTAAACTACTTGATAAAATACCAGATGATAAACTCGAGGCTCAAATGCTTGCTTTGAGAAGGGTATATTTAGCTGAGCTATAACAGAGCATTAAAGAAAGTGAGTTCATGCCTACTACAGAGTTTGTAAAATCCCAAAAAGAAGACTCTCAGATAGAGAAGCTTGCTGACCAATGCGATGAAATCCATGAAAATTTTAAGGACAGTTATTTATTTTCAAGCTCTTTTACCATGAAGGTGGATGTTCGAAGATGTGTAGAAGCACCCAAGTTATATAAATTGAGATCACGGGATGATTTAAATGTTCAAGTATTAGTAAAATCATTCCTACAGAAATTTCAAGCATCATTGCCTGATGCTCTTCTGATTCCATTTGACACAAAAGAGTCTGATCCAATTGGAAACCCTGTGAAAATCATGAATGAAATGGATATAAATGCCAAGAACATCAATTTTTGGATAGTTGATGGGCAACACACCATTCAAGCAGCAAAAGAAATATTATCAAATCCTAAATTCAGTCTATCTGGAGAGGCAAAACAGAAGTACAAAGAACGTAATGCTCGATTCTTAGATCCATTAGTTGCTCCCAGTGTGGTGATTCGTATTTGCTGGCAGTTAAATTCTGCAAACACAGTGTTCTTCAAAACTCCATTCATTGATTCTGTGCGATCTGCAAGACAATTCCTAATTGCCACAAATAAATTAAAGAAACAAAAATGTGGGAATTCTAAGACGGCTGAAGACAAGGTATGCAATTTTTTTTTTTTTGCACTTAGTTTATATTGTTATAACTAAATTCATGGCTATTTTATTTTTGATATCACATTCTTACTAATTTATATTTGTTATTTTTTAACAGGTTGATGATGAAATGTTGTGCTCTTTCTTCGATTGTCCACTAACAAACTTTGCTGAAGAAAAAGTCTTGTTATATCTTGATGATACTACTTGGGATACATGGGAAGTTGTTTTTAATTGTTACAAACTAGGGACATTAATGTGTTCTCCAAACCAACCTAAGGATCCAAACTATAAGACAAATAGTCTGAACAGTTTGGTATCAAGTTCTTTCCATCCCCTTCAGGGACTAACCGCTGAAGAAATGTGTTTTGTAGCAGATAAACTATTGGATGGAACTGTCTGGTTTTCTATTCCAGTGAACCATCCAACCAATGCCATAAAAATGAAAGATTATTGTTCACAATTGAAAACCAAAAGAACAATTTTGGAGGCAATGGTAACATATTGCAAAAGTCATGATAAGAATCTGAATGATAAGATTCTTACAATATCCAATATTCTTGAGCATTATGGAATTACTGATATCATATTTGCCAACTTCTGTAAGATAATGGAAGGGTGTAAATATGTAAAAGGATCACGAAATACAAAAATAGAGTCCCTTTCTCCACAAACCTGTGTGGTCCTTGATAGAATAATTGATGCATCGACAGATATATAGGAAATTGAGAACAGTTTTGAATTCGGTTGTCAATATGGGGGTCCTAGCCTCTTGTCAACACTTTTGCACTCTTTTCCTTGTCAGTTTCAACCAATGTTATACACTGACTTTGTTGTGTTGGATACATTGGCTTTGAAAGATGAATCATTCCTTAAGGATCACTATATTGAATTGTTTCGATTTTTAATCGAAAAAAATGGGTTGAAAGATTTTACTATGATTATCTTAGTAGAAATTTGGTCTTGTAAGGATGTACGCCAAGCTCTGGAGATTGTTGTCAAGGACTCAAATGTCAACTATAAAATGGCTACCGGTTTTTATGAATATAAAGAACAAAATAACTATAGTTATGATATAGTTTTAACTATACATTTCTATAGTGAAGAGTCAAAAAGTTTAGAGGCCTCAATATACTCTCACAGTTTTAGAGACATATCTGATGAAAATGAGAGAGACTTTGAATTCTGGGAAGAATTATTGCAAATGCATCAACAACATAGTGATCTAAATTTGATTATTTCTCTTTATGTGGGGAAAAATTTATAGTAGGCTTGCTGTACATATGGAAGAAGAATGGCATGTGTCGTAGAAAATGAGTTACAAAGGACTACCATGCTGACTAATCAAGAATCCTTCCAATTGCAAAAACCAATGTCTAATATATTGCTGTTGGAATATCCAGGTATTGTACTTGTTTTGTTCTTTCTCTAGTGATTCTTTGGATTCTATGCTATTTATAAATCTTGATTAACAAGATGTTTACTATAACTACTAATGGCGGAAATTGTAAAGAAAACAACGACGACACTTTGCAACAAAGCAATGATCAACACAGTGTGCACAATGTCGAAGAAGTTTTCGAGATGCAAATACAAGACGAAGAAAATACCATACCAGGAACATAATTTATTTTGTTTCTTTTGTTGTATTGTACTTGTTTTGTTCTTTCTCTAGTGATTCTTTGGATTCTATGCCTATTTATTTAATGAATTTCATTCGTTGATACATTTTATAACATTTCATATGTTTATTATAGTGGCAAATGAGGAGAAAAAAGACAGTGATCAAGGGAATGTGACAGAAAGCCATAGTCAAGAACATGATATCATATCAGGTACTTCACATGTCTCTTATTTTCAATTAAACATAAAATATGTCTTATAAAAAAAAAATTGATTTAAAGAAGTATTATTGGTATTTGATTGAAGGTTTGTTATTTTGGCTCTAGGTTCTATGAAGACAATACAAGAGAAGTGTGGCTTATCAATAACTAGCACAAAAAATACTCAAAGTGAGTGTATTTCTTCAACAATTTTTTTTAATAATAATTTATGTAGCATGAATAAAATGAATTTACTATGATATCCATTGTTGTTTTGCAGCTATTATAAGTCAAAAGAAATTATTTATTTTTGAATTGACTAACATTTTCTATCAGAGCGTTGATGGTGATGCATCACAAAAAGAATTTATCGAGAAAATGGGAAGGGCCGCAGATTACACGATAGAGAAAAAATCATTTTGGTTTCGTCCACATGCAAAAACATTTCTTGAAATGTGTTCCAGAAAAGAATCTCTTGACATTGCAATTTGGACGACATGTTTGAAACAAAACACAACAAGAGTTATGAAAAAGCTGGTTTCAGAAACATTACAAGCTAAATTTTTGTTTACATGGACTGCTTCAGATTGCAAACAACAAAAGGGAAAAAATGACATTGATAATTCAACACAAGTTATATACAAAAAACATCTGAAAAAAGTGTGGAGAATGTATTCTCAATATGATGCTACTAACACTATTCTAGTGGATTGTTCAATGGGGACAAAGAAAGAAAATCCCAAAGAAAATGTGATTATTGCCCCTTCGTTTGATGGAAAGAATGAGGATAAATGGTTGATCGCTAATCTGTGGAGCTTATTGAATAAATTCTACAAGGCACCCGATGTTCGAGATATTTTGAAGAATCTTCAATGACTTTTAATAGTACATTAAGATGACTGTTATTCATTTCCTCTATAAACAAAATCTTGAAGTTTATAATATAAATTCTTGGTCATAAGTGAGTGTATTTCTTCAACAATTTTTTTTAATAATAATTTATGTAGCATGAATAAAATGAATTTACTATGATATCCATTGTTGTTTTGCAGCTATTATAAGTCAAAAGAAATTAGTTATTTTTGAATTGAATAACATTTTCTATTAGAGCGTTGATGGTGATGCATCACAAAAAGAATTTATCGAGAAAATGGGAAGGGCCGCAAATTACACGATAGAGAAAAAATCATTTTGGTTTCGTCCACATGCAAAAACATTTCTTGAAATGTGTTCCAGAAAAGAATCTCTTGACATTGCAATTTGGACGACATCTTTGAAACAAAACACAACAAGAGTTATGAAAAAGCTGGTTTCAGAAACATTACAAGCTAAATTTTTGTTTACATGGACTGCTTCAGATTGCAAACAACAAAAGGAAAAAAATGACATTGATAATTCAACACAAGTTATATACAAAAAACATCTGAAAAAAGTGTGGAGAATGTATTCTCAATATGATGCTACTAACACTATTCTAGTGGATTGTTCAATGGAGACAAAGAAAGAAAATCCCAAAGAAAATGTGATTATTGCCCCTTCGTTTGATGGAAAGAATGAGGATAAATGTTTGATCGCTGATCTGTGGAGCTTATTGAATAAATTCTACAAGGCACCCGATGTTCGAAATATTTTGAAGAATCTTCAATGACTTTTAATAGTACATTAAGATGACTGTTATTCATTTCCTCTATAAACAAAATCTTGAAGTTTATAATATAAATTCTTGGTCATTGTACATTTGATGACTTAATTCTACATGTGATGTGTTATTACTGTGTTTTATTTTATTATCAATTTAATGTCAATATTATTTCATAATACTCATATAAGGATTGTTGTTGTGTCATTATTATAAATTAACATATTATTATTTTGTTTATTTATATTGAAATATTGAGTTATAAAAAGTTAGTGATTTGAATAATAGTCTTATGTGTTTGCATAAAAATGTAGTATTCCATATTAATTAAATAATTGTATTAGGTTGTATGTAAAAATTACCTATAATTAGCTTGTTTAATTGAAATTTAAAAAATTGTAAATCTAGGTGGTGTGTATAAATTAACATATAATTTTTTTGAATTGGACCATTGTAACTATATTTTTAAATTGTGATTTGAATTTCATTGCAATGTGCTTATATGAATTTTTCTTATAATTTCTTGAAAATTAAAATATCGTATGAGGTTGTATGTAAAAATGAACATATAAATAGTTTGCTTGATTTAAACTTAAAAACTGTAAATTTAGGTAGTATGTAGATATTAACATATAATTAGTTCAAATGAATTCGACTATTGTAATTATATTTTTAAATTGTAGTTTATCTCATTACAATTCTTAAAAATTAGTGATTTGAGTAGTAGTTGAATGTGTTTGTATAAAAAAACTATTCCACGGAAATTAGTTTTATTTTTTTCATTAAGTTGTTTGTTTGGGAGTGGAAATAAATTGGATATGTTTTGATGCCATTAAGCAATGAAGTTTTGAAGTGAAAATATGTTAATGTTATATATGTGGCAGCAATGCAGATGGGAGTTAATATCAGTCGAAAGATCTTGTTGATCTTTGAAATGGAAGGAGTATTCTTCTCGTCGTATTCCAAAGATGATACAAGTTGTCAAATTCAAAGAAAACCAGATTGGGAGCTTGGTGATAGATCCTACTTTTGTAGGCCTTTTCAATTAGAAGTATTAAAATACTGCCTAAAACATTATGATGTTGCGATATGGACATCAAATGTTACTAACAAGTACATTCGACAAGTACTTGAAAAATCAAATATTGATACAAGTGACTTTGAATTCATATGGGATAGGTCCCATTGTCACTTGCAAACAAAATTCAAATCATGTAGTATGATACAGTTTTATGAGAAAAGGCTAAGCGACGTGTGGTCCCAATATGGAAATAAGTACACAGAATCAAATGTATTGCTAATAGATACATCAAAGCCTACTTCTCAATTCCTTGGATATCGGTCAAACTGTATCTTAATAAAGGCTTATATAGGACATGAACACGATACTTGGCTTGTGCAAGTTCTATTCCCCTTTTTAAAGACACTTCATCGCATCAAACAGAAACACAACTACATTCGAATGTTCAATAGAACATTGAGTTCTTTGTATTAAGTGAAGATATTATTTTATGGAAATTTGTTGACGATTACATTGCAATATTTCAATACAAGTTGGACACATTTTTTAGTGAATTAATTTGTATGATTTTATAACTTTTATAGATAGATGATAATTGACAATGATATATAAATACAATTATTAGTATTATTTATGATTGCTTTTAGATTGATAAGTTTTTGCATCATACAACACTTGATTTCCCCATTCAAAATATTTTCTAAATTTGTGCTCTTAAATCAACTATTTGTAATTTAAATCATCTCATAAAAGCCAACAAGGCATGCAAGAAACTCTCTTTAGTTTTATTTATCTATATGTATTAATACAAGTGCATTACAACACTTGATTTCTCTATTCAAAATATTTTTTAAATTACATACTCTTAAATCAATTATTTGTAATTTAAATCATCTCACAAAACCCAACAAGGAATGAAGTTCTCTTTAGTTTTATTGATCTATATGCATTAATACAAGTGACACACAAATTTTGAATTAAACCTCCATCTATATAAAAGCACATTTCTTACAAAAAATATTACTTCAATGATAATGAGTGCTAAGTGTACTAGAATTTAGATTAAAGCATGATGAGTCATAGATGAATGATTTTGAAAGGTATAGGCATTTGATTTCCCAATCTATAACTTATTGTAAATGTGTATTCTTAAGTTAATAGTTTATAATTGCAATAATCTCATATAAGCCAACAAGACATGAAATAAATTATTGACTGTTATTAGCCTATATTCATTAATATGAGGAGTTTATCAATGCAATATGTAATTTTTGAAATAAAACCCCATATAATTGAAGTTGCAATTGTTTTAAAACACAAAATTAATTGCTAATGAGTGCTAAGTGGTATTAAGGGTAGTACGAGATTGGTCATAAGTGAGTGACATTGAACTATAAGAAATTTGATTTCTCATTTCATTTTTTTGTAAGTTTGTATTATTAACTCAATTACGATTAATTGAAATAATATCATAATATCCAACAAAGCATGAGATACGCTCTATCTTTTATCTTCTTGTATGCATTAAATGAATGTATAAATGTGATATGTATTTTTTGGAATAAAATACAATGTAAAAACATTCCACAAGTAGTTGAAAAATCAAATACTGATACAAGTGACTTTGAATTCATATGGGACAGGTCTCATTGTCACTTGGAAACAAAATTCAAATAATGTAGTGTGATACAATTTTATGAGAAAATGTTAAGTGTTGTGTGGTCCAAATATGGAAATATGTACGAAAAATCAAATATATTGCTAATAGATACATCAAAGCTTACTTCTCAATTTCCCGGATACCGGTCAAATTGTATCTTAACAAAGGCTTATATAGGACATGAACCTGATACTTGGCTTGTCCAAATTCTATTCCCCCTTTTTAAGACACTTCATCGTATCAAAGAGAAACGCAACTACATTCGAATGTTCAATAGAACATTGAGTACTTTATAGTAGGTGAAGATATTAATTTTTAGAAATTTGTTAACGCGTACATTGCAATATTTCAATACAAGTTGGACACATTTTTTGATGAATTAATTTGTATGTTTTTAAAACTTTTATAGATAGATGAGAATTAACAATAATATTTAAATACAATTATTAATATTATTTATGATTGCCTTTAGTTTGACATTTTTTTGCATCATACACCACTTGATTTCCCCATTCAAAATATTTTTTTAATTTGCGTTCTTAAATCAAATATTTGTAATTAAAATCATCTCATAAAATCCAACAAGGCACGCACAAAGTTTTGTAAATGTGTATTCTTAAGTTAATAGTTTATAATTGCAATAATCTCATATAAGCCAACAAGGCATGAAATAAATTATTGACTTTTATTTGCGTATATTCATTAATAAGAGGAGTTTATCAATGCAGTATGTAATTTTTATTGCTAATGAGTGCTAAGTGGTATTAAGGGTAGTACGTGATTGGTCATAAGTGAGTGACATTGAACTATAAGAAATTTGATTTCTCAATTCATTTTTTTGTAAGTTTGTATTACTAACTCAATTATGATTAACTGAAATAATCTCTTACAGGCCAACAAAGCACGAGATATGTTCTATCTTTTATCTTCTTATATGCATTAAATGAATGTATAAATGTGGTATGTAATTTTTGGAACAAAATACAATGTAAAACCATATAATTAATTGATAATGAGTACTAAGTGGACTATTTAGACTCATTCGATATGTGCCATAAATAAATTCAAAAGAGCATGGGGTCATATATAAAGTTCAACTAAAATATTTGAAAAATATGTTTCAACATCTATTTCTTCGACATTTAAAAATCTTATCATTTTCTTTGCCTTTTGGTGAAAGTAATTCTCGGCCATGATTTCTTAATTCGATTTCTTCACACTTTCATTGTGTATGTATAATGTTGTACCTAACAACTATCCCAATTTTGACGAATTTATAGTTATTATTTGGTTCGACATCAATACATTTCTTATAATTTATTTTATTTTAATTTAATATTGTGATTTACTTCCAATCATGCTATATTATAATATGTTATTTAACAATAAAAATATTTAATATGATACTTTGTTCACTTTAAATATAGATAGAGATCTTCTTGTAATAAAACATGCAATTATGTGTGCAACTTAACTTCATTAATCCTACATTTTATATCTTCATGAATATTTTTTCTCACGATTCAACAAATTACAGATTTTCATATACTCCTCCTAATTTATGGCATACCGAACTAGTTATAAATGATACAACATTTCATTTTTTATGATTGTATATTAAAAACACTTGAAGTAAATAAAATTTGTGATCAATAAAAGCATTCTTTCTATGATTAGTTTTTCCAATTTTAATGGAATATTTCTTTAATGCATAATTTTTACAAATTAAATGAAATAAATAAAATGTTTACAAAAAAATTCAATGTCATAGAAGTCGTTGTAATAGAATTTTTCTAGATTTAATGAAATAGGTGTTTTATCCATTATCCATATTTATTGGGATTTCAACGAGCAAGATGACGCTCTATCCAAGCGAGGACTAGATGCTACAGAAGGGGTTATTCATTATGAATTATGGGAAGATGGTGATATGACATCTTTAGACAGCTTGGGTATTTTTTCTTTATAATTTTGGGGAGAGGTCCCTTCTAACCAATTTTTGTGTCCTGTTGTATTTTTCTAGGATATATTTTTTGGTATCTTCCGGCTCTATCTTGTATTATCCTAGATATACTTATGGTATTTATGTCTCTCTATTATTAGCTTCATCTCATGGATCCAGTGACATATACTTGGATGTTATTTTTATGATATGTCTTGTGATTTTTTTGTAAACTTGGGTTAGTTGGTTGTACATTGTCTCTACATGGACCCTTGTGATTGGGCTCTTATCTACTATGAGAAGTGGTTCTATCTTGGATATTATTCATATACTTATAATTGAAAGTATAGCGATTTTTCTAAGTGAAAGAAAAAGAAGCAACACATTGTATATATTTATGAAGTTATAAACAAAATGTGTGTGTAGAATTTTAATAATGGTAATATATATCTATTTATGTATTTATTTTAATTACAGATATAATGAACATTCGTTACCATAGAAAATATGTAATTTCTTGTGTTTAAAGATTTATGGTTTATTTTATTGTAGATTTTTATAATTTTAATAACACAATTTTTATTATTATTTAAAATGAATTACATTCATTAAAGTTATTTTTTTTAGAATATTTTGTGGTACGGGGGAATTGAACCCCACCCCACCCCACCCCGTACTTTCTGAATATCCCGAGCTCCTTCGCTCACCAAGTGAGCTACTTACTTTCTCCCAAATTAAAGTTAAATTTCAAGTATAGAACTTATGGTGATATAGATACACAAAAGTTAAAATTTGATTATTGTAAAAAAATATCTCTCATTATATAATAGTGATTGTAAATATCTATCTCTTTCATTTTATATTTTTATATAGGATTTTTATATGTAAATCTCATATCTTTCTTTCATAAATATATATTGGGATTTTTTTCTATTTGTATCTATATTTAATTAGCATATGATGTATTTTTTTGATAAGAACGACTAGCAATTATATTGAAATATAAAAGGTAGTGACCAAATCATTCAATGAAGAGATACAAAATGTCTATGTGTGTTGGTGTTTATTATGTGTTAAATAATTCCAATATTTAAATTGTCAACCCGAGGAGGGAGCTTATGAGATGCAATCACTATATGTGTAGGATTGAAGGCTTGAACTAACCTAAGGTGACTAAAGATGCAAATGTGCTAACATGCAACTATATGATTTTTAAACTAATTACATGACTTTCATAATTCAAATGCAATAATTTATTCTATCTATGAAAACAGGAAACTGATTACCAAATGAAGCAAGTAAAAAACTTAATAAAGATGTTTAACTGACTTGTAGTTGATTATGGAAACAAGTAGAAAACTTGATAAGGATATTTAATATTAATCCAAATCTTAAAACATGAACATCTTTATTAAATAGAAACTATCAAGCTAAAACACCTTGGAAAATGGAATTATTAAACTATTACTGGAAAAACAAACTATCTAGAAACAAGATTAATAAGTTCAAAATAGTAACTAATTAACAAAACTGAACTACAAATGTGAACTTTGAAAGAAGGATGAGAAGAGGATAAGGAGGAAGTAAAGAAGAAGAAAAGAATGACAGAACTTAATTAGAAACTTTAAATAACAAGAAGCGAGATTGAATTACATCTAAAACTATTAAGGAGAAACAGGAAGAATGATGAGTGGAAGGTAGAATAAATTAGATTCGGAAAAAGGCCTAAAGCAATGCAGAAAGTAAACAGGTTCGAATGACGATCCGAACGCCGGTCTGAATAGCGGTCTGAATGACAGTTCGAATGGAGGAAAACGTTTTAAAGTGAGGAAAACAAAGAATTTTGGATGATTTAAGTACCAGCTGGCTTTATGCAAATGATCCTACAGTGCAAAGGAAGCAAATACATAGATTATTTAGAGGCTAAACTAACAAGAAGCTATCTATTCTAGTCATTATCTAAGTAGAGGAATGATTTCTATGAGATATAGGAATATGGAATAAGAAAGAGTTAACCAACAGCACGTAGGAAGAAGAACTAACAAAGGGAATTAACCTACAACAAAATAGAAGAAAAACTAACAGAGAAGAAGAAAAAGAAGCTAATACTAACTATGGAGGAATTTGGAAGAAATATCTAACTAAAATGATGAAAGAAGAATTGGAAAACAAACTGCAAATTATTAAACTATTGGTCAACCATTCCTAGTTCAGAAGAAGGGAGATTATATTAACAATAGAAATATTAATTACAGAGGAATAAGGATGACAGACACAGGAAAAATGAAATTGATTATACATACAAGAAAATAAACTAGTTAATTGCAAGAAAAGAAATGCAGAAAGATGTAAATGAAACCTCTAGTTGATTAGGGGCCCTTCCCAGCAATTAGAGGGTGAACTAGATCAACTTAAACGACTACCAGCAAAATATCAACGAGCTACTACTTCCATTAACTTGAGAGAAATTACAGAAACGTCTGTTATTTTCTACAAGCTATTTGCTAAACTGATAATCTACTGATCATCCTGTCTCTATACAAAGAAACTATTTATACATTACAATAGATGAGAAGGTCGACAGAGTTGACCTCTCTAAAAATAGAGGTCTTGAATGACCATAAATGCTGATTTAAATGATGCATAACAGTGTAGGGAATGTCGACCCAGCTTCTCGACGTCAATCCTACCCAACACGAATAGCTGAGCATTCGTTTCCTCAAAACGTGGGAAGAAGCACGTGCTAGAGCATTGATGTGGGCACATGAGTTACATTGGAAATATGAGCGTGAATATGCTGGACTCCTTCCAAAAGGATGGCATGCAAGAGCTGAGCAGACGTGCGTGATTCCAGGCTGAGTGCGTAGACGAACCGGAGGTTGAAGAGTTAACATGGACGTGAGATGTGCTATCAGGCTTGGTGAGCATAAGGACAGATCTTCTAGAGCAATGGTTCATTAACCATCAGCACCACATGGCAAACAGAACCCACGTGTCCTCCTCTTCATTCAATGGTTTGAGATGTGTCAACCATGGATTTCGCAGGCTAAACGATGAGCTGAACACGTTTTAACTTACCACATAAGCATGCGGTCTGAATGAAGGGTCATTTGAGAAACACAACCTAAAAATTAAAACATAAATACCAATTATGCCCATAAAATGTCACTTTAACATAAATAAACCATAATATAACGAAATGTGAACAAGATTTGCGTAATAGGTAAATATGTGCATACGTGGACTATTTGATGGGATGAATGGTAAATAAAACAACTTACTATAGCAAAAACATGATAGAAACAACTTCATTCCAAGTAGATTGTTGATAAAAAATGGTGACAAAATGGATGCCAACATTCCCCCAAATCGAAGATATTCCAGGTCCCACTGAGCAAAGAGAAAAAAGAAATAAGAAAGAAGTGGATGCGGCTGGATGGACTCAGAAACGATGAGAGCGAGCAGAGTGATGGTGAGGATCAAGCAGGGGTCATTTTAAAGCAAGGTCCAATTGGATGTTTTAAAAAAAATCATGAGACAAAAATTTGGCACGTTTAAACAATCACGCCATTATTCAGAATTTTTGAAATGTGTACCATAGTAAAGATATGTGCGTTAATGAATTCATATGGTTTGTAAAATATTCAACCATATCCAAAGTAAACTTTGGATAGGTTGAAAGCAAATTTTCATCATAGGATTATAACATAATGCATTTAAAAATCATGATGATCTTTATAAAATGTTGGTTCACATGTTGATTTTTTTATTTTTTATTTTTGCATATAACTTTAATGAAAAGTTAAAACCATATGATAACCGGATAATAATTCTGAAAATCGCAATAATGCATGATTAATCGATTCATTGGGTGAGGTCGAGATGAATTAAAGGAATGAGATCGTGTGCAGAGATGACATTTGATTAATCCCTGATATGGTTAGTCAATTAGATTTATCAATAAAATTTCAAAAATTAACTACCTTAGCACACTTAATCATGATTTTATAAGCTATGGTTTCATTCGGATCATCATTCATTTGATTCATTCGACCCTTCATATAGACCATTTTTCTGTACAAGATGTGCTTGCTGGATCTGATTGCTGCTGATTATGCAGAAAATTTCTAAGGCTTCCAGCACACAAAAGGATGATGTAAACCTGCTTTTCTGGAATTTTCAGTCGCTCTTCTTTGTTCAACATGGATCAGAACAGTTTTTTTCTTCTTCTGTTACTTGCATTATTCCTGAAACAATAGATTATTGTATAAGAACTTTAATTGTATTATAAGTAAACAGAAAAATAGAAGCAATTATGAATCCTAGTAAACATATTAAAATAGAAATAATTTTGAATCCTCCTCCAAACCGAAGGAATGGCATGTCCTCGGGCCATTAATAAATTAATACTGGGTTGTATGCTTCTTATGTAAATGCTCTAGATCAACATCAATTTGCAGGAAATCCTAAAAACATCATTATTCTAACAACTAGAACTTTTTGAGAAAAAGATGTATTCATGATATGACCAAAACAATATCATACTAAGTCAGATTCTTTAATACATGCAAATTCATCAGTTTATTCTCATGAAGACCACATAAAGAATAATAGTGTAAGAGATGAGAAAAATGCCATAGGAAAAACTAGCCGTCCATGACTCATTGTAAAGATCTCTTGTCATCCAAAGAATATAGATAAAGTTCATGGTAAAGTTTGTGAGATCTACTATAATTATGGGTCCCATTTCTAGGATAATCATATCTTAGGTATTTGTTTGAATTAGATGACAAGGTCCAAGTCCAACTTACAACCATTATCTAATGACAATATAAATAATTGGCCTAAACATGTGTTTGTATACTCAGGTTTTTTTATGAGCTATGTGAATAGCAATGCATTGACCAAACCTCTTTTACCCGATATTGACCCACTACCAGCAGGCCTGTTCAGTACCCCGACGGGTTTATCTTGGTACCATGCAAGCATAGCCTCGCTGCCAGCAAGCCTGTTCAGTACCCCGACGGGTTTACTTGCATTTACTGAGCTTCCTTGTTTAAGATTTTACTTAGCATGGACCCGCTGCCAGTGAGCCTGTTCAGTACCCCAGTGGGTTTACTTCGTATAATGATATTTTTAGTAAGGAAGTCAGTTGGCACTAGAGTGTGCTAAGCCTGTTAAACACATAATTCAAATTTTTAGCACAAACCTTATGAGTAACTTTATTTATAATGGCCTAAATTACAAATCATGTCAAAAGATAATAACTTAAAGCTATTCTTTGACTTCATAGTCTATCTTCTTCATAAAAGGTCAGTAATGTTCCCCACAAAATAGAAAATATCACCCACTTTTAGGCTACCTTTTAAAGGTGCTTTAGAGACAAGTAATGATAGTGAGTCCAAGATGAACTAGGAGTCCATAGGTGTAAGATTGAGTTTTGTGGAGATCATAATAATTAAAGCAGGTCTTTGAGTAACTGGTATAATAAGAAATATGCATGTATGATGTAAGATTGCTTTGGTTTAGTCATTAACATGATCTTATTCTTAGTTCTTTTATTTTAAAGGAAAACAGAAAGTGAAGTTGTATGAATATCTAAAGCTAACTAACCACATACAACTTTTTATTTATATACATACTATCCTATGCTATCTAAAAGAAAGAAAGAAAGAAAAAAACTCTTTATTCAAGTGTAAGAACTTTTTCAATGTAACCATGTGTGAAGCAAAATGAAAAACATACCTATATCCACATATGAAAAATTTAAAGCAGTGACTACCTGGATGTGGAGAATCAACCGACTTACTTGCTTTTGCAATAGAAGGTGTCGAATGAAGGAATGGTATTGTGGCCTCATTACCTCTTGGAACCATCTTTCGATGTAATCTTGATACTCACCTTCCTTCCTATTTCCATGCAGATCATTTTCTTCTGAATGTTCAATTGCTTGAGTACATGAAAGATCTATCGATAGATATGTGGAGAACTCTTCAATGTCAGGTCTCTCTCCATCAAATGTAGTCTCCAAGTTTTCGGTTTCCTTGGCAGATTGGTAAGGAGATTCGATTTGTAGCTCATTGGACTGTGGTTCTTCTATTATTCCTGGAGAGGTAGATAAATTATTGACTTCTGTCAAGATGTGTTTTTCTTGAGAAGAAGATATTGATATCCCAACTACTTCTAGGATTCGAGAGAGTTCTCTCATGCTGATGGTCACCTCGGAATCCATTTTGTCGGTTGATAGATCCTACTTCACACGTGGATTAGTCCCTGGGTTCTTACAGCACCCAAAAAAAATTTATGTGTTTTTAAAAGACTTTAAATTACTAAAACAAATTTGTGAACTAAAACACACCACACTTGCTGAAAGAATAACACTCCTGAAAAGAAGGAAGACAAACTTTACGAAATAAATTGCAGAAAATTAAATACTCAGATGAACAGAAAGGAAATCATACTTGTGCGGAAAGGAACAACAAGGATTTTGGGCACCCCACTATAGTGGATGCGTAGGTTCTTACCTCTCGTCTTTCCATTCTCCCCTCCCCCTTGTTGTGTAATGTAAAAGCATCCTATCTATCCCTATCTACCTAGACTCCAATCCCTTTAGCACCTCCCCAGCAATGGCGCCAAAATGTTGATGTTTATTATGTGTTAAACAATTCCAATATTTAAATTGTCAACCCGAGGAGGGAGCTTATGAGATGCAATCACTATATGTGCAGGATTGAAAGCTTGAACTAACCTATGCTGACTAAAGATACAAATGTGCTAACATGCAACTATATGATTTTTAAACTACTTACATGACTTTCATAATTCAAATGCAAGAATTTATTCTATCTATGAAAACAGGAAATTGATTACCAAATGAAGCAAGTAGAAAACTTAATAAAGATGTTAACTAAATTGTAGTTGATTATGGAAACAAGTAGAAAACTTGATAAGGATATTTAATATTAATCCAAATCTTAAAACATGAACATATTTATTAAATAGAAACTATCAAGCTAAAACAACTTGGAAAATGGAATTATTAAACTATTACTGGAAAAACAAACTATCTAGAAACAAGATTAATAAGTTCAAAACAGTAACTAATTAGCAAAACAAAACTACAGATCTGAACTTTGGAAGAAGGATGAGAAGAGGATAAGGAGGAAGTAAAGAAGAAGGAAAGAATGACAGAACTTAATTAGAAACTTTAAATAACAAGACGCGAGATTGAATTACATCTAAAACTATTAAGGAGGAACAGGAAGAATGATGAGTGGAAGGCAGAAGAAATTAGATTCGGAAAAAGGCCTAAAGCAATGCAGAAAGTAAACAGGTCCGAATGACGATCCGAACGCTGGTCTGAATGGCGGTCCGAATGGAGGAAAACATTTTAAAGTGATGAAAAGGAAGAATTTCGGATGATTTAAGTACTAGCTGGCTTTATGCAAATGATCCTTCCATTCAAAGGAAGCAAATAGAGAGATTATTTAGAGGCTAAACTAATAAGAAGCTATCTATTCTAGTCATTATCTAAGTAGATGAGAGATTTCTATGAGATATAGGAAGAAGGTTGAGATGGAAGAAGAAAGATTTAACCTACAGCAGGTAGGAAGAAGAACTAACAGAGGGAATTAACCTACAACAAAATAGAAGAAAAACTAACAGAGAAGAAGAAAAAGAAGCTAATACTAACTATGGAGGAATTTGGAAGAAATATCTAACTAAAATGATGAAATAAGAATTGGAAAACAAACTGCAAATTATTAAACTATTGGTCGACCATTCCTAGTTCAGAAGAAGGGAGACTATATTAACAATAGAAATATTAATTACAAAGGAATAAGGATGACACACACAGGAAAAATGAAATTGATTATACATATAAGAAAATAAACTAGTTAATTGCAAGAAAAGAAATGCAGAAAGATGTAAATGAAACCTTCGGTTGATGAGGGGCCCTTCCCATCAATCAGAGGGTGAACTAGATCAACTTAAATGACTACCAGCAGAATATCAATGAGCTACTACTTCCATTAACTTGAGAGAAATTACAGAAACATCTGCTATTTTCTACAAGGTATCTGCTAAACTGATAATCTACAAAGCAACTATTTATACATTACAATAGATGAGAAGGTCAACAGAGTCGACCTCTCTAAAAATAGAGGTCTTTAATGACTGTAACTGCTGATTTAAATGATGCGTAATAGTGCAAGGAATGTCGACCCAGCTTCTCAACGTCAATCCTACCCAACACGAACAACTGAGCATTCATTTCCTCAAAACATGGGAAGAAGCACATGCTGGAGCATCGATGTGGGCACAGGAGTTACGTTGGAAATCTGAGCGTGAATATGCTGGACTCCTTCCAGAATGATGGCATGCAAGAGCTGAGCAGATGTGCATGATTCCAGGCTGAGTGCGCAGATGAACCGGAGGTTGAAGAGTTAACGTGGATGTGAGATGTGTTGTCAGGCTTGGCGAGCATAAGGAAAGATATTCTAGAGCAATGATTCATTAACCATCAACACCACATGGAAATTAGAACCCATGTGTCCTCCTCTTCATTCAACGGTCTGAGATGTGTCAACCATGGATTTCACAGGCTGAACGAAGTGCTGAACGATGATCTGAACGCGTTTTAACTTACCACATAAGCACGTGGTCTGAATGAAGGGTCATTTGAGAAATGCAACCTGCAAAGTAAAACATAAATACCAATTATGCCCATAAAATGTCACTGTAACATAAATAAACCATAATATAACGAAATGTGAACAAGATTTGTGTAATAGGTAAATATGTGCATTCCTGGACTATTTGATGGGATGAATGGTAAATAAAACAACTTACTATAGCAAAAACATGATAGAAACAACGTCATTCCAAGTAGATTGTTGATAAAAAATGGTGACAAAATGGATGCCAACAATGTGGATGTGGAAAAGAATTCACAAGATCTAGTTTTGTCAAAATAGGATTATAGAATGGACGATATATCTACTATGATAATGACAATTATAAAGTCTTCTAAAATTACCGCAAAAAAATATGACCTTACAATACATAAAAACTTTAGTTAATTAGATAAATTAATGCCCATGGTGGGATTCCTTCATTTTTTGTTCATCAATTTAATGTAGTCCAAGTGTTGGTTATGTTGCAAATTCCACTTCATGTCCTCCAAGATCCTATTGTATTATAACCTCTTCGATCAAGTAATCATTTATTGAGCCTATTGAATCAAAAAGTTGGTCTACCAGAGACTAGGAATTGCGAACAAATCCCAAAACAGTGTTGTAATGCATGTATAAGTCCGAGGGTAATTTATCCATCCTCTAATTCTATTATTCCAACTGCAATTCAAGTTTTTCATTCTGACCCACTTATCCCTCAAATTGAATTCCAATGCTCCGATTTAGATGAGAAGTTATGTCCTAAAGGGCATACATCTCGTTGGTAAGAGATGTGGAACTTTACATAGGTCCAAAATATCAAAATCAGTGCACTTTCTTGGATGACTATGTTCAATCATGGCTTCACCAACTCAATAAATTTCAAAGATGGTAGTGGGATCAACCCAATAAACAAGGAAACATCTCAATTCACAACCGAAATCCAAATGAGACCAGCCCATCACACCATGCAATATCCCAAACAAAGGATGAACCTCATGGGTAGTGGCACAATTCATTTCAAAAACAAAATTAAAACATCGCTAAACCAACAAGAAATGCAACAACTCAAACCCAAAAAGTATGTTAATCCCACAGAGGGTGAATTCACAACCCAAATTTAAATGTAACCATTGCAATAGACCATGCAACAACTCAAAACCAATAAATAGATTAAATTAACTAGTAGTGCCATCACCCAATTTGCAACCCGGATAGGGTGAGCCAAACAAGCAATGCTTGATCCATAAATTGTCACAGATATTCCACTAGAACAGTTCATCGCCATGGATCTTACAACTTATTTAATTTTATTAGCTATTCTCACTGAATGTTAAATAAATTGGAACTAAAAGAAAAATAACTAGAGCAAAGAAATACACAATCAATAGAAGATTTACTCTGGGAAAACCCACTATGGGAAAAACCTTCCAGAAATGAGGGCTATGCCTAGGGAAAATTCTAGGGGAAAAATTTATCCAATGGGCTAGTTTTCAATTCATTTTCCAAAAATAGTTCATCAATTTTCATTTTTTCCAAAATGATTCGCCCAAATTCCAAAGGATTATTTTCTTTAACTCTAAACATCGCAAAAATTGTCCAAAAACAATATAAAATCCATAGAAATTTGCATAGTTTTCCAAAAATATTTCCATGGTTGGAAATTTAAGAATTATTAAGATTTGTTAAGGTTTTTACGCTTTAAGAAAATTATGGATTCTTATAATTTTCCCAGACTATTCCTTTCTCTTTTGTATAGAATGTAAATACAAAGGAAAATATACTCTCTGTAGAGTTACCTATGACTCTATGGCCAGAATGCCTGCTATAGGATCTCCTACTTCCCTTGTTTTTCTCTAATATCTACTCATGTGATGTTGCTCAACTATGGAACAATACAATAACATATTAATAATGGAACCCCTTACTCTCCTAATGATCTAGTATTTAACATAATGTAATAGTCATCTAGGGTTAATTTTAGGGTTTTTTTCATACCTCAATTCCCAATTAGGGTTAGGAATTTAGACATTCTATAACTTTCTTGAAAGTTCACGCATAACTATCTCCACATGTGTGAGAAACGAGAGATGACATGGCATCCACTCAGTACCATGGTGGCCAACTAGATAGGTTAAATTGTGGGAGTTATAACTTCTTCATACAGACTCGATTGAGGCGATTCTTAAATCGTTAAAAAGGTATCAGAGGGTAGAATCAAGTCAAGGGGCATGGCACAAAATACGAACTTTTGACCCCAAAAAATGTCATTTAAGGCTTCAAACAAGTCCGAGAAGGTTCTGGACCCCAAATCTACAAAGGGAGACTTTCCCCTAACATGGGATCTGTAAGCTAATTTATGTAATCTCTCCACCTAGAAAGCACCAAAATATATGTCAAATTATATATTGATCCATTTCGGATCACACTTCCCATTTTGGGAGGATTTTGGTCCCCAAAACCTTTCATTGAATGAGGTAAGGAAATTTTTCCTCTACCTTCTCCTTAGAGTAACATTTAGCCTTGCCTAGAAGTTGTCCTTTAAACCCCACCTGCCATAATTCATTTTTTCCTCACCTGGTTGTTCTAGACTTCTTCTGCAAAAATTGTGTCTTCTGCTAACTTTTTCTAAGCCTCTACTGTTAGGTTCTCTAAAAAAGGTAAAACCTGCTTAGCTTCCAACACAGAAGGTTCATAGAGTTTCATATTTTCCACGTTCACTATTAAGTAAATGTGCATCTATGGGGGTAGTTTGAGTTTATAGGAATTATCTCCTTCCTTCTCCAACAATTCAAAAGGACCATATTGCAATTCCTTGATATTCTTACCAGGACCTTGTAGTCTTTCCTTATTCAAGTGCAACTAAACTTTGTCTCCCACCTTGAATGTTTTCTAAACCCCATGTTGGTCATGTCTCACCTTGTACTTTTTCGATGACTTCTTAAGTGCCTCTTGTACTTGTATATGGATTTTCCTGATTTTATCAATGAAATTTTTGGCTTGAAATGATTCAATTGTGGTGTCTTCCCTCACTCCCCCTTTCTATCCATAAAAAAAATCTACGGGTGAAGGTGTAAGATACCAAAACAAGTTTCAAAAGAGGGCTTTCGAATGAATGTGTGGACTACATTCTAGACCAATACACATTGAGCTACATATTCTTTCATTCTCGGCCAATAAACATACCTTTTTGAGTTGGAAACTGTCTTCCCAACACCAAAATTCCCTGCAACTTTGGAGGCATGATCCTCTCTCATGAGTTGCAATATCTCACCTTTAGGAACATAGAGGTTTTCCATCTTGTATACTAACCCATCCTGTAGATGATATTTATCCTTACTATCACCTTCTTCTACTTGGAATTGGAATTGTAGATGTTGAAATACCTCCTATATTTATCCTTACTATCACCTTCTTCTACTTGGAATTGGAATTGTAGATGTTGAAATACCTCCTTGGATTCCTCATCTTCTATGTATTCTTCCTTGTATACATCATGGTTTAAAGGCTTCATGGTTTAAAGGCTTCATATGCATAAGAGTACCCCAAGCTATGATATTGGTTGGAGGTGGATTTGAGAGCATGTCTTCCAGCTTGTTTGTACTTCTCTTCTTATATTTGATAATTAGACGGAATAGCTGTAAAAATTCCATCCACTTGTAGAGTTGTATTTGTTGTAGCTTGCTATGGGCCTGCAAATACTGCAGTGGTTGATGATCGGTGTGAATGATGGTCTCCTTTCCCATAAGATAGTACCTCCACTTCTTAACAACTTGAACCAAGGCATAGAGTTCCTTGTCATATGTAGGGTAGTCCAGGATTCCTCCATGGAACATTTCAGAATGATAGCATATTGGCCTCTCTCCTTGCATCAAAATTGATCCCATAGCATACCCACTTGCATATGTCTCCAACTTGAAATGCCTCTACAAGTTAGGGAATGAGAGAAATAGAGCTTGACTTATCTTTCGTCTGAGCTCCTTAAATGCTTTATGTTGATTCTTCCACCACTAGTACCCCTTGCTGCTAGTTATTATGGAATGGAGAGGTGCAGCCATAGAAAAAAAGGAAGGTATAAAATTTTGATGGTATTGTTCTTCCCCAAAAAATATCCTAACTTTAGTGACATTTGTAGGAGTTGGCCACTTGGTGATAGCCTCCATATTTTCAAGATCAATCTTAAGTTCTCCTCCACCAATCACACACCCCAAATACACCAAGAACTGCTAAGAAAATTCACATTTCTTAATATTTTTTACCAGTTGATGTTTATTCATGGCATCCAATACTTTCTTGATATGTGATTTTCCTAGGTAGCACTATAAACCAATATATAATCTAAATACATTGTCACAAATGAATCTATGAAAGGGTGCAATAAATCATTCATCAAATGCATAAATGTAGCTAATGCATTACACAAACCAAAAGGAATTAATAACCATTCATATAGACCCTGTGTATTCTTGAAGGAGGGCTTCCAAGTGTCTTCTTCCTTCACTTGCACCTGGTGGTATCCTTATTTGATATCGAACTCAATGAACTACTTGGAATGATACAATTGATCTAGCAAATAATCGATCCTAGGAAGAGTATCGTTTCTTGAGATTGATGTTATCCAGAGCTATGTAGTCAATACACATCCTCCAAATCTCATCCTTCTTGGGTACTATGATAATATGTGATCCATAAGTTGAGGTTCTTGATCAGATTATTCCCTACTCCAATAGTTGCTTCAACTACATATTCACTTTTTCTACTTCTAGAATAGAATGTTTGTGTAGTTCAATGTTCAGAAATGGAGAATATGACAATAGTTGTATCTCATGCTCCACTTCTCTCTTAAGAGGTATCCCTCTAGGCTCTTGGAACACTTTTCTATATGCTTGCAAAATATACTTCAACTGGTGTTTCTACTCTCAGGTACATCCCTCCATAGATTCCTTTATGTAGGGCCCCTCCTTTGGGGCCCCCTTGAACTGAACCTGAAAATTTAAAAACTTCATACAAACAAATTAGCCATTATAGTTATTGGAAAAATAAAATAAAAGAATGAATAACTTAACAAAAATAAGCAAACCTTAACCTGTCAACCCGATCCAGCTGGTCCATTGTTGTCTGCGTCTTCCGTAGGATCCCTCCAGCAAAGCTCGTTTAACCATAGGTGAAGCAACCGTTAGCTTCGCCACCCAACCATAGGCTCATGCTTTCAGTCGCATGGCCTCCCCCGAGCTTTGGGTCGTAGAGCTCACACAAGTATTTCAGAAATTCAGCTTGGGCTTCCCTTCCCACCAGGATTTCTAAGCCAAACCCTTAGATAGCAGCAAGTCTTTGAGGCATTCGAAAATTACGACAATCGTCCAAATTATGGGCCCCTTACCCATTCCTTAAGCCTTCCTTATAAAGGGAAATCTCCTGCGACACATGTCGCTTCATGCATAATTAAATATTTTTAATTATTTATTTAATTAAAACACTCACCCATCCAAGTGTCAGTTTCTCTGGGAAGTGCACCTACATCCCTAAGTTTGCTCTAGTTTGTCCCCCAGATATTTTAATCAACTCCTAGCTTTTAGTTGACTAGGTGTCTAATCTATTTTGCTCCTAAATAATAATTTCTATTAATTTAAATGCTCAACAAAATAACTATTCATGTGCAAATGTCTAAGCTATTGTTATGCCTTTGCTAAATAATAATCTAGAGTTATTCTCCTAAGTTTTTATGCAGTTTAATTTAACAATCAAACTTACTAGGATCACGGTGCCGCGTCGTTGGGCTCCTAGTTCCTTATTTTTTTTTTAATCCCCTGACATGGCACCACTCCGTTGGGTCCAATCATCCATGGTTTCCATTCCTTGGCATGGTACCACCTCGTTGGGTCCTTGCGTCCATTATTTCCGTTCTTGACAGGGTACCGCATCGTTGGGCCCTTCTGCCACCATCTTTCCGTTTTGACTTGCGGGAACTCTTGTAGGGATTTTAGGAATCGTTACCATCCATCCTCCGTCTACATGCTATCTAGGGACTAATGGCGCTGAGGAGTGAGTCCGTTCTCACTGCGCGCCCCTCAACTCGTACGTGACCAGCTCCGTCGTGGCCCACCTCGTACGTCCTCACGCATTCCTCTTGAGCAAGCGGATCAATGCTTATCTGCTCATGCGTGGTATTCTTGTCGGAAGTTGACATCGTCGTCGCTTCCCCTGTGTGTGATTTACCCGTACTCTACGACCCTCCATGTTCCTTTGTGTGTCCGTTGGTGAACCGTCTCACTTGTTTCTACACACACTTCTCGCAACAAATTATTAGTAGCACTGTTCTCAACAATCATCATCTGGTTTCTAACTTTAGCATTGTTAAACATTTATGATTTATTCAAACTGCTCATTCATCTTATCAAATATACATTTCGTCGCCAAATACATAATCACCATACAGCTAGTCGTTAAGCATTATCCATCAACATAATTTTCCATAGTCATAGCTAAGCGTTTAACATATGCAATTATTCATTTACCTCAATAGTTCAGATACACATACTCAAAAAAATAAGGTCAAAAGGTTATTTAATTAATGTTTCAATCAGCCGGGTCACTCAGCAGGTGCCCTCAATGTCTACACAAGTCTAGGGGCACTACATACACCCCTACTTAATTAGAACTTCGTCCCGAAGTTAATTTTTGTTCTTGTGCTTTTGACGCTAGGATTTATGTTAATTTCTATTCTCATCTCTAGGTCATTCTATTTTTCTCCAACAATCATGGCTAAAAGCACTCATGGTTCTAGTCATTAGTTTTCTTTTTCATCCAACAAGGTTCCAATACATCCTCAGGAACTTCACATAATAACAATTCAATAATCTTCAGTCTCAACTAGATTTCCTATATCTCTTATTCATTCACGAGGGTCTATGATGTCCAAAATTTCAACAAGCTGCATTGCGTCAATAGACACCCAATAGCATAACAAATCCGAGAAAGGATTTAAATCTAATTCGTTATCCACCCTCCAAGATGAGAAGGTAAACATCATAAAATATGCGGTAAGATATAATCATGGTTTTAACATATCAGGAGAGACCCTCAAATTTGCCCAAATCCAAATTCCATAAGGCTGCTTCCAAATCCCCAAATGTCAGTTCTCAACTCGATAGGATTCCTAGGGTTGGAACTTAATGATTTAGTCGAACATATTAAAATTTATCTCTTAGTCCTTTCATCAGTATCATTACTCAAGTTTAACAATATTATCACATCCTTACCTCCTTTCATCATTCAAGTTGTCATAAGACCACTTCGTCAGTTTCATCAATTCGTACAATGTGTGTTTTCTTAACCCCATCGACTTCCATCTCGAGGGCTAGTTCTTATTTTATCAAGTTTGATTATGTCCTAAGGTTAGCTTCATCGTGTTCAGTTTATTATGCTAATTGTCTCCATACTTCTTTTTTTTTTTTTTTACGAAACATTGTCTTCATTTAACCATTTCGATACCGTGGTTAAATTTCAAGTTCGTAGTCCTGATTTTTCGTAAATGGTTTTGTCATAATGCAAAATGCATGTCGTTGAGTTCAGCTCATCATACCAATCACATTGATATCTCGTTTGAAATTTTAAGTTCATTTTTCTCCCTCGACAATCTCTTAAAGTCTTGTCAATCTGAGTATCCTGGTGTCTTTATCGTTTAAAAATTATCAATTTTCCATCATTTTAGTAAATTCACTAATTATATCCATCCAGTTTTCTTGTCATCACGACCATGTAGGAAAGGTTTGAAATGTCTCCGGTCTTTGTTCCTTTTTCGGGGTGTATTGTCCTTGGATTTCAAATTTATGCTATTGTTACTCTCTATCCAACAATTTATGCTATTGTTACTATAACTATCATTAACACAAATTTTCCAAGTCATATATATATAATTGTTGACTACCATGTATATATATAAGTACACATCGATATGATAGGATTTAGATCAATATGAAGTTCACATACAACATAAACATTTTCTCCCTTTTTTGGGGGGGGGCTATCTATAACATACACAACTTTCTCCAAGTCATATATATATATGTATATATTCTTCTCGACGTAATGAGCAATAACATAATAATTCCTTTTTAATAATAACTATTTTTAACACATAAATAAATGTAACATACCTCGTTATTTAGTCATTTTTTTTTAAACTGTATTTCCATGAAACTTCAACTACTCAATCTCCTTCCCTATTGTTTTAGGCTTTCCATAATAATAATTAAATGATTAATTTTCTATCATACATATTAGGAAACATTTATAAACTATAATAAGAAATAATAGCAATTAAGTAACTATTCCTAAATTCTTTCATACACTAGGAATTCACCTTTATATTCTCTTTTATTGCTCTGTAACGAGAAATAGTACATGATCTTATAGAAATTTATATGTATATATATGAAACAAAACTATAATTATGATAAAGTATGCATTGAGTAAATTCCAAATCTTCCTATGTGGCAATTACTTATACCATATAATAAATCCAATAATTATATTTTAAAAATTATAGGTAAAGTATTCAATAGTATATATCAATAAAGTACATATTCATGTGATTCCATCTTTCTCCTTTTTAATTAAATGGGGCTGAATATTTTCATGTTGCATAGTAACTAAAACCGTAAACATATGTTTATAAACCAACTACCTAATACCACTAATTCCACGGGACAATGTATACATGCATATTTTAACTTCAATTTGAAGCTTATAGCAATTTCGCAGTAATTACATTTTCACCAAATGAAATTCCATACCACAATTTTTTTTAACGTATTTCTTATTATATAATACTATTTTTTTATTCAACGAACCATGTCATGACTTAAATCAATTTGACTTTAAGCATAATGTATTCCATAATAATTCCAAGATAAGATCGGATTTTTCTACATAATAATAAAAAAACATCATTTTGTTTATGGTATTATCTACATCAATCTTTTATAGGGTGCAGTTCGTCTAAATGGTTATGTTCTTATAGCATAAGTTAATTACTATGCATACGAGGCATGCATGGGGTGATTAGGTAATTGATGTGTCAATCACAATTTAAGAGTTAAAGATATTCCAATAAAAGGGGTCGTATTAACTATATCAGGTAGTGGGACGATTTCAACCAACTGGTCGACAAGTGACAGTCAGTCGACGTTTAAGAGTCAAACACAAACAGTTAATCTACACCTGGCTACTAGTCATCATCTATACCCATTAAGTCATACTCCCGGCACCCATTACACTTAGTGGAGATCGACGGCGAAGGGGAATATGTGCAAACTGTTGCACACAGATAGATAGCATCAGAGCTCTTAAACTAAGGCACACAGATCTTCATGATCGCCCAGCCACGACGTTTTCGTGATTTTCACTATCCGTGAAGGATTCCTAAATGCGATCAGCCAATATCATAGAATATAATCAAGATTAACATCTGGCAATGCCCTTTTGGAGTAATGAGTATAAATTTTAACTTACAGTAGGTGATTTCAACATGGCAGACAAGATAAAAAAATAAATCGATAAGTAAATAGAACCCTGATTTTTGGGCAGTATTACATGCATGCATATCGATTCAGTAGTCTCCACTTAGACTATTATTCTGTTTCATGATATCTTTCGGGAAGATCTCCCTTAATCCAATTGTTGACTATATAGTCATACTCCACCGAAGTGTGGCTTCTTAACACCACTTTGTTAATCCAAGCAATCCATTTGCCAAATGGTCCATGAGGGTAGGTTCAATCTAAAACAATGCATGTGCTTGGGAACGATTCGAATTTTGAATTCTGTAAAACCAAGGTATCATAAAACCATGAATAAGAATTCTATGAATGAATTTTAATTTTGGACAAGGGAAGCATACAAACAAGAACTATATCACTGTAAACCTATTTTTATTTTTTAGTTACCAAGCAATATGGGTTATGAAAATCATCTGGTGCAGATTTGCACGTGCTTCCTTGATGGACCTTATCTCCATACTCCTTTGGTGCTCTGACGCTCATTTAGCATGTGTGATGTGATGTTGCATGATCGTCTAACCAAGCGAGTTGTTTGAACATACAAATGTCAAAACCGACTCCCAAGTGAGGTGGAGTTCGGGGTTAAACCAATAACTCAGCTGAAGGGATTCGTGATGACAACCCACCAGGGTATAGAGAGACTACTTCCTAAGATTATGATCGCTGAAGAATCAGTATCTCCAGCTACCAGAGGACTTGACTGTCAGTCATTAAACGCTACCGGTGGTAACTTGACTGTCCGTCATTAAACGTGAGCCAAATCATGCCGAGATTACAGGAGTATGGTTTCGTTCATTGGAAATTCATAATAATAGAAATCGGTTCTCATCCGCTCGGTCTAAGATCAAATCTATGGAAGTAGTGGAAACCGGATTACAGTTCGATTGGTGGGTAAATAAACCTAGCCGGACTTACGCTGAGCTTAAGGGGATGTTAATATCCAGACTTTAAAGCAAACTGGGAAGTTTTTAATTTTGTTCCAGTGTGAGTCAAGTAACATTAACTCAGACATGAGCTGGTGAATGGCATGGTGGTTCAAATTCGCCTGGCGTTGATAGGCATGGCGACAATTGTCATGAGACACTGGTAGTGGAATAGAAGTTTAGCAGATCCGGTCACTGTAAGTTCAATCTGGAAGGCTAACAACCGCCTAATTCATGGATTCAAACCACATATTGTGGCGTGATTAATGGTTTTTAAATCGTGTGAATCAAGGGTATCCTCAAATGAAGCCGCAGTTCCAACTGAAGTTCCTTTCAATCCTCGACAATGGTTATTGGGCAGAGATCTAGCTCGGCATTGTCATTTCGAGAGGTAGCCATAGATGTAGTAGGAAATTTCCAGATATAGATTGATAGTTTAACAATCTAATTCTTTACTCATTATCAAGTATCGACCAGCGTTGTTCATCCAGTGTAAACAAATGGTTCGGATAACGTGTTATATAGTTTGACTGTAGCAGATCAAGACTTCAACATATTGCATCAATGCATAACCAAACATTGATGGAATTACAAATGAACAAAAAGAAGATGATTCAGTCTAATCATGATTGGCGTGATCCCCTGGGATGATTTTATTAGCTGTCACAACATTTAAGAAGGGGATCTGCTTATTGGGCGTGAAGGGATTACAACCCTATCTACGCAAAGTTGAGAGTAGGATTCGGTTCTTTTTTTGACAGAAATCTGCATATTAGGAGATGGCAGAGGCAAGAACGAATTCCTCATTCAACAATGTTCAGAATGTGAGGATGGGGTATGCCTGCCCTGGGCGTTTGCGATGGAAAGTTTTTCAGAGTTTTTTTTTTTTTTTTTTTTCAAAAGCTTCAACAAAAGTTTAAACAGTCTAACCCCAATTGATTCAAAATATATATATATATATACATTACAGAGCATAAATTAAAATCCAATCAGTTTCAGATTTCAATTACAGTGCAGAAGGTTTAGATCCACATTATTTTCAGAAATTTGGTCACAAGGCATACAACTAGATGAAGTCGATCACCGGTTTTGTATATGGGACGCAGGGTTTAGATCTTAAAAATAAAAATCAAATAAACAGAGCAGAAGACATGGATTTTAAGAATCTGCAGGGCAGTCAATGAATAGGTCTACCTTCACGCATTCACACAGGGATTTAGAATAGACGGTGATAGAGGTCAGATCATCCTCTTAGTACATATGTATATACTCATATCTTAGTTTTAGAAACATATAAGGAGATCCGTTTACACAGTATATTGGCTGTGGTCAAAATTAAAATGATATCCACACAGATCTAGTTCCAGATATGTAAATAACCCAAAATTATAATCTCAGTAAGATCGGAATGTAGGGCGTCCCATTTTAAGATTTGCAGAAATTATATATGAAATTTAAATTTAGCAGAGATAAGGAAATAACCTTGTAACCATGCTTAATAACCACACGAAATATAATAACAATGGTAAATCCAAATGTTTCTAACCTTTCCGAGGAGATTGACGAAAGTTTTTGTTGCGAAAGAGACAAAATTGCAGTCCGTCGTCTTCAGTAACTTAGAGTTTGGTGCCCTCAAGGCTCGACCGGCTCTGATACCAAATGTAGGGCCCCTCCTTTGGGGCCCCCTTGAACTGAACCTGAAACTTTAAAAACTTCATACAAACAAATTAGCCATTATAGTTATTGGAAAAATAAAATAAAAGAATGAATAACTTAACAAAAATAAGCAAACCTTAACCTGTCAACCCGATCCAGCTGGTCCATTGTTGTCTGCGTCTTCCGTAGGATCCCTCCAGCAAAGCTCGTTTAACCATAGGCGAAGCAACCGTTAGCTTCGCCACCCAACCATAGGCTCATGCTTTCAGTCGCATGGCCTCCCCCGAGCTTTGGGTCGTAGAGCTCACACAAGTATTTCAGAAATTCAGCTTGGGCTTCCCTTCCCACCAGGATTTCTAAGCCAAACCCTTAGATAGCAGCAAGTCTTTGAGGCATTCGAAAATTACGACAATCGTCCAAATTATGGGCCCCTTACCCATTCCTTAAGCCTTCCTTATAAAGGGAAATCTCCTGCGACACATGTCGCTTCATGCATTATTAAATATTTTTAATTATTTATTTAATTAAAACACTCACCCATCCAAGTGTCAGTTTCTCTGGGAAGTGCACCTACATCCCTAAGTTTGCTCTAGTTTGTCCCCCAGATATTTTAATCAACTCCTAGCTTTTAGTTGACTAGGTGTCTAATCTATTTTGCTCCTAAATAATAATTTCTATTAATTTAAATGCTCAACAAAATAACTATTCATGTGCAAATGTCTAAGCTATTGTTATGCATTTGCTAAGTAATAATCTAGAGTTATTCTCCTAAGTTTTTATGCAGTTTAATTTAACAATCAAACTTACTAGGATCACGGTGCCGCGTCGTTGGGCTCCTAGTTCCTTATTTTTTTTTTAATCCCCTGACATGGCACCACTCTGTTGGGTCCAATCATCCATGGTTTCCATTCCTTGGCATGGTACCACCTCATTGGGTCCTTGCGTCCATTCTTTCCGTTCTTGACAGGGTACCGCATCGTTGGGCCCTTCTGCCACCATCTTTCCGTTTTGACTTGCGGGAACTCTTGTAGGGATTTTAGGAATCGTTACCATCCATCCTCCGTCTACATGCTATCTAGGGACTAATGGCGCTGAGGAGTGAGTCCGTTCTCACTGCGTACCCCTCAACTCGTACGTGACCAGCTCCGTCGTGGCCCACCTCGTACGTCCTCACGCATTCCTCTTGAGCAAGCGGATCAATGCTTATCTGCTCATGCGTGGTATTCTTGTCGGAAGTTGACATCGTCGTCGCTTCCCCTGTGTGTGATTTACCCGTACTCTACGACCCTCCATGTTCCTTTGTGTGTCCGTTGGTGAACCGTCTCACTTGTTTCTACACACACTTCTCGCAACAAATTATTAGTAGCACTGTTCTCAACAATCATCATCTAGTTTCTAACTTTAGCATTGTTAAACATTTATGATTTATTCAAACTGCTCATTCATCTTATCAAATATACATTTCGTCGCCAAATACATAATCACCATACAGCTAGTCGTTAAGCATTATCCATCAACATAATTTTCCATAGTCATAGCTAAGCGTTTAACATATGCAATTATTCATTTACCTCAATAGTTCAGATACACATACTCAAAAAAATAAGGTCAAAAGGTTATTTAATTAATGTTTCAATCAGCCGGGTCACTCAGCAAGTGCCCTCAATGTCTACACAAGTCTAGGGGCACTACACTTTACTTTTACTGATCCACCTTCTTGTTGATTATGTATTAAGAAAAGAAACAAAAAAATTATACTTGAACTAATCAAATTTTTGGTTGGAACTTACCATAGAGATATTCGATTTACCTTTATGTGCATTGATGATGAAATAATTCCCATCCTTGATCGTGCGGTATTTTTTTGCTCCCCTCGTGAACATTGCATCCCTCTTATACATGTAGGGGTTTCCAAACTCTACACCAAAAACATCAAGTGTTACTGCGTCTACCTCGACTTCATCAATATAATATGCACTTATGGTAATTTTAATCTTGCACTATTTTGTGACCGTAATTTTTGAATCCTTATTTACCCATTCTAATGGATAGGAGATAGGGAAATCATGTAAATCCAAACCAAGCTTACTTACCATATCATATATTGTGATATTGGCTTTTGAACAAGAATCAAATAGAGCATATACCTTGGTCTTATTGATCTAGATCTTAATATGAAATGGTTTTGTCATATCCTCTTCCTTGTTATCAAGGCTACTCAAATTCACCTCCTTTTGCACTGAAGTGCATAAAATATTCCCATCCACATCTAAGATGCTCTCTACCTCTTTGCTTGAATCCGTGGCTAGAAGGTTCTTCTTCTTAGCATCCTTCTTGCAGTTCTTAGGGTTCATCTCTACATGTATCTACCAACAATTTTCCTCAGCGTGACCATTAATTTTGTAGCGATTATAATGGTTTTTTAGATCCTTGCATTAATTTTTCATGGCTATAGCCTTATTATCTTTTCCCTTCCATTTATCATTCCCCTTCTTGGAAGCATCTTGGTTCTCTTTCTATTTAGAATTGATTGGTTGTCCTTTTTGTGGCCTATATTTTGTAGGTATTGTACTTGCACACATGCCTCATCCATTTTCCTAGGATTGAGAAGCATCACTTTCTTTTGTAAATGACTGTGTAGACCCCCCAGATACTTTAGGAGTACATTTGGATTCTTGGGTGAGATACCCAGCATGATAGCCATCTCCATGAATTAGGTGGTGTATTCTTGCACACTCTTCCCTTGCCTTTGCCTGAATTAATTACAATGGATCCAGTAGTCCTCTGCATACCCAATAGGGTAGAACTAGGTCTTAATAAGGGTTTTTAAATCCTTTCACTTAGTTATTGGCAGATCACCCTCTATCCTAAGTGCCTTAGTGTGCATTTCCTACCAAGTTAATGCATGATCCAGCAGGATCTTCCGAATGACCAAAAGTAAAAGTCTTCAAATGTTTAATATAAGCACACCATCATGTAAGGATCGTTGAGATATTTTTAGTGATGCTCATTTCGTGCGAAACGGACTCCGAATGAAGAATATTTTGCATTCTGAAATCTTGGCAAGACAACAAAATGGAAAAAAGGGGGTGCCACATGGCACCACTAAAACTAAAAGGGTGCCATGTGGAACCAATAAAAGGGTTTCATGTGGCCTACATAGTTGGGATATACTGTTGACAGGGAAGTTTCAGGATGCACCACATGGCAGGTGACATGGAAGGATTGGATGAGTGGCATCCCAGTTGGCATTTACATGGTTTTATTACAGTTTGACACGTGTTAGGTTGTTGGGAATATGATGGTAACATGGACCAACTAGAAGCTACCACATGGTAGCTCGATTGGCCACAGTGTGGTTCATTTTACCAAAAAATGTGTCAAGGAGGGGGGTCAAAACCCTAACCTCCCATTGATGCAATGCCTTAATATCTTGCACCCTACCATCATGCCCGTTGGTGGTTCTTAACCACATAGGGCACCGACTCCATTTAAATTTGAGTAGGCCATTGTTTGAATAAAACGGGTAGGCCAAGGGCTAGGGTAGGTCGAGGGCCCAACCCTCGGCCTCGTGATACATTATATGACCGACGACACAACATATGGTGGGGCTATCCCATATCCCATGAGCTATGTGGAACCATATACACAAGACAACGTATATAACATGGGTTTCATGGGGTTTGAACCCTGAACCTATGCACCATAATCTGTGCGTATTACCACTGTGCCAACGCCTTCGAGATTGGCTACAGTTGGTGCAAATTCCCTTTTGGGGATAACTCGGGATTAATCTCTGATTGAGTGCACCATGCGTGGCCCCGAAAAGGCCATGATTATGGTATTTAAGCCATGGTTTTGGGTGGGATGAGGTGCACAGTACAAGGCATGATTACCGAGGTGGTAAAGTACATGCATAGTTCTCGAGGCAGTTTCTGTATCAGTCCGTACAATGCAGTCTATTTTTGAATAAAACATTCTGAATTTTAGAGTGTCCTTAGAACTCATGTATGGAATCATTTGAAGAAATTTAATAAAATCGGTCTCATTGGAAGGGGCTTGGAGATGTATTCCTTTATGGACAAACTCCAATAACAACTGTTGTCTCATATTATGGTTTGCATCTTCATTATTTTGCAGTGTTTTTAGTTATGTGCTCTTTAACTTTGCCATTTTAAAGCCTTTTAAAGAATTTATATGTTGATACATTCACACATAAATATTGGTTAATAAATATCCTGCAAATTCAGATCATGTTTGGTATCAAATCCTTGTTAACCATAGATTTGTGAATGTGTGAATGATTATTAGGGGAAATCTTAAAGTAGGTGAAGGAGATCTTGTGCCTATTGATCCATAAATTGAACGTAAAAATTGAAGGAAGAAAATGGAAGATGATGATGCATGTTCAGAGAACAATAAGGCTTTTCATAAATCCTTTTACAGGATGTCAGATATGGTTGAGATTTTTTTGCATATTATCAAGGGATATTGAAGAAAAGGGAAAAGAAGAAGGAAAAAGATGAGGGTAATGCTTCAATGAATCAGGAAAATGGAGGAGACTATCCTAAACCTCCATCTTCAACTTCTAGTTAAGATTCAAGTTATGTTTCTGCTTCTTCTTTTCATTCCCATCATTCTTAAGGTCATTAGAAATATTTTACTAATATGCCATTTTTAAAGCTTCATGTAAAATTTAATTCACCTATGATTAACGGAGAACTTAACACTGAAAAATTGGATGACTGGATAAGACAAATTGAACTATATTGCAAGATCTAGAAACTTGCAAGTAATTAAGCAAAAATCCAGTTGGCCACACTCCAACTTGGTGGCACTTCTCTCATCTGGTTGGAGAGCAAAACTCAAGAGGACCTTCTTACAAAAGGTAAAAAAAATTCCTCATGGTATGAGTTCACTGCAGCATTGAAAAGGTAGTTCTATCCATTGGGTTGTATACAATAGGATATGATGGACTGGTAGAATTTCAGACAAGGTAAGAGTCAGAATGTGCAAGAATAGGCACAGTAGTTTAGAAGGATAGATTTAGCACTTGGTATACCTATTTATACTCAAGAGAAACTTCTTAAATACATAGGAGGATTGCATAGTTACTCAAGACATATAATTCTTATGTTCAATCCAACTAACCTGGATGAAATGTGTGTTCAATCCGCCCATACCAAATCTAAGGGGAAGAGTCCTTCTGTTAAATTTTCCAAGAATCCTTTCAAACCGGGTGGAAACAAGTTCAAAGGTAAAGGGAAAGGTAATCACACAACTACCACGAAGAAAGGAGGATATAATCCCACATGCACACATTGTCAAAAAACGGGTCATGATGTATCCCAATGTTGGAAGCTTCATCCAAAGCTTAAGCCAAAAAAATTTCACAACAAGAAGGAATATCATAATACTACCGCCACTCTTCAGCATGATTTTGGATTAGAATCTGGAGATGAGAAAAAAATCACAACCATGGGCTTACAAGGTAAAAATCCTTTTGTTTCTGTCTCAAAAGTTGATCATGTTCCTGATGAAAAGAAAATGAGTGATTTATTTCACATAAGGGTGATTTCTAAGCATACTAAATTTGATACTTTATTTGATAATGGATCATAAGCTAACTTGATTTCAAAAGATATAGTTAAAAATCTTGTTTTAGAAACAAAGCCTCACCCAAAACCATATCCACTTGGATGGGTTTGTGAAAATGCACAACTTCAAGTTTCTAAGAAGTGTAGACTCGGGTTTGCAATCACTTCTAGATTTATGGATGAAATTCATTTGGATGTGGTCCCATTGGATATATGTGGTATTGTATTAGGTAGACCTTATATTTATGATAGGAAATCAATCTTTTATAGAGAAGAGAACAAGTACCAGCTAACCAAGGATGGTGTTCAGTACATTGATCATGATCATTGTAAGAAAACTAATATATATTTGGTTTCTGCAAGTAAAATGAAGAGATTAGTAAATGCTAGTAAGAGTTTTGTTCTTATGATTGTTAAAGCTAAAGAAATTGATAAGAATGATTGTTTTAAAGGTTGTGATCCTAAACTTGAAGAGGAATTGGTTAAGGTTGTTGGTAAGTTTGATGCAGTCTTCCAAGAACCTAAAGGATTACCTCCTAAAAGAGAAATACAACATGAGATCCATTTTCACGAAGATGCTCCTCTTCCGAATATTTGTATGTATCAATATTCAGTGATCGAGAATGCATAAATCAAGAAGCAGGTTCAAGAGTTACTCGAGAGCGGGGAAATTCGACTAAGTTCCTCTCTATGTGGTTCATCAATTGTTTTGGTAACAAAGAAGGATGGTACATGGTAGATGTGCATAGACTAAATAGCTTTGAACACAATCATGGTAAATAATAAATATTCTCTTCACCATATTGATGATCTTTTGGATTAGTTAAACATTGAAAAACATTTCGCTAAGTTAGACTTGAGAAGCGCTTACCATCATATTAGAATCCATGAAAATGATATTTGGAAAACTTATTTTAAAACTAAACAAGGTTTATATGAATGGTTATGTTATAGGTCAAATTTGCATTTCTCCATCTGTGATCACATTGCCTGGTCTATCACACAAAAGGACACTATGGATGGAAGAATTGGATTGACCTTGGATGAGTTACTGCTAAGATCACATATCTTCACCTGAAAAACATATTTTTTCTACAGTTTTCATGATATGTGTGCTACTCTTATAAATGACATCCAATGTTCCAAACGCAGGTTCAAATGAAGACAACCCGCGCACTTACCTCAAAATATGTGTGCGCTAGTTGTTGAAAGCTCTAGTTGCATATTGTGCGCTAGTTTACTATGATGATACTCGTGCACATCTTAAGATGAAATGAAAAAATATATTAAGATTACGAATTGAGATTAGTTGAGGTTGGTTTTGCAACTCCCCCAACCTCCCAATTCAACTGCCTCACGAATCTAACTTCCATCCTTGTACCATAAATACAAGGGGAAGCCATGAGGGAGAGGCCAATGAAGAAGAAACTACTGTTATGCTGAAGGATTTTTCTAAGTCATTGTGAGGAGTAGGAGCCCATAACTCAGTTGCAGAAGTGTTTGGACAGATCAGGTATAACTGTATTTGGCTACATTTCTTTGGCAATAAAAGATTGAGACACCCTTCCCATCCCAATGGAATGTCTTTTCTATTGAATATCTTATTGTGATTAATGTTAGTTTGTTTTCAATTTCATTATATATTTATAGTCAAGATACGCTGAGGAAGGTTGAGTTATTTTGGAGGTACATTACTGTGGAGATTGGGTGAAAGCTAGGACCATTTGTCGTTAACAAGGTATCGATTTTTGAATCCTAATCTCATTTCATTCATAGTAATTAATGCAAAGTAGAATGTATCTATCTTCCACCCCATGTAAGTTGATAGTGTCATTTCCCCCACTATAGGGTATATTCCTGCACAACAGGCTAGTTATTCCCTTTGGGATTTGTAATGTTCTCTTTACATTCATGCGGGTTATGAATGTTGTATTTAGGCCATTCATTTATGAATTTTTAATAGTATACTTCGATGACATCCTTATATTTATTCGAACTTGGGAGGATTGTGTCAAGCATGTTAAGCGGGTCCTAGATGTCTTATAAAAGGAGAAATTGTATTTGAAGATGTCTATATGTGAATTTGGAAAGATACTTTTGGTTTACTTAGGTCACATTGTAGGGGGTTGGTGAACTGAGGATTGATCCCTCTAAATTTGAAGTCATTCAAAATTGGCCCAAGCTAGCTAATGTAATAGAAGTTAGAAGCTTCCTGGGGGAAACCCAACACTGGAGGAAGTTCATTGCTAACTTCTCATATATTGCTTCTTCTTTACATGCTTTGACAAGTGTGAAACATGTCTTTCAGTGGGGAGGCAAAGAGAAGAAGGCCCTTGACACTTCAAAATAAGAGATTAGCACATCTCCAGTACTTGCACTGCCAGATCTACAAAATCCATTTAAGATTGAAACTGATGCTAGTGGTTATTCCATGGGGGCAGTCATAATGCAAAATAAGAAACCAATCTGCTCCCATTATGAAATATTTCCTAAAGCAGTAGCTAACTATCCCACATATGATAAAGATTTGTATGCATTAGTACAAAGTGTGAAGAAGTGGAAACATTATCTAATGGGTAAAGAAACAATAATACATATTGATCATCAACCATTATAATACCTTCAATCACAAACTAAGTTACAACAATCAAGGCACTTCAGAAGGATGGGATTATTACAACAATTTCACTTGTTCATTAAATATAAAAAGGGAATTCAAAATAAAGTAGTAGACATGTTATCAAGACCTCCAATCAATGCATATGTCATCTTGCAAAATAGTCCTTTGGCTCATGAAATTACATTAAACAATATGCACATGATGAAGACTTCAAAGATGTGCATGAATCTTTAATGCATGGCACTCAAACTGAAGAGTTGGACTATCATATTCATGATAAGTTAGTATATCATCTTGGCAAAATTTGTATTCCATAGAGTGAAAGATTTCATGTAATTAGAGAAGCTCATACTTCTCTTATATCTAGTCTTTTTGTAGTAGGCAAGATAGTAGCTCAACTAAAAAGGTATTTTTATTGGCCTTAGATGAATGAAATTGTATCCAAATATGTAAAGGGATGTGTTATGTGTGGTACAAGTAAGCCAAGTAACAGAAAATTGGGCTTGTACACTCCACTCCCTGTACCTTCTCATCCATGGGAAAGTGTTTTAATGGATTTTGTAGGAGGTTTTCCTATGTCTAGGAAAGGTCATGATTACTTTTATGTGTTTGTGGATAGGTCCAGTAAAATGTGCTTATCAATTCCTTGTAAATAGTAGACCATAGAATATTTGACTACTCATTTGTTCTTCCAATATGTTTGGGTTCATTTTGGGTTACCCACTTCTAGTGTATCTGATCGGGACTCCATATTTATTGGGAATTTTTGGTCAACTTTGTGGGAATTGATGGACACTAAGTTGAAGAAGAGCACTTCCTTCCATCCACAAACTGACGGCTAGACCGAAGTAATCAACTACACAGTGGTACATCTACTCCGAGGATATTGTTCGAAGCATCCTAAGATTTAGGATGAACAATTGAATTATGTACATAATGCCTACAACTGAGCCATTCACTCTTCAACAGAAAATTCTCCATTTGACACTTGTTTTGGACACTTGCCAAAGTCTCCTTTAGACTTTGTTTATTGGAAATATTCTATGGAAGATGGACAAGTTGACACAAACAAATCCTTGAATTTCATCCAGTAGATCTAGTTGGTACACCATGTAGTATAGGAAAAATTGGTAAAGAGGCAATCCAAGTACAAGACAAGGCATGACAAGCATCAAGTGGATCATCATTTATGATTTGTTGATCAAGTGTGTCTTCACATTAGCAAAGACCAACTTGAAGGTGAAGGTAAAAATATTAAACCATTCAGGTATGGACTCTTCAAAATTTTGGACAAAGTTGGTAACAATGCTTTCTGGTTAGACTTGCCTCCATAAATGCAGATGGATCAAGAGGAGATTATTCATGTTCTTTATGTAGATGATTTTCACCTAATAATCTTGATGAGTTGCAGGAATACATCATTCTAAATAGAAAAATAAGTACTTCACGAAGAGGACATGTGGAATATCTTTATGTGGGTCTGAAAGGAGTGCATCCAATCAAAGCATAATGGATAGAGACCGGAAAGGTGAGGGAGTTTTACCCTCACCTGTTTACTGAATGATTATAGGATTTTGGCGGCCCAAAATCTTCTAGTGGGGAGGTTTGATCCAGGAGAATCTCACAAATGACCAAAATTCAAATTCTTCAAATAATGAATAGAATCACGCCATCATGTAGGGCTTGTTGAGAGCTTTCTGACGATGCTCGTTAGATGTAAAACACACTTCGGATGAAGAAGATATTGCATTTTGAAATATCAAAAAGACAACAAAATGGAAAAAAGGGATGCCACATGGCACCATTGAAAGGGTTCCACGTGACCTGCACAGTTGGGATATACCACTGATTTGGTAGTTTCATGACATGCCATGTGGAAGGTGACATGGTAGGACAGGATGAGTGGCATCCCAGTTGGCATCTATGTGGTTCTATTACAAACTGACACGTGGCAGGTTATTCAGAATATGGCAGTAATGTGGACCAACTAGAAGTTTCCACAGCAGCTTCATTGGCCACAGTGTGGTAGTTTCATGACACGCCATGTGGTAGGTGACATGGTAGGACAGGATGAGGGGCATCCCAGTTGGCATCTATGTGGTTCTATTACAAACTGACACGTGGTAGGTTATTCGGAAGATGGCAGTAATGTGGACCAACTAGAAGTTTCCACGTGGCAGCTTCATTGGCCACAGTGTGGTTAATGTTACCAAAATATGTGGCAAGGAGGGGGATCGAACCCCTGACATCCCACCAACCCAACACCTTAATATCTTGCACCCTACCATCATGCCTGCTAGTGGTTCTTAACCACATAGGACGCCGACTCTATTTAAATTTGAGCAGGCCGTTGTTTGAAAAAAAAAATGGGTTGAGGGCCTATCCCTCATCCTCGTGATATGCTATATTACTGACAACACAACATACAATGGGGCTACCCCATAGCTTACGGGCTATGTGGAACCATATACACAAAAAAACACATATAACACGAGTTCCTTGGGGTTTGACCCCAGAACCTGTGCACCGTAATACGCTGAAATTACCATTGTGCCAATTCCTTCGAGCTTGGCTACAGTTGGTGTGGATTCCCTTTTGGGGTCGACACGAGATTGGATCTCTGATTGGGAATGCCATGCATGGCACCGAAATGACCACGATTATGGTATTTAAAACACAGTTTGAGCAGAATGAGGTGCACAGTACATGGCATGATTACCGAGGTGGTTTTTGTACCATTCCGTACAATGCAAAAGAGTGTGGTCATGAACTGCGTGCTAAGGGAGGTATTGGGTGAAGTATAAGGTGTTTATACTCATTTTTCATGATTTTGCGAGACGGACTCAGTTGTGTAGTCTATTTTTGTAGAAAACAGTCCAAATTTTAGAGTGTCCTCAAAACTCATGTAAATGGCATCATTTGAAGAAAGGTCATAAAATCGGTCTCACTAGAGGGGGACCGGAGATGTAGTCCTTTATGGACGAACTCCGTTATCAGTTGTTGTCTCATATTATGGTTTTCATCTTCATTATTTTGCATTCATTTTACTTATGTTCTCTTTAATTTTTCCATTTTAAATCCTTAAAGAAATTAATTGTTGAGACATTCACACATAAATCTTGGTTAATAAAGATCCTACAAATTCAGATTAATGCATGGCCCTGTAATTTTAGTTGGGAAAATGAAGTTTTATGCTCCTCATCTATTTGATGGATACTAAAATACAGGTCTCTAATTTATGCAACCAATGATTCATCTTTAAAGCATTAATCTCACCTTGGTAGGGCTTGATATCCACTTTCGCTTCCATATTAAATACCGTCTAGGAAGGAATATTGGTAGTGCAACTTGATTTCTCTTTTTCAGTCTCCATCGTTAGCTCCTTTTATGGGTCTCCTTTATATTTCAATTTTCCCTTTGATTCGATATCTGAGTTAGAGCCTCCAAACTCATCGAAAGTTCCAAAATTGCTCTCCAAATCTGCCATGCAGATTGACATGTTGTGTGAGATATCGATGACTTGTATTTCCATATTTGTAAATCGTTGCTCATAATTTCCCATTGCTTCTTCACTAGACTCATCCACCATGGATAGGGTTTGAAGACTTTTTTTTCACCATTTACAATATCCTGCAATTACCCACAAAACCCAAACGAAAACTACTATGATACCAATATGATTCATAAACTGTCATGGATATTCCACTAGAATAGTTCGTCACAACAGATCTTACAACTTAGTTCTTTTAATTATCTTATTTCCACTGAATCCTAAGTAAACTAGAACTGAAAGAAAAATAACTAGAGCAAAGAAATACACATTTCAAACAATCAAAACAAGATTCACCCTTCCAAAACCCACTATAGGGAAAAACCCCACTAGAAATGAGGACCATGCATTGCTCTTTTATATAAAATGCAAATACAAAGGAAATGGTACTCTCTAAGGATTTACCTATGACTCTGTGGCCATAATGGCTACTACAAGATCTCCTACTTCCTCTATTTTTCTCTAATATCCACTCTTGTTTTGTTGCTTAACTATGGAACAATACAATAACATCATAAGAATGGAACCCCTTCTTCTCTTAATGACCTGATATTTAACATAGTACGATAGCCATCCACAGTTAATTTTATGGTTTTTCCATGCATCAATTTCTGATTAGGGTTAGGGTTTTGGAAATTATAGAATGTTCTTAAAATTCCACATGTGGCTATCTCCACATGTGTGAGAAATGAGGCTAACGTGGAATCCACTCGGTACCATGGTGGTCGACTAGATAGGTCTACTTGTAAGAGGAACAACTTATTCATATGAACTCCGATTGAGGTGATTCTTCCATCATTGGAAAGGATCGGGCTTTAGAATAATGTCAAGAGGAATTGCATCAGTGATGAACTTTTGACCCCCAAAAATGTTTTTTAATCCCTCAAATATGACCAAAAGGTTCTAGACCCCAAATATGCAAAGTGATACCTACCCCTAAAATGGGCCCTACAAGTGAATTCATCCAATCTCTCCACCCAAAAAGCACCAAAATAGATGACAAATTATATATTTCTCCATTTTGTATCAATGCTTCGACAAACCAACCCTATTGTTAGCAAATTCATGGCCCAAAATCAAATGAGATCAACCCAATAGATGATACATAAATCCAAAGACAAACGTTCGACCAACTAAACTAGAATTTCAATAAATTTCAAGCATGTTGCTAACCTCAAAACTAAATATCCCACATATGTTATAATTTCCCATCTCACTAAACTTAAAACTCCCATAGTGACAAAGTAGATTGAGGTTCACAAAAAGTATGGGAATATGTTGAGGATAAAGGCTTGATCCTCCTCGATCCACTCCATTTTCCATTTGTCCTTATAGTGTCTTGACATATTAATATTAAGTATGTAATTCAAGGAATTGGAAAAATAGTGGGGCCATCCCATTTTTGACAAATCTCTAATATCTAGCTAAACCAATTTGTTAGCCATGCATATTTTGTGTGAGTTTTACAAGTTCTGAGAATATGTAAAATGTGTATAGATTGAAGCAAGAAAAAACTCTCTAATTCTCTCAATAGTTCTTAAAAGGGGGGAATGACATCCAGGTTCTATTTGTATCACTTAACAAATGTTGTGTGATGAATCACCAAGGATCATGACATTCTTAATTTCCATGGTCTGCAAAATAATCATTCCTTGATAAGTAAATTTCATAGAAGGTAGAAAATTGGTCTACATATGCATATGTAGACTCTCTTTGAGCTCTTTATGTTCATGGATTTAGATGTTGGATGGGGCTCACATCCCCCTCTATATCTTGATGTCATTTCCTTCTCCACCCTTATCTTAGCCATGGGGAAATTTCTTGCCCGAATAATAGCCTTTGAGATTTTTTATAATGCTTGATGGGATCCCCAATGTCCCTCTTTCAATATCCTCCTCTCAGCATTTGCTACTTTATCTTTATAAAATAGGATATATTGGATCATTTATGAGTATCTATCCTTCTCCTAGCTCAATTCCCACTTGGATCATAAAAGACGACAAGTTCTCATCCAATGGAAGTTATCTCACTTTTTGGGGGGGGAAGAGGGTTCTATGGATTTTTGTTTGAAGCTAAAGAGGACCGAGATCTTATTTTTCGAAATGGGCCTTACTTTTTTGGATTTAGAGGAATTTATATTAATAGATGGATGTTAGATTTCAATCTAGAGGTCAATGTTTTTTACTATTCCTATTTGGGTTCATCTCCCCTATTTTCCTCTACAATTTTTGGGTGAGGATTCATTGAGTATCAAAAACTCTCTCACAAATATATTGACAAATAAAATCCTAAGGATAGTATGTTTGCATGTGCCTAAATATATGTGGAATTTGATATAGAAAAGAGTTTGTTAGAAGTGACTATACTAACCCTAGACAATTGGAATAATTTTTGAAAGATTGACTATGAGTAGCTCTTATTTAAATGAAAAACCTATCATGAGTATTGGAATTTTGAAAAATATTGCAAAAATAATATTTCATCGGCTCAAGCAATCCTTGAAAAAGAAGATCAGTGGAATGTGGTTAAGAAAACTATGAGTTCAAATAAGCAAATCAACTCCAACGCTCCCACATTGATCCCTTCCTCTTCATCCCAACCCCTATCTAAGCTTGTCCCTTCTAATGCAGCCCCACATAAAATAGCCCCAATATCTATTGTAATTGCTCTGATTTGGATCTCTTCTAATTCTATCTTTGTGCCTCTCCCAGTCACTTTGAAGCTCTATCATAGCTAGATCCTCAGTCTTTTATGGAATTAGTAAAGCCATCAATAAAGGACCGTATTCAAGTTTTCCCCTAAGAGAATTCATCTACATTTCTTCTCAAATAAATCCCCTCTATTCTTTGAGGATGTAATATATACATATTGGTTGGAAAAAATTTACCCTATCTTGGATTAACCCCCAATATTTGGGGTTTTGTAAAGGAAGAAATATCAACATCAGATCGATGAAGTATAAAAGATAGATAACGACGAAAAAGGGAAGCAACTCAAATTTTTGGAGAGGAAACTAGTACGGGAAATAACACAAGAGACAATGAACAAGGAAAATATCTTAGGCACACAATCAACCATTGAAAAATCTATGGGAATCAGATCAAAGAACAAAATTCGATGGATTTAGACCCCTTCTTTGGGGGGGACGCATTCATAATCCTTCCAATGTTAAATAATGAATATTGCTTACTGTAATGGTAGAGGAATGGGTAGAAAATTCAAAGAAGAATTCATGTGAGATATTATTAAGTCTTAAAAACTAGCTAACCTCTTCCTCCAAGAGACAAATCTAGAAGAAACTAATATGTTGAAAGTTAGAAAAAAGTAATGGCCATGAAGTTAAGGAAATGTTATAATTTAAAGGTGGTGTGTTTGGAGGTATCTATAGATAATGGGATCGCACCCTTCTATAAGAGAAAATGTGTCAACAAACTCATGAACATTTGGGTCTCTTAGATTGACCCACATAAACTCAAGTAAAATATTTCATATCTTTAAAATTTATATGGTTGTATCCTACAAGAAGAAAGGAAATTATTAGTATTCACTACATGTACTTGAAGGGTTAGAGGTAACAAAAAAAAAATATTATGGTGGTCGAATTTAATTTGGTTCTATCAAGAAAAGATAATAGAGGAGGTTCTATTGGAAGGGATCCATTTATAGATAATATGGAGGAAATTTTTATGGAGTGGGATCTCAATGATGTTAAACTAGTTGAAGGGGAATACACTTGGACAAATTAAAGATCCGGGCCTGGTAATATTTATTGCTCAAGTGTATCACTTCTTACTCCATAGTGATATCTCACTCAAAATTTTCCAATTACTTCCCATAGAATCCCCTAAAAACCCTTTTATCATAAACCAATAGCTCTCTATTTAATCCCCCTGTTGAATTATGGGCTACTTCCTTTCTGATTTAATCCTCTCTAGCTTTTGAATCCAATAGAGAGAGAAATTATAAAAGAGAATTGGGTGTAGTTCATTGTTGGTTCTTGATCATTTATTTGGTAACAAAAAGCTAAAGGTATTCAAGGTTGCACTAAAGTATTGAGACAAATCCTCATATGTATCTCCGGATAAATAAAAAAATCTTCTGATTTGTTAGCTAGAAGAACTTCAATATCACTTGAAAAATGAAGAAATCTTTTCGAAAAATCAGCAAGAAAAAATAATCACATTTTCAAAGATTCACAAAAAAATAGATCCAAGGAGTAGATGTGGAGATTAAAGGAAATGATAATGTGGCTATAGTAAGGAGAGAATAATATATATTTCTTTCACCAGTGGGCTAAAGCAAGGGAAAAAAACATTTAAGGAAATAAACCTAGACAATGGGACAATATTGGAATATTTTAAAGAAATTAAATCAATGGTAGAGACCCACTTTGAATCCATTTATGTAGAGGAAGATGAGTTGGATATACTTCTATACACATTATGGAAGAGAGAACATTTATCAACTTGTCTTAGGGAAAGATAAGCAAGGGCTTAGTCAAGAAATAACATAAGAGGAAATAATAAAGGCAATATGGGGATTAGCTCCTAACAAGGCACCCAAACCAGATGGATTTTCTACATAGCCTATTGGTTCATCATCAAATCATATTTGGGACACATGCTATTGCATGCATAGAAAAAAATAAAAATATGGGGTGGCAACAATTCTTCAATCTTATTCCTTATTCCTAATGAGTTAAATACATCCTCATTCAAAAGATTCCATCCTATTTCATGTTTCAATTCCTTATACAAAATTATGAACAATATCATGCCAAAAAATTGAAGAACATCCTCCCTAAAATAATCTCCTATAGTCAAGGTGGTTTCATGTAGAGATGATAGATAATTGACAACACAATAATGCTTCAAGAGGAAATCCACTCCAATCGAGAGAGCAAAAGGAAATGATGATCATAAAATTGGAAATGGCCAATGATTTTGATCAAGTAAGGAATTCCTTTTATTTGATGTCCCTGTGAAATTTGGCTTTGAACATCAATTTGTAAAATGGATCCAAGCATGTGTTTGTTATCCTTGGATTGCCCTATTAGTCAATGGGTAGTCCATAAACTTCTTTAAATGTAGTATGGTACTTATATAAGGTTTCCTTTATTGCCCCTTCTTTATATCATAACGAGTGAAGCATTGAGTAGAAAATTGGAATCTTAAAGGATCATATGAAATCTTAGTTGGCTCAGATTTGTCAAAAGGGTGAAGCTAATGAACAATTCACAATTTGTAGGTAACACTCTTCTTCTTGGGGTAGCATTAACTATGATCATGAAAAAGGTTTCAAGGTAGTTGTAAATCAGTTTCTAAGTGCTTCTAGTAGGAAGGTTGATGAAGGGAAAATCAGTTAATATTCTTCTTGTTGGGAGAGGATATTGTTGATGCTAGGAGAGGATATTGTAGTAACTCAGATTCAAATTCTGGATCTCGAAGGAAATATGTTGGTAGGGAATTTTATGGTTCGAAGGGTGCGAATTCCAAGTATTATCTCATAGATGGAGGAGGTGTGGGGACTGGGACTGGGTTATATTCCAGTGGCTCACTTGCTTTCCATGGTATGGATAGGTTTCATCTTTAGATTGGTGTGGGAAAATTACATTGGTTCTCAAGGAGATATGGTTTATAGGAAAATCTTACCTAGAATTAAAACCATGGCACCCTCTTTTTTATGCTAAAGTAGAGCCAATGGTGAGTACCCTATGTGGTTAAATATTTCGAGGATTTCTATGGATTTTTGGACAAAAAAAACCCTTTGTTCCATGGGAAATTAGCTTGGTAAGTCTATTTTGGTGGATGATGGATTTTCTAATGAGGGTTTGTGATCTGTAGCCATGATTTTGGTTGAACTAGATTATAGTCACGGATTGTATGAATCCATAGAATGAATTAAGGGGTCTCAAAGATACACACAAGTTTTGGACTTAATATCCCTTTTATGTGTTTTTGGTGTCATGTGTATGGGCATATTGTGAAGTATTGCAATCAATTGTTTTCAAAGAGGATTTGGTGGAAAAAATGTGAGTATAGGGGGTTGGAAGTGGAGGATAAGGTAGACAAGAAATAATATTTCTTACAGACTCGGGATATGGGCTCTTTTGTAGTAGATGAAGATAATGATAAGACTGTAGAGAATGAAAATGGGTGTGGAGATGATGCTAGTTCTAAAGGTGATGTATCCATTCTTGTTGTAGTTGGAAAATATTTAGTTAGGAGAAAAGATGGGTGATAAATTGAATTCCAATTTTAAGAAGGTTTCCTCCTTCACTGATGTTGATCACAATGACATCAAGTGCATTAGAGTTGATATTTTAGGTGTTTTTGGTAAGTCAATGGTTTCAAATTTGTTTTCTTTTTCAAACGATATTTTAGTGGGGGCTATGGAGGAATGCTATTACTATTCCCTCTAGGGAGGTTAAGATACCCAGAGTAGACCCCTCAAGACCACAAAAGCCTTTCTCATTGCAAATTCTATGGGCGCTCTCTCGATTTTTCTCAAAGGTACTCCTATTATAGAGTGTAAGTTGTATGTTGGTTTTGATGGATATGTTGGTTAATCTATCTCATTAACTATATCTAGAGGGGTTAATCATTATCTATGATTCCCAAAAAGAGGATTCAATGAAGGCTCTAGAGCCATTAGGAAGGCTACAGTTGGACTCTTCTGTTGAGGGTGGAAACCTTTTTGTGGGCCATTCATCTTCCATTAAGAGGGCCCAAGAACAAGCGATGAAGGAAATAAATCAAGGTAAGCAGAGGCTTATCATAAGGGTCCTTAGAGTGGGATTCACCCCATTAATTAATTCTTCATGAATATTTTCTCTATGAATGTATGTGGTTTGGGAGAATAGGTCAAGCAATTTTCCCTTGGATGTTTAATTGAACATGATCATCCATCATTTGTTTTTCTACAAGAGACTATGACTAGTGGTAGTTATGTGATATTAGAACTTAAGAAGTTGATGAAGGGGTGTAACTTTATTAGTCTTGATTCAATGGGTTTATTGAGGGTTATAGTTATGGATTGGAATTTTGATGTGGTTCTGATTAATACTTTTTCAATTTATGTAGGTCTATGTATTGAATTTACTTGCAAAGAATCGAGTTTTACTATTTCAGTTCTCAATGTTTATGGCCCTTATGAGGGGTGGGTCCATTTATAGGATTGGATCTCTTCCAACAATTTTCTAATGGTAAAAAATTTAATAATAGGAGGTGATATGAATCTTACAGTATCCAGTAGGGAGGTTTGGAGTGACACAACCAATATTGATATGCTAGCAAAATATTCACACATTATTTGAAACAGTTGGGTAGGTTGACATTGAGCCTCTTAAGGGTAGCTCTACTTGGTCTAGTAACATAAGTGGCAGTAGTGATGTGGCAAATCATTTGGATCGTTTCCTTGTATATGACTCTCTTATTCAAAATTTGAACATTTTTCAATCCTATGTACGAAGTATATGATTTTCAAACCATTTTTCAATTTATTTAGAATTTGGTTTTTGTGATTCAAAACCATGAGCACCTTGTAAGTATAATCCCAGTTGGTTAGTCAATGAGGAATTTCAAGATCTTTTTAAGGATAATTGGTGTAATTATTATCCTGATCTTGAAATTTTGGCATGTGATGAGTTTCCATTTTCTCTAAAGAAAGTCAAATTGAAAGTGGTTGTTTCGGCACAGGAAAGATTAAAGAATAAAGACTTAAAATTGATAGAGTTGGAATAGTCTTTGGAATGGTTATATTTGGTCAATGGTGAATGGGTAGTCAATTAGGAGACACTTATGAAAATGAATAGTCGTGAATATGAAAGGTTCAAATTATTGCTTGATTAGGATAAGGATTGGTGCTTTAAGAGTTGAGATACATGGCTTGCAGTAGGTGACTGGAACACTATTGTTTTCTAGAATTATGCAAACCTTGGAAAGAGTTTTAATACAATTTGGAAGATGGTTGGTAATCTATGGTGAGGGGATTCATGGATTTAGAAAAAATAGGTACCAAACACTCTAAAGGCGTATATGAGGATCTGACTACCACTATCCTAGATGAGATTATGAAGGTGTTGTCTTTCTTCCTAGATTGATAAATAATGAAGATAATGAACGGATCTCTATGACAATCCTAATGGAAGAGGTGGTTACTTTGTTAAATTCTTTCAAAAAAATACAAGAGTATGGACCTTGATGGGTGTATAGTGGATTTCTTCCTTCATTTTATTGATCTGGAAGGGATGATTTGCTTAGGGTGGTTGAGGAGATTCAACAAACTAGAAAGGTCTTGGTGAATATTAACACCACCTTCATTTACCTCATTCATACAAAGGATAATCCTGGGTCATTTAAGGGTTTTCATCCTATTTCATTATGTAATTGTTTGTATAAAATTGTCTCAAAGGTGATGGTGAGTAGAGTGAATCCTTTACTCTTTATTGGTATCTTGGAAGAACAATTTGGGTTTCTTGCAAACCATCAAATTCATGAAGCCATTGGGTGTTCCTAGGAAGGTATTCACTCTATCAACTTGACATCTGACCTAGTTGTTGTTGTCAAACTCAACCTTTCTAAATCCCATGGTAGATTATCATGGCTCTATCTCAAGTTATGTCTACTCCAAATTGGTTTCTCTCTTAATGTGGTTAAGTGGATTATCGCTTGTGTTACTTCAATATCTTTTGTAGTGCTTATTAATGGGGTGGATTTTTCTTTTATTAGGCCATTGAGAGAGCTAAGGCAAGGTTGTCTTCTTTTTCCATATGTGTTTCTCTTGGTGGAAAAAAGGTTTAGTGGAGATTTGAAGGATGCCCATAGGAGAGGTGTGGTAAAGGGTATTATATAGGGGATTAAGATAAGTTAAACCACTTGTTGTTTGTCAACGATGTTTTTCTATTATGATTTGGTTCAAATAATGAGTTAAATGATTTTCGAAGATACTTGAACTTTATTCTAAGGTGACAGGGATGATGTATAATGTGACTAAGCCAACATTTTATCCTTATAATGTGGAGGAAGATTTGATGTTTGGCATTGAGATGTTTATGCCTTTTCATGTTTAGGACTTCAATGTTGGATTTAAATACTTAGGCTATTATCTAAAACCCATCTCTTATCTAAAACATGACTAGCTTTGGATAATTGGAAAGGTGGATAAATGGATCATGTATTGGTGCAACAAATGGATTTCTTGGGGTGGTCATTTGGTGATAAATAAGCAAGTGATTGAAACCATTCTAGTCTTCTTGCACATTTTGACTCACATCCCTAAAGGAAATTTGGAGAATATTCACAAATTCTATTTCAATTTTCTATAGTAGGGACATACTAAGTATAAGGGATTCCACTAGGTTGGAAACAGAAAGAGAAGACAAAAATCCTTGTGGAATATTATCTCTAAATAGAGTTTTCAGAGGAAATTGTTGATTCATAAGCATATTGCACTCGGTTTTTGGATGCACTATTGGAATCGATTTAATATTGAGAGGGGGGGTCAATCAGTATTATCGTGGCTAATAGCAGTTTTTACCTTCTTTAACATATTATTCGTCACTTAACTTTAATCTTTAGTTATGAATCCAATAAATAAATCATTCATCCATACATGCACTAAGACAAAGAACACGTAACACACAAGATTTTAACGTGTAGACCCAAACTAGAGAAAACCATGGAAGGCTTCATTTATAGTGGAAAAATAATACATTGAAGGAAGCACCAAATTCCTATGTTTACCAGCACCAACTGGAAGGAGGCACCAACCCCTTAGTTTTACAAGCATTGACTTGAAGGAAGCATTAACTCCCTATGTTTCTCTAGGACCAACTAGAAGGAGGATACAACCCCTTGTCTAATTGCCCCATCCTTCCACCCATATATCCATGTATGTTTCTAACTTTCCAAACTTCAACTAGCGCACACTTCTGATCTGTTGATATTAATTTTGTTGTACACCACCTTCATATGAAGACGATTCACTGACACTGTGCTGCATACATCACTTGAATTCTCATTCCTCTCAGTTCAACACTTCTATTGATGACTTACTTCATATACTTTGTGCTCATTGATTCTGTAGTTTGCGATACTGATTGTTCTTCATTATGCTACCACGCGACTGCACTGACCAACTTATATTTTGCCTTCAATTGACAATTTGTTTTTCTGAAATAATGCACCAATAATAGATGGAACTGCACACTTTCTGATGTGCACATTATGTTTAAGTGCCATGGTATTTTAGATAATCTACAACGTCCTATGCATCAAATGATTCTTCCTTTCGATTTAATGCACTTATCTGAAATAATCCTTATCATGATGTTATTGTTGGATCCTACTATTGCTTTGCCATTGCGCATCAGATGGACTACTCAACTTCATACACTTCATTTTAGTCTTCGTGCATCAGCTAGACATCCGTGCATCGCTTGATATGATTTGGTTTTGTCTCTGCACTTTTGTATTACTTACAACATCTGTGAGTATTTGCGTATTGTATGTGATACTCAATTGGTCTTCACACTGTTGCGCATACTTCAATATTTATGCCTTTCAGTACTTGCACAATCTTCACAAATATACAACATCATTATGTGCACCACTAGTTCTTCATTCTATTGTATGTGGATGCTCGGCTCCTCGCTAAATCATGTTGTTTTTTCCTCGAGCCCTTGATGCCCCGAATATAAATATGTAACTTCTACTTGAAGCCCTTATGGTCTTGCCATCAATCTTACTACAAATATCCAACTTGCATCTTAATTTATACATGTCCTACATGGATTGTATGTCCACAAGTCGGTTGTGGCATCCCTTCATCTATATTTCACAGATTCCGCATTTGCCACATGTCATATTCTACACTATTGATGTGTCATTTGTTGTGTGTCTTGCGCCTTCATGGTCCACAACTTAGTGAGAATCACGTGGGAATTTACACCTTGGTGGTGTACCCTTGCCCTCTTGATGTACCATTGCTTTGAGGTATGTGTGCATCCTTGCTCTTCAATTTGATTATTCTACGAATCTTGCTATACCATCCCTTGTGGGTAGTGTGCCCTTGATGCATTGATGCTTTGTGGAATTTGTGCATACTTCAACTTCTACTTGTTGGGACTTTGACCCTTTCCATTTCATTACTTGTGGGATGTGTGCACCTATTGTACCATCGATTGTGGAATTTTCTCATAGACTTACTTTAACTACTATACTCTTCTAGGAACTTGTGTGCTCTTTACTAAACTAAAAGCATATTTAGATTGGCTTAGACTTGCGCACTTTCAGGACTATCCGACCATAATCTCTTTCTTACTGCTTGTGCACTCCTAATCTTTGACCTATCAATGCTTGCACATTCTAGAGTCTTATTTCAACATGCATGCACACTTGTACCATTTGCTTAACTCCTTGGTTGCTTGTGCACCTGCACCATTGTCCAACCAACTCTTTGAATTCTACCTTGAGAGAGTGTGCCTTGGTGGACTTGATTTCTACGCAGGTACCACATGCAGTAAGATACATTACTCGATATACCTTCCTTATGTACTTCTTCAAACTCATCATACATGATGTATCCTTGGACACACATATTTAGACTCGAAGCAACATATATACTTTTTTCAGATTGGAATACATATCTCTGACCTTCACCATATTGTGTAGATACTTCTTCAATGTGGCTTCCATATACTTCTTCAAACTACTGTAGGAATGTTGTATCCACTTTGACATTAGTTGACATCAATGACTCCAACAAAATCAGTTGACATCCTCTTTGACATTAGTTGACATCAATGACAACCAAAGTTCAACAATACCCCCATTTGGCATTGATTTCAACACCTTATGAAGTTGTGTATGATCTTCTTTGAAATGTATGCTTCATCTATACCTTGTCGTAGTGCTCCCCCTGATTTCTTTGGTATGTTGTTCTCTCTGCTGTCAATTCTTTTGCTACGTCTGTGCAGACTATGCTGATTTTTGTTACTTAAGCTCAGACCATATGTGCAACTGTCTTCATGCCATTTCTTCAAGTGATCTACTTCATATTCTTTCATGTCTGCTACAACTTCATGCTATGTCTTCAATGATGTCAGCTTCATGCATCTCTGCTTTACGTCAAATAGCTTCATGAATTCCCTCCTCTTTAACATCAATGGAAAAGAGGTGCCATTACTTGCACAATCTATACTCACTTATTTTTTTTGCACTGGCATCATCCTCAACTGTTTTTTAGGGGTGACTCCCCTTGTCTTCGTTCTTCATTTCCTTTCTATAGTTCTGCTTCCTGTGTTTCTGTATGAACAGTAGATTTAATCTTCTGCAGATTTGTTTTTATAACTGCAACTTTTTCTCTTAGTTCTTCTTCTTTTCCCAGAATAGTTATTTCCACCTTTTCATTAGAAACCGATTTCAAAGTTTCTAAGCAATCATCAATTGCTTCTTTAATTTCATTTTGCAGCAGGGGACAACATTCTGTAATACTGAAATATTCTTCTTGTAGAGGTTCAATCCTTTCAATAACCTTTCATTGTTCTTCGTGTATCTTGTTTACTTCTTGATAGTCTCCCATTTTGCTTGTCATATCAACTATTGAAAGACTAGTCAGTCTGTCACAGGTCTTTTGTTCTAAGTCTTGTGCAGTTTTAAGCCTCTTATTTACTTCTTTCAACTTCTCATCCTCAACTAGGTTTGTCCATAATTGAACACTTTCTTCATGTAGTTCTACACATCTTAATTCCAAATTTTTAAGACTTTCAATTGTCGTATTTATCTTTTCATGTTCTATCTTGACTTTTGGAGGAATTTCTGGTGCTTGTATTCCAACTTTGGTCTGTTGTTTTTGAATGACTTCTCCTATTATCGTCATATTTATTTCTAAGGAGATGTCTTCATTTTTATGATCTTCTGGAAGTGTGTTGTATACTTCCTCTAATTCTTTTTGCAGACTGCAGGCATGTTGTTGTGCTTTCTCCATTCTGCATTTTATTGAGTTTCCTTTTGTAACTACTTCCTCTGCTTCCTTCTCTAACTATACTATTTTTTGTGTGGTTATCCCTTTTTCAGTATTTAGCTGTGAACATTCTTCTCATAGGGAATTCTTCTACTTTTGGCTTAAATCCAATTTAGTCGTGACTACTTCATGTCTCCCTTTTATTTCTTGTGCAACAGATGTGTGTAATGTATATAATTCATGTGATGTTAAATGTGATAAATATAATTCCACATAACTTACCTCATTCTGCATCTCTTGAGTAGGAAATAATATGGCCGCAAATGATATCTTCAATTTTTTATGCAACTCTATCTGTTTGGCAGAATGAGATGGAAAACTGTTTTGATTTCCCTCACCAATCTTTTGTTCTCCCCATCTTGTCTTCATCAGTTGATTTAATACTCCATATTGATCATTGATTTTCGTCAAGATTTCTCTTTGTGGTAAAACGAGATTTTCAATCTCACATTTAGTAATTATGTTCTTGATTGTCTCTTCAAAATCATTCCTAACTTATGTTCCTATTTTCTCAAGGTCACCTGTTGTCAGTAGTTGAGATGATCCAGGTTCAGATGTATTTACTTTCTTTTTTGAAGAACCTTCACCTTGCATTATTTAGTTTCTCTTATGGGCTTGCACAGACTGCTGCATGGGCTTGGGACACATTCCTAAGTTATTAATATCTTCTGCTGCTGGTGTTGACTATTTCTACTACTCTAATTCTTCTTCTTCAGTTAATGGAATCCTCCATTCTGTGCTCTAGTCTTGAATAATTTTTGCAACATCTTCTTCAAATCAAACAAACTTAGTAGGAAACCATTGTTTGCTAGGGACCCTTTTTTCTTGTATGAAGGTGTGATGTATTCCAATCTTGAAGTGCATGTTTCCCTTTTATTTTTCAATAACATGAGGAGATATGTGTGGAGAATGTTTCAAAATAAATATGATTTCATCACAATATTAGAAGAAATTGATATTTTTGTCCACCTGCCCGTCATGGATGTCAGAGACCCACATATTTGTGTATCTTGTAGCTTGAAAGGGTCTTCTACTTTTGTCAAATAACTGACTTCCCTTGGGATCCTTCCAACCAGTGAGTGCTACACAAATTAATATCCAAGTATAGCGAAAGGGGTTACCTTTTTCTTGTGCTTCCAAACAGTCCTCGAGAAACTCAAATTCAGCACGAACTCTAACCAATTCATATGGATTCCCTCAACACATTTTTCTGCCACTATAATGATTGCTGCTGAGACCTGATCCTAGTGGATCTTTTGAAATAACGTGCATGCCAGTAACTGGGAAGTGAATATTACTACATCATCCTTTCTTTGTGCGACTGAGAATCCTCTACTTGCTTGTTGGGTGCCGTATTTTTCATCCATCTTCCTTCCCAGAGCCTTTTCTTGACTTCTTTTCATCAGAAGACTTATATCCTCCTTGGATGAGGGCAGCCCAGTGATCTCTTCTATAATCTTGGCATTGATAGGAATAGGTTTCTCTAGCCACATTTATCCCTATTTTTGACAGTTCACATGCCCATTCTTTGAGCACCATAATAGTTGGTATTTTGGGGTCTGAGATTTCCTTCTTATCCATATACTTATCCATAGCTAACCCAAAGAAATTTTCTTCATCGGTCACATCATAATCTACAAATGTGAACTTATGTAGTAGGCCATGTAGGTTTCCTTCAATAAAAACACCTTCAGATCTCTTTCGATCCTATAACTATGTTTCTTCTACTTTCAGCAGAGTCACATGCATAGCATCAGGTTTCTGAGCCAAAATGTAATCACGTTCAAGCTTTTCAGTCTTCACAGAGTCTTCATGTTTCTTCACAAATGGGTTCTAAGATCTGCATTATCTTCTGGGTGCCATGATATTCAATTGTTGCTTCCTTAAACAAGGTTAATTCAATAATTCTTGTTCTTAATAGACGTGATAGTTCAGACTAAGCATTCTCTTGATTTATAGAGACCCTCATTAAATATTTCCACTTTTTGCAGATATGTCAGAATTTGGTCCATTTTAGAATTCTGAAGGTCCAAATACACATAACCACTTCTCATCATCAATGTTCTTGTCATTTGAATATTTATTTATGTTAATGCCACTGATCCACTAACTAATTAATGCTTCACCCATTGTTGCAGTTAATGGTGTCGCACGTATAATTTACTGTGACAAGTCCGATTGACAGTGAGTCAGTTTTGCACTGGAGTGGAGATAGTTTGGTCTCCCAAGTCCCTCATCATTTCATTCTGAAATCAGTTTGGTTTAGAATCATTGTTTGCATTTTTCTTCCTCCAAACCATCTTGCAAGAATGATCTTTTCTTTGGTTTTCAGAGGTACTGTATCTACTATCTGATTGGAAATCCTTGTTAGCTTTCTTTATCTAGTGTTTCACAATCTTTATTTACTTTCCACAGCCCTTATCCTTGTGAACAATTCTTTTGCATTTGTAACAGGCAACATTGTTGCAGTATTTCCCAATATGTCTGGTCATAATGCATTTCCAACATTGAACTGATTCGTGCATGTTTGTCTTTTTTATTTGCACAACCTCCTCAACACCATTTTTTCAATCATCCTCAAAACCTATACTACTTTTATCATAAGGACATATTTGCTTGATGAGAATCTCATGCAGTACCTCTATGCTTGTAGAAAAAAAATTGTCACCAAAACTGGATCTTGCATTCTTTTCATTTCTTCTTCTTTTTCCTACAATTTAATTCGCTGCTTGTTAAGAATTTTTTCATACTCTAAACTCTTTTCTTTGAGAGAAATCACCTCTAGTTGAATTTCTTGAAAATGATCATGAATATCACATTGTCTCTGTAGATGATCTTTAAATTACAGGACTTCCTTGGTCTTTCCTTCCTTTCCTTCGGCGACATTTCCCAACTTATCCTTTAGAAGAGTAATCTCATTTTCAAGTCTCTGATTTTCTGTAGTTGACCTCTTCAGTTTGATCTCCAAGACATTAGTCTTCAATATTCCAGATTGACAGGTCTCATTTGTCTCTTGTAACTGATTGGTAAGAGCTACTGCTAATTCCTTAGATTTTTCTTTTTTCTTCTTCAGGATGTTTAAAGTCTTGGTCGCTATCTTTTTTACTTCTTCTATCATATTTCTCTATGCATGAATGAGTTTCGTGCTTTCGCGATGGAGATCTTGTCCAAACACACATCCTCCTATAACCATGGTGCTTCACTTAGAGAATATCCATTTCCCATAATTGTGCATGGATCTATCTTCCAGAGGTTAATTTGTTACTGAAGAAACCCGCTTTGATACCAATTGTTGGAATCAATGTAATACTGAGAGGGGGGTTGAATCAGTATTAGCACAGTTAACAATAGTTTTTACCTTCTTTAATAGATTAGCCTTCACTTAAATTTAATCTTTAGTTATGCATCCAATAAATAAATCATTCATCCATACATGCACCAAGACAAAGAACACATAACACACAAGATTTTAACGTGGAGACCCGAATGGGAGAAAACCACATAATGCTTCTTTTATAGTGGAAAAATAATACATTCAAGGAAGCACTAACTTCCTTTGTTTACCAGCACCAAGTGGAAGGAGGCACCAACCCCCTAGTTTTACAGGAACTGACCTGAAGGAAGCACCAACTCCCTGTGTGTCTCTAGCACCAACTGGAAGGAGGATACAACCCTCTGTCTCCTTACCCCTTCCTACCACCCAGATATCCAAATATGTTTCTGACTTTCCGAACTTCAACTCGCACACACTTCTGATCTGCTGATATTAATTTTGTTGTGTGCCACCTTTGTATGCAGACGATTCACTATCACTATGCTGCATACATCACTTGACTTCTCATTCCTCTCAGTTCAACACCTATGCTGATGACTTACTTCGTATACTATGTGCTCGCTGATTCTGTAGTATGGGATACTGATCATTCGTTGTCTTGCTACTACATGAATACACTGACCAACTAATGGTGTGCTTTCAATTGAAAATTTGTTGTTCTGAAATAATGCACCAGTAACAGGTGGAAATTGCGCACTTTCTGATGTGTTCATTCTGCTTAAGTGCCACAGTCTTTTAGATAATATGCAAGGTCCTGTGCATCAAAGGATTCATTTTTTTGGTTTAAGGCACTTGTCTCAGATCATCCTCATCATGATGCACTTGCTGGATCTTGTTCCTCCTCTGTCATTGCGCATCAGATAGAATAAAATTCACACACTTCATTTAGTCTTCGTGCATCAGCTAGACATCTGTGCATCATTGGATATACTTCAGTTCTATCTATGTGATTATGTCTTACTTACAACATCTGTGACTATTTGTGTGATGCCTGTGATATTCAATTGGTCTTCACATAGTTGCGCATACTTCAGTATTTAAGCCTTTCAGTACTTGTACAATCATCACATATCTACGACATCATTTTGCGCACCATTAGTTCTTCATTCTATTGTATGTGCATGCTCGGCTCCTCACTAAATCATGTTGTTCTATTCTCAAGCCCTTGATGCTCCAAATATAAACCTGTAACTTCTACTTGAAGGCCTTATGATCTCGCCATCAAGCTTACTACAAATCTCCAACTTGCATCTCTATTTATACATGTCCTGCACGGATTGTATGTCCACAAGTTGGTTGTGGTATCCCTTCATATATATTTGATGTGTGGTATCCCTTCATATATATTTGATGGATTGTGCATTTTCCACATGTCATGTTCTGTGCTATTGATGTGTCATCTATTGTGTTTCTTATGCCTTCATGGTCCACAACTAATTAGTGGGAATTTACACCTAGGTTGTGTACCCTTGCGCTCTTGATGTACCATTGTTTTGAGGTATGTGCGCATCCTTGCTCTTCAATTTGATGTGCCCATGACTCTTGTTGTACCATCCCTTGATGTGCATTGATGCTTTATGGAATCTATACATACTTCAACTTCTAATTGGTGGGACTTTGACCCTTGCTGCTTCATCACTTGTGGGACTTGTGCACCTATTGTACCATCGGATGTGGAATTTTCTCATAGACTTACTTTAACTGTTGTACTCTTCTAGGAACTTGTGCACACTTTACTAAATTGAAAGCATATGCATATTGTCTTAGACTTGCATGCTTTTAGGAATGTCCGACCATAAGCTCTTTCTTACTGCTTGCGCACTCTCGATCTTTTACCAAGCAATGCTTGTGCATTCTACAGTCTTCTTTTAACATGCTTGCACACTTGTACCATTTTCTTAACTCCTTGGTTGCTTGTGCACATGTACCACTGTCCAACCAACTCTTTGATTGCTACCTTGAAGGAGTATGACTTGGTGGACTTGATTTCTGCGCAGGTACCACATGCACTAGGATACATTACTTGGCATACCTTCCTTATGTACTTCTTCAAACTCATCATACACGATGTATCCTTGGACACACATCTTCAGACTGGATGCAACATATATACTTTTTCAGACTAGCATCCATATCTGTCACCTTCACCATATTGCGTAGATACTAATTTAAAGTGGCTTTCATATACTTCTTCAAACTACTATAGGAATTTTGTATCCACTTTGACATCGGTTGACATCAATGACTCAAACTGAATCAGTTTACATCCTCTTTGACATTAGTTGACATCAATGACAACCAAAGTTCAACATGGACTAGATTCAGATGAAACGAAAAGTATAGTAATTGTTTTGAATCAATGGAAGGAGATGACATTGGGCCTTCCTAGTGATTAGCTCTCATTTTGTATGGGAAACAGGTAACGATACACAAATTTGCGTGGGTGCAGATGCTATTATGGGTTACGATGATAGGTTTTTTCTATCGTCAGGGCTTGCTCATCATCTTCAAGAAGTAGGGAAGGTTACTCAAACTACAGTCTCTGATTCTGCCTTCAATTCACTCTAGGTGCAAGGTTGGTTTAAGTGTAGAGGATCTTGGTATTACTAGAGGTTGGGTAGGAAAATTTTTAAGGATCGATAATTTTTTTAAAGTGTAGAAACCTTAGTGAATCTTACTAATTCGGAAATTTCCAACCATAAAATATTGGGTGATATTTTTCTATAAAGATTCAAAATTCTAAGGGCTTTGTAAAGTTTCTAGACAATTTTGGCGATTTTTAGAGTAATTCTTTTTATCCCATGGAATTTGGGTGAATCAATTTGGAAAAAAAATGGAAATTGGCGAATCCTTTTTGGAAAAAAGGTTAAAATTAGCCCATGGGCTAAATTTCCCCCCTAAAATTTTCCATGGTTGGGTTGTTGAATGGGGATATTTGATAGCCTCTTTAAATCGAGCTCATATTTGACTATGGATTGTTGAGGATGAAATATTTGGGGGAGGAATGTGACTGGTGGTTCTAATTCTGCAAAGTTGGGTTATGCGTCACTTTTTTATTAGGGCCAGTGGGTGGAATTTTGGTGGTGGGAAAGGCTCTTGAATGTTAGATAACCTCTAAAAGTAGTTTTATTTGTGTGGCTTTCTCTTAATCATATTATTGTGATGTGGGATCAGTTGTGTAGGAAAGCTAGGAAGGGTCCAGGGATTTGTCTATTATGCAGGGATAACAAAGAGAAAAATCAACATTTATTTTTGTCATGTTCTTAGTCTCGTCATGTTTAGAAGGAAATTGAAGGTGACCAGGGTCTATCGAAACTTTGGGAGAAATATTCCATTGAGGAATGCATTTCTATTTGGTTTGTAAATAAGGACTTAAAAGGTTTGAGGGTGCTTCCTTATTTGGTTTTGTGGGGATTATGGTTGCCTCAAACTCTATTGTTTTTTACGGCAAATTTGTGCCCATTTTTAAAACTATAGATCTATGTCTCGACACATTACCTCATTATATGCAGGAGATTAAACAAAATCCACAAAGATCAATTGGTGATCTTTGTTTTGATAAATCGAGGCCATGGATTTTCTTCCATGGTGTGACTCAAAACTCAATTAGGGATTGTGGTATAGTCCTTCATGTTTTAGAATTCAAGTACTTCCTTGTAAGCACAAACATTGGTTGTGGATCTAATAATTATAGTGATTTTTATGGCTATGTTCTTGTGGATGAGATTATCTAATCGGCCAGGGTGCAATTCTTTGAGAATTCATGTGTTTGGGGATTCTAGTATGGTTATAAATGTGCTAAATGGTGAAGCTCAAGTTCATAACATTAATTTGAGGCCATTGGTTGAGCAAACCATAGAAATATCCAAAATATCCAAGTCATTTGCTCAAATTGTATTTCGACACATATGCAAAGAGCATAATCTATATGATGATAAACTTACCAAGGAAGATCTTCTTCTTTCTGAAAATCAAATTTTGGTAAAGGACTTTAAAGCATATCGAGAAATGAGTTGATCTCAGTTTTGAATCTAAAGATTTTTAAGAGTATGCTATATGTATTAAGGTATAAATTGCAGTTGAACTACTAAGTTTTTCTATTTTGCATGAAGGTTTTTGTAGTTTTGTTTTGGAGAATGTGTGTAGAAGTGGAGTTCTAATGTTTGATCAAGTGGTTAAAAGATTCATCCAATGGAACCATTTTTTATCATGCAAAAGCACATGAAGATTATATTTATTTTCTATTTGAATATAAATAATGAAAAAAATTCTTATTCTAAAATTATAAAATAGTTAGTGTAACTTTACACATTAAAAAAAAGTTATTTACCATTCTCTAATGTGAACTCAAACAATAACATATATTCATTTTGTTTTATCATAATTATTTTAAGACAGACTGATCATTCTTCACTCAACTAATCCCTTTAATTTTTGTTTTCCCTCGAGTAAAAAGGGGATTATTATATTATTGCATCAACGAAAAAATGATTGATAGAGCATCGCAAAGTCTTAATTATAAGCTCTAGGACATATAAATCTTAATTATAAGTAGATTCTCTCATATTGTAACACATAGTACTAGATTACTTATCTTGAGTTGATAGGCAACACGTAATGCCTAATTGATGACATAGTACTAGACTACATAAATTCATTTTTTAATTTGCAGAAATGCAAGTCATATGATGACTGTATGAATTGAGCATAAATAATAATTATTATTAGGTTATAGTGCCATTCATAATGATGAATGTGTAAAGATGTTCAACGTTATGTAGCTAACTAAAACATTGGTTACATAATGTCATATTATCTTTTCTTATGTTTTAAGGCTCATGATTCCGAAGATCTTTAAGTATATTTTAAGGCTCATGATTCCGAAGAGTAATTAAAAGCAACTAATCATTGTTTTCCAATCATTTAGGATACGCAGCGGTTCAACATTTTTATGTTAATCACTTAGGGAATATTATATTTTTAAGCACGAGTAGATTTGAATATGTTTCAGAATAGTGAAGCATCATGAGCAATACATTGTGTATGTATGATGTTATAAAGATATAAAAAATATTTATCTATAATTTTAATGATATGACTATAGAGTTATCTTAATTTCGAATTTAATAAATATTGCAAGGATTAAAAGAAAAGATGTAACATTGATTTATTTTATTATATATTTTTATGATGTTGAACCCAAGGATAAATAATTTATGGTAATATAAATATATAAGAATAAAAGTTTGATTATTGTAAAAATTAGTATTTATGTTTATATAATAATGAGTGTAAATATGTATCGTTTTTTATTTTTATTTTTATATAGGATTTTTTATATGTAAATCTCATATCTCTCTTATATATATGGAGTTATATATTTCTAATAAAAATGGCTTATATATATATATATGTGTGTGTAAAAGAATGGCTATATATTTATAATAAAAATAGCTAGTATGTGTATTGCTATATAAAAAGTTGCGACCAAATTATTTAATGAAGAGATACAAAATGTTTGTATGGATGTGAAAAATAAATAAATAAATCTAGTTTTGTCAAAATAAGATTTACGGAATTGAAAATATATTTATTATCTGTTTGATTTCTATAACAATGACAACTATAAAGTCTTATAAATTGACCACATAAAAATATGTACTTACAATGCATAAAAACCTTGTCAGTCTTATAAATTGACCACACAAAAATATGTCTTTACGATGCATAAAAACCTTGTCTAATTAGATGAATTCATGCCCATTGTGGGATTCCTTCATGTCTTGTTCATTAGTTTCCTCTAGTCCAAGTGTTGGTTGCGTTGCAATCAACTTTGGGTACTCCAATAGCCTATTGTACTATAAACTCTTCTATCAAGTCATCATTTCATTAGCCTATTGAATCAAAAGGTCGAGCTACCAAGGATCGGGAACTACGTGCAAATCTCAAAATAATGTTGTAATCTAAGTCACATGGTTCGAGTTTGTGTTCGAATCTGAAGACTTTAAATTTCAACAAAAATAAGGGATAAAATTCGACATTAAATTTGAATAACTATAAATTTTAGAAATTAAAAAAATATTTCATTATATATATAAATATTAAATATAATAATAATATATTAAGTTATTTAAGTATTATATAATTTATTTTCATTTATATAAATAAGTGAATATAATGGTTAATATTAAGAATATGTGGTTTATTTTAGAAGGTCAAAGTTTCAAATTTAAAAATGCAGCATGTATATTTTAATTTCATTCTTAATAAATTAAAAAAATATGATTATTTTCAATAAAATTCATTACATGTTGTCTGTTGTTCGCCATTCAACCCCCTTGACCAATTGGTGGCCCTTCTAGAAAAATCAATCTAGTCATTGACTTGGCACACAATCCATAACAACTCACGAAATTTCAAAGGCAATAGCAGGCTCACATTGCAAAAAAAACACTAAGAAAATCCCATGGAAATTAGGGTAGGTTTACCCGCATGAAAATCGAAATTTTTTCCTGAACAAATTCAACTTGCTACAAAAATCGGTGATTTTTTTGTTTTTGGAGAAAAATCATTAAATCCGATGTCTTAGGTTGTAATGCATGTTTAAGATTGAGGGCAATTTCTTCATCCTCTAGTTCTATAATTAAAACTTCAATTTTAGTTTTTCATTCTACCCACCTATGCCCCAAATGTACTCCAATGCTTTGATTTAGATGATAAATTATATCATTAAGGGCATCCATTTGTTTGGAAAGAGATCTCGGAACTTTATGAAGGTCCAAAATATCACAATGAGTGCACTTTCCTGGATGACTATTTTCATTCATGGCCTCACTACCTTAATAAATTCCAAATATGGTAGTGGGGCCAACCCAATAAACAAGGTAACATCCCAATTCACATCCAAAATCCAAATGAGAACAAGCCAACATACCATGCAACAACCCAAATGAAGGATGAACCTAGTGGGTAGTGGCACAGTTCAATTCACAGCCTAAATTAACACATGGCCAAACCAATATGCAATGCTACAACTCAAACCCAAACAATAGGTTAATCTCAATGAGGGTGAATTCACAACCCAAATTCAAATGGAACCATCCTAGTATACCATGCAACAAGTCAAAACTAACAAATGGGTGAAACTGACTAGTAATGCCACCAACAAATTTGTAGCCTCGACAAGATGAGCCCAAAATACAATTATTTGACAAACCAACCCTACTATTAGCAAATTCATATCCCATAATCAAACAAGACCAATGCAACAAATAATGCACCGACCCAAAGCCAAACATTGGGTCAACCCAACTAGAATTGCAACAAAATCCAACCATGTTGCTAACCTGAAAACTAAATATCCAACATGTGCTATAATTTCCCATCTTGTTGAACTTAAAATCCCACCATGACATAGTATATTGAGGTGCATGAAAAGTATGGGAATAGGTTAACAAATAAAGGCTTGAACCTCCTCAATCCACTCCATTTTCCATTTGTTCTTGTGCAGTCTTGAGTCTTGAGTATGTGACTCATGGAATTGGAAAAATAGTGGGGCCATCCCATTTTTTGACAAAGCACCAATGTCTTATTGAGCCACTTTCTTAGCCATGAAATTTGTGTGAGTGTTACAAGTTCCAAGAATATGTAAAATGTCTATAGAGTGAAGTAGGAACAATCTCTATATTTCTATCAATATTTATTGAAAGAGGGGAATGATGTCCATGTTCTACCTTTCTCACTTGACCAATGGCATGTGACAAATCACCATGGATCATGATATTATTAATTTCTATGGTTTACAAAATAAGCATTGCTTGATAGGTAAATTTCATACGAGCTATAAAATTGATTTGTGCATGTCCGTGTAGACTCTCTCTCAGCTCTCTACATTCATGTATTTAGTCCCCAGAGGGGACTCAACCCTCCCTCCAAATCTTGATGTCGCTCCCTTCCCCACCCTTGTCTTAGCCATGGGAAAATCATTTGCCAAATCATGGATTTCTAGATTTGTCAAAAATCTTGATGAGATCCCCAATGCCCCTCTTCCAATCTTCTCCGCTTGACATATGGTGCTTTCTCTTTCTAAAAGAGGATTAACTAGAAAATCTATGAGAATTTAGCCTTCTCCTAGCTCGAAGACCACTTGGATCCAAAAAAACTTGCAATTCTCTTCCAAGGGAAGTTGTCTCATTTTCTCTGTTGAAGAGGGTTTTACACATTTTTATTTGAAGCAAAAGAGGATTGAGATCTTATTTTTCATAACGACCCTTACCTTTTTTGGTTCTAGATGAATGTACCTGAATAAATGAATGAATGTTTTTAATCTAGATCTCAATGTTTCTTTGGCATTTCTTGTTTGGGTTTGTCTCCCCCATTTGCATCTGCATTTTTGGGGCCAGGACTCATTAAAGAGCATTGAAAACTCTCACGAATATATTGACAAATAAAACCATCAGGACAATATATTTGCATGTGCCTAGATCTATGTGGAAGTTAATCTAGCAAAAGGTTTATCGAAATAGATTCTACTAACCCTAGACAATTGGAAGCATTTGCGAAATATTGACTATGAGCAACTCCGGCTTAAATACAAAACCTACCATGAGTATGGGCATTTTGCAAAAGACTACAAAAAACCTTTTGTTAGATCAATGGCATGTGGTTAGTAAAAAAATGAATTCAAATTAGTAGATCAACTCTATTTCACCCCCATTGATCCTTCCTCTTTGTCCCAACCCATCCAAGCTTTCGCCTTCCAACCTAGCCCCTCATTGACTATCCCCAAGATCTATTGTGCTTTCTCCCATTTGGATCTATCCTAATTCTATCCTAACCTTCCTCTACCAATCACTTTGAATATATGTTGTAACTAGATCATTTACCTTATGTGGAAATAGTTGCCAACCTTAATAAAATTTCATGCAGCTTCTTATCAGTATCATGACTAATTCTCCTCGAGTTATTCAAATTCATCTTAAGATATGGTTGCGCTTAAGAAAATGTAATATTACAATTTCGAAATTCAGCTACAATATGAGCGAGGAAGACTCTTATCTCAAACAACTATAGGTTTGGTGTGTGTATATCTCAAATCGGTATAGGAATCTTGGATTTTTAAATAGCTCTGGAATGAGATTACACTTCTCTCTTATTGTTAACATATTATTGAAGAGATGTTTTCTAACAATAGTCTATGGACTATGCTTCTTAATCATGTAGATAGGTTTATGTTTCTTAATTATATCAATGTGTAGAAATCTTGGTGAATCTCACTAATTCTTAAATTTACAACTATAAATTATTTGGCTATTTTTAAAAAAAATATTCAAATTTCCAAGGACTTTATGTAGTTTTTGAACAAGTTTGGTGATTTTTAGAGTAGAAACAAATTATACCATAAAATTTGGGCGAATCAAATTTTAAAAAAATGACATATTAGCGAATCTTTTTTGGAAAAAAATTCTAAGAGTAACCCATTGCTCTCCTAAAATTTTTGAAATACATAGACTCGTGTTTCTTAATTACTTCAATAAACTTTCTCTACTTTCCATTGTGTAGAATATTAAAATTATTTTATATGATGAAACTATTTTATATTATAACAATATTTTAAATATTATAACAAGACTAAAAGCTGCAATCCAGCTAATTCCCAGCCCCTGGTCAGGCATGAGAGGATAGCTTGCTCTATTTCTATATCGACGACATAACCGATAATGCTCCGATGGTTAATCTATAATGCTCTGATGCTTCAGATATTTGCAATGAGAACCGCAGGGAACACAGCCACAAACCCCACGCAGCGGCAACAAGTAATGCAGGTAGAATACGCGTTGGCTGGTAAAAGACAACCAACATGTAGTAATGAAACCTGCAGATGAATTTACCTTCAGGACACCAGCAGAGACCCGATGCGCACATGTACACACAACAGACATCCGCAGGGCATAAACACCTGTAGAACGCTTCATTATGCGAAGCTTCTTTTCTTCGATCATCGGAAACAGTCATGGCACTGTGATGATTAGCGGGCATGCATTACCAAAATATTACGGTGTTATGCCCTGCGGATGTCTGTTGACTTAAATTTTGAAGTAGTTCACTATATTCCAACATTAAATATCATCTAGTAAATTATCATAGATAAGATGGTTCATTGCAGCAGTCTAGATTGTCTATGATCTTTTTTAAATTTTCATTGTGTTGGGCATTTGAATACGACGTTTCGAGCAGAAACCCTGCTCATCGTCAAGGAAGCAAAAAACATCGCAAGAGATTTATGAAAAACACATAAGAAATTATGAAAAGATGCATCAGTGAAAAAATATTTATAATGTTTAGTGAAGAACACATTTTCTCACTAAACATTATAAATATCTTTTCACTAATCCATCTTTTCATAATTTCTTATGTGTTTCTTCATAAATCCCTTGTGTCGCTTTCTACTTTCTTGAAGATGAGCATGGTTTCTATTACATTGGATCCAAATTCCGAATGTAGTGAAAATCCAAAAAGGATCAATATGGACAAATTATCATAAAGTTTCCAATATGTATGAAACACTGCTTTCAAGTCACATGGGAGAATTTATGAATTCCATACCATTTAACTATAGCAATTTGCCAACAACATTCATGCAGTTTATGAATGGAATTCCTTCCTATTCATTAACAAACTTGTGAGCATGTTCTTGGACAATTTTGCTCCGAATAAAACCTAGAATGAACACAGGAGAACATAAATCAAATCCTATATACTTATATCTAGCACAAGGTTTGTGCCCGTCTAAGTAAGCATTCTTTCCCCATAAAGAAAGTTTGTTATTTATGACACATTTTTAGTGAATCTAGAATACCTGTGTATATACAAAATTGATACAATTAATTAATGTTTGGTCCATGCTAATAAATTTTATAAATATCCATGCAAATCCATGCTAGGATTTTCTTAGGTTGCATGAATCCTTAACTAGGTTACTTGTAGAAGTGATAAATTTGTTTTTAATTGCAAAAAAGAAAATAAACAACATTTGGAGAACTAAAGTGCAAGTTAAACTTAACATTTTTCATTAGCATTACTTTACCTGCACCAACCTTTTGAGATGGGAATAAACATTTCACTATTTGCAATAGAAGAAATAATAACTTAGTTTGGGGATTTTGTTTCTTAAGACTTTGAAACAATTATGCTACAAATATTACTCAATGTATAATTATGAATTCTACAACATTGTTTAAGCACTGTACAAATGAAGGAATTATATGTTAAGAAAGGAAATGATAATATACAAATTACACATTAGTTTAAATGGATGAAATAACTATAACATTTATATGATCAAATAAAACCATATACTAACAAGGTAACTAGGAATGGTATCATTGCTACCAATATTTGATTCATCTATACTTTGAGTTAGGTCGTTCTAGCTACGTGAGGGACTTTGAATGATCTAAGAAGAAATAATAAACATTAACCTACAAATACATTATCAAATATGCAAAAATATCTTTATAGAATTTATATTTTTTCATATTAAATAAGTGGACAATTATAATAAGAGTACAAATATATACACATAAAATAAACTTTACCACCTCATTTTATGTGAAAATATATGATATATGTCTTCAAATATGCAAGAATAAATTACATATCTACCAGTATTATTGTTATAAAATTTAATAATAATTGATGTTTATCTATTTAAAATGGACTAGTGCTTGAATCCTAAGAGTTATGGAGTTAGAAAAGAAGAAAATTGCATAAGTGGATGCTAAGTTAAATTGTACAACTCAAAAAATACTAGAACAAGTAAGCTATAAAATATAGTTAAGTTGATAATAATCACAAAAAAGTATATATATTAATAGTAAATTAATGTTTTTATTTAATATTTTCCTACATGTCTATATGTATGATTTTTTAAATTTGAAATAATCACTAAGAATATTCTACCTAGGTATAATATTTGAATCCTTAAAAATACTTTAGCCAAAACTAATTCATTTTTATAAACTAAAGTTATAGTTTCCATAAATACAAACTACATCCCAAAGAAATTAAAAAATATTAGATCCTACAAAATGACTCTACCTACATATAGAACCATGATACACTCAAAGCTTCCCCAGAAAAGAAACTTCCCCAGAAAAGAAACGTCCAATCTCTCACCAAGGATACACTCAATCACACTCTAACTAAACCTAATAATGAAAGAGTAAGAAAAAAAAGAAAAATACCAATTAACCTAAACTCCTAAACCTCTTCCTCTCTTATATAAAAGTATGATAGTTAATAATATATAGAATCAAACAATATCCTAAGGAATCATATAGTATAGAGAATCAAACAATAGTATAATAGTTAGTAATGCCGGTGAGGTGCATAATTCACAAATGTGCCCTTTTTCCAAGAATAAAACTCCATATCTTAGGGAATCACCATAGCATATATGATCTTCCTCTGGACCGTGTACTAGTCTTCTTAGGCAAAGAGATAAGGTGGGATCCAATGAATAAATCCCCTTAGACCAAAATTATCATGTGCATGGTCCAATCTCCAGCTCACTAACTTCAAATTGATGTGAACTCAATTTAACTAAATTGGATTGAAGAGAACATAAGATAAGGCAAGTGAATTGTGGTCCACCTGCACTTAATTGGCTCTAACTAAAACACGTCACCAAACCACTTCAAAATACCATCATTGGCATCAACACCCAATTCTTTTTTGAGAAAAAAAGTTTTGATGGCATAAAATGCAATGCTAAATGGGGGGTTTATGATTTGTCAACCCTAAATCAATTTTGTGTCGTATTTTTTTATGCATGTTTTATACGGCATCATATTACAAATGAAGAATATGACATAAAGTTTTTCTCTCGGTTGTGTTAGAAATGTATTGCATCGAATATTAATTAAAAAACACTTACATGTTCACCTTTGCATTGAGTTTGTGTCATATGTGTGTATGTCATGTGATATTAGCATTGTATCCCATTGATATGGGAATCAATATTTCATATGGGTATGTGAGTGGTATTAATGCATCATTCTCATTTTTTTTCTCATATTTGTGTGTTATTATCATTGTTTTACATGACTATTGCATTATGTTAGCATCATGTAGACATTGTTATTATTTATTTGTGCATCATAAATTAGCATTATATTACATCATTCATGCATTGTCTTAGTATTAGATATATATATATATATTTTTTTTTTTTTTTTACTGTATCAACATCGTTTTTCATTATAATAGATACATTTTTGCATCAAGTTAATATTAAAATTGTATTGTTTTAGTGTCAAAATTATGCTATTAATGATTTAATGATTTTATTAATTTTATTTTTTTATTATGTCTTTGACAGGGGATATATATGTATCGTCCAATCTCTATTATTTTGTGTCTAGAGATTATAAATAAGTTATAAATTTTTCTTCAGACTATAGTTTGAAATGCATTGTATTAAATCATTTTTTTAAATAGTAATTTTTTATTTTTTATTGGTTGCAGCAAGCTGATGCAGTCTTTGATTTTCCCTTCCCAGAGGCCGACCTGACATTGCTATGTTTTAATGTGTGGAGATACATCAATGTTTATTAACGCATGGCCCCAGGCTAGATGTGACACTACATTGGAGCAGTAGGAACGATGTCGATAAGCAATCTCCGATGAACTTTCTGATGTTGTAGCTGGCATGCAGTTTTCTCTGGAGTAGTTGTAGTGCAGTCGAGGGAACTAATGTGTTATCTAATGTATGCATGTCGTACAATTGTAGCATCAACCCTACAATTGTAGCATCAATAGTTTCATCAGTTTCAAATGGATTTCAACGAGTTTTTAAGAACCCATAATCTTACTTTTGTCTTAGCGATTCACTGCTTAAATACATTTTTCATTTGCACTTTGTTTATTAATCATGGGGGTTGACTATGTCACGGGCATTTGTTTGGCAGGTGGCCAGATTGTTTGGTCCTGCAATCTTCAAGGTTTTATTCCTAGGAACACAAAAAAAAACCATCCATAGAATTTTCCCAGGATGTATACGCTCACACACAACGACAACACATCCAAGATAACGTTGGTTATTTCTCAAACAATTAATAAAGATCAGGTCAATTTGTGTTCTATTTCACTAAATAATTTAAAATAGGACTTGTATGGCTCAAAAGTTTAAAGTCTGTGAATTCTATATATATGTGTACATTTGCATGGATATATATATGTGTACAGTTGCATGGATGGTACATTAGGTTAAAGAGAGATGAAGTGATTGCGCAGTGGAAGAAATACCAGGGTAAAATGTCTCTGCATGTTCACTGCCATATAAGAGGAGGTCATTGGCTTCTGGACGCCATTGTCGGGCTTAGATTTTACATCTTCCGTAAGGAACTACCGGTGGTATGCCTGTTATATTCGTTTTTGATCTGTATGGATTTTACAAGGGTTTGATTGTACTCTGTCGATTAGTTATAATAAATTGTTGTATTTTGTTGGGTCTAATGAACGAATTCATGAATTCACAGCTGCTAGAGGCGTTCAAGCTGTAAGCTCTCTTAACGAATATTGACAACTCTTCAACTAATTAAGGAAATAATTGATTTCTGGTTGAGAGCTCCGGGAATGGTCCATAACTCCCTCAACGGTTCTCTATCTTGATCTGTGGAACAATTGACACATAGCCAATAGAAGCTTGATGGAAGCTAGGCTATAAAGACTTCTGTTTGGTCCCCAAACTCGCTAACTCAATCTCCTTCAGTTTTTACACCATCAATCCAGAGTAAGTAGAGTTTGGAAGTGCCATACGGAATGCCAGAGTGTGAGCAGCATCAATGGCTGGAGGTATGATCCTGACAGCATACATTATTAATACTTTTCGATTCTTTAAAATTTTATTCCGCATGTAAAGAATCCTAATTTTTCTAACAGTTGGTATCAGAGCATAATTTTATCTCTGCCTTGATGTTTGGAGTGCTGTGCGTCCATTGGGATATTGCTCATACATTTCTTTTCTTTGCTTTTCTGGAGTGTTTCTCAAATGAACTGGAAATATTTTCTTCATAGATAATGTGCATATCTTTTAGAAAACATATGTAAACCTCAATGTGGGCGAAAATATTCTATAGCTTCTGGTTATCCGATAGAGATTTCATGCTCCTTCATGTGAACCTGCGTCAATAGTTATTTACTACAGATTGTCATTTTATAAATTCAATCATAAAAATCCATGTATGTGGCTGGAGAATCCAGCCCTGCCTGCGGATACTATTTACGTTGGAGAGCCATGTTTTAAAGCTGCGTCCCATTGGTTGCCTTATTTTTGTGAGTGCCGAGACCTGTTATGTCTAGCTGTGGGTTTGTTGAGCTTGTGTAAGGATTATTGTAGAGGTCGCATCCCCTTGCTGACTGTTTTGTGATCAGAATATTGGGTGTATATGTCTTCAGAATGGGATGGCAAGATGCTCATTTTTGGAATGAGAAACTAGGTCTTCTTGTGTGTGGGAAATGGCAAGCAGAATGGTTTGTTACACTGGCATTTAAATTTTAAGCCCCTCCTCCCGTAGTCTCGACATAGCAATCCGTACTGGGAGAATGTTGGGACATTCCTTTCTATTTATACTCTTGTGCTCATGACAGTGGGTTTACTTAAAGAGAGACCAATGCTCAATGCATGCAGCCACAGGCCATCAACAATCTGACAACGGGTAGGCGATAAGAATATATTAACCTTACTGTTGATTGATGGGTTAGTCAGTTAGATGAGCATCCATTCTTTTGATAGCGATTATTTCTTATACAGTAAGAAGAAATAATTATAATTATAATTGATACAGTAATTATAATTGATACATATTTTGGGAGATCGATACAGTAGTTATAACGGTTATTTCGATACATTAATTTTTTATTATTCTGGGAGATCGAAAGTTTGCACCATGGCTAGTTAAACGATCTCTATACAAATACCTTTTGAAGTGAATAGTTCCACTTGGTAAAAGTAGATTATCAAGTGCGTACAAGTTTGAATCTTTATTTCATTTCTATCTGAGTTTTATGCACATGTATAAAAGAATTGAAATCAAGAAACTGTTCTTTGGATCTCTGTTGAGATCTTTACAGTTAGCTATTTTTCTAACTGTTCATGATGTTAGATAAAGTTTTATAATAGGGTGCTATTAGGATTTTTTCCTAATCAACTTGAATATATATTTCATTTGCATGATTAGTATCAAGTTAATTTTAGTAATGTCTAGTGATCCATATAATTTTTATTGATTAGAGAGTAGCCATAGCATCTCTAATTAAATAATGTTATATATTATGATTGATTAGGATTACATAAAGAATATTTAGACATTAATTGTAATTAATTATACTAAATATAATACATTTTATCCCACAGGAATTTTTATTATATTTATATAATTAATTAGGATAAAATATTAAATTATTCATAACTTACCCACAGGAATTATGAATTAATAGTTTTATCATGAAGTTCAATTCTATCATAAAGAATCATTGAATCTGCTTGAATTGAAAATTTAGCCCACAAGCAATTTTTATGTCATTAGATTCAATTTTAAGCATGAAATTTTATTTTTCAGGCCTCAATTTAAAACAAGCATCCCACCAATGGTATTTGAAATTCCATAACGTAATTTCTTCTTTTGGTTTTGTAGAAAACATTATGGATCAATGTATATACCTGATAGTTAGTGGGAGTAAAATTTGTTTTCTTGTTTTATATGTGGATGACATTTTGCTGGCAACCAATGATAAGGGTTTGTTGCATGAGGTGAAACAATTTCTCTCTAAAAATTTCGATATGAAGGATATGGGTGAGGCATCTTATGTCATTGGCATTAAGATCCATAGAGATAGATTTCGAGGCATCTTGGGTTTGTCTCAGGAAACCTATATTAATAAAATTTTAGAGAGATTTCGGATGAAGGATTGTTCACCAAGTATAGCTCCCATTATGAAGGGTGATAGGTTCAATTTGAATCAATGCCCAAAGAACGACTTTGAAAGGGAACAAATGAAGAAAATTCCATATGCTTCTGTTGTCGGAAGCCCAATGTATGCTCAGGTCTGCACAAGACCTGACATTGCATTTGTTGTGGGAATGTTGGGACGATATCAAAGTAATCCAGGTATAGACCACTGGAGAGCTGCAAAGAAAGTAATGAGGTACCTTCAAGGAACCAAAAACTACATGCTTATGTATAGACGGATGGACAATCTAGCAATAATTGGCTACTCAGATTCTGACTTTGCTGGATGTGTTGATTCACGCAAATCAACATCAGGATACATTTTTATGATGGCTGGTGGAGCTGTATCATGGAGGAGTGCCAAGCAGACCTTAATTTCCACTTCCACTATGGAAGCCGAGTTCGTCTCCTGTTTTTAGGCTACTTTACATGGTGTATGGCTTAAGAGTTTCATTTCTGGGCTTAGAATTGTGGATTCTATCTCTAAGCCATTAAGAATGTATTGCGACAATTCAACTGCTGTTTTTATGGCTAAAAACAACAAAAGTGGGATTCGAAATAAACATATCGACATTAAGTATTTAGCTATAAGGGAACGTGTTAAAGAAAAGAAAGTGGTCATTGAGCACGTTAGCACTGAGTTGATGATCGTTGATCCTTTGACTAAGGGCATGCCACTGTTTAAATTCAAGGATCATGTATTGAATATGGGACTTGATTCCATTATGTAGTTTCTCATTGTATGGACAATGTTATTATTGTGATGTTTTTCTCATACTTATGTGCACCTTAATTTAACTGAGAGAATTCATCTGTATAGGACCAAGAATAAACATAAGGTTTATTCATTGAGAAATTGTTGCCACATAAATTCTAATAAGAATAAATACATAGTAATACATGGAAGATAATACTCGTCTTAAGAGGACTTATCGCCATGATTCATGTATTTATTTTTAATATATATTATCAATGGGTTTTAAGATGAGACATTAAGTTTGGAATTATGGACCAAGTGGGAGAATGTAAGCTCTGTTAACGAATATTGACAACTCTTCAACTAATTAAGGAAATAACTGATTTCTGGTTGAGAGCTCTAGTTCTTAAGGGAAAGTAGTCCGGGGTTGTATTCCCTTCCCTTGGAAACTATGGTTCTACTAGATGAAACTATGGTTCTACTAGATGAGCTCTGAATATTCTTGCTATAATGCATAGGCCCTTATTCCCGCATTAACGCGCAATGTCACTTTGAGAAAATGATTTTAAACATGTCATAAGATATAATTATTATGGTCAAAGAAACCACTTCAAATTAAAGAAAACATATAACTTTCTTATGTTGTTTCAGAGGTAGCTGCACCCACCTCATAAAGACAAGTTCCAAGTTCTTGAATTTTTGAATCCTTTGTCACCCACTAGGTCCTACATGAATTTGGAACAAGGTGAAAGATTGCAAATAGATAGGCAGATGCAATCTCCTGACAGTGATAAGATATTCCAAGATGAGAATGGTGGCAGATGATTGTTATATGACGAATCAGAACATGAGGTGGAATTGTATTTGCGTAATCAAATTGATAACACTGGAACATAAAGCTATGGGGAACATATCTTCATTTCATACATAGAGCTTCCCTCTCCTACATGAAGTGCCTCAAGTAGGCCAAGCAACAGTCTTCCTCCGGATGAAAATTATTTTCTGACTCTTCAAGGACGAAATGATTCTTCTAAAGGAGAAAGACTATTTGTGAAGGTGGACCTGCAAGGCCCACAGAAAATATCTAGTGGAAGTTTAGAGGGCATTACTGAGGATGCGGACATAAAATTTTGTAATAAGGAAGGGTGTCGTATTCCTATCTTTGGATTCTAGAATGATAATAATTAATGCCAAATTCAAGGTTAACCTCCTGAAGACAACATCCAGAAATCTAATAATTCCAATCAAGGAAGTGATGTTACATCATCTAGGCTAGAAAAAAATATTTATGAATAGGAGACAGATAAACTCGGGCATGTAATTTTATCCAAGAACACAACCTCATGCTTGTTGCATGAAAGAGAGATTCAACGCTTATCTGCATCTCTAAAATGGGTGAATACAGACATGTCTACAATTTTCCATGACTGGATTGTTAGTGCAACAGTTCCTTTTTTGCTTAATTTGTTATGGGATTATCTTTATGTTCTGTTCATGTGAATCATCCTGAATGAAATATATAGATACAGAAAGAGGGTGTAGAATTGAGGGAAATGGTGAAAGCAGCACATATTGAACAACATTGTGAATTACAAAGTGCCAATACATTACTGTAATTTTTTAAGGCAAGTATCGTATAATAGATAAATAGATTTCCACGAATTATTTATTAACTCGTCGGAGTGCTCAAATCTGACTGCTAATTTTGACTGTAGAAAACATTAGTGATAAGTTATCATGGGGATGGAAGTTGTGTATTGTGCCAGCAGACTACTTTGGTATCTTTGACAAGTTTTCCTCTATATCGTTCTACTTATTTTAAGGCATTTTCCACTAAAAATTCAAGTAGAGATCATAAAATCAAGTGTCTCACAAGCTTTCCTTAATTTATCACCTGAATTGCATTAACAGTAGGAAATTTTAGAGTTAGAGCACTAGAAAATTTTAGTGAGATGATTTTATTTTTACACATAATTGAAAAAGGAAATAACAACAAAAATTACCTTGGCAATTCACACTAGGATTTTTAGTCCATTCAAATGAGTAGAATTAGCTAGTTTTGCGAATTATTTAATGGAATGTATATGAGTGGAAAGTTGCAGTCATATGACAGGATCACACCTTATAAGTAGCCAACTATAGAACAATAACACACATGATAAGTATCCAATTGTACAACACAATAACAAGTTAGAGACAAAGCACAATGCTGTAGCATCCGTTTTTACGAAAACAAAGATTTCAATCCACAAATAGTTATCAATTTTCATGGCAATGTACCTAGTTTTCAATTTAAATTTCCAAATGCAAAATAAAGATAAATATATGAATATTGTATCTCATGGAAAGTGTATTAGGGGTCACCTACATTCAAATGGTTGTAGCTTTCCTCCCACATACAGTCCATTAAATAATTCACAAAACTAACGAATTCTACTCATTTGAATTGACTAGTAATTCTACTAATCGCTAGAATAATTAAATCCATAGCTCATAGAATCATTCAAATACCATTCCAAATATAAATAACATGTTTTATTAGTAATAAAATAGGTATATCTCATTCGAACATTTCGTCAAACACTTCATATGCAAAGTCACAAATCTACTCAAAACAATTCCATTGAAGGAGCTAGAAATTGGAAATTGATCTAGAATTTTGGTAGACACTTCCCAAGCACTATCAAGAATATTTACCCTCACATTCTCACACACATTTCAAGTGTATTTATCATACATAAGCATAAAAATAACACTCAGGAATTTTTACTACTGTATAATCAAAATACACATTATAAAATAAACAGGGGAAGAAATATCAGTTATGTATCAGATGTGCCAAAGAATAATTTTCTCAAACAATTTGTGCACAAAATCCCAAAAACTAGTTTCTGATTCCTTCACAAAATTTACTTGCATAAATAGATTGAATTCCATGAGAAATTTCTTCCACAAATAGCTCATACATTTCATGTGCATCCATAAATAAATTAGATCAGATCCAAATAAATTAAATAAACATGAGATAAAATGTTTATATTTTTCAAATACGAAAACGGAATCGACCGTGCCATGTTCCACCCAGTCATAGACACATTGCAAGCTAAACATCATTTTGCAATGTTCACCCCCAAGCCAGAACCATGATGCTACAAGAAAGAGTGCACTCAACCACAAATTCTCTCAAGAAATCATTTCAACCACAACCTAATGGAAAGTGTGGCCTCTACTTCCACTCCAGGGAAATTCCAGTGGCTCTAGTACAATAGTCCAACCAAAACCCAATGGAAAGTAGCACTTCCAATCCAGGAAAATTCCAGTGGCTCCAAGACAACCTCAAATCCAAGGTAGTGGGTCTCACTCCTGCTTCCAAACAAGGATCTCAAGAGGTAATACACAACTATATCCAACCTCAAATCCAATGGTAGTGGACCTCACCCCTGCTTCCAATCCAGGATCTCCAGAGGCAATTCCAAGACATACACTAGTGGCTCCAAGGTAAATAATCTTGGGCACAAGATCTACAAGGGAGAAATGACCAGCAAAATCTAACCACAAGTTCCAAACACAAGCACAAGAGAAAAATCATGAACCAACACACAAGTGTGTCTAGTCAACACAAGCAAATCAAATTCCTTCATGAGCAATTCGAATTGGGAGAGAGAGGGACACAAGAATGAGAGTTTCATTCCCAGAATAGTAAACTGGAGTTACACATCAGGTGGCTACACCAAGAGACACACTAATCCAACTCATGAGGGCGCACTAGGTGAGAGAGGGACTCCAATCCTCAAATTAAATTTTTTCTTAGGGTAAATAAAACCAAGGAGTAACATAACACATCAGGGTGCATAATCAAGCGGGTCCATGAAATACATAAGAAGGGTGTACAACATCAACATAGGCTCAACACACATACCCAAACACTTTTCTACAACCCCTTGCTCGTAACATCATGGTTCCTCATACTCTCTTTCATGGCATAGGTCGTCCTGTAGTTTTTATTTTATTAATTATTTTATAAGTTCAACATAATAAAAGTGATAATAATATGCAAACCATAGTCCAGGAACCTTGTGAAACTATGTCCAACATAACAACAATAATAATATGTCCAAGGACTAAACCAGAGGGTATTACATCCCCATCCCCAACAATAATAACAATAATAACTATGTCCAACATAACAACAATAATAATATGTCCAGGGACTAAACCATGCATCGTCCTTGATGCATATTACATACATGCCTTTACAGAAGGATAATAGACATGCACATATATGCCTCAGAAAGATAACATTATTCTAACCACAATAATTCCCACTACCACCTACTTTCCTATCTGTCTCCACTGCCCATGGGAAAACCGAGACTAGTAGAGTGGACTCAAGGAAGAAAGGGTCGATCTTTAATCCCCATGGCAGAGTCTTCAATCCTGTTTACAAGGCCTTCAAACTTCAACAACGATACATCCACCTAAAAATCATATTTCAATTATCCATATGATTAACATCAAGCATAAAAATATACGATACATGATATTCTTCATCAAGGATACTTTCTTTACATTCCAACAACACATGGTTAGCATCAAATATATATGTGTGTGTGTGTGTGTGTGTGTGTGTGTGTGTGTGTGTGTGTGTATATCGTTCATCTAGATACATAAAATACATCTTCAAGATACATGATGCATGAAATAAATCACACGAAATACATTAGTATATACAAGGTACATGAGATATGGATACTTGCTCAACAAAATCATTTAAATGTATCTATCAGAATCTTATTCTAATCAATTAAATCACATGAAATGCATTAGGTGTATCAATCAATTTCATGAACTGCATCAAGTATACCATTCATTCTCATGAAGTGCATCAAGTATACCATTCATTCTCATTAAGTGCATCAAGCACGTGTACTCTTTCTTCATGAAATGCACTCCAGTCAATCAATCACATGAAATGCATATACTTTACCAACAAATACATGAAATGCATCATGCATATGCTCTATCAACAAAATACATGAAATGCATCTAAGATATATGAAATGCATTCCAATTAGTCAATCACATGAGATACATTACCAAGATGCTTTTACATGACTTATCACCCAAATAATTTCCCTACAGGGATGCATGAGATTTACCATGATATTTTACAAAGATTCATTTTAGCAAAGGTATTTGATGTACCATAAGGATACCCTAACAAGATACTTTCAACAAAGATCACAAGGATATTTTTCTAACAAGGGTACTTGTATTAGTATTGGATATATAAGGATACATGAAGTACATCTTCAAAAAAGGTACATGAATCATGCTTTAATCAGTCATATGGTTAGTACATACTTTTCAACAAGATATACGAAATACCACCAGGATATTATCAAGATACTTACACATGAAATTTCACCAAGATACCACCAAACTACCTTTCAACAAAGATCACAAAGATACCTTTCTATTGAAGATTGAAAGTATAACGATCACAAATATATTTTTCTAGTAAAGATCGCAAAGATCACCTAGATATTTTATGCACTTAATGTAATAGGTAACCGAACTTATATGCAACAATCCCAATCTAACTAAGAAACTAAAAAGGGCCACAATGACTAGCAGTTAAACATGCTACCTTTCATCTCCACACAAAGCACAAGTATTCTTTAGAGAACAATAAAAAAGATAATATACATCAACTAATAGTAATTAGTATTAGCCAGTAACATCAACCAATATCAATTATACATCAGTCATACATGTGTCGGTCCATAATACATCAATTCATAATACCTCAACCATATATCAATCATATGTTTATCATATATCAATCATACACCAATATCAACCAATGACAACCAAATATGCATCAAATGGCCATACAAACATCATTCATAATACATAAACCAGAACACATCAACTAGAAGCAAAATACATCAACCATAATACATCAACCAAAACACATCAATCAGAATACATCAAGCATAATACTTCAATTAGAACACATCAATTAGAATACATCAACAGGAAGCAAAATACATCAACCAGAATACTTCAATCAGAATAAATCAACTAGAACACATTAATCAGAATACATCAAGCATAATACTTCAATTAGAACACATCAATCAGAATACATCAACCGAAAGAAAATACATCGACCAGAAGAAAATACCTCAACCAGAATACATCAACCAGAATACTTCAATCAGAATACATCAATCAAATTCAGGATACATCAATCAGAATACACCAATCAAATTACATTAATATTTAACAATCACATCTATCCACATCTAATAAACATCGATTAGTTTCTCAATAACATCACCCAAGCACATCAATCATACCAATGACGATAATAACAACCAATAGAAACCATATGAATAACAATATCATCCATACATCATCCACTCAACATCAACCATCGTTCATCAATCATACACACAACAACCATAACAATCAAGAACAACCAACAATAGCCATCCATACAATAATGACAATATCGTACATGTACCAACCATTAATCAACCAATGTCAATCATTAACAACCAATAGTATCAAACAACATACATCAACCATTCAAACATCATACATCGACTATAGCAATCATTTCGAATAGTTACTATTTATCATAACATTATATATAATTATTAGCACATGTCGATATATATAATATCCATATATTAATAATACATGTATACAACCAACATCATCACACAAACACTACTAATAATGCACTTATGTAAACACTCAACACATACACAATCATACATCTTGCTTGAATACATGCTCCATCAATAGCAATGTTATACATGCTTTGATGGAAATCTCATCTAATCCCCATATACTAACCATACATTATGTTACTAATTATTTACATGTAGCACACTACTTATACTATCAACCAAAGTAAATACATAGTCACCTCAAACAACCAAACATCCTACCACCAAAATATTCTAATATTCTACAATAAAATAATTACTAGCTATACAACATACCATCATACACTCATACCATACACCATATTTACTATTACTACGTATTATTTCTATACATACCCTCATTTGTCTACATACATATTATAATTCTTCAATCATAGATCATATTATTATTAATCATATACACATCATATTAGTCATATAACCTATATATCCTATATTTTATACACCCATATAATTATTATGTTATACCATAATATCCACACAATTATAGTGGTATAATTACTTAATCCAATGCTATCATATGAGGTACGCATTGTAACACATATACTAACAGACTGCTTCTGATCACACTATACCTCCTATTACTTCCAAAAACTTTCAAATACTCTCAAATACTTCCAAACTCTTTCGAATATCCCCAAATACTTCCAAACACTTTTGAATATTCCCAAATACTTCCAAACACTTCCGAATATTCCCAAATACTTCCAAACACTTCCAAATGCTCCCAATATTTTACACTTACTTCATTTCATATGTTCACATCTATACATATGGTGTATACACAATGTCATATACATGTAATACTAATAATTATTGCATATTTTAAAATACATATTACAATATACACAAATTACCACATATTATATATATACCACACACACACACACACACATATATTGTGCTATATTCAATATCATATACCACACACACATATTCCCAAATACTTCCAAACACTTCCGAATATTCCCAAATACTTCCAAACACTTTTGAATATTCCCAAATACTTCCAAACACTTCCGAATATTCCCAAATACTTCCAAACACTTCCAAATGATCCCAATATTTTACACTTATTTCATTTCATATGTTCACATCTATACATATGGTGTATACACAATGTCATATACATGTAATACTAATAATTATTGCATATTTTAAAATACATATTACAATATACACAAATTACCACATATTATATATATATACCACACACACACACACACACACATATAAATTGTGCTATATTCAATATCATATACCCCTCATCTATCTTACATCACATATTATGTTATACATATTTAAATTTATGTCATACATATATATATATAATTATCATACACTACTATACTATCTACTTAAACACATAAAATAAAATAAATAGAATTAAGAGAATACGAACCATTAAAGACAAGTGGCTCATTTCCTCCAAAAATAGACAAGGAGTTACTGACATACATTGAAAAAAAAAAAAAATGGAACCACTATTAAGACAAGTGGCCTATTTCCCCAAAATAGAAAATGAATTACTCATCAATGTATAACCACTCCCATCCAAGTGACATAAATAAGCCTATAAAAGCATACCATCAAAAGAAAATCCAAAATCCATATAGGGTATACATGCCACTTAATAAATCATAATAATAAAAGTATATCATCTTACTAACTTAGCATTAAATTAATACTGATAATGGTACATAGTACGCACTTTCAAAATGTAAAGAGTGCTTTCCTCCATGGAAATCTTGAGGAGGATATCTATATGCAACAGCCATAGGGATATATTTCTGATCCTAACCTTGTGTTCGGGTTGAAGAAGTCCTTATATGGGCTTAAGCAAGCTCCTAGAGCTTGGTATGCCTAGATGGATTGTTTTCTCCTGTCAAAATCCTTCAGTAGATGCAAATATGATCCAAATGTATACATGAAGCTGATTAATGGTCTAATTTTGGTTATTGTGTTATATGTGGATTACCTACTAATCACAGGAAGCTCCATTGATGGGATTGCTTCATTGAAGGCCTCTTTGCATCAATCTTTTTCCATGACTGACTTGGGAATACTTAAACAATTTTTGGGGCTTTAGATTTCTCAATCCAACTTTGGAATTAAAGTATCTCAGACAAAGTATCCATTAGACCTTCTAAAGAATTTCAATATAGCTGAATGCAATCATACAAAGACTCCATTCCTTTCAGGAGTCAAACTTGAAGAGGCATATTTTACACCTTTGGTGAACAACACCTTGTATAGGAAGCTAGTTGGAAGCTTGTTGTACTTGACGCATATACTTGACCTGATATTTCTTTTGATGTGAGTGTGGAATCAAGATACATGGATAAGCCACATGAGCTTCATTGGAGGGATGTAAAAAGAATCTTTCATTATGTGCAAGGAACCAAGTCTGATGGGATTCACTATGTTGCAGATTCGATCCTAGATCTTCTTGGTTTTTATGATTTAGATTGGCCCGGTGATAGCCTAGATCAGAAGTCCACTTGCGGATTTGTTTTCGTGCTTGGAGGATGACCTATTTTTTTTTCAAGAAAAAATCAAAGTGCCATTGCACTCTCTTTAACAGAGGTGGAGTACATAGGAGCAATGAATGCTACAACTCAGTGTGTGTGGTTGCAGTGTATACTTTTTGAATTTGGGATTTCCTTTAGCACTCCCACAGTCATCTTTTGTGAAAATCAAAGTGCTATAAGGATCTAAAATGATCTAGTACAAAGGAAAAGAACCAAGAATATATAGATTCATATGCACTACATAAAAATCTAGTGCATGATCACATCATTGATTTGTAGTTTTGCCCATCTTCTGAGCAAATTGCATACATCTTCACCAAATATTTTTCATATAATACTTTCATCCATCTTAGATCATTTCTATGGATGGGTGAACATGTGGTGAAGTGAAGGATTGATCAACAATTCTTCAATTTTTTTCATGTCCATGTTTTGAGGGGAGGTTTTTCCCATGAGGTTTTCCTTCTTTCCTTATTTTGTAGACAAGGAAGTATGTAAAAAGGGTGACCATGCCATGTTGTTGGGACCTATATTTCTAATATTACACATAAATTTAGGCTTAAGGAGGGGTGTTAGAATATTAAAAACCCATTCATACCCATTCCATACTTAGGATACATGATATTAGTCATTTTGATTAATTTCCTTGGTGTTGACTAGGCAGTTGGCCATATTTTTGTCTTTTAGTGGACCTCATGCCATCCCGAGTCACTAGGGCGCAATTATGAATATTCTGGATAATATTTCCTAAGATTCTATGAGATTTTATTTCATTCCTGGAATAGAAGAGCGCTATCCTACTTTTTACTACTTTTGGTGAAAAGGTAAAAGCTAGTTGACTTGGATACTGCATTTTTTTGGAAAATTTTCCCTCCATGATTTTTCATCTCTCTAAAAGCTATCATTAGGATTATTTTCCATCATACATCACCATCCAACTCAGAACTTGTCAATTCATGATCCTTAGAGGTGATTTGGAAAGTTTTTTTTCACCTAGGGGGGTTTTCATCTTTTTAGTAAGCATTCTTTAGTGAGGTTTTTGAATGCCTTATTTGGATTTCAAATATCTGATGTAATTATATATTTGGACAACCATTACATTTCCCAATTTTGGCTTATGTAGACTTATTCAATAGAGTTTTACTGTTTACATCAAATTCATGAATGTTTAATGTGTTCTTTGACTAGTTTTTGCAAGGCAATTTGTGAGGATAATTGTTTGCTTGTGAAGATCCTTCTATGATATTGATTTCCACAATTTATTCATGCACAAGAATATAAATTATTTAAATAAAGTCTTGAATGCGACGCCTTCATTTATTCACTCACAGGCATATAAATTATTTAAATAAAATATTAAAGGAAAAAACCATCATTTCTTCATGCACATGCATACAAATTATTTAAATAAAATATTAAAGGGGATCACCCTCATTTATTTATGCATAGTAGCAAAAATAAATAAAATATTAAATACATAAATCAATATTTAACTACAAGGAGAAGATATTTATATGCAGAGGGGCTTGGCTCCCTTATCCCTTCACCAATTTAGATCCACCATTTTTTTCCTCATCAAACCAATCTCCTCCAATTTTTATCAACGTAGAATCTCCTCCTTCCCTCTCAAAAAATGTTGAGATGTAGATAATAAAGAAGTAAATGGGGATTCAGTTCTTTTCCTCAAAGGAAAAACCCTAACTACCACCGCTTCTTTAAATTTATAACTTTAAATAATATTTACTTTATTTTCATTATATATATATATATATCACTCATTGGAAATGGAAATTGGCTTCCATTATAATTCTAGCAAAACCCTAGGAATCTGGTGATTGATAATAATTTATTTTAATTAATTAATAATCATTAATTAATAACACCCTTATTGATTAATGATCAAAATAATAACACTATGTAAATTCATCATGATCATTAAATCACATAATAATTTACTTTCTTTAGATCATGAGAAAATAATAAATCTCATTTGCGTCATAGGATTATAATAACACTATCAATAATATTACTAGCTTATTTAAACTTATAGGAAAACAAGAAACCATTTTCCTTCTCACATGAGTAAGCTCATAATATTTACTCTCATGCTCCAAAAAAACTTATATGATGCTTCGAGATAATAAACTCATAGTACTAATTGCTCAATCTCAACTTATAAGTGAATAATAATCCATTTGCCTTCTCAAGTTGATGATACGTTGCCTTGAAAAGCTAAAAGACTAATAGCAAAATAATACTCATACCTAGGGACTTTAATTTAATAAGCGAGCAATAACAAATTGCTTCCATTTCTTCCCTCGAAGGTACCATGATGACACCCGATCATCATCATTTGAATTTCCAAGGTTACACTAGCCTTTAACCTCTCCCCCTAGTGGATGCCATTGCCCCCTTTATTTTCATTTCCTTTCACATTTAGCCCTAGGTTTGTTTTATTATTTCAACATCTACAATTTACATCATACACATGGTTTCTTCGTGCTTTAGATACCACATGGTTCTATTACTAAATCATAATGTTTTTCAATGCTACAACATTCACTGGTTGGGCCTTGGCCTTGAGCTCCACGCCATGAACTAGTAAATACACACATTTACGTCAATTACAATCTATTACAATAATAGGGATTGAGAATGACAGATATTAAATCCTCTCCCCTTAAGATAAAACCGTCCTCAGTGTTCCCATTTCTTAGACATCGCTTTCAACTTTTAATTGTTTGCACACAACAACAATTCTTTTAACAATTCTAGTTTCCCTTGCCGGGCCTTCCAAGAAAATCACGTGTTCATCATATCTTTCAAATGTCTTCAAGACTTATTGCATCCAACCACACCTATGGTTTACATGAAACAAATATTTATTTTTTCCAAAATCAAAGTGAAACATATACCTATCCTCTATGTATGATTACTTTAAATCAAAGTAAAACACATATCTATCATCTATGTATGATTACTTTAAATCAAAGAGGAAGGAAAAATAAAGATAAGTAATTTGGTTCCAAAGTTTTTTTCTATATGATTTTTACTTTCATCCTTTTGTTTTTTCCTTCTAGTAGAAATTCCTTAGAGTCATCATCTACTTATAAATCTTTATCCTAACATACCAATAAGTTAGTTTGTACATAACATAAATATTCATTTTTGGATGAACAACCCTAAGGAATTGAAACCTATCATTACATTCATTTTGGATTAATATTTCATTGGACTTGCAATACTTTCTAACATCATAAGACATATCATATTCACAACTTATAAATTAACACTTGAATACCCATGTATTCATGTCAGGCACATTGAGTTTGGCACCTTCAACCAATCTGCGCAATACTAGGAATTTATATTTGAATGATAATATATATAATTCCATTAAACAATGTTCAAAAACATACCTGATATGTAGTTGTATTTGTTGGAACATTCTATCCATCTATACCTTGCCCATACATGCATGCATGCATTCCATGCATTAGTCATGCAATCCATGCAATGATGTTTGAGCCTCCTAGCACCTAGACCATGTTGTTGACCCCCTAGTACTTATTTTTTGTCATTATTGGCCACATTATCCACTCAGAGAACCTTATCCCTATATTTTTTAGGGTCTAATGCACCCTCATGCATGACTTTAGGAGTTGATTGAGCCAGTTCCTTGATTTAAGGTGCCTTGTCCCCTTAATCACCTAGTTAACTAACTCTAATACATAGATTCACTGAGTTTGAGTGCAGTAGCGCCCTTTTGACCACTACAAGTCACCTCATGTGCCTCCTTGAGTTATTCTCCCCTAATTTCTATCCTAGTGCCTCAATAATGCGCTAAGAACCTTCAGTTAACTCGCCATTCATCATTAGTTTCCACTAGTTCTTGTCGGGTGAAGTATCCAATACTAACTAAACCTGTCTCTTCAGTTGAATTTGAATGCCATCATAGGCTCACAAATTCTATTGCATGTAATCTTATTTAATTTCCCGCATCTTTTGGATGAATAACATGAAATTTTTTTACACTCAGAACTCTCTTTTCTTTATGATATTCTTCTCTATTTTTCTGTAGATATGTGTTAAACATTGTGAGGATATCTTTACTACTATAGATCCACCTGTGTGAGATAATTTCACATCATATTAGAGTGGGCCTTCTATCTAGTTCATCTCAGATACTTCCATTGATGCACCAAAATATGCAGAGTTTCCACATAAATCCTTAGGGAAGTAACCTTGAAATACTTGGCTTTGCCAAGGAAATATTCCTAGGTGTGATGGAATCCCGAATGTTCTTAGTCTTGATGCAGGAGCATCGGGGCTTGGGCAGATCAGTTGAAGATGATCGACAAGAGAAGGCCGACTAGAGGGAATGCCAATGACCACTGGTGCGAAAGAGAAGATTGGTTTTCGAAGTCAATAAGTCGTGCAGGAGCAGTCCATATGCAATCGATAGGAAAATGCAAGAAGTTGAGAGTCGACATGTTGTCGAACCGTGACTCCGACAGGTTTGGACATGAGCCAATCAATGAGGAAGGGGAGGACTAGCGAAGCCTTAGATGTGAAGGGAAGCCGACGGGTATGTCGAAGGCTGACGGAAGACAGTATGGTCGAGGCGATGATAGGATTGACTACTGCAGCAGTGTCAGGAGGATGTGCAGAAAGTCAAGCAGAGTACTTGGTAGCTGTTCGGGGTTGCTGAGGAAGTTATTAGAAGTTATTGCAAGTGGTTGGGATCGTGATAGATGTTGCCACAGGTGGAGTTTGTGCAACACGGTAGAAGCACTGATAAATGCAGGTCTGCAGGATCAGGGATATTGGCAGGCAGAGGAAGCGTGTCTCGGGAAGAGCAGCAGTAGCTAGTTGAATACATGTCTACAGACACAGACGAGGGAGTTATTTCCTTTCGGGAGTTAGCAGAGAGCAGAGTTCGGGAGAAGATTTATAGATTGGATAGGACAGTCACACATCTACCGAAAGCAGAGAAGATCGATCCATAACCCATAGTTCCACAGTGAACCAGGAGAGGGTGAAGATCGACACACTAAGAGGGAACACATTTACTTCTGTATTGTAATAGGCTGAGGCCGACATAATTAGTTGGTTTACATTCCTTGCATTTTGCATTGTAACCGATTGATTTGAAGTAATAGAAGCCAGCTTCTAGCATCCTGTTTACATCTTGTTTATGTGAATGTGTGTGTTGTGTGTAATCGTTAAGCAAGAACCCTTGTCGGGGTGACCTTGCGTCAAGTGTCAAAGACGATATTGAGTGAGATGATATTAAAATTTGTTCCATAGTGTTTTTATTGCAAGTTACAGGTTCTAGGGTCATCAGGAGTGCAACTATTGAATATGGAGCAATCCTACCATATTCTCCTTACTACTTTCAATTACTTTGATTGGAAAGTAGAGATGGTGATCCTTTTGAGAAGCAAAGGCCTTTATAGAGTCACCATAGGCACTGAAAACGAGCCAAATTCTGCAGTTGAGAAGGACAAGTGGTACAACAGGATGGTGAAGCATATAGTTTAATATGTATCAGTACTTGCAGAGATCTTATTTTTCATCTCGATGGTTTCACCACTCCAAATAAAGTTTGGAGAAAATTCAAAACTCTGTTTGGAAAGACAGATGAGATGAGAAGCCATCAGCTGGAAAATGAACTACTTACTCTGAGCCCTAGCAGTTTTGAATCCCTACATGACAAATTTGGAAAATTCAAATCATTGGTGCTCCAACTCAAGCAATGTGGAGTTGAGAAGAAAGAGGAACAATTGGGTCTGTCCATACTTTCACAGTTGGGATAAGACTACTCAATATTTGTGTCTACTTTTCATGCAACCAAGATGGAGTGGAAAATTGGAAGATTCCATCCCTGGAAGATTTCATGGAGGCCCTAACCCAGGAGCAATACAAATTGGTTCAAATGTGTACCATCAAGACATCAAAGGACCAAGCGCTTGTTGTAGGTGATTCTTGTAACATCCCGATATTTTCATAAAATTTAAAAAAAAATAAATTGCCATAAAAAGCTAATATTGTAAAATGCAGAAATAATAATATTCAATAATCAGCAATTAATAAATGTGTCGCTTGGTAGGAACAATTTAATGGTTGTGTCTTTTTGTCTTCTGATGGCATCATGAAAACCAATTAATGATTATGTTCTTATTTAAATGTTGGAATGATTGAAAATTTTGATGCATTTGAAAAACAAAATTATTCTCGACAAGTGTTGACAGTTTAACTTTTCTGGATGATGATGAAAGGGGTCCCACAAGGTGCCCCGAGGCTTACTTAGCTATTCAGCTAAAGCATTGTACTCGTCCTCTGTGCGCAGATTCGCAGGTAAGAGATAGCAATAAAATTCAGAGGGTTTAATAACCGTGATATCAAAAAAACTACTTATGAATTTCGATGCCACAGGTATGGTCTCCTTCCAATTTTGTAAGATGAACCCGTCTATCTCAAGATTGCAGATATCGTCCAACTTAGGGTGTGTTTGTTATGAATGTTTCGGTTAAGTGTTGATGACTTTACGTATGGTCATTCCATAAATGCCTTGCGGTTGTTAAAGTAATTCTTTTATAAATTCGAAGGTGACAGGTTTAGGACAAAGGTGCATGGTCTTAAGTCATAATATGGAAAGAGTGATAAGTTGGTTTTAAATCTCTATTGCCTGGGCAATTAAAATGGTGATGCTTTAAGTATTAATATCCTACCATGCAATACATGTGATGGGTCCTTGGGTGGCAACCATACCCTAACGGTGTGTTTATATAACTTATGGTGTGAACACACTCTTAAAAGCTCTACAATAATCCCTATGATGAACCTTATCATAGATTTTATGTGGTGGGGCGGAGTCACTCCATGCCCTATGGTTGCTCGCGACCTTGGTGGGTAATCACATGCTATGAGTGTGCTCGAAATTGATTATATGGAATCATGTAAGACCTTTCTTGTATGCTATCGATGGACGTTATACCTTGATAATATTTATATGTTGATGCTATTAACATTGATTCGTATGGATTGGTAGGTGGAATGATGGCGCTGCAAAAGCCTGCATACGAATCAAGGGTGTATTAAATGATTACGTTTGTAATTAAATTACCTGGCCACCGTGTTAAGGATAGTGTTACATGCACGTCTATGTGGATGTTCCGGTGTGTGATAAGGTTTGGCAATTGCTGAGTTGTGACGGGCCTCCTGCCCTGGTGTCAACAGAAATGGAAACTCCATGGCTTGGGAGATAGATGAGCAATTTAATGCTACTCCTACCACCCTCCAACATGGCTTAATGAAAGTGGATCTCCGTCGTTGATCATTGTGTATTGGGATGAGCTGAACCCTAGCATAACTTATGGATTCTTGTAACATTCCTGGTCATTGTTTTGGTGGTAGGGTTTGGGAGGTGAGGCCAACCGGTCGAGAGGCACTGAGGGTTTGCTGTTTTTCTAGCCTTCCCTGGGCTCGATCCTAAGATCGGTATCAGTCCTCAAACTGTATGTGAGAGCCATCAATGGAGGCCGAGTTAGGAGTTAAATGGTGTGGCCATCCACAGATTGGATGAGTGCGTCGGTTTGGCGTTGTTGTAGCTTTCAAGTCTGGGTTTCTCCATCGGGTTGTAGGTCTTCGGGAGTTATCACATAGGGTGGTATTCGAGTTGGGTGCATCTCCTTCGCAGTGGATGGATGCTGGCTTCGTCTGTCACGACTTAGGTATCGTAGCGTTGCAAGGGTTTTCATATTATTCTTTGTTGCATGCATTTCTACCTCATGATCCGATGCTTATCTTATTGTATGGTTGTTGGCAGGTAACCCTCGGCAAACAACAAGGTGACGGAATAGTTGAAGGGGAAAAGAACTAAGTGAACCCACCAGTAAGCTTCGGTGGTATCCCTCCTTAGTGGTTCTCCTGGAATCAGACTTGATGAGCAAGTGTTGGTAGCATGCCTTCGCGGCAGTGGCTTTTGTCTTTCCTGTAGCATTTGGGAAACCTTCAATTTTAAGTTTTGTTGATAGCGTAGGTGATGTAAATGTTTAAAATATATGGCCAGCCATTCCTGGGCTCAGCGAGTTTAGCAGGGTTGAACCCTCGTGTTTGCAAAGAGTCTTACAGCTTTACGTTTTATGTCTTATCATTTTGAGTACTTCTGGGTTGATGAAAGAAGAGATACAATGACTGTAATTTTTCTTCGGCATTAGTTGTGTGTGTAAATCGCATGGGGTTTCGAATGGAACCTTCAGAAAAAGAATGTGGCAACTGTAGGGTGCAACCAATGTTAAAATGGAAACGATAATATTTCAGGGTTTAATGGCTATGTTTGGTGATTTGAACTTCTCGTTTTTGTATCTGTATCTAAAAGACTGTTTTAAGTTGTTATTTAAATTGTGGCTATAAGCCGAGAGTGATCTACTTGGCTTACACTGCGTCTGTGCATGTATGGATTAAGCCGAGAATAGAAAGGAAATGGTTTTGTTTTGAAAGCATAAGTGATAATGTTAAACCCTAACTGTCGATGTGAATGAAATCTGATTGCCTATAATGATGCTTTGAAGGAACAAGAATAATAACTCTTGATTCTGCAGTTAAATTGTCTATGATAATGAAACCTTTGATTTGGCAACTGTGTAAATGTTTATAAATAATAATGTGATGAGATAGGTCAACCCTAGCTGGGTGTAGAGATACTGTAGCTTACTTTGTCCATTCAATACTGCCATGTTTGTCCTTGCTTTTAATAACTTGGTATTCTGTGATGTAAATTCTATCACATGCAATTGATAATTCAAAAAAAGAGAAAATAACAGTGCAATCGTCAGTTAATTTGATTTCTTATGAATATAACAGTTTTTCTATTCTAATTATATATATTCCTATATTCGTCCAATTTGGACCTCTGATGAAAGGATAAAATAACATAGTAGCTTTCTTTCTTTCCGTACAAGATAATACAGAGATAATACAGTGAAGACAATATTTTATATAAGATCAATCAGATTCTAAAAACAATAAGAAGATAGAAAAGTGGGAATATGGTTAAACATAATGCATGGTATTGTTTTCTTTGAAGTAATTATTAAAGATCAGTAACCCTAGTTGTTAACATAATGTTCACCTTCAGAAATAAGAAAAGAACCTATTACTATGGATAGTTTCTGGTAGGTTATTCAGCATACCGATTTGAACAGTGAAACATTGCATGCAAGGATTTAATCTACAACTGCTAAAATATAAGATGCATGATAAACATAGTTCTGTGCATGGGTGGTCTTTGGTTTAGATATTTAGATGCATGCTAGGTTCAATTTTAACTGGGCATATTTAATGCTACCTCTCTGTACTAGAGTACGATGCAGCTCCACGCATGGGGTAAAATGCAGAGGAGTCATTCTATCAATTCAACAAATCTAAATTACTTAGGATCTAAAATTTTTCTACTATTGATCATTAAATAGCAATACTAAGCCATTTTCTGAGGGCATTCATATGATTGAAAAAGAAAACACAAAAGAATAGAACCTGAGTGTGATGGGAGGAACAAATCACTCAAGAAGCCTATTCCACCCAACCTGCTCCCAAGTAGCCAAGATGTCTGCCTTAGGACCCTCGAGCCTGTCCACTGATCCACCAGGAGGAAGAAGGTTCTGCAACTTAGGACTTCTACTTGCAGCAGCAAGAAAATATATATATATATATCCAGCCTTATAGGCTTAGTAATCAATGGGACCAACACCAGCACCTCTGGTCTGTCCTTCTTATAACATTTGCATACTTATACTTGCACTCTCCATAGCCTCCCCTATTCGAATCTCTCAGCCATCACCTGATGAGCATGAGGAATGTTTCTGCAGAAAACATTGTAAGAGCTCCCTACTCAATTCGAATTTCCCTTTATAGGACGCCTAGGTATTTTTGTAATTAACTGGTCATTAGCGAGCTGCCTGCTCACCTCCCTCCACCTAGAGGGGGAAATGCAACAAAATTAGGGGGAGTTGTCTGATACCAACAACTAATGGTAGAGTGCAAATGCTTCCATTTGTCCAATTCCTTCCTACAACTTCCATTCCTCCTAGTGGGCCAGTGGACACTCTTGTAATAGCTTTCTTGAGTGTTTGTCTCCCATTTTCATTTATTAAATAATAATAATGAGTCTTTACATTCATTTTTGACCTACTTGGTCATAATTACAAACTTGTAATTATAATTTAACACAAAGTATTTTTGCAAAAAAGGATAATAGTAGAAAATAATTATTCTCAAAAATTGGGTAGGTGACATACACCCCCCCTTAAGCCTCAACATCGTCCTCGATGTTGCTTTATTCACTCCTTGAGTGTTCCTGGAACAGAGTTGGGTATGCAGCCCGCATACTACTCTCCAACTCCCAGGTAGCCTCTGCTGGGCTATAGAGCTTTCATTGCACTTTTACTTTGCCAATAGTGCGGTTCCGGAGTAGAGTTTCTTTCCTTGCAATAATAAAGTCCGGTTCCACCGGAAAATCGCCGCCTTGTTCCACCTGAACATTATTCCAATTTACAACATGAGTAGGATCATGCACATATTTCTTTAAAAATGAAATGTGAAAAACATTATGGAATTTGAGGTTTGAAGGTAGGCCTAATTGATATGCCACAAGTCCAACCCTAGACAAGATTTCGAAAGGACCACAATACTTGGGTGCCAGTTTGGCATAGCTTCCTAATTTTAAGGAACTCTTTTTCAGCCTTACGTTAAGAAAAACATGTTCACCAACCTGGAACTCTCTATCAGTTCTTTTAAGGTTTGCTTGGCTTTTTTGTCTATCCTGGGCAGCTTTAAGATTCCCTTGTACTTGCTTCATGATTAGTTCTAATTCCTGCAACAATTCGGGCCCTAAGGTGACCCTACTAACTAGATCACTCCATGACACCGGTGTGTTACACTTTCTTCCGTAAAGGATCTCAAATGGGCTAAGTTTGGCTGAAGCATGGTAGTGATTATTATACGCAAACTCTGCTAAATGCAAGTAGTCTTCCCACTTGCCAGGCTGATCCTTAACATACATTCTGAGCATATCTTCCAATATCTGGTTCACCCTTTCAGTTTGTCCATCTGTTTGCGGATGGAACGTAGTGCTGAAATTTAAGGTGGTGTTTAACCCCTTGAACAAAGACCTCCAAAAATTAACTGTGAACTTCGAATCTCGGTCTGAACCTATTACCTTGGGTATGCCATGTAGTCCAAAAACCTGCTTCATAAAAATTTCTGCGATATCAAGGGCTTTATGGGTAGTTTTGACAGGGATAAAATGGGTTGCCATGCTAAGTTTGTCTACTACCACCATGATGGAGTCATGTTGTTTTTGATTCTTTGGTAACCCAGTGATGAAATCTATACTTATGACTTCCCATTTCCAGCTGGGTATAGGCAAGGGCTGCAGCAATCCAGTAGGATGCTGATGTTCCACCTTCACTTTTTGATAGTCAAAACACTTAGCTATATACTCTGCTACTTCATCCTTCATCCTAGGCCAGTAGTACTCCTTCCTTAGCATCGTGATGGTTTTTTGGTAACCTGGGTGGCAAGAATAGTGGATTTTGTGCATCTCATCCAAAATCAAAGTTTTTATTGCTAGTACATTTGGTATGTACAATCTGTTTTTGTACAGCAGTAAGCCATTTTGCTTCAAACTAAAATCTGTTACAGAATTTTCAGAGTTGTTTTTTGCTGTCCTTTCTTGTAATTTTATGTATTCCTGATCCTCCTTAATTCCTTCAAAAATCTGTTCGTCCAAATCTATTGCGTATGTGTTGATGGCCGAAACAAAATGTATCCTTGCATTATGACTTAATGCATCAGCCACTTTATTCTCCTTCCCTTTAATGTGCTGAATTTCAAAATCATACTCACTCAGAAAGGTTAGCCATCTAGCTTGCCTGACATTCAAATTTGTTTGATCTAACAAATATTTCAGCCCCATATTATCTGTCATTAAGGTAAATTTTCTGCCAATAAGGTGGTGATGCCACATTTTTAGGGCATGAATCACTGCTAACAATTCTAGGTCGTAGGTGGAATAGTTCTTGTCATGAATCTTCAGTTTCCTTGATTCATATGCTACAGCATGTCCCTCCTGCGTTAGGACTCCTCCCAGTCCATCATTGCATGCGTCTGTGCATACTGAAAAATCTTTATTAGGATCTACAATCCTAAAAATAGGCGCTGAAGTCAATAATTCTTTTAACTTTGCAAAACTATCCGCACACTTTTGGTCGCAGACAAACTTCTTTCCCTTTTTTTGCAGCGACATTATGGGGTTTGCGATCCTGGAAAACCCTTCAATGAATTTTCTATAATAACCAGTGATGCCCATAAACGATCTCGCACATCTGTCACATCTTTAGGAACCGACCATTCATTAATGGCCTTTATCTTGGCGGGGTCAACCGCAATCCCTTCCTCAGAGATTATGTGTCCGAAGTACTGAATCTTGTCTTTGTAAAAATCACATTTGTTGAATTTTGCGTACAACTGGTGCTCCCTCAGAACTTGTAGAATGATACGTAGATGTTCATCATGCTCTTCCTTGTTCTTAGAATATATCAAAATGTCATCGATAAACACAACTGCAAACTTATCTAAGTATTTGTGCAGAATTTTGTTCATTACGCACATAACTACAGCATGTGCATTAGTTAATCTAAACGGCATGACAACGAACTCATAGTGTCCATAACGAGTTCTAAAGGCTGTCTTGAAAATGTCTTCATCCTTCACATGGACCTAATGATATCCTGATCGTAAATCGATCTTCGAGAACACTATTGCTCCGCATAGCTGGTGAAAGAGATCGTCAATGCGGGGTAGTGGGTACCTATTCTTGATCGTCATTTTATTCAGTTGACGATAATCTATGTAAAGTCTTAGGGTACCATCCTTCTTCTTAACAAAAATGACCGGTGCTCCCCAAGGAGACATGCTGGGTCTTATATAATTTTTATCGATCAGCTCCTTCAGCTAAGATTTTAACTCATTCAGCTCTAGTATGTTCATCCAGTATGGAGCTTTAGAACTTCGTACAGCACCAGGTATTAATTCAATAGTAAAATACAGGTCCCTTTTGGGAGGTAAATATGGGATCTCTTCAGGAAAAATATCTTGGAAATCCTACAAGACAGGTATGTCTTCCATTTTTAGTTTGTCCTCCAGTACTTATCTCATCATGCACTGCATTCAAAGCAAACATCTGACACCCTTTTCTAATTTCCCTTTTTACTTGCATGGCTGAAATCTGCCGAACGGATGTTTTTCTGGGGATGCCTTTTACCTCTGCTGTCTTTCCTTCATCATCCAAGAAAATGAATCTTTTTTCATAACAATTCAGAATGACCCGATGGGTTTCTAACCAATCCATACCGATTAGTATGTCATATGACCCTAATGGCAGAACATTTAGCTTAACCTGCATTGTTAGTTGGTTCATGGATAAAGCACAATTTTCCACAAAATTAGAAACCTTCCTTTTTGTTCCTGTTGCTAATCTAACTAACCAGGATTTATCGAATTTCTCTATTTTCAAATCAAGTCTTTCTACAACAACTGGTGATATATAACTTAGACTAGCACCAGGGTCAATTAAAATAGAAACTGGGTGGCTTTGCAGCATACCTTCAACCTCCACCATTGAGACTTGGTGTTCTGCTTGCCGGCTGTCTAATGTTGCACTAATTCTGGGTACTTCTCTTGCCACATCTCCTACAGTAGCTTCAAACTGTATGGAGTGAATATGGTTGGCCACTCGTTTCCTGAGGGGACAGTCTGAGGCATAATGGGGCCCTTGGCACTCAAAGCATTTTATAGGTGGCTTCTGTTCATTGGTCCTGGTAACATTGGCGGCATTATTGGGTGCTGTAAATTTCTGGTGCTGATTATTTCTGTTCTGGTGAAATTTTTGATTCTGAAAATTTCTCTTCTGGAAACTGGAATTACCGCCATATCTAAAATTCTTCTTTTCTTGTTCAAAGTTACTGGGTTTTGGGTTTTTCCAGCTAGGTACCCCTTCTCTCTTCTTATTCTGGTCAAAGCAAAAAGTGGCTTTCCTCATGGCTTCCTCTAGGGTCTTAGGGTTATCGTACTCTATCCTGTCCTTGATGTGGAAAGGTAGACAACTTAGGTACCTCTGGACCTTCGGTTTTTCTTCCACCATGTACGGCACATATCTTAGCAGACTTAAAAACTTGCTGTTCAGTTCTTTCATATTCATCGTTCCCAGTTTCAGATCATAAAATTCTTTGGATTTTTCTTCATAATACTGCTTAGATAAGAATTTCTTCTTGAAGTGTCTTTTAAAAGTACTCCAACTCACATCTCGGTCTTTTATACCTTTTACCCTTTTAAGGTCTTGCCACCAAATATTTGCCTTCCCGGTCAGATTATAAATTGCCATCTTCGCCTTTAAGGATTCCGAATAGTCGTAGATCTGAAAATACTTTTTCATGCCGCACAACCATGCTTCTACTGTCTCTCCTTTTTCTGTCTCGCCATTGAAAGTTGGGGGTTTGATTTTCTTGAATTCACCAGATATCTGTTCGTACTGTTTATTCCTTTTTCTTTTTGGCTTACAGTCTCCTTCACTGCTGTCACTAGAGTAGTTATGCTTATTTTTACGTGGTTGTTTGGCAGCTCTTGATGACGTTGAGTTTCTATTTTCTTCAGCTGTTTCTGTTTGTTTGTTCTTGCCTTCCTGGGATAGCTCTTTAGTTTCAGAAGTATGTTCCAGGTTCTGTTCATATTTCAGATATTGGTCGAATAGTGCTTGCTTCAACTCTTCCTGTGTCCTCAGGATTCTTTCATTGTCCTGTTTTACTGACTGGATCTCTGCTTTTAATTCATCAAAAGCACGCAATAATTCTGATGAATCAGTACCCCGATTGCCCTGGAATTGTTGTTCCGTACTTGGGTTGTTTGGTGGAAATTTGCCCCTTATGTGTTCAGCTGATCCTTCCATATCTGTAAATCAAAGAAAATTTTTTGTATATGACAAAATAATTTAAACTTGAGTTAGCTAAAATTTCACAGTCATAATTTTTTTGTTTGCGTGTTTCTTGGACCGTCTTTAGGCCTAGAGTTCAAACATGAGCTTTGATACCACATGTAACATCCTGATATTTTCATAAAATTTAAAAATATTTAAATCGCCATAAAAATCTAATATTGTAAAATGCGGAAATAATAATATTCAATAATCAACAATTAATAAATGTGTCGCTTGGTAGGAACAATTTAATGGTTGTGTATTTTTGTCTTCTGATGGCATCATGAAAACCAATTAATGATTATGTTCTTATTTAAATGCTGGAATGATTGAAAATTTTGATGCATTTGAAAAACAGAATTATTCTCGACAAGTGCTGACAGTTTAACTTTTCTGGATGATGATGAAAGGGGTCCCACGAGGTGCCCCAAGGCTTACTTAGCTATTCAGCTAAAGCATTGTACTCGTCCTCCGTGCGCAGATTCGCAGGTAAGAGATAGCGATAAAATTTAGAGGGTTTAATAACCGTGATATCAAAAAAACTGCTTATGAATTTCGATGCCACAGGTATGGTCTCGTTCCAATTTTGTAAGATGAACCTGTCTATATCAAGATTGCAAATATCGTCCAACTCAGGGTGTGTTTGTTATGAATGTTTCTGTGAAGTGTTGATGACTTTACGTATGGTCATTCCATAAATGCCTTGCGGTTGTTAAAGTAATTCTTTTATAAATTCGACGGTGACAGGTATAGGACAAAGGTGCATGGTCTTATGTCATACTATGGAAAGAGTGATAAGTTGGTTTTAAATCTCTATTGCCTAGGAAATTAAAATGTTGATGCTTTAAGTGTTAATATCCTACCATGCAATACATGCGATGGGTCCTTGGGAAACCATACCCAAACGGTGTGTTTATATAACTTATGGTGTGAACACACTCTTAAAAGCTCTACAATAATCCCTATGATGAAATTTATGATAGATTTTATGTGGTGGGGCGAAGTCACTCCATGCCCTATGGTTGCTCGTGACCTTGGTGGGTAATCACATGCTATGAGTGTGCTCGAAATTGATTATATGGAATCATGTAAGACCTTTGTTGTATGCTATCGATGGACATTATACCCTGATAATATTTATATGTTGATGCTATTAACGTTGATTTGTATGGATTGGCAGGTGGAATGATGGCCCTGTAAAATCTTGCGTACGAATCGAGGGTGTATTAAATTATTAGGTTTGCAATTAAATTACCTAGCCACCGTGTTAAGGATAGTGTTACGTGCATGTCTATGTGGATGTTCCGGCATGTGATAAGGTTTGGCAATTGCTGAGTTGTGACGGGCCTCCTGCCCTGGTGTCAACAGAAATGGCAACTTCGTGGCTTGGGAGGTAGACGAGCAATTTAATGCTACTCCTGCCACCCTCCAATGTGGCTTAATGAAAGTGGATCTCTGTCGTTGATCGTTGTGTATTGGGATGAGCTGAACCCTAGCGTAACTTATGGATTCTTGTAACATTCTTGGTCATTGTTTCGGTGGTAAGGTTTGGGAGGTGAGGCCAACCAGCCGAGAGGCACTGAGGGTTTGTTGTTTTTCTAGCCTTCCCCAGGCTCGATCCTGAGACCGGTATCAGTCCTCAAATTGTATGTGAGAGTCATCAATGGAGGCCGAGTTAGAAGTTAAATGGCGTGGCCATCCATAGGTTGGATGAGTGCGTCAGTTTGGCGTTCTAGTAGCTTGCACGTCTGGGTTTCTCCATCGGGTTGTAAGTCTTCGGGAGTTATCACACAAGGTGGTGTTCGAGCTGGGTGCATCTCTTTCGTAGTGGATGGATGCTGGATTAGTCTGTCATGACTCAGGTATCGTAACATTGCAAGGATTTTCATATTATTTTTTGTTGCATGCATTTCTATCTCATGATCCGATGCTTAACTTATTGTATGGTTGTTGGAAGGTAACCCTCGGCGAACAGCAGGGTGCCGAAATAGTTGAAGGGGAAAAAAACTAAGCAAACCCACAGGTAAGCTTTGGTGGTATCCCTCCTTAGTGGTTCTCCTGGAATTGGACTTGATGAGCAAGTGTTGGTAGCATGCCTTTGCGGCAGTTGCTTTTGTCTCGCCTGCAGCATTTGGGCAACCTTCAGTTTTAAGTTTTGTTGATAGCGTAGGTGATGTAAATGTTTAAAATATATGGCCGGCCATTCCTGGGCTCAGCAAGTTTAGCAGGGTTGAACCCTCGTGTTTGCAAAGAGTCTTACAGCTTTAGTTTTTATGTCTTATCGTTTTGAGTACTTCTGGGTTGATGAAAGAAGAGATACAATGACTGTAATTTTGCTTCGGCATTAGTTGTGTGTGTAAATCGCATGGGGTTTCGAATGGAACCTTCAGCAAAAGAATGTGGCAACTGTAGGGTGCAACCAATGTTAAAATGGAAATGATAATATTTCAAGGTTTAATGGCTATGTTTGGTGATTTGAACTTCTCGTTTTTGTATCTGTATCTAAAAGCATGTTTTAAGTTGTTATTTAAATTGTGGCTATAAGCCAAGAGCGATCTACCTGGCTTACATTGCGTCTGTGCATGTATGGATTAAGCCGAGAATAGAAAGGAAATGGTTTTGTTTTGAAAGCATAAGTGATAATGTTAAACCCTAGTTGTCGATGTGAATGAAATCTGATTGCCTATAATGATGTTTTAAAGGAACAAGAATAATAACTCTTGATTATGCAGTTAAATTGTCTATGATAATGAAACCTTCGATTTGGCAACTGTGTAAATGTTTATAAATAATAATGTGATGAGATAGGTCAACCCTAGCTGGGTGTAGAGATACTATAACTTAATTTGTCCATTCAATACTGCCATGTTTGTCCTTGCCTTTAATAACTTGGTATTCTGTGATGTAAATTCTATCACATGCAATTGATAATTCAGAAAAAGAGAAAATAACAGTGTAATCGTCAGTTAATTTGATTGCTTATGAATATAACAGTTTTTCTATTCAAATTATATATATTCCTGTATTCGTCCAATTTGGACCTTTGATGAAAGGATAAAATAACACAGTAGCTTTCTTTCTTTCCGTATAAGATAATACAGTGAAGACAATATTTTATATAATATCAATCAGATTCTAAAAACAATAAGAAGATAGAAAAGTGGGAATATGGTGAAACAGAATGCATGGTATTGTTTTCTTTGAAGTAATTACTAAAGATCAGTAATCCTAGTTGTTAACATAATGTTCACCTTCAGAAATAAGAAAAGAACCTATTACTATGGCTAGTTTCTGGTAGGTTATTCAACATATGGATTTGAACAGTGAAAACATTGCATGCAAGGATTTAGTCTATAGCTGCTAAAATATAAGATGCATGATAAACATAGGTCATTGCATGGGTGGTCTTTGGTTTAGATATTTAGATGCATGCTAGGTTCAATTTTAATTGGGCAGATTTAATGCTACCTCTCTGTACTGGAGTACGATGCAGCTCCATGCATGGGGTAAAATGCAGAGGAGTCATTTTATCGGCTCAGCAAATCTAAATTACTTAGGATCTAACATTTTTCTACTATTGATCATTAAATAGCAATACTAAGCCATTTTCTGAGGGCATTCATATGATTGAAAAAGAAAACACAAAATAATAGAACCTGAGTGTGATGGGAGGAACAAATCACTCAAGAAGCCTGTTCCACCCAACCTGCTCCCAAGCAGCCAAGATGTCTTCCTTAGGACCCCCGAGCCTGTCCACTGATCTACCAGGAGGAAGAAGGTTCTGCAACTTAGGACTTCTACTTGCAGCAGCAAGAATATATATATATATATCCAGCCTTACAGGCTTAGTAATCAATGGGACTAGCACCAGCACCTCTGGTCTATCCTTCTCATAACATTTGTAGACTTATACTTGCACTCTCCACAGCCTCCCCTATTCGAATCTCTCAGCCATCACCTGATGAGCATAAGGAATGTTTCTACATAAAACATTATAAGAGCTCCCTGCTCAATTCAAATTGCCCTTTATAGGTTGCCTAGGTCTTTTTGTAATTAACTGGTCATTAGTGTGCTGCCTTCTCACCTCCCTCCACCTAGAGGGGGAAATGCCACAAAATTAGGGGGATTTGTCCCATACCAACAGCTAATGGTAGAGTGCAAATGCTGCCATTTGTCCAATTCCTTCCAGCAGCTTCCATTCTTCCTAGTGGGCCAATGGACACTCTTGTAACAACTTTCTTGAGTGTTTGTCTCCCATTTTCATTTATTAAATAATAATAATGAGTCATTACATTCATTTTTGACCTACTTGGTCATAATTACAAACTTGTAATTATAATTTAACACAAAGTATTTCTGCAAAAAAGGATAATAGTAGAAAATAATTATTCTAAAAAATTGGGTAGGTGACAATTCCAATAAATACACATGGAAGAATCATTTCAAATATAATAAGCTGTCAGATTATTAGGGTTCCAATTCAACTGATGAAGGTTCCAATTCCAAGACGAAGAACAAGAAAGGGGGATCCAAGTTCTCTTATTGCAGCAAAGATTTCCATTTTGAGAAATATTGTATGAAGAATAAATTGGAAATCATGACTCAATTGCTCGAAAATGATAACATTGATGTTCCTGATCTCACAAGAACGAAAGAACCAAAAAATTATGTTGATCACCAAGAACATTGTCTCAATGATACTCATGAAAGTAATCATTTTTATGCTTTGAGCGCTCGAGTAAAACAAGTTTATTATGATTATGACTCTTCATATTTAAATGAACATTCTAGTACATTAGAATCATAAATATCCATCTCTTCCTTGGAATAATCTCCAGTCAGTCCACCGGAACCACCTCTCAATCCTTGTGTTTTTTTACATGTTTTTGACATGCCTTCCAGAAACTCCTTCCAATACCATTCAAATCATTCCTATCATATATATGATTCTGATTCATAATTTTATAAGAAGGTTGTATTTTGCACACATTCATCCTTCCCACTGTTAGATTCAAAAAAGGATCCTCAACCCCCAAGTGCGCTAGTTGACAAACCCATGGTTTCTGAAACTATGTCACTTCTTTCAGTTGCATTCCAGTATTTCATATCTTTTAGTGGTTGGGATTCCATCAGATTGGATATTTTTGGACTGATATTCCACATGTTTGGACCTAATCGCACCTTTTATGGTTTGAAGTTCAAGGTTACATAGTTTAAATGCCCCGCATGTTCACTCAACTATCAGTATAATTCTATTGCACAATATTTTATTTATATGATCCTAGTCGATCATGGAGACACTTCATCATCGATGTTTGTTGCTCCATATGATTCCTATTTTTATATTTCAAAGCCTCATAAGATCCATTGTTAAGTTAGGAAGATGATCAATCAGTTTGAGAAGAAGATACATGGATACATTGTCCATTATGCAACTGCACATGTTATTGATCCTAATGAGTTCATTGATGCATTTCAGATAGAAGAGTGCACATATATATTATCCATATTTGAATATGTTTTCATATCTAATTATGTATGTGTTCACATCAAGAATCATTCATTTGATTCTCCTCCATCAGCAAAAGTTGATTTAAAAGGGGATCCTACAATTGTTTTTTGTCTACACTACATTGAAAATGTGTGCATGATCAAGGCATCTACAATATATTCACCAAGTCTCTCACCAAGAAGCAGTATATTCAAAAAACTCAAGTGAAGAAGACTACATTGTGAATAAATTTTTATCTGTGTCATGATCTTTTTTGAGGGGAGGTTTTGTTCCCACTGGGTTTTCCTTCTTTCCTCGATTAATAAGGACAAATAAAAACTTTTTTGTAAAGGGTGACCTTTGGTCCTTTTTACTAGATCCCTAATTTTGATTTTCCTCACACAAGTTTGGCTTAAGGGGGGGTGTTAGAAAATTCTATCCATATAGACCTTGGCCATGCATGCAGTCCATGCATTAGTCATGCACTCCATGCATTGATATTTGAGCATCCTAGGACCTAGACCATGTTGTTTACCCCCTAGTGCTTAATTTTTGTCATTATTGGTCACATTATCCACTCAGATAACCTTGTAACTGTATTTTAGGATATAATGCGCCCTCATGCATGAATTTAGGATTTGATTGATTCATTTCCTTGATTTAATGCGCCTTGTCCCCTTGATCACCTAGGTAACTGACTCTAAGACCTAGATTCACTGAGTTTGAGTGTAGTAGTGCCCTTTTGACCACTTCAATTCACCGCATGTGCCTCCTTGATTTATTATCCCCTAATTTATGGCATAGTTCCTCAATCATGCACCAACCACCTTCAGTTAACTGGCCATTCATAATTAGTTGCCACTATTTCTTGTTGGGAGATGGATCGAATGCTAACTAATCATGTCTCTTCAGTTGAATTTGAATGCCATCATAGGCTCACGAATTCTCTTTCATGTAATCTTATTTAATTTCCCACATCTTGTGGATGAATAACATGAGAATTTTTTACACTCATAACTCTCTTTTTTCTATGATATTCTTCTCTATTTTTCTCTAGATATGTGTTAAACATTGTGAGGATAATTTTATTGCTAGATATCCACCTATGTGAGATAATTTCACAATATTGTTCCAAATTACTTTTGGAGTGTTCATGTAGGAATCCTCAACTTCTCTCGGAAGTTCTACCACTTTAACACACACATGAGGGTCACCTTAATGGAGCAACTAGTCCTCGTGCATGCCTCCTCATGGATACTTCTCTTGGACTTATTTATCACATTTAACATATGAGAGTCATCTCTTGATGGAACAACTAGTTCACGTGCAAGCCTCCTCATTTTGTACGTAGGAAATTTCACAGCCAGTGTTTCATCCTTCATCAATGAATACCAGGGAAAATTTTAGGGGCAAAATTTAACCCCTGAGCTAATTTTTGACTCTTTTTTTCGAAAATAAGATTCACCAATTTCCATTTTTTTCTAAACTGATATACCCATATTCCATGGGATAAACAAAATTTACTCTAAAAACCACCAAATTTGTCTAGAAAATATATAAAATCCTTAGAAATTTGAATATTTTTAGAAAAATATCACCCAACATTTTATGTTTTCAAATTTAAGAATTAGTAAGATCCCCAAGGTTTCTACACTTTAAGAAAATTATGAATCCTTGAACTTTTCCCTGATGAATACCTTAAGGGGAAGTACTTTAAAAATGTTTTTATTGTTAACAAATTTTTAACTGCAGATTGCTCACCAGGTCATCTTTACGAGCCCTTTGGGATCTATAATCAAACAACCTTTTTCCACTTTCCAGGCACTTCATGCCAAAACACACTCTATGGCCATAGATATTTCACATAGAATTTGAATCCCTCCTCTCGCGACCTAAGGTCATTGCCTCTAGAAATACCTTATGGCCTTCCCTTAGGTTTTTTTGTTAGGTTCATTCGTTAGTAATGTTATGTTAGGAATGTTATTATGTTATGTTCGTTCATTAGGCATGGTGCTTCTACTTGTGTTAGTAGGTGGGATATTTGTAAATTTATTATTTTAAACTTTTACCTCTTAAGTTCAGTATTCCCTTATACCTCTTCAGTTCAGTATTCCCTTCTCTTGCAAGCTCTATTTCTTCTAGAAATAAGAGTATGAGGTTCTTCCTCCAATATTTGTCTTCTTGCATTCATAGACTCTTGGTTTTCAATACAGCCTTATTGATACTGCCATAACCAAGTCATTTTCCCATAATTGCTTAAAAATATTCAATTACAATTTCATATCATCGGTTCACATAATCGGTGATATTTCAAGGTAATTTCACATACAAATATTTTCAATCGTCGCATTTCTTACACCTTGTCTACTAGAATATTAGGTTCTATGCATGTACATTTTCATCACAACTAAAATGCAATAAATATGTGCACAGATCATTTCAGTGCAATTTTGAAATTACAGATCCATTCCTAATCATTCTTTTCTATAACATTAATTCAACATAGATATACCACCTACATTATTTTTCTCTAGACAAAATGTATCAACTGGTCATTTTTAGTTAACATATAATCAAATAATTAGTAACAAGTTAGTGACATCTTCCCAAACCAATCATTGTGTCATTGGCATATCAGATTCTATCTAATCAAGGTAATGTCTCCCTCCCTTTTACTTTCCATCATTTAGCATCAACTTGTATGGCTTTATTTGTTTATCTTTGCTTCCTCTTGATAAATTTTCATGTATTCATGTACAAGTGACTAATCATGCATACTTCTCTCCACTGCATACACTACAACTCGCAAAGAATTACTAGCATCATGATCACTTCAATAAATGATTTGCAGTGAAAACAAAACATATCAACATGCAAAATCTTGACACAACAAAACACATAGTTTACATACATTTACACACACTTTCCATCACACCTAAAATTGTTAGGTTTTTTCTTCCTATTTAACAAGGTACAACAACTTACAATAATTGCATATCATAACCCGACTTGTTATAAACAAGAAATTCATTGTCACCACAAATTTTACTACTTACAAATACTTTCCTGGGCATCATTCACACAATGAAACCAATGGAATACATATCATTATCAAATCATGTCTAAAATGAAAATGTGCCAAATTCCTTTAGTAGGATTATACTTTGGCTCATATCTGCATTTGTGGTTGTTAGTACCTCTTCCTCTACCACATAGAGGAGAAATAGGCATGTCAATTTTCAATTTTAAACTCATTAAATTCATGATTATCTCATCACCACAAATTAATCATAACAGTTTTTGCAAGTACACCCATGCACATTCCATCACAAAATTCTATCACTATTAAAGACATTTTTCTAATATCATAATACAATTATTCATTGCATACGAATTTCATAACCATATCCATGCTCATCATGCAAAATTAATGTAATTATAGGAAGAAAATAAATATAAATTAAGAGTGATTTCCTATCCTCAGAACCTTCATTAATTTAGTGGTTGACCTCATCTCAACCTCATCTCAACCTGGTATTACTCATTTCTACATAGCATTAGTAATGGTAAACCAAAACTTAAACATCATCCTACAATCATTCTTATAAATTTTGTTTGTAAATGAGTTTAAGATAAGGATAACAAAACTATATGATCAATGTTTTGTTAATTACACTTCTTGAAAATTTGAAAGATTAATTTACCTGCACTTTACCTTAGCATGGACCCATATAAAGGCCCATTGTTGTAGCTCTGCTCTAATACCATTTGTAACATACCCATTACCCTCCGTAACCATTTGGAATATGAGGTTTAAAACTTTTTCCTTTATCTTCTTAACAAGATGAAACAATACACGTGTAAGAGAACAAATGTGTTAGTTTCATTAATAATTAAACTGCACGAGCTATGTTAAAACATAATCATTCATAGGGATTAAACTATGTAGAACATACAACAAAAGTTCTTGTGACTATTTTCATGTGAAGGACCTGGTTTCATAACCAACTATTGTCTAATACTTGTGTAATTAAGTAAGATGTTAAAACTACATTGCTTACTAATCATACAGTAATACAGTCAAATGACCCATTTCTATAAATACAGATTATAAATATAATCTCGAGGGCTATAATACCTTTTATAAGTATGCACATGAAATGTAAATATCTTTAATGAAAGAGCCTAAATCTTAGTATTCAAATATTAATACATCGCATATGAGTTCACCATTCATATTAATAGTTATAAAGGCTAATCATTTAGTTGAGGTCACAACTCTTGTCATGAATTCAATAACTCTTGAACATAAACTTCAAACCTTCTACGCATAATCAATAACAGAAAGTTTATTCAACATTAGGAAACCTTCATCTAACTTCATACATCAAGGGTGATGTCAAACTAATATCCTAACCATTTATACATACATGTGTACTAATATTCTTTTTAAAATTGGTGGACACATTATCAATCATAATTATCCATATAATAAGGTAGAGTCACAACAACATATTTCCCACATTTCCAATATATTATTTTTTCTTAGTTCATCGTTTACAATTAAACAAAAGCACTAGTCATTTAGTCATACCTATTGTAAAGGCACAATATTTTGCTTACATATGCTTTCCTATCAACATGCATCATTCATTCTTCATTTTATTCACATTAAATACAGATAGTATATTATTACTGCAAGCATGTATTATTATCTTACTTGTCTAACTTTAGCAATACATTCAGTGCATGTCCATCAATAATTTAACCATACATGAAGGAATATTATCAACACAACACAATTGAGTACATTTATACATTCCCAACTTAATTAAACATAATCAAATAACAAGAACTTAACATAAGGTAAACACTTATCTAGAATGGATTCTCCTAGCAATTGAATATGCAATTGCAATGTTCCACCCAACCACAAGTGCTCTATATAGCATATACTATTTATGTTGAGAGGCCACCCCCGAGCTGGGCAATGTATCCACTAGGGAGAGGACACAACAAAATATTTCACCAAGGGTTATCAACCTGACCTAAATTCTAAGATAGCTAAATAATAAAACTTGATTTTCAACAATAATTTCAAGTGCAAAACCAATAAGATCATCTTCAAAAATATTAGGCTCGACTTTTAATCAAATCGGCATAATAAACAATAGGATCGTCTTCATGAATAATAGGCTCGGTTTAATAAATAATAAGTTTGGATTAATAAACAATATAACTTTATTATGTACATTAGAGCTTTCGGCTCTTCATAATTAAAGCATTATAATCTATCTTGATCATTTAAATAATAGAACTTTAATCTCTAATAAATAAAACAATAAAGCTTGCTCTAATAAAAAAAACAATAGGGCTCCCACCAATTCTAATAAATAATAGGGCTCTAATAAATAAAACAATAAAACCCGCTCTAATAAAAAATAATAGGGCTCCCATCTCTTCATAATTAAAGCATTATAATCTATCTTGAACATTTAAATAATAGAACTTTCAACTCTAATAGATAAAATAATAGAGCTCACTCTAAAATAATAGAGCTCCCATCGCTTCATAATTAAAGTATTATAATATATCTTGAACATTTAAATAATAGAACTTTCATCTTTATTAAATAAAATAATAAAGCTTGCTCTAAAATAAGAAAGCTCCCATCTCTTCTTATTTAAAGCATTATAGTATATCTTGAACTTTTAGATAATATAATTTTCATCTTTATTAAATAAGATAATAATAAAGCTCACTCTAAAATAATAGAGTTCTTAGCTCTTCTTAATTAAAGCATTATAATCTATCTTGAAATTTTAAATCATAGAACTTTAAGCTCTAATAAATAAAATAATAAAGCTTGCTCCAAAATAATAGAGATCCCAACTCGTCATAATTAAAAAATTATAATATATCTTGAATATTTAAATAAAATAGCAAAGGGAAACACCCTCATTTCTTGACACAGAGACATATAAATTATTTAAATAAAATCTAAAAGGTAAAAACCATCATTTCTTCATGATCAGGCATATAAATTATTTAAATAAAATATTTACGAGAAAAACTCTCATTTCCTCATGCATGGGCATATAAATTATTTAAATAAAATTTTAAAGGGAAAAACCCTCATTTCTTCATACACATGCATATAAATTATTTAAATAAAATTTTAAAAGGCAACACTGTCATTTCTTCATGCATAAAATCTTAAATGATAATGCTCTCATTTCTTCATGCACAATAAAAAAATATTAAACACAAAAATCAATATTAACTACAAGGATAAGATATCTATATGTAGAGGGGCTCAGCTCCCTTATCCCTTCACCAACACATATACATCCTTGTTTTCCTTATCAACATCGAGCTCCTCCAATTTTTATCAACCTTGAACCTTCTGCTTCCCTCTCAAGAAATGTTGAGATGTAGATAATAAATAAGTAAATGAAGATTTGGTTCTTTTCCTCAAAGGAAAAACCCTAACTATCACCACTTCTTTAAAATAATAACTTTATGTAGCATTTTTTTTATTTTTCATGATATATATATATATATATCTATATATATATCTATATATCTATATATATATATATATATATATATAATGGTGATTAAAAATAATTAAATCACTCTTTGGAAATGGAAATTAGCTTCCATTAAAATTCTAGCAAAACCCTGGGAATCCAATGATTAATAATCATTTATTTTAATTAATTAATAATCATTAATTAATAACACCCTTATTTATTTATGATCAAAATAATAACACTGCATAAATTCATCATGATCATTAAATCACATAATAATTTACTTCATTTAGATCATGAGAAAATAAAAAATATCCTTTGAGTCATGCTTATAATAACAATATCAATAATAATAATAGCTTATTTAAACTTATAGACGAACAAGAAAGCATCCGTCTTCTCACATGAGTAAGATCATAATATTTACTCTTTGTTGATGCCTCGGTTGTGTATGTGCTGGAATGGTGTCCAAGACAAACAACAGGGGATGAAAACCCAGCCAAATTCTTCAGATAATCCTACGCAAGTATTACCCTATCCTCAAGTTGTTTGGGGTGGTTAACACCCACGGATACAAAGGCCTCTGTTGGCACTTGTGAGTGGTTGATCCTAGAAAGGATCTGTCTTCCGATGAAGAAAGACAAGAGTTTTACTGATCCCTAGAGTTAGTCTAACTTTAAAAAGAAATCTAATCTAAGTCAGGCCTATTCTAATATGAATGATTTGTTTGTGCACAAGACAGCTTGATCTGAAAATTACTAAATCTTTTCATCAATTTAACTGACATGCAAAACTGGATCTTGACTCAGTACCTCAAGATATAATCAGTTAAAGACATTCAACCAACAATAGCTTAAGAATTAAGTGCATACAATCTTATCCTGCATCTGGAATGTTAATTGACAAAATAACATTAACTTAATGCTTTCTGTGAATCATTTGCAGAAATAGATAAAATGTTTTAGATAAAGACATTCATTTAAAACATCAATTACAGAGATCGCAAGTTGAGAGAAATCTGAAATATAGACCGATGCAAGTTACTGATTGCAAATAATAAACAGTATTAGTGAATGTGTCAAAGCAAAATCACAATCCATAAAAGACATTTGACAAATTACAATAGAAGAGATAGATGAAGAAAACTAACTGTGTATTAAGGCTTGCAAAACATTACATAGTCTACAAAAACAGAGCGTATCCAGTCTCTTTTGGCGATTGTATCCCCTAACCATCCATCCCTTGCTATGATATCTAAAACCCCTTAAATAATAATTACAAAGTAATAATTCGGAATCAAATCTCCCACAGAGTAGGGATAATCAAAACTAAATTATCCTAAAATGACCAAGAAAAGGCTACCCCTTGGCCCCAAAATCTAACAATGCTTATACATAGGAATAATAGACCAACTTGAATCCCAAATTGGGCATCATACAGTTTTAGAAAGATTCCATCATATGCTTTCAAGAGCATCCTATCATAAGCTGAGGAAGATCCACATAGATCATGAGCTATTGATGGTAGCTAGTAAAGGAACCGTGAAATATTCCCTGGATTTGCGAGAGCCAAAGATATCTTCAAAGACTGAAAAATCATCTAATGGATCATCTTTGAGAGGAATTGCGGGACACACAGGTGGCAAGTTGATGATTAAGTCCCGAATAATTATATTATCTTGATGAGAGCATCTTTTCTCACCCTTCTTCTGCTTGTTGAAAAGGAGTCATTCATATGTGAATTGAATCTCACCATCTTCCTCTTAACTATCTCTGCTATCATTAGAAACATCAACATCAAAAGGTGCAGGAACAGGTTCAGAGTATTCCACTGGTTGAGGCTCTTTCTCAATAGAATGCTTGACAAGAATACTACAAACTCTCTGCATTTTGCTTACAATCATGCAATTGTTAATAGAGATATCAAAATATCAATAAAAACTTGCATATATCTTCATAAATCAATAGATTATTCATAGAAATTCTTTAGGAAATAAGACCATGGGATTTGACATTGATTGAATATAACTATCTAGAATGATTGCACATCTATGATGTGTAGGTCGCAATTACCGTTTCTGCGAGCGAAATATCAGTCAGTCACGTATCAATTGAAATTTGGCATAAGATTAGATAGGTTTACATAATAACACATGTGATTAACAGTCAAATCTCAGAGTTTTGATCATCAAGCAATCATTGGATTCAAAGATTTGACGTTTGATAAAGCATAACACAAACAAAAAACTGGATCAACACTTGAAAATGACGAACCAAGAACGAAAAATAAAAAATTTAAATCATTCTACCAGATGCAATCAGGGCCGTCGGATCATCATCAATCAACGGTCGTGATGCAAGATGCGGGATGCCAAATGTGGGCCCTTTTTATTTGAAAATATATATACCCTTCCGCAATCCACATTCCACAATTGCGGGTTGTGGGTTGCGGAACATAAAACACAATGTGTGGTCAAACCATTCCCTCATCCCGCAAGTGCGGGTTGCGGGTTTGTGAACCACCTTTTATTAAAAGACCTTTCTGCATCCCGCAATCCGCAATTGCGGGTTGCAGGTTGCGGAAAAAAAAACTTTTTCGCTCAATTTTCCACAACCTCTTTCCGCATCTCGCAATCCACAATTGCTAGTTGCGGGTTGCGGAAAGAAAAGCTTGAGGTGCAAATAAGGAGTCCGCAACCCGCAACTGTGGGTTGCGGGATGGTCGAAATTTTTCAACCAAAAACTTATTTCTGCAATACATAAAAACACACTAAAAATGCATAACTTTTAAGAAGGAAAATTTACTAACTTATTCAAATCAATTCAAAGGCAGCAAAACGAAAGGAAAATAGGCTAAACAACCCCAACAATTGATTAAGCTATCCTTTGATATAAATTGGGGCTCCCATATTTTGGATAAAAAATGGGATCTATTGTGCCTACAACAAATGGCGACAGGCTGGGAAATACCAGTTATCTCTAAAAATGAAACCCTTATTTATAAGGAAGCCATGCCAACCAACTCATGTTTCAACCTGCAATTTGAAAAATGATCTCATGAAACACAATCAAAACAACAGATTTAGTCATATTATCGATACATTCCCATCCAAAACCAATTAATGATGATATTTAATTGGATAAGGCAGTCTAGGAGCAAAACAGAAATCCTATGCCTTTATGTAATCATGGGAGGGAAGATTTATGATTAACCTTTGGAATAAACTCAAAGCCATTCTGGATTAAAATACATGAGTCACCTTTGCTTTATTGATTATTCATTTATGTACATGTATATTTCCTTTTATTTTTTTCTTTTTTTTTTCCCTATAAATAATACTTTTGTTGATATAAGGCCATTGCCCTGACTTGGTGATCAAATGCTAGCAATGCCATTCACAAACTTGATCTGGAAACTGAACAAGCTAGCTCGATCAAGAGACTCCTTGTATTTTAGTTCTTTAGGTTGAAAGCAATTACCATGGCTTGGTGACGGTAGGTGGTAATTCCAGTCTAGAATCAAATCCATGATCATGGTAGGGCTGGACTGCAATAAGACCCCCCTTATCCTGACACACAACAAACCATATTACATAAGAAAACAAAAATTTATTAGTGTATAGGTTACAAGACACTACCATGGCTTGATGACCACATAACAGTAGTGTTACTCACTGATGCTTAGCAGATCATGAATGGATCGACTCGTGATAGGATCTTCCATCTTTCAGCCAGAGATGAAAGTAATATCCCAAGTTTGGTGGCTTGATGTGGAGATGTCATTCCACTTAGACATCTATGAACATAATGGGTTGGCTCATAATGAGACCCCCCATCTTGTAATCTACTTTTATTGAAATAGATTATTATCCAAAGTGATCAGAATGGCATCCAAAATAGATAAGTCTAACCAGGCTATAAGAGATTATGCCATTTACTCATGAAACACAAGGCAAAGAACTCTAATCTTCTCTTCAACTTCAATTAATCAGAAAAATATTAAAATATGTTGATGATAGTGCGAAAATATCGATCAAGGCCCTGCAAAAATTGACTCAAAAATTGACTGTTTGATTCCATGAAGAGCATTTTCTGATATAGGCTAAATGAAGAAACAACTGACATGCTACCTGAAAAATTCAGATTGTATTAATCTTAGAAACACACTGATAAAAAAACTTTGCCAAATGTGCAGACTTATTCGAAAAGAGAAAGAATCATAAAAAGGAAAAATCAATCAAAACCAAAGGGGAGAAAACAAACCACACTTTATGTACAAATGGACCAACCTGCTCTCCTAAAAAAAAGTACTTCTTGAGAAGCTAGACATTCACTGGGTAGGTTTCTGAAGAACTTTCTAGTGTTTGTAACCAGACAATACCAGGACCAATATTTTTGTAACAATAAAAGGTCCTAGCCATAAGCGTTGGAACTTAGTGTAATCATTCTTGTCCTTATGTTGCTTGTCCCATTTTAAAACTAAGTCCCCCAAAGATAAATCCCTGTCAGATGAAGACTTCTCATTGAACCACCTCTTCACAAGCTATTGATGTTGATACAACTTGTTTTTAAACTTTTCCCTATCCTCCTCTAGTTTGAGCAATGTATCAATTCTATGCTGGAGTGGGGAAGAGTCATCTTCCTGTACAGACGGTGCTAGTTGTAGGGAAGGGATCATGAGGTTGGCTTGTAAAACAACCTCCTTACCATAAACTAAGAAGTAAGGGGAGTTTCCAAGGGCCGCTTTAGGAGTGACACGGTCTTCCAAAAGAGCATTGTATAACTAGATATGCCAATTTTTGTGGTGAGTAGCCACTGTCTTTTTTAAGATGTTAATTAAATTCTTATTAGAAGACTCTGCTAACCCATTTCCCTGTGGATAATAATTGGCAGAAAATTTTAATTTTATCCCTTTTTCAAGGGCATATTGAGTTAATTCAAAAGAGGAGAAGTATGAAGCATTGTCAAACACTAGGAATTCCGGAGCACCAAACCTTGTGACTATCTGACTTTCAAGAAATGAAATTACTTGGATTGTGTTCGCTTGTCTAAGAGGGACTACCTCTACCGATTTGGTAAAGTAGTCTGTAGCTGTCAAAATATATTTGTGTTTCGGGGAAGAAGGAAGATTAATAGGTCCAACAAAATCCAGACCCCACTGCTGGAACAGAAATTGAACTGTGACTGGCTGCAAGGGAAATGCAGGTTTCTTCATTTTTCCAGCACACTTATGACATGGTTCACATATTCTAGCGTAAGCATAGGCATCTTTGAACAAAGTAGGCCAGTAGTAACCCTCTCTTAATATCTTGTGGGAAGTGGTTTCTCCTGAAAAGTGTCCTCCTGCAGGTCCTACATGAAATTCCAAAAGGATATTGTCAGTTTGAGCTCTCTCTAGACATCTAAGGAAAACACCATCATAATTTTTTCTTAACAAAACACCATCTATGAATTGATATGGTGTTTCTTCTAATCGTAAGGCTCTGCATCTTTTAAAGTTAATTTTTTTAGGAGCATACCCATGAATTAATAAAAATTTAATGCCATCATACCAATCTGATGCTTGAGTAGTGATAACATTGACAGAACCTACTGAGGTGATTTCTTCTTGCTCCCACTCGATTTTTTGTTTTACAAGATCATTCGACTGGTCAGTAAGCAAACACAAACCCTGGAATTTCACTATCTTCACTGGTCTGATCTCTAAATTGTATTCTTGCAGAGCTGTCATCCAGTGAGCTCTTTTCTCTCCCAATTCTTTCTGAATCAGAACATTTCTAATAGTTGCATGGGACACAATCACTTTAGTTCTAGACTTCAATAGATACGGTCTAAAATGTTTAACTGATTTATAAACTGCATAAGCTTGTTTGTCTATTTGGGAGTATTTTAACTCTACTCCTTTGAATGTTCAACTCATAAAAGAAATGGGAATTTCAAGATCGCCTGGGTGCTTCTGTGTAAGAACAACAACATAGGAAAAGTCAGTAGCAAAGGTATATAAAATAAAATCCTTACTGAAGTCAGGAGACATAAGGGTAGGATCTTTCACAATATCCTTCCTAATCTCAGTAAAAGCATTTCGTTGTTCATCACACCATTTATACTGTGGATCCTTCTTAATCATCAATTGTAAAGGTTTAACAATTTGTGCAAAATTTGGGACAAATCTGTTAACAAAATTTATCTTACCAAGGAAATATTGCATGGCTTTGCATGTACCTGGAAACCCAATCCTTGTGATGGCCTCTGTACGTTCCGGATCAATAATCATACCTTCTTTTGAAACAATAAATCCTAACAGCTTACCTTCAGTCACTGCAAAGATTGATTTCTTAGGATTGAGCGAAATTTCGTATCTTCTGCAGCGTTCGAATACCTGTTGTAGGGCAGATAAATGTTCATGTCAGTTTTTTGAAAAGATAATAATATCATCTAAGTATACAACAATAGAATTGTGCATAAGTCCTTTGAAAGCTATTTCCATTGCTCGCTGGAACATAGCACCTGCATTTATCAGCCCAAATGGCATTCACCCGTAGGCAAAAGTTCCCCAAGGGGTCCTGAAAGTTGTTTTTAATTGATCATCAGGAGCAACCAAGACTTGGTTATACCCTGAAAAACCATCGAGGAGAGAAAACATTTCTGAACCTGCAACTCTCTGTAAGATCTGTTCCATAGGGGGAATAGGGTAATTATCTTTCTTAGAAGCTTTATTAAGATTTCTAAAATCAACACAGAGCCTAATGTCACCATTTATCTTGCGAACTGGTACTAAATTGGCGATCCACTATGTATGCCTGACCAGAAAGATAATTCTTGTTGCAAGGATCTTTTCAAGCTCCTTTTTGACAGAAGGTTCCAAGCGAGGATGCATCTTCCTCAGCTTCTACTGGTAAGGTTTAGTGTCTGGCTTCATTGGTATATTATGGTGCATAATATTAGTGTCGAAGGTTTTCAGTTCGGCATATGTCCAAGCAAAGATGTCCTTATATTCTCTGCATAACTTGATAAAATCTCTCTTTTCGTCAGGTGAGCAATCAACCCCTAGGTTAATCATGTAAGGGTTTTGTTCACTTCCCAAATTCACTTGTTCATAATTGAGAGAAGAGCTCCGAGTTTTACAATTTATCTTCTGCTTGAACTTATCTTGGAGGTCGTAGAAATTTTCCAGGTTGATAATTGACTTAGGAATCAAATTGATAGTGCAAGTAGGATCAACTAGAGACTTTTCATGCTCAATTTCATCAATGGAAACATCTTGAAACGTGTCCTAAGCTATAAGAAAATCGAGAATCTGCTGATCATCATTAAACAATTTCCAACTGGTTATATTGTCTGGGATTGAAGGTCTGTACATCAATTCAATAGAAAAAGTATCTGGTGACAAACGTTCTGGAGGTATCATCCTGGATGCAGTATTAGCTAGTAGGTCAGCATCAAAATTCTGAGATCTTGGGACCGACTTAATATTAAAAGAAGAGAAAGAATTTGTTAAGTCCCTTACCAAATTTCGATAATTAAGTAAATGAGGAGATATGCAATGAATCTTGTTTCTCACCTGCTTAACTATTATTTCTGAATCTCCATAACACTCAATTACCCAAGCATCCATGTCAATTGATTTCTTGAGTCCCTGTACCAGGGCCTCGTACTCAGCAATGCTGTTGGTACATTCAAACTCAAGCCTACATGCAATCAGGGTTTTGGTTCCTTTAGGATCAATGAGGACATAACCTGCACCAGCTCCATCTTTAGATATGGAACCATAAAAAAAATAGAATCAATGCATTCAAATCTAACTTAAAATTAGTATTCACACTATATACAATATGTACAATATCACCTGAGAATGGAACAGATGTAAAATTGACAATCTGAGACTGATTCTGAGGACTCTCAGGAGGTGACGAATCTGCAGGTAAGTCTCCAAAAAACGTATCAAAAGTGAAATGTTCCACATGTGAGCTCAAGTATGCAACAAGCTCACTGGGGTCATTCAAATCTGTGACAATTTTCTTCATATAAGGCTCCCTACTGATCTTTATCTTGTTTGGCCTCCCATTGTAAGGAATCCACAAGTGAGACCAGTAGGTTGCAAAGTATCCCTTAAGTTTTTCCGACCAATCTCTGCTTAGCCACATCCCATACATCTTTGGGATGTCATCCATAATGATATCCACAGTCTGGTGGATCCCGAGGTCAACAAATAAAGTTAACATAACATTCCTTAGTTCCCCTACTACTCTTAATTTGGATCGGTCCAGCTGAACAATCTAAGTAGGAAATGGCTCCCAAGCAACATTTAATTTCTTACAAACTAATAAGGGCATCACATTGGATGAGGCCCCTGAATCTACCATACAATTATGAACGTTCCTGTTAAAGATCTCAAAGGTTAACAAAAAAGGCGGTGTCTTTTTTCCAACAGGTTTTGGGCTACTGGTTTTGGTGTATGTCTCCAGATTATTATTTTGAGTCTCCCTAGGTTTGTTGACAATTATGATTCTGGGAAAAATGTCCCTCATAGCAGGGATCTTCAAAATTTCAAATACAGAGATATTGGCTTTCATCTTTTTTAAGTCATCAATCAAGTTGTATTCTATCTCAGGAATAAGTGTATCCTTTTGTATGGTTGTTTTGACTCTGTTTGTTGTGGGCGTAGAATTAGAATCTTCTTGAGTAGGTTGTCCTTTACTCCTTGTGTGGCAGGGGTGTTGGACATTAAATATTGTTTCAAGCTCCTCTTCTTCCTCAACAATGGGAAGTTATGCAAAGAAACTAATAGTATTTATCTGTTGGTCTTCTTCCTCATCCAGAGGTTCAGGATCTTGATTCTCCTGTAGTTCTTGTTCAGGGGGATGAGGAGAATGATGCTATTATGAAACTAGGGCTTTAAAGATAGACAAAATTTCCTCAGAGTTCAACCCTTCCTTAGGATTGGGTGGGACTTGGTTTTGTTGAGTTTGATAGGGTCTTCTAAATGGTTGTTTGTTGAACCCCCTGTTTGTGTTTTGGTTTTCAATGTTAGTTCTCTTGAGGTCAACCATTTCGTTAGAGATATTCTGGAGCATTTTCTTCATATCACCCATTTCAAAAGGGTCTTTATCCTGTGCAACAGGTTTTGTGGGAACATCAGTTTTCTTACGTGAATTGGAAGGTTGATCTACTAAAGTATCTGGATTATCCTTCAAACTAAAGATATCTTTCTCAACCTGAATGGCCTCAACAAAGGCCTCTTGCAAAGTTTCTTTGTGTGCCCATTTAACCCGCATAGCAATGGGAACTGGTACCTTTCCAATAGTATGCAACCAGGAGTTCTTCCGCGGGAAGAAGAGTAATAGGGATTGTATTTTGTAGATAGGAAAATCTCTGATTATAATCTTTTACTCTTTCTTTACCTCGAATTTTCATAGAAGACAAATCAATTACCAAATCTTTTGGTGTCTTATCATCTCCAAACTTTTGCATGAATATTTTCTCAAAGTCATCCCATGACGTGATAGACCCAACTTCTACGGCAAAGTACCAAATGGATTCTTTCCCTTGGAAGGTATATGGGAATAACCTACAAACTACATCTTCATGGATAACATTTCTAAGCATGATGGCTTGCATGAATGTCTTTATGTGATCAAGTGCAGGTGACTTTTCATCAGGATTGAACTTAGGCAGCCAATTTTCAGTATTTTTAGGGAGTCTGTGTTGGTACCCTAGGATAAAAAATGCATCCTGGTCCAACCAGGGTCTATTTTGACCGTCAGCCATTGGTATGTCCTCTGAAGATGAGCTCGCGGATGAATCACTATCTGAAGCTTATTCAGATGAAGAAGATGAAGATGGGGGTGGTGGCGGTGGTGGTCCACTTGTTGTCACTTGTGGTTGATCTTCTTGTGTTTCCCCAAATAATGTGTCAAGGTTAAAATCTGGGAGCATATTGTGGCGAGGCGAATTACGTTGTTTAGGATTCTGGTCACCTGAGTTCTGATTATCAGAATTATTGGCTCACGGCTCAGTATTCTAGTGATATTGAATTGATGCTAGTCCTAGATTACGCTCTTGAGCAATTTAGAAGAACCTTTGAGTATCTTTTAAAGTGTAAGGGGTCCCCTAGTGGGATATATGATAATAATTTCTCCCCTTCTGGTTTCCTACTCAATTACAGGGGTGGCAGGAATATTTTGAGAATTCTCTATTGGTTGTTCTCTGGACGTTGAAGCTTGGGTATGGCTACGTGTAACAACCGATTATCTTACTGGAGGAGGTCTATTTAAGTTCTATTTAGGCATGATTGGTACATGGCCCTCCTTCTAGCGCCATTTTTTGATGCCTCAGTTTTGTATGTGTTGGAATGGTGTCCAAGGAAAACAACAGGGGATGAAAACCCAGCCAAAGGCTTCAAATAATCCTACGCAAGTATTACCCTATCCTTGAGCTGTTTGGTGTGGTTAACACCCACAGATACAAAGGCCTCCATTGGCACTTGTGAGTGTTTGATCCTAGAAAGGAACTATCTTCCTAGGAAGGAAGACAAGATTTTTATTGATCCTAAGAGTTAGTCTAACTTTGAAAAGAAATCTAATCTAAGTCAAGCCTATTCTAACAAGAATGATTTGTTTGTGCACAAGACAGATTGATCTGAAAATTACTAAATCTTTTCACCAATTTAAAAGACATGCAAAACTGGATCTTGACTTAGTAGCTCAAGATATAATCAGTTAAAGACATTCAACCAACAATAGCTTAAGAATTAAGTGCATACAAGCTTATCCTGCATCTAGAATGTTAATTAACAAATTAACATTAACTTAATGCCTTTTGTGAATCATTTGCATAAATAGATAAAATGTTTTAGGTAAAGCCACTCATTTAAAACATCAATTACATAGATCATAAGTTGAGAGAAATATGAACTATAGAGCAAGTTACTGATTAAAAATAATAAACAGTATTAGTGAATGTGTCAAAGCAAAATCACAATCCATCAAAGACATTTGACAAATTATAACAGAAGAGATAGTTGAAGAAAACTAACTGTGTATTAAGGCCTACAAAACATTACATAGTCTGCAACAACATAGCGTCTCCAGTCTCTTTTGGCGATTTTATCCCCTAACCATCCATCCCTTGCTATGAGATCTAAAACCCCTTAAATAATAATTACAAAGTAATAATTCAGAATCAAATCTCGCACAGAGCAAGGACAATCAAAACTAAATTATCCTAAAATGGCCAATAAAAGGCTAACCCTTAGCCCCAAAATCGAACAAATTATCCTTATACATAGGAATAATAGACCAACTCGAATCCCAAACTGGGCATCATACAGTTTTAGAAATATCCCATCATGCTTTCAAGAGCATCCTGTTGTAAGCTGAGGAAGATCTAGATAGATCATGAGCTATTGATGGTAGCTGGTAAAGAAACCATGAAATCTTCCCTGGATTTGCGAGAACCAAAGATATCTTCAAAGACTGAAAAATCAGCTAACGGATCATCTTTGAGAGGAATTGTGGGACACACAGGTGGCAAGTTGATGATTAAGTCCCGAAAAATTGTATTATCTTGATCAGAGCATCTTTTCTCACCCTTGTTCTGCTTGTTGAAAAGGATTCATTCATATGTGAATAGAATCTCACCATTCCTCTTCACTATCTGTGCTATCATCATAAACATCAACATCAAATGGTGCAGGAACAGGTTCAGAGTATTCCACTGGATGAGGCTCTTTCTCAATAGAATGCTTGATAAAAATACTATAAACTCTCTACATTTTGCTTACAATCATGCAATTGTTAGCAGAGATATCAAAATATCAATAAAAAACTCGCATATATCTTTGTAAACCAACAGATTATTCATAGCAATCCTTATAGGAAATAAGACCATAGGATTTGAAATTGATTGAATATAACTAACTGGCATGATTGCACGTCTACAATGTGCAGGTCGCAATTACCGTTTCTGCGAGCGAAATATCAGTCAGTCACGTATCAATTGAAATTTGGCATAAGATCAGATATGTTTACATAATAACACATGTGATTAACAGTCAAATCTCAGAGTTTTGATCATAAAGCAATCATTGGATTCAAAGAGTTCATGTTTGATCAAGCATAACACAAACGAAAAACTGGATCAACACTTGAAAACGATGAACCAAGAACCAAAAATAAAAAATTTAAATCATTCTACCAAATGCAGTCAGGGCCGTTGGATCATCATAAATCAATGATCGGGATGCGAGATGCGGGATTCCAAATGTGGGCCCTTGTTATTTGAAATATATATACCCTTCCGCAATTCGCATCCCGCAATTGCAGGTTGTGGGTTGCGGGTTTGTGAACCACTTTTTATTAAAAGACCTTTCTGCATCCCGCAAGGCGCAATTGTGGGTTGTGTGTTGCGGAAAGAAAAACTTTTTCGTGCAATTTTCTACAACCTCTTTCCACATCCTACAATCCATGATTGGGGGTTGTAGAAAGAAAAACTTTAGGTGCAAACAAGGAGTCTGCAACTTGCAACTGCGGGTTGCAGATTGTGGGTTGCGGGATGGTCGAAATTTTTCAACCAAAAGCTTATTTCCGCAATACATAAAAACACACTAAAAATGAATAACTTTTAAGAAGGGAAATTTACTAACTTAATCAAATCAATTCAAAGGCAGCAAAACGAAAGGCAAATAGGCTAAACAACCCCAACAATTGATTAAGCTATCCTTTGATATAAATTGGGGCTCCCATATTTTGGATAAAACATGGGATCTGTTGTGCCTACAACACTCTCCTGCTGAAAAAGATCCTTATATGATGCTTTGGGATAATAAAATCATAGTACTAGCTACTCACTCTACACTTATAGGCGAATAATAATCCATTCACCTTCTCACGTCGATGATGTCTTGTCTCGCAATGCTTAAAGAGTAACAATAAATTCACACTCATACCTATGTGATTTAAGTTAATAAGCGATCAATAACAACTCGATTCCCTTTATTCCCCTAAAGTTACCATGATGGCATATGATCATCATCATTGGGATTCTCAAGGATTCACTAACCTTTAACCTCTCCTCCTAGCGGATATCATTGTCCCCTTGATTTTTGTCACCTTGCACATTCATCCCTAGATTTGTTTTATTATTTCAGCATCTGTAATTTACATCATACACATGGCATCACTATGCTTTAGCTAGCACATGGTTCTATTACAAAATCAAAATGTTGTTTAATGCTACAACATTCATTGGCAGGGCCTTGGCCTTGAGCTCCACCCCATGAACTAGTACATACACACATTGACATCAACTGCAATCTATTACAATAATAGGGGTTGTAAATGAGGGATATTACATCAAAAGGAAGGATTGAATCAATAACAGTCACAAGAAGGCAAAGGGAGAACTCGATCTCCTAGATTAGAAGGTATCCTTCAATCTAAAGCAAGTAGTTTTTGCCAAGATCTAGTCACTATCCTCAGTGGTTTAGTAAAAACTGAAAAAAAAAGGAATTTTATTGATCAACCTATGAAGGAGGAGCCAAAAATTAGGAGGGTCAAAATAGGACCATAAGATCTTTTAAAAACATAGGAGATCACTCAAGAAGGGCTACGGATATTGGGGGACACCCAACAAGAAGTTGAGCACCCTAAAGAAACCCAACAAGTAGGAGGTGTAGTTCCCCACCTTTCATCTCCTACATCCCTTTTTGAATTTACTAACATTTTGTGTATTGTAGCCTCTAAAGGAACATCGAGCATGCATGCCACCAATGCTTCATAGGAAATAGGGAAACAAGCCCCATGAGAAAGGGTTATATAATCAACAAGCATCAGTGACCCTCTAGAGATATTAAAAGAGAAGTGAAAAAAATAAGGGTTGAAGCACAAAAAGAGGTTCACAGTATGGAATTTTTGGAATCACAAGCAAGAAATAGATTGATACCCAAGTATGATCTTGTTACCAATAATTTGGTGATCACTAATTTGGAACCCCTGGCCCCTGAAACATAAACAAGGATTGTTGGATGAGCCTAGTCGACAGGCCAACTAGGTCCTCCGACCGACCAACATCGTGTCAGTCCTATAGAAACAGTTGGTTGATTAAGCCAACATAACTACTTTATAATTGAATAAATGACTATAAAAAAAAATATATATATATATATATAGGCTAGTGAGCCATGATTCAAATAGATTACCATTCCTTTGTACATAGTCTAGCTCTAATATAATATAATTGTTGTTTTTGTTCCCATTACTTTGGTATCTTCTCTTGTATGATGATCTGAATGCATTATATTCTATCTGTATTTTATTTATACTCCATGTAATCCCTTAGATTACAAAATTGGTTCTATTGTCAGTTGTACCATTGGGATTAGAAGATGCATGTGTTTGTACAAAATGATAAGTGAAGAAGATAACAAAGAATGGTGGAAGAGGAAAGTAACAAATTACTTTCAAAATTATGTTAGAAGAAACAAATTGTCGATAGCGCAAGCCCGAGAAAGATTCTTTACTGAAACACACCGGCATTTTTTCAAAGATTTTACACATTAATTGAAGAAGTTGATCGACCACGTTAATGAGAAAACTAGATCCAACCAATGAAAGATTGTTGATGCACAAAATTGCCAACGACAACTGAACATATCTATATGACTAGTTAGACGACATATGTGACCAACTCTACGATGAACAAGATATTGAAGAAAGAACTTCCATCAATGATGTCAAGAGAATATTTTATCATGACCTTCATGAATCATTCTTCGTTACCATACCAAAATTGCTATTTAAATTCCTTATTAAAGACGGATTCGGCCATATATTCGAAGCATGGCCACTAGTGGAACCACTAGTAAATTCAAATTGGCATCAGAACTAGAGAGAATGGGAACGCTTCATTCAAGAATGCCAGTGGGAATAATTCGTCAGCAAATGAACCGATTACTTGAGATTGTCTCAGTCATCCTGTAGTAGTCAGGTCAGCAATGGGGGGTCACCAACCATGTGGAATGAGTATATAGAGAGATGATTATATTCAACAATGAGAAATAAAAATATGAAGCTTATTGTTACCACCTAAGTGGTACTTAGTTGGATTTCAAGTGAATCGACAAAGAGAGAACAAGTTATTTGTTCATCACCAAAATTCAGAAAGCCAAGCAGGCCAATTTTTGGCCCTTTTTAGTTTTTTCACATGTCCACATCCACTAGGGGGAATTGTAATAAATGATGTAGCATGATGACCTTATGTAAAAGTCTTGGCCTTATTAGGACATAGTCATCAAACTACTCACCTTAGAGTGTTTTTTCCTAGTTAATTATGCGACGCTTTTTAGCAACACATAATTTTTGAGTTTTTCACTCAAAATCATCCAAAGTTGGGGTGGTGAAAGTGATGATTATGCCTTAGGAGGGTTATTAAATCCTATGGTATTGAATTTTCATGTTATGCAAACAAGTCCCAAATATAGCATAAAAATAGCAGAAATAGGCCAAAAGAAGGTAAGGGTGAAATCGCAAACCTAGGAAACACTTTTGTGACAAATGGAGTGAAAAAAACAGAGCGCGGACGGATGATCACCCGAAAAATAAGTCAACCTCAAACTCTAGGACAAGAGTTTAAAAAAATCTAGGCCGAGAGTTTTCAGATTTCAAACTCTCGCCCGAGAGTTTGAACCAATCGCCGCGTTGTATTTTTAAAAAAACTCTCGGATGAGAGTTTGAACTAAACTCTCGATTGAGAGTTTGGAAGATTTTTTTTTGCCTGAGAGTTTATGGTCAACAAACCTGCGAAAATATATGGCATCTTTCCGGAACCTGCAACTTCAGCAAGCCTGAACCCCTGCAAATTCTCAATATTATTTGTTAGACTTGGTAGTAATGGATTCATCTTCGAATCTAGTTTCCAATGATATAATAATTGTTTCATTTCGACTTGAATTTCTATTTATTAATATATTTTTTCTAAACCTTATTCCTTAAGAATTTTATTACTTTGAAAATCACCCGAAATGAAAATTCAATATCATAACAAAGACAACACCAAAAAATTTGAAATTTCATAGAGATCATAATTGGCTCGTCCTCTTCAAAAGGGTACTTTTATTTTTTCCAATAAGAGTCACATTTGAAAGAAAATGTGAAGACAAAAACATGTGTCGATAATGCACCATTTTCTGAACATACGTTGTTTCGATAAATAATAAAAAATAGTTCCCAAGTCTTAAAAAACTCAAAATATAGTCCACGATCCAGTGTAGTGTGTGTATATTATCAGCCTACAATTGTTTTCCCTAAAATGAATAACCATCTATCAAAAAACCGTCGTCAACACAAGTCACTCATTATCCATACCTAAAATTTTCAAGTATATGCCATCTGTTGACAACAAATTTGTCCCACGATAGGTCCATAAAAAAATTAAAAAAATACGAGTAGAAAGCTAATTCAATTCTCTAAAACCTTTTTGTTTACTTCAAGTTGAAATTCCTAAGGGAGATATGGGTTTGAAGAGGTTGAAGTTGAAAAACATAAAATTTAGCAGTTTTGTTTTTAAAAAACAAGCCAAAATTATTTTCCAACTTCATGTTTTCACCCGTAATCAATGCCTTAATAATGAAGAACTAAGATGAATAACAATCCTCTTCAAGGGAAGAACCTCCTTACACAATGTACTAAGTACATAATACAAAAAAAGATACCATGATGACTAAAATGAAAAGGTATCCTTCCTATATATAGGAGACAAAGGGGTACAATAACAACTAATAGACCCACTAATATACCCAAGCCGACATCAATAATATGTAATGCACCATAATAAAGGGGGTAATGTGCCACTACACAGGGGGTAATGTGACCATATTTAGGGCTTAACATGACCCTCCCATTTAGACAATTTTTGTGCTCAATGCTTGATTAGTTGTGGATGCTTTTGTATGAAGGACTCATCTTCTCATGTTGAATCTTCCACTGGAAGGTTCTTCCATTTGATGAGGTACTCTGTAATATCTCTATTTCATAGTTGTTTGGTCCTTGTTTCAGTGTTTTGTTTAGTTTCCAATATGACTCTTCCTTCTTCATCAAGCTTGGGAAAGATTGTTTGAATTGGGATCTTGTGTCCTATTACCTTCTTTAAGTAAGAAACATGGAAATTTGGATGGAATCTTGAAGATGAAGGAAGCTCCAATTTGTAAGCCATACTACCAATATTCTGCAACACCTTGTAAGGACCATAATACTTGGGTGCTAATTTATTGTCCTTATTTAGTTGCTTGAGGGACATTTTCGTGTAAGGTTGTAGCCTCAGAAATACCCAATCCCCTTCTTCGAAACTCGTTTCACTTTGATGTTGATCAGCTTGGTTTTTCATCCTATTTTGTGACATAGCTAGGTTATCCTTAAGTATCTGGAGAAATTCTTGGTGGTGCTCTATATGATATTCCATGACTTGAACTTTATATTTTCCCTTTAGCAGAGATGTGATAGATGGAGGATGGTATCCATAAAGTGCCATAAATGGAGACATTTTTATGATGTATGGAAGAAAGTATTGTACCACCATTCTGACAAAGATAAACATTTCACCCACTGTGTTTGTTTATCATATGCAAAGCAATGAAGATATCCTTCCAAACATTTGTTCATTGTCTCAGTTTTCCCATCAGATTGGAGAAAATATGATGAATTGTGAGACAATTGGGTACCCAAACAAGAAAATAATTTAGTCCAAAATTTTCCAGTGAAAATTGGATCTCTATCGCTTACAATAATCTTTGGATTTCCATGTAACTTTTGAACTGTTTCCAGAAAAGATGTGGCTACTATACTTTCATTAAAAGGGTGAGAGAGTGCACAAAAATGTGCATACTTCATGATTCTATCAAAAACCACCATAATAACATTCTTTCCTTCTGACTTGGGTAGACCTGTGATAAAATACATTGAGACTTCTTCTCAATGTTGGCAAGGTATGTCTAATGGTTGTAGAAGTCCTGGCGTCTTAACTATTTCCACCTTATTCTATTGGAAAACCAAGCATTCGGCTACAAACATTTGAACATAAGATTTAAGACCTTCCCCAAAAAATTCCTTCTTGACCCTGTGGTAAGTTTTGAGGAATCTAAAGTTCCCACCTATAGGAGAGGTGTGTAATTCTGAGAGCACCTTTTGTTTGAGTTGGGATTGTTTGCATAAATATAAGTGATCCTTATACCATAGTGAATCATTTTTAAACACAAAAGTATCTAATAAACTGGGATCGTCTTGTAGCTTTTGAATGAACGTCCACACAAATAGGTCATTTTTCCATTCTTCCCTATATGCTACTACCCACTCGGGTTGTAGAATGGAAATTGCACAAAGTAATGCCCCGACATGTTCATCTTTACTGGATAGTGCATCTGCCACCACATTATGTTTTCCTTTTCGATAGATGATTTCAAAGTCATATCCCAACATCTTGGTCACCCATTTTTGTTTCTCTTCCAAAGATAATCTATGTTCCAAGAATTATTTAAGACTATCATGATCTCTTTTGACCTTGAAGTGTACCTATTAGGTAAGGATTCCATTTCTTAAGAGCATGTAAAATTGCCAACATTTCCTTCTTATAAATGGGATTTTGTAAGTGCTTTCCCTTGATTGGATGACTTGTGAAAGAAAGCATGTGTCCTTCTTGCATTAGAACATCACCAATGCCATTTCCTGAAGCATCACATTCCACAATAAATGTTTTTATGAATTCTAGTGGGCCAAAACAAGAGATTTGCAAATTGCCTCCTTAAGCTGTTCAAAATCTTGGGTACATTGCCTCTGGAGTCCAAGAAAATGCATCTTTCTTCAATAATGTTGTTAGAGGTGATTATATTCTTCCATTGTTCTGAACAAACTTGTGGTAGTACCCTATCATATCTAAGAAACCCGGAATATTCTTCAAGCTTTTGGGAATCGGCCATTCCATCATGGCTTTAATTTTGTTGGGGTCTACCTTGAAATCTTCTTGAGATACAATATGACCCAAATATTCTACCTCCTTTACCCCAAAGAAACATTTGGAAGGTTTTGCATATAGTTGTTGCCCCTTTAGTAGTTGTAGTACCCTGTCAACATGTTGCGCATGTTCTTCCCAAGACTTGCTATAAATTAGTATATCATCAAAGAATACTAGCAAAACTTTTATAAGGAAACGCTTGAAAATAGAATTCATCAAACCTTGAAATGTGGAAGTCACATTCGTGATACCAAATGGCATGACCAAAAATTCATAATGACCTTCATGAGTTCCGAATGTTGTTTTTGGAATGTCCTCCTCCTTCATTCTAATCTGATGATATCTGGAACATAGATCTAACTTTGTGAAGAAAAATGCTCCATGTCATTCATCTGACAATTCATCAATGACAAGAATGGGAAATTTATCTTTAATGGTGATCTTATTGACCTCTCTATAATTTGTACACATAATCCATGATCCATCTGTCTTGTGTACCATTACCACTGGTGTAGAGTAATAAATTTGGCTAGGCCTAATTATGCCAGCCTCTAACATTTCTTCAACCATACGCTCAATTTCACTCTTTTGTCCATAGGGGTATGTGTAAGTTTTGATGTTAGGAGGAACACTTCCCAGAATTAACTGAATAGCATGATCAAAATATCGAATAGTTGGAATACTTTTTGGAATATCTTCAAATACCTTGGAATTCTTATCAATCACCTTCTGGAGATCTAGGGAAATAGGAGACTTAGATGTTTGAACATCTAATGAGAATAATCAAGTGCAATTACACCTTGATGTCCCTTTTTTTATCAAGATTTTCATACCATTAGAGCTTATCACCTTACTTGGTTTCCTTGTGATACCATTTAAATCATATTCTTTTCCTTACCATAAACATTTCATGAAAAGCTTCTGAAAATTAAAATCCATTGATCCCAATTATTGTAACCATTGAACTCCTAAGATAACATCAACACCTCCCATCATAATAGCAATAATTGGACTATTCAATACATATTCCCCCATAGTGAGATTGATATTATGGCATTTTGTTGAGAAATTGATAGTTCCTCCATATGCAATCATTACTTGAAATTCTGGTGCTGGATATACAAAGCAATTGAGAACCTTGGCTAATTTGCAGTTAATGAAATTGTGAGTACTACCAGAATCAATCAACACTGTTACCTTTTTCTTTTTGATATACCCTTTGATCTTGAGAGTTTCAGAAGTTTTGATTCCAGCCAATGCATGACAGGATATGGTGTGAGTAATCTTTTTGGAATTAGTATCGTCTATTTCTAGTTCTTTTTATTTTGGTGCTTCTTGTTCATTTTCTTCCTCTGCTTCATAATCTATGTAAATAGTTTCTTATCAGTGCACTTGTGGCCCTTACTGTATTTTCTATCACAACTGTAACAAATCCCTTTTGCTCTTTTTTCCTCTAGTTTTTGTGGTGTCAATGTTGTAGGTGGTGGATGACTCGAGATGAAACTTCCTTCTTTATAGTTGTGTGTGGTAGACTTCCTTGTTTCCATAATTTTGTTTTCAACTTTTCTTGTCACCCTGAATGCATGCTCCAAGTATTTAGGTCCCCACAGGTGAACCTCATGTTGGATGTTATCTCTTAAATTTCCTATGAAGACGTTATTCATCTTCTCCTCTTGAATATATGTGACCTTGATATTCAATCTTTAGAAGTTCATAATGTGCTCCCCAACTGTGAACCCTTTTGTTTGAGATTTATCACTTGGATAAAGAAGGCATTTCTATCAATTCCTCCATAAAAATTGTCCAAATGACAAGTGGTTTACAAGAGAAAATACATCTATACCACACAAACTAATTAGGTTCTAAATATAAATATGCAATGCATTCCTTTTGTGTGGATTGCACTTCGTGTATCTCAAAGAACTGCTCCATCTGTAGTATCCATGTGACTGGATCCATGCCATCAAACTTCCTCATATTGATTTTTGGGATGTAGTTGGGTTTTTACCCCATGTTGGAGTCCCTAAAGTCATGATTTATGTTCATTTTTTTTTCATCATGAATTTGATGGGAGATCTTATCACTTCTAGGAATCCCTTCTTACAAAAACTTTGAAAAACCTTCTTTCAAAACTTCCATATCCCCCTTCAAAACCTTCAAATCATCTATGACCTTTTTCAAATCATCCATTTTCACTTCCATTTCCTTGGTTTCACCTAGGATTGATGTCAGTGCATATTTTGTCACTATCTTCTCTTGTAAATTAGATATGTCCTTGCAAATTTATTCACCTTCATCATAAGTCCATGTAGAGCTGTCTAGGGGATTATTTGGAGTAGAGGTTCCCAGTTTAGGAGGAATTTAGAACAATATAGATAGGTATCACACCCTATGGTTCACCACAATTCGATCCTTCTACTCATGTTATTCAAATTTAAAACGACGTACCTTTTCCACCCCGATTAGAAGATTGTTTTAAATCCGAATTAGAACTGAGGTCAAATTAAAAATTTGATTCTTGTGGGTATTAAAAATCGTCCTGTTGTATCCTTATGTGTCCTCTTTTAGATTCCATAGGTCTTACCTAATTCTTATCTGCCAATAGAAAGTTATTATGAGTCTACCAACACTTCTTATTCTTGGACCTTTCAGAAGATCAAACTTGTACAGACTTCAACGTGTCCAATATTTTGGATCTAATTCTAAAACTTCTACCACATATACTGTGGTTTGTACTATTTATGATACAACCGGTCTCACTTAATTTGGATCTCACATGCCCCTGATAACCTTTTCCCTAGAACACCTATTTTAGACTAGTTTTTGGACTAGTCAAAAACCCTAGATTCCGAGGCCAATATCTCTGAAATTGTGACGTATCAGGGCCTTAATTTTGGAACATCGATAGCTCATCCTGTTATAGAGGTGGATTTTTAATACTGTTGTTTGAGTCCTTGTAGAAACAAAGTTATAGAAAAAATTCCAAGATGACTCGTTTTGAAGAAACTAGTCCCAAGGAAAGAGCTCTGATACCAAATGTTATGCAACCGTGATGCAACCAAGTCCCAGATATAGCATAAAATAAGCAGAAATAGAGCAAAAGAAAGTAATAAATGCATCAATAATGAAAAACTGATATGAATAACAATCCTCTTTGAGGGAGGAACCTCCTTGCACAATGTACTAAGTACATAAGACAAGACAAGATACCATGATGACTAAAATGAAAAGGTCTCGTTCCTATATATAAGAGACAAATGGGTACAATAACAACTAATAGACCCAATCCGACATCAATAATATGTAATGCACCATAATAAAGGGGTTAATGTGCCACTACAAAGGGGGTAATGCTGCCATATTTAGGGATTAACATTTCAATACTTGAGTCTATGTATATAACCATGATAGCCATAGTCCCAAAGTTTCACGAACATGCGCTAAGTCCCCCCTGTGATTTTTTAATTTTTTAGTTTTTTAATAAAATCATCGATAAGGTGTATTTTAATTGTAAAATTTCAAAAAGTCATAAAAGTGGGTCTAGGGGGCCAAATTTGTCATGGGGATTCTCATTTTTGGACTTAAGCCCTAAACCCATTTATGAGAGTCAAATTGGTGATTTTCAATTGCTAATTTTGATTTTCTCTTGAAAATTACATTTTGTGTCAAATAATTAAGAAATATGGAGAAAATATAATTCCTAAATCAAAGGGATCTTGTATCTGAGGTATCCAGGTTGGTTGGCATCTTGTTTGGGTCAATAAATGCATTGTTTGGGCATTGTATCTCACAAGATGGGGTGTATTTGATGTGCTTACATGAGCGGGGCCCAATTCCTCCAAAGGAGGGAATTTTTTCCCATGAGGATCTCTTTTTGGACGTGGTTATGAGAGATCGCAGCCTCCCATGAGTGGTGGCATCCTCCAATGAGAGGTGGAATTCCCATTATTTGATTGAAAGACACTTTCCATGCTCTCTAGAACCCCCATTCCACCTCCTCCATTGGGAATTTCGACCTCCAAGGGTTTGAAGGCCAAAATTTCTATAAAAGAAAGCTTAAGCTCTTATTTGAGGATGCAAGGATTGAACCTATGCCAAATTGTTGTACTATCATTGTTGTATTGCTAATAAAATAAGAAGGATTTGGAGGCTAGTCTATGGTGCATCTTGTTTATGTGTGGATGAATTTATCAAGAGTTTCAAGGTAAAATTGTGCTTGAATTTTGTTTTGCTAAATTTGGTTATCTGTGGGCTTACAAGGGGAGCTACCTCCTTGTAGGGTAAGAATAAATTCTTGTTTGAATTATATTCTTATGGATTTGTTAACAATATATCTATTAGAGATGCATGATAATTTTACTTAATTACATGCTTTCTAATCTTCTTTTTTTGGAATCACCCTCTTTGGTTTAATCAAATTTTTGTGCAAGATTTTGTCAAGTTTTTGGTTTCCAAGATTGTAGAAGGATTGGATCTTGTTTTAATCCTCTTCCTATTCAAGAAAAATCAAGGATAAAGTCCCTCAAAGTTTCACCAAAACAAGATTTATCAAACTTTCTTCTTATTTCCAATTTTGGCTCTTCTACCTTCTTTCTCTAAAAGAAATCAATCTATCTTTCCAATTACTTTTTCATAGCAAGTATAGATCAGTTTTGAGGTTTCATATTTAAAATCATAATTGTTAGATGTTTAGTTAGATCTAAAAGGATGCATTTCAAAGATAATATAATTGCATTTCAAATTTTATATCATTAGCCTAGATCTAGTATAATTTAGTGCTTGTTATTGCATTTTTTCCAAATATTTTCCATGTACTAAGTAAGAACTTTTTTCATTTTTTGTTTTGCTTAAGCCAATAACATTCTAACAACTTTGGATTTCTGTTTTTTGACATTTATAGACAGGTCAAGCAAAAGTGCTGGCGAAAATTTCAAGATTTGAGCCTTCCAAAGCACCTCCAAAACCCCTTTCCTCAAAGGGCCTTTTTTCCTCTTTATTTTGTAACCCTCGATCCTAGTTTACAAAGGATCAAAGGGGATGCTCTTTTAATCATTTTAATATAATTAATAAAAGAATCAAGTGGGATACACAGCACCCACACTCCCTTCCCCATTGGGGAAGCCTATATCACCTCCTTTTGGTGTGCTTTTTTTCGCTTTTCTTTCATTTTGCGATACTAACCCTTAGATTATATTTTCATTTTTTTCAGTTTAGTTTAGTTTCTTTTTTGTTTGCAAGAATATTTTAATTTAAGTTTCAATTTTTGAAAGTTCATACCATTTTATTTTTTGCAAGTAAATAAACGAACATGACTCGTTTCCATGAAGTATGCTCTCGCCACCACCCAAAGGCTTTGTCGATTAGTGGTGGATGATCAGAAAGTTGACAAATTAGCACAATATTGTCAAGTTCATTTACTTTATTTTTCACTTACAATATTATTTTCTTTCAAAATCAGAATTAACCTTTGCATTATCCCAAAGTATGCTCTTGTCCATCACAGACTAGTTTCAATTGGCCAAATATTTGGAACAATTAGAAATGAGGTCTTGCACTCAATAATCTTCCACATTTAATAAACAACACACCTAACTAAAACTCATCCCATTAAAGGAAAAAAATATGGCGTCAAAATTTCATTACTTGTCGGAAAATTCTTCTAAGAAAGAAGGAGCAACTAGATAGTGACCATAGGGTACCGTCATGATGCACCCTTGATTGGTGTAGTGTTGGATATTCCCTCGCGACTCCGATCTAGCCCACATTTTCTTGTGCAGAGCCACATTTGGTGAATACGAACATATTCCTCGTACCTGTTGGTATATTTGGAATTCCCTTTCCCTTAATCAACTCATCATAATGATTTAAAACTAACTAATATACAATCGCAAAACATTTACTTTTCAACAACATTTATTTTGACTCCATTGGCACTGATCTCCAAATTGCAACAAGACATTTATTTTGCTTAATACCCGTTTATTGTTGTTGATTTTATATTCATGTGTTGATGTTACATCTGTATATTCTATGATGTTGATTTAATTCATTTATTTTGCAATAATCTTGTTTCAACATTTTTTCTTCAAAAATATACTAAACAACTTACTTTCATTCTAACATCTAAGAACTGAAATCCTTAGTAAATAACTTAGGGTCTACCCCCTTGGATTTGTTAGGTATTTTCCTAAACAGAGGAGTCAAGACCAAGTGATAGTTCTTGACTTGATACTTTCCCCCAAGGACACAACAAGTGGCTTGAATATTTATGCCACGTTACCCAAGTGTGTATCATGTGGCAACATTTTTGGCGCCTTTGTCGGGGATAAATCTTTTTATTCCCAGAGTATGACTTTTGATTTTTTGCCTTTTTTGTTTTTTCTTTGTTTGATGAATGTTTGGATTAGATATTTAATTTTCATCTATTGACTCCAGACTCCACTAACCTTTTCATTTTTATAAATTTACAAAGAAAAGAAAAAAAAATAATTTGTGAGAGTGTTAAATGGATATATTTATTCTCACATGGGGACTCCATTGAAGGGATACAAACCTTGTTTCTCATAAATTTTTGAAGACATTTTGTGTGTAGATGAGCACATGCGACACTTTGAAAACCTTTAAAAAACATGGTTTGACAAATCCACCTGTTTAGTGCAAGATGTTCTTCATGGTTACTTCAGATAAAAGCTATTGAATTATGATATGGATAATGATAAAGAAGGTCTTTGTGCTCACTTGTTTGAGGCATTCCCCTCAATAGATTTCTAAAATAAAGATCGGTTTCCTAATGATTTCTATGATCATCATGGTCTAAATAGTGTGGCTCCATATTTCTATGGAAATAATGGTGATTCGGCCATTGATCATATTGCTTCCTTTCTCAAATTGGTGGTTGACTTCAATGTTATTCATGAGGATGATCTAATGTCCATTTTTTTCTTTTTCCTTGGTGGGGGATGCAGTAAATTGGTTCTATGACCTTCCCAACAAATGAATTACATCCATCTCAATTTTCTTTGAGATGTTTCTTGAATGGTGACATGATGATGAGATTGATATGAAACAATTTATATAAATTTCCCTTGCCATCCTTCCTAAATAAAAGGCCATTTCAGAAACTAAAGAAGATATTCATGAAAATCACCATGAAGATTAAAGATGTAGGCCTAAGCAACATGTCATTAATGAATCCATTAATGGAGCACTTGAAGGGACCTTGATTGAATATATTGTTCAAGACCCTCATCATGTTTCCATGGTAAAGAAATTTGAATATTTGGAGCCATCTCAAAAAATTTCAGTGAAGGTGATGACATGTGTACTCCAGATCTACCTCAATAAAAATCCTCAACATAAATTAATGATAATTTTTTGGATGTGCATGTTGATACTCCTTCTTGTTCTCCTCATTGTGAGGAAGGATTGGTAAATACATTCACATTTGATATTTTTGAAACAAACACTTCCAAGGATGATATTTATGAACATTAGGAGAATAGGCATAGCCAAGGGTATGGTGATATTGATGCAGACTCCCCATTGTTTGACAAAGATATGGATGATGATTATTCGAAATACTCAGAAAAAACCCATCTTTGATATATCTAGAGAAGGGAGTGTTGATTTTGAAACCTTTGGAGATATTGATCGGGAAGATGCACATTCATATATTTCATATGATCATTCAGAGCTATGTACAAGCACGAGAGATGTAGAATTCAAATGGAAGTGTACTAAAGAGATAGATTCGATGCAACCTTTGGAGAACCAACCTAAGATTTCATCTTCACATACATAGTTTCAAATGATTTGGAGTAGCCAGAGGATTGTGTTATTACATAATACTTTTAGCCTAGATTCCTTACCGATTTGGATAAGGGTGATGAGTTGATGGTATTACTTCACAACTTAGGTCTGTATATTAGTCCTATCCACTATTGGATACAAGAATCCTGCAAGAGGACTTGACAATTTCAGAAGCAATTCAATGAAATACTGCATGCCTATGATCTCCCATCCAACCATCCCATCCTGAATATTCATGCAGGTTTTCATTCCTTAAATGTTTCCTTATTTTGGTCAGTAACCAAACACAAGGTATAAATTTTTTTAATTGATAAAATGCTTGAATGGCTTCATTGGATTTTTAATTTTACCTAGAAAGTTTTGTTTACCATGCTTGAAGTAGGAAAATAAGCTCCTTAAAGTGAGCATTTAATTTCGACATTTATTTTCAACATTTTGTTTCGTTACTTAGGTATTTTGATAGTATTTTTAATAATACATTGGGTATTTCATTTGGTTTTATTATAAACATGTGCTACTCATTTTTTTCCTGTCAAGGTTGAAATGTTTTTACAAGTTTTAAACCAGAGATTCTGAAGTTCTTGCATGCTCTCCTTATCTAAAACTAAGATCAAGCACATGTCCCGCAATAGGAGATAGATGTTACCACCTAAGTGGTACTTAATTGGATTTCAAGTGAGCCATCAAAGAGCGAACAAGTTATTTGTTCATCACTGGAATTTAGAAATCCAAGAAGCCCAATTTTGGCCCTTTTTATGTTTTTTCATATGTTCACACTGTTAAATTTTTAGAATTTACTTCAATTTGATCTAGGATCTTAACTGAGAGAACAACATGTACAGCAAATCTACAGCATATCATTCATGGACATAATAATGCAAGCACACAAGAGACACAGAGTTTACTTGGGGAAAACCATAAAGGTGAAAAACCCCAATAACTTCCTCAGAGATAGATAGAGCAATGATACAACCAGAATACAAGAGATAGTCTTCTCCTAGCAGCATAGCCTCCTCCTCCACAAGTGCGCCACTCTCCACAGTGTGAGTGAGAGAATAGAATGTGTAAAATGAGAGAGACACACTCCCTATTTATACACTAACTTGACTTGACCTTTACTCAACTGGGTCAGCCTCAACTTAACCACTTAACATAATGCTGACTGGGCCGACACCCAATAGGGTGGTCTAATAACCCTTTGACCCACATGGCCGACCCCCAATAGGGTGGTCTAATAACCCTTCAACCCACGTGACTTATACAGGGATAACCCCAACAAGGTGGTCTAATAACCCATCAAGTATAAGTTATGACACTTACAATATAAATGACGACACTTCCCTATAGAGGAATAATAACATCTCTAAGGAATACAATATACATAAATGTGAAATACATTTCGAAGTTGCATATACATCAACACTCCCTCTTAACTAGGAAGGTATTTCTCGACACAGGTCTTCTAGCACAAGTCATCTTCTTTGGATCATTGTCACTGGATAATCGTCATCGAGTCATCATCATCGTCACTGCTGTTGCTATCTCAATCAATCTCTGAATCTACTCGTCATAGGAAGTTCTACAGAGCTAGTCCTTTTTCATACTGGATGAAGGCCCAACACTTGCAGGTCTTCGTCATCACTGGCCATACTGTGGAATCCTTAGGACTTATTAAGTGCATCACAAAACCTCGAAAGAGCATCCTAGGATGTTACGAGCACACGGCTCTACCTATAGGATCTCCTAGGGCCATATTATATGTGACCTCACCACAAAACCTCGCAAGAGCATCCCAGGCTATTACAAGCACACAGCTCTACCTATAGGATCTCCCAGGGACAGATTATATGTGGTCACCACAAAACCTCACAAGAGCATCCCAGGCTATTACGAGCACGCAGCTCTACCTATAGGATCTCCCAGGGACAGATTATATGTGGTCATGGCAAAACCTCGCAAGAGCGTCTCAGGACTTATTACGGGCACACAGCCCAACCTATCAGATCTCCCAAGGACAGATTATATGCCATAGGACAAAACCTCGAAAGAGCATCTGCCAGACTTCCCAGGGCATGAATTACATGCCATAGGAAAAACCTCCAAAGACTATTTGCAGATCTCCCAGGGCCAAATTATATGTCCTCCCAGAGCAAAACCTCGAAAGAGCATTTGCCAGATATCCCAGGGCACGAATTACATGCCATAGGCAAAACCTCGAAAGACTATCTGCAAATCTCCCAGGGCCAAATTATATGCTCATCTGCACAACCTGATCCACGACCATAGAGTATCAACCTGATACTCACCATACATCATCCTGATGTACACATGATCATCCTGATCATCATCACTACAACATCCTGTTGCATGTCATCTGGAGCAACATTCTGAAGCTCGTCATCCATGATCATCCTGATCATATAGTGCATCTACCTGATGCATACCAAGTATCTACCTGATACATATCATCATACATGATCCACCTGATCATACAATGTATCCACTTAATACAAGTACAAATACATGATACATATCACCATACATGATCCACCTGATCATACAATGTATCCACCTGATACATATACAGATACATGGTCCAAGCATCCAACATGATGCATACAAAATACATACAAATGATCCTACTAATCATATCCAGCATCCAACATGATGCGTACATACATATACATGATCCAACTGATCATATCCAACATCCAACATGATGCGTACATACATATGCATATAAATGATCCAACTGATCATACACAACAGAAAATAGAACATCATCCTGATGCTCATCATCCAGCGCTTACATCCACAGCCATGTGAAGGATCCTCCTTCCAACATGCTTGGAATGGCTTCAACAAATGTTTCCATCACTTCTTCCTTGAAGTGTCCTTGATCTGAAGAACGCCAAGCCTCTCTCTGAAGTGCTCAAACTTCACCCTGGCTAGTGGCTTCGTCAGCACATCTGCAATCTGCTCGTCCATCGCAACATACAAGAGCTTCACAGCTCCTCTCTACACCATATCCATGATATAGTGATATTTGATCTCGATGTGTTTCAACCTGTCATGAAACACTGGGTTCTCAGACAGCTTCACACAACTCTGGTTATCACAAAAGATACCAGTAGCATCCAACGGGAGATCAAATAACTCAGACAGTAGCTTCCGTAGCCATACTGCCTCACAACTAGCTGAACAGGCTGCAACATACTCTACCTCAGCTGTAATCAGTGCTACACAGGACTGCTTCCTGCTAAACCAAGAGATCACACCTGATCCCATACTGAAGTAGCATCCAGATGTGCTCTTCCTATCTGCAGCACTGCCAGCCCAATTTGAATCAACATAACCCTGCAGGTTAAACTTTTGATTTGCTTCATACTTGAGCCCATAATCCACTGTACCCTTCAAGTACCTTAAAACATGCTTTACAGCAACCAGGTGAACACTCCTCGGATCCATCAGGAACTAGCTCAATGTGTTCACAGCAAAGCAAATATCTGGTCTCGTGTTCGTCAGGTACATCAAGGACCCAATCATCTGATGATACATAGTGATATCAACCGGCTGAGATGAATCATCACACAGACGCTTCAGGTTCGATGCCATAGGTGTGGCCATAGCCTTGTAGTCCATCATCCCGAACCTCTTCAGGATCTCTACTGCATACTTCCCTTGTCCAAGGAAGATTCCATCACTCTACCACACCTCCATGCCAAAAACAAATAGTGCATCATCCCCAAGTTCCTCAACTCGAACTCGACAACAAGCTTCCGCTGTGTGTCGGCAATCAATCTATCCTCACTTGATACAAACAGGTCATCCACATAGTAGTATCACTGGATTGCCTTCCTCAACCTTGTAGTAAAGGTTGGAACCCGCTTTACTCTTGGTAAAGACCAAACTGGATAGAAAGCTGCCTATCCTACCATACCAAGTTCTGCACATATATGATTTCCTATCATGTGTCTCAGAACCAAGTGGCTGCTCCACATACACTTCTTCTTCAACTACACCATTCAAGAAAGTTGTCTTGAAATCCATCTGGTGTATCTTCTATTTCATCACTTTTATATTTCTCTATGTTGTCGTCTGCAGCATGCTTGATCTTGATAGATCCATATGGAAGTCATAACAAACTTCCCTTCAGGTCTTGGGACTACATCCCAAACATCATTCTTCATGATCGACGGATCATGGCATTCTTCCCATATCCTGGGAACTTCAATATCTTCAATAGATAATTTTGTTGTTGAACAAATGTTGTAGTTCTTCTTTTGTAGGTGATGGCATACGATCTTTCCTACACAACAAGTTAAATTGCATGATTAGAAAACATCTCATAGTTTTCAGAACAAATTCTTACACATAAAGAAATATGTCATACAGTCATGCAATTATCTTAGCCAATGCTTCAATACAACATTTATCCATATCCCGTAACTTTCTAGATGCCTTCCAATCTCTACCAGAACATTGTTAAGAGTGTGCACAACTCCCAACATGTCAGCAAAGAGGTTTCATTCTAGATAAGTAGCAATGGAATGTTGTACAATGCCATAGGCTACTTACCCATGCATATTAGTAGTATACTGTTCATCAATGCAACTATTCTAATATGCATAATACACAACCTAATTCTAGGAACATCAGTATATACATTATTGAACAGTATTATTTAAACAATAAAATATGCAAGTAATGACAATTCAAATACTTATCTTTGTTTGTTTGTTGGGTTGACTTCCTCTCAGTTTTTGCTTCTTTTCTGCAACTCCATTCTTATGTGGATTGTGAAAAGTGGTCAACTCCCTCTGAATATCTGCATCCTTGTAGAAACTACTAAAGTGTGCTCCTTTGCTTTCTTGCAGGAACAACTGGAGTGTGCTCCCTCTTGATCTTTGCTTCCTGGATTACCTGTCCTTGAACTTACATCCATCCTTAATCACTATGCATGCTTATTAGTATCATCATTGTGTTATCCTTGAGGTCTCATACATAATCACACATTTATTAGTATAATCTTAATACTATCAAAACATAATAATCTTAAACATGTATATTCATGATCATTCACAGATAATAAACATTAGTATTCAAGGTTTCAGGGAAGTCTTCTTTTACTCATACATTTTCTTATTTCATCATAGGACTCTTCTGGTTAGTTGAATCATCAATCAAGATAAGAGATATAATATGCATAAAACCTGTGATTATTCAAACCTATACCTTCATGGTTCTTCTAGTTAGTCATATCATCAATTATGGTAAGAAACATAATATGCATACAACCATGACTATTCAAACCTATGACTTCATGAATAATCATTATCAACAACACAACAATATAAGATCCTAACACAAGGTAGGATTCTATCTTGATATAGGAAAAACATACATGGATTAGCATGCTAGCTAGTTATATCTAACATACTCACATGATGTCTTCTGGTTCTCTTCAGTGACTTGTGCTAGTGACCTGTATGTCTCATAAGTTAACCATTGTAGAACCAAGTTATACATACCTCGAAAGTAGATCTTCTATGTGATCCATGACAATGGATGAATCCTTGCCTTCATGTCACCATGATCATATGTTCTTGAAGTAGAACATGATTTGTCTTTCTTGGTGTACCTTTTGTGTTAGCAAACAACATAAACCTCATACAACATCACAATGCATTAGTAAAATCATAAGTGTCAAACCCTTAATCAATGAATATATTCTATTAAGGTGATACAATAAGTCTAGTAATTAATCAAGATTGTACTGTAATGATATGAAGACAAACATATGATAAACTTAACCATGAAACATACCTGTAAGCCATACCTGTCAAGATTGCTTGTAATCTTCTTATGGAAGGCCTTAGCCTCATCTCCCTCTGAGACAGGAACTTCTTCACTTATGCAGGTGACCAATCCATCTTCTTCTAGGATTAACCCAATCCACTGGACCTGGAGCTTGATGAGCTGATCAAGCTGGTATATTCAGAATTTGAAAACTGCAAAGTTTCACTCCTCAATTTTTCCTTTGAAACTTTCGGATTCACTGGATGTGAACTTGAAATAGTGTTTGATGAAGCCCATTCTTATACCCAATCAAAAGATTTGATCCAAGGCTCTAAGCTTCTATTTTTATGAGGAGCTTCCAGCCGTGGTCATAGATTTCAAAAATTCCCATTTTTGCAGAAGCCCTAATTTTCCACTTTTCTGATCATAGTCCCAAACTAGGGTCTGATCAAGCCCGGCCTTCTTCCCAACCAAAAATTCTTATCTTGGTCTCTAAATTTCAATTTTGATGAGTATCATTCAGCCTTGGTCTCTGATTACAAAAATTCCAACTTTCTCCGAAGCCCTAAATTCCGAAAGCCATGAATGAAGGTGCTCAAAAATAATTCTGATTTGATAGAAATATGTACCTGATTGTTTCTAGTGTAACTCCGAACTTTTCAATCCACAGCGTTTGAAAATTTTTCCTGAGATAGCCCGACCTATTATATTTCCATCCCAATAGGTCTGACCTCAATTGGATTCTCTGAGAAAGAGTTATGCCAAGTGTCGCAACGTGACCTGTTTATGGGATAATACAGGAGAACGAACTTGTACGGCGTGCCACGTTTCATTGGTTCAACTTCGACCTCTGAAAACTTTTTCAAAGATAGTACCATTTGTGTACTACCTGTCACGTTTTACTAAATTTCATTTGGAGCTTCCTAGCCCAAGTTATGATATTTTTCCCAAGGTCACCTGATTTTGACTCAGATCTAGAAGAGGCAAAAACCCTATATTGTACAGATCATAAATCACAAAGTACAATGAATTAGAGGTTTTCCTTGGGATACAAGGTACATGGGGATCTGATCTTCGACCTATAAAGGTTTCAAATCTGAAACCTTCGCCAAAACGGATTTATAGTGAAAGTGCTATGAAGACTAGTTTTTACTATATCAAGCCCTAGCATCGTAAGTGCAACAAGTGTCATACATGCCATATCATGCCTTCTTTCAGGCTAGCTCTGATACCATGTTAAATTTTCAGAATTTACTTCAATCTGATCTAGGATCTTAACTGAGAGAACAACATGTACAGCAAATCTACAGCATATCATTCATGGACACAATAATGCAAGCACAGAAGAGACACAGAGTTTACTTGGGGAAAACCATAAAGGTGAAAAACCCCAATAACTTCCTCAGAGATAGATAGAGCAATGATACAACCAGAATACAAGAGATAGTCTTCTCCTAGCAGCAGATCCTCCTCCTCCACAAGTGCGCCACTCTCCATAGTGTGAGTGAGAGAATAGAATGTGTAAAATGAGAGAGACACACTCTCTATTTATACACTAACTTGACTTGACCTTTACTCAACTAGGTCGACCTCAACTTAACCACTTAACATAATACTGACTGGGCCGACACCCAATAGGGTGGTCTAATAACCCTTTGACCCACATGGCCGACCCCCAATAGGGTGGTCTAATAACCCTTCGACCCACATGACTTATACAGGGCCGACCCCAACAAGGTGGTCTAATAACCCATCAAGTATAAGTTACGACACTTACAATATAAATGACGACACTTCCGTATAGAGGAATAATAACATCTCTATAGGAATACAATATACATAAATATGAAATACATTCCGAAGTTACATATACATCAACACACACCCCCTTGGGGGAATTGTAATAAATGATGTAGCATGATGACCGTATGTAAAAGGCTTGGAATTCTTAGGACTTAGTAATACTAATCACCCTAGAGTGTTTTTTCCTTGTTAATTATGCGACGCTTTTTATCACCACATAATTTTTTAGTTTTCACTCAAAATCCTCCAAATATGGGGTGGTGAAAGCGATTATTATGCCTTATGAGGGTTATTAAATCATATGGTATTGAATTTTCAAGACTTTATTCTATTTATATTTCCATGCTAGTCATAGTACCAAAGTTTCATTAACATGCGCTAAGTCCCCCCTAGGATTTTTTAAATTTTTAGTTTTTTAATAAAATCATTGATAAGGTGTATTTTAATTGTAAAATTTCAAAAAGTCATAAAAGTGGGTCCAAGGGGGGGAATTTGTCATGGGGATATTTTTTTGGGACCCGGAGCCGCCACTTAACCCCTAATCCCACTTCTGAGAGTCAAATTGGTGATTTTCAATTACTAATTTTGATTTTATCTTGAAAATGACATTTTGGGTCAAATAATTAGGAAATATGGAGAAAATATATTTCCTAAATCAAAGGGAGCTTGTCTCTGAGGTGTCCAGGTTGGTTGGCATCTTGTACAGGTCAAGAAATGAGTTGTTTGGGCATCTAATCTCACAAGATGAGGTGGATTTGATGTGATTCCATGAGGGGGCACAACTCCTCCAAATGATGGCATTCTTCCCCATGAGAATATATTTTTGGAGGTGGTTATGAGAGGTGGAAGCCTCCCATGGGTGGAAGTAGCCTCCCATGGGTGGTAGCAGCCTCCCATGGGTGGCAGCAGCCTCCCATGGGTGGTAGCAGCCTCCCATGAAAGGTGGAATCCCCATTGTTTGCTTTAAAGGCACTTTACATGCTCTCTAGAACCCCCAATACACCTCCTCCATTGGGAATTTCGACCTCCAAGGGTTTGAAGGCCATAATTGCTATAAAAGCAAGCTTCTCCTCTTGTTTGAGGATGGAAGGATTGAACCTCTGCCAAATTGTTGTATTGATAATAAAATAAGAATTCTTTGGAGGCTAGTCTATGGTGCATCTTGTTCATGTGTGGATGGATTTATCAAGGGTTTCAAGGTGAAATTGTGCTTGATTTTTGTTTTGCTAAATTTGGTTATATGTGGGGTTACAAGGGGAGCTACCTCCCTACAGGGTAAGACTACATTCTTGTTTGACTTGTATTCTTACTTATTTGTTAACAATATATCTATTAGAGGTGCATGATCATTTTGCTTAATTACATGCTTTCTAATCTTCTTTTTTTGGCATCACCCTCTTTGGTTTAATCAATTTTTGTGCAAGATTTTTTCAAGTTTCAGGTTGCGAAGCTTGGAGAAGGATTAGATCTTGTTTGAATACTCTTCCTATTCAAGAAACATCAAGGATAAAGTTCCTCAAAGTTTCACCAATGCAAGCTTCATCAAACTTTCTTCTTATTTCCAATTTTGGCTCTTCTACCTTCTTTCTCTAAAAGAAATCAATCTCTTTTTCTTGTTACTTTTTCATAGAAAGTATAGATTAGTTTTGAAGTTGCATATTTAAAATCATACTTGTTAGAGGTTTATTTATATCTAAAAGGATTCATTTCAAAGATAATATCATTGCATTTCAAAATTTATATCATGAGCCTAGATCTAGTATAATTTAGTGCTTGTTATTGCATTTTTTCAAAAAAACGTCCGAGTACTAAGTAGGGACCTTTTTCGTTTTTCGTTTTGTTTAAGTCACTAACATTCTAAAAAATTTAGCTTTCTGTTTTTGACATTTATAGATAGGTCAAGCGGAAGTGTTGGTGAAAATTTCAAGATTTGAGCCTTCCAAAGCACCTCCAAAACCCCTTTCCTCAAAGGGTCTTTTTTCCTCATTCTTTTGTAACCCTCGATCCTAGATTATAAAATATCAAAGGGGATGCTCTTTTAATCATTGTAATATCAGTAATAAAAGAAGAAAGTGGTATACACAACGCCCACACTACCTTCCCCAATGCGGAATCCTTTATCGCCTCCTTTTGGTGTGATTTTTTCTCTTTGCTTTCATTTTGCGATACTAACCCTTAGATTAGAATTTCCTTTTTTGTAGTTTAGTTTAGTTTCTTTTTTGTTTGCAAGAGTATTTTAATTTAAGTTTCAATTTTTTAAAGTTCATATCATTTTATTTTTGCAAGTAAATAAACGAACCTAACTCATTTCCACGAAGTATTCTCTCGCCACCACCCAAAGGCTTTGCCGATTAGTGGCGGATGATTAGAAAGTTGACCAATAGTCATTAATAATTAGCACAATATTTGTCAAGTTCATTTACTTTATTTTTCACTTACAGTATTATTTACTTTCAAAACCTGAATTAATATTTTCATTATCCCAAAGTATGCTCTTGTCCATCATAGACTAGTTTCGACTGGTCAGATCTTTGGAACAATAAAAAATGAGGTCTTGAACTCAATAATCTTCCACATTTAATAAAAAACACACATAACTAAAACTAATCCCCTAAAAGGATGAAAATACAGTGTCTGAATTTCATTACTTGTGGGAAAATTCTTCTAAGAAAGCGGGACCAACTAGATAGTGACTGCAAGGTACCATTAAGTTGCACCCTTGATTGGTGTAGTGTTGGATATTCCCTCGCTACTCTGATCTAGCCGACATTTTCTTGTGCAGAGACACATTTGATGAATATGGACATATTCCACGTACCTGTTGGTATATTTGGAATTCCCTTTCCCTTAATCAACTCATCATAATAATTTAAAACTGACCAAGATACAATCACAAAACATTTACTTTTCAACAACATTTATTTTGACTCCATTGGCATTGATCTCCAAATTGCAACAATACATTTATTTTGCTTAATATCAGTTTATTTTTGTTGATTTTTTATTCATGTTTTGATGTTACATCTATATATGCTATGTTGTTGATTTAATTAATTTATTTTGCAATAATCTTGTTTCAGCATTTTTTCTTCAAAAAACTACTAAACAACATATTTCCATTCTAAGGTCTAAGAACTAAAATCATTAGTAACTTTCTTAGGGTCTATACCCCTTAGCTTCGTTAGGAGTTTCCTAAATGGAGGATTCAAGATCAAATGATAGTACTTGAATCGATACTTTCCCCCAAGGACACACCAAGTGGATTGAACATTTTTGCCATGTTACCCAGGAGTGTATCAGGCGACAATACTTACCAAGAAGACTAGTATACTTCAACGAGATAGAGATATAGCAAGTTATAGGCCATCTACAGACATCCAAAATATCAAAAGAGAAAAAATATTCAAAAGACGAGAGGAACTGAGATACATAAGTAGTCCACTGAGGGAGAAAAGAATTATGAAGGACCCAGAAAGAAGAGTCGGGCTGCCAAAAGACCTTCCTGAGTCGAGCAAAAGACGACATCGGTTGGAGGTCTACAATCGATGGAATTGAACTCACTGTTGAAGATTTAAATCCCTGACATAATGAATCCTTTGTCTATTATATCGAGGCTTATATCAAATGGACCTAGCGTTAGAGAAATCATCAAACGTGACTTGGGGATTGTACCAGGTGCCAGTATTATTTATAGTCGTCTCGATGAATATGGATAGATTTTTGATCGATTGATGATCGCAAGACCTGAATGTGGGAATTTGATCACTTTTATGCCAAAATATAGTCATAATTGTTTCAATCTCTTATACTCCTAATGTGTGGAGGTAACCCCCTGCCAGCAATACTATCGATTCAAGCATCTGACCAGTCGAAAGTACGACCTGTCAGTGAAGAGTCTGTCGAAGAAGTTAAATTTTGTGGGAGTCGCAGTTGCTCCAGATAGTAATCCAATCTTCATCCAGTAGGTCGTCAACAACATCATCTCCACCATCATCATCGTATAGTTCAAGTAATAATAATACTTTTATTAATATGGCTTATCCTACGCACATAAATTGTCCTATATATGAAGGGGACGGAGATCCCCAAAATCATTTCCTTATATGTGAAGTATTATGGAAAGATAATGAAACTACAGATGAGAAAAGACAAATTGCAATGTTTATAGGAGGTCTCCGAGATAGAGCACTAAGTTGGTACATGAACCTTGTAAAAAATGGTCAAAAGAGGTAGCAAGAAATTAACAAGAACTTCTTTGAATTCTTCAGAAATCAAGACAATAGAAATTTGGCTACACAAACGATTAAGGCTATAACAAAAAGTGTTGGAGAGTCTATTTGCGAATATGATAAAATATTTAAATATCTCCTCAATCAAATGTCATCCAATATGGAAGAATCTATCCTCATCGAACGGTTTGTATCTTGTTTATTACCTAGAATTTGGACGGCATTGACTATGTGTGAGTTAAATGCAGATGATGATGATATTAAGAAGGCACAAAAAGTTGAATCAAACACCGATCTTTCAAGTGGATCATCTGACTGATGAGTCGAAGAAAATATCGAACAGATGCAGTAGTCGTTACAATAGTTGGCATTAAAACATAAAAACTTATAGTGTACTAACTATTTTACTGAGGTCCACACTAAAGATTCTTGTTGTTATAATAACCATTGACCATATCATGATGACATAGGATCCTTTGTAGAAGAAAGAAGATATTTGTAGGAAGAAAAACAACTCTTTCCTGAAGAAAGGTGGCCTGACAACTTCAACATAGCTCAGACATCATTTTTCTATGATACTTGTGAAAGATTTGAGCCACATTCGACAGCTGAATGTCCATATAATGTCGATGCAGTTAAACTAAGATGTAGCATAATCTGTTGAAACGGGCCATCATAACACAGCTAACTATATTAAAAATTTGAATACCAAACATAATCAACATACAGTCTATCAAATGCAAGCGATGGACCAAAATAGTCAAAGACGATATGAAGATAATCAACATAATGACCAACATAATAACGGCAGATATAGAGTCCATTGTAGATATTGGGGTCAAGGATGATTCAATGCTAATCGCGTTCGAGGCAAATCAAGATGTTTTATTTTTTTAGTGAAGAACATTTGAGTCCCAACTTTCCTTGGAAATAAAGAACAAACTTCAAATTTTGTACTAAATGTGGCGTTGAATAACATTCTCTAGAAGATTTCCCCATCATGCTCAAAAAATTTATGAATAAAAAGAATCTTAATATTTTGTCTGGTGTTACTAAGAATGATGTGATTAAACATAAGAATATGCATATTGTTCCAAGGAAATGTACAAACATTGGTCACGATAATCCACAAATAACAAAGTTTCCAAGTAAAAAGTGTAGCTATTCTCGAATTAATCAACAAAAGATATATTTAATGATGCTTCCAGAATTTTTGAAGAATTAGAAAAAGAAGAGGACACTCAATATTATAAAAATAAATCAGTGTATGCACTGTTACAACTACTTACAAAAGAAGAAGCAGTTGCACGTCTTATTGATCTTATGTATACCTTAAAGAAAAACACCAACAATGAAATAATTCCTAGGAATTTATGTAGCCTAAGACAAAAAGAGAAAACTGAAATCGACCCTTTGGTCGATCTAGACATCGATGGGTATCGAGTATCACAAGTAGTCCTTGACTTTGGATCCCAAGCAAACATCATGATGCAAGCAATATGGGAATGACTTGGTTGACCTCGACTGACAGAATCAGGCATATATCTTAAACTTTTTGACCAAGGTCTCATCGAACCCATTGGTGTATGGAAAGATGTGAATACATGCATCATGGGCATAGAAGCACAAGTTGATTTTGAAATAATAGACCCACGAGAGGGAGCGACTTCTTTTTCTTCTTTAGTTGGTTGACCTTGGGGAAGAAAAATGAAAGCGTCTATTTCATTAAGGAAAGACCAGATAAAGCTCAAAGGAGATGGAAAGAAAGTAATTGTCCCTATCTATCCATCAAGAGAAAATCCTTGGGAAGAACCAGATGATCAAGAGGGAGACATAAGAAGACTTTATCAAATAATGGTCAAGTTCGTTGATGGAGTTAATTGAATATCCTCTTACAATAAAAAAATATTAATATGCATTACATTAAATAAGTGATATTTTGTATATTCTTACGATAAATCATTCATAATAGCATTAATTTAAGCATCATGTTCTTAATTACCTTCACATGGTGCATGGATTTTAATACTTCTTACTCCCCCATGTTCCCCAATGCCCATGACTAGAACCAACAGAGATCCATCTTAAAAGTGGCTCTACCAAGCGCCGAGGGGGATCAAATACCTTGAGGTGCAAACCCTTTTCTGAGTAAAAATGCAAAGGAACGGTTTTCACTTCGAGATATTTGATCCCTCTTGGCACTTGGTAGAGCCACTTTTAAGATGGATCTATATTGTTGGTATAATTTACAACCTTCAAATGTCCATGTACACCATTCTTGGTTCTCAGCTCAATAATACATACATGGAAAAAAGGATGTATAGTTCTAAACCTTCATCACAAATATAATAACATTTATGTGCTAAGAAAAAAATATGGTATAAAATCCTTGATATCATAAAGAGATCATCAACTCATCCCTCTCTCATTCCCTTCCATATGACCTGTACACTAGTTTTTTTTAACTCGGATCCAACTGAAAATAACAAGATGATCTCAATCCACCACCCTGCACTAAATTTGTGAACTTACATCTCCAACTATCCATTCAAGGAAATATGGACCCTTAATACCATAAGGGATCAGATCAGTTCTATTAGTACACAATCGAATTACTAAGTAGATTGAGTGAATATCTAAATTTTGATCTTCTTCTAGAGAATGACTTCCTTCGACAATCTTGAAGATAGATTAAAAATTTTAAAGCCAAAACCCAAACCTAGGTTGGATCGAAACTACTTTGATACCAAACATGATTCGAAAATGGGCACATGGAAATTGACTCAATTTTCTCCATTTCTGAATGCTTAATCAAAATTCTCAACTTCTCATTATTTAGAAAGAAATTGGCATAACAATTAAAAACTCAGCATTTAAAACTGGAATTAGACAACAAGCATGTAAAATAATACACAAACAAGAATTGTCAATGAAGTTTTCCATACCCCTTAGCTACATCTTCGAGCCCACTTTAAATGCGCAGCCTCTTCATTAATATAATGCAAAGCACTCCAAATGATTAATGTCATTACAATGGAACTCCGTTATGCAAGAGAATGCATTTTGCCTCACTAGGAAGTCAACAACAACTATGGAGAAAAGTCCCCATCTCTTCCCACTCTCATAGAGGCTAAAAAATGGCTCATTCTCCCAATGAGGTGCTTGCAAAAATTCTCTCATGAGAGGCTTACAATCCCAATCCTACTTCCTTCTCCAAATGAGACACTTAAATAGCTTTACATGGATGAAAACCACTTCAACATATTAAGGATAAAAGATCTCTCAAGATCCCATAATGTAGGATCTAAACACAACTCAAGGGATAAGCTGAGAGAAAATATCTACATCCTTATGAATATCTCAATCCTCCATAAATATCTCAAGTCTCCATGATATTAGGAAACTAGAAGACTACATATTAGTTCTCCATTAGTTTCCTTATACATTTGAGAGGAAAAATACTTAATCTAGAGCTTAAATATTAATTAATCATTTCTTCTTTTTAATTTCATTTGTTTTCCCTTTTTGTCTGAAAATTCAACAAGCACTATCTTCTGGTTATGGAGTCCATTTTACCCTGCTCGAGTTGCGTCGGAAATCTCCATGCAATCTCTTTATTGTGTGGATAGATTCGACAACAATGGAGATATTTTTTTCATTTTTCGACTGAGGATATCCTCCTGGATCAATAAATATGGAAAATTTTGAAAGTAATGAAGGTCCTATTTATCTCCTTAATATGCACTACCAACTCTCTCAAATATGTTTTTTTAAACCTATTAATCACCTTGCATCCACTTGAAAACTGGAGAAGAGTCCCCAAAGACCTAAATGTCTCTTACTCCCTTATCAAACGAAAGCATTAAAGTAAGTCTTAAATCCACCATCTTAACCATATTATTTGAACCCTTTTCCAAATTACCTATAAAATAAATGTATTGTGTATGTGAAATGTATTATTCCCATAATTCCATATACCTATCCTTAGTAGGACCATAAAAAGAGCTCCAACAAGCAACCTAAAGGGTGAATATATGCCTTGGAAATTTTGGACTCAGATCTTGCTTACCAAAGTTAGAAATTGCAACCACTTGTACAAAAAGCTAAAATGTTTGAATATGTCTTTCTTCAAAAAATATTGAGTTCCTTGCTAGCCACACAACCCATAATACTAATAAAGGAAAAGGCCTATACATTTTAAGCTTGGGTTTTCTAAACCACTAACGAAAACATTCTTCATTATTCAGTCCCACTCAATTATTCCATATCTTCATCCAATTGCTAACATCCTGGTAGACTTGATTATAGAAAGGAGAGTGGACAAAAGTATGAGAAGTTTAATCTTCCTCCTCTTTATCGAGGACATGAAACCCAAGGCCCTGGGTATTTCTTCTCTGAAGTGCCTCTTGAGTTAATACCCTATTGTTAAGCTACACCCACATAATTTTTTTGGGAGCTTTTATTCACTATATACAAGACTACTACCAAGCCTAATGCTCATGTGCCTTAGCCATTAAATCCCAGTATCCTAGTTTTGCAATGTAGTATCCCCCTATCTTAATCCCCATCCATACCAAACTACCCGACATCATCTCAAATTTGGATATGTTCTCTTCGCAACTCAACCACAAATTGTTCCCACAATATTTCCATTCTCCTTGTAAACTTAAGTAATTTGATGATTTCCATCCCTATGAACACAAATTAGTTGATTTTGCATTTGCCACTGGATTTAAGTAGCACACCTCTTTATATTCAAGGTAGATTACAATTATGCAAGGATTTCTATTTGTTGTCCACAACCCATTATGTCATCTTCCCCCACCCTTATTATATCTCCATTTCCTACTTTCCATGCCAACAATTTCCAACCATTGGCTAAGATGACACAATTTCCATTGAATTGATCCATGTTTTAAATATTTTCCCTCCCTCTTGATGAGTTTAACAATGATTATGACACCATATTTTTTCAATATCAAACTATTTCACATGTTATCCTTTTTTAGTAAATTGAAAAATGTTTTTCCAACCAGAGCAGTTCCAAAAACATGATTTTTTTAAAACCCCATCCCCCTTATCCTTTTGGATTGGATATGGATCTCTAATTTGTCTAATGAGGTCCAAATTTCCCTTATCTCCCTCTCCACGAGAAATTGAAACATAGTTTTCTTATTTATTCCAAAACTCCATTGGGAATATGCACTATAAATTATCAATACACTAGAATCACCTTCAACACACATGTGAAAAGAGTCAATCTCCCCTCCCCTAAAAATAACCAACAATTACACCAAAAAAATATTGTTCTCTATTATTCCAATCAATCAATCCCACTCTACTTTTCCATAGGAGTTGGGTTTTTATTTGAACCCCAAATATTTGAAACCCTCACTAAAATTGGTAAACTGGAAATTAAATGGAGTCAATAGCTCGTGTTCCATCCACTCTACCAAGCCATTAGAACATATAAAAAACTTATTTACATTTATCTCCATACCTATTTATTCTCTATAAAGATTCATTATTTCTTGTAGTGTTCTACCACGCTCTAAGATGGTACCATTTGTGAACAACATACATCATTGATGAACATTAAGTGCATTAGGTTGAAGCCTTCACCAATTTTTATACCTTGTATCTTTTGATATCTCTAATTTTCTAAAAGTGACCTACTAAGACCTTCAATGACCAATAAGAATCAATAGGGAGGAAATGGACATCCTTGGTAGAGTCTCTTCTTGAGTATAAAGAAAGGAGAAGCAAACTTGTTTGTTAAAACAACATAATTGATAGAGGGCACACACCCTATTATCCAATTTACCAAATTCATCGAGAAACCAATAGAAGTAGTAACAATTTGAGGTATAATTAGCAATTCTTATCATATGCCTTTGAGATGTTAACTTCATCTATCATTACAATAATTATTTAACTTTAGCGAATGAATTCCCTCTTGAGATACTCCAACGGTATTGTGAATCTATCTTCCCTCAAAAAATTTAAACTTCTCTAGTGAAATTACATCAAAGAGTAACTTTTTAAGTCAAGACACCAACATTTTGGCTATTATTTTGTAGGTACAATTAAATTGACCGATATTCATAAAGGATGAGGGGTTATCCACCTTTGGAATCAACATGATGAAATTTGAGTTAAAAGTTGGTAGAATCCTTCCAAATACTCTTACCTCTTTAACATCCCTCAATAAATCCCTACCTAATAGGATGAAGAAGCCCATACAAAATCTTACTAGCAAGTCATAAGTTGTCCCATGGATCTTATCCTTCTAAAAAGTGGTTAACACCTCCTAGCTCGTCTAGTAAAACTTTTATCAAAAAATTGTTTGTTGTATTCTTCGGTTACTAATATTGGGAAATAAGAACAATTGTTTACTCATTCTATATTGGCGTATTCAAGTTCTTTTTATATGGATGAAAAATGGTGTACCCCTATCTATACCAAATTAGTGAAGCCTCTGACCTTCTACCCATCTAAAGAAATTAATTCCTAGATAAGTTTTGACTTTTCCTATGATTTAAAAATCTATGAAAAAATTGTATTCTTGTCTCCTAATTCCAAAAAAAACACTTTAATATTTATCCTCCACTTGGTTCTCTTTCTTCGAGTTATTTTGATCTTCTAGTCTCTAAATTTGCAAGAGTTTGAAATTATTCAAAGGAGAAAACTCTAGTTTCATTACCTTCAATCATAGTATCTATTGCTAATTCAATGTCCTTTAGGGTTTTATTTTTGCTAGTTCTTGAATCTTCCATAGGCCAATCAACCACTACTTTGTTCACCTTCCTTAGAGATTCTACAAATTGTATGCTTGTATATTCTCCCAAGTTTATCTTGAATTGATTCCATTATTTTTTTACCAACTCTTTAATGTCCTCCTCCTCCAAGTTACCAAATCAAATTGAATTTGAAAGGAGAAGAGGGTTTCTCTTTGGAATTTTCTAATTGAAACAAAATGGATTATGGTATGAACACCCTACCAAGTCCACCCATGACCTATATGTATCTACATTTTGTAAACATAAATCTAACATCAAAATTTTATCCAAATGCTTTGGAACTCTTGCAATCCTTGATCTTTTATTTCTCCAAGTAGGATTGAGTTTATATATCTCTACATCCACCAAACTTTACTCCTCGATCTTGTATTAAAAATAATAAGAGAGAGGATTCATCCTTACATTTATCCCCCACACTTCATCCTTACTAACCATGAAATTCTAATCCTTCCTATAACTATAAAATTATCCTTAATAACTTGGAAATTGAAGAAATGGTCCCAAAATATTTTCTTTGGAGTTCAAGACTATGATTTGCAAGTCCAAATATCTCACACTTGAAATTTGTGCATAGACCTGAAAAGACAAAGAATTTTTTTGATAACGTTAAATCAAACTTCCAATGCACGAGTAAGCCTCTAGACAAACCATTCTAGCATAGCCATAAAAAATCCTAGGTTTTGAAAAGGGATTTGAGGCTTCCTAAATTTAAGTCTCCTGTGCACATTGTCTCTTGTATGGAAAGAAAAACATAGTATCTCTCCTTTTATAAGTTATCCTACAAATGCCTAGACTTTTATTGGGAATTTCTAGACCCCTTGAATTGAAGGACAAAATTTTCATTAGGACCTCTTTGATGAGGGTTGTAAATATCTAAAAGCTCATTCAAGTGGTTTTTGTTTATCCTATAAAACTTATTATTCTTCTTTCTACTAAGCATGATGGGTGCCCGTTAGGTAAATAAAGCTACGTGTGAGTAAAGTGTCCAAAAGAAGCCATGGCCCACCAATATGGTAGGAGTCAACAATGAGGGGGGCGAAGGGTAGGCCAAAGGATTTCCAACTTACTAAAAGGGAAGTAATTGTTCCAACCCCCCCTAAGAAGACCTTCTAGATAGGCATAGATATGTATAGGATAGATAGGTACCGACCACATCCCGACGAGTGAGGGAGCGATATAGGATTTTGTTGGATGACTTTAGGTGTAGTATCGACGACAGTAACCAAGGTTAACCAGCCCAAAGTATAAGGTAAAGCAAAGGGTTTGGAATCTATAAATGTTGGGCTAGCTTTTAGATTCTTCTTGGTATAAACGATTCAGGTTGGTGATAGGTCATTGGACCCAAGCCTAGCCACCCAACTAGGGGAGGATGATTGCGAGCAGGGTATTTTTTAAGGATTCTATAACTATACTTAAGTATAGCATTCTAGGCGATTAGTTTGGATTGAAAAAAACATGCATATATATAGGTATGCGAATATTAAATATGAAGCATACAATTTACTACTGAAACGTGTAAATTTTGGCAAATATTATGATAAAAAAACATATTTTATGTAAATATATGCGATATTCGAGACTAAAAAAGACCAAATAACAAATTTTTTTTTTTTTAAAGCCCCAAAAATAGCCAATTGGTGAAATTTCTCCCCACAAATTACTCTGGTTGTGAGCACATAATATATTGCATAAGTAAGAACCTGTAAGGTCCACCCTTACACTACAACCATGACTAAAATATAACCTTGGTCGTAGTTTTTTCCATCAAAAAATTGCATCATTATATCCTAATGCGCAAAATAAGGTTGTGGAAAATTCCAACCCCATGTTGTTTCTCTTGATTTAGTTAATTCTCAATGGAAAATTTGCACACTAGATCATTATCCTTCGGGAGTTTAACCTAGAATTCATGGTTCAAGTACTCTCACCTTTTAAATGAAGTCCATAGTTCTAGTAAGGTATAAATTATCTTCGACCACTGAGCCCAATCCCCATCCTCTCTAATCATATAACAGATAAAGAAAAAGAATCAGATCCATCTAACCAGTATCTTTCAACTTAATTAATGCTAAGGGATTCATCCTAGTGATCCTAACAAAGGAGATATCTATCTACGGTGATTATATACTCAGAGGCAATAATAGGATCTAAGGAACCCACCCCTTCCTAGTTAGAAAACCCAACCAACCAACCAACATGTCTTCCAACCAAACAAATAGATAAAGTATTTGTGACCCATTGAACCCTTTCCCCTTCTCTTTTATTGTCAAACCAAAACCCTCCAGAAATAAGAGAACCCTCCTTTCTTAGAGTCCCTTTAGAACAAGGTATATTGCGGTGCCTAGCCAAATCACCTGAAGAGGAGGAGCCTAGATAATTTGAAACAAAGCATATTGTGGTCCCTAGCCAAATCACCTAAGGAGGAGGAGCCTCGATAATTTGTACCTTCCATAATGGTTCTTAATTAACCATTTAATAACCTAAAAAGAGGGTTGAATTAAAATCCATGGGGATTTGGCACAATATTCCTAAAGCTATCCCCCTTTTTCTTAGAAGATGTAGTGCTCTATATAAGGGATCCTTCGGAGAAATTTTAGATTAGAGAAAGATCCTTCTATGGAGTATGAGGAACATTTTTTTTCTCTAAATTTGGGCTCATGGTGAATTCTTCTCAAATTCAAATACCAACACTAACACTAAAGTAACTTTTTGACAAGGTAGATAACAAATAATGTAATATTTAGAAGTATCCCCCTTTTCCTTATGGACACATATTTATCCACAAATCCAAGTGTCATTTTTCCTAGAGTTTTGGGCCTTCCCTTGTGAATTTATTGCGCCGAGAGGCACTCTACAACCCAGTATGGGAGAGATCTTGTAACGTGATGTAATGCTAGTAACATGTCGCAAAAAAATAATAGTGATAGTGAATATTATGCGAGAGATCTTGTAACGTGATGTAACATTAGTAACGTTTGTAACATGTTGGCCTAGTAACATTAGTAATAGTGATAGTGAATAGTGAATATTATGGGAGAGATCTCGTAACGTGATGTAACATTTGTAACGTTTGTAATATTGAAATAACAATTAAAGTAAAAAGTAGTAAATATTATGTCGGCCTAATAATGTAACAACTTGGACTTAATAATGTAGAAAATTATGGAAAGTATTTAAAAAAATTCCATGTTGGTTCATAAAATAAAATATTATGAAAAGTAATTAAAAAATAGATGTTCGTTTATAAAATAAAAACTTAAAACTTAAACCGGGATCTATCAATCAAGAGAGATCCAATTTCTTGAGTTTAAATTTTAAAAAAGAAATACACTTCAAGAAATTGGATCCCTCTTGGTACTTGATAGATACGAGTTTAAAATGGATCTATGTTGATTTTAAATTTTCTCAATTTTATTGATACAGTTTTGGGGAGAACATAAAATTGAAAGAAGATAAATAGGAATATATTCAAGCAATAATTTATATATAGTAATCTCACTTCCAAAGGGAATATATCAAAAAGTATAAACCTACAACTTATGATGGATTTTAAACAAATGATTTATCCTATGGCTCTCCCGTGAGGGCCCTATAAACTTAAAAATCCATTGATATGAGTTTGAATTTCTAAGTGGATGTCGAATAAATAAAATATGTGATTTACCATCACCGATCTGAAAACTTGAAGCCTAAATAAACAAATCTTGTAAGATTTATAGCATCACTAATGAACCTTGTATCATCAAGAAATTGTAAATGGGTAACAATCTCCATTTTACTTCTTGTACTATTAATTCATGCAATTGCAATTTGGGCTGTGTAGAAATTACTTACACAGTCAAAGCCTCTTTTAGATTTTAGAAATATATGGATAAATGGATAAAGGTTCTTCTACTTGATTCCTCTATTACGATGAAAGGATGTTAGTTAGGAGCCATTAAGTAAAATAGAGAAAAAATGGATTGATACGAAAATGTGCATTCATTGAAAACAAGCTCAAAGGTCCTTTAAACTTTGAAAAGATAAAGTAATATAATAATAAGTTAAATAATCAATGTATTTTTCTTACAAGTAAGTGAATTTGTTTAAGAGCCCTCTCGTCATTAAGAGCCCTTACTTTTTGGAAAATATTACCAAAAAAATTCTTTGTTTTAGATTTTGAAGTCTTCCTTATGGAGTTTAAGTTTTTGCTAAAGGTTGTACATATTGGAGCCAAGAACATTCCAATAAAAGTTCTACCGTCTTTGAATACTTTGTTTAAAGTTTGGATAAGGAGTCCACATCAACTGAAGCTTAAAAATGATGTTTCAAGGGATGTGAATTCTATGATTGAGAAATAAAATGGGTTAATGTTTTGATTTAATCCATTATTTTATTGGAAAAAATTTAGGAGTTAAATTTTATTCTTGGGTTTATTTTTCATGTTTTTTCTCAAAATAAGATTTGTCAATTTCCAGATTTTTGATAAGGTGGGTGTAGCCTATATACTATAGAGTGTCAATTGTAAGAATCTATATAAAAAATGTATAATAATACTTATTTTTTATATTTAAACAATTTAATTTTTAGATATATATATTAATCATATATTTTTATGATTAATCTAGATACTTTTATGACATTCTCGCCCCATTTTCAAAAGTTTTCCCATTTTTTCTTCGCTAAGTTTCTACCGTGTTGATCGGCGCAGTTAGGCTCAAATTTAATATGATAAAAGTATTTTATCCTAAAAATTACCTAATTTTTCTAGAAATGATATAAGATCCTTAGAATTTTAAATATTTTTACAAAAATATTGCCAAACATTTTATCCCTAGAATTTTTAAAAATCATAAAATTCACTAAGATTTTTACATTTTAAAATAAGATCCTTAAATTTTATTTGGACCTTGTAAAATGAAAACTTCTACCAACAAATTAAGATTAGCAAAACTTTGTTTATAAATAAGAACTAATCCATCCTTCTCCTCTCCCATGAGGACCTTTTCCTTTATTATTCCAAGTGAATACAATGACATTTTGAAGTGGTAGGTTGAACTCCATTCAAGTAGCCTATACATATTGTACAAAGAATGTTGAAATTCACGATCCATTTATATGGAGACCTCAAATTTTATTGTTCTAAAATTCTATAAAATGGCAAATTCTTATAATAATAAAAAGCCTCTTTCAATGTTAGCAATTTATATTACCCATTTTTTTTTAAATGAACTATTATTGATATTAAATTAAAATTTTAGAAAATAACCATGAATATTGTTCTTAGTATCTGCGAAGGCAGGAACTATAGTGATCAAGTGGTCATAAATAAGTTTGACTTTAATATTAATACCAAAAAAAATTATAATGTTTTTCAAAGTTTTGTAATATTCATATATTAAACTTAATATTTTGAAAATATAAATTATTTTGTAGAATTTTTTAAATTGCTTATTTCTATTTTATGATTAGCTAAAAACTATGAAGTGACAAATTACCCCTGATAGAATGTGAACTTGTTTAAATAAAACATTGATTTAAATTTTAAAAATTCAAAAAAAATTCTTAACTTGACATGTGGTCTTTGTATTAGAAGTTTCATTAATGATAATGAATATTATCATCTTTGTACATTGTGTTATTGATAATAAGTACACAAGTGTCCCTCCTTATTATTACATGTCCTCTCATTTTTTAAATGCAATGTACTTTCAAACCAAAACTAATTCTAACACTATAAACATGTGATTTATGTCCTCTCATATTTTTTTTCATAGAAGAAAAATCATAATTTTATTTATAGAAAATAAGGATTACATTCTTCAAAGTCTCTTGACAAACTTAGAAAAAAGAGCATCAATAGTCTAAAAAATAGGTCTTCACAAATAGGACTTATACATTCTAATTTTAGTGGGCTGCTTGGACAGACATGTTTGATTTATGGGACATCTGTTATGATGTTGAAATGGGACAGATAAATGTGATAATGTAGGGATCTTAGTGATTCTTTTACATGTGCTGAATGTAATTTTGTTCATTTATGAAATAAAATTACTGACTTTTTCCAAGGAAAAAAAAAAAAAAAGGACTTATACATTCTTCAAAATCTCTTAATAGTCTAAAAAATAAAGCAAACTTAGTCTGGTATTAGGTCTTCACATGTCTGAAAAAGCTTCTCCAACTAGTTCTGGAAACAATTCACAGCATATCATTAATACTTACATTCTTCAAAAAAGAGTTATTGGATATGTCTTACAAACTTCAAAAAGAAAAAAGTATAAGGACCAAAATAGACAATTCCTTTCCCTTAGGAAAAGGGAAGCTATCAGTGAGGGTCCCATAGAAGAAGATTTGAATTAAAAAAATTATATCCATGTGATAAAGTTATCCCTCATGTGTGATCATGGAAGAAGAGTTGGAGCACCTTAAGACGTCCATCGTGAACAATGGATATAATGGAAGAGAAATTGATAAGGTTATCCTAAAAATAAAAAGAAACAAAACCAAATCCAAAGAAAGAGATACAGCTCTTCCTAGAATTACCCTTCCATATATCCATGGTACTACAAACAAAATTGCTAATATTCCAAGGAAGAAAAACATAAGGGTGGCGTTTGCTCCTCCCAACTCTTTAAGAACCATGCTTGACAAATCCAAAGACCCTATTGATCCAAAGCACCAAAAAGGTGTCTACAAAACACCATGTTCTTGTGGTGAGGCCTACATAGGTGACACTGGAAGATCATTTATATCTAGGTTAAAAGAGCACAGTGCAGATCTACGACATGAAAGAATTAAAAACTCTGCCATAGCAGAACATTCTCACACTACCAAACATCACATTTGCTTAGAAGACTCAAACGTTTTAGAAATTGTCCCTAATTACTACAAAGAAAAATTTGTGAGGCCATAGAAATTGAAAAATGCATGAATAACTTCAACCGTGATGAGGGCTTAAGATTGAAAGAAGCTTGGAAACCTAGTATTCAAAAAATCAAAAGGTAAATATAATAATTAAACCTAATCGCTGAGTAATTATACTAATAGATAGATATTAGTACCTTAAGCCTAAATCTGAGCTGACCTTGCCTTAAATCCAAATAATGGGTTGAATATCAATATTTATCTCTCACATCCTAGTGCGTAAAATAGTGAGAATATCGTTCTCCTGAGGATGAACTTGCTTAAAATGTTTGAAACTTGTTGAATTTATATAATTCCTACCACAGATCTCCTCTCGTTATAAGAATTATTTAACTGCGGGTTAATAATGAATAGCTAGTATATTTATTCAACCCTATTCTCTTTCTCACTCTTCTATAGGGATTAAGAGCTGAATTGATTAACTTATTGTATCAAGAGGTGCTTTTTACAGTTCAATATAAAAGAGAAGTGTAATTTCATGCTGAGTTGACATGTGGAATTTCAATAAAATATTAAGTAAAAAAAATTACAATGTTGACCCTAACCTAAAGTTCAAAATAAATGAATTGAAACTAAAAATAATATTGAAATTTTGATCATTCTTGTTATGTTGCATGTGATCTAGGGAACATTCTCACTATCCAAGTATGAAGTTCTCCTTATTTTCAACCACGTCATATATTATCTAATTTACTAGTTGATATAGCTTTCAACAATGCAAGTTTGGATATGTCCAATTAATTACTTGATATGGATATTATAGAATTTATCTATCTTTACCTCTTTGCAATTTACATGTTTCCTTTTACAATGGTGATGGCATTAATCTTTTAAGACTTCATCTAATATAGTTTTATCACCAACATATATCCATTATAACTCTGGATCTATCATGCACTGATAAGGATCTAATCCCTTGAGATGCAAACTTTTCCTTTAGCATTCTAAAAAAGGTTTTCACCTTGATGGATTTGATCCCTATCGACGCATGCTATATTTGTAGTTAAAATGGATCTATGTTGGCTGGGTAGGGAATGACGAGGATAGAAACCAGAACTTATGTCTTGACAAGGCATTACTCTAACCAATTGAACTACAATCCTAATACAATACAATTCACCTACTATTGGATCATATTTATTCTATGGTAGGTTATAGATATATCATATAGATTACATGAGAATTACGTCGATGAAATATATTATCCTTCTCTTTCATCTTTTAAAGCATCAATTCATATGGAATTGGGAACATGTCCATATGATATGAACAAATATAGATATTGGGGTTCAATAACCAATTATCTTTTCATCCATTATTGGCATGAATATAACCATACCGATAGATTGGTATTGATGATATTGATTGGGTCGAGTTGAATTTGAACCAATGTATGCATATTGCCAACATATTTATAGTCCATCCTCATAACTACTCAAGCATCGACATAGGAACAAGAAAGTAATTGAAATTATTTAGGTTAAAACACCAAACGAATAGATATATATTTCATGGTACCCCAAGGTGAATTCAAATCCCCATTTCCTCCTTGAAAGAGAGATGTCCTAGTGCACTAGATGATAAGGGACACCAATCATCATACTATGAAAGTTCCTTGGAAGTTGTCAATATTATTCCCATAATTTTTCATAATCTTCCTTTTGTTTTCCTTATTGGTTTTCACGAAACTTCCCTATCTATGAAGAAACACCATTTGGAAAACAAAGGGATAATTATCTTCTTCTTTCAAATTGATTTCCACATGTGATCCAGAGAAATATTTTTGTAATTTGTATGAATCATACTATTTCTTGGTATTCAAGTATGAATATATGGTACAATGATTTACAAACTATTATGTTGTACTTCAATATCATGGAAATTGCATAATGTTTTCTCTTAAGTTGATCGTTTACACAGTAGTTATATTTTTCATTTCTCTTTTTATATTTGGATTTTTATCAAATGATCTAGTACGTAATCTTGGACATAAATAACAGTGAAAAAAATCTCTATGTTAGTTGATTTTTTTTTTTTGTAGAAAGATTCAGAGTTATTCATTTTCAGGATCAATAGTGACCAATTTGGTGTATGAGGCCCCCTTGTTTGTCGGACAAGGGCCCCCTTCCATGCAAAAATTTGACTTCTAAACTCTACAGAGGTGTACATACCCTACCCCTCTCCAAATTTGAACCTATGACTTTCAAGGAGTAAACAAGTCTTCTAAACCAGTAGGCTCACTCAGGTTGTTAACTACCTAATTAAACACACAACAATATTAGTAACTACGAAAACCATGTGCCATACAAAGTGGCTTGGTAAATACAATGATTATTTTGTTTGATAACCTATTATATATGGATGAGGTACATACTTGCATTATGGGAATTGCTAACTCCGTTTTTGTAAATTAAATAATTAAAATAATGCTTTATATTATAAATATGTTAAAAATAAATTTAAATATAATAAATGTTATTATTATTAATAAATAATAACCCAATTTAAGATTATAATTTAGTTGGAAGTTAAATTGATGTACGAGATTTTTTTGTGCGAGATAAGGGATATATTTGGTATTTAGTTTATGATGATGGTGATGGTGATGATGACGATGATGATCGTTATTAACATCCATTGAGACCAATTTTGGTCTATCAAACCTTAAAAAGGTAAGGAATCACTTGGTTTTCTTTATAATTTTATTTATGTGCTAAAAACGTTGTAAGAGAAGCATTCCTAAATCACCATAGTTGTGATGAGTTAAAAGGTTAGGAAGGTTAGTATTGTAGAAAATATTTTGAAATTGCGCTCTCATATGGGTGTACATGGGACATTCTATGAGAAAGTGATTTTCATCTTCAACCCTATTTGTTTCAGAAAGATGACAAATTCTTTAATCCCATGTCATTTTGGAAATTGTACAGTGCCCTGTTTCACTATGGAGCTCATGAGAGTTTGTACTTATCATAGCAATGTTGATTTTATTCTTTACGCTAGTTAAAAAAGAAAGATATGTTTGAACTTCTAGGTTAGGGTTGGTCACCTATTTATAATATCTTAATTTTCTCTTATTCTCTAAATATTTATCACACCACATATTCTCCTTAAATTTATATGTATTAACACTTTTAATATTATCACTTTATGCAGATTGACCTCTTCCCAAACTCCCCAATGATTTATCCAAGACTTGTTGTCTTTATGCCAACCTCTCTTAAGTCATAGGTGGTTTTGACTAGAGTATAAAGAAATATTAGAAATCATCTTATCTCCCATGTTGTTTTTCTTGTTCATGTACATTAGGCACCTAGTCATAGCCATGCTCTCAATTGGGTAGGGACTTGATTCTATGAGGATGATAGGATAGGGTGTATTGCCTTTAATTTTGAGATTAGATGTTATAAATTTCTCTTGGATATTTTCTATCCTTGTCCATGATTCTCTATAGATGAGGCAACCCCAAACTTCACATCCATATAAGATAACAAGAGTGACGAGAGTCTCAAAAACATTTCTATTCCTTTCCCAAACCCAGAGGTCTGTTGATTTACAGTTTTTTTCAAGTCCATAATAAGCTTTCCACCCCCGATTGATCCTTTTCTCAGTGACTATAGTTCCATTAAGCTTATGATGAATATTAGTTCCAGGATATTTGTATGAAATCACTTCCTCCAAGTTTTGTTGTCATACTTACAATAAGTGATCTTTTGGGATTTGATTATCACAACCTTTGTTTTATTAGTGTTAACAGTGATACCCATACTAGAGAAAATCCTTGAGAATTTTTAGTTGCTTGACGAAATACATAGGGAATCCTTTCCATAAGAACAATATAATTATCATAAGAACAATATAATTATCATAGAGAATAAGGATGATGACTATACCATCTAAAATTGTGTAAGCACAAACTACCTCTTCCAAACAACCCTCTATCTTATCAATATAAATACGAAAAAGGGTAGGGGATAGGGGACAAACTTGCTTGAATCCTCTATTACAATTAATTTCTTTTGAATAGCCCTCAAAGTTCTTAACGTGGCAATAACCTTCTCATACAACCTTATCGCAACATATTCAAACTCAAAAGGACTTTTAGCTCTTCAAATTTATTCCAAAGGTTAGTTCTGGGCATTATGTCAAATGATTTTCTAAAGTCAACAAATAAACATAGAAGATAGATTTTTCTATTCTGACACTCATTAACAATGATCCTAAGAGTAAATCCTACATGGACTTTAGCGCTTTTTCCATGACTTTCTAGTCATATGTTGATCTCATTTTCTAGAATAATTCCATATAATTTGGCTAAAGGAGGTCTAATCATAATGGTATTATAATTAGATGGATTGTTTTTATCTCCACTTTTAAAAATATTAAAAATGAGGTTTCTTGTGTAGGGTTTAGGGAAACCTTACTTTGCTACTAAATTGAAGAGCTTGTAGATGTAAGGGATGAGGATAAGTCTGGACCAATTTTTAGGATTTATGGTTGGTATCGTTCGATGTCCTTAGTTTTTCCTTTTTCAAGCCACTTAACCCAAAACTGTATGTCTTATAAAGAGAAAGATTATCCTTTGTACAAAGGGTTTCAATGTTGTCCACAACATCAAGGGATCCATAAATATTTTTAAGATAGGAATTCAAGTACCACAAGGGAGTCATATTATTCTCTTTAGTTCCACAACTTGGAGTTTTCCTCCAAAATTTCTTAGGGTCTACCTTAGATAGGTGCAAAATATTCTTTTTCTTTCTAAGGACTTGTTAGAAGCATCCCTAAAGGATTTTCTAGCATACTTTCACTCTTTATCATACCAAGGGTTAGCCATTCTATTATCCTTTTTACATGACAACATGATAGAGAACTCGTTAATGGAAGTAGAGAGGGTTGTGGTAAAATTTTGATAGAGGCATTCAATATTGTCCTTAGTTAATAGTATATTTAATTCATTATTTAAATCCTTTAAAAGTGTTAGGAATAGGGTCATGGAGCAATAAAGATAAAAATGAATTTAGAAACAAAACAAAAAAGAGAAGAATTGTTGGACTTATAGTTATAATGAGAAAGGTGGGGTGAATCAGTTTAATCTATTTTTTCTTATTTTTACCATTCATCAATCATTCATTTACTTTGAAACAGTAAATACACATAAATGCAAATCACAGTACACATAATTTAACGTGGAAAATCTTTCAGGGGGAAACCACAAAAGCTTATCTTTATAAATTCATGGAGACACCAATCTCCTCAACTGAGCACCAACTCAGATATATGTAGGCACTGACCTACTAGAGACACCAATATCATGTTTATACTAATGCCATTGCTACTGGTGCTACCTCTACTTCTGATTGTACTTCCTTCTATGTTCTGATGTTATGTCAATATTCACTCTTCCAAAAGACAACACTTCTTTCTACATATGCACCGTAATTTTCTTCAAATTATACATAAACCTTTACTTCCAAAGAGCATACCTCTAAAATTATAGAAAAACAACATCTTAAACTCACACCATAGGTACTTCAATATATATACTTCATCTTATCCAAATTTCACTATCTAAAATGTCCTAGAAAAAAGTTATAGGAAAATTTCCAAACTGACCTATTTAATGTTGATTTCAAGATCTTTCAAAACCCTAACTTCCCTAGGTCATAGGTCTAAAAATATAGAGAAAAATGAATATGAAAATTGAACCATTGGTAATTCAATAAACTTAATCTCATCCATGTTTCATGGTCTGAAATGTCTTGTAACAGAAGTTATAGCGAAAGTGCCACACTAACATGTTTGAAGTTTATTTCAGGATCATTCAGAAACCCTAACTTCCCGAGGTCGTGTCTCCTAAAATATAGAGAACCAACATATGAAACTTGGATAAAATATACTTCAATATATTTTTCCATATTCTCAAATTGGAATGGTCTAAAACATTTTTTAATACAAGTTATAGCAAAAGTGTCATACTAACCTAAAAATATTTCCTTTTGGAATGATACTCAATCTTTGTTCATCCTCGTCTTCAAATGTTGCAACCCTTTCCACTAGTGCGCCCCTCCTATGAGATATACATTTCTTGTATGAGCATGTGAATAAATGAGGAATTTCTCCTCTTATTTATATTATTCTTAAATCACTTTCTAGGACGACCTAACATTGTTCAATATCTCAACATGGTCGAACTTAAATTCTTGTTGGGTTGAATTTACAAATCCTTTCATATATCCTCATTCCTATGGAGTTAGAGGGAGGTCCATATACCATTGGAAATATCTGTGAATAATATTTCTAATAATGTAACCTATACTCCCATATGGTCTAGGTATCTAGACTAAAAATTCTTTCAAAGATAGGGTATCCAAATTGAGCATCAAAATTCCAAAAACAAATATTCCAACAATATCCGTCTTGCAATCTTTATCTTGGACATTTGTATGATCCCATTTCTTTTGACATCAATGAAAACAATAATTCCAACAATAAAGAGAGACACCAATATATGTGGTTCATCCGATATGGGTTACATCCACAAAGAAACAATCAATCCTTCCTTTATTCTGTTCAACAAAATGAAGGGATAAAATCTACAACACAAGCACTGCAACCTCCTCTTCAGTATCTCATAGTCTCTCTCACACACCTTGTATCTGTAATATAATTCCCTCATAAAAAGAGGGTTTCCTTATAGGGAAAAAACACCAACATAACTTCTACCATCTAATCTGTGACCTAATGATGAACAATTGATATTGACTACGAAATTACAATATTTACAAGGAATTTTTTCCCAAAAAATTCTCTTCAAGGTTTATTCCCATGAGCCCCTACCAAGGAGGGATCCAAAAGGTTTTTTTCATGTCCCCTACACTTGTTGGATATACCCCCCCACACCTCGTTAGGAACTATGATTCAAACATGGCTAAAACAAGACCACTGAAACGAGAAGATAATCAAGCCTCACAACCAACAATCTCTCACTTGGAAATTGATCACAACAAATCCACTGCTACTGTACTTGTTAGAATATACTCCAACTTTGGACCTGGAAATTTGATCATATTCATCATCACTCTTGAAGCTCAATTGAAACTGATCAGGAACTCAGTTTCTCCTTGTTTACTACATTTGTTAACATGTATGGAGGATTCTTACTAGTGTGTATCGTTTCTATCTTCAATCGTCCATATTCCAAAACTAATCATATGAAATGGTCCCTAATATGTATATGTTTATTATTATAATGGAAGTTTGAGTTCTTTTCAAGGTGAATGGCACTCTGGTTGTCACTGTACAACCTGCTATTCTCTTGCTTCTTTTGCAATTCCTCCATAAACCTTTGTATCCAAATCATCTCTTTACCAGCCTTTGTAGCAACAACATACTCTTCTTCCATTTTTGAAATTTCAACAACCTTTTGTATTTTCAAAATCCAACATATTGTTGTTCCACCTAAAGTAAAAACATACCCTGTGGTGCTCCTCTGGCTATCTATATCACTTGCCATATCTGAATCAACATATCCCTGTAGAATAATGTTTGAACCTAAAAAACATAATGCATGATTAGTAGTACCTCTTGAATACCTGAGAATTCACTTTACTACCTCCCAATGCTCTTTACCTAGATTCTTCATATACCTTCTCGCAACTCCCACTGCATGTGCAATATCCGGTTGTGTGAACACCATTGCATAGATCAAGATTTCAATTGTCTATGAGTATGAGACCTTGGACATGTAGTATATTACTCATGTGTCTTGGGACGCATGTCCATAGTTATTTTGATATGGCTGGCCAAATGTGTCCTAATTGGTTTTTCATCCCACATTCTAAATATTTCCAACACCTTCTCTATGTACTAACCCTGAGAAAATGTCAATTTGTGATTTTTCCAGTCTCTTGTTGTTCTCATACCAAGTATTTTCTTTGCAAAACCCAAATCCTTCATCGCAAATGAATTAGATAATTTTCTTTTGAGTACATTTATATCGTTCATGTTAGACCATGCAATAAAAATGTCATCTACATACAATAACAAGATAATATAGCTTCCATTATCTAGTCTCTTAAAATAAACACATTGGTTAGAATGACATCTGTTGTAGCCTTGTTCTATCATAAACTTGTCAAATTTGAGATACCTTTTCCTTGGATCTTTATTTAGACCATACAATCTCTTCTTTAGCCTACATACTAATTTCTCCTTCCCTTTGACCTCATACCCCTATGGTTGATGCATATAAATATATTCCTCTAAATCCCTATGGAGAAAATATGTTTTTACATCTAACTATTCAAGATGCAAATCTTCCACTGCCACTAGACTTAAAATACTTCCAATTGAATTCATTTTAACAACAGGAAGACAGACCTCAACCTCATAATTCTTAGTGCGGCAAGACAGGAAGAGGAAATGTGGAGACTCAAATCCCAACAGCTATGGTTAAAAGGAGGAGACGGAAACACCAAATATTTTCATAAGCAAACTAAGGTCAAACTCAGCTTCAACACAATCAAAGAATTGAATGACAGGAAAGGGAATCTTATTGAAGGACAGGATGCGTTTCAGTTACATGCCTTTGAGCATTTTCAAAACCTCTGCACCGACAACAATGAGACCGATCTTGTAGCTCAATCTGACCTGCTGACAGGTATTCCCTCTCTTATCTCTGTTGTTGAAAATAATGAGCTCGATAAACCTATTCATGAAAATGAAATTAAGGAAGCCATCTGGTCACTACAACTGGATAAATCCCCTGGGCCGGACGGTTTCACTATCAACTTCTACCGTGCTGCCTGGGACATTATTAAAGATGGTCTGAAAAGAATGATAAATTGGACGAGCAAGAAGGACAAAATAGGGGGGGCAACCAACTCCTCCTTTTTGTCTCTCATGCCAAAAGATAGCAATCCCATCTCCATTTCCATATTCAGGCTGATTTCCCTTTGTAATACCTCATACAAGATTCTCACAAAGATCATTTCCACTCGAATGAAAAATATAATGGCCAAGCTAATCTCAGAATCTCAAGGAGGCTTCATTGTTGGGCATCAAATTTTGGATAATATAATAATAGTGCAAGAGGCTATACATTCTAGTATGGAGATAAAGCAGCAGGGAATGGAAATAAAGCTTGACATGGCCAATGCCTTCGATAGAGTAAACCATTTCTTTTTATTTGAGATCATGAAGAGATTCAGCTTCTCTAACAGGTTCATTCGATGGGTGAAACCTTGCATCAGCAAGCCTTGGATAGCCCCGCTAGTCAATGGCAGGCCTACATCATTTTTCCAAGCAACTAGAGGACTAAGGAAGGGGTGTCCTTTGTCCCCCTTCCTTTATCTCTTGGTGGCTGAGTCTTTAAGTCGGAAGCTAAGTCACCTACAAAGGATTGGGGAGATAAAGGGGATAAAAATTGCTAGAGGAATCAACGCTGTCAAATATGCCCAGTTCACTGATGACACGATACTACTAGGAGGAGCCTCAACTATCATTGCGGAAAGGTTTAAAAATGCCTTGAATATCTTTCTTAAAGCATCTGATGGAAAAGTCAATTCGTCGAAATCCAAAATTTATGGATGGAACTTCCCTATAGATACTCTAGGAAGAATCTCCAGGATATTGGGTTTCGAAGGATGCCCTGCATGGAACTCCTTAATCTATCTTGGCATCCCTATCTTCAAAGGAAACAAGAAAGCCATGGATTGGCAGGATTTGATCGACAAAATGAAAGCAAAAATTACCTCGTGGGGCTATAGGTGGCTTAATCTAGCAGGAAAGATTGTCTTGATTAAATCAGTTCTCTCAGCATATCATATTTATATCAGCTCTATTTCTTTAGCTCCCAAAGGTTTAATTCTTAAGATAACTAAAGAACTTCGTAAATTTCTGTGGGAAGGTGGCAAGTCCATTGGAACTAAAAAATTCCATCTTTTAAGTTGGGACAAGGTGTGTAGATTGAAAGATGCTGGAGGCACAGGTATCTGAGACCCCTCGTTCATGAACATAGCGATGGGTGCTAAGATTCTTTGGAGAGCTATCACAGGAAGAAAATCTTGGTGGAAAGAGATTCTGTGCAAAAAATATATGATTGGGAATCGAAAGCGGTGCCTAGAGAACATTGACCATAACAAAGTTGGAACACCCATCTGGAATTTGTGTAAAAAGGCATCTCCTGTCCTACAAACTCTCTCCTATTGGATCCCTGGAAATGGTAAGAAGGTCAAGATTTGGGTGGATAGGCTAGGCCCGAATGAAAATTCCCCAGTAAATTACCTGCAAAATTCCAGTGACCTCAAAGACTGGATGGACAGAAAGAACATTGACACCTTATACGACCTTTCAGAATGGTCAGAGAAAGGCAGATGGGCAGGGTGGCGCACTATTGAAATATTGAGCCATCTCCAGCTGGACTATGATACCCTATTAGCTCTTCTACATAATGTTATCTCAGTGCACAAGAATATGGAAGATAGAAGAGGGTGGGGCAAGACCAGAGTTTACACGGTCAAAGCCGGTTATCATCATTTGGACACAAACAACAAGATTAAAGACAAAAAATGGGCCCGAGTCTGGGACAAGGATAGTCTTCTAAAGATCAATGCGTTCACTTGGACTTTACCCCACAAAAAAATTCTAACTGTTGATAACCTTAAAAAGAGAGGTTTCAAGGGGCCTACAAGATTCATCCTATGCAAAAATTTGGAGGAAACGGTTGAACATCTATTTCTGGAATGCAAATTTGCTCAGGAGGTCTGGCACAGGGCCTTCTTAGATCTAAATTTCAGGGTGATTCTCCCAACAAACTGGAACAACCTCTTTGCTAACTGGAAAGATTATTTCAAGGGTTCTCTTCTCAATAAGCCAGACTTCAAAAGAGCCTGGGAATCCCTCCCAAAGTTTATATTTTGGAGAATTTGGACAACTAGAAACAAGGAAGTATTCGATGGCATAATCTCTTCCCCAACCCATGTTCTTGCCTCGAAAAAAGTCCTCTGGATTGAAGATTTGTTTGCTCAGGGGATAAATAATATAAAAATGGAACCCCTCACTGTGGAGGAAAAATTATAGGCAACGGATTTCTTAAGTCTGAATCCCTCTCTCTATCCCCGGGTCGTGAGAAAGAAACACAGTGTACAGAATCGACACCTCGGGATGAGTACTGAGGAACTTAATAGCTAGAAGGTAAATATAGGCAGTAACACTCTCTTCTTTGACGGTGCCTTGAAGGGAAACCCTGGGTTGGCAGGTGCGGGGGAGTCCTCTTTGACTCCACTAGAAACAAGATGAAGGATTATGCCTGGGGTATCGAGAGAACCACGAATAATAGTGCAGAATGGCTTACCTTGACTAAAGGTTTGGAGATTGCTAGAGAGGAGAGCATCACCAATCTAGTGGTGTGTGGAGACTCTATGATTGTCATTAGGGAGGCTAGGAATCTAAGTATGAACAAGAAAAGTCCCTCTTCAAAGATCCATAGTCTGCTAAAGTATCTTTTCAGGGAGTTTGAATCCATCAACTTCTACCATATTATGCGATCGAACAACCAAGCTGCAGATAAGAAGGAAAATGAAGGTGTTGGTCTCAATAAAGGTGTTCTTGCTAATAACTTCTCCATAAAAATAAATGTATGGATTCCACAATAAACTCAATGCCCCATTCTCCACATAAGGGGTCTTGTTTAGGCTCAATCCCTTTGCACATTTCGATCTGCATCAATTTTTATGCTATGGTTTGAAACCCAGTTGGGTTCTTTGAGGAAAGGACACTCGCTTGAGTACATCACATGGGAATCACACATGCTGCTTGTCCTCCGTCAGTTCGAAAGGTTTCCTCTCCAGCTATATGTTCAGCAGGGTATCTGGTAGGCAACATTCTCGTCTCTAGTATTGCAGTTATAGCCTCCCAGAAGCAGTGAAAAGATGGCAGGTTCAGACTTTCCTTCTCATATCAGCACCATACCAATCCTTGGTAGTGCATCCCTTGATTTTCGTAAGCGTGTGCCATCCTGGACTGGGTATATGGATGGTCTTCATCACTGGGAACAGGCACAAGGTATAGCGCAGAGAGGTGAAGAAGCAATGCAAAAAAAGCGTAGTTATTACACATTTGGAGATTTCACCGGTGGGATTCCTGGACAGAGCTTAGAACGAACCCTCCGTATTAGTCCTTCGATCAAGCAGGATTATGGTGCCTCCACCAGCGTCTTGAATGACCATGTATCAGTTTTAGAAGCTCAGGTTCACATCCTTCGTATTGAGGTGGCAGAATGGAAGAATATGGTAAACTAGTTGGAAAAATCGGAACAGGAAGCTAAATTGGAGACCCAATTGCTAAAAGATAAGTTGAAATCCATGGAAGTGGCTATGGAGATAGGTGATCAGTGGGACACAGAGCAGCTCAGGGTAATTCGAGGCCTCACGAAAGAGATCCAGGTGAATGTCGAAGGCATCATGGGTGAAAGCTCAGACCTGAAGCAGTTGTTGTTGAACAAGTCTGAAAGGAGCAATAATATTTGATTCGTAACCGAGTAGTTTTTTGGTTAATCTTTAGATGTATATCGAAATATTTTGTTTATCATTTTTCTTTGAACTATAGGTAGCTTATCTTTGATCATACACGAGACGACTACAGGTCTGTTTTTGTTGGAATTAAGAATGTAAGTCTGTATGTCTGATAGTGGATTCCTCAGTAGCATTTTGGACAAGATGTTGGTAGAGTAGTGGCCATCCAACGCTGTTGGTATATCAGCCTACTCGTACACTTTGTATTTGGGTTCTATTTCCTCCTTTTATAATATAAAAGCTCAACCATTTTTTTTATAAAAAAACAACATGAGAAAATATTTCACCAAAATCTATACCTTTCTTATGTGCAAACCCCTTTATAACAAGTCTATCCTTGTACCTCTTTTTGCCTCCGTATTCTTCCTTCAACATGTAAACCCATTTATTTTGCATCACTCTTTTACCTATGGGAAATCGAATCAAGTCCCAAATCTAGTTTTGCACCAAGGAGTCCATCTTCTCTTTCATTCCTTGCTCCTACCTCTTTTTGGTTTCTACCTGCACCGCTTCTTCATAACTTCCTGGTTCACCAGACTCAGTCAACAATAAATAATACAATGAAGAGAGTATCATTTTGGGGTTCTACTTAACCTGGTAGATCTTTTAACGACACTTGCAGGAGTTTGAGGTATCTTTTGCCACTATTGTTGTTGTACATTTTGATTTTTTGGCTCATTTTCTTTGATTTCATCAAGCATTGTGTATTCTTTGTTTTCTTTTTCATGTTTCTTTCCATGCAACTGATCTTTGTACATGACATTCTTATTGAATACCACATATCTACTCCTAAAAATTTTGTGATTTTTCATAACCCCGTAAGTGATAACCAAAATCATTGACTTTGTATCCAATAAAACTACACTTCTTGGATTTTGCCTCAAGATTTGTTCTATTTTTTTATCAATATGGAAAAATTCTTCACAACCAAAAGTCTTAAGAAATGAGTAGTTTACCTTTTTACTTTTCCATGCCTCCTTTGGAATTCCACCATCCAAGGAGCTTAAAGACCCTCTATTTATTAAGTAAATAATAGTATCCACAACATCTTCCCAAAAATATAACGGAAATCCTACATGCAATCTCATACTCCTTGCATGCTCCATGATTGTCCTATTCATTATTTTTGACACAATATTCTTGTGGTGTTTCTAGAATCGTCTTTTGTATACGAATCCCAATGTATGAACAGTAACTATCAAATTCATTGTTGTAGTATTCACTTATATTATCTTATCTAAGACACTTCAACTTATTTCCTACCTCATTCTCAACCAAAGCTTTCCATTTCTTAAAAATATCAAAGACATCATTTTTTTCTGAATGCAATAAATCCAAGTTTTCCTAGCCTTGTCATCAATAAAAGTAACATAACAATGAGAGACACCGAGAGACTCTAATACATGAGCCGATCCCCATACATATCTATGCACAAGCTCTAACTTTTCACTCTTCATTTTCTACCCAACTCCGAGAAATATGACTCTCTTATGTTTTCCATAAACATAGTGCTCACAAAAATCCAAATCAACTTGCTTCAAATCTTTCAACAACTTCCTTGAGTGGATAATATGCATATGTTTCTCTCTCATGTGCTCAAGCCTATAATGCCACAATGTTGTTTCCGCTACACAAATACAACGTACCTACCTTCTCTCCTTTTGCTATTACCAGTGATCCTTTAGCGACCTTCCATGAATTTTATGTAAATGTAGGCGTACAACCTTCACTTCTCAACTTCCTTGTTGAAATTAAATTTCTTCTCAAATTAGGAATATCCCTTAAATCTTTCAACAACCATCGGTCCCCATTATTTAACTTTAAATGTTTCTTACCCTTTCCAACAATTTACACGGTTCATCATCACCCAAATAAACTTGTCCAAAATCACCTTGAACATAGTTTTGAAAATATTTCCTATGGGGTGTGGCATGAAATGAAACCCTTGATTAAAGCATATTGCAACACATCACTTGCTACATTTTCTCCCTATTTTTTCTCTTGTTTCCCATCTCCTTGTTTTCCTTTTAGAGACCAATAATATTTCTTCAGGTGTCCTTTCTTCCCACAATTCCAACACTCTAGCTTCCCTCTCGATTTGGATATTCCCCTCTTAGAATTTCACAGTTCCCTAGGACCTTTCCTCTCTCCCTTTTTCTTTCCCTATAATCCATAGACTAAACATTACCTGATGTCTCACATGTGTTTTTGCATCGCATTTCCTTGCTAATGATAACACCAATAACATCATCAAACTTTAAAGTTCTTGAAACAAAGATAGAATTACTCATGGGCATGACCAAGCCATTCCAACTTTCTATCAATGAGCACAAAATCAAAATATTCCTAACCTCATCATCAAAGTTTATTCCTACATAATTGATTGGTCACCATGTTAAACACATTTAAATGATCAACAACAGAACCACCCTTTGACATCTTCATATTAAATAAACACTTCATAATAAATACCTTGTTGGAGGTTGAGGGATTTTCATAAAGGTTATCCATTTCCTTCATCCGATCCTTTCTTGTATTTTCTTTTGAAATGTTGAAATCCATCAATTCCTCCAAACACAATCTTATTGTTCCTAGTGCCTTTCTATCAAGAGCATCCTATTTTTCGTCCTTCATAGTTGTTGACTTCTTTTCTCTTATGTCCAATATTAAGAAAATATTTTTCTAATATAAATAGTCCTCCAATTGTATAATATTCCATAGCTGGTAGTTTTGGCCATTAAACTTCTCGATTCTAAACTTTCCTTATTCCCACTCGAACCAGGAAACCCTCCTTTAGTGTGAGTTTATCAGCCAAATAAACCTTTGGCTTTGATACCACTTGTTAGGAATAGGATCACGGAGCATTAAAGATAAAAATGAATGTAAAAACAAAACATAGAAGGGAACAATACAAGAGAGAAACCAATATAAATGGTTCAACCAATATGGGCTACATCCGTGGAGAAACAACCAATCCTTCCTTTATTCCATCCAACAAAATGAAGAGATAAAACCTAGAGCACATCCATTGCAACCTCCTCTCCACTCTCTCACTGTCGCTCTCACACCCCCACAAAGTCGTAATGCAATGCCCTTACAAAAAGATGGTTTCCTTATAGGGAAAAAAACCAACATAAATTATATCCTCCGATATGTGACCTAATGATGAATGGTCCATATTGACTACGAAATTACCATAGTTTACAAGGCAATTTTCCCAAAAAAAATCTCTTTGAGGGTGTTGCTCCTGAACCTCCACTAGGGGGGGCTCCAAAAGGTTGTGTCCATCCCCCCTAGCAACATTATAGGGGGGTAAAGCCCCCCGTCAGGAACTGGGATCCAAACACGGATGAAAAAATATCACTGAATCATGAAGATAATCAGGCTCCATAACCAACAAAAACTATATCAATTTTATTTTTACCAAAGATGAAGTGCTTTTAGTTATTACAATTATGTGATATGGGTTTTAAGAGCCTATCAAAGTTTAGAGTTACCTAAGTTTATATAAATATTACTTGAGTTTGTTTATAAACCATTTATAAGTCTTTTGATAATGATGCAAAACCCACACTATAGTGTTATAGGTACATTTTAATCTCCTTATATTAATATTTGATGTTCATCTTTGTCTGTTAAAAAATATTCAATTAAAAAAAATAAAAATAAAAAACCATGAATACAATGTTTTATGTAATAATAAAAAAGATTAATTTAATAATAAACACAATCCAAAAATATACTTTGGTTTAACTAAATTCCTCAAAAATTGACGTTACAATCTCTAAACCTAGAAATTTGAATTCCTCAAAAATTCATGTTACAATCTATAAACCTAGATATTTTAATTACAATGTCTACCCTAACCTAATGTTCAAATAAAAAGATATATATTCCAATGAATGAAAATTAAAAAAATAATGAAACTTGGATACTTCTTGCTATGCAATCTATCTATGTGTCATCTAGGGAACATTCTCACTATCCAAATATGAAGCTCTCCCTATTTTCAACCACATTTCATATATTATCTAATTTACTAAGTAATATAACTTTCAAGCGTGCGAGTTTGATTGTGTTCAATGATACAGATATTATAGAATTTATCTATCTTTACCTCTTTGAAATTTACATGTTTTATGATTTCATCTAATATAGTTTTATCACATCCATAGATCCATCTTAACTCTGTATCTATCATGCACAGATAGGAATCAAATCCCTCCAAATGTAAACTTTTCATAAGTTTTTACACTCCAAACTAGGTTTGCACCTCCAAGAATTTGAGGCATGATAAATCGAGAGTTAAGATGGATCTACTAAATATGGAGAAATATTCTTAAAAAATTTCTAGTAAATTTTATGCTAAATATATTCAACATTCCTTAAATTTTCACTTTTTATTTTATTTTAAGATAATATTCCTCCAAAAATAATTTGGAATAAATAGCTATTTTTATAGATTATAGGTCATTTTTTTTCAAGCAGAAAAAATTGTTCCATGTTATTCAAGAGAGAATCAAAGAGAACATAGATCATTACATCGCCACAACTTTTTACCATGCAAAACAAATCCAAGTCAAGACTATGGATCCAAAAAAACAAACCTCTAATTCTGACACTCAGGCATATCAAAAAATATAACACAAAAACATGGTGTTTTCCTAGCACATATCAGAACATACAAATAAAACCACCTCCAAAAAGATACAGGAGAAAAAAAAAGGAACCCCAAAAAGAGGTTCAAGAAGAGAAAATCTACACTAAGTCTTAATGGACCACCCCCCCCCACCCAGATGTATTCTCCCATACGAAGGAGATCATCAGGGAGCCTGATCACTTTCTTGGATAGACGATCAACATTAGAATTGTGTTACCGAAAGATGTGCAAGATGTTGAACTAGCAAAGGTATATGAGGAGGTCATAAATTCTAGAACACTGATGATCAAGGGTAGGGATCTAAAGCTTAGAAAAAAAATTTCCCAATCCACCACAATATTTGAACCACTGAAGATGTTAATACATGGAACAAAAATGGATCGGACAAAGTAAAGAAGACTCCAAAGCGACAAGAACTATGATTTATCATTAGTGCATGTACCACCACCAAACCAAATGTAGAAAAATGGTCTTCACTGAGTTTCAAATACATACCATCCCCTATAATCATGTTAACAGACATACCATCGAAGAATCCAGTTGGATAAGAATCAACCGAAAAGGATTCAATCTATCGAGGTTTTTGAGCAACCACGGCAGGTGAATAATCTTTGTAAATCCCCATAACTCTGATATTGTTGGAAACCACATAGGGATTCTTGTCTTCAAAAATATATTTTCTCCTAGAATTCCAGTTTTCCCAAGCCACGAAGATTGGAAGCAACCTATGTTGAAAATAAGAGAGAATCCACAACTCCATATAAACATTAAAGGAATAATACCCCCAACATATAGATAAAGATAAAAGATCAGATAAAGCCATCCATAACTGCATAAAATAAGAACAATGCACAAACAAATGGTGTATAGATTCGACACTAGATTTGTAGAGAATACACACATTGGGTCCCTTCCATCCCCTTTTCACCAATTTATCTCAAGTAAGGATATAATTCTCACAACACAGTCAGGTGAAACATTTTAGTTTTACGGGAAATTTCCACTTCCAAATTTTCTGGTACCACCATTGATGGATAGGGGGAGAGTGCACTTAGGCTATGAATAAGTAGGAATATTTTTCTGAAAGCTTATCAGAAGACTTGTTGACCTTCCATACCACCACATCCTACTCCTCCTTTAGACAAATGTCAACCCCGTTCAAAGACTCAATGTATTGTGCCCTTTCAATCACCCATCGACTGCCAAATCCAATATCAGTCACAGTGATCCAATAGGATCGGTCCACCCTCAACCAAGAAGGTAGTTTGATGTGTTTTAAGGTGGCAAGTCATAGATATACTAGATAATCCATAATATAAGGGAAAATATCATAGCAGTCATCACAACCAATAAATGGATCAATGCCAACCAATAATTTCTTGTCATTTCCTATTTTCCAGGACAAGGTGCTACTAATCCATGGAAAGGCTCTCAAAAAACCATTCCATATAAAAAACACCACACACCGATTTCTCATTATCTCTGATCCATTCAACCAATGAAATTTTGTAGATATATTTAGTATGGATGAGTTCCTTCCACAAGTCTGAACCAAAGATGGCCCACCACAAAATTTTCATTCTGAGTGCCAAGTTGAACCAATAGAAACTTTTGATATCCCATCCCCCATGGGCCGTCGATTTCGCTAGTATTTCCCAACTGGAAAGGTGTATTTTGTTTCCTATATCGGATCCTAACCATAAGAACTTAAACATTATTTTTCTAAGATATTTGAGAATGGACATAGGAATTTTCGCAAGCGATAACTAGTAAACCAGGATTCCCATCAAAACAGATCACACCAATGTGAGCCTACCTCCCAGAGATAAGAGTCTGAAGGACCAATGCCCAATCCTTCTTTCAAACTTCTTAACCAACCAATGCTAGTCACCAATTATGTAATTAAGGGGGTTCAAAAAGTATCCCAAATACTTGAAACTGATTTCAATAAAATCTTATTTAAAAGGAAAAACAGATCCAATCTGGTTCATCACCTGATTATTAACCCCATTAAGAATGAAACTATATTTAGAGGAACTAACCTCCATACCTATAGTTGAATAGAAGAGTTTAATGATATCTACAAAAATAGACCATTACTTTGTAGAGCCGATCCTAAAAAGGATCACATCATCCACAAACAAGAGATGCCTAATGGACAAATATGAAGAGAAGTTGATACCATGAATTTTACCTTCACTTCTCGCTGAAATTATAGCTCTGCTCAGTCCCTCAATGACCAATAGAAACAGAAGAGGAGATAGAGGGAAATCTTGATGGAGACCTCTGGACCCATTGAAGAAACAAGTGGAAGTCCCATTAATAAGGACCACAAAACAAGCTGAATAGATGCAATCCGTGATCCAATTAGTGACATCAAGCAGGATACCGATCTAGAGAAGAATAAGTCTTAAGAAGATCCAGTTTACTTTATTGTAGTCTTTGATAAGATCCATATTTAAGATTATAACATCCATATTTTTTGTTTTAATGGAATGGAGCACCGCTTGAGAAACTCCCACAACATCCAACATTTGCCTATTTCCAAGAAACCCAAACTGCTCCTTGGAAATTACCTTGGCCAGTTTAGGCTTGATTCTATTGGATATGATCTCGAAAATGAGCTTGTACACCAGATTACATAATCAGATGGGACGATAATCTGAAAATGAGTCCTTATGATCACATTTGGGAATGACCGTGATAAAAGTAGAATTTAGGGCCTTGGAAACATACCCTTTAGTTTTGGATTGTTCCACTACATGTAGAAGCTCATCACCAAGAATGCCGAAAAATGCCAGGAAAAACTCCACCGGCCAACTGTCCAGTCCAGGGATTTTATCCTTGAAAACCCTTTCAACACCTTCTCAATTTCATCCAAGGATACTAACCTTCCAAGAAGGATCCCTTCTTATTTTGAGAAAAAAGAAGGAAAATTTCTCAAAATGTCAAGCTGCACATAATTATGAGAATCACCAAGATCACAAAACAGGTTGCAGAAATTATCAACTGCCAATTCTTCCAAGTTACATTGTGAAGGAACCCAGTTCCAATTACCATTTTGAAGGTCTAAAATAGAGATTACATTGCACCGATAATTAGAATACTTATGAAAAAATTTAGAGTTGTTATATCCATGGCAAATCCAAATGGTACGGCTTTTAAGCCTCCACGTCATTTCATCAAGTTTAAGAATAACATATTTCCTACTTTCTGTTGGGCCTAGTATTTTGGAGATATCATTTTTGAAGAAACAAGTTAGTGTGGAAAAAGGCAAAGTGGAACCATCTCAGCGCAAGGGTCAACTCCGACGAAGTGGCCAGGAAATAAGGAACATGGTCATGTTGATCATGTCAAAGGTCGCAAGTTGAGTTAGTTAACTAGAATTGGTTCACATTGTAATAATGAGTCAGTTAGGAAGTTAGTGGGTTGGTAGGAGCGGGGAAATATTAGTGCGCCCTATAAATGTGTATTAAGAAGAAAGTTTTGGGGTTAATGGTGAATGTTCAAAATATAGTTTTGTGCTATGTAATAGAGATATCCATTGTATATGTTGAAGACAATTTTTTTGGGAGAAGCTGAGTCACTGATCTACAGGCTGTGTGTATGACATGAAGAAATCGGTAAGTTCTACCTGAAGTGATTATTTGGTTGCAACTCTAATAAAATACAAGCACTTCCGTGGTTTTTCCCAGATGGATTTCCATGCTAAAACATGTGTATTTATGTGTGTTAATGTTTTGTGATGTACTGATATTTGTTTCTTTCTTCTGTTGAATAAATCTCAAATATATAATGGGCTTAGTTGTATGAGATATGGATGTGAATGTGTTAATTTGGATAAGTAATGGAACCTATTCATGTTATGAACTTGTCGAACTCTGGTTTGTCGATGCTCTTTAAGTGCAACATGGTAATGAAAGTATTGTTGGTGAAGGTTTAACTAAGTCATGATATCTGTTGATGTGGTAATATGTAATTGTTATGTATTGGGATTTAAATAACGAATATGTTGCTCGATGAGTATTCCCCTTCTATGCTGCATGAAGTCTGGTTCCTACAGTCCCCATAGATACTTTGGGTGAGAATTCATCTACTCTGTAGGTGTTTCCAAAAGGGATTTAACCCCTTTCGGGATGGTGTGTGTGTATTGTGGAGTTTGTTGGTGGATGTTAAGTGTTGAACCCTGGTCGAAGTATAAGTGCGCCAACAAATGATTATGTTGTCGGGACTGGGAATTTGAGGTGAAGGAGAATGATGTGGCATCTGACTAAGCCGGAGATACAGGACTAGGTAGACCTACAACTGGAATAATTTGCAAAGAAGCATAACAAACAGTCTTGACTGAATAATGAAGACTGGTTATAAGTATGCTTTTAATGATATTCATGAAGTATTCTTTGGCGAGTTCCCGGTGATATTGCATGAATGGTTATCAAGGTTGACTGTGACAGAAGAAAAATTTCCAAGGAGGTGAACCTAGGTATTGGACACCTGAGTTGGTATAGAAACTGAAGGGTGTGAATACAAAAATCTCTCGCGCAGTAGACTTTTGGCTTGATAGCATGTTGGAGGGGTACATTACAGAATTTGTTGTTGACACTATCAAGTCCTATAGTGTAGCATAACGTGAGTTCTTTGAAGGTCTATGTGGTAAGTACCTCAAGTCGTTGAACTTGTTGATCAAAAAGCTTCTTTGTAAAAAAGATGTAATGTGAATGGAATCTAACGAGTAGAGAAATTGTGCATGGTGGGCATGGGTATTAGATGGACAAGGGTCTAGATGGAATTAATAAGATAAGTCAAGATGATAAGTGGAGACAAAATTGAATCAGAGGAATATTTTGGATTTATGCGGAGTGGAAGATGGTTTCGGTCGAACAAAAGGAGGAGAACTGTGACATAAACGAGGGGTTGCAGTGCGACTAAAACGAGAACCTATGAATCAATGCCACGGCTCGACGAGGATTCTAGTTACAAAGAGGTTGACTATCAGCTCATTCTTGAGGAAGGAGAAGGCTCTGAAGGACCATTCCATACCCGAGTTTGCGACATACCCACGACACCACGTACACCTCCGGAGACTAAGATAACACCTAATATTTCTTGCCATTTTATTCCATCTAGTCAGAGTAGTGGTAGTAATCCAAAGAGTACTTCACCAAGTGGGAAGACTCTGAGTAGTGTTCCATTAGTAGTGAATCAATCAAATCCCGAGAGGTATAGAATGGTCAGGGATGACACGAATTTACCTATATTTAATGGGAATGGATCAGAAGATCCAGAACAACATTGGCTTTTATTCAACATTGTATGGAATGTGAAGCAAGTCCAGGATGACAACGTCAAGTTGGCGCAATTGATCATGAACTTACGAGGTCATGCCTTAGACTAGTTATGAAGTTTTCTGAATTCACTTGTAACCATCCTGCAAAGACCTTGGCAGAATTCAAGGAAGGACTGAAGATTGAATTTAAGAAGCCGAATTCTGCATCTCAATGTATTATGGAATTGAAGGAAATCAAGCAAGCATCGAATGATTCTTTTTGAGACCTAGACCAACGTTTCAAAATGTTGATGGCTTGTACAAGCTTTCCAATCAATTATTTACAGCATAAGGAATGGTTTATTGTTTCATTGCTGCCCCACATCATAAATCCACTTATGCAACAAAAGATATTGACACAGACAGAGGCTTTGGAACTGGATATGAAGTTAGAAGCATCACCTATCAGGGAAACTGGCACTGGTATGGCTCAAATTCAGTCACAGTTAGCAAACCTGTCTATTCAAATTTAGGATATCAAGAAGGGAAAAGAAAAGCGTGAAGATGTTTGGTGCACTAGATGTAAAGAAGATGGAAATTCCAAGTACCAATGTACAACGTTTCATGAATACCTTAATGCTGGAAATCCGAGTCCAATAAATCCTGGTATATGATGTTGAATCTGTCATACCAAGGGACATTGACCATAAGAATGTTACTTGCTGCAAAATATGGCAAGTGCTCCTCAGAACTTATGGTGCAAGTTCTGTATATCTGTTGGGCATGATGAAAAACATTGTCACGCATACCAGTTGCTCATTGAATGAACTGCAGAACACATCAACTCATGTAGAGGTTGGGAAAGAAGAGCAAGCACAAGACTAGGAAGTACCACTTCCCTCTGTGGAACAGGTAGTGAATATTTTGCCTCAAGCAATTGCATTTGAGAAACTAGGTAGATTGTCGAGCTTCTGAATTCAGGGTATCTAGACATTAAGTTACCTGCATTACCCCTTTACATGTTGCACATGATACATGAGAGTGTTTCTAAGGAAATAAAATCCAAGGAAAGTTCTCTCCTGGAATATATGAAATCATATAAGAACCAAGCGATGGCATTAAAGGATCTAAATGTTGAGCTCCAGCAGGACAAGGACCTGCTCTGACAGGATAAAGACAAAGTTCAGTGAGTTGTCTAAGTGGTATTCCAAGCAGTTCCGGAGGAAGAGGTTATTGAAGAAATGAAAACAAAAGAGAAGGTACATCGGTTAGAGACGGTCATCTCTGAATACTATCTTAATGTGCAAGAGTTAGAATCCAATTTGCTGCCCATCATCCCTCGTGAAGTTGTTGAGCAGTGACGAGCATAGATTCCGAAGGTTGTTCAAACTATGAAAACAACATAAGCATAATTGATGCTATGTCACAGTCCTAGGACACACTATTCGAGGATACTGAGTTGTAGGAGTTCCAGACGTGGCTTGGGGCTGCTTAGGGAAAAATGAGTGCTTCACGAAAGCAGTTGAAGACTCTCCCTCCAGTTCAGAGGATGACTAGGGACAATGAGAGAAAACAATTACAACAGGAAATTAACCAACTACGATTGCAGCATAGGCAACGCACTGAGAGGGTTCAGACACTTATGTCTAAGGCACAATGCATATCAGAGGATATTGGAAGTTGCCATACTTCCATCCAGTTGGCAGTCACACAGGCTATCGAAGTGCGCCATAACCATATTACAGCGGTCATGGTGGAAAATTTTGTCCCTAAGAGGGAAAAATTCCACCAGTTGGTCGAATCCAACAAAATTCGTTATGAAGAAATTTTTTTGAAGATACAGGAACCTGACTCAGAGCCTTCAAGTGGCTCAGGACGAGCCACATGTGAGTGTTGGGGGCCTGTTGGGCCTAGTCTTTTGGAGATATCATTTTTGAAGAAACAAGTTAGTGTGGACAAAGGAAAATTGGAACCAACTTAGCGCAAGGGTCAACTCTGACGAAGCGGCTAGGAAATAAGGAAAAGGTCATGTTGATCGTGTCAAAGGTTGCAAGTTGAGTTAGTTAGCTAGAATTGGTCCACATTGTAATAATGAGTCAGTTAAGCAGTTAGTGGGTTCGTGGGAGTGGGGCAAACTTAGTGCGCCCTATAAATATGTATTAAGAAGGAATTTTTTGGGTTAATGGTGAATGTTCGAAATATAGTTTTGTGATATGTAATAGAGATATCCGTTGTATATGTTGAAGACAATTGTTTTTGGAGAATTCGAGTCGCTGATCTACAGGCGCTATGCACAGATCCATTGTATGACATGAAGAAATATGTAAGTTCTACCTGAAGTGATTATTTGGCTATGACTCATAAAATACAATCGCTTCTATGGTTTTTCCCAAATGGGTTTCCATGTTAAAACATGGTGTCTTTATGTGTGTTAATGTGTTGTGATGTGATACATGTGTTTCTTTCTTCTGTTGAATAAATCTAAAATATATGATGGGTTTAGTTGTATGAAATCTATATGCGAATGTGTTAATTTGGATAAGTAATGAAACATGTCGATGCTACAAACTTGTCGAATCTAGTTTTTTGATGCTCTGTAAGTGTGACACGGTAATGAATGTATTGTTGGTGAAGGTTTAACTAAGTCATGATATATGTTGATGTGCTAATATGTCAATGTTCTGTATTGGGATTTAAATAACAAATATATTGCTCGATGAGTATTCCCCTTCTATGCTGCATGAAGTCTGGTTCCTACAGCCCCCATAGATACTTTGGGTGAGATTTCATCTTCTTTGTAGGTAATGCCAGAAGGGGTTTAACCCCTTTTGGGATGGTGTCTATGGATTGTGGAGTTTGTTGGTGGATGTTAAGTGTTGAATGTTGGTCGAAGTATAAGTGCGCCAACACTTTCCAGTCGGGAAAGGAGTAACTTCTCCTCCTTAGAGAGGATACCAAACTGATTCGAATAAAAAACTTGAGAAATGGTGACTTCAATCTCTAACAGTTCCACCAAGGACCGTTGATTTTTTAATTTTTTCCCACTCATCCACTTTATGCTTTAAGGATTTAAGATTATCAACCAATTTTTTCATAGCAACTAACTCCTCCTGATCACCTAGAGAGTGCCACTGGGATCTAACCAATGAACATAACTCCTCATCTTGCAACCACGACTGGTTAAATTTAAAAGGATACTAATGCTTAGACTAACTGTCATCAAATTGGAAGCAGTTAGGACTATGACTAGAAATATTGGAGTTAATGACCCATGAATGATATCTGGCCAATGCATTCTTGGTTGTGGAGCCTGATCTTCTAGTTTCATAGATGATGTTGTTTCAGTCGTGTTTGTACCCCAGGTTTGATCCCGGCATGCGCAATGGGGTGTTCGGGGATATGGGTTGTTTTTTGGCCAACAGATTACAGGCCCATGGTTTTGGGTAGCGTGTGGTATTTTCACATGGTATTTCCCCTTTAAAAGGAATACATTGTAACATAGTTGTGTAAGTGTATTGTAGCATTGTAAAGATCTATGAGATCGGTAAGAGAGACTGAGAAAGAGTGAAGAGGAAGTTGCAGCGGATGTGCTATGGCTTGTATCCCTTCATTTGTTGGATGATATAATAATAAGGACTGGAAATTTATGTGTGGACATAGCCCATCTTGGGTGAACCACGTTATATCGGTGTCTCTCTTGTAATGTGTTTGTGTAATTTGTATTTGCATCTTGTTTATTGTTATTGCTCTACGATCCTGTTTTTCTAACAGGAATTAGTCAAAGACTCAGAGATTAAGAAACTATATAAACATTTATTGATCCCATCGTCACCACAATGCCCATTCCTCCAAGTTTGAGCAATTTTATGAGGTTAAACATCTACTAACTGATGCATGTGAAGAAACTGGTGGAAAAATCAGATAGGGGGTCTGATCTAGAGCTCCCCCATACTTCAACGGCTGAGAGACCTGAGGCATCTAAGGCACAAATTTCCTATCTTAACCAAAACTTAGAGAAGGACAGAATAGTGGAGGAGATTGAGCACATGGTTTCTTGCAACATTACAATATCCAGATTGAGAGAGTCCAGTAGATGCCTAATAGCCTTAAGTTTTTTTTTTGGGGGGGGGGGAAGCCCCTTAGATTGAAAGAAAGAATTAACATTAAGGCTCAGAATTCAATTGCATCAATGCTCTAAGTGCTCGAGGAGATGAGGGAGAATTAGAGGATGGTTTTGATGAAACAGTTGCTTGGAGTCTAAGTGAGAAAGGAATGCAATCCCCAAAATTTGTTTGATCTAGAGGAATGGACCCAGTCTTCCCCTTTTTCTTATTGTTCTGTATAGTCACATTCTAGTGACAAATGGATGCAACAGGGTGAACCGAGGATTTTTTAGATACTTTGTTGGAAAACAAAGGAAGGGGGGTTTTGAAAGTCGAAGCAGTCAAAGGGGGGAAATCACTAGGAGAGACCCTGAAATCCAGTGGATATGTACGAAGAGAACCATCTGAAGGATCCCCAATGGTGATAGGGGGCATAAAATCCTTGCAAAGTAAGGGCTCCCTATAGTTAGATCCAGACCGTCTAACAAGAGAGGGAGAAGGAGAAGGACCCAATAAAACCCTAGAATCTAACACCCTAGAGGAGGAGGACGTCAAGCTTAAATCCCCAAAATATGAAACCCTAGAATCAGTCAAAACACAACCTTCAAGCTTTCCTAGATCAACATAATAATTTTTGAGTCTCAAGTTCGTTTCAACAGAGTTTATGTAAATCAACTCTTCTTTGGATAAACCATTGTAAGGAATAGGAGAGGAAATAGGGGACTTTCCAACACCCAAATCCATCGAGAGAGAGCACACATGAACATCTCAAGGAGAGGGATGTGATACCGCTAAGGGGGAATATGCCTCCTCCCTAGAGTCAGAAGAAGATTCACCATAAAGAAGCTTAATAATTTTTTCTTAAAGGTGACTGTTCACCCTACAGAAATGACATTGGAAGAAAATCTTGAGGTAGTCTAGTCTCTGCGCAAAGATATGGTCCCACCCAAACAATGTCAACTTCTGCAGTAATCCCCTGAGAAATATCCAATACCACCATAAATGTCACCATCCTTTTATCGATAGCATGAATCATATCGTCATATATAGCCACGAACCTGCTCAACAAATTCGCCAACCCCACAAAGATACTTTTGGACTAAAGTTGAAATGGGAAACTAGGCAACGAAACCCAAAGATGTCGTTTCGTGTGGCTCTCCTGCAGAGGGTCAAAAGCGGACTGCCATTTTTTCAAGACCAGGGATCCAAAGCCAAAAATCCACAACCTGTCCAATATATTTAGGGCATCCCCCTCTTCCATAAAGAAAAATATAATCCAACCCTTGGTTAGAATGCTAATAGTTGGCGTATAATTAATAAGTGGCTTCCAATTTCTAATAGCCCAGGACCCAGGAGCTCATTCTTATCCAATTGAATATATTCAAATTTCCCAATCAGGGCACGAGTGATGAGAGCCTCAACCCTATCCATATTAATCTCTCGACCTAGAACATATTGGTGTTTGATGTCCTAAGCCTTATAAGTCTTCAACTCGCGTCTCATCTTAGCCTTTTCACCAAATATGCCCTGCTTTTGGAGAGACCTAGAAAAGTGCTCAGAATAAACAACCTGCTTCACTAATGACAAGGGAATAGCGAGACAAGGAGGAGTTCCATGAACGAAGCCACCGACATTTGGCTGAGAAGCCCCATCTGTAAGAGCCATTTAAAACAATACCTCAGCAAGGGAAGCAGGTTAAAAATGTACCAGCAAGTCACCACAAAACTGAATGGAAACGAAACAGAATGGAACCTGAAACAGAAAGAACAAAACAGAACACCGATAGAAACCAAACCAAGATTGACAAAACCGAAAAAAACAAAAAAACAAGAAGATTCCCACTTTTTTTACATGATTGGTACTAAGTTCCTTCAGATGAAGGAACAAACTACATGATGCAGGTTGACCAAAACAACAAATTACAAGAAAAATACCTAACCCTAGCTAGGGTTTGTCATGACCTCTCCTATGACCAAACTGGATCTTGTGTTCAATTGGTTAGTGAAACATGTACATCTCATTAAGATCATATTATAGGTAATTTGTGTACTCTTTTCCTACATCATGATTTTTAACTTAATTTCTTGTAAAAAAATTGGTTTCTAGACATGCATTTCAGTTTTCTTTTAATTACCATGCTCAATAAATAAAATAATATGTTTAGCAGTAAAATATGACTCATGATATATTTTGTTATCACTTCACCGTTTAGGCATTTTTTCCAACAACCAAACAAATCCTATGATGTATTATTTTATCAAAATTTTATTATTTTATCAAAGTTGTTAAAAGATTATATTGACTATGAATTTTCGTACATTGCTCAATACGTAGGAGCACTAAATCTTATGAAATCCTATCTTTCTTGTGGTAGTTAATATTACATCTAATACCTCCAACTCAATCTCTTAACATAGGAGCCCTTGCTTACTGAGGCCTTCCCTTGCTTACTGAGGCCTTCCCAAAACTTCTAAGTATTCTCGACATTTTGAAAGGCTAATAATATAAATTAATATAACATTGAATTGTGTTACATGAATCCAACCATTCCCTCCGAGGGATGACACATTCTAATAATGTCTCATAACCATGTATTATATTTTATAAAGGCTTTTTAATTACATGAAATGCACATTTCGAAGTGTAAAAACTGTTTATTATTCATGATTAAATATTGTTTCGTACAAGATTTGTCCATGAGCGTTGTAGACGATACTAGTCAACTGCATAAGGTAACACACAACAATGTTGGTAACTACGAAAACCATGTGCCATAACTGCGTAAGGAAACACACAACAATGTTGGTAACTACGAAAACCATGTGCCATACAAAGTGGTCTGGTAAATATAATGATTATTTCATGTGATACCTGTTACATTTGTAAATATAAACGATATTATATTATGGTCGAGGCATATACTTGCATTGTGGGCATTGAAAACTCCCATTTTATAAAATAATGTTTTATTTATATTATTAATATGTTATAAAAAAATTTAAAAATAATAATTATTATTAACAATATGTAATTTAAGATTATAATTAATAATATTGTAATTTAAGATTATAATTTATTTTAATCTTTTTTTTTTTAATTAGTATATAAAGGTGTATATACTCTCCATCCTTTAAACTTTAATTTATAATCCTTACCTCCTCTAAAATATAACCACGTGTTTTTTAACTAAATTATTTTAATTTATAAATCTTTGGTTAAGTCTTTCGATGATCATGCAAAACTTGCATTGATGATGATGATCATGATGATAGTTAACATCCACTAATACCAACTTTGGTCTATTGGACCTTAAAAAATTACTTTGCTTGTTGTAACAAATTATTCCTATGCTCAAAAAGCTTAGAAAGAAGCATACTGAGGTCACCATAGTTTTGACAACTTAGAGGATTAGAGAGCTTAGTATTATAATAAAGATTGAGAAATTGCGATCTAATGTGTTTGTAAGTAGGGCACTTTAAGAGAAATTGGCTTTCATCCTCAACTCTCTTAGTCTCACAACGATGGCAAATCCCACCATAGTTTTGATAACTTAGAAGATTATATAGCTTAGTATTATAATAAAGATTGAGAAATTGTGATCTAATGTGGTTATAAGTAGGCCACTCTAAAAGAAAGTGACTTTCATCATCAACTCTCTTAGTCTCACAAAGATGACAAATCCTATCCTCCAACATGTTTTAGGAATTGTCTAATGCCCAGTTTGACTACGAAGCGAATGAGAGTTCGTTCTTATTTTAGCTATATTAGTTTCTTTCTTCGAGCTAGTTAAAATAGAGAGACCTACTTTTGGTCATCTAGATTAAGGTTAATGACCTCCTTGTAATATCTTAGCTTCCTGTTAACCTATAAATCCTTTTTGCCCCACATTTTCTCTTTAAACTTATATGTAATAGTATTTTTAATGTTATTGATATTTTGCAAAGGTGCATTTTCATCTATCCCCCGATGATTTAACCAAGCCATGTTATCTATATGCCAACCTTTCTTGAGCCACGGGTGGTCTTGACTGGATTTTAAAGCAATTTTAGGGAGTCTCTGGTCTCCCATGCCATTTATCTTGTGCTTGTACATCAAGTACCTTGTCATAGCGATGCTCTCTATGGGGGGAATGCTTTTGGATTTGCTCATTCTTTCTCCAAGATTCTCTAGAGATGTTGCACCCCTAAACTTCACAGTCATACAAGATAATGAGAGTGACAAGAGTTTCAAAGAGGATTTTTTTTTATCCCACATCACAAAGTTTGTTGATTTATAGTTGTTCTCAAGACCAAAATAAGCTTTCCATTCTCCATTAATTCTTTTCTCAATACTACAAGTATAGTTGAGATTGTGATGAATATCAATTCCGAGATATTTATAGGAAGAAATTTCCTCTAATTTGTTATTGTCATATACAAAATTATCGTAAGGGACCATCTTGGACTTGATAATCATTACCTCTGTTTTGTCATTGATAACAGTATGCCCATGACATTAGAGCAAAAATCCTTTAGAGTTCTCAATTGCTTATCAAGGTTAAAGGGACATCTTGCCATGAGAATAGTATCATCGACATAAAGAAGAAGGATGATGACAATTAATCCTCATTGGTTAAACCATGTGTTAAGGTTAGCTCAACTCACTTTGTGTCACATGCCTAAATTAAAGTCCGATTCAATACCAAAGCCTTTTTTCCTCTTCTAGGTCCCGCTACACTGCCATACTTCACCATTAAGGGTGTGTCCAACCTAGAGGAATATCGCCAAACTATGCTTCTCAACTTAACATTTATATGTGTGTGTGTGTTTAACTCAGCCATATCCAATATAGTTATAGGAAACCCCAAGAAAATAGTATGCAAACCCTAAGAAAATAGTATGCACAAAAGATTAACAAAATTATGTAGCCGGCGGCACCACAAAGGGGTGTGCTCGAATTATAATTACCACAAGAACTTGTTTACAACATGAGGAGGATGCCACAACTTGGAACTCTCTTAGAAGGTGCCCAAAGTGGCTACCTCAAAGGTATTCCCAAAATGGCCAAGTACAGTTCACTTCAAAAGATGCACCTGAACCAACCCCCATACATGCACCCAAAAATGACACCCAAAAGTGTGCCCATAATTGTGTCTCGACTAGTACCCCAGTGAGCGCTCGGATTGGCGCTTGGAAGTGCACCCAAAATTGTGCCCGGCCAACACCTAGTTGATACCCAAGTCCACCTAGACAACCACACAACTCATATTAGACGTGTGCCCAAGCTATAGTCCTCTTGGTGCCTTCCTCGTATCTAATATTAATTGCAAAGCAAAATCCTAATAAAAGTACATTTTAAAAAACTGGGTTAAATTTAGTTTGAATATATAAAAACCATGTGGTGTCTCTCCATTAAAAATAAGAGCCACTAACAATGTATAAATGTCAGTCGATGGTCTAAACACGACAAGGCATATAATAAATCATATATTCTAATCTCTATAATGCTTTCCTGAATCCAATACTCCTAGGATAGATTAAAACCTTAATAGCATTGAATGAACCCCAAGAATCAAGAGTGCCCTATAATTCAACAAGACTTAAAAAGCATCCATGATGAAAAGCATATGATAAAATGAAAATTTCTAGTATAATAGTCTATTGTAGTTGTGAATAAAAATCATAAAAATTATGATAAAAAGAATATCGCATTAATTATTGGATAAAAAACAAAATGCAAGTCTGTATTCTCTGATAAATTGCATGTGCGACATGCCCCTTCAAAACGAGAGCTTTCAGCAATGGAGATGATGCAAGAAGATTAAAATGTCCAAAAAACTAAGAATGAAAAGTTGAATTGCATAAACCAAAACCTTCACCCTACAAGTGCAATCCGATATGGGTGAACCATTAATAACTGCATCCTTTATATACAACAAAATCACTCCTAATTTTTCACCCAATACTAAAAATCCAGGGCTCAAAGAAGGTAACAATATGAAATTGACTAAAAATTCGAGCGAATGCAACCGTATGCTTGAATTACAAGGAAAATGGAGGGAAAAACAACCAGTGGGAGCCTCTATCAAGATTGGAGAGAGATTTTGCTAGGGAAAAAGTAGTTTTTTTCATTTTCCTCATTAATATACAAAAAGCTATTTGTTTTGGATTTTTTTTTTCTAAGAAATATTGGGAGAATATATTTTAGTTTAAAAAACCTTTTCCATATAAGAAAATAGTCCACTAAATTTTTGTAACCCCTTAATTTAGTCCATAGACTAAATTTAGCCCCTAAAATTATCCATGTTGTAAATAGTCTTAAAAAAAAGCTACATTTTAATCATTTTTACAGTTGATTTTTTCAATTGGACAACTTTCAAGTTGATAATGACAATTTTACTCAATCAATATTAAAGGTGGCCTTTTCATAATCACACATAATGAAAAACATTGAAATTAGATAAAACACTTCACACTCAAATTAATAAAAGTATTGTTGAGGAACATCTCTTAAATTTTTTTACTACATTTTATATTACATAAATATTTTAAATTTAGATTAAATTTCCAAAAAATAATATTTATTAAAATTTTCATCCAAACTACTTCTAAAAATAATTTTGACTAATTTTTTTTTGGTCCAAGACTCAAGACTTAAAAGAAATTATTTCTTTGTCCAAGACTCAAGACTTAAGAGTTATTTGAGGTAGTTTGGCTTTTCTTGAATAACCATGATGAGTCAAGTGCATTTGTTAATAAGACACAAGTTATCACAAATAAGTTTGTTTTGTTTTATTTTTCAGTAGGAAAAAAACTATACTTTTGATACTGAATTAGCTTGAATTAAAAAGTAGATCGTCTTGGAAGATCATCATAGATCTAGTAACAAAATATAGTCTTCTTCTATAGCTCATACACAATAGTGTCCAAAAAAACAAAATTATAGTGTTAACAATAATGTTGTCTTAAACCAAGTTACCCCATACCCACAAAAACTAGTAATAACTTAGATAATTGCATCAAAACACAAAACATAAAATCATATCTCAAAAATGTTAAATCTTCTATGGTCTACCAAGGTAGCATTTTCAAGCTCTTGCCACCATGAAAGACCTTCTTTCTCCAGCATAGCTTCTTTTGACACCCACCAATTCGCTTCCCTGTAGATATGCTCCAATTTCAGTGTAGAAAAAGATGAAAGGAGATATTATGTGCGATAGCACCAATTGTTCAATGTCATGACTTGCAGATTGTACTTTCCCCAAGCCCACTAGATAATGACCTGGATAAGTTATTTGTTACTTGTTCTCCATGTGTAATTGTAATCATCCATTGTCTATGCATCAACTATGAGTTATCCATGCATCAACTAAAATCTATCTAGATAGTACACTTGTCTCATCCTTGTGCAATCTAGAAAAAGCATAAATGCTAGTCCACCCCAAATTTCAAGATATAAAAACCTATCCATGTAATTGGTAGAACATGATTCAAGTGGAGAATTTTAAGTTAATAACTGCATATCTGCATCAACTATCACTTATTTTTTATATTCATTTTTCTTTTATAATTGTTTATTTAGAATTTGGAACAATGGCCATAAAATTGATCCTTTAATTTAGGAAAAACATAGATGCTAGTCCACCCCAAATTCTAAGATACTAGCACAGCCACTTAACTTGTAGCAGCTAGTGAACACAGATAGATCGCAAGTTAAGTGTCATGAACAAGTTACTTTTCTCCATGCTTAGTTGAAATCACCCTTCTGTTACCTTCTTTAGTTAAATGGGTTGTGTGTCACTACCTATTATCCATGCATGAGCTATGAGTTATCCATGCATTAGCTAATGGTGTTATAAACAACACCTATAAGTGTAATAAGTTTTGTCATTTTAGTGAACACAAGTTAAGTAGTATCACAAATAAGTTATCAGTTATGTATTCTTCATGCTTAATTGTAATCACCCATTATCTATGCATCAGCTAAAAGTTATATATACATTAAGTATACAACACCTACTGATATAATAAATTTTACCATTTCCAAGAAGAAGAAAAATTATAAATTGACATGGTAAATCGGATACTCATTGCCCACGTGAAAACTTTTTCCAAGTTGGATTTGATTACCATGTAGACTTAGGATTTGACATCATTTTAACATTTTCTACAAATTTTGGGAAATCACGTTACCTTCATCACGGAATGAACTTTAGCAAAATGGATGCCGGCTACAATTAATTAATTAACGAAAGCTTCTTCACCAGGCAATGAACCTGGGCAAATGGACGCCGGCTACAATTAAGTAATTTACGAAAGCTTCTATAAACTGGAGAGAAGAAGACTCTAGCTAGTCTCTGACGTTGGAAGCCATGACAATAAAAGTATTGAGAAACCTACCTACGGTAGTGTGACGTTCAATATTGATGCGATATACATGAATTTAGACAGACAGTTGGGCTTGAATTGCTGAATTGCGATAAAACCAAGAAGCGAAGCATGACTATCCCTTCCTTTCTTGCTTTCTTGTGTTTCAAGGAAACAAGGTGGCGTGCTCAGGCTTCCTCGATCTTATCTTCACCTCCCTTGTCTTCCTCGAAATGTATGAGAAAGGAAGACACGGCAGACAGCAAGAACGCCATAAACCCTAATATAATGCCATGCATGGCTTCCCACTCGTGCAAGAGATCCATGAAAGGCGGAATCCAGCCTGTCCTGCAATTGTTTACAGGGGCACAACCCGGGTTTCGAGTCCAACGTCGCTTTCTGAGGCACTTTACCTTGTGTTTTTATAGTCCAACGATCCGGCGCAGGTGCCATACCGTTCTTCATTGCAAGAGGGTAATCGGCTCCTCCCAGGCCCATTAAGGGGGCGGCGTTCAGAATCTGTTTCAGAGAGAGGCAACAAGCAACAGGCAACAGGCAACAGTCAAGGCAAGCTGTGGAATGTTTTTATTCCTGTAAGTAACTATAATTATATTATATTAGGTATTCGAGATGGATCAGATCAGTTATTCGCCAGCCTGCTCCATGAGATCTCAGGACGTTGGGCGGCACCCGGGCTTTAGCAAGCGCTGTGTTGCTGTGGCCAGAGAACAGAGGGCTCGGTTATATATAATACGCCGCTGTGTTATCATGCTTCTGTGTGTTCATGGAGGAGACTGATAAAAAAACCCTAGTTGTTAGGATAGCTGGAGTCGAAGTATATATATATATATGTTTCAGTTCTGCAAATAGCTGCAGAGGGTGGATCACGGATTGAGATTGGGCATCATGGGTTTCTTACTTTATAGTTATTTAGTAATAAGGTGTGTTCATTCCAGGGCCGAGAATTGGATGGTTTGGTTTCAGGGCCGGTGATTATATTGCCATGGATCTTTTTCTTTTTTTGCCATCACTCTTCAAGGAGGGATTGGTTTGGCAGTATGATCATTTGGGACTTTTTTTTTTTACTAAACCTCCACCTCTTGGGCTTGGAGATTTGGTTGTTCACAGTCCTCTTTTTGGCACATTACTGTGTTGTTTGTTATCAAGGGGATTGTAATGATGTGTTTGCCCTTTTGATATGGAAAATAGAGCTGTTTAGAATCACATAAATAAAATTGGTATTTTAGGATTTCTATCGTTATAGTAGTTTCTTATGATCATGCTTATACACAGTAAGATTTATTCTTGTAAAACGTTGTGAAAACTTTGAATTGTATAATAGAGTTGTTTCACAACGAAATAGAATTTGGTAAAATTGGTATTTCAGTTTTTATCCATTCCCTAATCTATTGTTAAGATTAATCTTCCCATTCTGTATTTTGGATATATTAAGATTAATCTTCCCATTCTGTATTTTGGAATACTCTTGATAGCGATTCATTGAGATAACTTCTCAAATCCTCTCTTTTTTTCATTGGTTTTCTCTTTATCATGGTTATGAAAACGTTAGAACTCAGTTTTTATTAAAAAAAATTGTTTTGCATTAGAGTTTCATCTCTAATTATGAAATCCAATAAAGCGTTGCTTTGATGACATGACCAATATTATATGAGCTTTCCTAGGTTGAATTTTGATATCAATTGTAACTTTCAATTTGCTTGCCTATGTAAGTCAACAATTGCATAGTCAACAATTGCATGTGCATAGCCTTCTTAGGATATTACAATAAAGGAGTTGTTTTCTCAAACATTTGAAGCAATTTAATCGAAGTTAGAAATTTGATCGAAGTTATATGTTAATGATATCAACATGTTAATGATATCTTTGCTTGAAGACGTTTCTTACATTAAGTTACATGTTAATGATATCTTTGCTTGATGACATTGCTTACATTTCATTATTTTTAGTTAGATGTTGTTTGAATGCAATCAAATTATTAGGACTTCTTAATAATTTTGTTTGGAAAAATGAATTGAAGTATTTGTATAAGGAATTTGAGGATTATCTAAGTGTGAGTTAATGGTTGATAACATTTGTTTTTGGGAGGTCATAAGTTCAAGTGGGTGAGATATGTATATCTCCATAGATTAAGTAATGAAATTATTGTGTGAAGGGGTTCATGTTCCAAAAATAAGAGGGTCTCTATAATGTACTCAAGGAGGGCAATATGGCACTACTACAAGATGGAGGTGTTTAAGGCATTTTTTAAAGAAAAAATTAACATTTTGTCTTACAAAATTCTTTTTGATTGATTTTATATTTGGTAGGAATGTTTAAGACATTTTTTTAAGACGAAATTAGTATTTCTTTACAAATATATGTTTTTTATATTTTTTAGTTACTATTTTTTTATGGAAAGTGATTTTATGAAATAAGTTTTGCATGAATCTTTTCCCAACCCTGTATTATATAAATCTATGGTTTATTTTCATCTTATTCTTGCACGGACCCTGGGGTGAAATCAAGAAGAAATCAATTCTTATTTTTACTGTCGACCTCGCTTCAATTGATCATGGGCGCAGTGCAACGTATATGGGCTTCGATGAATATTTTGAACCGGTTAGCGGCCAAAACCATTAATTGCATTTCATTAACATCCAAACTTAGTGATCTATTCCAACAGGCAACCTCGGTTGAGCTCATGGACGTTTATGGCGAGGATGTCTTTAAGGTGAGTGTAACGTCCCCTCCTGTGGACCCAATTTAGAGAAGGGAACATGATACCAATCTCTGGGACTTTCATAAAAGTCATCCAATTCATTAGATTCATACACATAAATTCAAAAGTGTGCAGATACAAATTAAGAAAATATGCACAACGGAATTGAAACTCATCCACACACATATGATATGCATACAACATATCAAAACAGTCATCAATTTAAACATTGCATAAGTAAACACATAGACAGAAAAACACTTATCTTCGTTATGCAATTGTCCCAAACAACTAGCTATGTCGTTGCAACGTTTCACCCAACCGTAGGTCTCTGCCCATCCCGTATTATTTCGGCACTCAGAGACCACCCTTGAGTTGGGCATGATTTCTACAAGGAAAAGGGGACATTCAAGCTCATGCACAACCAAAGCAATAGAAACCCATCTCAACCCCAACATTCTCTTACACACAGTAATTCAAACTGGGCATGGATACACATTTTCAGCAATGGGATTTACAAACAAGATGACCATGGAATTTCCCAAATCGTGGGCAAACCAAAACGGACTATGGAAAGGGGAAATCGACCACACGGAGCAAAACCGAATTATCCCATAGGTATATAAGCATTTAGCAGCCAAAACGGTCTCAATGGAACCCCCAAATCGACTCCTCTTCTTCCCCACTAGTATATAACACAAAAACACCCTTCTCCTAGATGAGAAACAAAGAAAAACCAGGAAAACGTGGATGGAAAAAGCCCAGGTAGCTCCAAACTTGTGAGGGAGAGAAACTGGTTTATGGGTAATGGCTTAGGGAGCAATTCATGGCTCTTTTCTTGCCCAAAGAGAAAAACACATTTTTCCATGCAGGGTGGCTTACCCATACTCGAATTTAGACAACCATACCTCCCATTCCCCAAGGCATTAACTACCTCAACCAACTCTTGGGAGAATGAATGATTGGGTACAAAAGTCAACATGGGTAGTTGAGGGTTTGATGGGTAATCTCATTGACACTTGGCTTGACTTGATTGGCTCAAGGGTTTAAATGTTTTCCCTCCCAATTCCTTGTAAAATCATGCCCCCATCTCTTGTTGCATTATAGAGCTAGTTGTGGGTATTTTATTAAAATGCATATTTGCATGATGTTTGAAATTTCAATGTGCCTGGATAGCATGCAAACCATATGCATCAATAAATCGATGGTGGGGCCTTGGCCTTGAGCTCCTCACCATGATTTTATAACAATATTACATCGTTTACATTTTAATGCAATAGGGTCAAGATGGGGACGTGACATTCCCCTCCCCTTGGAATAACACCGTCCTCGGTGTTCCAACACTTCGGAATATATACCCACTTTACACAGCCTCAAAATTCACAACTGGTGGCAGGTCTATCCTGCGTTGAATTTGAACTCTCAGGATCAAGTCCTTTGGCATCCTCAAGCTGCTCCTGTTGGCTTTGATCTTCCAACTCTACAGGTGGGCATTGCTCCAGAGCAATCCCTTCCCTTTATTACCCTTCCAGCTGATCTATTAGTCTAGAATTTCATGGCTACCATCTTTCTTGCCATCTTGGCAACTAATTGCAGAATATTTCCAGCCAAAATCCATAGCCTTTGGTCTGCTGCTATGGCCAATGTACACCACTGGCTCTCACTTTGCTCACTAGCAACACTTGGCTAGTAACAACTACAATCAATGGCTTTCAATCTCTCACCTGTGAGATTCATCACGGCAATTCCTGTTAGGACATGCATAACACAATACTAAAATTAGTCAATTATTTTCTCAATTGACATGGATAGTCCATTCTTCACTTATGAGACTTCCACACTTTTCATGCTTTCCCAACATACACATGAACTCATTCATGTTCATCCCTTCATGGGGAAATAACTAATTCAGCATTCACAATTCATTTCCAAGCAATTAACAGAATCTATTTTCAGCTATGACATGCACTCAACAATCCTTTGTTTTTAAGATGCATCGGTCAAAAGAAAAGAGAAGAGTAAGAGTTTCCCCTCTTAGTCTTGTTCCAATCCGAAGCCACACCATCACTTGTGGTTCTATGCTCCTTAGCCTCTTTCACTTCAATGTGAATGCTTGACTTGCCCTTTCTTGGCTATGACACTTAGTGTCTACGGTCTGTCTGAGGATTTTCAACTAGGGAACCCTTCCCCATTGTTGCTTACAGAACCTTTGATTGCTAGTACCCACACATGTACACTAGCACCATCTTTCATTATTGCTCATACTGATCTCTTTAGGATGATCACATGTCCACACGAATCCCTATGATTCCTTCATAGTCCTTGCTTCCAGCAATACCTACACTCAAGCATTGAATCAATTCACATGTTTAGTTTATTCTCATAGGATTTATTTATAAACAAGAGTTTAAGAAATCATAAGCAATTCATATACACATGTATATTCATATTAAATAAGCAAGAAGCTACAAGATGTTGAGATATTGTAACTTCAAAGAATATTATAATTGTACTTTATTATTCCGGAGATGTTTCATTCCTCCGTAAAGATCTTATTGTATATCCGGAGATGTTTATTCCTCCATCGGAATGTGGTAACTCGGGTTATTAGACTTCCCTAGTGGAGGTCGGCCCTGTATGTGTTATGTGGGTCAAAGGGTTATTAGAACACCCTAGAGGGGTCAGCCCAGTCAGTTGTAGTGGGGTATTTAACCCATTGGTTAAATACGAGCCTACATGTACTTGTGTAAAAGACATGTCAGAGTAGTGTATAAATAGAGGAGGTGTATTCCTCATTTGATACACTCACACACTTGAGAGAGGTGCACTTGTGGATCAGAGGTCTGCTATGGTGGAGGAGGAGATCATGTCTTTGGTTTGCATCTTTGTATATTGTTGGTCATCTATATTGAGGAAGCTTTACTGGGTTTTCTACCCCATGAGGGTTTCCCAGGATAAATCTGTGTCTCTTGTGTTTATGCTATTCTTGTTTTTTCTTCAGTGATCCTGTATATGCTATTATTGTGAAATGGAATGTAATGCTGCTATTTTCTATCTTAGCATATTAAATTTTAACATGGTATCAAAGCTAAACTGAAGGAAGGCAAGGTATGGCACTTACGACACTTGCTTTACTTACGACAATTTGAAGGTTAGGGTTTTATATAGCAAAAACCAGTCATCGTGGAACTTTCGCTATAAATCCATTTTGGTAAAGGTTCAGGATCTGAAACCTTTACAGGTCATAGATAACATCTCTAGGTATCTTTTGTCCAAAGGGTACCCTCCGATTCGTTGTACTTTGTAAGTTATGATCAGTACAAGTTAGGGTTTCTGCCTCTTCCAGATCTCAGTCAAAATCAGGTGACCTAGGAAAAAAGGTCATAACTTGGGCTAGGAAGCTCCAAATGAAATTTAGTAAAAAGTGACAGGTAGTGCATAGACTGTACTATCTCAGGAAACTTTTTCAGAGGCCGAAGCTGAACCAGTGACACGTGGCATGCCGTACAAGTTCGCTCTCCTGTTTTATCCCATAAACAGGTCACGTTATGACACTTGGCATAACTCTCTCTCAGAGAGTCCAATTGATGTTAGACCTGTCAGAATGGAAATATAACAGAGAGAGATATCTCAGAAAAAGTGTTCAGAGGCCGAAGTTCAAACAGTCACACGTGGAATGCCGTACAAGTTCGCTCTCCTGTATTATCCCATAAACAGGTCACGTTGCGACACTTGGCATAACTCTCTCTCAGAAAATCCAATTGAGGTCAGACCTGTCAAGATGGAAAGATGATAGGTCAGGCTACTGCAGAAAAAGTTTTTAGACCCTGTGGAGTGAAAATTTCAGAGTTATAGCAGAAAAAATCAGGTACATATTTCTGTCAAAACAGAATTATTTTTGGAGCACCATTATTCATGGCTTCCGAAATTTAGGGTTTCGAAGAAAGTTAGAATTTTTGGAATCGGAGTCCACGGCTGAATGCTACTCAGGAAAATCGAAATTTAGAGACCAAGATAGAACTTTTGGTTGGGTAGAAGACTAGGCTTGATCAAACCCTAGTTCGGGATTGTGATCAGAAAGATGGAAAATTAGGACTTCAGCAAAAGTTGGAATTTTTGAAGTCTGCAACCTCGGCTGGAAGCTCCTCAGAAAAATAAGAGTTTAGAGCCTTGGATCGAACCTTTTGATTGGACAGAAGGGTGGGCTTCATCAAACCCTAGTTCAGGTTCCTGTCCAAAAGATCCAGAAGTTTCAAAGGCAATTTTGAGGGGTCAAATTTTGGAGATTTCAAAATTGAGGAATGCTAGTTTGATCAGCTCAGCAAGACACATTCTTCCATCCATTTAGAAGTGTGAAAGTCAAAGATTGAATTTTTAGGGTTTCTCTAGAAAACCCTAATCAAGCTCCAGATCAAGTTTCAGGGGAGTTGAGGCTAAGGCCTTACATAAGAAGACTACAAAAAGTCTCGACAGGTAAGACTTAAGGAGGTTAAGGTATGCCTTGAAATCTGATCCTTGATTAAGTTCATAATGTGTTTGTCTTCATGTTATTTATTAGTACAATCTTGATTAATGTTATTAATTGTATTATCACCCTAGTAACAATATGAATGCATGCGAATGATCGAAGACATTCATTGATTAGGGCTATATGATTGTACTTATGCATTATGGTGTTGTGTGAGGTCGATGTTGTCTGCTAACAAGATACAGGTACATCACAAAAGACAAATCAAGTTCCATGACCATGACAACATGAAGACAAAGACTCACGAGGTATGTATGACTTTGTTATATTATGTTTAACCTATGAGACATGCAGGTTCTAGCTCAGGATCTCTAAATCATTGAAGAGATTGTTTAGGTATGTTGTACATAACTAAGCAGGTATACTAATCCAGGTATGTTTTTCTATGTCATGTTAGAATCTTACCTTGTGTTAGGATCCCTTATGTAAGTATAATTGGTATGATTGGTTAGTAATCAAGGGTTTATGCATATTATGTCTCTTATCTTGGTTGATGATTTAACTAACTAGATCAAACAAGAATATGCATGAGTAAAAGAAGACTTCCTTGAAACCCTGAATACTAATGATCATGACTGTACATATTCAAGATTATTTAGAATTAGAATGTTTTGATAATATTATGTATGTTTGTGTATGAGATCATGAGGATGACACTAGTGTACACTTGAGCATGCACAGTGGTACAGAATGAATAGAAGTTCAGAAGACATACAGAAGATCAAGCGGGAGGCAACCACACAAACATAAAAGATAAGTATTTGAGTTGTTATTAGAAATAGTAAATGATATTGCTTGTATGCATATTTGTATTCCTAGTGTAAACATTCATAAAGCATTGAACTGTATACTACTAATATGCATATGATTGGTAAGTTGGACAAACATTCCATTGTTGCTTGTCTAGAATGAAACCTTTTTGCTGACATGCTGAGAGCTGTGCACACTCTCGATAGTATGTTCTGGTAGAGATGGAAGGCATCTAGATAGCCACTGTATGCATATAGGATATGGGAAAGTGTTGTGCCAAAGTATTGGTCAAAATAGTTGCATAACTATGTAAATGATATCTGTATGCATAATAGGTTATCATGTCAATATGATTTGATGATTATGAAGTATTATTAATCATGTACTTAATTTTGATTTGTAGGAAAGATCACGATGAATGATGAACTCTAAACAAGCGATGGATGTTCAACAAAAGATTTACAAATCAAACACACTATAGAAAGCTTGTGGTTAAGAGATTCTCTTAGAAAGAGGAAGAGAATCATGATGAGATGTTTTGCTCCAAGGGACTAGATAAGACCAATCTCTTAATGATGTAATTAAAGAAGAAGTATGAATCAGGTTCTATATGGGTACCCAGGATCGGTAGTCAATTGATGAGCTTAATGATCATCATGGGTGATGTGGATCTCAACCTTTGCTACAAGGTTGAATATGGCTTCTATACACATATGACATGGATGCAAGAAAGAACTCACCACAGAGTTTGAATGATTTTGAGGCTCATATTAGTAGACCCATCTGACGAGAGATGGAACAGATAGATATGCAGAAGATCACTCAATGCAGAGTATGAATAATGGACAATTGACAGCTTCATGACAAAGCTTGGGCTTTACCAAAAGTAAAGTTGTTCCTAACCTTTACCTTAAGGTTGTGGATAATGAACCTATCATACCATTATTGTATGACGATGATCTCTTTCTGACAAGGAATGAGAAACAGGTCATGAAAATGGCTGCAGAAATGAAAATGAAAGATCTCGGATTAATGCACTACTTCTTAGGTCTAGAAGTATGGAAAGATCCAAAAGGAATCTTTTAAATCAAGGTAAGTACGCTGTAAAGTTTCTAAAAATATTTGATATGTTGGAGTATAAAGCCATGGCCACTCCCATGGACTCCAACTTGAAGTTATTAGTTAATGACTCATCGCATTTAGTGGACCTAACCCTATATAGACAAATCATTAGGTCATACTAGGCCAGATATATGCTTTGCTGTAAATGCCCTAAGTCAGTATCTAGTAGAACCTAGAAAGGTTCACTTAATAGCTACAAAGCATGTAGTGAGGTACCTAAAAGGTACATTAGATTTTTTTTGGTCTATATTATCTTGAAGGTCATGAACTACGTTTACATGGTTACTCAGATTCTGATTGGGCAGGAAGTGTCTCAAACAGAAAGAGTACATCAGGTGGATGTTATAGTCTTGAATCTGCCATGATCTCATGGTTCAGCAAGAAACAATCTAGTGTGGCTCTCAGTACTGTTGAAGCAGAATATATGGCTGTCTGCTCTGCCAGTTGTGAAGCAGTGTGGCTTCAGAAGCTATTATATGGAGTGTTTTACTTAGAAATGGATCCCGCTGTGATTATGTGTGACAATCAAAGCTGCATTAAGATGACTGAAAATCCTGTGTTCCACGGTAAGTCAAAACACATAGAGATCTGATACTTCTATATACGAGATATGGTGCAAAGAGGAGCTATCAAGCTCGATTATATAAGCACTGAGGATCATATTGCTGATATCTTGACTAAACCTCTGTCTCGAGTGAAGTTTGAATACTTTCGAGACAAGCTTGGTATAGTTCAAAAGAACTCTCCTCGAAAGGGGGAGTAGCATAGTATCTGATAACAAGTCTGTCTCATCAATGATGAGGTTACCTATTTACTACACTTAGTTACTTAGAATTATTTAGATTTAGGAATCTTATATTTTTTCTTTTGATGATAGATTTATACATGCTTTTGATGATGAGGATACATGTTTTTCTATACATGTTTTGATGATGAGGATACATGTTTTGTTATACATGTTTTGATGATGAGGATACATGTTTTGCTATACATGTTCTGATGATGAGGATACATGTTTTGATGATGAGGATACATGATTGACACATGTCTTGATGAAGTTCTTGGTAAACATGTGAGGGGATTGGATCATCCCTGGACTTCAGTCCGAAAGAAGAGCCGTAGACGTATGTCTTCGAGAATGAAGTTCTTGGTAAACATGTGAGGGGATTGGATCATCCCTAGACTTCAGTCCGAAAGAAGAGCCGTAGACGTATGTATTTGAGAATGAAGTTCTTGGTGAACATGTGAGGGGATTGGATCATCCCTCGACTTCAGTCCGAAAGAAGAGCCGTAGACATATGTCTTCGAGAATGAAGTTCTTGGTGAACATGTGAGGGGATTGGATCATCCCTGGACTTCAGTCCGAAAGAAGAGCCGTAGACATATGTCTTTGAGAATGAAGTCCTTGGTGGACGGTTGAGGATTAAGTCATCCTTGGACATAGTCCTAAATGTATGGTTGAGGATTAAGTCATCCTTGGATGTGGTCCTAAATGTACGGTGGAGGATTAAGTCATCCTTGGACGTAGTCCTAAATGTACGATGGAGGATTAAGTCATCCTTGGACGTGGTCCTAAATGTATGGTGGAGGATTAAGTCATCCTTGGACGTAGTCCTAAATGTATGGTGGAGGATTAAGTCATCCTTAGACATGGTCCTTAATGTACGGTGGAGGATTAAGTCATCCTTGGACGTGGTCCTAAATGTACGGTGGAGGATTAAGTCATCCTTAGACGTGGTCCTAAATGTATGGTGGAGGATTAAGTCATCCTTGGACGTGGTCCTAAATGTACGGTGGAGGATTAAGTCATCCTTGGACGTGGTCATAAATGTACGGTGGAGGATTAAGTAATCCTTAAACGTGGTCCTAAATGTATGGTGGAGCATAAAGTCATCTTTGGACGTGGTCCTAAATGTACGGTGGAGGATTAAGTCATTCTTGGACGTAGTCCTAAATGTATGGTGGAGGATTAAGTCATCCTTGGACGTAGTCCTAAATGTACGGTTGAGGATTAAGTCATCCTTGGACGTGGTCCTAAATGTACGGTAAGGATTGGATCATCCTTGGACTTTGGTCCTGTGAATTGAGCCGTAGACATGAGGTCTTCGAGAATTGATAGGACTAGATCGTCCCTGGACTTCGGTTCAAAAGGTACATGATAGGACTGGATCATCCCTGGACTTCGGTTCAAAAGGTACATGACAGGACTGGATCGTCCCTGGACTTCGGTTAAAAAAGGTACATGACAGGACTGGATCGTCCCTGGACTTCGGTTCAAAAGGTACATGACAGGATTGGATCGTCCCTGGACTTCGGTTCAAAAGGTACATGACTGGATTGCATCATCCATGGACGTATGTCCTAAAGAGATAAGGATTGATCACCCTGGAAAATGTTGATCGTATGATGACGATGCTGATGACGATGCTGTTGATCGTATGATGATGATGCTGATTGATCATATGATGATGATGCTGATGACGATGCTATTGATCGTATGATGACAATGCTGATATTCGTATGATGATGATGCTTATATTCGTATGATGACGATGCTGATGATCGTGTGATGACGATGCTGATGATCGTGTGATGACGATGCTGATGATCGTGAGGATTCAGATATTGATGTTGCTGTAGCTGTTTGAGTACTGCAGAAGATAAAGACTCAGTACTGAAGATGTTGATGTTCCAGTATTGAAGATGTTCCAGTAACTGGTTGAGTTACTGATGATGTTGAGAAAGCTTCCAATGATTTATAGATGTATCATGTATGATATTGATGACTCCTTGCTTGTGCAGATGCTGTTATAATATCCTTCTCATTAAGGGGGAGTGTTGAGATATTGTAACTTCAAAGAATATTATAATTGTACTTTATTATTCCGGATATGTTTCATTCCTCCGTAAAGATCTTATTGTATATCCGGAGATGCTTATTCCTCCGTCGAAATGTGGTAACTTGGGTTATTAGACTTCCCTAGTGGAGGTCGGCCCTGTATGTGTTATGTGGGTCAAAGGGTTATTAGACCACCCTAGAGGGGTCGGCCCAGTCAGTTGTAGTGGGGTATTTAACCCATTGGTTAAATACGAGCCTACATGTACTTGTGTAAAAGATATGTCAGAGTAGTGTATAAATAGAGGAGGTGTATTCCTCATTTGATACACTCACACACTTGAGAGAGGCGCACTTGTGGATCAGAGGTCTGCTATGGTGGAGGAGGAGATCATGTCTTTGGTTTGCATCTTTGTATATTGCTGGTCATCTATATTGAGGAAGCTTTACTGCGTTTTCTACCCCATGAGGGTTTCCCAGGATAAATCTGTGTCTCTTGTGTTTATGCTATGCTTGTTGTTTCTTCAGTGATCCTGTATATGCTATTATTGTGAAATGGAATGTAATGCTGCTATTTTCTATCTTAGCATATTAAATTTTAACATGGTATCAGAGCTAAACTGAAGGAAGGCAAGGTATGGCACTTACGACACTTGCTTTACTCACGACAATTTGAAGGTTAGGGTTTTATATAGCAAAAACCAATCATCGTGGAACTTTCGCTATAAATACATTTTGGCGAAGGTTCAAGATCTGAAACCTTTACAGGTCATAGATAACATCTCTAGGTATCTTGTATCCAAAGGGCACCCTCAGATTCGTTGTACTTTGTAAGTTATGATCAGTACAAGTTAGGGTTTCTGCCTCTTCCAGATCGCAGTCAAAATCAGGTGACCTAGGAAAAAAGGTCATAACTTGGGCTAGGAAGCTCCAAATGAAATTTAGTAAAAAGTGACAGGTAGTACACAAACTGTACTATCTCAGGAAAATTTTTCAGAGGCCAACGGTGAACCAGTGACACGTGGCACGCCGTACAAGTTCGCTCTCCTGTTTTAACCCATAAACAGGTCACGTTACGACACTTGGCATAACTCTCTCTCAGAGAGTCCAATTGAGGTCAGACCTATCAAAATGGAAATATAACAGAGCGAGATATCTCAGAAAAAGTGTTCAGAGGCCGAAGTTCAAACAGTGACACGTGGAACGCCGTACAAGTTCGCTCTCCTATATTATCCCATAAACAGGTCACGTTGCGACACTTGGCATAACTCTCTCTCAGAAAATCCAATTGAGGTCAGACCTATCAGGATGGAAAGATGACAGTTCAGGCTACTGCAGAAAAAGTTTTCAGACCCTATGGAGTGAAAATTTCAGAGTTATAGCAGAAACAATCAGGTACATATTTCTGTCAAAACAGAATTATTTTCGGAGCACCTTTATTCATGGCTTCCGGAATTTAGGGTTTCGAAGAAAGTTATAATTTTTGGAATCGGAGTCCATGGCTGAATGCTACTCAGGAAAATCGAAATTTAGAGACCAAGATCGAACTTTTGGTTGGGTAGAAGACTGGGCTTGATCAAACCCTAGTTCGGGATTGTGATCAGAAATATGGAAAATTAGGACTTCAACAAAAGTTGGAATTTTTGAAGTCCGCAACCTCGGCTGGAAGCTCCTCAGAAAAATAAGAGTTTATAGCCTTGGATTGAACCTTTTGATTGGACAGAAGGGTGGGATTCATCAAACCCTAGTTCGGGTTCCTATCCAGAAGATCCAGAAGTTTCAAAGGCAATTTTGAGGGGTCAAATTTTGGAGATTTCAAAATTGAAGAATGCTAGTTTGATCAGCTCAGCAAGACACATTCTTCCATCCATTCAGAAGTGTGAAAGTCAAAGATTGAATTTTTAGGGTTTCACTAGAAAACCCTAATCAAGCTCCAGATCAAGTTTCAGGGGAGTTGAGGCTAAGGCCTTACATAAGAAGACTACAAAAAGTCTCGACAGGTATGACTTAAGGAGGTTAAGGTATGCCTTGAAATCTGATCCTTGATTAAGTTCATAATGTGTTTGTCTTCATGTTATTTATTAGTACAATCTTGATTAATGTCATTAATTGTATTATCACCCTAGTAACAATATGAATGCATGCGAATGATCGAAGACATTCATTGATTAGGGCTATATGATTGTACTTATGCATTATGGTGTTGTGTGAGGTCGATGTTGTCTGCTAACAATATACAGGTACATCACAAAAGACAAATCAAGTTCCATGACCATGACAACATGAAGACAAAGACTCACGAGGTATGTATGACTTTGTTATATTATGTTTAACCTATGAGACATGCAGGTTCTAGCTCGGGATCTCTAAATCATTGAAGAGATTGTTTAGGTATGTTGTACATAACTAAGCAGGTATACTAATCCAGGTATGTTTTTCTATGTCATGTTAGAATCTTACCTTGTGTTAGGGTCCCTTATGTAAGTATACTTGGTATGATTGGTTAGTAATCAAGGGTTTATGCATATTATGTCTCTTATCTTGGTTGATGATTTAACTAACTAGATCAAACAAGAATATGCATGAGTAAAAGAAGACTTCCTTGAAACCCTGAATACTAATGATCATGACTGTACATATTCAAGATTATTTAGAATTAGAATGTTTTGATAATATTATGTATGTTTGTGTATGAGATCATGAGGATGACACTAGTGTACACTTGAGCATGCACAGTGGTACAGAATGAATAGAAGTTCATAAGACATACAGAAGATCAAGCGGGAGGCAACCACACAAACATAAAAGATAAGTATTTGAGTTGTTATTAGAAATAGTAAATGATATTGCTTGTATGCATATTTGTATTCCTAGTGTAAACATTCATAAAGCATTGAACTGTATACTACTAATATGCATATGATTGGTAAGTTGGACAAACATTCCATTGTTGCTTGTTTAGAATGAAACCTTTTTGCTGACATGCTGAGAGCTGTGCACACTCTCGATAGTATGTTCTGGTAGAGATGGAAGGCAGCTAGATAGCCACTGTATGCATATAGGATATGTGAAAGTGTTGTGCCAAAGTATTGGTCAAAATAGTTGCATAACTATGTAAATGATATCTGTATGCATAATAGGTTATCATGTCAATATGATTTGATGATTATTAAGTATTATTAATCATGTACTTAATTTTGATTTGTAGGAAAGATCACGATGAATGATGAACTCTGAACAAGCGATGGATGTTCAACAAAATATTTACAAATCAAACACACTATAGAAAGCTTGTGGTTAAGAGATTCTCTTAGAAAGAGGAAGAGAATCATGATGAGATGTTTTGCTCCAAGGGACTAGATAAGACCAATCTCTTAATGATGTAATTAAAGAAGAAGTATGAATCAGGTTCTGTATGGGTACCCAGGATCGGTAGTCAATTGATGAGCTTAATGATCATCATGGGTGATGTGGATCTCAACCTTTGCTACAAGGTTGAATATGGCTTCTATACACATATGACATGGATGCAAGAAAGAACTCACCACAGAGTTTGAATGATTTTGAGGCTCATATTAGTAGACCCATCTGACGAGAGATGGCACAGATAGATATGCAGAAGATCACTCAATGCAGAGTATGAATAATGGACAATTGACAGCTTCATGACAAAGCTTGGGCTTTACCAGAAGTAAAGTTGTTCCTAACCTTTACCTTAAGGTTGTGGATAATGAACCTATCATACCATTATTGTATGACGATGATCTCTTTCTGACAAGGAATGAGAAACAGGTCATGAAAATGGCTGCAGAAATGAAAATGAAAGATCTCGGATTAATGCACTACTTCTTAGGTCTAGAAGTATGGAAAGATCCAAAAGGAATATTTTAAATCAAGGTAAGTATGCTGTAAAGTTTCTAAAAAGATTTGATATGTTGGAGTATAAAGCCATGGCCACTCCCATGGACTCCAACTTGAAGTTATTAGTTAATGACTCATCATATTTAGTGGACCTAACCCTATATAGACAAATCATTGGGTCAGACTAGGCCAGATATATGCTTTGCTGTAAATACCCTAAGTCAATATCTAGTAGAACCTAGAAAGGTTCACTTAATAGCTACAAAGCATGTAGTGAGGTACCTAAAAGGTACATTAGATTTTTTTTGGTCTATATTATCTTGAAGGTCATGAACTCCGTTTACATGGTTACTCAGATTCTGATTGGGCAGGAAGTGTCTCAAACAGAAAGAGTACATCAGGTGGATGTTATAGTCTTGAATCTGCCATGATCTCATGGTTCAGCAAGAAACAATCTAGTGTGGCTCTCAGTACTGCTGAAGCAGAATATATGGCTGTCTGCTCTGCCAGTTGTGAAGCATTGTGGCTTCAGAAGCTATTATATGGAGTGTTTTACTTAGAAATGGATCCCGCTGTGATTATGTGTGACAATCAAAGCTGCATTAAGATGACTGAAAATCTTGTGTTCCACGGTAAGTCAAAACACATAGATATCTGATACTTCTATATACGAGATATGGTGCAAAGAGGAGCTATCAAGCTCGATTATATAAGCACTGAGGATCAGATTGCTGATATCTTGACTAAACCTATGTCTCGAGTGAAGTTTGAATACTTTCGAGACAAGCTTGGTATAGTTCAAAAGTACTCTCCTCGAAAGGGGGAGTAGCATAGTATCTGATAACAAGTCTGTCTCATCAATGATGAGGTTACCTATTTACTACACTTAGTTACTTAGAATTATTTAGATTTAGGAATCTTATATTTTTTCTTTTGATGATAGATGTATACATGCTTTTGATGATGAGGATACATGTTTTGCTATACATGTTTTGATGATGAGGATACATGTTTTGTTATACATGTTTTGATGATGAGGATACATGTTTTGCTATACATGTTCTGATGATGAGGATACATGTTTTGATGATGAGGATACATGATTGACACATGTATTGATGAAGTTCTTGGTAAACATGTGAGGGGATTGGATCATCCCTAGACTTCAGTCCGAAAGAAGAGCCGTAGACGTATGTCTTCGAGAATGAAGTTCTTGGTAAACATGTGAGGGGATTGGATCATCCCTAGACTTCAGTCCGAAAGAAGAGCCGTAGACGTATGTCTTCGAGAATGAATTTCTTGGTGAACATGTGAGGGGATTGGATCATCCCTCGACTTTAGTCCGAAAGAAGAGCCGTAGACATATGTCTTCGAGAATGAAGTTCTTGGTGAACATGTGAGGGGATTGGATCATCCCTGGACTTCAGTCTGAAAGAAGAGTCGTAGACGTATGTCTTCGAGAATGAAGTCCTTGGTGGACGGTTGAGGATTAAGTCATCCTTGGACGTAGTCCTAAATGTACGGTTGAGGATTAAGTCATCCTTGGAAGTGGTCCTAAATGTACGGTGGAGGATTAAGTCATCCTTGGACGTTGTCCTAAATGTACGGTGGAGGATTAAGTCATCCTTGGACGTGGTCCTAAATGTACAGTGGAGGATTAAGTCATCCTTGGACGTGGTCCTAAATGTACGGTGGTGGATTAAGTCATCCTTGGACGTGGTCCTAAATGTACAGTGGAGGATTAATTCATCCTTAAACGTGGTCCTAAATGTACGGTGGAGCATTAAGTCATCCTTGTACGTGGTCCTAAATGTACGGTGGAGGATTAAGTCATCCTTGGACGTAGTCCTTAATGTACAGTGGAGGATTAAGTCATCCTTGGACGTAGTCCTAAATGTACGGTTGAGGACTAGGTCATCCTTGGACGTGGTCCTAAATGTACGGTAAGGATTAGATCATCCTTGGACTTTGGTCCTGTGAACTGAGCCGTAGACATGAGGTCTCTGAGAATTGATAGGACTAGATCGTCGCTGGACTTCGGTTCAAAAGGTACATGACAGGACTGGATCGTCCCTGGACTTCGGTTGAAAAGGTACATGACAGGACTGGATCGTCCCTGGACTTCGATTCAAAAAGGTACATGACAGGACTGGATCGTCCCTGGACTTCGGTTCAAAAGGTACATGACAGGACTGGATCTTCCCTGGACTTCGGTTCAAAAGGTACATGACTCGATTGCATCATCCATGGATGTATGTCCTAAAGAGAGAAGGATTGATCACCCTGGAAAATGTTGATTGTATGATGATGATGCTGTTGATCGTATGATGACGATGCTGATTGATCATATGATGACGATGCTGATGACGATGCTATTGATCATATGATGACGATGCTGATATTCGTATGATGATGATGCTGATATTCGTATGATGACGATGCTGATGATCGTGTGATGACGATGCTAATGATCGTGTGATGACGATGCTGGCGATCGTGAGGATTCAGATATTGATGTTGCTGTAGCTGTTTGAGTACTGCAGAAGATAAAGACTCAGTACTGAAGATGTTGATGTTCCAGTATTGAAGATGTTCCAGTAACTGGTTGAGTTACTGTTGATGTTGAGAAAGCTTCCAATGATTTATAGATGTATGATGTATGATGTTGATGACTCCTTGCTCATGCAGATGCTGTTATAATATCCTTCTCGTTAAGGGGGAGTGTTGAGATATTGTAACTTCAAAGAATATTATAATTGTACTTTATTATTCCGGATATGTTTCATTCCTCCGTAAAGATCTTATTGTATATCCGGAGATGTTTATTCCTCCGTCGAAATGTGGTAACTCGGGTTATTAGACTTCCCTAGTGGAGGTCGGCCCTGTATGTGTTATGTGGGTCAAAAGGTTATTAGACCACCCTAGAGGGGTCGGCCCAGTCAGTTGTAGTGGGGTATTTAACCCATTGGTTAAATACGAGCCTACATGTACTTCTGTAAAAGATATGTCAGAGTAGTGTATAAATAGAGGAGGTGTATTCCTCATTTGATACACTCACACACTTGAGAGAGGCACACTTGTGGATCAGAGGTCTGCTATGGTGGAGGAGGAGATCATGTCTTTGGTTTGCATCTTTGTATATTGCTGGTCATCTATAAATCTGTGTCTCTTGTGTTTATGCTATGCTTGTTGTTTCTTCAGTGATCCTGTATATGCTATTATTGTGAAATGGAATGTAATGCTGCTATTTTCTGTCTTAGCATATTAAATTTTAACACAAGATAACCAAATATTTATCTATATTGGATGTCTTCACTTTATTCCATAGGCTCCTTCCTTGCTTTACAAGCCTTGGATCGCTCGTGGATACAATAACGAATGTTAGGTTGGCACGCAGGCTACTCCACAATCATTCAAATGGCAATGCCAGGCTAGTACGCCAACTGGGTTTTATTAATTAATTAAGGAATGTTTGGCCAGCACGCTGGCTGCTTTACAACATCAAGTGGTTAATGCTCCCACCAACTATTCTATGAATTTATCGAGCATCAGTTACTCTCTGGATTTACCAAGAATCTTAGTGCCTAACCAATTACTCTCTAGATTATCAAGCATTTTAGCGCCTATCCAGTTACTCTCTGGATTACCAAGAATTTTAGCGCCTATCCAGTTACTCTCTGGATTACCAATAATTTTAGCGGCTATCTAGTTACTCTCTAGATTACCAAGAATTTATAGTTCTTTCAAGGTACTTGCTTTCTTGCAATGAGCAAGGTTTCCAACAAAGAAACAATAGTGTATTAGCTTAGTTGTTAGAAGACTTATACCTAAAATATTCATTATTTCAAACAAAAAATAAATGAAAATGAATACTTATCTGTATTGTGCATTCCCTTTCTGGTCCACGGGGTCCTGCTTCGCTTTTCAAGCCTTGGGGTTGCTTATGGACTTGGATGTTTAGCTAGTACGACAACTGCAATCAATGGCTTTCAATCTCTCACATGTGAGATTCATCATGGAAATTCCTATTAGGACATGCATAACACAATAGTAAAATTAGTCAATTATTTTCCCAATTGACATGGATAGTCCATTCTTCACTCATGAGACTTCCACACTTTTCATGCTTTCCCAACATACACATGAACTCATTTATGTTCATCCCTTCATAGGGAAATAACTAATTCAACATTCACAATTCATTTCCAAGCAATTAAACACAATCTATTTTAAACTATGACATGCACTCAACAATCCTTTGTTTTTAAGATGCATCAGTCAAAAGGAAAGAGAAGAGTAAGAGTTTTCTCTCTTAGTATTGTTCCAATCCGGAGCCACACCATCACTTGTGGTTCTATCCTCCTTATCCTCTTTCACTTCAATGTGAATGCTTGACTTGCCCTTTCTTGGCTATGACACTTAGTGTCTAGGGTCTGTCTGAGGTTTTTCAACTAGGGAACCTTTCCCCATTGTTGCTTACAGAACCTTTGGCTGCTAGGATCCACACATGTCCATTAGCACCATCTTTCATTACTGCTCATACTGAGCTCTTTAAGACGATCACATGTCCACAGGCATCCCTATGATGCCTTCATAGTCCTTGCTTCCAACAATACCTACACTCAAACATTGAATCAGTTCACATGTTTAGTTTATTCTCATAGGGTTTATTTCTAAACAAGAGTTTAAGAAATCATAAGCAATTCATATACACATGTATATTCATATTAAATAAGCAAGAAGCTGCAAGATAACCAAATACTTATATGTATTGGATGTCTTCACTTTATTCCACAGGCTCCTTCCTTGCTTTACAAGCATTGGATCGCCCGTGGATACAATAACGAATGTTAGGCTGGCACATAGGCTACTCAACAATCATTCGAATGGCAATGCCAGGCCAGTACATCGACTAGGTTTTATCAATTAATTAAGGAATGTTTGGCCAGCACGCTAACTACTCCACAACATCAAGTGGTTAATGCTCCCACCAACTATTCTCTGAATTTATCAAGCATTAGTTACTCTCTAGATTTACCAAGAATTTTAGCACCTAACCAGTTACTCTCTGGATTACCAAGCATTTTAGCACCTATCCAGTTACTCTTTGGATTACCAAGAATTTTAGCGGCTATCTAGTTACTCTCTGGATTACCAAGAATTTATAGTTCTTTCAAGGTACTTGCTTTCCTGCAATGACCAAGGTTTCCAACAAAGAAACAATAGTGTATCAGCTTAGCTATTAGAAGACTTATACCTGAAATCTTCATTATTTCAAACAAGAAATAAATGAAAATGAATACTTATCTGTATTGTGCATTTCCTTTCTGGTCCACAAGGTCCTGCTTCGCTTTTCAAGCCTTGGGATCGCCTATGGACTTGGATGTTTGGTTAGCATGCATACAGATCCACAACATCAAGTAGTTAATGCCCAACCAGTACACCTTCACGCCAACTGGATTTACCAAGCATTTGTGGTGCCCAACCAGTCCCATACCTGGTTGGCCCTCTCCATTGTTGAGCCAACACATCCGTCTGGGTCATCATCCAATGGAATGAAGCTGCGCCACTGACCATTATAGGTCAAGTCTCTACCACTCTGCCTTAGGATTGCATCAACATTTCACACGTGTCACAACTTTTCATGCGCATAACAATTCTTTATCCACACAATGATGACACTCCTTTTCCCGGGAAAACCAACGGTTCACTTTAGGAACTCTATAGGTGAATTTCTTGACTGCAGGCTATCATGGCCCCATGATACCCGCTCACACTGTACAAAGGTTACCACTGCTCATAGATTCCTCTTGAGTACCCTTTCTTCACTTTGCCTCTTAATGTGCAACACCAAATTGCATTTGTGTAAGCTGATAGCACAAGAAGGATAAGTAAACTCATCAGTATTGCTGCTCTAAAATTGTAGCCATATTTCATAACATTCACTATCAAGTATTTAAGCACCAGGAATGCGTCCATTCCCTTAGGGTGTAATCAATATTGACAACCCCATCATAACCCAGCACCAAAAAGGTGTGCACTCCCTTTCAGATGTGAGACATGTAGGTCCTAATCATACTCAAGCAGTCTGGAATAATAATGAAATAATAAAACATGCTCTGCATATTAAATCTAATAACCAAACATGTATATTCTGAGTTAGGGTTACATAATACTCGTCCCTTTTTCAGATGTATCTTTCCTTCATTTGCGAAGAATGGGGGCTCCCTTCTCTGAGTCAATAGTACTTCGTTTTGCCACCCCAATCTTTTCATGTTCCATAACCCACACATGCCTTCTTGGAATAATTTTACTGTCTCGCTCACATGGTTTACCAACATGTAATTTGACTGAGACATTATCAACATTTACAATGGTGTTTCACCTGAAACCCATTTCCAAAGCATGGGATCCTTCCCATCTAGTTTGGCTTCTGCAGGCCATCACACATGGTCTTCCTGCAATGTGTCCCCCTGGTGCACTTATCAAATAGCCAAGCAGTCAACAACATTTAACAATAAACTTCAAATCTGATTGTTCCATAACTAATCAATGTCATTAATAATTAAATTCAATATGAATTTGCAGTTTTGTCTACTACAGAAATTAATTTGCTCAGCAATGAGGCTATCCTCATATTGTTTGGATTTCTTAAGTGGTATCACTCTGTCCATTATGGTTTCACCCTTGATACCATACATGAACATCCACCTACAACATGTCCTACTGACACAATTTTATATAAGCCAAATAGTCATTAACAATTATTAGCAAAATATCAAATCTAAAATTTGTAAATCTGTTTTCCTACAAAAATTAGATTTGCAACCATGAGATTATTCTCATAAACTCAAACCAGAAAATTTTCAGATTTGCTTCATGCATAATTTACAACCATGAGAACCCTCTCATAACCTTTGGCTTCTGCACATGGTAGATCCTGGTCCTTACTATGGACTTCTCCTCATTGCCATACGCAAGACTTTTCTACCTGAAAACTGAAACTTCAGCTAGCCAAACATGTTGTGAGTATCTATGCATATGATCCTTTCATTGCCACAACAATCACTAAAGTGATCTCAGAATTATAACACTCAATAATTCAAACACCTTCAGTTGTTAACATTTGAAATGCAATGAAATATATACATTTCTATATATGCATCATTATCACAATAAAATTGCAAGATACAGTCACACTATCCAGGCAATTTAAATAAACTGTAAATACTCATTACTTCACATTCCATTCAACTCTGTCCTTCCAACAAAGTGCTCTGGTAGCCCATCACTTGTCTACCTTCTTCATGCAGTCTTTCTCCTACATTCATAGCAGCTCATGAAATGGTCTCAGGATTAAAAATAGTCCACCATTTCATCTATTATCTAACTGCATTGAAACATATATATGTCACTCCCATGCATTCACACAATGCATCTCAACATGTGCGCCCACACATATGCATGCACATTCACAACATTTACATACTATTTTAATGTGTATTTACTCAATGCATAACCCCTCAATACAACCTTGCATTAATCCATGAATACTATGCATTCCAACATATTATGGCCTAACCATGCCTATCCCATATGGAATACACTACAACGGGACCATAAGTCATCACTTGCTTTGGTTGTTAAACTCACAACCAACATACACAAATGGCATGATATAATTTCATATGAATGCATTGAGGTTCCTAAGAAACTATAGGGTGTAAGGCTCCTTGCCTTCACTTACCCACTCCTGGCCATATTTGGTAGGATTATATTCACATTCAGGCACTCAGTCTCACATGTAAACAATTCAACATAGTTTAAACATAGTTGAAGGGATCTCACCGAATCCTCTTTCAACATTCATGCAATTAAGCACAATTAACCATTACCTGCATGGCTATTATTAACATAGCTTGATGTTACCTAATCAATTGGCCTCTTATCACGGCTACGCATTCCTTTTTCCAACCTCATGATCATAGATTTGTTGCACCATCCTTTCCTCATAAGGTTGTTGTCCATATGCAACAACATCATCCACATCTTTAGCTATGCTTCGGTTTTATTTGGTCCTACAACCAATGCGAACACAACTAATTATTAGCAACCACAATCATTATCTTAAGTGGCTCATTGCATATGTAAAACCCCACTACTTTACCAATATGCAATATCATATACAAGCAAAAACATTTTCACATGCACCGTGGAATGTTTATTGATATGCCATCTAGTGCATATTCATCTTATCTATCTAATTTCTTGCATTCTCAATCATGCTTCTACGGTCTGATTCCCACAACCATTATCAACAACATTAATTGTCATCAACCATAAGGAATACCATTAATGGGCTATTGCATGTGTAACCTCACTACCTTTACCAATATGCAACATCATGCTCATGCATAAGCAATTCACATGCACTATGCAATGACTCTTTAATCATGCCCACTAATTCATATGCATTGTTCTCTTCCATTTCCAGCATCCCTATGCCATAATTTTCAGTATATAAAACTTAGGAAATATAAATATAACAACAATGGAGGAGTTAAGAAATTCTCCCTTTCCAATTCCTCATCATGACATAGAGTTCCTCCTCCACATCATAGCTGATCCTTTTCTTGGCTTTCCTACCAAGCATACAAGCAATCATTAGCTATGATCTTCTCATGAATTAGCAATTCAACATATACATACGTGTAATCATTCATTCTTGATATTTTCCAAATATGCAATTCTTATGCTATAAACATAAATAGTTTAAGGTGAGGAATTTCCTTTTCATCCTCCATAATGGATATTACAACCATTTACCCTTACTAAGAATTCGACACCCCCTTTATGCAATTCATAGAGCACATTCCAAGCATACATAATTCCTTTCACACTTTCAACAACTGTCTCTAGGGGACGACGGGGGTCAAGGGGGCGTACCTGTTGCTGGTCTTAACCTTAACTCCGTCAACCTTTGGCACTGGATTTAACTCTAAAATTCCCATCACATCGTTGGTTTTAACCCTAACTTCTGCGTCCGTTTCGCTAGTGTCGCCACCAATCGTCGCTGGTTTTAACCCTAACTTCGACGACCATTTCGGTAGTTCTGGCCTTATCTCCCCCGACCGCAAGCCTCCGTCACTACAACTGTGTTGCAGATTTTAACTTAATTTCCGCCGACCGCAAGCCTCCGTCGCTGTGACCGCGTCGTAGATTTTAACTCAAAATCCATCGACCGTCGCAAATTTTAAGCCTAAAATTGTCTACTGAGTCACAGATTTTAAGCCTAAAATCGTCACCCGCGTCGCAGCATTTAAGCCTAAAATCGTCGCCCGCGTCATAGCATTTAAGCCTAAAATCCCTGCCTGCGTTGCATCATTTAAGCCTAAAATCGCCAACCACATTGCCAAAACTTCAAAAAATTTCACCGAAATGCATCGCCGGAACTCAGCTTAACTCATCAACTATTTCGGCGTTTTCTGGCTTATCTTTTGCCAAAAGAGTCTTTCGCAGAAACTCATAAAACACTTAGAAAAATTTTGAAAATTGAAATTTTTCTTAATGATCAAGTGCGGAGCAGGAAGCATACTTACCTCTGCAACTGTGATAGGTAGCCCATCAAGGTCCAATGCTGCAACCAGTAGCTCTGATACCAAAATGTAACGTCCCCTCCCGTGGACCCAATCTAGAGAAGGGAACATGATACCAATCTCTAGGACTTTCATAAAACTTAGCCCATTCATTAGATTCATACACATAAATTCAAAACTGTGCAGATACAAATTAAGCAAATATGCACAACGGAATTGAAACTCATCCACACACATATCATATGCATACAATATATCAAAACAGTCATCAATTTAAACATTCCAGAAGTAAACACATAGACAGAGAAACACTTATCTTCGTTGTGCAATTGTCCCAAACAACTAGCTATGTCGTTGCAACGTTCCACCCAACCGTAGGTCTCTACCCAGCCTGTATTATTTCGGCACTCAGAGACCACCCCCGAGCTAGGCATGATTTCTACAAGGAAAATGGGACATTCAAGCTCATGCACAGCCAAAGCAATAGAACCCATCTCAACCCCAACATTCTCTTACACAAAGCAATTCAAACTGGGCATGGATACACATTTTCAGCAATGGGATTTACAAACAAGATGGCCATGGAATTTCCCAAATCGTGGGCACACCAAAATGGATTGTGGAAAGGGGAAATCGACCACAGGGAGCAAAACCAAATTCTCCCATAGGTATATATGTTAGAAAAATAGGATCGTAGAGCAATAACAATAAACAGAAATGAAAATATAATCACACACACATTACAAGAGAGACACAGATGTATCGTGGTTCACCCCAACTTGGGCTACGTCCACACTAAATTTGCCAGTCCTTATTATTATTACTGTCCAGCAAGGTGAAGGGATACAACCTGCAGCACAGCCGCTTCACTTCCTCTTCATTGTCTCACAGTCTCTCTCCTGATCTTAGATATCTTTACAATGCATAAAACCTAATACATCAACCCTAGCCATATTACAATGTATTTCTTTTATAGGGAAAATACAATGGGAAAAAATACCATGGGATACCCAAAACCATGTCTTTCTCAGGGGCGTTGCCCCCGAACCCCCATTTCTCGGGGGCTCTACCCCCAAACCCCCGTTCGCGGGGGCTCCGCCCCCAAACCCCCTTTTTCAGGGCAATGCATCGAACCCCTAAAAATGAAGAATGGGTGTACAGTCCTTCGGGGTGCACGGCTAAGACAATATCATCTATGAGACTGGAAGATCTGGCTCCACAACCAACAATCTCCCACTTGGAGACTGATCACATCAACTCCACCGCTGCTACACTTGCTGGACTGGGACTTGGCGAATTTCTCCTATTCACCTTCATGCTAGAAGGCCAACTGAAACCGAGAAAGAACTCAATTTCTCTCTAGTCACTACCTTTGTGAACATGTCTGCAGGATTCTAGCTAGTATGTATCTTTTCCAGCTTCAACAGTTCATCTTCTAGAACAGAGCGTATGAAATGGTACTTGAGTTGTATATGTTTATCCCTGGAATGGGATGTTGAGTTCTTTGCAAGATGAATGGCACTCTGGCTGTCACTATACAACTTGCTATCCGTCTGCTTCTTACCTGCTTCCTCCATAAACCTTTGCAACCAAATCATCTCTTTACTAGCCTCTGTAATAGAAACATACTATGCTTCCGTTGTTGAAAGTGCAACAACCTTCTGTAGTTTCAAAATCCAGCTTACTGCTGTTCCACCTACAGTAAACACATACCCTGTGGTGCTCCTCCTACTATCCTTATCACCTGCCATATCTGCTTCAACATATCCCTGTAGAACAGTGTCTGAACCTCCAAAACATAATGCCTGAGTGGTGGTACCTCTCAAATACCTGAGAATCCACTGTACTTCCCTCCAATGTTCTTTACCTAGATTGTTCATATATCTACTCACAACTCCCACTGCATGTGCAATATCTGGTCTTGTGCACACCATGGCATACATCAAGCTGCTAACTGCTGATTGATAGGGAATATTGGAAATGCAATCTGTCTCTTGCTGTTTCTTGGGACACATTTCCTTACTTAGACTGAAATGGCTGGCCAAAGGTGTACTAACTGGTTTTGCATTCTGCATTCTGAACCTCTCCAACACCTTTTGTATGTACTCACCCTGAGACAATGTCAATTTGTGATTTTTCCTGTCTCTTGTTATTCTCATACCAAGGATTTTCTTTGCAACACCCAAATCCTTCATCACAAATGAATTAGCTAGCTTCCTTTTGAGTACATTTATATCCTGCATGTTAGACGCTACAACAAGCATGTCATCCACATACAATAACAAGGTAATATGTCTTTCATTGTCTAGCTTCTTGAAATAAACACAGTGGTCAGAATGACATCTACTATAACCTTGTTCTGTCATAAACCTGTCAAATTTTAAATACCACTGCCTTGGAGCTTGCTTCAAACCATACAAACTCTTTTTCAACCTGCATACCAAATTCTCCTTACCTTTGACCTCATACCCTTGTGGCTGCTGCATATATATCTCTTCCTCCAAATCACCATGGAGAAAGGCTGTTTTTACATCTAACTGTTCAAGATGCAAATCTTCTACTGCCACTAGACTTAAGATAGCCCTAATTGTAGTCATCTTAACAACAGGAGAAAATATTTCATCAAAATCAATACCTTTCTTCTGTGCAAACCCCTTTACAACAAGTCTGGCCTTGTACCGCTTCTTACCTCCTTCTTCCTTCAACCTGTAAATCCATTTGTTCTGCAATGCTCTTTTACTAGCAGGCAACTGAACCAGATCCCAAGTCTGGTTTCCTACCAATGAGTCCATCTCCTCATTCATGCCTTGCTCCCACTTCTTTCTAGTTTCCACCTACATTGCTTCTTCATAACATTCTGGTTCACCAGCATCAGTCATCAACAAATAATACATTGAAGGAGAGTATCGTTCAGGGAGTCTACTTAACCTAGTAGATCTTCTTGTAGTTGCAGGAGTTTTAGGTACTTGTTGTTGTTCTTGATTTTCTGGCACCTTTGAAACTTCATTTTCTTGAATTTCATCAAGTACTGTGTACTCTGTGGTTTCCTTTTCTTATTTCTTTCCCTGCAACTGATCTTTATACATGACCTTTTCATTGAATATCACATCTCTACTCCTGATGATTTTTTTTATTTTCATAATCCCATAAGCAATAACCAAATTCATCAACCCCATATCCAATAAAAGTACATTTCCTGGATTTAGCTTCAAGCTTTGTTCTATTTTCTTTATCAATATGGACAAATGCTTCACAACCAAACGTTCTCAGAAATGAGTAGTTTACCTTTTTATCTGTCCATGCCTCCTCTGGAATACCACCATCCAAAGCACGTGAAGGTCCTCTGTTTATTAAATAAACAACAGTATTTACAGCATCCGCCCAAAACTGTAAGGGCAACCCTGCATGCAGTCTCATACACCTTGCACGCTCCATGATCGTTCTGTTCATCCTTTCTGACACACCATTTTCTTGTGGTGTTCCTAGGACTGTCTTCTCTCTACGAATCCCATGATATGAACAGTAACTATCAAACTCCTTGCCGTAGTACTCACCTCCATTATCAGATCTGAGACGCTTTAACCTTTTCCCTATCTCATTCTCAACCAAAGCTTTCCACTTCTTAAAAGTAGCAAACACATTAGATTTCTGTCTAATGCAATAAACCCAAGTTTTTCCAATTGCATCATCAATAAATGTAACATAATAATGAGAGCCACCAAGAGATTGTACCTGAGTCAGTCCCCATACATCTGTATGCACTAGCTCTAACTTTTCATTCTTCTTCTGTTTCCCAACCCTGAGAAATCTGACTCTCTTCTATTTTCCATAAACACAGTTTTCACAGAATTCCAAACTTACTTGCTTCAAATCTGGCAGCAACTTCCTTGAGTGGAGAATCTGCATCCCCTTCTCACTCATGTGGCCAAGCCTATGATGCCACAATGCTGTACCTCTTTCTGTGGAAGCTAAAGAGATAGAATGGTCAGTATTATGAGGACATAAATACAATGTACCTATCATGTCTCCTTTTTCTATCACCATTGATCATTTAGTGATCTTCCACCACTTTTCTCCAAATGTAGATAGACAGCTGCCATCTCCGAACTGCCCTATGGAGATCAGATTTCTTTTCATAGCAGGAATATGCCTAACATCTTTCAACAGCCAGTCAGTTCCATTCTTAACTTTTATCCATACCTTACCCATTCCAACAATTTTGCATGGCTCATCATCACCCAATAAAACATGTCCAAAATCGCTAGGAAAATACTCATGAAAGTATTTCCTATGGGATGTAACATGACATGAAACTCCTAAATCTACTACCCAATAATCACTAGTGTTATCTAATGCAAGAATCAAAGCATCTTGTAACACATCACCTGCTACATTTGCTTCCTGGGTAGTTTCCTTCTGTGCATCTCCTTTCTTCTTTAGAGATTTGCAGTCTTTCTTCATATGTCCTTTCTTTCCACAGTTCCAGCACTCTATTTTTCTCTGTCTGGACTTGGATCTGCCCATTTATACTTGCCACGATTACCTTGGCTCTTTCCTCTCTCCTTTTGTCTTCCCTTGCTCTCCATGGTTAATGCATTACTTGATGTCTCATTTGTGCTTTTTCTTTTCATTTCCTCGCTAAGAATAACACCAATAACATCATCAAATTTAAAGGTGTTTGAACCAGAGACAGAGTTACTTATAGCCATGACAAAGCTATTCCATCTTTCTAGAAATGAACACAAAATTAGAAGAGCCCTAACCTCATCATCAAAGTTCACACTTACAAAACTTAGCTGATTTGTAACCGTATTAAATTCATTTAAATGATTAATAATAGATCCACCTTCAAACATCTTCATATTAAATAAACGCTTCTTTAGAAATACCTTGTTGGATGCCGAGGGTTTTTCATACAGCTTACCCAGTGTGCTCATCAAACCCTCCGTTGTCGTTTCTTTTGAGATATTGAAAGCCACCGACGAAGCCAAGCTCAGTCGTATTGTTCCCAGAGCCTTTCTGTCAAGAACCTCCCATTCTTCGTCCTTCATGGCCGCCGGCTGCTTTTCTCTTCCTCCCAATGGTAGGAATATATCCTTCTGGTACAAATAGTCCTCCATTTGCATCTTCCATAACTGGAAGTTTTGGCCATTAAACTTCTCGACCTTAAACTTTCCTTCTTCCGCCATTGCTACCACTCGAAATAGAAACCCTAGCTTCCTGTGGGTTTATATGCCAAATAGACCTTTGGCTCTGATACCAATTGTTAGAAAAACAGGATCACAGAGCAATAACAATAAAAAGAAATACAAATATAATCACACACACATTACAAGAGAGACACAGATGTATCGTGGTTCACCCCAACTTGGGTTACGTCCACACTGAATTTGCTAGTCCTTATTATTATTACCATCCAGCAAGGTGAAGGGATACAACCTGCAGCACAGCCGCTGCACTTCCTCTTCACTGTCTCATAGTCTCTCTCCTGATCTTAGAGATCTTTACAATGCATAAAACCTAATACATCAACCCTAGCCGTATTACAATGTCTTTCTTTTATAGGGAAAATACAATGGAAAAAAAATACCATGGGATACCCAAAACCATGAGCCCACAAAATATCTGGCGAAAACAACCCCAAAAATTTTTCTTGGGGCCGTTTCCCCCAAACCCCCATTCGCGTGGGCTCTGCCCCCGCACCCGCACCCCTGTGACTCGGGGGTGTTTCCCCGAACCCCTAAAAATGCAGAATGGGTGTACAGTCCTCCAGGGTGCACGGCTAAGACAATATCATCTATGAGACTGGAAGATCTAGCTCCACAACCAACAATATAAGCATTCAACAGCCAAAAAGGTCTCAATGGAACCCCCAAATCGACTTGTCTTCTTCCCCACTAGTATATAACACAAAAACGCCCTTCTCTCAGCTGAGAAACAAAGAAAAACTAGGAAAACGTGGATGGAAAACGCCCAGGTAGCTCCAAACTCGTGAGGGAGAGAAACTGGTTTATGGGTAATGGCTTGGGGAGCAATTCATGGCTTTTTTCTTGCCCAAAGAGAAAAACACATTTTTTCATGTAGGGTGGCTTGCCCATACTCGAATTTGGACAACCATACCTCCCATTCCCTAAGGCATTAACTACCTCAACTAACTCTTGGGAGAATGAATGATTGGGTACAAAATGCAACATGGGTAGTTGAGGGTTTGATGGGTAATCTCATTGACACTTGGCTTGACTTTATTGGCTCAAGGGTTTGAATGTTTTCCCTCCCAATTCCTTGTAAAATCATGCCCCCATATCTTGTTGCATTGCATAGATAGTTGTGGGTATTTTATTAAAAATGCATATTTACATGATATTTGAAATTCCAATGTGCCTAGCTAGCACGCAAACCATATGCATCAATAAATCAACGGCGGGGCCTTGGCCTTGAGCTCCTCACCATGATTTTATAACAATATTACATCATTTACATTTTAATGCAATAGGGTCAAGATGGGGACGTGACAGTGAGACTGTTTGTGCTTTGTTTCGTTGATTTATTTATCTATCAAACACGCATTTTATTTTAATAATCAAATATGGTTTTTGGGGGTCTAAAGGCGATTATCCATCTGAGTTCAAGAACTATAATTTTTCTATAGGCAAATATCATATTTCCAGCATTTTTTGTGATTCCATCCATCCAATAAGGCAGGAAGGTGGAAAAATAATGAGGGAGCTGCAGGTAAGGGAGAAAACCTTCCTCTCTCTGCTCTTCAAATTAGTTGTAGTGACTGTGGTGATATAAAGTAAGATACTGGCATTGTCAACAATGTAAAAATGTGTCTTATCATAATACAATCTAAGCAGCTATAACAATGTGCATGACCGATAGCTGACCTGGGTTGTGCATCAAGAAACTGCTTCGAAGAGATTGTATGTTGTCCTACTTGCAGGTGTTCATTCACCACCATCCATTGTTTAGACCAAATGAGAATGGAATCAAGTTAGTTAAACATCTCTACAGGGATTTCAATTTTGGTCACTAATATCACCAACTTATCTTTACCATAACGATGATTCCAAGACACCACTGACAAGACTCTAGGATATTTCATCTACAAAGACTTCATGCACTAGGAAATAAAACTTACCCCACAACAAAGAAGGAATATCCATCCAAATGCCATGACTGGATAGTGTTTTCATTGTTCTGGAACACAATATCAATGAAAGTCTAGTATTCCACAGACAGCACAACAATCTGTGCATAGCTAGATGAAGATGCACGTTTGGGACTATCATAAATTCCTCCCAAGGTGTACACATCACTGATATTGAAGTAATCTGCAAGCTGCAATGGTGTGTTGGGACGCAAGTAGGAAACACCATTCACCGCATAGCATTGTTTGCCATCGATGATGGGGGTTTATTTTCCTAGGACTATTGTTCTAGTAATGTTGATGTTCCCATAGTGATAAGATACGTGTGGATTGGGACAAGCTGCTGTCAAATTCCATCTGCACAACAATTGGAATTCAATTTTGAGAACTTGAGTACATCTGATGGGTGTAACTCCCACCAATGAAATCCAAACAATTTTAATCTGTTTGTTGTTCAGTGTTGGTACGATGCAAAAAAACACCAAAATTTTTCCAAAATGTAGTAGTGCCACTTGGGATTATCCATTATATTGCAAAGGAAAGGATAATAGCATGAACATAGGTGTTGTAGTACCCCGTACTTACGAAGGACTTGAAGACCCTATGGTGTAAGCATGAAGCCAACAAAAATTTCAAAGGAATAGGAATCGATTCATGAACCTCACTCAAACACTTGAGATTGATTGTTAGTTTCAAGGTTGCATCCTTCTCCTCAATTGTACTCTATGTGAATAGTGAATATTGACTATTGCCAATTCTTTGCTTGGATCATTTCTTTTCCATAGTGAGATCATGCCTCTTTAAGTCTTTGAGAAGTTTGATAAACAAAAAAAAAAATATTTTTAGTCTATTGTAGGTTGTGATACAGTGTATAACTTTTGTTGGTTGATTAAACACAATCTTTATTAGAACTAATGTAGTGGTACAATCCAATGCAAACATATTTTTTGCATTATTTTATCAATTTCTTGTATATCGTCATCATGAATTTTGAGTTGGTTATTGTTCCTTAACTAACTAGTTATAACTAAATTATCTGGAAACGTAAGATGATTGTTGTGTTCAAGGAAAATAAATCATGGAAAATTGTTAATGGTTATATCAATAAACCAAGAGATGCAAAGGAGTTTTTTGTATGGGAAGAGCATTTTGAATTGACAAGAGGGATTATTGGTAAACATGTCTCTAATAGAATACATGTACTTATTGAATTTGAATATAGTAACCTAGAGTTATAGAAGATAGTAGCATCATTGTATGACAAATCCGATGTCATTTCTACGTATGAACTAGATCCTAAGGACTTTGAGAGAATCGAACAATTGCTTGTTGAACTAAAAGGTTATAATGAGAATATTATAATTTTGGTTTTGATTATAAGAAAAATGATACAGGACTCGTTATTCTAGTAGAGAATAAATTTCCTCCACTTTATCATCTATTCATTCAAACTAGAAATAAATAAATTGAAATGTCGCAAGAAACTGTGAAACCTAACTTTGAAGACTTTTGAAAAGGGTTGACTTGTAAACAAGATAGATTGATATCTTCAAGTCGGATTGTTATTAGGAAGACCCATTTGGCACATAATAAGAAGAATCCAATCAAATGTCCTAAAAAGGATAAAAAACCTACTACTTCTAGTACTTCCAATAAGGCTTGCAGTGATTCTCTTGCTAGGGATACAAAGAAGAAAGAGTGGAGACCATGCAAGCATTGTAGAAAAACCAATCACATTGAAAAGAATTTATTTAAGAGGTCGAATGAGCTTGCCAAAGCCAAGAAGAAAGCTTCTGATTAATAGAAAGTTTATCTTACTAATTATTCTCTTCAGCTAGGTAAATCCTCCCCCGATATGATCATCGATGATGGTGGCCATACAACGTTATTGATCCATGAGGGGTCACATTTGAGGAGGAGTTTGCTAAGACTAGGAAGGTGCTGGATCTAAGGTCTACCACCGATCTAAGGTTTCAGTTGGTTGTTTTAGAAACATGATCATAGATCAATAAACAAAAAAATAATATGGAAATAAAACACATAAGAGAAAAATAAAAGAGAGACACCAATATATGTGGTTCACCTGACATGGGCTACATCCATGGAGAAACAACAAGTCCTTTTATTACATCCAACAAAATGAAGGGATAAAACCTACAACACATCCACTAAAAATTCCTCTTCACTATATCCCCAGTTTCTCTCACACTCTATACAGTTGTAATACAATGAACTCATAAAAAGAGGGATGTCTTCTAGGGTAAAAAGCTCAAACATAAATTCTACCATCATATATTTGACCTAATGATGAACGGTCCAGATTGTCTACGAACTTACAATATTTTACAAGACATTTTTTCCAAAAACTTCTCTTCAAGGGCATTTCCCCCCCCCACAACCCCCCTATTAGGAATTGGGATCCAAACACGGCTAAAATAAGACCTATAAATTATGAAGATAATCCGGCTTCACAACCAATAGGTATTAAGGGTGACAAAAGTTCTTTTATAGAGTACAAACCATGGCCTCTTTGGTCAACCTTCTTGATTGACCTCTCTGATACTAGCATATCAATACCCACAACAATAAATTTATGGGTGATATATACGTTTTCTGCATATTGCAAGCTTCATATCATTTTCAAGTGTATCAGTGAGGTTCTATGCTTTGTTAGTTATCCAACACTTCCACTGTGTGTCAAGGAATGAAAAAGGAATTAAGCCTGAATAGCTTTTTCTCCAATGCAAACGAAGGCATAGTGTGCTCTCCATAAGGAATAATTGTCTTCAGCAAGATTTATCGCACAAATCCTCATGCACTCTTTTTATGACCAAAAATGTGACCTTCTCTTTTAACAATACTACTTTTGTGAACCCTTTTCAAGCTTTACATACATGTATTATTGTGGGGGAGTTGTTTTATGGTTTGTGTTTGTATGCCAAAATGAAGGATCAATTCCCTTGGCATGTTGCCACATATTATAAACAAGTAAGTTTGTTTTTAGAGATTTATTGGCATAGATTGTTTTCCAACTTTTATTGGCATAGTTTCTACCATTACTTTTCGTTGGAGTCTCCCTTTCTCATATTGTTTGAGGCATTACGAAGATAATTTTTCTCTTTTAAACAAATGGTTGTACACCATACAAATTTAGATATCATGTTTTGCTAATCAGCTGAATAAATATGTTATGATTCATCATTTGTACATGGGTACCCAATATGGCCTCATTTAGAGGGACCCATATCAAAGAGTATAGCCTATGATGGTTTTTCGATGGTACCTCTCATTCTGCAATTATGAGTAGTGGATTGTATGCCACTTGTGCAGATAGTATTAAGAGTTTCATGAGACTTATGTCTCTATAAAATGGTCAACCATGTTTTGCAGTCACTTGGAGCTAGCCACTTTGGAGTTTTTATTGTTTAGGTTGTTTAGTATCATTGCTACCCTTAGCTTGTACCTCCATACTTTTGATACCATTTGTGACATCCATTTCCATCATCTTGTCCACCCAATTCAACATTATGTGGGGCATGGTGTGCAATTTTTCCTCAGGTGATTGTTTTTCACCATTTTGATCAAAATCAACTTTCTTCACGGTGAGCCTCATACATAGCACCAATTCATATTTTTACTTGATGCTTGCAGAGGTTAGCAACCCATGCATTTAGAAAATATGGATTGACATCCATAGGACACTTAGTTTATAGTTTTTTTTCTCAATTGTACATGATTCCTTTTGTACCGGGAATCATTTTAGAGTATTAATGTTTTTGGGGAGATGATGTGCATTCAATTCTCATTACCTCAATAATTTGGAATTTTCTACTTGGAGTGGTTTGTGGAATATTTTATAGATTCAACTTCAAGGTGTTTTTCAACATTGGTATATGTCTCTCTTTTGGGGAGGAATTTATATCCTACAAGTTTTTCTCCTTTTCTCTTCTTATGGGACTTTTGTTCTTGGGTTCCAAAGTAAGCATTGTTTCCAAGACCCATTTTTTTCTTATGTTTACTACCTATGTTTTGCTTCATGGAGGTGTTAGTGTAAATACATTTTGTTACGCTTATGTATGTTAATAGTTATCTACTTGGTTGGTATGCTTATTAGCCATTTTTTTATAGCGTGTTTTCCCAGTAGGAATATCAACAAATTATGAGGCAAACCTCTCCTGAATTGTTATATATTTGAGTGATCTCTTTCTATTGTACAAGAGAGCAAAACACAATTTTATGTTATTTGTTTCCTAATGTTGAGGGTCATATTTGATCTCGTATTTCATGTGCCTTGCCTAAAAAAGGTTATGGTATCAAATTGTGAAGTGAAAACAAAGTTACTAGAATTTGATGAGGAAGGCTCCATTTGGCTCCAGTCGGAAGCAATATTGGATACCAGAGAGCTCGAGAGAATCAATTGTGCAAGCACACGACCAAATAATCATTGATCCAATGGAAATATATTCAACTAGAATATACCACATGTAAACCAACAAGGAATCTACAACAATTTCCTCACTTTCAACCCTAAGGGCAACATTGCCCTTCAAGAGGGAAGGCATGTTAGGGTCCAACCCTAACCTCCCTACATTAGGCTACATAGGATTTAGTCAAATAATGTATGAATGTGTATCATTTGAATAGGGCTAATTATATAGTAATGGGTGATTATTCAATGTAAACATGGTCTCTTTGTTAATAGAGCCCCACTAGGTAGTTGGTACTCATTAATTATGGGACCACATGTAGTCAATATTTTAGCTATTGGAAGCCTATTTAAAGAGCTGTGATGTTATGGATTTTTTTGTCAAGTATTGTTGTATTTGGAGCTTGGATCAAGAGAAAATTCAGCCCACCTTAAGAGGCAAGTGAACATTTCTTTCTATTTGATTATCACAATACAATGGTTTAATATGTAGCATTTAATTTAAATTATCTTTTTTCTTATTTATTCTACATTTGAAGCTATATTGATTAGCATGTTGCTTCATGTGATTTTGATCCAATACCAAATTACCTTTGAGTGTATGAATAATTTCAACATGTGCTATTAGGGTGTTTTCCATATCCTAAATCTTACAGAGGCTTGGAAAGTATGAGATCACTTATGGGGGCGATTGTGCATAAACTACCTCATAGGGGTCATTTTAGTAGCACCGTGACAGGTAGTATTGTACCACCATTGGATTAGGGGTAACCACTGAACCCATAGGGATTGTTTCTCCTAAGCAAAACCACATAAATAAGTTTGAAAGCATTTGTTGACTAGTTCTATGTGGCCATCGATTTGGGGGTGATATGTAGTGTTGATATTTAACTCAACATCCTGAAGCCAAAACAACTCTTGCAGAAATTGTTGGTGAAGGTGGTCTCACAATCAATGACAATGGACTTATGCATGATATGTAGTTTAAAAATTTCATCCATGAATACCTATGCTACTCTGGATACCTTGAAAGGGTGTTGTAAGGTACAAAAGTATGGCCTATCTAGAGAGGCAATCAACAACTCCATTATCACTAATTTGTTTACTAATTTTGTACCCCATAATGAAATCCATAGAAATATCTACCCACACAGTTGTAGGAACATGTAAGGGTTGTAAGTATTCTAGAGGATTTATTGTTTCCCATTCGTTCCTTTGGAAAGTATCACATTATGGCATAAAGGTGTGCTATGTATCTTCCTAAAAGAATGAATGCATAATCTTGTCATATGTTTTCTGAAACCAAGAATTACCTATTGTGAGAAAGGAGTACAATTCATATAATACTTTGGATTCAAATTAGGAATATTGAACCAAAAAAAGACACCCTTTATAGAAAATCCCATCAACATGCCAAGTGTAAACGTAGTATGCATATGGGTCGGCCTATAGTTGGTTGATCATGGAATGATCTCATCATCCTCTAACCATTTTTAATGTACAACTTATATCTAATCAAGCCCTAGGAAAGATAAGGAAAATATGGATCCTCCATTATCATACTCCTTAGAGAGAGCATCATCCACCACATTTTCCTGAACTTTCTTGTAGATAATCTCATATCGATATCCTAACATATATTAGTGACCCACTTTTGTTGCTATGGGTATGATAGTTTATGTTCTAAGAAATACTTCAAGCTATGATGGTATGATTCAATCTAGAAATGGTGCCCCATCAAATAAGGATTCCACATACCAATTGCATGATGAATAGTCAACATTTCATTCTCATAGGTGGATTTGCCCAAGTTTTTATCACATAATTTCTTACTAGTGAAGACAAGCAAGCATACTCTTTCATTAACACAACCCTAATTTCTTTGCTTGAGGCATCACATTCCAAAATAAAAGTCTTATTAATTCAGGCAAAGCAAGGATTGGTGCGGTACACATAACATCTATTCAATCCTAAAAACCATTTTCAACCTCCTCATGCCAACTAAATATGTTCTTTTTGAGTTTGGTGGTGAGAGGAGTAGTGATTTTACCATAGTTTTGGACAAACTTCTAGTAGTAACTTGTGAGGCCAATAAATCCAAGTAAAATTTAAAGGCTCTTGGTATGAGGCCAATCTTTCATTGCCTTGATTTTCTTAGGATCCACATGCACACCCTCCTCACTAACAATGTGTCCCAAATATTCAACGTCTGAAGAACTAAAAGCACATTGAGAGTGATTTAGGAACAATTTGCAATGACAAATGAGTTGTAAGACTTGATCCACATGTGCCACCCAAGTTTTGTTGTAGACCAAGATGTCGTCAAAGAAGACTGTGACAAAAAGACATGGAAAGGGACTTAAAGATGTGGTTCATGAGGATATGAATGGTGGAAGGTGCATTGAAAATACCAAAGGGAATCACTGAAAACTCATAATAACCATCATTCCAATGAAGATATAGTTTTTGGGAATAGCTCCTTCCTTCATATGAATTTGGTGATAACCAGCTTAAAGGTCAAGTCTAGTGAAGAACTATACTCCATGTAGCTCATATAAGATATTTTTTATTACTGAAATGGGGCATTTATCTTTCACTCTCAAGTTGTTAATGGAAAAAAATCAGGACACATGCACCAAGTTCTTTCCATTTTAAGGACCATGACAACTAGAGAGGAGTAGGTGTTAGGATAATTAATACTCCAATATTTTTCCACCTTAGTATTATTTCCCTTTTCCTAGTTTTGGATGACGTTGTTGACCCTCTAGTGGTGTACAAATGTCATCTAGGACACATTATCCACTCGATGCACCCTGCATGCATGAATTTAGGCCATGTAGATTCAGTCCCTACTCAGTGATCTGGTTAAGTCCACTTGATTTCATGACTCTAGTGGGGGGTTTGAGCTCCGATTGCAATTGACTATGATCAAATGCACCCTATCTATCCATATTTGCATGCTAAACTCACTAATTCACCCTTCATGATAAGTTAACTGACAATAGCTTCAGTTCACTAACAATCATTTGAGTTTGGAACCTCCAGAGCACTGTAGTGGTGATATTTCCTATGCTAGAATGACATGCATTCGAATCCTCTTAGATAATAGAATTCTATCAATTGTACCATATTATTTTACTATACATATTATTGGAATATGCCACCATTTTTTAGTCACATCTGAGTTTCTTTGCATGTTTGATTTTACTGCTAAATTCTTGCTAGTTTTCACTGTAATTCTTCTTCCTTGGTAATTATTTCACTGTGAGATTTTATCAGGCTCAATTATCTACCATGATACAAAATTTCACATGGTATCAAAGCTTATCAGAGCTGGTTTATCTTCATTCTGATATTTTTTTGTGGGATTTTGAGAAGTTTCTAGTGTAGCAGTAGCAGTTTGTAATCGCTCTAGCAGTTATAGATGGAGAATTTGAATGCTCCTTTGACACCAAGAATCTTGACACCCTTCAATTATCTGTATTGGAGGGAAGATATGCATATTTTGTTGCACAACAAGAGTCTATACAAGGTCACAATGGGAAAGGAGGTCGAACCTCAGGAAGCTTTTGAGAAAGGAAAGTACCTGAACAAGTTAGATGACGCTTTTGGTTTTATATGAATTCACATCTCCATATATTTTCTCTTCCATCTTGGTGGATTGAAAACCCCAAGCAAGTTCTGGCAGAAGCTTGAAACTCTCTTTGGAAAGCAAGATGAGCTGAGAGGTCACATTTTGGATAATTAATTAATTGCTCTTCAACCCAGCAGTTTCAAAACCATACAACATTTATTTTCAAATTTCAAGTCCTTTCTTATGTAGTGAAAACAATGTGGAATTGACAAGAAGGATGAGCAATTGGTGCTATCCATCCTAAGCAATATTTGTCCTAAATTTTCAGTATTTGTGTCCACCTTCCACTCTGGGAGATTGTCAATCCCCAATTGGAAAATACCTTCTTTAGATGCATTCACAGAATCCCTGATCCAAGATCAAGACAAACTGATTCAAATGGGAGCCATGAAAGCCTCCAAGAATCAGGATCTTATGGATGGGGAGTCCAAAAGTGAGAATGCTAAAGTGAATAAGAAGGGAAAGTACATGAAGCAATCTGAATCCAATCAAAAGAAGAATCCTAATCCATCAGAAGGAGCCTCCATCACCAAGAAGGACAAACAAAAGAGGTTTGAGAAGACCAAGTGTACCTATTGCAAGAAAGGAAACCATCCAAAGAGTTCATGAATGAAAAAGAAGATATATCAAATGACCAAACTTCTTGAACAACACAACATTGCCCTCCCAGAAGACGCTAGGAAGACTGATTCTGGGAGTGAGACAGATGATCATGAGAGATTCCATGCATTGAAGGTTGGATTCTCACAATCACAAGCCTTACTCATATAATATGGAGCCTCCAACCACATGGTTTCCTCCAGAGAATATTTTTCTTCTATGGATCTTACTGGTGGTCCTAGTATTCACATGGGAGATGATTCACAGATATCTGATGAAGGGAAGGGCACAATACAACTAGAGCATGGAAATTTCAACAATGTTTTCTATGTGTCCTCTCTAGAAGCAAACATGTTATATGTTTATCATATTACACACACAGGTTCACCAAAGAAAGTTATTTTTGGACCTAACACAGTTGAGATTGAAGATATCTCATCTAGGAATCTAATAGCTAAAGGTGTTGCAAACCATGCCTCAAAGGCATATGAGTTCTCCTATTTTTTTCCATATTCACATCAAAGTGCTCTCTTGACCCATGTAAACGATACTAGCAGACTCTGGCATGATATGTTCGTCCATCTAAATTTAAAGTACTTGCAGCAGTTGCACAAGGAATATATGGTTGAAGTATTTCTTGACATAAACTTCTCTCAAGGAATCTACAAAGGTTGCTTGGTAGGGAAGCATCTAGAGAGAAAGTTTAATGTTGGGAAGGAAAAGAGAGATTCCTCCACACTTGATTTGATACACAGTGATGTCTCGGGACTGATGCCCACAGATTCTATGAATGGATCCAAATACCTTCTGACATTCATAGATGACTACTCTAGGTTCTGTTGGATCTACTTTCTTAAACAAAAGCCTGAGGTATTTGAGACCTTAAAAGTCTTCAGGTACTTGGTTGAGAACACTACTGAGAATAATATCAAAGAACTCAGATCTGAAAATGGAGGGGAATACATCAAAAAGGAGTTGCAGGAGTTTTGTGCTTATGAGGACATCCAAATGCAGCATTCTATCCCATACACACCACAAAAAATGGTGTAGCTAAGAGGAAGAATAGGTCATTGAAAGAAATGGCTACCTGTTTGCTTGAAGTAAGGAATCTTCCACCATATCTCTGGGAAGAAGCAATGAATTGTGCATCATACATTCAAAACAGGGTAACCCACAAGTCATTGGATGGGGTAACTCCATTTGAAGCACTAAAGGGACACAAGCCAGATGTATCACACATGAGGGTTTTTGGATCAAAGGCATGGGCTAGAATCCCATCTGACAAAATAAAATCTCTTCAAACCCAAAGTAGTGAATGCATTCTGTTGGGATATACAAAAGATGCAAAGGCATACAAACTTATGGATATTGCAACCGGAAGATACTTCATTGAAAGAAGTTTCCATTTCAATGAAGATCCATTGCAAGATCTATAGTCGGTTGAAGAAAAAGGTAGATCTAATCTGCCTACTCCACTTGCACCTAATGAAGATCAGAATGATGTCTCTTCTGATGAGGACCAAGTTGAATCAGATCTTGATGTTGAGAATGAATATCAAGCAGATCCAAATCCAAAACCAATATATGCTCCCAATCCATGTCCAAGGCCAAAAATGGGCTCACAAAGTCCTTGAAGATGCTGGGAACATAACTGGGGACCCATCTAACCATAAAAGAACCAAATCTTAGTATCAAGTTACAAACCTTGCACTATGTCATACAGACCCATTTCTCCCAAAGAGATGCTACATGATGTTGGGGTCTGATCCACAATCCTTCAAAGAGGCTTACCATGATACAATATGGAAGACTGAGGTTCATATGCACTACATCAGGGAACTAGTGCAAAATAGGACCATCACACTACATTACTGCCCTATGAAGGAGCAGACTGTAGATATTTTTTCAAATTCTTTCACTCATAAGAGATTTTCCTATATCAGATCTATGCTTGGTGTGAAGGTTTTTTGAGTTTCCCCAGGTTGTTCATTTTTTAGGGGGGTGGGGTTTCCCATGACGTTTTCCCCATTTCCTTAGTTTCATGAACAGTTAATTTTTATTGTTTGGGTGACCTTTGGTCTTAGTTACTAGGGCCCAATTTGTCTAAATTTGGATTAAGGGGGGGTGTTAGGATAATTAATACGCCAATCTTTGTCCACCTTAGAATTATTTCCCTTTTCCTAGTATTGGATGATGTTGTTAACCCCTTAGTCGTGTACAAATGTCATCTAGGACACATTATCCACTTGCTATGCCCGACATGCATGAATTTAGGCCATGCAGATTCAGTTTCCTATGTCATTTTAGGAGCTAACTCAGTGATATGGTCCAATCCACTTTAGTTCATGACTCTAGTGGGGGGTTTGAGCTTCGATTGCAACTAACTATGATCAAATGAACCCTCTCTAGACTAATTTGCATTCTAAACTCACTGATGCACCCTTCATGGTTAGTTAACTAACAATATCTTCAGTTCACTGACAATCAGTTGAGTTTGGAACCTCTGTAGCACTGTAGTGGTGATATTTCCTATGCTAGACTGGCATGTATTCAAATTCCTCCTGGATAATTGAATTCTCTCAATTATACCATATTATTTTACTATACACATTAATGGAATATGACACTAGTTTTGATGCACATTTGAGTTTCTTTCAATGTTTGATTTTACTACTCAATTCTTGCTAGTTTTCACTACAATTCTTCTTCCTTGCTAATTCTTTCATTGTGATATTTTATCAGGATCAATGATCTATTGTGTTACATATTTTCACAGTAGATTCTAGTACTAGGATGGATGATACTGGTACAATCTTTTCAATTTCATTCTTTTGGTTCAAAGGATAATGATATGGGTACACATCGGGTGGTAGGATCATATCTAGAAGTAGTGGGATGTTGTGATCATATTCTCCACATGAGGGTGTCAATCCTTGGGGATGTTAAAATACTTGTGGGTGCTTGTCCAATACTGACTACAAATCTAGATGAACTGTATGAGAAGCATTCTGAAAGTCTTGAATAGCATGAAATTGAGCAATAATGTAGAAATGACCATTTTTAAAAAGATTTCCATATGGTGGGAGCTAATGATTTCAGGAGATCCTTCCTTGAGACTTTTGAGCGTGTAGGAATTTCCATCCTTCTAAAAAATCATGTATAATTATAGGAATTCCATGGTGATGGGGACTAATGTTCTTATCCATTCAACACTCGAAAAAATATCACATCCACCCATTTTAATGGCAAAAATTTGAAATTTTAAGAAATGCCCACCCATTTAAAGTTTCACATTTTCACACCAGCTACCACATTTCATAGATCCCACATTAGCAATCATAATCTGAAAATGGTTAACACCATGGATATAAAAATGTGTTTCCTAGGAAATGTGGTAATGAATGAAATTATGGGTACTTTAGTTGTTGATTAAAAAAATGAAATTTATTTCCTTGACATAACTATCCAAATTTAACATTTTATGAGAAGAAATAACAGTCAAAGCACGGAGGAAGATTCTTCACCTAGTTAGTGAAGAAGAGGGACTTCATTAGTGATGGGAGTGACTTCCTCTTGAATCCCACCATCAACTTCCTCACCAGAAATGTCCTCAGAAATGACCAGAAATATATTATGCTCCTTACATTTATGCCCTAGAAAATGTTTTTCATAATGGTTGTGGCAAAGATCTTTGAGTTGAGATTCCACCATTTCAACCTATGTCAACTTGTGGACCTTAACGAGGTTGGGAAAAGTTTCTAAGTAGCTACCATAGTTGGTTGGGGATGTGGAGAAATTTGGGGCATTTAGACTAAGAATATGATATAACTCAGACATAATGAGTAAATTGAATGCTCTTCAACCAATTAGTAAGGTGGTTCATCTCTATGTCATGTCATATTTGATTTGTTCCTAAAGATCACTGATAAAAATCATCAATTAAATTTTATATATTAATGACTAAATGTTCAAAAGCATCAATATAGTCTTACATTATGCCTATTTTGCGTAATTTGGTAAGTTGGACCCAAATAAAAAAGTCTCTAATAAATCGAACAAACAAGGCTTTCACAAACTACCTCAATGTAGTGATTCTTGGATATGCATTATTATGCCAATGCCACCATTGCTAACATTCCCTATCTAGGTAGAGGACACTGATTTTGAGTTTCATTAGTTCATCTTCTATGGCATGAAGTGAAAAATAGTGCTCCATTTTTTCAACCCAATCGATTAGATCTAACCCATCAAACTTATTCAAATCAACTTTAGGGAGGCAAGCCATTAGATTGTGCGAACATTTAGAAAATGAGAAGTGATTATTGGGATGTTCTTCATCCTCAATATGCTTACCCTTATGGTAGCCTTCACTAAAGACAATGTCAACCTCCTTATGTTTCCCCTTTACATTCTAATCAAAACAAATGTTTACTTGTGCAATAAGGGAAAACATATTAGGTTCCATACTACTAACGAATTAGGTGAGAGAAGTGTTTTATGTGCTTCCTCCATAGCTGACATGTTGTGGGTGTTTGTTATGGAATAATAGGGTCCACCAAAGATTTTATACAAGATTTATCCCAACATGATCTGTATCCCAAGGGAAATTTCTTGAGAGGGACCACAAGCAATGGTACTGGTGGGTCCACACACAAAAAAAAGTTAGTTTCCGCAAAGTAACACCATAATGATCAACATCATGCAAGGATTTTGTTGAGATAGGTATTTTGTAATGGTGTTGGTGTTCCCCTGAATTTTTTAATATAGGGAGAGTATTAATCTCTGTTGAGTCTTACTACAATGATAAAATTCTCAAATTCTTGATATTACAACTTGTGTATGAATTTTGTTGCATGTGCTCTAGAAGCTAGGGTTTGCATAAAGAGGCTGGGGTTTGCAAGGTCATAAGGACATAGGAGTTTCAAGTGCTATATCTCTCTAATTTACCGAAGGGTTTACAACAATAATACTTAATGGAAACTTTCACAACACCAACTAAGGAGAATAGATCATACCCTTAGTTGTACCACCCAATTCCCTGGTACTTGAGAGTGATCGCCTCGAGTGTTGTTCTCAATGTAATATAGTAAACAATATTAAAAACATGATTATGTAATGATGGTTTATGGTGAACCTAGGGGGCTTCTGATTTTCCCAGAAGTATATGGAAGAGAATTTTGTAAAAAGGTGTTGTTTGATGGGTACTTCTCGAAGGGGTACCAACAAAGGTTACAAGGACGTCCAACTAAGTGATTGTCTCTTTTATTTTATACATGTATTCTTCCCCAACCACAGTCTTACCCACTAAACGATAAATCTCTGTGTATTTAAATATGTTGGAACATGTCTCTAGCCTTAAAAAAAAACTAAATTTTATGTGTGTGTTGGCACAACAAAATGCTCTTATACCATTTGTGGTGTTCCTTATTTGTTGTTATAGAATATTCAAATAAAACCAAACAAAATATAGTTGTAGAAATAAATTAAATAGATCAAAACATAAGAAAATTATATAGTTCTAGAAAGAAAATAAATAGAACAAGAGTTGAGAAATAACAATAGTAAACAAACCTTTGTTGATATTTAGAACTAGATACTATGTTCACTTTCCTCTCCAAGTGGGAAACCTCTAACTTGCATAGAGCTCCAAAAATAATAATATTCACTTGACAACCCACTAATACCTTCTTCTACAATATATAGTTTCTAATTGCCCAAAACCCTAACCACCTAGTGGACCTTCAGTGATGAGGCCTTAACCACTAACTAGTGGACCTTCTTTAATGAGGCTCTTACATTTATTGATTTCACTTTCTACAACCTCATGGAGCCTTATTTAATAGAAATGGCCCTCAATACATTAAGTAACAGTGTATTCCACTAACCATGGGAGTTAGGTTGAGACCCTAATAGGGACCTAACAAATGTCCAATAAGACCACAACCTACCAAATCCAAATCCTTGAGCCTATACATTGCCAAAGGAAGCTTAACCACAAATATTTCAGATTCTTTATTGACAAACCGAGATGAAGCATGTTTGGGTTTAGCCTCATGTCAAATGGAGGAAACTAAGGCCTCGAGGGATACAACCTCAAATGAAGGGAGTAGAGGTTCAACCCCACCCCTAGGATCCATATCCAAGAGGGATGATTCAATAGAGAAGCAAAGGTTGCATTTTGGAGCATTAAAGGCTAGGGTTTAGGATCAAAGTGGTCACTTAGCACTCCATTATTTAACTCCATATTTATTAAGTACAAAGAGGAATAAAAAGGAAACCCTCTTGCAAAATTCATGGTACCTAATAGATTGATTTTGAATGGATATGTGTTAATTATTATTTTTGTTAGTTTTGTAAATAAAATTTAATTATTATAGTCAATTTGTTTAATTTTAATTTTACAATATCCAGCTCAACTTTTCTTCCATTTTTAAATATTAGTGTTATATTGTACATAACCTTAAATCTAAAATGTAAAAGAGGTTACTATTAAAAAAATTTGTGTTAATAATTAAAGATATCATTATAAGAGAGTGGTCGGTTAGCTTGAGTGGTTGGGTGTTGTGAATTGCAAGTAAGTGATCACAGGGCCAAGTCCTTGGGCTGGTTGCCTTTGTGAAGGAATATGATATAGGGTACTCATATTGCCCCATATCTGGCCATCTCTCCCAAAATGTGACGAGTCAAACGTATTGTGATTCCATTCATCTTGGTGAACTCATAGTGCCCATTTAGTCTTAAACGGAGAATTTATCATCAGTTTGTTGTTAGAATAGGCATCTAGAAAAGGGGCAGGATGAGTGCCCCTTATCCCAATCCCTTTGTGAATATTATGGATCTCACTTGATGTCCCCAAAGGCTTAGATTGCCAAAACTGCAACCAAATGGTTTACCCTAGTACCATCCTCAAAATAAAGGGAAGTACACAAAAAATTTCCCATGATATGCATCCATCCAAAGAAAAAAATCATTATAATAACAAAAAAAAGGTTCTAAATCCATATTTAACAGTGATCTTTTTATTCCTGTAATTACTTGGTAAATACTCTCTCAACTTGTTTGTACATTAATACAATTTTGATATTTTAATATATTGTTAAAATACATAACTGTTGTACATGAAATATACCTCCAAGACCAAATATTGTGTTACTACATAGAGGTAGTGGCTCTACAGAATTGTATGGCATGATAGGTGGATCATAACATTGTATGGACTTGTTTACTAGTGGCACAAAGCATACACAGAAAATGGAGAAGCTACCGCAGAACTAGATATACAACTTGCTAAGATGGGAAATGTGAATGAAAGTGGAATAATAAATGGAAGAGTTGCAAGAAAGTATTGTAGCAGAGAGGGAAGAGTTACAGCAACACATTGTAGCACAAACAAAATAATTGTAACTATGGTTTGTCATGAAGAAATTAAAGCCGATCTTGGAAGGAAAAATACAGAATTCAGAAATGGCAAGGTAGATCATGTGTATATGGAAGAGGCACATGAATAAAAAAAATTGAGTGTATTTGGATAATCCTTTGGCTCGGTTTGTGAAACTTTCAAATAATATTTGTAGACTTCCTCTATAATACAATATTAATGTATGTTGATTGTGGAAACTTGCTTTATGTATGATCATGATGTCTTTCATCCTAGAACTACAAAAGCATGAAAAATCTCCATACCATTACTGATTTTTTCCGTGTTCTTCCATTTGGTAAGTATTGGATGTCAAGGATTCTTCTTACTATGCTCAAGCACACAAATGGAACCTAGACAGGCTCAACTACTATAGAAATAAGTAGGTGGTGGAACCCCTTATTGATTCCTTAAGCAATACGGATTGATTAAAGTTAAGAAGCATAGAAATCAAGGGAGGGAAAAATCAAGAGGTAGATAGCCTTTAATTAACTCAAATATTAAATATTTCATTTATTTAGTTCTTGGAACATGGAGTCCTATTGAAAAACCAAAATTTTCCTTAACAAAAATATATCAAAATCCGCGGGGAAACATTTATGAGTCAATCCCTCATGTTTTCATAGTATTTTAATATTTATTACAATAAAGTGATGTGGAAAATCAAAGTTTGTTGTTTTTACTAGAAGTTAAAACCATTGTTTGACTTATTCTAAACCAGCAAAAAACACGGTTTGACCTATTCTAAACCAGTCACACATAGTTTCCTAAAAAATATAATGATTACATAACAAAGATAGGTAGTAATTAATATAAAAGTAGGTAGACTTGAACGCTAAAGTGTTGGAGTATCGATACAACTGCATGGTATAACCGCCGCACCTCTAGGAATATAAAAATGTGGACTAACCACCACTCCTGGTAATAGGACCTTGTGCTTGGTTTCCAATGTTCATCAACATCTGCAAGTTTTGGTGTACCAGAAAACCTTACATGGTATCAGAGCTGAGGTATCAAGTTCAATTCCCCCTAGATATGTTGGAGGGGGGGTGTTGGAGTATCGTTACAACTGCATGGTATAACCGCTGCACCTCTGGGAATATAAAAATGTGGACTAACCACCACTCCTGGTAATAGGACCTTGTGCTTGGTTTTAAATGTTCATCAACATCTGCAGGTTTTGGTGTAGTGACAAACCTTACATAAATTTGTTACTATTGTATGGATAGGGATTAGGTATGAGTTATATTTTTGCATTATTTATGGGTTGTTTGTATGACATATAACTTGGCACATAATTTTAATAGCCATGTATTATGTGGAAGTGTAGTCATTATATGTTAGATGCATATAGATTACAAAACCTAATTTCTACGTGACTTAGATCACTACCAATCTAAAAATGCATGATACATCATAAGTGAAATATAATATCATCATGACACTACATTGTGATGTAATCACATATTATAGTGTGGCTTACCATGTATCCTATAAGTGTTGCATTGCATATATCGGCATGTGTAGAAATATAGAATTGTAGGTGTGAGTTCCCACTTGTAAGCACATAGGGTTCCATATGGTAGGGCACATAAACACCTAGATACACGTAATTCCACAAATGTATGTGTGGCCAAGGCGATCAATCTAAAGTAATATAGCAAAAGATATATTGGTTGTGAGACTTTATGCATAACTTGGTTACAAGAATGGTTTTGTAAACATATGGTGAATGATTTCCCTCTATCATTTTGATGCAATGATCTATAGGTCAAACGATTATTCTTTCTAATTTATGAATCTTAGCATAAAATAAACTATTGATTGTATGGTGGTCAAATCAATATCTTTTGTCTAGGCCAAAAGACTCTCCATATTTTATTTTCCATCTTTGTAATATTCTTCCATACACACTTGAGGATGATTGAAAGAAAACTCTAGAAACAAGGATAGCATCCACCACAATCATGCAATCTTCTTCCATATATATCCTTTCTTTGATCAAAATATGCTTTCAAAATAAAAGAACAAAATTGTTGTAGAAATTTTATCCTTTAATCTGCAAATAAGATAGTGTTGATCAAGATATTGCTTTAGCCGAAACATCGAATGTACATCTCTTAAGAGACATATAATTAGTAATTAATGACTAATGAACATCCATTAAGTGACATTCACATGTCCAATGAATGGCGCTTCATGGACATACAATTAATTTTAAACGTATAATTAATGTGCATAAGGGACGTTCATGAACCTCTTTAGTACAAAAAAGATGTCCAAGGGATGTCTGTTATGAGACATATTGATTTTTATTTAATGTCTATTAACTATCTTTGAAGCGATGCTCATTCCATGTTCAACACATGGAGTGAACATCACTTCAAAATCGCCTAACATGTACATTAAGATTCTCTTAAGGAATTTCCACTCCACAAGCTAGATGTCACTTAAGCGACATTCACCCCACCTAAAGGATGAAACTGGAGAGGTATTCATTCCATGTACTATGTGTCCCTTAAGCGACGTTGTCAGATGCCATGTGAAGGATGCCACTTAATTGATGTGCATTCCACATGCTAGGTGTCTCTTAAGTGACATTTAGGATACATTCATTATGTCAAAAAAACACCTCTTAAGCATATTTTAAGTGCCACATGTTCAATATTACTAATGTCGAATAAGCGACGACGTACCAATGAAATCCAAACAATGTTAATCAGTTTGTTGTTCGGTGTTGGTACGATGCAAAAAACCCCAAAATTAGGCCAAAATGTAGTAGTGCCACTTGGGATTATCCATTATATTGAAAAGGATAATAACATGAACATAGGTGTTGTAGTACCCCATACTTATGAAAAACTTTAAGACCCTATGATTGAAGCATGAAGCCAACAAAAATTTCAAAAGAATAGTAATTGATTCATGAACCTCACTCAAACACTTGATATTGATTGTTAGTTTCAAGGTTGCAACCTTCTACTGAATTGTACTCTGTGTGAATAGTGAATCTTGACTATTTCCAATTCTTTGTTTGGATCATTTCTCTTCCATAGTGATATCATGCCTCTTTAATTCTATGAGAATTTTGATAAACAAAAAAAAATATTTTTAGTCTATTGTAGGTTGTGATACAATGTATAAATTTTGTTGGTTGATTGAACACAATCTTGATCAAAACTAGTGTAGTAGTAGAATCCATTGCAAACATATTTTTGCATTATTTTATCAATTTCTTGTACATCTTCATCATGACTTATGAGTTGGTTATTGTTCCTTAACTAACTAATTCTAACTAAATTATCTAGAAACGTAAGATGATTGATGTGTTCAAGGGAAAGAAATTATGGAAAAGTGTTAATGGTTATATCAAGAAACCGATAAATGCAAAGGAGTTTGTTGTATGGGAAGAGCGTTGTGAACTGGCAAGAGGGATTATTGGTAAACATGTCTCTAACATACTACATTTACTTAGTGAATCTGAAGATAATACCCTAGAGTTATAGAAGATATTAGCATCATTGTATGACAAATCCAATGTCATTTCTACATATGAAGTAGATCTTAAGGACTTTGAGAGAATAGAACAATTTATTGTTGAACTAAAAGGTTATAATGAGAATATTATAATTTTGGTTTTGATTATAAGAAAAAATATATGAGACTAATTATTCTAGTAGAGAATAAATTGCCTCCACTTTATGATCTATTCATTCAAACTAGAAAAAATAAATTGACATGTATCATGAAACTATGAAACCTAATTTTGAATACTTTTGCAAAGGGTTGAATTGTAAACAAGATAGATTGATATCTTCAATTCAGATTGTTATTTGGAAGAACCATTTGTCACATAATAAGAAGAGTCCAATAAAAGGTCCTAAAAATGATACAAAACCTACTACTTCTAGTACTTCCAATAAGGCTTCCAATGATTCTCTTGTTGGGGATAAAAATAAGAAAGAGTGGAAACCATGCAAGCATTGTAGCAAAACGAATCACACTGAAAATAATTTATTTAAGAGGTTTAATGAGCTTTCCAAATCCAAGAAGAAAGCCTCTAAATAATAGCAATTTTCCCTTACTAATTATTCTCTTCAACTAGGTAAATCCTCCCCTAATATGATCATCGATGATGATGTCCATACAACATTGTTGATCCATGAGGGGTCACATTTGAGGAGGATTTTTCTAATAACATGAAGGTGATGGATCCAAGGTCTACCACCGATCTAATGTTTCATAGGGTTGTTTTAGAAACATGATCATAGAGTAGTAAAAATAAAAATGAATGTGGAATTAAAACACATAAGAGAAAAATACAAGAGAGACACCAATATACGTGGTTCACCTGACATGGGATACATCCATGGAGAAACAGCTAGCCCTTCTTTTATTCCATCCAACAAAATGAAGGGATAAAACCTACAACACATCCACTACAAATTCCTCTTCACTCTCTTCAAAGTATCTCTCACACTCTATACAGTTGTAATACAATAAACTCATAAAAAGAGGGGTGCCTTCTAGGGTAAAAATCTCAAACATAAATTCTACCATCATATATTTGACCTAATAATGAATGATCCATAATGTCTATGAACTTACAATATTTTACAAGACATGTTTTCCAAAAAATTCTCTTCAAGGGAATTTCCCCCTCACAACCCCACTATTAGGAATTGGGATCCAAACATAGCTAAAACAAGGCCTCTGAATTATGAAGATAATCAGGCTCCATAACCAATAGCTATTAAGGTTGATGGAAGTTCTTTTATAGAGTACAAACCATGGCCTCTTTGTTCGACCTTCTTGATTGACCTCTCTAATACTAGCATATCAATACCCACAACAACAAATTTATGGGTGATCTATCTCCTTTGTGCATATTACGAGCTTCATATCATTGTCAAGTGTATCAATGAGTTCTATGCCTTGTTAGTTAGCCAACACATCCACTGTGTGTCAAGGAGTGAAAAAGGGATTAGGCCCGAATGTGTTTTGCTCCAATGCGAAGGCATGTTGTTCTCTCCATAGGGAATAATTGTCTTCAACAAGATTTATCGCAGAAATCCTCGCGCACTCTTTATGTGACAAAAAATGTGGCCTTCTCTTTTAACAATACTACTTTTGTGAACCCTTTTTATGGTTTACATACATGGATTATTGTGGAGAATTTGGTTTATGGTTTGTGTTTGAATGCCAAAACCAAGGATCAATTCCCTTTGCATGTTTCCACATATTATAAACAAATGAGTTTGTTTTTAGAGATTTATTGGAATAGATTTTTTGCCAGCTTATTATATTTTAAAGTTTATTGGTGTAGTTTCTACCATTAATTTTCGTTGGAGTCTCCCTTTTTCATATTGTTTGAGGCATTACGAAGAGAATTTTTCTCTTTTAAAAAAATGGTTGTACACCATACAAATTTGGTTCTTTAATATCATGTTTTTCTAATCAGCTGAATAAATATGTGATGATTCATCATTTGTACATGGGTACCTAATATGGCCTCATTTACAGGGACCCATATAAAGGACTATAGTCCATGATGGTATTTCGACGGTACCTCGCATTCTGCAATTTTGAGTAGTGGATTGTCTGCCACTTGTGCAGATATTATTAATAATGTCACGAGATGTATGTCTTTATAAAATGGTCAACCTTGTTTTGCAGTCAAACGTTACCGGGAAACACTATATTAAGTGATGTCCGTCGCTATTGCAACAGGTCTGAGTTTTTTTTTTTTTAAATCAAATGGTGGAAAGGCGTTTGAATGCTAAAGTCTAAACCAAATAGTATACCAACCGACACCAATAATTTTTTCACCATCTATTGTTGAACTTGTCCATCCAGTTAGAAGCATAGCTGAATACATGCTGGCAAGGGAAAAAATAACATGGAAAAAAGAGTACCAAAATGTGACTAGCCATTCTTCATCTTTCTGTGTATTCTTGTGTCCTTCCACTATCTCATGAAATGAAATCAAAGGCTTCCCGGAACCTGGTAAAGAATCAAGAAGATGATGGCATTAATCAGCAAGTACAGAAGAATTTTATTTTTTAGAATTATGAACTTAAATTAGGTACTTGACATGATAATGGCAGCAAAACTATCATGATGACCACTTATAGTATGCATGTTTCTCCCCAAAACAGTAAAACTTTGACATCTAAGGGGAATGCTAAGGTGATGATTCCCAACATTACATAACTACAGATGGCCTTTTTTACATTCAAGAATAAGTTAAGTGACTACAACATATCAGTAGTAGTTACCATTGGTTGGAAAAACTTGCTAGAAACACAAGATTAATAATACTTTCCAGTAAATTCTTCTAGATTCTAAGCACAGAAGTTAAACTAGGTATTCCACTTCCTCAATAAGTCTAGAAGTAGGATGATGCTGGCTTCTCAAGGTCATAGGAGGTATAAAATCTCCCACTAACACTTTTTTTGTGCATTGTACAATGGCTTTGTTGGGAAATTTCAATATTATGGCAACTCTAAAGGGCTCGAACCTAATCTTGGGAGTAGCAAGGCTCCAGTCAGTAACCATATGGACAATTCTACCAGAAAAGGGGCACAGTAATGAGAAAAAAATATTAAATGGTAGATCACTATAGATGGCTAAGAGTGAAAAATAACCAATAAGTCAAGCCGGAAAATTTCATTCCATGCTCAGCTCAAGGAAGACCATATGCAACAAAACCAAAGGAAAACTATCAAACTGAAAGAAACTTTCATCCCATAATTTGCCAAAGCAAGGTGCATCAACAAAGCAATGATAAAACTTGTTTCTTTCTTTTGCAAGTTATTTGTTGTACCCTGGTTTGGCTTCCATAAAGGTTATATAACTGCTTTCATACAAGTTACACAAATGGACCTGAATTGCATGTTATTGAAATTTTCTTGGAGTAAAAACTTGTACAGTTACCATTTTGACTGTGTTAAGGGATGAAGTTTTACTGTTTATTTCTCATACAAAAAGCAAGTATATAAACAAATATCAAAAAAATGTTAAGTGGATTCATTATTGGAATGACAATAACCTGCCCTTGGTGAGGATGGATTTGAAAGCAATGCAGTTGAAGAACCAACACGAACTGCAAAATAAACTACTGAGAGAATTGTTGTAAGCATTCCAAGTAAGAGAGTGTTGGTAGAAACAACTTTCACATCACCATGGATGTAATACCCCATTTTGACCCTTAGGATATATTAGCTTTTAATGTAAATATTGTATGCATGTGATGTATGTTTTCCTAGCATGGAGCTCAAGGCCAAGGCCGCACTAGTGGATGCCCGAATTTTATTTAAAAGGAAAGTATTGGATATTATGTTACCCATGTGTTATTTAGCCATGGAACATTGTAAAAATGATGTAAATAAACATCATGCAATAAAATACCAAAACTGGCTATGGAAGCAACTAATCAGAAGGGACCATGTTTATCCACTAGGGAGTGGTGAAGGGGTTGTGGGATTGAACCATAAGCTTCCAAATGTCATCTTGAGAACCCATTTGAATTTATTTGTTGGCATTTAATTCTGTGTAAGAAAGTTGTTGATGAAATCAGTCCATGGCTTCAATGGAGCATGGGCAGCCCAGAAATTCGTATGGCAAGGTATGGGATCTGTTTCCTTGACCCACAAGTCACTCTACCTCATGGTAATTGGTTCTTCCTCATTCCCATTCCAATGTGGAACATCCCAGTATGAGTTTTCATCCATTACGAATGCCCAGCAGCGAGAAAAATCAGAAATCGCAACTTTGCAAGAACCCACATTTTGAAGTGCCATAAACGCCCAGAATTGGGTATTGACAATAAAATCCAATGGGGGATCCATAGATAAGAACCTTTGGGCGAATTTGTGAGTATTAGATACCCAGAAATCCATAGAAAAACCCAGTTTTTATAGCCCAAAATTTCAGTGACGGGATTGAGTTATTTGATGACAGAATTGTGAGAAATCCAAGTTTGAATGTTTGAACAAAGGATTGGATTGGTTGAATTTAGCTTAAGATGTCTGTAGCTCTGTGGTTGAGCTAACTGTATTAGCATCCTCCTCCTTTGTTTATTGCATGCTTGATAAACCCAACTATGTGTTGGCTTAGCATGACTACTTGAGTAAAACCATTGCTGTGAGTGAGCCCGTTTAGTTCCCCCTTAGTGGATACACATCCCAGCTCAGGGGTGATCTCTCAGCTAAATGAATATATGTTGGATAGATATCTATGGTTGGGTGAAATGTTTCTCTCACATAGCCAGTTGTTGGACAGTTTCATCTTAAAGATAAGTATTCTCTGTGGTTTAACTTGTGATTATTTTGTGTTATGTTCTACATGTTTAATTATTCATTTTAATTAGATGATATGATTATCTTAAGCTAGTTGGCATGAAGCCTGTACATAGCATGAGAAGGGGATTGATTATTGTATGATTGTTTCATTATTATACCTGGAAGAAATAGGCTGAAGTATTCCCTTCTGTGTGTGTGTGTTGTTATGGTTATTCAGTTGTGTTTATATTGAGTATAATTCTGCACTACATTTCAAGATAAGTATTCCTATGGTTTGAGTTATGTTAATTATGTTCTCTGCTATGTTTTTATTAATGATTGTTGGTTGTATGCTGAAGGCATGATGAAATGGTGTGTGGATAGTGTGTTATTCCGCTGTGTTTATTGAGAATGATCTGCATGCATAAGTTTTTATTTATCCATAAATTTCTTACTAAAGAATGGGGCTGAGGTTGTCAAATAAGCCCTGGTATGTCAGTCATGTTCCCTATGTGGTTTGGATTGATGGAAGGGGACGTGACAATGGAGACCTTTGCATTCATAGTCCCTTGGTTCACTTGAAAGTCCATTGTAGCACAAGTATGTGCAGTACGCTGAGATTATTGAAGCTGGAAAAAGGATTCCATTCACTTGTCCATACAAAATATATTTAAGATCAATAATACTATTTCATTTTACTCAAGAAAATTAGATCATATTTCCAGACATTCTTTGTCAAATGCTACCCAAGTCATCTTTGTTAAACTAATACAATTATGGCTACTATAATGAATAACAGAGGAAATAATCCAATAAACAAATATAAATAAGGTTGTGACCTGCCTGAATAACATTTTAAATAATCCAATAAAAAAAGATAAATAAGGTTGTGACCTGCCCTACCTTTATCGCGCAAAATATGGAATTTTTGGGATTTATGAATTCTCTTAGAACAGAAACAAGTTTTTTACTTGTTTGAAAATAGATAATTAATTGTGAGAGTATCTTCTCATTTTGTTACAAGAGTCGCTCTTATTTTTGTTAGAAGAGTACCTGTGAGCATCACCTGATTCAATGAGCACTGAGTAGACAATTCAAGCTCATGAAAAATTGGTTATTTTGATTAACATTCATTAATGACTTAACGCTCATTAATTACTTACTGTCCACTTTAGTCCAAAAATTGATATTTCATTTGTTGGATTGAGAAAGCACCCCAAATTCTTAAATAAAGAGTCAAGGAATCTCTAAATGGATAGTTCATAAGTGTGAAAATCCTCACAGCAGATCTAAGAGATGATGTATCTCACAAGAGAATGATTAAGCAAGAAAATAGAAGAAGAGTGATACTTGCAGTATAATGAGCAACAGAATAATATGGTACAGTAGAACTCAGATAGAAGCAATAATACTTCGGTCATACTAGATTATTAATCACAAATGGACATATAAATAATACAATGCATGAGGAATTCGAATGCCTAAGGTGGCAATTCGAATTAGCCTTCATGGAGTGATCAAAGGATCACTGGAGTGTCATCGGAGCACAACTAGGTGTCCTCGTGATCATCGGAGCACAACTGGAAGTCTTCATCATCATCAATGGAGTCATCAATGCTCAAGTAACTGTCAACCATCAGTCAAACTAACTCTGGTAGGTGTAACTGAGTGTAACTCAATGTAACTGAGTGTAACTGAGTGTAACTGATTGTAACTGAGTGTAACTGAGTGTAACTGACTGTAACTGACTGTAACTGAGTGACAACTGGACTGGTAGGTGAAGAAGGGCGAGTTGCTCCCTAAAATCAAGGAAGAAGGGCGCATTAAGCAACTGGAGGGCTAAAACTGAATAGTGAGAAGCTCCTGGGGACTACCTTACTGAGGGCTAGGTGCTGGACTGATGACTGGGATGCATGCAAACCCTAGAATGCATGCAAAGCCTAAAAGGTGCATGCATGACTGAAAATGTAAATGATCAAAATACTGGTGGGACTAGGATGGAGTATAGGAATATCCTAACACCCCCCCTTAATCCATCCTAGGCCTTGGTAACTAAGACCAAAGGTCACCCAATACAATGAATAATAACAATCAATAAACCAAGGAAGTGGGAAAATTTCATGGGAAACATACCCCCTCCTCAAAAAATAGACTGTAAGGCACACATAATAATAAATGCTCCAAACTCAAGCAGGTGTGATGCTTGGTCATATGTCTAGAGGTATCTTCTTCTTGGGAAGAAGTGGATCATGCTCAAACTCAAAAAGCATGTGCTTATACTTGCTCTTCAGATCGAATGTGATGAGAACAAATCCAACAGTATTAGAATGATCCTTGAACCTATGATTTGAATCAGCTGAGGTAGGATCAAATTTTTGAATGTGCATATAGTCCTTTGTCTTCTCCTTCGAACCACCATGGGTGAGATTATGCCAAAAAGAACTATTACATGTTTGCTTGAAATCAAAATCAGATTTAAGACTTTCAAAACAGTTTCTTGAGATCTCCTTTGAACCAGCAGGGGTGAGATCAAAACTATCATATGCATGAGAAATTTTCCCAAGCAGTAATTGCTTAGAACCCAAATTAGATACAAGACTTGAATCATGGCTTCTTGAGATCTCCTTTGAACCATGAGAGGTGAGATCAAAACCAGTAGATGCATGAGAAATTATCCCAAGCGAATGGCAATGGCCATATTCTTCAATGACCTTCTGAAAGCATGAATTTATGATCATATAGTAGTATAAAATAGATGTTTGTTGAAGAGGAGCGAATGCATTACCTCCATTAGCTGATTCGACCTCTGAAATAATCATGTGATCATGATTCAAACCAACAGACTCTAGTGCAAGAGAGGATTTAGGACCTTCTGCAATATCTAGAGTGTGAGCTGGCACAGAAAGAGAAGAAAGTTTGAGCATGAGCGGAGAATCTGCAAGTTCTTTGTCAACAACTTCAATATGAGATGATACTGGTTCATGATCTGAGAGACCATCAAGAGGAGCGAATGCATCACTTTGTTTTCTTTCGAATGGGTTGGGACCAAGTCCTTCATTCTCTCTGCCAAATTTTCCATCCAGGTGAGCCCATATCTCTTTTGGAGTCCATAACTCTCTTGGAATTTCAACACCATCACGGTATTTGAATTGGAATCTCTGGTATGCACACAAAGAAAACATTATTGCTGCAAAGTGCATGTCTCTTTTATTTAACCAGTCAATCTTCTCTTCAGGGGATTCAAACTCTCTTTCAAAATAACAATCAAAAAGATCATGGATCTTCAAGTCTGCTATCATTCTTGGTTTCCATTCATCATAGTTGAGTGTATCAAAAGGAGTAATTCCTGATGAATACATTGAAGCTGTAGAGGACCTGCAAAAACAATATAGAATAACTGCAACTGCTACTGCTGCAAAAATGCAGAAACTGCTGCAACTGCTGCACTCGAAATCTTGGTAATAACCTGCAAAAAACTCTCAAGAATGGAGATAAACAATACTCTCAACATGCTCTGATACCATGTGAAAATCCTCACAGCAGATCTAAGAGATGATGTATCTCACAAGAGAATGATTAAGCAAGAAAATAGAAGAAGAGTGATACATGCAGTATAATGAGCAACAGAATAATATGGTACAATAGAACTCAGATAGAAGCAATAATACTTCGGTCATACTAGATTATTAATCACAAATGGACATATAAATAATACAATGCATGAGGAATTCGAATGCCTAAGGTGGAAATTCGAATTAGCCTTCATGGAGTGATCAAAGGATCACTAGAGTGTCATCGGAGCACAATGAGGTGTCCTCTTGATCATCGAAGCACAACTGGAAGTCTTCATCATCATCAGTGGAGTCATCATTGCTCAAGTAACTGTCAACCATCAGTCAAACTAACTCTAGTAGGTGTAACTGAGTGTAACTCAATGTAACTGAGTGTAACTGAATGTAACTGAGTGTAACTGAGTGTAACTGATTGTAACTGAGTGTAACTGAGTGTAACTGAGTGACAACTGGACTGGTAGGTGAAGAAGGGCGAGTTGCTCCCTAAAATCAAGGAAGAAGGGCGCATTAAGCAACTGGAGGGCTAAAACTGAATAGTGAGAAGCTCCTGGGGGATACCTAACTGAGGGCTAGGTGCTGGACTGATGACTGGGATGCATGCAAACCCTAGAATGCATGCAAATCCTAAAAGGTGCATGCATGACTGAAAATGTAAATGATCAAAATACTGGTGGGACTAGGATGGAGTATAGGAATATCCTAACAATAAGGAACAATACTTGTCAAGGTTTTGCAAATGGGGTAGTATCAAGCTAAGTGGTTTTGACTATGGGGAAAATATCCATGGTTATGTGAAGTTGAGCCAGAGTCTTGGTGACCTCCATGGGATGTCCTACTTATCATATCCAAGCTCCAAAGACAATGATCAATGCCATGCAATTCATCTAGCTAGTTTCAATACCAAATTGGTCGTTTGACTATGCTCATTAATGACTTTTGTTCACTTTATTCCAAAAATTGATATTATCATATTTCATATGTTGGATTAAGAAAGCCCCCAAAATTCTTGAATAAAGAGACAAGGGATCTCTAAATGGATAGTTCATAAGGCACAATACTTGTTAAGGTTTTGCGATTTGGGTAGCAGCAAACTAAGTGGCTTTGAATATGGGGAAAATATCCACGGTTAAGTGAAGTTGAGCCAGAGTCTTGGTGACCTCCCTGGGATTTCCTAATTATCAGTTGCAATCGTGCAAGCTCCAAAGACAATGATCGATGACATGCAATTCATTTAGATGGTTTCAATCCCACTTCTTCACCCCTATGAGCATCACCCAATGCAATAACTGCTAAGTGAACTATTCAAACTCCATTTGGTCATTTTGACTAATACTCATGGGAGACGGTCCATGTACTCTACGCAGTTGATACCAAAAATGATATTTTGAGTTTTATAAATATTTGTTAAAAGTAACTCTCTACAAAACATTTAAATCACACAATGCAATAAGTGTGAAGTGAACTATGCAATCTTGCAAGAATTTTGGTCATTCTGAAAATACTCACAGGAGAAGGTCCATGCATTAATTATGCACTCTATGTAGTTAATCCTAAAGGGATATTTCAATTTTTATAAACGTTTGGTAAAAGTAACTCCCTACAAAACACTTATTCACCCAATGCAATAAGTTCTAAGGGAACTGTGCAAGCTCATGAGAATTTGGTCATTCTGACTAATACTTACAGGAGAAGGTCCAATCATTAATTACTCACTCTATGTAGTTAATCCTAAAAGGATATTTCAAGTTCGTAAATGTTTGTTAAAATCAATTCCCTAAAATATGGCAAACTATCCTACAAATTAGCACAAAAGGTATATGTTGAATGAAAAATGCCTTCCTAGCAGAGGGCAGGGAAAATAACCTTAATTTTTCAACAAATGAAGATTCAATAGTGTATGGGAGGAAGTCATTGATATTGTCAACAATATGACAAAACCACTTGTGGAAGTATTGAGGATCATGGATGGTGACAAACCACCAATGGGATATGTTTATGAGGGGATGGACAAGGCCAAAGAGGCCATCGAGGCCTTCTATAAGGGGGATGAATCTAAATATCTCCCTATATGGGATATTATTGATTCCAAGTGGGATAGGAAGCTACATTCACCATTTCATGCAGCAAGGGAATATCTCAATCCGAGCATATTCTATAATGACGGGTCTAAAATTCAAAAAGATCCTCAAGTGATGAGAGGTGTGATGATATGCATTGAGAGGATCTATCCTAATTAAGAGATTCAATGCCAAATCAATATGGAGCGATATATGTACAAGGAATCATCTAGCATGTTTCAATTTAGTTCAACACAATGTCTTAGGGAGAAGAAAATGCCATGTAATATTCAATTTGTAAATCGTCAAATTTTATTTTTCTAATTTGATTTTTCAAGTTTGAAATTGCAAAACTTGTAATCTTTGTTTGTTTGTTTGTATAACAGACCACTGGTGGTTAGATCGTGGCACCGAGGCACCACAACTAGAGGAATTCGCTGTTAAATTTTCAGAATTTACTTCAATCTTATCTAGGATCTTAACTGAGAGAACAACATGTACAGCAAATCTACAGCATATCAATCATGGACACAATAATGCAAGCACACAAAAGACACAGAGTTTACTTGGGGAAAACCATAAAGGTGAAAAACCCCAATAACTTCCTCAGAGATAGATAGAGAAATGATACAACCATAATACAAGAGATAGTCTTCTCCTAGCAGCAGAGCCTCCTCCTCCACAAGTGCGCCACTCTCTTGAGTGTGAGTGAGAGAATAGAATGTGTAAAATGAGAGAGACACACTCTCTATTTATACACTAACTTGACTTGACCTTTACTCAACTAGGTCGGCCTCAACTTAACCACTTAACATAATGCTGACTAGGCCGACCCCCACTAGGGTGTTCTAATAACCCTTTGACCCACATGGCCGACCCCCAATAGGGTGGTCTAATAACCCTTTGACCCACATGACTTATACAAGGCCGACCCCAACAAGGTGGTCTAATAACCCATCAAGTATAAGTTACGACACTTACAATATAAATGACGACACTTCCATATAGAGGAATAATAACATCTCTATAGGAATACAATATACATATATGTGAAATACATTCCGAAGTTACATAAACATCAACACTCCCTCTTAACTAGGAAGGTATTTCTCGACACAGGTCTTCTAGCACAAGTCTTCTTCTCTGGATCATCGTCACTAGATAATCATCATCGAGTCATCATCATCGTCACTGCTGCTGCTATATCAATCAATCTCTGAATCTACTCGTCATAGGAAGTTCTACAGAGCCAGTCCTTTTTCATACTGGATGTAGGCCCACCACCTACAGGTCTTCGTCATCACTGGCCATACTGTGGAAACCTCAGGAATTATTACGTGCGTCACAAAACCTTGAAAGAGCATCCCAGGCTGTTACGAGCACACAGCTCTACCTATAGGATCTCCCAAGGCCATATTATATGTGACCTCACCACAAAACCTCGCAAGAGCATCCCAGGCTGTTACGAGCACACATCTCTACCTATAGGATCTCCCAGGGATAGATTATATGTGGTCACCACAAAACCTCGCAAGAGCATCCCAGGCTGTTACGATCACACATCTCTACCTATAGGAACTCCCAGGGACAGATTATATGTGGTCATGGAAAAACCTCAAAAGAGCATCCCAGGACTAATTACGAGCACACGACTCAACCTATCGGATCTCCCAGGGACATATTATATGCCATAGGACAAAACCTTGAAAGAGCATCTGCCAGATATTCCAAGGCCAAATTATATGCCATAGGTAAAACCTCGAAAGACTATCTTCAAATCTCCCAAGGCCAAATTATATGTCCTCCTAGAGCAAAACCTCGAAAGAGCATTTGCTAGATATCCCAGGGCCAAATTATATGCCATAGGCAAAACCTCGAAAGACTATCTGCAAATCTCCCAGGGCCAAATTATATGCTCATCTGCACAACCTGATCCATGGCCATAGAGTATCAACCTGATACTCACCATACATCATCCTGATGTATACATGATCATCCTGATCATCATCACTGCAACATCCTGCTGCAAGTCATATGGAGCAACATCCTGAAGCTCGTCATCCACGATCATCCTGATCATATCATGCATCTACCTGATGCATACCAAGTATCTACCTGATACATATACAGATACATGGTCCAAGCATCCAACATGATGCATATACAAAATAGATACAAATGATCCAACCGATCATATCCAGCATCCAACATGATGCGTACATACATAAATGATCCAACTGATCATATCCAGCATCCAACATGATGCATACATACATATACATATAAATGATCCAACTGATCATATCCAGCATCCAACATGATGCATATACAGAGTAGTAACTGGAGCATCGTCCTGATGCTCATCATCCAGTGCTTATATCCACATCCATGTGAAGGATCCTCCTTCCAACATGCTTGGAATGGCTTCTGCAAATGTGTCCATCACTTCTTCCTCGAAGTGTCATCAATCTGAAGAACACCAAGCCTCTCCCTGAAGTACTCGAACTTCACCCTAGCTAGTGGCTTCATTAGCACATCTGCAATTTGCTCGTCCGTTGCAATGTATAGGAGCTTCACAGCTCCTCTCTGCACCATATCCCTGATATAGTGATATTTGATCTCTATGTGTTTCGACCTGTCATGAAACACTGGGTTCTCGGACAGCTTCACACAACTCTGGTTATCACAAAAGATACTAGTAGCATCCAACGGGAGATCAAATAAATTAGACAGTAGCTTCCATAGCCATACTGCCTCACAACTAGCTGAACAGGCTGCAACATACTCTGCCTTAGCTGTACTCAGTGCTATGTAGGACTGCTTCTTGCGAAACCAAGAGATCACACCTGATCCCATACTGAAGCAGCATCCAGATGTGCTCTTCCTATCTGCAGCAGTGCCAGCCCAATCTGAATCAACATAACCCTGCAGGTTAAACTTTTGATTCGCTTCATACTTGAGCCCATAATCCACTGTACCCTTCAGGTACCTTAGAACATGCTTTATAGCAACCAGGTGAACACTCCTCGGATCCATCAGGAACTGTCTCAATGTGTTCACCGCAAAGCAAATATCTGGTCTCATGTTCGTCAGGTACATCAAGGACCCAATCATCTGACGATACATAGAGACATCAACCAGCTCAGATGAATCATCACAAAGAAGCTTCAAATTTGATGCCATAGGTGTGGCCATGGCCTTGCAATCCATCATCCCAAACCTCTTCAGGATCTCTACTGCATACTTCCCTTGTCCAAGGAAGATTCCATCTGCACTATGCCACACCTCCATGCCAAAAACAAATAGTGCATCATCCCCAAGTTCTTCGTCTCGAACTCGGCAGCAAGATTCCGCTGCGTGTCGACAATCAATCTATCTTCACCTGTAACAAACAGGTTATTCGCATACAAAAGTAGTATCATTGGATTGCCTTCCTCAACCTTGTAGTAAAGGTTGGAATCCGCTTTACTCTTGGTAAATCCCAAACTGGATAGAAAGCTGTCTATCCTACCAAGTTTTGCACACATATATGAGTACACCATTCAAGAAGGTTGTCTTGAAATCCATCTGGTGTATCTTCTATTTCATCACTTTTATATTTCTCTATGCTACCATCTGCAGCATGCTTGATCTGATAGTTCCATTTGGAAGTCACAATAGGCTTCCCTTCAGCTCTTGGGACCGCATCCCAAACATCGTTCTTCATGATCGACGGATCATGGCATTCTTCCCGTATCCTGGGAACTTCAATATCTTCAATAGATAATTTTGTTGCTTGAACAAATGTTGTAGTCCTTCTTTTGTAGGTGAAGGTATATGGTCTTTTCTACAAAACAAGTTAAATTGCATGATTAGAAACATCTCCTAATTTTCAGACAAATTCTTACACATAAAGAAATATGTCATACAGTCATGCAATTATCTTAGCCAATGCTTCAATACAACATTTATCCATGTTCCACAACTTTCTAGATGCCTTCCAGTCTCTACCAGAACATTGTTAAGAGTTTGTACTGCTCCCAACATGTCAGCAAAGAGGTTTCATTCTAGATAAGTAGCGCTGGAATGTTGTACAGTACCATAGGCCACTTACCCATCACATGCATATTAGTAGTGTACTGTTCATTAATGCAATCATTCTAATATGCCAATACATATCCTAAGTCTAGGAACATGAGCATATACATCATTGAACAATTTTATTTAAACAAACAAAGATGCAAGAAATGATAATTAAAAATACTTATCTTTGTTTGGTTGCTGGGTGGACTCCCTCTGAGTCTTTGCTTCTTTGCAATAGCTGTTGAAGTAGCTTCTTCTACACCTTTCTGTTGTGGAATGTAGAAAGATGGTCAAATCCCTCTGAATATCTGCATCCTTGCAGAAACTACTGAAGTGTACTCTGCTTTCTTGCAGGAACAACTGGAGTGTGCTCCCTCTTGATCTTTGCTTCCTGGATTACCTGTCCTTGAACTTACATCCATCCTTAATCACTATGCATGCTTATTAGTATTATCATTGTGTTATCCTTGAGGTCTCATACATAATCACACATTTATTAGTATAATCTTAATACTATCAAAACACAATAATCTTAAACATGTATAGTCATGATCATTCACAGATAATAAACATTAGTATTCAAGGTTTCAGGGAAGTCTTCTTTTACTCATGCATATTCTTATTTGATCATAGGACTCTTCTAATTAGTTAAATCATCAATGCATAAACCCATGATTACTCAAACCTATACCTTCATGATTCTTCTGGTTAGTCATATCATCAATTATGGTAAGAAACATAATATGCATACAACCATGACTATTCAAACCTATGACTTCATGAATAATCATTATCAACAACACAACAGTATAAGATCCTAACACAAGGTAGGATTCTAGATTGATATAGGAAAAACATACCTGGATTAGCATGCTAGCTAGTTATGTATAACATACCCGCATAATGTCTTTTGGTTCTCTTCAGTGACTTGTGGTAGTAACCTGCATGTCTCATAGGTTAACCATTGTAGGACCAAGTTATACATACCTCGAAAGTAGATCTTCTATGTGATCCATGACAATGGATGAATCTTTGTCTTCATGTCACCATGATCATATGTTCTTGAAGTAGAACATGATTTGTCTTTCTTGGTCTACCTTTTATGTTAGCGAACAACATAAACCTCATACAACATCACAATGCATTAGTATATTCATAAGTGTCAAAACCTTAATCAATGAATATCTTCTATTAAGGTGATACGACAGGTCTAGTAATTAATCAAGATTGTACTGTAATGATATGAAGACAAACATATCATAAACTTAACCATGAACAGAATTCGAAACATACCTCGATGAGTCATACCTATCAAGATTGCTTGTAATCTTCTTATGGAAGGCCTTAGCCTCATCTCCCTCTGAAACAGGAACTTCTTCACTTATGCAGGTGACCAATCCATCCTCTTCTAGGATTAACCCATTCCACTTGATTTGCAGGAGCTGGATCCTAGAGCTGTAATAGGGTTTGTCAGAGAAACCCCAAAAATTCAAACTTTGAATTTCAAACTTTTGAAAGGATAGAAATATGCGCCTTGATGAGCTAATCAAGCTGGTATATTCAGAATTTGAAAACTGCAAAGTTTCACCCCTCGAAATTGCCTTTTAGATTTCCGGATTCACTAGGGAGGACCCTAAATTAGGGTTTGAGTTTCCTGAAGCTTCACCCAACCAAAATATTTGATTCAAAACTCTAAGCTTTGAATTTTCTGAGGAGCTTCCAGCCGTGGTCACAGATTTCCAAAATTCCAATTTTTGCAGAAGCCCTAATTGTCCATCTTTCCGATCAAAGTCCCAAACTGGGGTTTGATCAAGCCCGGCCTTCTGCCCAACCAAAAAATTTGATCTTGGTCTCTAAATTTCGATTTTGATGATTAATATCCAGCCGTGGTCTCCGATTACAAAAATTCCAACTTTCTCCGAAGCCCTAAATTCCGGAAGCCATGAATGAAGGTGCTCAAAAATAATTCTGTTTTGACATAAATATGTACTTAATTGTTTCTGGTGTAACTCTGAACTTTTCGATCCACAAGGTCTACAAAATTTTCTTGAGATAGCCCAACCTGTTATCTTTCTATCCCGATAGGTCTGACCTTAATTGGATTCTCTGAGAGAGAGTTATTCCAAGTGTCGCAACGTGACCTGTTTATGGGATAATACAGGAGAGCGAACTTGTATGGTGTGCCACGTGTCACTGGTTCAACCTCAGCCTTTGAAAATGTTTTCTGAGATATCGCGACCTGTTATCTTTCCATCCCGATAGGGTTTACCTCAATTGGATTCTCTGAGAGAGATTTATACCAAGTGTCGCAACGTGACCTTTTTATGGGATAATACAGGAGAGCGCACTTGTACGGCTCGCCATGTGTCACTGGTTCAACTTCGGCCTCTGCAAAACAATTTTGAGATATTACAGTCTCTGTACTACCTATCACTTTTGACGAAATTTCATTTGGAGCTTCCTAGCCCAAGTTATGACCTTTTTTCCAAGGTCACCTTTTTTTGACTTAGATCTGGAAGAGGCAGAAACCCTATATTGTACAGGTCATAAATCCCAAAGTACAACGAATTAGAGGTTGTCCTTTGGACACAAGGTACATGGGGATCTGATATTCGACTTGTAAAAGTTTTAGATCTGAAAACTTCTCCAAAATGGATTTATAGCGAAAGTTCTACGATGACTGGTTTTTGCTATATCAAGCCCTAGCATTGTAAGTGCAACAAGTGTCATACATGCCATATCATGCCTTCTTTCAGGCTAGCTCTAATACCATGTTAAATTTTCAGAATTTACTTCAATCTGATCTAGGATCTTAACTGAGAGAACAACATGTACAACAAATCTACAGCATATCAATCATGGACACAATAATGCAAGCACACAAAAGACAAGGAGTTTACTAGGGGAAAACCATAAAGGTGAAAAACCCCAATAACTTCCTCAGAGATAGATAGAGAAATGATACAACCAGAATACAAGAGATAGTCTTCTCCTAGCAGCAGAGCCTCCTCCTCCATAAGTGCGCCACTCTCCCGAGTTTGAGTGAGAGAATAGAATGTGTAAAATGAGAGAGACACACTCTCTATTTATACACTAACATGACTTGACCTTTACTCAACTAGGTCAGCCTCAACTTAACCACTTAACATAATGCTAATTGGGCCGACCCCCATTAGGGTGGTCTAATAACCCTTTGACCCACATGACTTATATAGGGTCGACCCCAACAAGGTGGTCTAATAACCCATCAAGTATAAGTTACGACACTTACAATATAAATGAAGACACTTCCGTATAGATGAATAATAACATGTCTATAGGAATACAATATACATATATGTGAAATACATTCCGAAGTTACATAAACATCAACATTCGCCATCAAAATCCTAAGCCAACCTTGCAGCGCTTCAAGTTGAGAGCACAATTGGTTACTATTTGAGCACATCCACACCAAAAAGCGCAACAGGTTGGATCATGAGAGGTTGGAGAAGTTGGTCTACATATACTACAACCTTCAGATGCTCACAAAACAATTGCGGGCAAGGGATTTGGATCCAATTTTATTGGATCAGATTGATCTAATCTATAATTGGGTAGTGGAGGATGAATCTATTACTGATTTGAGTTGTCTTGATGAAGAGATCGAGGTTCCCTCCCTCTTGTGTACCATTTTCCGAAATGGAAACGCCAAACACACCTGCATCACAGTTAAATTTTCAATCTAGTGATGTTGCCACTAGCTCCGATAAGACCTATACTAGGGTTTCACTAAGAATATTTTGATTTTCTCATCCTCACTAAAAGCATTGTCATATTTAATATACTTTGTAGCTTGCATAGAATAAAAATACATGAGGTTCTCCAGACAATCAAAATGTATTATAGAGACTTCTACAATTCCCTACACTGAAATATGCCTTTGATATACTAATTATATAACTTATTGATAATCTACAAAACAAAACGTCACTGTATATCCTACCTTCTATGGAATTCCTTTATGCATCTCTCAACAAAAGGGCATAATATATCCTAATTTCTATGAGATTTCCTTCATATATATAGCTATAACTGTTGGCCAACAACTTGCCTTGTCAAAAATTTTCTAGAGCCTTAAAAATTACTAGCTTTGAATCATGCATTCCCATCTTCCTTCTTATTTCCAACACCCTCTATCTTCTATGTCGTGTCCATATCCCATGACTCTTTTTCATATTTATGGAACCCAATGAGATATATGGGAGAAAATTGAAAATCTTCAAGATGAAAATAACTTCATGATACTAGTATAAGTAGCTAGAGTCCACACCTTGGAGAATGAAATAAAATCAATTTCATAAATAAGGTTTGAATATAGAGGCATAATTACTAGGTCCCTCTAATTTTTGGTGTCTTTATACCCATGTTCAGGAAATATAGTCACCATGGCAATTTCACCTTTCTTCATTGTCATAAATTCCCTGTCTAATCCATCAATGACTTGTTTTTCCAAAGCAAATTACAAAGCCATTAAATTGTAAGTTTGAAACAGTAGATGTTATGTAAGATGAAATACTACTCAGAATACATAACCACACTTTCAAATAGCCCAACTTAGGAAGGTGCTGCAAATTGTTTTCATTTTCACAGAAGTCATAATTATCACTAGTGCTAACATTGTTTTTTCAAAACCCTGTAATAATCACCAATACATTCATAATCTATGAACTTTAAAGGATCTTCATAAGATCCTTTCATCTCAAACACAATGCCATTCTCTAGTTTCCCTATTTACTTTACTCCCAAATTCACAAAATGGTTCCGAAGACCAATCCCCTTAGATCTCTTTAGAAGACTAATAAGAATATTTTATACAAGAAACAGAAATAATGTTGATCGATCAAAACCCTTCCATGATGTAGATATTCAAGCTATCAATCAAAAAATGGTCTTCCACATAGCAAAAAACTAAATACTAAATATCACACTATTATTGGATACCTTACAGGAGTGCCCCTTCATCTATGCTTTCATAGCCTCCCCCTTCCTTTAGTACTTTCCTCAGTACTTTCTTATCATTACTAATGTCAACAACATTCTTCCAAGAAACCAGCCCAAGATCGATGATCAGATTTGAATTGGGCTATCCAATAACTTTATTCTTAACTACTTCAAATACTCTCTCCCCAAAAGCATATGGACAACCACAAAACCTAAAAATTTCAAAAAGGAGGAGCATGTTAAAATGAATAATTATATCATATTAAATTTTTTTTCACTCTACCATTTCAAGCAACTATGAAATATTGACCCTGTAATCTCCAAAGAAGTTTCACACTTTTCTCTACCCTAGTTCTTATCAATCTCACCATCTACAAGAATTATATCCTGGTAAATGGTAGTTTCCATTTCCCAAAAGGTTCATTTAGCATGTGTTTGAGGTGTAACATTCACTAGAGAATTCAAGTTTGAATTTATATCAAGGTACCATGATATTTTCACAAAGAAAACAACATTGCACCCTTATCCATTATATTTTCATTTGGATGCAAATTAAACTCCAGAGAAGTTTGGCAGTCATTATTCTTAGAAGTTTCACCTTCTCTAAGACTTGCCCCGAGAAAAAAAATAGATTCCCTTTCTGAAATGGTTCCTTTAGCAAGTACTTAGGGTGCAACATTAACTGGAGAATTCAAGTTTGTCTTTGAATCAAGTTCATCATGATTCTTTCCTTGAGACAATAGCATTTCATCATCATCCATAATATCATATTTTAGATTCAAATTAACCTCCAAAGTAATTTTTTAGTTTGTTCTACCCCAATTATTAAAAGTGTTACATCCTATAATTTTGTCCCGAGAAACAAAAATAGCTTCCCTTTCAAAAAAAGTTCCTTTAGCATTTGCTTGAGGTGTAACAAAAAGTTTGGTTTTGTATCAAGAATCTTAGCATCATGCCCCTATGAAATTCATATAGTAGTCGAGACCATAGTGTTTTATGTTAGACACAAACTCAATTTCAAACATCACAAATAGTTCCTCGGCCCTTGTTCTCATATGTTTCACAATCTCCAACACTTAAATCATGTGCATATGTTCAACAATTGCAAACATGATAAATCATAATAAATTTTTAATAAAATATAAATAACAAAAATTTTCTGATGAAAAGAAAGGAAAGAATATCACAAAGCTGATGTTTACAAGATGTGTAGGTTCATTTCTTTGACAACCAAGGAAAAATAAGGAAATAAATTCAAAATATTATATCAATGGAAGAAAATGGCAAAAAATTACAGAAACAAATACTTTTATTCTCACCTTATCTATGATATGTAAAAACTATGATGGAAGAAATTACAATCAGTAAGAAAGTGTTTCTTACTCACCTTATCTAGTGGCAATTGACATTTTTATCTGTGGCTAAGTGTGAAAAGGAGAAAACTATGTTGTACATACAAGTAGTGAAACAATATTATGCTTTATATAATCAAATATCAAATTATTGCAAGCTAACTTTATCAATTTGTCCTTGATTTAATGCCTCCATCTCTGCTTTAATGTGCTTCATTTCACATTTAATGGAAGCCAATATTTCCTTAGATTCCATCCATAGATTCTTGTAAAGCAGAATCATTGTGTCCCTTTCCTAAAATCCAAATATGACAATGCTTTTACGGACAATGCTATATTGAATATTGAATATTTTTCTTTACAACTAGCTAGAGTACTTATATCTAATGAATGATATCTAGAGTTAGCAATGCATAAACCATACCTCAATATCCTTCAAGTCCATCATGTCCCAAAAAAAATGAGCTACAATGACCATTAAAGTACTGAAAACAATAACAATAATAATAGTAGCAATCTATATATAACAGTAGCAATATATATCAGATCTGAACCAATTATAAACTCAACATCAGATGTTGGGGAAGACCTCCCTTATCCTCAGACTTCAACCTCTTAACGTTAGGTTAGTTGCATGAGACTCAACTAGACCAACATACCTGTGAAAGGAGAGAACCCAAAATTGGAAAAGACCCTAAAATAGATTATCCAACCCTCACAAATAAAAAACAATAGCAACACAGTAGTACGACCAACACACAATAAAAAAACGACAACAAAGTACTACAAAAAAGTCATATAAGGTAGCGCTATGGTGGATGGCACCTAAGGAGAGATGTTAAGGTCAACGCAAGGGTGGACATCAATCCTAAGGGGTCACGCTAGTCATCAACAAGTTGGACGTCAACATTTAAGGGTTGTATAGCTCAACATTACCATGCAAGGGTCAATCACGAGTCACCGCAAGGATAAACATCACATGCAAGTCAACATAACATAACAAGGCAACATGACGTCATACTAGTCTCATACACATCAAGTAAACATCAAGGTAGGTTACCCTTCCTTCTCAACTTTATGTGGTCATACGTCTCATGTGTCTCATGCAATGAGTGGAAGCTCATAATCATCATCCCAGGATAAGGAAGCTCATGTGGTCATCTCATCTTCCTCAGGTTAACTCAGCAAGGGGTGGCCAGCCCCTTGAGGATAACCATAGTCCTCAGAAAATGTCACACATATTAAAAAATAAGCTATGCAACAAAGTGAACAAACATTTCACATATAAATTTCAAAAAACACAAACATAGTTATATTAACTGTTCTAATCGGCACAGTACTATCAAACATAGAGATACAGAAATCATTAAGTACTGAAAACAAAAAAAGTAATAACATTAGCAATATATATCAGACTTGAGTTGTTATGAAAGACAATAATGATGAAATAACAATAACATAAGTATATTAGATCTAAACCAATTATAAATTATATGGTCATATCATCTTCCTCAGGTTAACTTAGGAAGGGGTGGCCAATACCTTGACGATAACCATAGTCCTCGAAATATGTGACACATATTCATAAATTTGAATTGAGAAATAACATACACATGTGAAACCTCAATTCTAATATATCACCATGCACCGACTAGATCAAGAAACTTATAACAAAACTAAAAATATTTCATGCCTTCACTCAGTCAAATACAAATATTAAATGTTTACAACTACATTTTTTATGTTTCGTTTTTTTCTCAGAAATTCGAAGAGGGGGACTTCATCTTCGGTATCTTGACCCATTGTAGTTGATGTGCCCTCTCTTTTTGTTGATTATGTGGACATGCCCCCCCCGTACCATACTTCTGGTACGTCGATTAGCAGGGCATGGAGGTGGATGGAGAGGGGCATCATCTGCAAAAACCAAGACATTTATATAGATATAAATGTGCAATTATTATTGAGATACATATTTCATTATTTCCAATAGCATTACAATGATCTTTACATGTTGGTTGACTAGCTAATTCAACTGGAGTGTTCATTGGTTCTTCCATTTGTTCCTCTCCCGGATGAGCATGAGAAGGTACATGCTCTTCCATTCACAGAAAAAATATTAATTAGTAAACATTATCAATTATGTTTTTAAAATCATATTGAATACATCTATTTTATAGCATACATACCTGAATGGCTAGGTAGCTCCCCACCATTGTGTGGTACTGGTTCGGTACTACTACCCTCGTTGCTTTTGTTTGTCTCACCCTGAAAACAAAAAAATACATCCATTTTTTGATGTAATCATTCATGAATATATTACACAAGTACATTATAATGATGGCCTTATTGATTTTATTTTTCTTTGCGTGAATCAATGGGGAAATCGGGGTTTGCCCCAAGCTTTTTCGATGTTCCAGCACATGCTGAAAACCGTACTTGAAGCCAAGCTTCAAGTCTTCTTCAGTGGCTGCCTCTTGAAAATCATTTCCGTGCAATGCATAACATCATGTAAAGTGCTTGTGATAAATCAATTAATTGTTTGCTACTGTTAGAAAAAATTTGGCTACAAAAAATGATCATTTGATTCTTACAATTTGTGCCCTTAGCTTCTGATATCTACCCTAGCCCAGTTTGTGCTGCCCATGTTTTTATACTCTTACCTTTGTTTCTTTACAGGTGTCGGGGAGCCTATGAAAGGTGGCAAATAGGTTATATATCGCAACTTAAATATATTTAAAAGTTTTAAAAAAATTGAACATTGTTCATTGAAAATATAATATGTGTCATACCTTCTTGAACCAATTGGCCTAGTCTTTCCTTGTTTTCTCAATGCCTTCTCCTTTGCATCCTCCATGAGCGCCTTCCACTCCTTCTCTAGAACCATTGGAGGACACTCATACTTATGGTTAATTTTCAAATTGTCCCTATAATCTGCCCTAACATATTTCAAATTTAAGCCAGCTGCTACAGTGACACCTTTTCTGCTGAAGGTTTCATCAAACAAGTTGACCATGTGGTTCGTCAAATCATCTTTCAATTTGTCATTTTGGGCATTCCACCATGTACGAATGGTGGGCCCAAAAATATCCAACGCCTTATCATGCAGGTTCTTATAAAAAAACATTATTTCCTGCAAAAAAAATATGATCATTAATTAAAATTAATTTGAGTTATGTGGCTTTGAATTACATGAAAAAAACACTGAATAAATTAAATAATACCTGCAATCTTCGGTTTCTTGATTGGAACACAGTCTTGGTCCACCAATGAGCTAATGGGAAATGATCCTTTGCTAACCACATGTACTGCACCACGATAGAAACTATCACATTCGATGCTACTATTTTCTCTAACATCCTATGAGGTAGTGGTGGCTGAAGGGCCATGTTAACCTCCAACCTCCGATGAGGTTGTAGCATCTAAAGTGCATTGATGTTCAGGAAAGGAAAATAGCCTCATTGGTACGGTAGATTGACGATGTGTTGAACCATCACTACTACCAATACTGGTCTCTGTAGTCTGTTCTTGATGCACGGGTGTTATCTCCAAAAATTCCTACAGAAAGAAAACTTCAATTGATTAGATCATATCAAAAGAAGAGAACTAAAATAACATAAATGAAAATATGTAGTTCGTAAAAACTTTCAAAGATGCCACTTACACCATATTGTTCTATCTTTTTCCTCAATTCCTCAATTTTTGCTTTGATTTCTTCAGACCTGGGTCTGATTAAAATCAGTCTAAGAAGGTATTGATTGCACTTTTTCAAAGCCTTCTTCACAGTTTCCATTGGGTTGGTTGAATAAAATATATCTTCCTCAACGACCACCTCATCATCCTGATGTGGTGTGCTCTATGAACGTTAATGAATAAAAGTAGTTAATTTATTTATATCATTACAAAAAATTATGTAAAAAAAATATAATGCATATAATAACAAAAATAAGTACTATAATCATGTTTAGGTACTATTACGCTATCATTTACATGATGCGACAGCATTGGTGACTTCTCACGGTCACCCTGCCACAATACAAGAAGCAAAACATATTCATATCGATAAGTAAAAATTGAACCATGTATAATAAACGTGATTAATGTAAAAAAACTTTATTGTTAATATGACAATCACGCTTACCTATCCAGAAGCTATAGGTGTGCTTTGAGTACCGGCCCCCTGCCACAATACAATAAGAATGATCTCATATTGAAATATTGAGCTCATTAGCATAAAAAGGTCAAATGTTAATAGATGCAATATAATCATGAATTGTGATTACTATTACATTGATGCTATTATTTAGTATTAAACTAACATTTACCTCATGCGTCACCACTGGTGACTTTCCACGGTCATCTTGTGGCATATGGCCACGATCACCCTGCCAGAATATAAGAATTAAGACATATTAAAAATAAAAATTACATATTTAACAATGTCTCTTAAACGTGATTAATGAAAAGCATGACATATAATTAACCATGTGTATATTATAAAAAGTATGACATATAAATAAATTTGTTGCAAGAGAAAAATAATAAGTCATCGATCAAAGGTTGAGTTAAATGTTGTATAAGAAAATTACCCCCATAATAGCAACCCCCGAATCTATTCGATTCAAATCGTAATCGATCAACAACTCTTCACCTGCAGCTATTTATTTTGTTGCACATACAAATACACGATTTCCTTCACACCCCTCAAATATGCAATTGGGTAACTTATGTGTTGACCCTGGTCGTGTGCTATTTATAAACCCTGCGATATTTCCTGAAGCTTTTGTCCTTCCATCAATATACGCAATTTCTCATTTGTTCAGATTGTTGTCTAGTAGTTGACAATAATTTCCTGCCACTCTGTATGTCCGCATACTTCGCGTATATCAGACCAACAACATACAGTCATTGTATTTGTAGCATGGTCCAACATACTCCATCAATTCAGTTTCAGTGCCATATGCCACCTTTATGCCATCGATGGAAAATAGCCCCAGTCCATGTAAAGAGGATGGAGCAATGCGATAAGTCCTCCCATTGAGGAAGAAATTTGTGTCCACTTGGGGTAGCTCCTTGGGTAGCCATCGTTTGAAAAGATGTCTATACATCAGGGGCAACTCAATGTCACCTATGCTCTCATTATCATAATCACATGATCCTCCATCAGAAAGAAAATTTTCCATGCGTCTACGAAATTTTCTCCTTACCTTTTCACCTCTAGTTGATCTTGACCCATTAGATCTTGTATTAGACGTCTCGCTTTCAACCTCTTCTACTCTATCTTCCTCACTTAAGATAGATCCGACAAGTACCTATTTGGTGGTACCTACAATTATTAAAATGAGACAACATGTTGTAGTTGAATTTTCAATACCGAAAACATCATTCATGGCCCATGGTTTCTAGCAAGCATGTTATAAAGAAAGATGATGCAAACTTGTATGATAGATATGGGGCAAACCAAATTACTAAATTTATGATCTTTGATATATGTGGACATGTGGCATGATTTAGTTCCTCTAGGAAGATTCCCTCATTCATCTAGTTATCATATTAACCCCTCAAATCCATCTAGATTCATCACATACCTATTGTTTTATGCAAATGAGCTATGAATTGTAGTTGGTTGCATTGGTTGGGTGAGTTGTGTTGAGATATTGTAACTTCTAAGAATATTATATTTGTACTTTATTATTCTGGATATGTTTCATTCCTCCGTGGAGACCCTATTGCATATCCGAAGATGTTTATTCCTCTGAGAGAATGTGGTAACTAGGGTCATTAGATCTCCCATGTGGGGTCGGCCCTAAGTTAGTTGTTTAGGGGTTATTAGACTCTCTTAGGAGAGGTCGGCCCAGTTAGGGTGAAAAGTCAGTTAGAAGATGAGTATAAGTAGAGGAGGTGTGTTCCTCACTTATCACTCATTCACTCACTTGTGTATTGCGCATAGGAGAGAGAGAGATCTGCATAGGAACGGAGAAGGAGCTCTTGTTTGGAGACAACATCTTTGTATTGGTTGATTATCTATATTGAGGAAAGCTTTGTTGGGTTTTCTACCCCATGAGGGTTTCCCAGGGTAAATATGTGTCTATCTTGTGATTGTGTTTCTTTTAGTGATATTTCTTGTGAATTTAGGCTAAAATTAACATGGTATCAGAGCTAGCTTGAATACAACATCTTTCCCAAGGTGAAAATACCTCTCTCCTCCTCCGGTGAAAATTAGGGTTTCTGCAAAAGTTGGAATTTTTGGATTCTGAGAAGATGGCTGGATGCTCCTCCTAAAAATCAAAATTATGAGCCCTAGATCAAACTTTTTGAGTGGGTAGAACCCCGGGCTTTGTCATTATTGATTCTATCAAGGACCACTTGATTCCCCAAGTGGAATCCAAGAAGACCCCAAAGGAAATGTATGATGCCCTAGGAAGAATGTATGAAGGAAGGAACATCAACAGGAAGATGAATTTGAGAACTCAATTGAAGAGTACCAAAATTAATAAAGGAGAATCTATTCAAGATTACCTCACAAGGGTCTCCCAGTTCAAGGAACAACTAGAAGCCATTGGAGACACTCTTGATTAAGATTAACTAGTCATGACTGCTCTCAATGGTATCACTAGACCTTGGGATTCTTTCATCCAAACCATGTGTGCAAGGAAAGAAAGTATGAAGTTTGATGTGGTATGGAAGGATTGCATTCAAGAAGAAGCTAGGGTAGCCAATAGAGAAGCATTGCTCAAAGAAGATGACCAAGCTTTGGCCACCCACACCAAAAGAAGAAGGAGTCATTTCAACCCCAAGAAGAATGACCACTAGGAGTCTCAACCTCCTCATAGATTTAAAAGGAGAGGAGGAGTAAGTTCAGAAAGAGACCTCTCCTCAATTCAATGTTACATTTGTCACAAACTAGGACACATTTCTAGAAATTGTCCTTCAAATAAGAAGAAGAAGAATCTTCACAAAAGGCATCAAGCACATTTGGAAGAAGATGATAGTGAAGAAGAAGAAGAGGAAAGGCATCAAAAGAAAAGAACTAAAATAGAAGAAGAAGGTGCAGAAGAATATGTTCTATTCTCTGCACTCTCTAGGTCTGTAACACCTGGAGAAGATACATGGCTCATTGATAGTGGTGCTTCAAAGGACATGATAGGACAAAAGAAGTCTCTTTCAAGACTTGAAGAGAAGACCTCTCCATAGAAGGTATATTTAGGAGATGACTATCAATATCCCATCAAGGGAATTGGTGAATCAAGCTACAAGCTTGATTCTGGAACTCCATTGAAGATGAAGGAAATCCTATATGTACCAGGTTTGAAGAAGAACTTACTTTCTATCTCAGCATTAGATAACAAAGGCTATAGGGTTGCATTTATAAATGGAAAAGTATTCATGTGGTCCAAAGGGAAATCAATTGAGGATTCAATTGTTATTGGTGAAAAGGAAGAAGGGCTATACAAACTCAAGGGTCATCCAGAAGATTCCCTTGTTCATGAAGCCACTAGCCCTAGTGGGCTATGGCATAGGAGGCTTTCTCACATTAACTACAAAGCACTACCTCATGTGAGCAAGGTAGTTATAGGACTACCATATTTGAAGATTGATCATGATGGCACATGAAAAGGATGTGCAAAAGGGAAGAATATCAAGAACCCATTTCCAACGAGTGAAACAAAGACTAAAAGTACTTTGGAATTGATTCACTCAGATGTATGTGGACCAATTCCCTCCACATCCTTGAGTGGGTATGAATATTACCTTACATTTATTGATGACTACTCAAGGAAGACTTGGATATATTTCCTAAAGGGAAAAGATGAAGTCTTTGGAAAGTTCAAGGAATTTAAAGCCTTGATAGAAAATCATTCAGAAAAGAAGATCAAAATACTCAGGACAGATAATGGTGGAGAATATACTTCAAAGGATTTTGAAGTATTTTGTAAAGAAGATGGAATCAAGAGGGAACTAACCACTCCTTAAAATCCTCAACAAAATGGTGTTGCAGAGAGAAATAATAGAACCATCATGGAAGTAGTAAGAACAATGATACATGATCAAGACCTACCTATGTATCTATGGGCTGAAGCATCCAGGATAGCAGTCTATGTGCAGAATAGTCTATCTCATAGTGCTCTTGAATTCAAGACCCTAGAAGACGTGTTGACAGGGAAGAATCCTGAGGTAATCCACCTCAAGATATTTGGATGCCCAGTATATATTCACATACCAAAAGAAAAGATAACTAAGTTGGATCCTTCTGGAAAGAAGGGAATATTTGTTGGATATTGCGAAGCATCTAAATCATTCAGAATATACATCCCAGGATTCCATCATATGGAAATTAGTAGGGATGTGACATTTGATGTAGAGGCAGCTCTCAAGAGATCTAAGAAGTGCCAATATGAAGAAGTATATGAGGAAGATGCACCTCCCAGAATTGCAGAGGCTATACCCACCCCTGAATATGTAATACCAGTCAATAATGAAGAATGATGTTTGGGATATAGTCCCCAAACCAAAGGACAAGAGTGTGGTATCCTCCAAATGGATATACAATATAAAGCATGTTGCGGATGGTAGCATTGAAAAGTATAAAGCAAGGTTTGTGGCCAGAGGATTCTCTCAGAAAGAGGGAATTGACTATGAAGAGACATTTGCACCAGTTGCAAGGTACACTTCCATTAGAACCATCATGGCACTTCCATCCATGATGAAGTGGGAATTACACCAGATGGATGTGAAGACATCCTTCTTGAATGGTGTGACTGAGGAGGAAGTGTACATAGAACAACCACAAGGATTTGAGGTTGAAGATAGAAGAACCCACGGATCCTAGAGCTTGGTATGGAAGAATTGACAGTTTCTTGACAAGCTTGGGATTTACCAAAAGTAAAGTTGATCCTAATCTTTATCTCAAAGTTATGGATGATGAACCTGGCATATTGTTGCTATATGTGGATGATCTATTTCTGACTAGAAATGAGAAACAAATTGTCAAGTGTAAGAAGAAGCTCTCTACAAAGTGTTGGTTATGGAGCCTGATCTCCAGATCCAGAGATATTATTGTAGCTAGGGTTTTACCCCTAGCTTGTGCCAATGAGCACCTACTAAGGAGAATGGACTCCTTAGTAGCAGTTCAGTATATTAAACTAATTAAGCTAAAACAACAATTAAATTACTTCTAAAATATTGCATGAAACATAAACATCAAATGAAAAGAATGACTTTTTCTATTAATGTTACCTTGAGTGTCAAGGTTTGATGAAGCCCTTTGCAGTGTCCAAGAGGATGCTCCAAGCTTCAAGATGCTCCTTCTCCTTCTCCAATGATGGGAATGGGCCAAAGGTGGCTCTCAAGGTGAAAATAGTTCAAAGGTGAACTAGGGTTTCGAGAGAGATTTTGGCAGAGTAAGGGTGCTTGTGATTATGGATATGGAATAAGGGATCTCCATCACCTATTTATAGTTTTTTGGTGGTGGAGTGCTGACCCATGGTTTTAGGAAACACATAGTTTTGGGCAGCTGTATAGGGTTTTTTCCTCCTTTTCCTCATTATTTTATATTTTTTATTCCCTTTTTAGGGGATTTTTGCTATTTTTGGAGGAAAAGGGGGTTTTTTTAGCCTTTTTAAGGCTATTTTGATGGTTTTGTGGCCGTTTGGAGGCATTTTAGGCCTTTTGGAGGCTTTTTAATGGGATTTTGGGGTTTTTAAGGGAAATATGGTAGGAAAATGGACAAATGAGCCATATAATATGGTAGATGAGGTAGTGAACACTTTTTGGGTGTTAACAGATTGCCCCCTGATGTGCGAGGTCAGGAGCTCATCGTATGGCCGATGGACATCATAAGTCATGAATGGTTTTCCTGGGATGTGGAGAAAAGAGAAGAAACAAACTGAAGCCCGGAACAATGATCCCGAACAACTGCAAGAACTAAAAGTACATAACCTCAATAATGGATGAGGAATCATCTGATCATATGGACGAGGCGGGCATTCCCATGCTCGTATCAGGATATAACATAATAACAATGGGGTCCAAAAAATGGGGACCTGAAATATACATGACCTCAAAAACTGAATGAGGAATAATCTCAATATATGGACGAGGCGGGCATACCCATGCTCGTATCAAGATACATAAACAGAACTGTGAGGCCCGAAAAAGGGGGACCTGTAAGGTACATGACCACTGTGTACATCATAAGAGTCCAGAGGGGACACAAATCTGGGACATACTGCTGAGCGGATCATGTGTAATTTGAAGAACTGGTGCACTGGAATCTCAACAGTGCTGCTGAATGTGGCACCAAAGGAACTGATGGGCTGCTGGATCATAGTGACTGGGAGCAACAACCTCGATGGTACACTGAACTGGGATAAACCTGGGTACTCAAGGAAGCATATAGCTGGATGGCTTCCAAATACAATCGCCAACGCAGCCCGGACATCCACGGGAATATATAACTGGGTGTTCCGAAGTGACTCACCAATGTGCTAGAGTCGGGGGAAATCCAGGGTCTTTGACAAAAACTTATGGGATATAATCCTACGCGATCCTCAACGATGCGATCAAGGTGCTGAAGTCGAGCATGTGAGGAACAACCACTCGGAGAGGCAATGATGTCTCCTCTCAGAATGATCTGTAGGCACTTACCACAGATGGTGATAAGTCCAAGGCGTAGGGACCTCTGGGCCTATCCTCTGGAATAGAGGAGCTGTCGTCGACAGAGGGAGACCTGCAACTATCAAGGAAATGATGTTTCCTTGACAGGAGCGCGAGGTACAAGACCGAAATGTGATAGTGCTGATGGCAAGACTGATAAACTGTGGAGGGACAACTAGGCAAGTAGAGTGGGTGGACTCAAACTTCCTTTGTTCAGAGTATGATAATGGGAATGATCTGGCAGCATATGAAACTGACTGAGGGGAAAGGGATCATAGCTGTAATGGATCTGGGAGGATAACTGGCTGAGGGAGACTCAAGCTGGTGTAAAAATGGCAGAAGACTGCAGAATACTCTGAACAAAGGCGACCTGATTGGGGGTGCTACCGAGATGATCGATCATAGTGCCTTGAGGCACGGGAGGATACTTCTTCATGGGTTAAGGAACTAGAAGAAGTGTGTGGATAAAATGATACTGTCGTGTGGATTTTACGAGCCCAGGACAGTTCATGCTCGTGGTTGCTTTCAATTTTAAGGAGTCTGAAAGCGATAAGAAGACTCTGAAATGATGGAATGGTACTGTCGTGTGGATTTAACGAGCCCAAGACAGCGTATGCTCGTGGTTGCTTTCAATTTTAGAGAGTCTGAAAGCAAGTAAGAAGACTCCAGGGGGTTGCTTTTTCGTAGATTTAGTCTCCAAGGCCCAAAGAAGCATAAAAGGATGCAATGAAGAACTCTTCTAGCCGGTGTGACTAGAGTATTCCTTTTTCGTAATTAGTCTACCAGGTCCGGAAAAGGGTTAAACTTATACCAGATAGACGCCCTTTTAGGTACTTTAGCGAGCATGAAAGGAAGCAAGATTGCTCGGCGATCTTTTCATTCTTTTAGGAGTCAGAAAAGAGCTTAACGGAAACTCCCTAAGTGCCTTTTTCGTAAAGGACTTGTCCGGCCCGAAAAAGGGATAAAATTATACCGAACAAAAGGAATGGCCAGGCAAGGAGGAAGTGTTCAATCAAGGTTTAGTAATGATGACCAAGAACGAGGGTAGGTGGGAACACTGATGGACCTCCTTGCGGGGTAGATGAAATGGTGGAAAAATAATGAAACATTTGCAGTATGACAGGAGTGAATGGCTCATGTACAAATGTGGAACAATCCGACAGCGGCCGATGTGGCGCGCAAACCGAGGCAGCAAGGTGTGGGGACACAATGTTGAAATTGTACCAAGTGAGAGCGAGAAATGATCTCAAGCATCATCACGAGCTCGGAAAAAATGAATCCGGCGATATAAAGGATGTTAAAAACGGGTAACGGCCGATGTGGCACGCACACCGAGGTGACGAGGGCGTTGCGGAAAAATACCCGAAAGATCGGGGGGTGAGAGCGAGAAATGATCTCAAGCATCATCACCAGCTCGGAAAAATGAATCCGATGATATAAAACATGTGAAAAACGGAGAACGGCCGATGTGGCACGCAAACCGAGGCGACTAGTGGTGTCTGAAAAAATGGGCAAAAAATGACGGAACAAAAATAATGCAACGAGGTGACCATCATGACGGTCTCGTCGTGCTGATTCCAATGGTGGAAACGGTTTGTAAAACGGACTCCGTATGGGGCCAGAATGACCAAAACAAGAAAAAGTCAACTGACTATAAATAGTGGTGGGTCCAACATGACATGTGTCATTTGTACTTGTTGACTTTGACTTGTGAGTTGAGTGGACCAGAGCTTAGGTGGCATTTCTAGACGATCTGTCTGGCTGTTTGCTGATCCGTGAGATACAGGTATTTCATTAAACTCATACCTGCATATTTTTTCGGGTGGGGGGGTTGGGTAGTGGGTCCCAGGGTTGATTTGTACGGTCCACGTGGGGTGGACCGCGGGTTAGGGGGTCGAAACCGCGGTTGAAGACCGCAAGTTTCGGGCCGAACCACGCGGTTGGAGACCGCGTGATTCCTGGATGGAACCGCGGTCGAGTACCGCGAGTTCCAAGGAGGAACACGCGGTTCCCAACCACGGGTTTTGGGCTGACAGGTGCGGTTGGGAACCGCGACCAAATGCCTGACAGCCGCGGTCGGAAACCGCGGCAGGAAGCCCGAAAGCCACGGTTTTGGGCCGAGCTATTAGGGCTTCTGGGAGAGGGAAAAGTACTTTTCTTTAGTTGACATGAGTCTGATGAGTTCACTTTGTGTGATTGGCAGGATGCCCCAGGTTCTCTGGAGAGAGCGGGAGATCCCTGATGAGACCATGGGTTTCATTCGAGGGAATCGCCATGTGCGATCTGTACTGGGATTGTGCGGACTTTTGAAGTTCGCACAGATACCTATGATACGGACAGCAACATTGTTGCTGAACCGTCTGATCAGCTTCTGGGATCCGGACATACAGGCTTTCCGGGTACAGGGTGAGAGGGTGGACCTCACCCTGATCGATGTTTACTTTCTGACGGGGTTGCCCTGCTTGGGCAGGGTGGCAGATACACAGCCGCGGGTTGCCGCGGATGTTGACATGGAGGACATGTTAGAGAGGTACTGCGGTCCGGACGCGGTTGTGCATAGGAATGCACTCCTGGTGAAGGACCTACAGGAGCCGGCAGTGCGGGCCATGGCGGCGTGTGTGGTGCGGGTATTGGGTTCCCAGTCACCGGAGAAGGTGTCTGGGGGGCAGATGCAGATGGTAGAGCGCGTACTGGATGGGGTGTACTACGCGTGGGGGCAGATGTTCCTGACCTGCGTTCAGCGACAGCTGACGGCAGCGAAGGAAGATGGCAAGGGCTTTTGCTTTGGGTCCTTCCTATGTGCCTTCTTTATGGAGAGGGTACCCACACTGCGGCCACGGGTGCCGATTAGGCCAGGAGGGATGAGGGAGCCGAGGATGGTTCGTTGGGGTGAGATGATGCGCCGCCGTGGGGGTGGCGACGTGGGCAGGTACTTTACGCAGGAGTTGTACCTGCAGTGGCTCCAGATACCACTGACACTGGATGACTTCCCGTATCGGGACATGGACTTCACGGGAGATCCGGAGGCGCCACGAGCACCAGGACAGGCATGGGGTCCCGACGGTACGTATATGTTTTTTATTGCATGTTATGTATGTCAAATTTTATGTATATGATAGTAGATGGATATACTGTGACTGACATATGGTTGATCATGCAGATGTGGGCCCGAGGCCACCTCCAGGACATGTGGCCCGACGGGGCATTGTGGCCGTGCCAGCTCTGCCTAGACGAGGAGAGGTGCGGCGCCGGGATCCAGAGGTGACCCTAGAGTCTGTACGGGAGCTACTAGATCGGTTATTGATAGGAGTGACCGACGAGGGATGGCAAGATGTCGATCCTGATGTGGTGCGGGATTGCATGGGGGCACCCCGTGAGTTTAGATCCATCGCGATCCGGGTGGCGATTTTGGTGGACCGGTCCCGGGCACAGGAGGCCAGAGGAGAGGAGGACTTGCCGGAGGAGGAGCGAGGGGAGGATTCAGAGGCAGCCGATGCCGGCAGTGATGCAGGATACGACTCCCATTAGGGGGGTGCAGGGGACTCCCCCCCGAGTTTTGTAGCTACGGCATGTATGTAGATGAGGCTTTAGGCTTGTATAGCCATTTTTTGTATAGCTGGGTACAGGGGTACTCAGGACATGTACAGCACTGAACATGTATATTTTTTGATATATATATATGCACGTGGATGCACCTTTTTGTATGATGTTGTTTTATTTGTACGCACGTGGATGCGCTTTATGTGTTATGATATGTTTACATTGCACGTGGATGCAAGTAGGTTAGGATGTTAGGCACGTGGATGCCCCTTGTGTATTTTATGTGATGCAACATGATATATGTATGTTTAGGCACATGGATGCCCCTATGGATATGCATGTGGTTTATGTACATGGATGCAAATGTGGATGCGATGCAATCTTTTTGGGTTTTTATATGTATTTTTATGAGATGCTATGGGATGATGAGGCATGATGTTACATGGTGTGATTGATATGCCAGTCTAGGATGTTGTTGGCCATTTGGTTTGCGACAGTATTTTGAGCTCTGGGGACATGTGTGAATGTGATGGATTCAAATTGTCGGCTGAGTTGTTTTGTGCGCAGGAATTTTCTAAAAAGGCAGGGATCACGCACCTGGTAGCAGTTGTTGAGCTGGGAGACAAGTAGCTGGGAGTCAAGGAACACATGAAGGTGACTTATGCCCATTTGGAGGGCGGCAGTCAGGAGACCGGTCACAGCATCATACTCCGCCTGGTTATTGGTAGCAGCGCCTATACATATCCCGTCAAGGTGAATCATCTCGTTGGAAGGGGAGTACAAGACCCATGCTGCAGAAGCCAGGTTGGGAGACCAGCGGCTTGCGCCGTCAGCGAAGCCAGTGTAACGAGGTGGAAGATGGTCCATCTGTAATCATGCAGAAAGGATGAATATAAGATGATGGTAAAAAAGTGAAAAACAAAAAGAGAGCAAACTGTACAATGCGGACCCATGAGGTCGCAAGTTATTCGATGGGTAGAGAGTCCGTAGGATGCAACCCGTCATGGGGGTTGCGTAAAGGGAGGCCTTTAGAGTTGGTTTCAGTAAGAACATGGAGTTCCTCTAGCCGTGTGTCTATGTGATGTTTGAGAATGGCGGGGTTGAACCCAGGCATTCTGTTAGAGGGCCAAGCAAAGACATCACGGAACTCTTGGAAGAGTTGTGTATAATCCTCAATCTCCCGCTCGCTGCAGGAGGCTCCTAAAGTGATGAGTTCAGGGGCATACCCGGGGAACTTTGAGGGAGGAAGAGGATGTTGTTTCTGACGAACGGGGGTTACATCAGGCCATGTGTCAATGTGGTGTTCTATAATGGCGGGATCAAGACCAGGCATTTCGGTATAGGACCAGGCAAAGACGTCACGGAATTCTTTGAAAAGGTGTATGTAGTCCGCAATCTCTTGTTTACTGCCGAATGCTCCTAAAGTAATGAGTTCAGGGGCATGTCCTGGGGCAGCGATATCAACTTGGATGACAGGTGAGATGTTGGCCATGTTACCTTCCTCGAAGGCATCAGGAGCAGGAATAGGGTCCTTGAACCAGTCAACCTTAGTGGGGAGGAAGTCTTTGGATTCGACCGCGTATTGGGTAGCGGAGCTAGAGGAAGACGCTTCTGGGATGAAATAGGAACGGTGGTGCATGTCATCCCAGGGATAATCCGGGGCAGTTAGGGCCTCAAGAATCTCCTCGTCAGTACGGAAAGTTTGCGTCGTCAAATCGGTTGACGAGGGAGTAGTGGTGGAAGAGATCATATAGATGGTATTAACCTCTCCGGAAGGTGAAGATTCTGGGGGATAGATCTCCTCAATGGTAGGTGGTGCCGTCTCAAGATCCAGATTGTTCATCTCATAGAGAGCCGCTCTGTAATCCGGGAGATCGGGACAATGATGTGAATAGTGCCCGTAAATACCGCAGATGGCGTAGGAGTGGTTGGTACGTAGGGACTTATCTTTAGGCTTAGGAGTGGGGTTTAGTTCGACAGTTGGGATGTTGGGGTCATCATCGAGCATTTGCATGTGCTTCTGCAATGCGGGTAACTGTGGGCATTGGTGGGTCGCATGGCCCAACTCGTCACACAGCGAGCATTTGGGAGGAGCACGAAATACTGGAGGGTTTTTGACTGTCTTTGGAGGTGGTACAGCAGTGTAAGGTTGTGGACCTCTGCCCCCAGTGGGTTGGGTAGGAGGAGGGGGCGTCGTGGAGGTCGAAGGGGTAGAGACACCGGGAGGTGGCTGAGTGGTAGTAGCCATGGGTTGCACCGGTTGGAGGACGACATCGGGTGTCGGCGGGCGAACGGGAGGCGAAAGATACCATACAGGTAATCCCAAGGTTAACCCAGGGAGGCTAAGGGTAGCCATGACCGGGGCGCTTACTAATCCCGATGGAGGGACTAGGAAGGGGATCGTATGGATCGGTGTAACACCAATGTGGCTAGGTACCAATGGTGGTTTAGGCAACAAGGGTGGTTGAGTATTAGGTGGTAGGTTGTCATGGGACAAGGTACATAAGTCAGACATTTCGGGCGTAGATGACGGCGGAGGAATGGATTGAAAGGTGGAGGTCATCGGCGCGTCTGAGTAGACTCCAGGCCCCGAAGAGGAAACAAACGAAGTGGTGGCAGGAGAAACAGGTTGTTCAACCATGGGGAGAACATTTTCCGGTGCCGCCGGAGCACTGGGATCATAGTAGATGAGCTGGTCAATCTTAACCACGCGTCCTTCATGGGGGAACATCATGGTGCGAAAGACAGAAGAGGCAACCGCCCGCATGGCATACATGTAGCTGCGGCCAAGTAAAAGGTTATAATCCAATTGGGCATTGATTACCTCTATGTCAATAAGGACTGTTTTACCACCTAACTGGACTGGAACGTTGGGTAGAAGGCCTTGGGGCTGGGCCGAACGACCGTCGTAGGCACGTAACGCAGTGGTGGACTGCTGGAGAGGAGGGGATCCTAGCTTTTGCCATACAAATGTAGACATAACGCATGTGGAGGCACCCTCATCGATGATGCACCGATGGATAACAAGATTCCTAACGGAGACAGTAACTTGGAAGGCTAAGCTGGAAGGTAGGCGTGGTTTAGACTGGTCTAAATCAAACGCCATCAAATGCGAATCATTTGGGTCAATCCCCCCAATGGCAGAGAGTAAAGTATTGCGCTGGGAAGGGCAATTCTTCAAGACTTCTAACGCAGACATGGCTGCGGGAGATTGAGCGAGGTCGTCTACAATGTTGTAGTTTGACGCAGCACGCGCATTAGGGTTGTTGTTGAGACGGCGAAGTGGAAAACAAGGGGCTTTCGCCGCACCGTCTATGGGAGGTGGAGGTATACGTAACGCCTGATCGGTGGGATGAGCGTTAGTAGGTTTATCCGTGGGAGGGGCTTCAGAGGTGGAGCCGTATTGGTTCCGACGGGTCTGGAGGTTGACGTCAGCAGATGACATCATCAGCAAGTGGTGGGTACCGGAATCAAACATGGGTTGATCAGGAGCAGCGTAAGTGATCTGTTGTTGTTGGGGTGCGTTGGCTTGATGGGGAGCTAACGGCTGAGTGTTCACTACGCCTTGGGTCGGTAATGGGTTTTGCAGCACCAAAGGGGGTTGTTGAGGTTGGGGGGGGTTTGGTGGCGCTTGGGGGGCCGCATGCCCTTGGCGATGGGCCTCGTCAACCCAGAGTTGGCGAGCTCGCTCCAAGTGTGGGCAAGCATGGGTATAGTGTCCATAGACCCCGCAAATAGAACAAGGGTGGTTTGTTCACAAATTGGGGTTTTTAGCCTGCTTGGGCAGGCGATCAGGGTTTTGATTAGCGGGGGCCGCATTGTTTTTGTCGGGGGGATTAGCCTGTTGGCCAGCTTGGTCGGCAGGTTGGTTGTTCCCACGATTACGGCCTTTGCCGCGGTTCGGTTGGCCCTGGTTACGTTGGTTGTTCTAGTTTTGCTGCGGGTTCTGTTGGGCGTAAACTTGCCCTTGGGCAGCAGGTGGATTTTGAGGTTGCGCAGGTGCTGGAGCAGGCTGCGGAGGATGATATGTAGGTTGAGGCTGAGCAGGTGCAGCAACTTGAGGGGGTTGCTGATAGGACTGCGGAGCAGGTTGTGGATGTGCCGCAGGGGCTGCCTGTGGCGGATAATAAGCTGGTGGGGCTTGTGAAGGCGCAGGAGCTGAGGCAGCCTGCTGATGGTAGTAAGGCTGAGGGGCGACTGGAGGAGCATAAGCAGGAGTCGCATACCCGAAGCACTGAGGTGGACATGAGGGTCCATGGGAATGGTGATGTGTCATTGGAGCATACGAGTTGGTTGCTCCAGACTGTGAAGTAGCCCGCGACAGGTCGGGGCCAGGGGTAGGACGTGCTATAGAAAATGGTTGGGGATGCGAAGAAACACGGCCAATGATACCATCTGCAGCGTGGGATGCCCCCGGCGCATCATGCTGGGAGGACTCGCCGCGAGGGGCGTCAGGTATAATGGTATAAAGGTACCCTGATTGGGCGTAAATGAGGTCGAACTGTTGAGCCTTAAGGATGGCCTCTTCCTCAGACTGGGGTCTTTCTGAGGCCACATCCTTAGCGATAACCGGAAGAAGGGATTTGAGGAACCAATCTAGGAAGATATGGTCGTCAAGTTTGATCTTGCATAAGCTACGGCGTCGACGCCACTCATGGATGTGGTCCGTGATATGGGTAGCCGTGTTTTGTCTACAAGATAGAAGGATCTCAACGCCCGCGTCATAGCGGACAGGAAACTGGAAGAACTGCAGGAAGGTCGAGGCCAGGGAAGCAAAGGTGGCGTGGGTCCCATGAGGCTGCTCAATATACCACTTGGCTGCAGAGCCAGTGAAGGTGCGCTGTAAGAGACGGAGGCGAACAGAGTCATCCACGATGGAGTTAGAGGAACACCATAGGTGGAAAGACATGATATGGTTTTGTGGGTCCTCACCAGCCTTCCCCTCGAACTTAGGGATATCAGAGGGGATCTTGGTAGGCATATGAGGCCACATAGGGTCGTGTCGAATAGGATCGTTGGTCAATCTGGCCAGGTCAGGTAGGTTAAGGCTAGCCATGAACGGCAAACTGGAAGAAGGCTGTGACATAGTAGTGCTGTGGACCAAATTGGGGCCAGTGCCCCCAAGTGGAGGGACAAGATGTGAGGTGGTGCCCCCAAGTGGGGGGACTGAGGTAGTGAAGGATGGTCCAGCACCACCATGGGTAGTGTGAGCCACTGATGTAGTGGGGATAGGTATTCCCGCTGTGGGAATAGGTACCGTGAGGGGAACGGTAGATGGTTGCCCCATGGAGGGCATACCCAAAATAGGTGTAGTAACTGGTGTAGTGGTGGATGTGCCACCAATGGTCCCTATAACGAATGGAGTGGAAGTCGTGCCAGCCATGGGGCTAGTAGGGGCAGTATAAATAGGGTTCTCAGACTCTGTCTCAGAATCGGAGGTAAAATAAGGTGCGTCACTATCTGGTGACGGAGACCTACGTCGCTGACGAGTGGAGTCAAGTGACAAGGCTCTAGATCTGTGATGAGTGGTATCAACGGACAATGATCAGAATCTATGACGAGTGGTGTCAAGAGAACCGTGCTGTGGGGGCTCGCCCCTGAGGCGCCGAGAATGTCTCGGGGACTCAATGGTGACAGATGGTGTCTAGTCTCTGTGGGTTGAGGTGAGTATAAAAACAGCTCAAAAATCCTAATGCAACCGAGTGTGCAGAAGGAGAGCTAAAAAACAAGGCACTCAGGCCAACAACCAACTCAAAACACCCACTGCAACAGCTGTGCTACAATAGGTGGAGTAACAACAAAGATGGTCAGAATACCAACAAGCAGCAGGTTTCCTAGAAAGAAAAAATGGTGGACTCACTAGACCAAAGGGAGGTAAAGGAGCATGCAAACACCTAACTAAAAGTATTCTGACTCAACTAAACATATCCTCTGCAAGGTGATGAAATCCAAGTCAGACAATATGAGTAGGAAAGCCAAGTGGCTATGATATCCCCCTACCGGGAGGGACACCGGGTAGTCAATCCTAGAAGAATGGCAACTAATATACCCCGTTCATGACACGTCCAGAAAGGTGAATCTGCCGTTTAGTTCGTTGACCGCAATACCCCTATACAGGGATATCCCGCGAACCGTGAAAGGTAGCCCTTCGGTTACTGAATGGAGTGCGGTATTCCACTCAGGCCTCCGGATCCAGTCTCCCGACTTCAACCCTCCTAAGGGAGAGGCCCTCTGATAAACTGGTCGTGACCGTGCCAAAATTTACTAGGGGATTTTGGTTCCCTATTTGGACAACAACTATGTCTCAAGTGAAATAACCAAGGGGTGTTATTGGAAGCCTATCCCCCTGATCCTACCTAACTACAATGATTCTTTTGTGTTCCCCAAGTGGGGTTAGAATGTTGGTTTAGTTAGGTACTTTTTAAGGCTCACTTGATTTAATGTGACAGAGTGTGTGCTCGTGAGGTAATGATCCCAAAAATAGAAGTGCCACAAGGGGGGGCAACTTCCAATTTATCAACAATACTGAAATTGAAAGTTTAACTTGCAAAATTTTCTGAATTAAAAATACTGAAATTTGTAAAATGAAATCTGTAAAAGGAACAGAAATTATGTTGCAGAAAGGCTGTAAGGTAGTGAAGCTGCAGGTGGGACAGGGGGCTGTTCAGATGCAGAAAATATTGCAGCAAAAGGGGCTGGGCTCAAAACAGGAAAAGAGCAGAAATCAGACCGCGGGTCTGTGGCGAATTGGAACAGGCCGACCACGGGTTTAAGGGAAATAGCGGCGGTCAGGTCGCGGCTGTCGGGCCAACAGAGGCAGTCGGGACGCAGGAAACAGGGAAAAAGACGCAGTCGGGTCGCGGCAGAAGGGCTAACAGGCGCAGTCGGGACGCACGAAAGAGGCATAAAGCCGCAGTCGCGACGCGGGAAAAAGGCCGACAGGCGCAGTCAGATCGCGGCAAACAGGCTGATTAGCCACGGTCGGATCGCAGGTAACAGACTTGAATCCGCCGGCAGGGCGTCGGAAGCAGTCTGAGAGCCGCGGTCGGATCGCAGGTAAAGGCCTGAAAGGCGCGGTCGGGACGCGACTGCAGAGGGAAAAAACGCGGTATGCGGCGGCCGAAAGGGACAGCCGAAAGGAAAAATTTAAAAAACGGAAACCAGAAATTCGAAAACTAGGGGAGTCGCCAAAACTGTAGCTAGGGTTTTACCCCTAGCTTGTGCCAATGAGCACCTACTAAGGAGAATGGACTCCTTAGTAGCAGTTCAGTATATTAAACTAATTAAGCTAAAACAACAATTAAATTACTTCTAAAATATTGCATGAAACATAAACATCAAATGAAAAGAATGACTTTTTCTATTAATGTTACCTTGAGTGTCAAGGTTTGATGAAGCCCTTTGCAGTGTCCAAGAGGATGCTCCAAGCTTCAAGATGCTCCTTCTCCTTCTCCAATGATGGGAATGGGCCAAAGGTGGCTCTCAAGGTGAAAATAGTTCAAAGGTGAACTAGGGTTTCGAGAGAGATTTTGGCAGAGTAAGGGTGCTTGTGATTATGGATATGGAATAAGGGATCTCCATCACCTATTTATAGTTTTTTGGTGGTGGAGTGCTGACCCATGGTTTTAGGAAACACATAGTTTTGGGCAGCTGTATAGGGTTTTTTCCTCCTTTTCCTCATTATTTTATATTTTTTATTCCCTTTTTAGGGGATTTTTGCTATTTTTGGAGGAAAAGGGGGTTTTTTAGCCTTTTTAAGGCTATTTTGATGGTTTTGTGGCCGTTTGGAGGCATTTTAGGCCTTTTGGAGGCTTTTTAATGGGATTTTGGGGTTTTTAAGGGAAATATGGTAGGAAAATGGACAAATGAGCCATATAATATGGTAGATGAGGTAGTGAACACTTTTTGGGTGTTAACAATTATTATTCAGCCATGTTTGTACCCCAGTTTTATATGATACGTAGGTGGATTGTACACTCACCCCAGTGGGGGGGGGTGTGGGGGGGCATCGCCCCCCCACGGGGTTCTAGGGGGGACCATCCCCCTTGGATGAGGGGTCTGGGGGCCAGTGGTCCCTTGGCGGGGGTTTGGGGGAAGCACCCCCGAAGGAAATTTTTGGGGTTGTTTTATGGGCCCATGGTTTTGGATAACCCATGGTATTTTCCCATTGTATCTCCCTTATAAAAGAAATACATTGTAATACGGCTAGGGTATGATGGATTAGGTTTTATGCATTGTAAAGATCTCTAAGATCAGGAGAGAGACTCTGAGATAGTGAAGAGGAAGTGCAGCGGCTGTGCTGCAGGTTGTATCCCTTCACCTTGCTAGATGGTAATAATAATAAGGACTGGAAAATTCAGTGTGGACATAGTGCAACTTGGGGTGAACCACGATATATCTGTGTCTCTCTTGTAATGTGTGTGTGATTATATTTGCATTTCTGTTTATTGTTATTGCTCTACGATCCTGTTTTTCTAACACAAAGTTTGAGATGAAAGATATCGAATTGATGCACTACTTCCTAGGTCTGGAAGTATGGCAAGGCCCAGAAGGGATCTTTCTCAACTAGGGAAAGTATGCGGTAGAAATCTTGAAAAGATTTGATATGTTGGAATGCAAAGCCATGGCCACTCCCATGGATTCCAACTTGAAGTTGTTAGTTGATAACTCATTAGAGTTAGTGGATGTGACTTTGTACAAACAGATTATTGGGTCACTGATGTATCTGACGAATATCAAGCCAGATATATGCTTTGTTGTGAACACCTTGAGTCAGTATCTAGTGGAACCTGGACGTGTTCACCTAATCGCTGCAAAGCATGTGATGAGGTACGTAAAGGGAACGATAGAATTTGGTCTATGTTATCTTGGAGATCATGATTAAAGATTGTATGGCTACACAGATGTTAATTGGGAAGGAAGTGTATCAGACAGGAAGAGCACATCGGGAGGATGTTATTGTCTGGGATCTGCCATGATCTCGTGGTTTAGCAGGAAGCAGTCTAGTGTGGCTCTCAATATAGCTGAAGCGGAATACATTGTTGCTTGCAATGCTAGCTGTGAAGCGATATGGCTTCAGAAGTTGTTATCAAGATTATTTGACTTAGAGATGGACCCCACTATGATCCAATGTGACAACCAAAGTTGTATCAAGATGACAGAGAATCTAGTGTTCCATGATAAGTCAAAGCACATAGAGATCCGATATGTTTATATATGGGATATGGTGCAGAAAGGAGCTATACAGCTCAAATATGTGAGCACTAACGAACAAGTTGCTGACCAAACCTCTGTCTCGAGTAAAGTTTGAATATTTCCAAGACAAGCTTGGTGTAGTTCAGAAGGACCCTCCTCAAAAGGGGGAGTGATATGGTCACTGATGATGAGATTTCCTGCATCGATGGTAAGGTCGATGATGTGGATACCTGTATCGATGATATTGATGATGAGGTCAATGATGTTGACGATGAAGTCAATGATACCGACGATGAGGTCGATGAATGGTCCTTGGACTTGGTCTAATTTGACAAGTGGGTTGTATCATCCCTTGACACATGTCCTAAAGAGATCCGTAGACTCTGATATCCGAGAAAGATGTTGATAAATCCTAGATTTAATCTAGGTCACATCCAATATGAAAAAGGACTGGCTCTGTGGTGGTAAATCCTAGATCTGATCTAGGTCACATCTAGTATGAAAAAGGACTGCCTCTGTGGTGGTAAATCCTAGATCTGATCTAGGTCACATCCAGTATGAAAAAGGACTGGCTCTGTGGTGGTAAATCCTAGATCTGATCTAGGTCACATCCAGTATGAAAAAGGACTGGCTCTGTGGTGGTAAATCCTAGATCTAATCTAGGTCACATCTAGTATGAAAAAGGACTAGCTATGTGGTGGTAAATCCTAGATCTAATCTAGGTCACATCCAGTATGAAAAAGGACTGGCTCTGTGGTGATAAATCCTAGATTTAAACTAGGTCACATCTAGTATGAAAAAGGACTGGCACTGTGGTCAGGATTGCATCATTCCTAGACATGAGAGGTGTCTTAAATTGAGAGGGATTGATCATTCCGTAAGCGGATCAGGATTGTATCATCCTTGGACTTATGTCCTAAAAGTGAGTGGGATTAATCATCCTATAATTGGATCATGTGTATTGCAGAGTATGCTGCTATGATGATGCTGTTGATCGGGAGATACAAATGTTGATGCTGTTGATCGAGAGGATCCATATGTTGATGTTGTTGATCGGGAGATCCAGATGATGATGTTGTTGATCGAGAGGATCCAGATGTTGATGATGCTGATTGAGAGATCCAAATGATGTTGTTGATTGAGAAGATCCAGATGATGTTGTTAATCGAGAAGATCCAGATGATGTTGTTGATCGAGAGATCCAGATGATGATGTTACTGTAGCTGTTCAAGTGCTGCAGAATATGAAGACTCAGTACTAAAGATGTTGATGTTCTAGTATTGAAGATCTTGATGATGTTCCAGTAATTGTTTGAGTTACTGATGATATATGAAGAAAGCTTACAATGATTTATAGATGTATCATGTATCATGTAGTTGATGACTCCTTGCTCCTGTAGATGTTGTTATAATATCCTTCTCGTTAAGGGGGAGTGTTGAGATATTGTAACTTCTAAGAATATTGTATTTGTACTTTATTATTCTGGAGATGTTTCATTCCTCTGTGGAGACCCTATTGTATATCCGGAGATGTTTATTCCTCCGAGAGAATGTGGTAACTAGGGTTATTAGATCTCACATGTGGGGTCGGCCCTAAGTTAGCTGTTTAGGGGTTATTAGACTCTCTTAGGAGAGGTCGGCCCAGTTAGGGTGAAAAGTCAATTAGAAGATGAGTATAAGTAGAGGAGGTGTGTTCCTCACTTATCACTCATTCACTCACTTGTGTATTACGCATAGGAGAGAGAGAGATTTGCATAGGAGTGGAGAAGGAGCTCTTGTTTGGAGACTACATCTTTGTATTGGTTGATTATCTATATTGAGGAAAACTTTGTTGGGTTTTCTACCCCATGAGGATTTCTTTTAGTGATCTTGCTTGTGAATTTAGGCTACACTTAACAAGTTGTACTCATTTCAATCCAACCAAGCCTCATTAAGTAAATGAAAAATTTTAATTGTTTTACAACTTGTGTTGTTGGATCCCTTCCAATCAAGCTTGTGACAAGTTAATACAACTAATCTATAACTCTCTATGATCCAATGTTGAACAGGACAACGATTTATGCCTAAGGTATTATGAGAGTCATTGAAGGGAATGGAAGATGATAATTTTTTGGGTGGTTAGTAGCAAAGGATCATAAACAAAAAAAACTAATTAGATCCAATATCTTAGAAGGAAACACTTTTTGGCCTACTAACAGTCCCACATTATTCAAGGTAAAAGGATCATTGGTTTCCTCTATATATTTTAGTGTCAAAAGGCTACAAAAACTATATGAGATGGATTTGAAAAGAGTACAAACTACTCTATCCTTCAATGAACTCCCAGTTGGTGAGATACTTTGGTTCAATGTTTTCAATTTTTATATGAAGGGGAATAAAATTATAAAAGTTGTATCAACAAATTTGTCTTTCAATTTAGTACCATTGGAGTATGTTAGGATATAAGGTTTCAATTCTGATTGGATGGAGGGTTTTAAATTATATTTTGGACAGAAGGGTTTTTGTACATATTTCTTTTGTATTTATGTAATAAATTTTTCTTCCACAATCGTGTTTTGATCTCCAATTTTTGTGTTGAAATTAGTGGTTGGAGCCACCTTCACTTTCAATAGCCATGTGAAAAATGATACAATCCTTTGGAAAATACTTATGAATTGGGATCACCTCCATATCTAAACCATTAACATAGTTTTTGGATACATCTCTAAGCTTAGTAGTCTCAACCCTCACCCATAAGCTCATGCTGAGTTCCATTTATTTGTATCTTTAGTCTTTTATTTATCCTCTCTCCTCATTTTGTACCCAAGAATATAATGCCCTCAACTAGACATCTCCCACATGAGTATTAGGAGACCATATTATTGGATGAGGTAGGGCATATGTATGCAAGTAAAAACTTACACACCAAATTATTCTCCTTATTATGAAATTTTTTATAGATTTCATCAACACCTCTATGGTTATTCATCTATAAAGGAAAAAATTCAATATTTGTGTGTCTTGGAACCTATGCTGTTGGGAGCAGGGAGCAGGAAGAGGAAACATTGAATGGTAATCCCATACCCTCATACATGGTAGAATCCAGTGGAAACATTGCAATCCTAAAATCCTAAAAACTGTTAAGTCTGTTGAATTTTGAATGGGATAAAAAATTCTACTTTTGGCATTTGAAGTCCGATGAGGTTGGAACCACTCTCAAACATCCTGAAGCAATTAATGTTAATGTTAAAAATTTAAGTAAAAGGATAGAAAATGAAAGATAAGGAGAATGTCAACTCTTACTTTAAGAATTTAATATGACCATTTAAAGCTACTGATAGGTATCCTTTATCAATAAATTATAGTGATGGAAGGTAGTGCCCATTATTGTGATTTCCAATTTATCTTTATCAGTACAGAGGCACCTTCAAGGCTTTTGTTAATTTATATGGGAGACAAAGAGTGGTAGCTAGTAATGAATGTAAAGGTTATCTGGAAGTTTCATGTCATGTTGGGGATTCATAGTGGGTGTTGCACCTACATCTTTGGCCTAATTTGCTTATGATTGACACATCATACTACTATGGCATGATAGCATTGCCTTATACTCCTTATTGATTTATTAATGAATGCACAAGTTTTTGGTGTTATGTTGCTTGGCTTGAGAATAAACTTGGCCTTATGTGTGCCTTCCTGTGGAATTATGGAGATGAACGTGTAATATTTTTTTAGGTTTTATTTCCTAGAGATTAAAATTTCCTTCAACATTAAACAAACAAAAAAATGGGTTTTCAATCAAGGTTTTTGTTCCAGATATTATTTGGTGGTACATTATGCCTAGGTGATGAGCACCCTAGTACATTGTTACTTCTTTGATTCTTTCTCCTAGAGGCTAGAGACCATGGATCCTAGCCACGAAAATTCTTCTACATGATGTGAACTGTGCGGGAGATGATGATCAAGCATGAAACTTGTGGTGAAATTTTGGTTCCTAATCACTATTGTATTTCATTGTAATATTTCACTGCTGCTGGGTTTTATTTTTCACCTGGATTGTGAAGAGAACATTGTGAATCCTAGTCCATGGTGACAAATGTAGGATGGAGGGTTGGTGAAATCCTTTGATGAAATCAATGGTGAAGACTCCTATCGAGGAGAATATTTCTGATGAGTTGTGACCTCCTTCAACAACACATGTGTGAGGAATTGTGATCGTGGATCTCTCTCTTGATGCATTAATCCTTAGGATTTGAATCCTCACCCTTAAGGATCATCACCATTTCCTTCTTGTCATTGAACAAGCTCAAGAGATGCTGTTGATGACTGGGAATTTTGGAGAAAGAAAGAACTAATTATAGAAGCAGAGAATGGATTATGCTGAACATTCTAGTGATCAACTACAGTGGAAGTCGAGAGTGATATTGGAATGCTATCAACATTATGGAAGCCGAGATTGGATTATGTTGAAAATTAATTTTATCACTATCTAGTAACAATACACGTTTATGAAGACTGTGTGTGTGCAATGGAGAGTCAGAGACTGTGCAATACAAGGATTTCATTGAGATTGATTTCCAGAGCTACGAAAACATTGTCCAACCATGGCATTTGGATGGACATTATTTCTTTTGATGAAGTCGATGTTTCTTTTTGTTTGGAAGATGGCTATTAAGTGGGGAGGGGATATTTTCCTTGACAAGTTTCAAATTTACCCTGCAACTACCTTCATGGGAATGGCCATTAATATTCACATTGTACCATGTGCTTGGCACTTGGTAGGGTTACAAAGGACCCTAAGGTCGGGTATTATATAGACAAATCATGACATTAGGGAAGAAAACAAAACTAAATTGTGTTTTAGGTTTCCCATTCACTGAAGAAAACCAAATCGTGTTTTTACGGAAAAGAATTCCAAATAGAGGATGAGGGTATGGCTTACCGAAGACATTGTGCCCATTTTTTGTCTATGCAAGTATCCTCACAATATTCTCTATAAATCCCTTAGTGTATTTGATCCTCGTAGTGTGCTCTCCGCGACCAACTCTGTCATATCCCTCCTCATCGCGGTCTACTCCTCGCAGTGTGCTCTTTGCAACCAACTCTATTGTATACCTCCTCCTCGCGGTCTGCTCCTCGCAGTGTGATCTCCTCGCAATGTGCTCTCCTCACAGTGTGCTCTCCGCAACCAACTTTGTCGTATCCCTCCTCCTCGTGATATGATCCTCCCATTCCTCAGTCGAAAACTCTATCGTATCCCTCATCCTCGCGGTCCTCAATCGAAAGATGATGTGGGTCTACTCCTCGTGGGATTCCATCAATCATAGGGGTTCCATCACATTGGTAATGCTCTATTACAATACATTGTCTATATTTATTTAGTCCTTTGTAATTGGAACAACCACACACCCTACTACTTCATAGTAAAGTTGAAAAGGATCATCTCCATTTACCTTTGACTTCATTGCTCTATTATACATCACACATCACAATTTGTCAAAATAAAAGTTGATATTATGGAACATTAGGTATTAATTGTGGTATATTAGCTTTGTAGGGATTAGCTTTATAAGGATTGAGGGATGTTTCTAAGTTAGGTATTGTAGGTGTTAAGGGTTAAATTAGTTATGGTTGTTAGCGATTAGACATCAAGGCGATACATGTAACAAGGGATAGAGTTTAAGGGTGATAAAGTTGTGAGTTTTGGGTAATAATTGTAGCTATGAGTTATAACATTCATAAGAGTCAAGGTTTAGGGTTAGGAGTACTGGAGGTTAGGTTTCATAAGTGTTAGGGTTTATGGTTTAGGTTTTAAAGGTTGTATCCAATAATGTTTGAAGGGGTTAATAATTAGGGTTTATAGTTGATAAGTATATGACCATGCATTTCATTGAGGTTGACTCATAATCAGGATAATAATGTTAATAATTTGAGAGCACAACAAAGTGGAAATCTATGGCACAACAAAGTATACCAAGAGGAACTTGAGGTTTATCCTCTTCGTGTACTCACTGCCAAAATGGATCCTAAATGAAGAAGGTGCTTGAATCTCTTCATTTTCTAAAATGATTCAAAGAAAATGGGTAGTACTGTTAAAGAAAGAATGGAAGAATGTGACGGCATTAAAATGATATCAGTGTTCTGTCAAAGAAAGAATGGAAGAATGCGGTGGCACTAAAATGATCAGTGGTCATGTCGTGTTGAGGATTCTTCCACAGTGATTATAGATTTGATTGATCAAAGGCCAATGGCCAATACAGACTACACGAATTGGATGCTCATCGATAATAGACATGGTTTCGCAATCCCAATTTCTCTCATCACAAGAGAGAAGGTGGTCTTTCAATTTCTTTCATCACAAGACAGCATCAAGCAATTGCGAATGATCTCCAAGCCTGACACACACAAATATATATCCCATAAATTTGTATACTCTTATAGGGATGTGATTATATCCTAGTACTCTAAAGTTACAACATCATATAATATTTAGTAGTATATTAGGAACCATTTAAGTGTCTATATAATTAATTAATAATAATAATAATAAAGGCTTTGGATGTTTTATAAAACACAAAAGGTCGTAAGAGATTTTAAGTGTGTATATAAATATGATGAATATTGTTCAGCGTAGCTCCACTTGAAAATGTAATGGTCATTTCTATGTACTAATTATTATGTAGAATAGTGGAATAACAACATAATTCCATTTGATAGATGGGAATTTTGATTATAAAATTTTTCATTTAAGAGTTTTGATCAATTTTAAGAAAATCCAAAAATTTTGAAAAAAAAAAAGCTCAAAATTAACAACAAAAAAATGAGTTTGTTTAATTTTTAATTCACTATGTTAATATAGCCTCACCAAGATTACCAAGGTTCAAGTTCTACCAATTAACATATTAGTGTTTGTGCTCGCACTTGTGTATGCAAATTAAAACACATAATGGTGGTTGGGGCTAAGTTTGAGTCTTAAGTGACTTTAGAGAAGTAGATACTCTCTATTCATGCTTGCTAGCAAAAGACAACCAAATTGCATGATGTTAATGGTTTCCGTAATGCTAATTTAGGTGTATTATTATAGTTTTGATAAGGGGGAACTAGTTCATTTTTTTTAATTACATTGAATAATATAATTAATTACTATGAAGTTAACATTAATAACTTATAGTGAATATATATCTATACCTACAGGATACAAGCATGAGGATAGTTATCTTCACTTTTGGTTGATCGATGGGAATGTTAGTACCATGACCGTATGAATGACTCGACAAGTGGCAATCTCCTTGCAAGCATGTAGGATGACGATGACGATGAGGATGAGGAGGAAGATGATGATGATGAAGAGGATGATGGTGATGATGATGATGATGATGACGATGAGGATGAGGATGATGATAATGAAGAGGATGAGGATGAGGATGAGGACGAGGATGCGGATGATGAGGATTAAGATGAGGATGAGGATGAGGATGATGACAAGGATGAGGATGATGGCGATGACGAGGATGATGATGATGACGAGGATGAGGATGATGATGATGATGATGATGATGACGATGACAATGATGATGATGGCGATGAAGATAAAGATGACAATGACGACAACGGCGACGACGATGATGATGGTGATGATGATGATGATGATGACGATGATGTGGATGAGGATGAGGATGAGGACGAGGATGAGAATGAGGATGATAATGAGTATGAGGATGAGGATGATGATGATGATGATGATGGTGATGACGAATTAAACGATGAGGATGAAGATGATGAAGATGACGATGATGATGGTGATGATGATGGTGATGATGATGATGACGACAATGACGACAACGACAACGATGAGGATGAGGATGAGGATGAGGATGAGGATGAGGATGAGGATGATGATGATGACGATGATGAGGATGAGGATGAGGATGAGGATGAGGACAAGGATGATGAGGATGATGATGTGTTCGGGTACACAGGGTACTACCAAAGGACTGAACACCAAGAGAAACCACTTCACACAAAAAGATCACAGATCAACACATCGATGTTTTGACGTGGTTTAAACCCTCTTGAGGGAACACTCCACCGCCCCGGCCAAATAGCTTCTACGAGACAATTTATTATGCAAAGAAAGAAAGTTACAAATGAGCTTCTCATAATCGATCAACTAAACAATGACCCTCCATGCTCTTTAAATAGAGATCATGGACCAATCGAGTGTTAATCCATGGATCAAGGTTAGGTATGATCAAAGAGAAGTTGAGCCATCGGATCACTCTATGTCGGGAACATATCGTGACCGTCAGATTAAGTATTTACAAATGCATACTAATGCATACTAAAGAAACACACTATCCCTAATGGATATATTACACAAGTTGATCTTAACTAACTCCTAAGTGTCTAAATATCCTAACATCCCCCCTTAAGAACAACTTGGGATAGGATTGAAGGATTTACAAAAGTGACACTACTAGGAGAAGGAAGGAGGCATTAAAGGCCTATCCACCTTAATGACAAGTTCCTGAACTCCTAACATAGATCGAAGTTTAGAAAACTTCACTTCTGTAAGAGACTTGGTGAAGATGTCTGCAACTTGATCATCTGTACGGAAAAAGAGCACTTCAAGAACACGATCATGAACAAGATTTCTGATGAAGTGCATATGTAGTTCAATGTGTTTGTTGCATTGATGTAGAACTGGATCTTTGTCAAGCTTGATGGTACTTTGATTGTCGCACCAAAGTGGAGTAGGCTGCTACTGCTCGAATCCAGACTCTTAAAGGATCTGTCGAAGCCATAAAGCTTCCTGACTGGAATTAACTGCGGCTCGATATTCGGCTTCTGCTGAAGAAAGAGCAAGAGCTTGTTGTTTCTTACAAGCCCAAGTGATAGATCCAAATCCTAGACTGAAAACATAACCTGCAGTAGACTTTCGATCATCAGGATCGTCGGCCCAATCTGAATCAGTGAAACCAACCAACAAAGGTTTCCCCCCCGTACTATAATGAATCCCAAATTGAACTGTACCTCAAATATATCGAAGTATTCTTTTAGCTGCTTTCCAGTGACTTTCATGAGGTGTCTGCATATAACGGGAAACATGACCAATGACAAAGGAAAGGTCAGGACGGGAATGAGTCAAGTATAAGAGACTACCAACAAGCTGACGATACAAGGTGGCATTGACTTCAGGTGAAGTACAAGTGGCAGAAAGTTTGACTCCAGGCTGGAAGGGAGAAGGGGATGGTGTACAATCTTCCATGTGAAAGTGACGAAGAAGGTCACAAGCATACTTAGACTGAGAAAGAAAGATTCCTTCTTTGGTTTGCAGGACTTGGAGACCAAGAAAATAATGCAAATGTCCTAAGTCTGACATTTCAAAATTTTGTTTAAGACTGGATTTCACATGGGTTATAAGCTTAGGGTCACTACCAGTAAGAATAAGGTCATCAACATATAGAACAAGTATGATGAGATGGTTTCCTACTTTCTTGGTATAGACATTAGGGTCAGAATGGCATCTAGAAAAATCAATGTCAAGGAGAAAGTTATCCATTTTGGCATACCAAGCTCTAGGAGCTTGATTAAGGCCATATAAGGATTTCTTAAGGCGGAAAACAAGGATAGAGTTATTCTGAACATATCCAGGAGGTTGTTCCATATAAATTTCCTCCTGTAAATCACCATGTAAGAAGGAAGACTTGACATCCATTTGATGGACTTCCCAGTTATGTAAGGCTGCAAGGAAAAGAACAAGGCGGATGGAGTTCATTTTTGTGACAGGAGAACAGGTTTCATTGTAGTCAATCCCTTCAACTTGGGAAAAACCTTTGGCAACTAACCTTTCCTTGAGTCTTTCAACACTTTCATCTGATGCATACTTAGTTCTGTAGACCCATTTACATCTGACAAGTTTTCTACCTTTTGGAAGAGATACAAGATCCCAAGTATCATTCGCCATTACGGAACGATATTCCTCATCCATAGTTGCATCCCAATCTGGATTTCCTGAAGCTTCTGCAAAAGTTTCTAGATCATGATTCTCGAAAACTTGAGCCAAAAGATAAGAGGCTCGTTGAAACTGAGAACGTATTTGACGTTGATCTCTAGGATCACCGACAAGATCACCAATTGATTCACATGTTGAATGGACCCATCGAGGAAGCACTTGTGCTGGTGAAACTGGAGGAACATGAGCAGGCGGAGGTGGACTTTCATCCTCACTGTCATCATCAGAAACTAAAGTTGGAAACCTATCAAGGAAGTTGGAAGAAGAAGAAGAAGGCACAAATGCCGAATCGGGCTCGCAGGCCAAAGATGGCACAATCACCGAGTTAGGCTCACAGGCCAAGAGATTTTCATCAAATTTAACATCTCTTCTAATGATTATATCATGAGAATGTGGTTGAAGAAGTCTATAACCTTTTACATCTTCAGAATATCCAACAAATATGCACTTTTCACTTTTAGGCTGTAATGCTTTCCTTTTTTCATCCGGAATGTGAGCCCATGCTTCACTACCAAACACACGAAAGTGACTTACATCAGGTTTAGTTTTACTCCATGCTTCTTCTAGTGTTATACCTTGTAATGCTTTAGTGGGGGTGCGATTAACTATGTAATTTGCACAATTAATGGCTTCAGCCCAAAATTGAAGACTCAGTCCCTTAGATTGGATCATACAATTAGCCATTTCTTTTAAAGTGCGGTTCTTCCACTCAGCTACACCATTTTGTTGTGGTGTATATGGAACATTGTGCTATTGTTAGATGCCTTGTTCAGTGCAGAAAGTAGTGAAATTTTTGTTAACATATTCTCCTCCATTATTAAATCTTAACTTAATAATTTGATGACCATATTGTTTTTCAACAAGGGCCTTGTAGGCCAAGAACATGTTAAATACTTCACTCTTAAGTTTTATAAAATAAACCCAAGTGCGTCTGGTGTAATCATCAATGAAAGTTAAGAAATATTTGAAACCAGAAAAGGAAGCAGATGGAAGAGGACCACACAAGTCACTATGCACAAGATCCAAGGGAACCGAGGCGTGCCAAGAGGCACGTTTGTCAAAACTGGCCCGATGATGTTTTCCGAGTACACAAACGGAACAAACACCATCCCTGTAAGATACCATCGGAAGACCTGTCACCATATTGTCTCTACATAGTTGTTGCAATGAGTGATAATTTAAGTGACCAAATTGCTCATGCCAAAGTTTGCTCAAGTTATCACTATGAGCAACAAAAACTGAAGGAAAAGGTGATGACCCAAAGTTGTTAAACTTGTACAACCTGGTAATATCATCAACAATTCTGGTAGCTAGGACCTGTTGAGGATCTTTAAAATCCTTGATTACAACTTGGTGAGGTGTAAAGGTCACAGTTTTATCTTCACCAGAATGAGTGATCTGATAGACTGATAACAAATTGCAGGAAATTCTTGGAACACATAGTACATCACTAAAATGACCATTATCTACTGGAACTATTCCAGCACCTACAACACTTAGAGATCTATCATCACCAACAAATATTTGTTTGGTGTTACATTCATGCATAGTAGAAAAGATGGCTTGATCCTTAGCCATATGATAAGATGCTCCAGAATCAATGAGCCATTCATTTGAAGTAGAAAAAGAAGATTCATTATAAGAATAACCAGAAGCACAAAGTGCATGTCCATGAGAGGCATATTCTGAAGGCGAATCTAGGCTGATGTGGTGCTTCTTCATTGCTGCTTCCAAGGCTGCCATCTTCTTGAAACACTTAGATTCATCATGATTATCTTTCCCGCAATAGTTGCAATGGCGCTCAGTCTTCTTGCCTTTTGGCTTGGATCCTTTGTCATTTTTTAAAGAAGGAGCTGACTGAGAGGGTTTTGGACCCTTGTTTGACTTATTATTGTAAAAATTTTGTTTCTTGGGAGGCTTGGACTTTTCTTTTTGTTGGGACAATAAGGCTTTCCCAGATGTATCTACATTGTTGATTATTCAAAGATGAATGATTTTATCTTGCTCTCTAATCAAGGAATCACAAAAGGATTCAAGACTAGGCTCTTGATAGCTAGCTGCATTCAAGGATTCTTTCATGGAGTAAAATGTAGATACAAAAATAGAATATGCAAGTCCAAGTTTGGAAAGAATATGATAAATGCATTATTTGTCTTCCCTCTTAATCTTACATTATGCACATAAGAGTTTAAGAGTTTTGTACTTAGATGAATGAAAAGTCACTTGGATTTAAAGAAATCAACTCATTTTCGAGTTGGTGACCTCGAATTTCATTGTGTTTACCAAACACAGATTCTAACTTGTCCCAAGTAGCATCAGGTTCATCAATTCCAGATATGTGGAATCGCAAATCAGTAGAGATTGACATCCCAATCAATCCACGAGCTTCGTCACATCGATTTGCCCATTTTATTTTCTTATCATCATCAGTGGGTTATGTTTCTTTCCCTGAGGTAATTCTGAAAAGTCCCCTACTTCATAGAACATCCTCCATACAAGATTTCCATGAGAAATAGTTGGAACTGTTAAGTAGAATATCACAAGGGGTAGCCATATTTTTAAATTAATGGTTATAAAGGTAGAAACCAATAGTCTGGATGTGAAGAGCTCAAAAAAATAGGCAGTTTCAAAAAAAGCAGCACTGAAAACTGACTCTGTATGATGAAGTTATGCTTGAACAAAGAAACTGTTGAAGATGTCCCCAATAGTGACATGGCAGCTAGAGAATGTTCAGCAAAAAAAAAAAAACATCTTCCCAAGATGAATCTTTTGACAATCACTTTACAAGAAATTTGTTTTAAGTGAACCATTTTTGTAAAATAAGTGATTTCACTTTTACAATGATATTACTTTTAAATAGTGCAACAATAAAAGAGAACTTAAGTGACTCATTTGTATTTTTATTTTTTATTATTTAAGTGAAATGCACTTTTACGATAAAGTAACTTGAAAATATAAATTGCATGCACTTTTTCTTTTAAAAGTAACTTCCTACGACTTGAACTCAAGACCTAATAAGAAATAAAGCAACTTTGAACCAAGTGAGCTAGATTAAAAGGTATGTAAAATATGGGAATGAGGAAGGGGGCTTTTTTTTTTTTTTCCTTGCTCAGTTTGCGTGCTTGCTCTTTTCTTGCAAAACACACCACAAATCGAAACAAAAAAAACTTTTCCACACTTCTGGAGCTAGATCTCGTTAGCTTGCCCAGAAAGTCTACTTTTCTGTCTGTTTTTTATTTTCCGAGATCGCGCAAGGTGCACGGCAAAGAGCATACGCAGCCGAGAAAAACCCTTTCCCTTTCTGTTTCTGATTTGCCGAGATCGTTCAAGGTGCACGCAAAGAGCATACGCAGATAGGAAAGCAACAATCCGAACCCAAAAAAAATATCACAGTAAAAAATGATAAAATATGAGATTTTTTTCTTTTAAAAACATAAAATAAAAAAATGCGTCACTGTAACATTATACCTTCAGATCTGATGAAATATGTGTTTCTGGAGCAACCGGGAACCGTTTTCGATCAAACGAAAACTATTTCCCAATGGAAACGATGCTCCGGACGCAATGAAACACCTTCCACAACCCAAAAATGCACATAAATACTAGAACCAGAAACCCTTTCGAGTTTCGGCAACAACAGTACAAGATCTAGATCATAACCGGAAGCGGCTCTTCATAAAAGCTCTAATACCATGTTCGGGTACACAAGGTACTACCAAAGGACCGAACACCAAGAGAAACCACTTCAAACAAACAGATCATAGATCAACACACCGATGTTTTGACGTGATTTAAACCCTCTTGAGGGAAACACTCCACAGCCCCGGCCAAATAGCTTCTACGGGACAATTTATTATGTAAAGAAATAAAGTTACAAATGAGCTTCTCATAATCGATCAACTAAACAATGACCCTCCATTCTCTTTAAATAGAGATCATGAACCAATCGAGTGTTAAGCCACAGATCAAGGTTAGGTATGATCTAAGAGAAGTTGAGCCGTCGGATCAGTCTATGTCGGGAACATATCATAACTGTCAGATTAAGTATTTACAAATGCATACTAAAGAAACACACTATCCCTAACACATATATTACACAAGTTGATCTTAACTAACTCCTAAGTGTCTAAATATCCTAACATGATGAGGAGGAGGAGGAGGAGGATCAGGATGATGATGATGATGATGGTGGTGGTGGTGATGACGAATTAAACGATGATGATGAATATGACGATGATGATGGTGATGATGGTGATGATGATGATGAAGATGATGATGATGACGATGATGACAACGACAACGACGACGACGATGATGATCATGATCATGATCATGATGAGGAGGAGGAAGAGGAGGATGGTGATGACGAGGATGAGGATGATGGTGATGATAAGGATGATGATGATGAGAATGAGGATGAGGATGAGGATGATGATGATGATGATGATGATGATGAATATAGCGATGACGACAACGGCGACGATGATGATGATGATGATGATGACATCGATGATGAGGATGATGGTGGTGATGATGATGATGATGATGACAATGATGAGGATGAGGATGAGTATGAGGTTGAGGATGAGGATGAGGATGAGGATGAGGATGAGGACAAGGACGAGGACAAGGATGATGATGATGATGACGATGATGATGATGATGATGACGATAATGATGATGAGGATGAGTATGAGGACGAGGACGAGGACGAGGATGAGGATGAGGATGAGGATGAGGATGAGGACGAGGACGAGGACGAGGATGAGGATGAGGATGATGAGGATGAGGATGAGGATGAGGACGAGGATGATGATGATGATGATGACCAGGATGATGATGATGACGAGGATGAGGATGAGGATGATGATGATGATGATGATGACGATGACGATGACGATGACGATGACGATGACGATGATGATGATGATGATGATGATGAAGATGACGTTGACGACAACAGCAACGATGATGATGATTATTATGATGAGGATGAGGATGTTGATGATGATGATGATTATGTAACATACTAAATAAAAATCGACAAAACGAAACAATTTAAACATAATACATTATCCAAAAAGATGTTCTCACATACCTCCTAGATTCCAACATTGCTACAATGTCATTGTTATTCTTCTTCATCTGACTCAACATCTGTATCGTCATCTAGTTCAGAATCGCTATCATTTAAAAGATCGCTCATATCAGCATCATCATCAACGTAATTTTCGTTTATATATTCATCATCAATATCATCAATGACTAGGTCATTGTCTACTAAATCATTTGGATGATCAAATTCTTGATCGGATTCTTCATCTAACACATCTACGTCGGTGACCAACTGCTCCTGATCTGCATCACCTTCTTCTTCAACACTTTCTTCTTCCTCTGCATTATACTTGATCGGTCTCCCTCTTGGATCATATCTAACAATGTATGACCAACCTGCTTTACCTAGCACATCTGAGTAAAATACCTGCTCACATTGACTTGGAAGAACAAAGGCTTTGTACCCGGTTCAATTTCCCTTGTATTAACCATGGTAAATCCATTGGAATTATCAATGACAATTCTTTTGGGATCACGTTCATTCATTCGTAGTCTACACCATTTGACCTCAAACAAAACTATTTTAAAGGAATTAAAGTCACACTCAATTATATCTTCCAAATAACCGTAGTACCTATTTCCAGATACTTCTGGATTCCTGTCACTTCTAGAGGAAACATTAGTGACTTGAAAAACTGCAGTTATCCTATAATCAAATGTTTTCTTCTTGTCATCCAACTTTTTGATGTGAAATTTATGACCATTGCACCACATAGCATTGTGATGTATCAGCTGCATCATTCCCGACTCAGTAAATAAATATATAAGAAGAAATAAATGAAAGAAATATTTTGATACAATGGGAAACAATGAAAAAAATGAGCAAGGTAAATATACTTGCCCTTTTATCTTTTAAACCACATGGTAAATCAATTTCCCTTTGCGTAAGTTCTCTGGGATATTCTTCTCGATAACGATGCACTGTTTTAATCATTTTACTAACCCCTTCCCATCATGATAAGGTACCATAGTATTATGTACATCGTTCAATCCATTCCTCCATCGAATCAATATTGTTTTCAATGTATAAATGTATTGCATCCCACATGTGACCACCTATATGAAAAAATAACAATTAAGAATTGTAAATTAGCTATCATTAAAGGCAATTAAGTTTACCTTAAAATACTAATGGAATAATAAAAATTACATAAATTGAAAAAATAATTTTATAATAAATTAAATGTACACCATTCAATTACCTTTCACTTTCCTCATTCTACCTTTCCCCAACAAGACCTCCCCTTCAAATTTGTTGATGGATTCGACATGCCAAATGCGAGGCAGATTGATCTGTTTTGATAAATTTGGAATATACTGACTAATGTACACCATGGATTGATATAGCATATATCCATGCACCATAGAACCCTCGGGACGTGCTCTTTGTCTAAAAAAATCCTTCAATGACTTCAAATTCCTTTCCACCATCCACATTGACCTTGAATTTATAGGTCCACACAATTCAATATCCTCAACTTGGTGTATGAGATAGTGTTCTTGTTCATTGAAAAATGATGGAGGTAAATACTTTTGCATTTCACACATTATATGGGGAATTTCTCTCTTCCAATACCTAATATCTTCTTTATGGATTTATTTAGATTAAATCCACCTACAAAAGATGTAAGAAAATAACAGTGATCAACAAGATTGAGGCATATATAGTAAAGTTCCAAGCTATAAAACACAATATGTCAATAAGCAATGCAACAAAGATAACAAACATTTTCATGCATATAAATTGTTACTTACCTCATGTATTTACCAAGATCATATATAACTTGTTTTATGTTTTCGTCAAAGCTATCTGGGAGAGATAGAGGTAGAACGCACTGTAGCAAAAATAAAATCATTATCTAATGTTTTCAAATAGGAGAGAACAATTACTAAAAATATGAACTTAATGGAAATTATATACGTAAATAATTACCTTAATGAATGTATGTCATTCATGAGTTTTAACACCTCCAAAATCACCTTTTTTGGTTTAGATATTTTGTATGTTCGACGAAAACCCTGTCGGAAACCTTATTTTCTGAATGACCTATTTTATAGCATTGCTTTGTTGCTCTGTCAATAAACATGGAAGACTAATATTTCGGTCCCCCTCCGGCATTGGAAATAATTACACTTTGCAATGCATGATTGGCTTCTGCAATGTCACTACAAATTTTTCCAATTTTATCTTTGTCATACCTTCCATCTAATATATGCCATATCATTTATGTTACATTCTTCCCGATATGCATTGTATCAAATAAATGAGCTATTTGTAGGTGCTAGTAGTAAGGAAACCAACTGAATTGTATGGGATAACTCTTCATTCCTCATGGAATCCCATTCATTCCTTAAAGACATTCATTAAACATAAACAAAAAAACATTAACAATAATTCATGACACCCATCGTAGAGAAAATTCAGTAAAAATATAAAAATCATAATATTACGTACACATATGTGCTACATATACAATTTGCATACCTCGATGATTTCTGTTATATTCCAAATTCCATAGGTGAGGTGTCATTCTTCGTGTTTTCTTTCCATTCTCTTCTTTACCATTGAATTGTTTTTTCAGTAGTTCGATACCTATGGTTCTTAGGGAGGAAGTGCATGTACTCATCGAACACCTCCTTTGCTAAACTTCTTGAACAACGAGATTTTATCCTAGGACCACATATTGGACATGCAAATTTTCCCTTTGTTTGAAGACTTGCAAGATATATGTATTAATGTTATAGCATCAAAAGATTATTAATTTTTAAAAAAAATGCATTTTTTTTACCTTAAAAACATATTATAATTTTAACGACGTGCAACAAAAAGTTACATACCACAAAAATGTGTTAACCCGGGAGCATCATGAATTGTCCATGCAAGTATTCCATGTAACTGAAATTGTTTCTTCCCTATTGGTCTAAAGATGTCATACATGGTGATTCCATCCCATAACTTCAATAGCTCATCGATAAGAGGATCAATATATACATTCATATATTTAACTTGGTACTTACCTAATTTATCATTCAACATACAATATTGCTATTTACTTATGTGTCCCAATATATAAAAGGTGTTCTCATGCAGCAATTAAACAAATAAATTAATGAAATAATATAATTACTTTCAAAAACATACCTGGAATAATCATTGCCAACATTGTGTGCTCTCTCTTAATCGTCATCCAAGGAGGTAGGCTATTGTTTATGACAAAAACATGCCACACTAAGTAAGTATAATGAAGCTCACCAAATGGATTGAAACCATCAGCTGCCAATGAAAGTCTAACATTACGAGGTTCATCTTTAAAAATTGGCCATTTTTCTTCGATGTTCTTCAATGTAAAACCATCTGCAGGCATTCGAAGAACACCATCTTCACTTATTTTCTTCGCATGGTAATCCATAAACTGTGTTATACTTTGGCACTTGAATATTCGTTGGAAACATGGAATTATGGGAATATAATGAAGAACTTTGTGAGGGACCTCTTTTGTTACTTGATCAGTTCAATATCTACTATTTTCACATTATGGGAATTTGTTTTCTGATGCATAGTGTCCATAATATATAATATGATCATTAGGACATGCATCAATAACTTGATGCTCCATTCCAATTTCTTTCATAATCAAGAATACCTCTCGACATGTGCATGGTAAATTATTTGATGGTGGTAATAGAAATTCACCCAATGATCTGCAACATTGACAAAAAAATGAAATGTAAACAATATACATCATAAATATTGCATATCCCTAATTTACAAATTAATTAACACTAAAAATAGAGGAAAATAGTCAACTTTACATACCTTAGGAGCTATGTGAAACAAGTATTTGATAAACCATTCAAAACCTTCAAGTTCACCAACAAGAATATAGCAGATAGAATATTGGTTGTTGAGCCTTCATAAAGAGGTTCTTGGGACTTCTCGAGTAGAGGAACATCATGAATATCATGGAGGTTGTCCTCATCCAATGGATCAAATGTGTCTTGGATCAATCTATTTATCTCATCTTCACCATTTGTATCAATAACGTCATCTTCATCCATAGGATCATTAAGAACTCGATCTTCAATATCCTGATCTCCATGCTTGTCACCTTGTAAAGTAGTATTTCTACTATTATGTGGCAAATAGCTCTTTAGCAGTCGACATTTGGGGGGCATTGTCTTTATATTTACAAACAATGCAATAACATTAGTGTATAATATACAACACATATATAAAACATTTTTTGAGTACATTATCAGTACAATTACAAGAAGTACATTATGTAATGAATAACATCTTACCAAGGGATGATATTCATACCCACCTTCAGCATGCCGCTTCTCCTTACAATGTTTTTCAGTTGTTGTTCTTAAAATTCTTCTCATTTTCAAACCTCTGCAATCATTGCAAGGGCAATAACACTTTCCATCACCCTTCGCCTCCAATCCTGCTTTAAACTCAGCATGCCTCTTATTGTTTTCTTCCCAAGTATATTTATTTGACATTATGATAGCCTATAAGAACAAAAAAAACTCATTAATCAATATATAAGTAAATTGAATAGAGTATATATATATTAAAGGAGACCAAAAATTAAAGGACGTGATTAGAGGATTACCTAAGCATGTGGAGGATTACCTAAGTAATTCCCATGGATTACTACATGTTTTTCCAATAAGAATTGATGTATGGTGGGTAATGGCTATTCATTCTACATAACATGAATTTAGATATTGCCTTAAAAAAGGAGCTAAGGAATTGTGTTAATGATGTCACAAATTAGGAGTTTACATATTACTTCAATGCATGTGTTGGTATGTTAATAAATATGGTGTTTCCTTATAAAGTAATGAATTTCTATCTAAATGTCCAAGCGGGTTAGTATGTTGGGTTGTAAGTGTATTTGTGAAAGGAGTTGTTACACCATTTTTCCAAGTGGTAATACCCATAGGATAATGAGTAGTTAATTGGTTCCCTATGTTGGTTTATAATTATTAATTGCAAGAAAGTCTACATTATGGTTCTAATGGATCTAATGTAGAAGAAATTGAGGGGTCAGTAATATTGTTCATGTTCATTATAGTAGAGATTAAAAGGTTTCAACACATTGTAATGATATTGTCAAATGGGATTATGAATATAGATGTATACCCTCAAAGTTTGAAAGGATTTCCAAATTGGATTATGAATATAGATGATAATGATATTTTCAAATGACTATCAAAGTTTGAAAGGATACACCTTTGTGGTCTCATTGGTTATCTATGTGGGAGCTAGTTAAATCTAATTAGATAGTGTTGAAATCTACGATGATGGTCCTATTGATTACAATGACGATGATTTCATTATCAACACCATCATCATCATCATCATAATCATAGTCATTGATGATGATGGTGATGATGATGATGATGATGATGATGATGACGATGATGTTGGTGTTGTTTTTTATGATGATGATGATTACTGACGATGACGAATATGCTTATGATGATGATGATGATGATGTGATAGTGACGACAATGATTATCATGATGGTGATCATGATGGTGTTTATGGTGATGATGATGATTTTCATCGACGCCTACGTCGTTAGCATCACCATCACTAGTAACATTGTGTTCCAACTTGCTAGGTTGATGTGTGAATTGTTGCTAGTTATACACCAGACTAGATCAATTGTTAAATGATTGTAGGAAAGGGATGGAAAATAAAATGTGATCGATACATAAGTTATGTATCATAACATTCCAATTGCATTGCTATCATTGGAAATGATATTAATTCCATGGTTTATGGATGCTATATTTCTTGTGATTTGTTATCTATGTGACTTATCAACAATTGTAATTTTTTGTACAATGTTCTAAAGTAGGGCAAGGGAAACATTCAAATTTATAGGCCCAAGGTCAATGTAAATAATTTTAAAATGGGGAGAGGTATATTCTAGGATTTTCTTGAAGTCATAACAATTTATCAAAAGATGCATAATCCATAATTTCATTGAAATAGTTAATTTTAAATCTATCTAGCTTGGAGATCTCCTTGCTATTATTTTTCATTCACCTAGATAGAACTAAAGGCTACCAATAAAAAACATAGGAGCAAAAAAAAACATTTTAACACAAACCACCATAAAAATTACATTTTAACACAAATGACAATTTAAAAAATTGCATTTTGACACAAAAATCCCAAACTATATAAACATTTTCTCCATTGCATTGAAGCCCTAGTTGGAACACAAAGGGTGTAACCACAAAAAAAACTAGTGCATTACAGTCAAACTAACCTAGAAAACGAAGGAGATCAAAAATTCTATGTGTCAAACTAGTAGCAGACTCTTGAAATCACAGAACGAAAAATCAGAAAAAAGATTGTTGCAACTATAGCAAATTATTTGTGGAAATATGACTTAAGAACATGTATTTATAGATCAAAGAGGTTCGCAGTTCCGGCGAAAATGCACAATGATAAAATTTCATAAAAAACAAAAAGTCAATGACCGTTAACAAGTAAAAAAACGTTATGGCCCCCAACGATCGTCGCTATAGAGAAGAAATCATTTATGTCGCTATAGAGACGAGTGATCGTCACTATAGCGATGATCATCGAGGGCCAAAACATTTTTTTTCAAAAATTGTATCTGTTTATCCACGAAAGTTTCGATTTTAACTTATTCGTGGAAATATTTCATGGAACTTTTGAGCCATATGTAGTAGTGTCGCTTGAAGCTAGCCACTTTGAAGTGTTTATTGTTTTGGTTGTTTAGTATCATTTCTACCCTTATCTTGTACCTCCATACTTTTTCTATCATTTGTGACATCCATTGCCATTATCTTGTCCACCCAATTCAACATTATCTGGGGCATGGTGTGCAAATTTTCCTCGGGTGATTTTTTTCACCATTTTGATCAATATCAACTTTCTTCAAAGTGAGCCTCATACATAGCACCAATTCATATTTTGACTTGATGCTTGCATATTTTAGTAACCCATGCATTGAGACAAGATGGATTGGCATCCATAGGACACTCATTTTATAGTTTTTTTTCTCAATTGTACATGATGCCTTTTGTACCGAAAATCATTTTAGAGGATTAATGTTTTGGGGGGAGATGGTGTGTATTCAATTCTCATTACCTCAAAAGTTTGGAATTTGCTCCTTGAAGTTGTTTGTGGAATATTTTATAGATTCAAGTTCAAGTTTTTTTTAAGCATTGGTATTTGTCTCTCTTTTGGGGAGGAATTTATATCCTACAAGTTTTTCTCCTTTTCTCTTCTTATGGGACTTTTGTTCTTGGGTTCCAAAGTAAGCCTTGTTGCCAAGACCCATTTTTTTCTTATGTTTTGCTTCATGGGGGTGTAAGTGTACATACATTTGGTTAAGATTATGTACATTAATAGTTATCAACTTGATTGGTATGCTTATTAGCCATGTTGGTATAGCTCGTTTTCCCAATAGGAATATCAAAAAATTATGAGGAAAACGTCTCCTAAATTGTTATATATTTGAGTGATCTCTTTCTATTGTACAAGAGAGTAATACACAATTTTATGTTATTTGTTTCTTAATGCTGAGGGCCATATTTGATCTATTCTTTAATGTGTCTTTCCTAAAAAAGGTTATGGTATTGTTGATGCCCGGAAAATCCTAGCATCGGCAGTAGGGATTCTCCTCAATGAATAATCCCAATTAGATCATTCACGGTTTGGAATAGGGAATCTGTCCGGTTAATGGTCTAGCTACCGTAGGTATGTTTTTTTAATTTATCGGTTGCATCCCGGCCCATTGTTTATATTTTAAGATATAAAATTATGAGTATGCAAGTGCTTCTAATCTAATTTATGCATAACCTATAACTGACAGGAAGAAGCCTCACAAGTGATGTGTAGGTTCTTACCTCTCGTCTTATCGCTTGTAACTTATCAATTAGCTAACCTTATTCTAACTTAACTAATCTATCTTTGCAAGGAGTGAGTTTTAATGAGAGTAATAATATGTGAATTCTTATACAAATATAATAGATAGCTATTTAGATAAAGTATTCACATTCACAGTAGAAACATACAAAGATAGCTTTGATAACATTTAAATCCATTTATTACTCTAATATCACATAGACATTTGCATAGACAAATAAAATCATTAATCACCATCGAAATAATTCAATAAAGTTAGAAATATTTCACAGCATGAGTATGAACACAAGAAGAAATAAGTATGATCTGTTATCCAAAACATTCCACGCAAAAATCCATGCAAGATTTTCCCAGCAAATAGGTCTTTCTCATTAGCCTAAAATTAGTCCTCTTACAAAATGTCTCCAGCCTCTATTTCACTAGAAAAAGTCCTTGTCTAATCCCTTATCCCTTCTATTTATCTTACAAGAGAATTTGTCTTTACATGACTGATTGCTTCACCTACCCTCTGGCCCTTGGATTGCTAAAATTGTCTTTTGTGCTTGCACAACTGAAAATAAATAATTATTTACAAATTAAATAATCCTTCCAGTGGGACCTCTAATCTAGAAATATAATTGTCCCATAAGTCAGTTTCATGAAATATTATATTACATTGTATAGGATCCAATAATTTTAAATATATTTCATGAATGGATAATTCTTTTCCCACACTTATTACTCCTTTAGTGGTTGCTTTATAACTTTCCTCCAAGAAATAAGCATTTACATATGCTTGTCCTATGTGTTGCTTTAGATCTTCTTCATTAAGCACATATAGTTTCCTGACGTACTCCAGGTCTTCTTTCAAGCTATCTTTTAATTCCATTAGACGATGATCTTGGTGGGAAACCCGTACATGTCTGGAACCATCAAGATATGATGTTTCTCAAGTACTTGACAGATTTCTTTGTGGATTTATTCACACTTTGTGATGGAATTTGGTACTTCTTCCTGTATCTTCCTGGAAGCTCTCCTGCAGCTGTCTAGAAGAGATATGTCTAACTTGAGTTCTACAGTTCTCTTGTTTGGAAGGTGATCAGGGAAGTTTGGATTTTCTCCCTTCCAGGCCATCAACCTTTTCAATTTTTTAAAAGTATTGACTAATTTGTGTCTTACATAAAAAGCACCTACAGAAATGTCCTTCATTCTGTCTATCATCTATTTCATTTTATAAATTTATTCAATTAACAATTCTTTTGAGTGGCAAATTTGTTCCTGTATTCTACAGGAATGCTCATAAAAAGGGGTCATATCTTGTTTCTGACATTGAGCCATGTTGACCTGTCCCAACAAAGATTCCTTTTCTCTAACCAAATCGTCCATATGGGATTGCAAAGCTTCTTTCTCAACTATAATCTCATCTATGTGCACTTGTAAATATTCCTTTTCATTCATTAAAGATTCCACCTGTTGGTTTGACTTCATTTCGTTTTCTTCCAACTCATTAATGCAAGAGTAGAGATCACTTCGCTCACCTTCCATGATTACAAATTGCACATTCAAAGCATCCTTTTCATTTTCCAAGTTCTGATAATCCAACAGTAATTTATTCTTTTCATATTCTACTGCATCTCGTTTCCTCTTCAGCTCAATTCCTTCACCTCTTTCTTTCACCAAGTTATCCTTTAGCTTCAACATTTTTTCTTTGCTTCGATCCAGGTCGTTCATCAATTTATCGACATTATCGAAATTTTCTTGAGCAGCTGCTATGTTTACTGAAGCGGTGAACTTGGGATCCTTGTGAGTACCTTCTACTAAGGTGCTTTCTTGAATAGTTACCACATCGGGCCGTGTGCCCATTTTCATCCTTTTCTCTATTATCCTTAAAATTGTCTTCCACTTGGGGTCGAAAACTATTGTATCCAATTTTTCTACCGAACACTTCTTCGAAGGAGTGAAAGGTGTGATCCCGAGCTCAGCAAATGGAATATTTCCTCCTGTAAGTAGGATTCTGGAGACTTCAGGTGGATATATGTCCATGTCTTGAAGACTATGGTCTTCTTCTTGGACTTCTTTGTTTTCCACAGCTTTCTTGAGCTTATCATATTCCTCCTTTCTTTTCTGTTGTCTTTATGTTTATTCCTTCTGCTGTCTTTTTGTTTCTTCCTTCTTCTTTAATCTTTCTTCTTTCGCTGTCACAAATTCCTCTCTAGACTTTTGAAGTTCTGCCTCTTTAGCAATATCCATAGTATGACTGGAACCTACGCCACTTTTTCGGCCAAATCATCTGTTCAAATCTGTCATGTTATTTTCAATTCGATATACCTCCTCATCCTTTAGGAAGTGGTCTGTGTCCAAAGTGAATTTTACATGACGCACAATGTTGGGCAGCCTTTTGTAGTAGTTTGTCATTTCTAACAAAAATCTTCTCTCCAAAGTGGAATGCTTCCAAGTCTTTTATGAAAGCTTCTGCTCATTTCACCTTAGGAAATTTATATGCTCCGATGAAAAAGGGAAGTGGTGGATAGGAAGCCTTCTTATTTTCATTTATAAAGTGGCCCATTCCATTGACGAAGACTTGTCTTACAGTCTCTTTGTGTACTACATAATCTGTAGCGTACTTTGGCATGAAAGACGGAGCTTTGGTTCCCCCATACATTCTTATATACGTGCCTTCCTGGGTAAAGTAGAAGTCTCCATATTCATTGATGATTTCCATTGCGTTGTCCGACAAGCAAGTTGGTTCTCCGTTAAATATTAACCAATACAAAGGAATTATGAATTACTCACAGATAAGCTTGTAGAAGCTTGTATATTTATGAGCCCACATTATTTGGTAGGCCACATATAGAGGGGTCTCAACCGGGACCCAATAGCACCCCAACTTGTGAAATGGGTGTCTAACTAAGATGCAGTCGATAAGGTAGGAAGACATAAAGAATTATGCTTTCTTCTGGGTCATCCCTCCTTGGGTTGTTGCGATTGATGATTCCATACTCTCTGATATAATGTCCACCCAATTGAAGATGGTACCATGGGAGGCTATATGATACATGAGGGACACCTAGTTGATCTTGTAGATATTCATGTTTTCCCTACCAAATATTCTACTTAACATTAAAGATATGATCATGAATGGTGTTTTCAAATTCTGGGCATTATGTTCCTTGCTTTCCCTTTTCCTCAACCGCTTTCCAGGAATCAAAATTTCCTTAGCATACTCAAAGTGATCTATGTTGAATCCCTTTATCCAATCTTCTGTCATCATAACTTTTGGAGAGGGTAACTTATATGCTGCACTAATATAAACGGGATGAAACGACGTGAATCCTTCTCCATTTGCACGAGCTATGATTCCTGTGCCAACATCCACATGAGGAAGAATCCACCCAATTACTTCTAAACATGGGAAACGCTTTGGACAAGCGACATCTTTATGAATACCTAATTTCTTAATATTTTGATACACCATCATCTCTTCAATGGATGCATCTGGCACGTTTAATTCTCGGATGATGTGATATAGTTCGCCCCATTTATATTTAGGACCGATTCATGTTGCTGCTCGGGTGTCCTCATATTGGGTTTCCATCACGGTTTCTGCAACAATCTCAATATCAGAATCGGACTCTGATACCTTGGCCTTAAGCTTAGAATATCTTCTTTTCATTTCTGAGTCCTAAGGTGAAAAGAAATTTAATGTACAAAAATCAAATGTGAATGCAATAATTTCAAGCAAAAAATGATAATGAGCATAATATTCTGAAAATAAATTGCATATGTATGATTTGTCAATATTGTTTACAAAAATAAAAATAAAACATGAGATTCATACTTCCATAATGTCAAGTGTGTTTGGTTTTGAATGACTATCTTGATGAATCCCTAATACACTGTTAGATGAGTTTCTTCATTCTTCTATTAGCAAGTATGTTTAACAATTAAATGAAGTATCAAGTCTGTCAAGGTTGGTACCAAACAAAATCAACGTTGTGGTCCTATTAATCAGAACTTCACTATCAACTCATTAATCTTATGAGAGACAAGTTATCGATGAAAAAATGCCAATGACGGAAGTAATGCAATGATCAAGACCGAAGAAATCCATTTCTCATTCAACTGTGGTTGTCAATCCTTAAACTTATGTATATTTCTATTCACATGACCAAGCACATCGAGAAACTGTATATAATGTAATGGGAACACCCCCCCCGACCCTGGAGATGTCATTGGTTCAAGGCGGTCAATTTAATAACATTCCCAAAGACAAACGCATTTACTCAAATCTGACCAGTAGTCGCAGATCAGGGAAGGAACTTTCCTTGTTGCCTCGTTTTTCTACAGTTAAATAAACTAGGTCTGCGGTATCCATAGATTCTCGCCCTGGGATAAGGAAAAATGATTCTGTGAGCATGTTGGAATCCCTTTTCCCCAAAACCAAGCTCGTACTCAACTAAAGGTTCATCCAGGGATTTTCGATCAAGCCCTCTCAAAAATCGACCGTAAGTGTGGTATTGGTGTAGGTATTGGTGTGGCACGTTACAGGGTTTCCTTGTCCCAATATATAGACACACTGAACTAAACGTTAGGTTTTACATGGTGCTCAAAAATAAAGATTATCATTGTCCCAAAGAACAAGGTTAGACCAACAATAACATAGAGGTGTTACCATTGTTACCTCAATAACCATTTTTTTTACACTTTCGGTTGGCTCTTTTGTAACTCTAGGGGGCTTCCCTATATAAGATTGCTAGGCTATGGAAATGAGAGCACGAGGTGATTTGAATAGTTAGCCTTAGCAAATATTATTCCATGAAGAACGAAACCCTATGTTAGCGTCATATCCAATACCCGCACCATATAAGCGGCTTACAAGCAAAAATGGAAGGTCTGGCCTTGTACACTATTGGGTTTCAAAATAAATGCGAGTGGGGTGGTAAAATGGTTTGCAAAACCTATTAAATAATGGCGAAAATTCCTTTTACGAATAAAATGCAGGAGGATAGAAAATGACCTACTTGGCAATACACAAGTGGTCCAAAGGAGTGCTCCTCGAGGTAGGCAACTTTCCTGTCATCCAATGATTGCTCCAATCGAAAACAATGTTACAAACATTGTTTAAAAAAAAAAAAATCGACCCTTTATAGAAAAAAAATGTAACCATAGCAATAAATGAAAAAGGTAAGTGTGCTAATGGGGTATACAAAATTTTATTTAAGTCGTTTCAGAGCGCCTCAATTTTTCCGCCGATCCTGTTTCAGATGAATTCTCCTTCGCCACCGACTCTATTTCAGGCGACCTTTCCATTTGGCTCCAACTCTTTTTCGGATGAGATTTTCATTTGGCACCAACTCTATTTCGGATCATCTTTCTATTTTTCACCGATAAATGCTTTCGGACGGAATCTCATTAGGCACCGATTCATTTCGTATCATCTTTCTATTTTTCACTGAAAAATGCTTTCAGACAAAATCTCATTGGGCACCGATACCATTTCAGATCATCTTTTCAAGTTGGCCTTTTTGGGATATGGTTTTTTTCTTCAAAAATTTTGTGGAACGCCAAATCGGTGAAGATCGGGCAAAAATTATTAATGCGTTGAAACGCTTCGGAATCAAACATGGTTTTGCTCCAACTGTTTCGGCGTAAAAGTCACTTTTTCTCTGATTTAGCCTGTTGCTTAACCATTTCGGCGCAAATTTCATTTTTCTTCGATCAATTCCAAGCTTGACCATATCCGATTGTTTCGGCGCAAAATAAAATTGTTCTCTGAAACAGGTTTTCTTCTTAAAAAAAATTGCAAAAACCAATAATACTCGTCGACCGTTTCAATGGAAAACTGATAACTCTTCCGACCATTTCGGCAGAAAACAGATAACTCTTTTGACCATTTCAGTGAAAAATTGAGAACTCTTCCGATCAAGAAAACAATTTTCTTTTGATTTCAGAAAAAAATTCTTAAGTGTCAATAAAAAGTAAGCAGATAAAGATGAAACAAAACTCTGAGTAAATTCAAAATAAAGGAGGGGCAACAGGTATCGAATTGTAACGTGAAAACCAAGTTACCAGAATTTGATGAGGAAGGCTCCATTTCAAATCAATATTGGATACCAGAGAGCTCGAGAGAATCAATTACGCAAGCACGCGATCAAAAAAGTATTGATCCAATGGAAATATATTCAACTAGAATATGCCACATGGAAACCAACAAGGACTCTACAGCAATTTCCTCACTTTCAACCCTAAGGGAAACGCTACTTTTGAAGAGGGAGGGCATGTTAGGGTCCAACCCTAACCTCCCTACATTAGGCTACATAGGATTTAGTAAAATAATGTATGTAGCCATATCATTTGAATAAGGCCAATTAGATAGTAGTGGGTAATTAATCAAAGTAAAAATGGTCTCTTTGTGAATCAAGGACCACTAGGTAGTTGGTACTCATTAATTATGGGACCATATATAGTCATGCTTTTAGCTATTGGAAACCTATTTAAAGAGCTATGATGTTATGGATTGTTTTGTCAAGTATTGTTGTATTTGGAGCTTGGATCAAGAGAAAAGTCACCCCACCTTAAGAGGCAAGTGAACATTGCTTTCTATTTGATTATCACAATACAATGGTTTATTATGTGTCATTTAATTTAAATTCTCTTTGTTCTTATTTATTCTACATTTGAAGCTAAATTGTTTAGCATGTTGCTTCATGTGATTTTGATCCAATACCAAATTGTCTTTGAGTGTATGAATAATTTCAACGCGTTCCATTAGGGTGTTGTCCATATCCTAAATATTACAGAGGCTTGGAAAGTATGGGATCACTTATGGGGGTGGTTGTGCATAAACTACCTCACATGGGTCATTTTAGTAGCACCATGATAGGTAGTATTGTACCACCATTCGATTAGGGGTAACCACTGAACCCATAGGTATTGTTGCTCCAAATCAAAACCACATAAATAAGATTGCAAACATTTGTTGACTACTTCTATGTGGCCATCAGTTTGGGGGTGATAAGTAGTGTTGAGAGTTAACTTGGTATCGTGAAGCCAAAAAATATCTTGCGGAAACTGTCGGTGAAGGTGGGATCAAAATCAATGACAATGGACTTATAAATGATATGTAGTTTAAAAATATCATCCATGAATACCTATGCGACTGTGGATACCTTGAATGGGTGTTGTAAGGTACAAAAGTAAGCATATCTAGAGAGGCGATCAACAACTCCATTATCATTGATTTGTTTCCTAATTTTGTACCCCACAATGAAATACATAGAAATATCTACCCACACATTTGTAGGAATTCTAGAGGATTTATCGTTTCCCGTTCATTCCTTTGGAAAGTATCACATTATGGAATAAAGGTGTGCTATGTGCCTTCCTAAAAGAATGAATGCTTAATCTTGTCATATGTTTTTTGAAACCAACAGTGACCTATTGTGATAAAGGAGTGTAATTCTAATATTACTTTGGATCCAAATTAGGAATATTGAACCAAAACAAGACACCCTTTATAGAAAATCGCATCAGCATGCCAACTGTAAACTTAGTATGCCTATGGGTTAGCCTATAGCTAGTTGATCATGGGCATGATCTCAACATCCTCTAACCATTCTTAATGTACACCTTGTAGCTAATCAAGCCCTATGAATGATAACGAAAATATGGATCCTTCCTTATCATACTCGTTAGAAAGAGAATCATCCACCACATTTTCCTTACCCTTCTTGTAGATAATCTCATAGAGATATCCTAACATATTAGTGACCCACTTTTGTTGCTATGGGTATGATAGTTTATGTTCTAAGAAATACTTCAAGCTATGATGGTATGATTCAATCTAGAAATGGTTCCCCGTCAAATAAGGATGCCACATACCAATTGAATGATGAATAGCCAACATTTAATTCTCATAGGTGGATTTTCCCAAGATTTTATCACATAATTTCTTACTAGTGAAGAAAAGCATGCATACTCTTGCATTAATACAACCCTAATTCCTTTTCTCAAGGAATCACATTCCAAAATAAAAGTCTTATTAAATTCAGGAAAAGAAAGGATTGGTGTGGTACACATAACATCTTTTAAATCCTTAAAACCTTTTTCAACCTCCTCATGCCAACTAAAGGCATTCTTTTTTAATTGGGCGGTGAGAGGAGTAATAGTTTTACCATATTTTTGGACAAACTTCTAGTAGTAACATGTGACGCCAAAAAATCCTGGTAAACGTTTAAGGCTCTTGGGATGAGGCCAATCTTTCATTACCATGATTTTCTTAGGATCTACATGCACACCATCCTCACTAACAATGTATCCCAAATATTCAACGTCTGAAGCAACAAAAGCACATTGAGAATGATTCAGGAATAGTTTGCAATGACAAAGGATTTGTAATACTTGATCCATATGTGCCACATGTGCCACCCAAGTTTTGTTGTAGACCAAGATATAATCAAATAATATTGTGACAAAACAACATGGAAAGGACTTAAATATGTGGTTCATGAGGATATGAATGGTGGAAGGTGCATTGAAAAGGACAAATGGAATCACCAAAAAATCATAATAACCATCATGCCAATGAAAATATAGTTTTTGGGAATATCCCATTCATGCGAATTTGGTGATAACCAGAGTAAAGATCAAGTCTGGTGAAGAACTATGCTCCATGTAGCTCATATAATATATCGTTAATGACTGAAATGGGGAATTTATCTTTCATTATCAAGTTGTTAATGGGAAAAAAGAAGGACACATGCACCAATTTCTTTCCTTTTTAAGGACCGTGACAACTAGAGAAGAGTAGGGTATAGTACTAGGATGGGTGATACTAGTACAATCTTTTCAATTTCGTTCTTTTGGATCAAAGGATAATTATATGGGTACACATTGGGTGGTAGGATATCTAGAAGTAGTGGGATGCTATGATCATGTTCCCCACATAAGGATGTTAATCCTTGGGGATTTTTAAAATACTTGTGGGTGTTTGTCCAATACTGACTACAAATCTAGAAGAACTGGATGAGAAGCATTCTCAAAGTCTTGAATAGCATGAAATTGAGCAATAATGCATAAAAGACCATTTTTAAAAATATTTTCCATATGGTGGGAGCTAATGATTTCAGGGGATCCTTCCTTGAGACCTTTGAGCATGTAGGAATTGCCATCCTTCTAAAAACTCATGTATAATTCTAGGAATTCCATGGTGATGGGGACTAATGTTCTTATCCATTCAACACCCAAAACAATATCACATACACCCATTTTAATGGAAAAAATGTGACCTTTTAGGAAATACCCAACCATTCAAAGTTTGAAATTTGCACACCAACTACCACATTTCATAGATCCCCCATTAGCAATCATAATATGAAAATGGTTAACACCATGGATATAACAAATGTGTTTCCTAGGCAATGTGGTAATAAATGAAATTATGGGTGCTTTAGTTGTTGATTAAAACAATGAACTTTAGTTCCTTGACATAACTATCCAACTTTAACATTTGATGAGAAGAAATATCAATCAAAGAACGGAGGGACATTCTTCACCTAGTTAGTCAGGAAGAGGGAATTCATTAGCGATGGGAGTGACTTCCTCTTGAGTCCCACCATCAACTTCCTCACCAGAAATTTCCTCAGAAATGACCAGAAATATGTTATGCTCCTTACATTTATGCCATAGAAAATGTTTTTCATAATAATTGTAGGAAAGACCCTTGAGTTGACATTCCACCATTTCAACCTATGTCAACTTGTGGACCTTGACAAGGTTGGGACAAGTTGCTAAGGAGATACCATATTTGGTTGGGGATGTGGAGCAAATTTGGGGCATTTCAACTAAGAATATGATATAACTTGGACATATTGATTAAGTTGAATGGTCTCCAACCAATTATTAGGGTGGTTCATCTCTATGTGGGATTTGATTTGTTCCTTAAGATCACTGATAAAACTCATCAACTGAATTTTATGTTTTAATGACTAAATGTTCAAAAGCATCAATATAGTCTTACACTATGCCTATTTAGTGTAATTTGGTAAGTTGGTCTCAAAACAATATGTCTCTAATAAATCGAACAAACAAGGCTTTCACAAACTACCTCAATGTAGTGACCCTTGGATATGCTTTATTATGCCATTGCCACGATTGTTGAAATTCCCTATCCATGTAGAGGACACTGATTTTTAGTTTCATTAGTTCATATGCTATGGCATGAATGGAAAAATAATGCTCCATTTGGTCAACCCAATCGATCAGATCTAACCCATCAAACTTATTCAATTCAACATTAGGGAGTAAAGGCATTAGATTGTGGGAACATTTAGAAAATGAGAAATGATTATTGGGATCTTCTTCATCCTCAATATGCTTACCCTTATGGGAGCCTTCCCTAAAGACAATGTCATCCTCCTTAGGTTTCTCCTTTACCTTCACAATCTAATCAAAACAAATGTTGACTTGTGAAATAAGGGAAAACATATTAGTTTCCATAGTAGTAATGAACTAGGTGAGAGAAGTGTTTTATGTGATTCCTCCATAGCTGACATGTGGTGGGTGTTTGTTATGGAATAATAGGGTCCACCAAAGAGTTTATCCAAGAGTTATCCCAACATGATCTGTCTCCCAAGGGGAATTTCTTGAGAGGGACAACAAGGAATGGTACTAGTGGGTACACACACAAAAAAAAGTTAGTTACTGCAAATTAACACCATAATGATCAATTCCATGCAAGTATTTTGTTGAGCTAAGTCTTTTGTAATAGTGTTAGTGTGCCCCATACTTTTTTTTAAATCTAGGGAGAGTATTACTCCTTGTTGATTCTTACTACAATGATAAAATTCTCAAATTCGTGATATTGCAAATTGTGTATGAATTTTGTTGCATGTGCTCTAGAAGCTAGGGTTTGCATAAAAAGGCTAGGGTGTGTAGGGCCCTAATGGCATAGGAGTTTCAAGCACTATATCCCTCTAATTTAACAAAGGGTTTACACAATAATACTCAATTGAATTTTTCATAGCACCAACAAGGAGAATAGACTTTACCCTTAGTTGTACCACCTAATTCGCTAGTACTTGAAAGTGATCTCCTCGAGTGTTGTCCTCAATGTAATATAGTAAACAATATGACTAACATGATTATGTAATGATGGTAGGTGCACCTAGGGGGCTTCTGATTTTACCATAAATATATGGAAGACAATTTTGTATAAAGGTGTTGTCTGATGTGGTACTGCTCGAAGGGGTACCAACAAAGGTTACAAGGGTGTCCAACTAAGTGGTTGTATCTTGTATTTTATACATGTATTCTTCTCCAACCATAGGTTTACCCACTAAACGATAAATCTATGTGTATTTAAAGATGTTGGAACATGTCTCTAGCCTTTAAAAAAAATAAAAATTTTGATTGTATGTTGGCACAACAAAATGTCCTTATACCATTTGTGGTGTTCCTTATGTGTTGTTATAGAATATTCAAATAAAACCAAACATAATATAATTGTAGAAAGAAACTAAATAGATCAAAACATAAGAAAATTATATAGTTGCAGAAAGAAAATAAATAGAACAAGAGTTGAGAAATAACAACAGTAAATAAACCTTTGTTGTTATTTAGAAATAGATACTATGTTCACTTGCCTCTCCAAGTGGGAAACCTCTAACTTGCATAGAGCTCCAAAAACAATAATACTCACTTGACAACCCACTAATACCTTCTTCTACAATATATAGTTTCTAATTGCCCAAAACCCTAACCACCTAGTGGACCTTCACTGATGAGGTCTTAACCACTAACTAGTGGACCTTCTTTGATGAGGCTCTTAAATTTATTGATTTCACATTCTACTACCTCATGGGGCCTTATTTAATAGAAATGGCCCTCAATACATTAAGCAACAGTATATTCCACTAACCAGGGGAGTTGGGGTGAGACCCTAACAGGGACCTAAAAAATGTCCAATAAGACCACGACCTACCAAAGCCAAATCCTTGATCCTATACATCGCAAAGGGAAGTTTAACCACAGAGATTTCATATGCCTTCTTGACAAACTGAGATGAAGTGTGTTTGGGTTTAGACTCATGTCGAATGGAGGAAACCAAGGCATGGAGGGATACGACCTCAAAAGAAGGGAGTAGAGGGTCAACCCCACCCCCAGGATCCATATCCAAGAGGGACGATTCAATAGAGTAGAAGAGGTTGCAAGTTGGAGCATTAAAGGATAGGGTTTAGGATCAAAGTGGTCACTTAACACTCCATTATTTAACTCCATATTTATTAAGTACAAAGAGGAATAAAAAGGGAACCCTCTTGCAAACTTCTTGGTACCTAATAGATTGTTTTTTAATGGATTTGGGTTATTTATCATTTTTGTTAGTTTTGTAAATAAAATTTAATTATTATAGTCAACTTGTTTTATTTCAATTTTACAATATCCAGCCCAACTTTTCTTTCATTTTTAAATATTAGTGTTATGCTATACATAACCTTAAATCTAAAGTGTAAAAGAGGTTACTATGAAAAAAAACTGCGTTAATAATTAAAGATAGCATTATAAGAGAGTAGTGGGTTAGTTTGAGTGGTTGGGTGTTGTGAATTCCAAGAAAGTGATCACGAGGCCAAGTCCCTAGGATAGTTGCCTTTGTGAAGACATATGATATAGGGTACTCATATTGCCCCATATCTGGCCATATCTCCCGAAATGTGATGAGTCAAACATATTGTGATTCCATTCATCTTGGTGAATCCAGAGTGCCCATTATATAACATGTTATACAACTTGACGAGAACCCGACATTGTTCTCATTTTTTATGGTCAATTTTAGTAGCTGTTTTTTCCCCCATTTCAGAAAGTGTGTATACTGGTAGCATCATTTTTCATTTTTAGCCTTTGTTTGTGATTTTGAAACTTCTTAGTCATAAGAAAACTATAACTTTTATTTACAAGGGCGTTTTTTCAAAATTTACAAAAAAAACTACATTTAGTTGCTAGTTATAATGAAAAAATACACACTTTTTTAAAAAATTTAACTTTTAGAAACAATTTAGAATGAAAAATATATGTATTTTTGAAGTTTTTTTTTATAAACGTTCTCCTAAATAAATTATTTTATGAGCAAATTTGTAAAAAAAATGAAAAAAAAAAGTCATTTCAATGTTTTTTTTATGCATTTTAAATATTTTGTATGTAAATAACTAAATAATTTTTTTCTTTTTAAATATGAAAAAACACTCAAAAAAAAATACAAAACAAAACCAAAAATAATAATTAAAAACAAAAAAAAATTAAATAAAACAAAATTTCAAAAAAATAAATTTTAAATTTATAACTAAATTAAAAAAAATTAAAAATTGAAAACTATTAAAAAAAATAAAAATTAAAAACATATAAAAACAAATTTGTATTTTAAAAAAATTAAAAATTATTAAAAAAAAAGAAACAACCCATTCCCCTCTCGCCCCCAACCACTATCCCCTCTCTGCTCCCCTACCTTCCTACCCCTCCCACACCCATCCCCTCCTCTCCTCTCCTCTGCCCCTCCCACCGCCCCCACCTCCTCTCCTTTGCCCCTCTTGCCGTCCCCACCTTCTCTCCTCCCCTCCCTCTCGTCCTGCTTCCCCCTACCCTCTCCCCCCTTCCCTCCACCCCTGTGCCCTCCCCTCTCCCCCCTTCCATCCACCCCCACTCCCCCGTGCCCTCCCTTCTCCCCCCTTCCCTCCACCCCCGCACACCCCGTGCCCTCCCCCCTCCCACACCCTTTCCCCCCTCCCCGTCGCTAGCGTGCTGCCCATCCATCCCTCCTACAGGGTGGCGCGATTCTAAGAATCGTGCCACTGGGTAGAGCCAACACTTGGGAGGAAGAAGGAGTGGAGCCACTCCTCCTTCCGCCCAAGCGCCGCCTCTACCTGGAGTGACACCCCGCGGGAGGGCTGGATGGGCAGCACGGGGGCGACGGGGGCGGGGGAGGGGGGAGGAGGGAGGACGTGGCGAGCACTGGGGTGGAGGGAAGGGGGGAGAGGGGAGGGCATGGGAGTGGATGGAAGGGGGGGGAGGGGAGGGGAGGGGAGGGTGTGGGGGGGCGGGGGTGGAGGGAAGGGGGGAGAGGGGAGGGGGAAGGGGGATGAAAGGGAGGGGAGGAGAGGAGGTGGGGGCAATGGGAGGGGCAGAGGAGAGGAGGTGGGGGCGGAGGAGAGGAGGTGGGGGCGGCAGGAGGGGTAGGGAGGTAGGGAGGTAGGGATGGGGGCGGGAGGTAAGTTAGGTTCATTTTTGTGGTTTTTTTTTTTAAATATTTTTTAATAGTTTTTTTTTTTAAATTAGTTTAAAATTTCTATAATGTTTAAAATTCTTATTTTTATTTGTTTTAAATTGATTATTTTAAGTTGTTTTCAAATGTTTTAATTAAAATTATTTTAAATTTAAAAAAAAAATTGAAAAAAATTAAAAATAAATAAATAAATAGAATTTGATTTGTAATGTTTTTTTTTTTTAATTTTCTTTCTTAAATTTTTTGTTTTTTTTCTTTTTATAGAATTTGTTTTAATATTTATTTATTTATTTTTAAAAAATTTTGTTTTATAGGTTTTCTCGTAAGGTTCTAATTTTTTTTAATTTGGTTTTTTAATTATTTTAATACATTTTACAGTTTTTAATTTTCATATTTCTGAATTTTTTTTTTTTAGGCTGTCAACTTTTCAATCTAAGGATCGTTTTAGGGTTTCGATTACAATGATATCACCCGTGGTTCATTTTGAAGTTGTTTTTGTTGTTTTTGGTGGAAATATAAACATATATATATATATATAACTCGAGTTCTTGTTCTTTATAAACAGTTGTCGTTTTAGAGTATATTGCATTTCATCTTTCTCCCTTGTGCCCCCAAATATCATAACTTTATATTTTATGGTTTAATCCATAGTTTTATTATGAATAATATCATAAATCCTTTTATTTTATATGAAAAGTGTGGTGAAGTAATTTCTTTAATAATTTGTGTTTAACTCAATGCTAGATTTATATAGTGTTACTAAGACATTTAATAAATACAATTTTAAATTAAGATACAATGATATAATACTGTCGTTTTTACAAAAAGTGTGCTACCGGTAGCATTAGTTTTCAATTTAGGGCTTGATTTTAAGGTTATTGTAAACAACAATAACGATTGTTTTGGTTCATTTCTATATTTTTGACCTCAAATCAAAAAGTGGTGCTATCGGTAGCACCACTTTTTGATTTGGGGTTGTTTTTTGGTGTTTTTTTGGCAAAAATATGAGTTTTATGGCTAGAGTTCTCGTTTTGAGTATAAAGTTCTCGTCAAGTTGTATAACATGTTATATTCTGAAACAGACAATTTCTTATCGGTTTGTTTTTAGAATAGGCATCTAGAAAAGGGGCGGAATGAGTGCCCCTTATCCCAATCCCTTTGTGAATATTGTGGACCTCACTTGATGTCCCCAGAGGCTTAGATTTCCAAAACTGCAACCAAATGCTTTACCCTAGTACCATCCTCAAAATAAAGGGAAGTACCCAAAAAGTTTCTCATGATATGCATCCATCCAAAGAAAAAAATCTTTATAATAACAAAAAAAATTAGTTCTAAACCCATCTTTAACATTGATTTTTTTTTAATCCTTGTAATTACTTGGTAAATACTATCTCAACTTGTTTGTACATTAATACAATTTTCATATTTTAATATATTGTTAAAAATACATAACTGTTGTACATAAAATATACCTCCAAGACCAAATCTTTTGTTACTACACAGAGGTAGTAGCTGAACTTGTTTGTACATTAATACAATTTTCATATTTTAATATATTGTTAAAATGCATCACTGTTGTACATCAAATATACCTCCAAGACCAAATCTTTGTTACTACATAGAAGTAGTAGCTCTACAAAATTGTATGGCATGATAGGTGGATCATAACATTGTATGGACTTGTTTACTAGTGGCACAAAGCATACATAGGAAATGGAGAAGCTACTGCAGAACTAGAGATACAACTTGAAAAGATGGGCAATGTGGATGAAAATGAAATAATAAATGGAAGAGTGCAAGAAAGTACTGTAGCAGAGAGGTAAGAGTTATAGCAGCACAGACAAAATAATTGTAACAGTGGACCGTCATGAAGAGACCCAAAGCCGATCCTGGAAGGAAAAATACAGAATTTAGAAATGGCAAGGTAGATCACATGTATATGGAAGAGGCACATGAATAAAAAAGTTTTAGTGTATTTGGATAATCCTTTGGCTCGGTCTGTGAAACTTTCATTTAAGAATTGCAGACTTCCTCTAGAATACAATATTAACGTCTGTTGATTGTGGAAACTTGCTTTATGTAAGAAGCAAGATGTCTTTCAGCCTAGAACTACAAAAGCATGAAAAATCTCCATACCATTACTGATTTTTTTCTTGTTCTTCCATTTGGTAGATGTTGGATGTCAAGGATCCTTCTGAAATGCACAAGCGCACAAGTGGAACCTAGCCAGGCTCAACTACTACAGAAATAAGTAGGTGATGGAACCCCTTAATGCTTCCTTTAGCAATGAGGAGTGATTAAAGTTAAGAAGCATCGAAATCAAGGGAGGGAAAAATCATGAGGTAGGTAGCCTTTAATTAACTGAAATATTAAATATTCCATTCATTTATTTAGTTCCTAAACCAACCAAAACCACGGTTTGACCTATTCTAAATCAGTGACACATAGTTTCCTAAAAAATATAATGATTACATAACAAAGAAAGATAGGTAGTAATTAATATAAAAGTGGGTAGACTTGAATGCTAAAGTCGTTACAACTTGCAAGTAGCATAGGTGGCCAACCTATCTCCATGAGAGCACTGCCACATAGTAGAGCATAGATTGACATGGAATGGATGGGTAAGGTGGAATTTTCTTTAAGGAAAACTAATATTTATACCTATTAGTTCCTTTTTCACATTATATTCCTGCAGTTTAGTCTCTCATAATAAGTTCTATCCTTCCTGCCTCTTTCACGTTATAATGGCGCATCTTACTCTCTTAGAACAAGTTGACTCCTTCCCCAAGGTCAAGAACTTGCCCTTTTTTTTCTTTTTTGGTGATCTTTGTAAGTGTTTCAAGAAACATGTACTGGAAAGGACGAACTTCCTTTGGCTTATGCGGCGAAAACTAAGCATTGAGCTGCAGAGAATTAAATGCGACGGCTCAGTGCCTAGGGTCCACTGGATTTGGAGATTCTCCAGATCCAACCAACCCTAAGCACTGAGCTGCGGCATTTAATGCTCTATAGCTCAATGCTTAGCTTTCACCTTGGCTTATGTGCTAACTCAAAAGGCGTCATTCCTTCGTAACTCGTGCCATGCAAGTGAGGACCATAACAAGAATGAATCCTTGTGGGTGGCTTTAACACTCTGTCGACTTAACAATTGGACCAACTCTATCCTTTTCTCTTTGTTATGATACTAAGATCTCAGAGCAGTAACAAAACTCATTCGTGCTTAATCTCAAGTCATTTTGGAGGAATTTTGTTAAAGACTCGCCATTTCACTTATACTACTTTTAAAGATGCTATTTATTATCGCGTTGGCACCATCAACCCTCAATATCTTATCCTGAATCCAAATTTCCCAAGATGATCTTGCAATGACAACCCGTGAAAACTGTTCGCTACTCGGGTAAGGTAACCACAAATTAGTTGGCCAAGAACATGTTCATGTCGGATGCCCAAGATAATGGCAATGAACGTCAAGTGGCTCTAACAATGAGTTTTGATAGCCTGGGATGTTTGTTATTGGGCCATATTATATTCCTTTAATTGAGGTATATAATGAAGCCGAAGCCTATGTGTTAACACTTTCCCTGTAGAGTCTAAGCAGGTTGCGTTGCTTGCTAATCTCTCTTCAGCAATTATACCTTAGGTTTTCTTAGTGGCTCTAACAATGAGTTTTGATAGCCTGGGATGTTTGTTATTGGGCCATATTATATTCCCTCAATTGAGGTATATAATGAAGCCGAAGCCTATGTGTTAACACTTTACCTGTAGAGTCTAAGCAGGTTGCGTTGCTTGCTAATCTCTCTTCAGCAATTATACCTTAGGTTTTCTTAGTAGCGGGAGGGAAACTGATTATCAGATGCCCTCACAATCGATTGCACCTCCTTCCAATCCTTGCAACCAGATCGAATCTTAGTCCTTTGTTTCTTGTGTCTTATGTCTCCATTGAACCAACTGGATGGAGAACCTATATATTACCCTTTGTCTCATCCCGATTGCCATGAAACCATGCCACAATGCTATTTCCCTTGATTCCATTTCCTCCAATCTCACCTTCATTCTGTTGATCGGTTCAACCTATTGTTGTAATTTTCAGTTTTCAAGTTCAACTACTAACTCCATCACATTCTACAAAACTTTCAGGAAAAACTGAAAATGGCCTACCAAATTAAATATGTTTTTGAGATGATTGACAACACAATGCATATTTTAGATATTGTCAGCTGCACTTGCCAAAATGGACCTAGGCCCAACTTTCAACTCCTCCGAAAAATAAAAGCATCCTCCCACTCTCGTAGTTTCTCAGATTCTCCATCTACACCTTCGGTTTAACAGCCCCTCCCAACAATGTTCGCCTCTTCTTCTTGCACTACTAGCTAACACTATTCATCCTTATCATTTATATCTATAATCCCAAAAAACCTACACTGCCAAAGATCGGCATAAAGAAAAAGGAGGTAGGTCACCTCACCATAGTACCAATCCTCTGTTGATGACAATAGTAGCATCTTCCCTTCATTCATTAAAATCGATGGACAAATTAGATCACAGGACTGTAGTAGGGATGATCTTGTATGTCGATATGTTCCTGCCAACTCATGAAATCCTCCTCTTTGGTTCTTTAAAAAAACTACTCCACATCTAATTGACTTGACTTCAATTGAAGCCCCTAGTAGACTAAAGCTTTTGAAACCCTATTAATTTTTATACCCTCTTTTTAAATGGAAGTATTTTCTATTGGGATTGTAGTAACAAGTCCTTCACTTCCTTCCATATAGTCCTGAATACACTAATCACCAATCATCCAGTTCCCAGACCTTCCGATATATTTCTTTACACATTGAGCTAGACCTTGATTTGAAGTTGTGAACTCAGCTAAATCATTCAACGAGAATTTCAAACCAATTAAGAAGGCGAGGATGGCAAGGGCATCATGCTCTACCTTTCAGCAGTGACCCAAAATGTCCTTGTCAATAGGAAATATGGTGAAAGCTATTGTGTTCAAAGATGAAGTTTTTGTATGAAACATTCTTTTATTTTTGGATTAAATATTTCATATATGCCTTCTAGTTGACTTTAACCAAAAATTTAAACAAGCAATTTAGGGGGCTTTTGCAGTCCAACATATGAAATGCTATTTTTGGGATTATCTGCATACAGTAAGTCATTATACATGACTTGTATCTCATAAGCATTACAGAATGCCTAGATTTTCATGGTATTGAAAAGTCAACTTAGCACTCATTGCATTGGGTGATTCTCACAAGCGTAAAGAAATGGGATTGAACTAGTGAAATGAATTGCATAGCATCAGTCATCACCTCCGGAGCCTGCATCCAGTAACCAGAGCTTCCTGGGAGGTCACCCATCCTAGGACTCCTATGGCTCAAGCACATTTAACCATTCCCCCCCATAGTCAAGCGCACTTAGCTTGCTAGCCCGTTTGCAAAACCTTAACAAGTATTGTCTCTCACAAACTATTCCTTTAGAGCGAATTAACTCTTTATCAAGTGAAACAAACTATTTAGAAAAAGAACATTCATTGTTGATTCATGAGAAACATAATTTTGGTACCACAAACACATAAGCAAAAGTAGTTATCCATTTAAAGACTATAATGGCATCAATTTCATTCAACATTAACTTATAACCAGCATAGATCCATCTTAAACCCGTATCTATCAAGCACCGAGAGGGATCCAATTTCTTGAGGTGTATTTCTTTTTTTAAATTTAAACTCAAAAAATTTGATCTCTCTTGATTGATAGATCCGGGTTTAAGTTTTAAGTTTTCATTTTATAAACGAACATATATTTTTTAATTACTTTTCTTAATATTTTATTTTATGAACCAACATGGATTTTTTTTTTAAATACTTTCTATGGTTTTTTATTGCATTAACCGACATGAATTTTTTTAATTATTTTTATCACTTTTTACGTTTTATTAGATGTAACGCTACATCCACGTTAAAACATCTCCTCCATACTGGGTTGTAGAGCACCTCGTTTCACTCGGTGCAATTATCCTAGTAATTTTTTTTTTGTAGAAAAAATATTGTCTTTTATCAAAGAAATATATTCTTGCAGATATCCATTTGATGAGAATGTGTCTCATGTTTAACATTGGTAATTGTCCAAATACTCGTCCATGAAGAAATCAATGCATGTCTAGCTTAAAAATCATGGATACGACTCACTTTGCCAAAATCACAACCCGGATTCCTAACCTGCTAACTGAAAGTTGTAGAAGGCAAGCTTCACCTATCACATAAGCCATAGATCACTGTGAGAAACCTTATTTGACTACAAGAGTAAAGCAGATATTAAGTCCTTCCAGTGATCTTTAACATTCAACTGAAATTTTTGTGCCCTATGAACAATTCAGGCCACTATAATATGGACAACCCAACTTTATATAAACATTAAAAAGGTATGCTCGATATACAAAATAATTTCAAAGTTATATTTTGATGTATGTTCCAAAAATATAACACCAGATATTAATATGAAATAAATAACATACATTTAAATACAGTGAAATGCAGAGGTAAAATCTGAGATAATCAAAATTGAAAATAAGCAAGAGCAGAAGAGATTTGGGCATCTGACTAAGAGCAGCTAAGCCAATTGGTTAAGATGGAATTGACAATTAGGACATAAATTAATTTTCCGCAGAAGATATCTTTGAGTAACTTTGACCCAATTATGCATAATCTTAAATTACCACCTAAGTTGAAAAATTGTATTTAAACATGAACCATAGACTAGATATCTTAAATCTACCATAACATTCACTGCAATGAATCCCAAGCAACATAAATATCAGTTTGTGGGTTCAAAACAGCAGAAGTGAGATAACTGTGGGACCAATTTTTTAATATAAACAACAAAGGCATAGACATGGATTAGAGAGATGAATGGATTAAATGTGACATTGTTAGAGTGAAAATTCAAGGCATGGGGATGTACTCGGGCATAAATCAAACGATAAGCCTATAGGCTATAACCATAGAACAGTAAATAAACATTACTATAAGTATTTCCCTGATACTATGGAAGTAAACCTTAAATATAATGGCAAACACATATCTCGATATATAATTTTTAGCACCAAACTAGAGCCACAGAACTGATTATAAAGAAACAAGAAATACATGTGGGCATATAACATAGCACTCGGGATAATTCCTCAACAAACATATCAAATTCACAAATTAATGAGAATGTTTCTAAAACAATTGAACAGATAGGCACGATTTGATAGAATTCTTCACAAGAAACACCTCCAATGAAATAACACTGGCTTAGCTTATGCAAACAAAAATCCACTACATTCCCAACTTGGGTCCTCTGTGCTTTGTTTCTATACCACAGAAAATCGAATTTATATAATTAGTAATGATTATAATCACTCTGTTTTGGATCTCAATCATCAACAGTGATCACTTATAGCAGGAAAAACATAATGCATTATACACAAAACTTATATAAAAAGTGCCAAGGCCAATGAGCCACTCAATCTAAAACTGTTATATTCCATAAACATGATTAGTTCATTAATTCTATCATCCCAACGAAAATTTATGCAGTCAGTAGTCAGTCTCTGCAACTTTGGCACAGACAATTTGCTAAAGCTGTTAATACAAAAAATCTCTGCAACTTTGGCACAGACAATTTGCTAAAGCTGTTAATACAAAAAATAAAGGATTACTAGTCAAGTCTCAGTTATATTGCCTAGATGTCACAAGCAACTCTTACTTATATTGACCAGAGATTATGCATCTCAACTCATTTGCATGCTCCTCATTACTAATGTGGAGTGCTTCCCGAAGATCTGTGAGGAGAGTTTCAAGTTTCCAATTATGAGTTCCTTGGAGATAGAGTGCCTTAAGTACAAAATGATAAGCCAGCAGGTACATCTGTTTTAAAGTTGCTTTTCCACATATTTCAGAGGTATTACCCGGATGACATACTTTTTGGTCAACAACTTCCAGAAAAGGAATAGAGATTGTAATTGTCTTCTCAGATTCAGTAGGGGAACCGAGACCCTTAAGCAGGGCTCTTTTCACAACCTTAGCATGAGAGTTAGAAAGATCTTCTTCATCTTGTGTCTCAGTACCATCCACATTTTCTTCACTCAGGATTTTCCTTTTGCAGGCTGAACCATTATTGGACTGATCCTTAATTCCCTCCTTTCTCTTGGAAGTTTTTTTGGCTGGCTGGCTACTTCCATCTCTCAAGGTCTCCCACTGCCCATCTGCCTTACATTCCCCTGAAAATTCAGAAACCTCAGCTTCACTTTGCTTTTTATTGGTTTTATTAGATCTTTTCATTGATTTTGAAGGAGTATTCTCCACATCTCCAGCAGAGAGAATTGGCCACTGTGGATTTGGTTCTTTCATTCCCACATTCTGATGGAGTACAAAATAAAATTGTCAGAATCATGCTTGAAGTTGCATCCTCCTTTACCAAATATCATTAGAGAAGCATGTCAAAACTCAAAATCAATTTGGCAAAGAATTCAAGAAACTTCGGAAATATTTTCTGATGTTAGAGGTATGCATTAAATTTATGTTTATAACAATATACAGGGGTATCATATATGAAATCTAATAACTACAGATGATAGATACAAAAATTCAAAATTCAATGAAAAGGGGGCCACTTCACAGGTTACTAATTAGTGAACACTTAATATTAATTACTAAAACAATTTGCGATGTTTTTTTCTTTCCATTTGCACACAGGCATAGTATAGTAACTAGTATTTCAGATTTCCAACTAAGTTGCCAAGGGAAGATAGAATTTTCTAATTAGGCTCACATCCGGAAACCATCTGCATAGCCCACACACATTGCATATCCTTCATGTCCATTACCATAACATGCAAAGCCTATTTGATTTGTCCATGGTTATTAGTACTACATAAACAATGTCCACAATTTAAGCACCAAGTGTTAGCTCAAGCAGTTGAACCATCTGCCCAAGGCATGTTCCTGACAAGGAGGCCATAGGACACAGGTTCAAATCCAGTTGAGTCCCTTGGGGTTACTTGTTGCTGTTGTGCTGGATATTTCAGTGAAGTGGGGGAATCCTGCAAGGTTTTCCTTGGAAAATATGAAAAACTGATGTCCAAATTTTAATTATATATATTTTTCATGGCTTCGTGTCCAATCCATTGACATTGGTGTTGAGATACCTTAACTGATTTGCAAATTGCCAAATCACAACTGAGAATGATAGACCCTGATGCATCGAATCAATCAAAAGCATACCAACAAAGTAGGTTACATAATAAATCTGGTTTACTGACCTCTAATCATGATGCATTGCTACCCATTAATGAAAAGCATACCAACAAAGTATTTGTTACATAAAAAATCTGTTTCCTGACCTATAATCATAATGCATTGCTAACCATCAAAAAATTGCAACCAGTTATAAATCACCACCATGGAAGCTAAGTAGCATGGGTACATGCACCCAGGGGCCAGATTCTTTGTACCAGTACCTATAGCCATACCTACATACTAGAAATGTACCCCTACCCAACCGTACCCTTCAACACCTTCGCTTACCCTGCCATACCCTTGGCATAATTCAAAGATATACCTTGATTTTGCACACATCAACACTGCCGTTAGGATGAAAGTCTTTTAATCATTAAAATGCCCCAATAAGATTGTGTTTAGCGTGGGCACAGCAGGAAACTATAACAATCAAGCCCTGACCCCTTTTATACCATTAAACCCTAGTTCCATTCTCACTTTTGCATTTTCAGTTTGGTTATGTGTACTTGGAAGAGACCAACTGGGAAGAATAGAGGAAGTAGGGAATTCTTCACTGTTTTAATTGTAGGAATTGGTGTCCAGGTCAGTGGCTCACCGTTAAGCATTATTCTCTCCCCGAGTCCCTGCATTTCAATTTCATCAAGTTTCAAATTGCACATTTTTCTGCTCGTCATTTCCACGCCATACCTGGAAAGGAAAGGAATGTGAATGCTCAATGCTCAATCATGAAATGTCAATTGATGAATGATAAACATTGGAATGATTTGAACTTTAAAATGAATTTGAATCATTGTTGATTTACATTAATTTAAGTTCTCATTTTTGCCATATACGAAAGGAATGTCAATGCTCAATGCTCAATCATGAAATGTCAATTGATGAATGATAAACATTGGAATGATTTGAACTTTAAAATGAATTTGAATCATTGTTGATTTACATTAATTTAAGTTCTCATTTTTGCCATATATTACTGTACAGATCAAATTTGACATATGTACCCTTGGCATACCCCCGTCCCCTATTTCAAAAGTGGTGTACCCATACCTGCACGTGTTTCCCAGTACTCATACCCTGGTAACTTAGCATGGAAGCTTATCTTAAGTGTAGATTGACATCGAGCATGTCAACTATGCTTGTATTATAAGTGTGCATACAGGTTAGAAAAATTATGGATCTCTAAAACAAGCTTTGTCACAAGATATTTCTTAAGGCATCTTTCTGTATTAGGACTCAGGAGCTTTACATAGAAGGTGGACACTATCTTGTGAATGGAAAAAAAGGGTAGGTGTTATTAAAACCCTATTCTGTTTCAAGGTACAGTGTACCCATAATTGGAACTGATGTCTGTGTGTAAAGTGATATGAATCAACGGAGTTTGAACCATTAAAAATGATGCCATAGACTCTAAGTTGCTAACCATATGAGAAAACAGTACACATTGCCCAAGTATCAGACAAACATTAGACATTGGCTGCAACTCTATGAGACTTCATGATTCAAAGGTCAGGTTTTCTCCTGTCTATACACCTCTGGAAGAATTTCCCATGGTATGTCCTAGATTTTTCAGAAGAACATCATAACAAAATACAACCATTCATTCTCTAGAGCCCTTACCTTGAGAGGGTGCTCTTTTGTTGTTGAAATCCAATAGAAGATGCCACAACTTGCAAGAACTGAACATGAAGACTCAAATGCCCCTAAAACAGCACAAAAGGCCTCTTCACTGAAGAAAAGTCAGCTCAGTCTGCCATTTCAAACGAAGGGGACCATGTACATACTGCTGTCATTTTTATAACATGGGCCTTACTTCCAGGGGCATTTGAATGGGGTTAACGAACACTTCAGTATTGCAAAAATCCATTCTCATAAGTCAAATCCATTCTATCATGCAACAAAGTTAAACTAAACAGGGCTCCATAACAAGCCAGTACAAGGCCTAAGTAATTGCTGATCAATTATCTAAAGAAGCTCTTTTACTGCAGGAGGGGTACGTTTCTGAGAAGAGTTCAGAAGAGGGACCCAAGTTTCAGCTTCTGAAAGATCTTTAACTGATGCAGAGGTTTAGAAAGTCCTTGTTTTCAGTTTATCTCTTTGTGTTTTTTTGTTATATCTGATGGAGCCTTTCGGCTGAAAGAAGGATGGAAATGTTCCTGTTTATGAAGGCTGCCTTTAAGGAGCCTAGTAAGACTGTAATAAGTACTAATAGGATAGAAACAGAGAAAGCTGTAGGGCAGTCCTAAGACTGTTTATTTTTTGAGCCTTAAAGGGCAGTCGTATGTATATTCTGACTTCAAACTTGAAATATCGAATATAAACCTTTTTTCATGGATAAAAAAGCCAGTACAAGACCTCCAATGCTACTAGATGCAATTTACAATTAACATTGATTTCCAAATTGCTATATCACAACTTAGAATAATAGACCGTGATGCATCAAGTCAATTAAAATCATATAAACAAAGCATTTGATGAATATTAAAATTAGGCTACTAACCTATAACATAATGCATTGCTGTCCATGGTATTCTGGATTTTTTACTGCGCAAGAGATTTGAAACCGACGTTTCTAGCAGAAACCCTACTCATCTTCATGGAAGTAGAGCTAGCAAGAATTTTATGAAAAAACTATCATGAAATTTTTTTATGATGGTTTCTTCATAAAATTCTTGCTAGCTCAAATTTCATGATAGTTTCTTCATAAAATTCTTGCTAGCTCTGCTACCATGAAGATGAGCAGGGTTTCTGCTCGAAACGTCGGTTTCAAATCTCTTACGCAGTGAAAAATCCAGAAGACCATGGACAACTCAGATAACTGTGAAAGCTTGAATCATCTTATAATGCATTGCTAGCCATCAAAAATTAGCCACTGGCTATAAGACACTACCATTCAAGCTTATCTTAATTAGAGATTGACATGAAGAATGTCAACTATGATTGCATTATAGATGTGTTCAGGTTGAACAATGGTGAATCTGTAAAACACACTTTGCCACTTGATATTTCTTGTGGCATGTTTCTTCATTGGAACTCAGGAGCTTTACAAAGAAGGTGGACCCTATCTTGTGAATGGAAAACCATGGTAGATGTTATGAAGCCCCGTTCTCTCTTAAGGTACAGTGTGCCCAGTGTTGGAACTGATGTCTGTGTGTAAATTGATTGGAATCAATGGAGTTTGAACAATAAAAAATTATGCCATAGACTACGTTACTGACCAAGTTAGAAAACATAAACGTTGAAAAGTATCAGATAAACAATAGATACTGGCAGTAGCTCTACAATACTTAATGATTCAAAAGCCGGGTTTTTTTCCTGTCTATACAACTCTGGAAGAAGTTAACATGGTATATCCTATATCTGTCAGAAGAATATCATAACAAAATATAACCAATCATTCTCTAGAACCTTTAACTTGAGAGAGTGCTCCTTTGCTGCTCAAATCCAATAGAAGATAGCAAGCAACTCTCAGGACTGAACTTTAAACTCAAATCCCCCCAAAGAGCATAGAAGGCCTCTCTGAAAAAAGTCATTCTGAGAAAAAGTGATCTGGTACTACCATCCTAAAAGAAGAGGGCCGTTTGCATACCACGATCATTTTTATAACAGAGACCTTGCTTCCAGGAACATTTGAGGGGGGGCAACTAATACTTTCAGTTTTGAAAAAAGACATTCTCATAAGTCCAATCCATTCTGGCATGTAATTAAGTGAAACTAAACAGGGCTCCTAACAAACCAGCGCAAGGCCTTCAATTCTATTATTTGATGCAATTTACTTTTAACATTGAAGGCTGCATTGTGTCACTGCACACCCTATATACTTCAACAAAACAGAACTCGGGACAACTGATTGAACAATGCCAGCCTCTAAACTCACCAGTCTGAAGTCACTCCTAACAAATAAGTCAGAAGTATAACCAAGGAAATCCAGAGCTTCTACAGTTCATGCACAGAAAAAATATAATACCAACAACTAGAAAAGAACATCTGATATCTCTTACAGTCACAAGCTTGTTGATTTTTGAGCAGCATCAAGAGCCATTCTCCAGGAGAATGGAGGCACCTGGTCAGTTACCAGGGTTGATCAATATGTTTAGTCTGGGACTAAAGCTTAGCCTGGGGCTGAGGACCATTCCTAGAGAATGGGGGACCTGGTCAAGGACCAGGGGATTGATCAACATCTTCAGTCTGAGACTGAAACTCAGCCCGGGGTTGAGAGCCATTCTTCAAGAATGGAGGCACTTGGTCAGTTACCAAGATGTTGACCTTAGTCAACCTTCAGCCTAGGGCTGAAGAACCTAGTCAAGAACCAGGACTTGCTCTGGGACCAAGACGTTGATTTAATCAACATGAAGTCCTAGATTGGATCTAGGCAAGTGTTGCACTTCTTCTCCTTGGTCAATAGAGCTACGGGATCTTCTCAAGGGATTGGTCAACTTTTGTTGATGTACCTAGCACATGACCTTGGTTCAATAAGGAGAGCAAGAGAAACAAAGAATATCTTCCCTATATATGATGATGTACTTGAATGGATAACTAAGAGACCCATTGATGGTCCAAGAACCCTAATGGATAACTAAGAGACCCATTGATGGTCCAAGAACCTCAACGGGCAACTAAGAGACCCTTTTAAGGTCCAAGAACCTCAACGGGCAACTAAGAGACCTTTTTAAGGTCCAAGAGCCCTCTTGTTGAAAATCAAAAGCTAAGGGGTCAAAGGTTAAAAGATAAAAAATTAAAAAGTTAAAATTAATTTTTTAATTTAATTTTTAATCTTTTATTTAAAGGATAAAAAGTTAAAAGTTAAAATTAATTTTTTAATTTGATTTTTAATTAAAAGATAAAAATTAAAAGTTAAAATTAATTTTTAATTTAATTTTTTAATCTTTTATTTATTCCTAATTCTAAGGACATGTTCCTTTGATACTCTATAAATAAAGTGGCACCATCATTAGAACATAATCTCATCTAATCAACTCTGATCCAAAAGAAGAAAAGGTCGTGGGGCTATCTCTCTCTTCAAGAACTCGGCAGCTACAGCAGAAATATCTTTTATGTTTTTTGGAAGTCTGTTCTCTCATCTTTTGGACAGCCGAATTGGTGAAGGCATTTACCCAACATCCAATTTCTGTTTGTGAAGAGGATCGAACCTCTGTTAAGGGTTCCTTACCCTAGCAGCAGGTTTGTTTCAGTGGAATAGAGGCAGGCCGAAATTCATGACAGTGAGGAAGGGGCAGTTTGAGGCCTGTCTGATGCAGCCAGTCTTTTTCTCTTGCAGCTGAGCCCTAGTATGGGCTTATTATGTTCAAACCAGCTCTGTTAAGGCTACATCGACCTGCAGCTCATAAAATCAGGCATCTACAGTCAACAGTAAGCTCAGACTCAGAATAATCAAGGTCAGTCAACAGAATTTTGGGATGTTTTCTCATTGGTCAAACTTCATCTCAGCAGTTGGCATGGTAACTGTGGTCACCTCTGTTTGTATGCCCTAAAAGGCAAAGTCATTGTAAAAGTTTGTCTCTTATGTAAAATTCAGACATCTCATATTTAAGGAAGATATTCTTTGCTGGGGTTTTTATACCTTAAAAGGTTTTTCTCAGGGTAAACATCTGTGCTCTTGTGGATGCATGATTATCTGTTTGATTTACTGTTGATATCCTTCTGCTGCTAAATTTAAATTTGAAGTCAAAATTAAAAGTAAACTACTGCTACTGTTAATCTCAGATCTATGTTAAAAATTAACAAAGCTTGAACTGAAACTAAAAAATTATGAAAACTAAGCTTTCAATTTTTTTGATCCAATACACTGAAAGCTTGACCCACAACCAGCACAATCATGGATATCTAAACCACCAATTGAAAGTGAAAATCTGTTCATAACCAATTAAAAATATGTTAAAACACATACCTCTGAATTATTAACCCGCTTGCCATGCGTCCAATCCTGATGAAGGCGGAGCTGTGTTATATCATACTCCAATTTTTCCAAAGTCTGGCTGAAGTAAACAACATATTTATTTTGAGGCAGGATGCCATCAACAACTCCCCTCCACCAACCATCTTGATCATATACATCAACCTCTTCATTAAGGAAAAATACATTGTCTATTCAAAGCTGGAGGTTCAGGCCTTATCAGATGGGCTTTTACTTTTTCCTTCAATTTTGATTTTTCATCGTCAGTCATCAGGTCCCTGAATTCAACCAAGAACGCCTTGCCCTTGCCCTTGCCAACCTTCCTGAGTATGGTTGCAGAAAACCAGGCTCCAGTGAAGCCTTCCTCATCACTTGAAACCTCCACTGTATCGCCCTTTTTAGTCTCATATTGGCCCTTTCTCTCTTCAAACTAAATAGGAGAACAGTAAACTGTCACAGAATGGTTACTGGAGTTCCCAAACGAGATTTAAAGGATTCTTTGAAAACCCAAATGGAAATTTGGATCATACTCACTGTCAAAATGGATTTTAAATGAAGAAGGTGCATGAATCTCTTCATTTTCTAAAATGATTCAGAGAAAATGGGCAATACTGTCAAGGAAAGAATGAAAGAATGTGGTGGCACTAAAATGATATCAGTGTTCTATCAAAGAAAAAATGGAAGAATGTGGTGGCACTAAAAAATGATATCAATGTTCTATCAAAAAAATAATGAAAGAATGTGGTGGCACTAAAATGATATCAGTGTTGATGTCGTGTTGAGGAGTCTTACATAGTGATTACAGATTCGATTGATCACAGGCGAGTACAGATTACACGACATGGTTTTGCAATCCCAATTTCTCTCATCATAAGAGATGAGGTGGTCTTTCAATTTCTTTTATCATCCGACAGCATAAGGCAACTGCGAATGGTCTCCAAGCCTGATACACAAATCTATATGCCATACATTTTTATTATCTTATATGGATATGATTATATATACTAGTACCCTATATACTATATAAGTTACAGGTTCATATAATATTTAGTAGTTTATTAGGAACCATTTAAGTGTCTCAATAATTAATGAATAATTAATAAAGGCTTTGAACGTGTTATAAAAGACAAAGGTTTTATCATAACTTTAATATAAATATAAAAGAGAGATTTTAAGTGTATATATGATTAATAGCTCCACTTGATTTGTGAAAAAGGTTATGGTAATTGGTATGTACAAATTGTTATGTAGAATTAGAATAATGTTAATGTAATCAGTTGAATAACATCATGCGAATTTTTTATTATTATTATTTTATTCACATAGTTAGATATTAAATATTTTGTTGTATTTTTTTATTATTATTATTTTATTCACATATTTAGATATTAAATATTTTGGTGTATTTTTTTATTGTGTAAAAAAATTGACATATCATGGTTTAAGAGGGATTTATGTTGGTTGCCACATTAATGTTACTTTGCGATAATATCTTCAACATAGTGAACTAAAGTTAAGTCAAACTAATACTCTCACACAACTATATATATCTTTATATTTTATGTAATAATAATTGGGAGTAAGTTAAATAGTAAATAAGCTTAATCTTATTTTGTCAAAAAAAAAATTCAAATTTAGTAAGAATTTTGCAAAAAGTTATAATTCCACTTGATTGATGGGAACTATGATTATAGAATTTTGTCTTTAGGGGTTTTAATCCATTTTAAGATGATATGGATCATCAAAATTTTTAAAAAATAAGTAGATTAAGGTAAAACTTTGCCTCTTCGAAAAAAAATAAACTGACAAAAAGAGTCGAGTTTGCTAACTTTTAATTCACTTTTTTAATCTATCCTCACCAACGTTCAAGGTCCACCAATTAACATGTTAGTGCTTGTGCTCACACTTGTATACACACACTAGCACACACAATGGTGGTTGGGCCATGACTATATGAATGACTTGACAAGTGGCAATCTCCCTACAAGCATGTAGGTCAAAGTTGCACCATTGGAAGGCAATCCAATCCATATCATCAAAGTTCTTTATGGTATTCAAAGTTGCACCATTGTACATCTTTCACAATAATCTATACACAGGGAATAATATTCACATAAATTTTCCTAACAAGAACAAGATTTATCATTTCCAAGCATAAGTATGTGTGTGTGTGTGTGTGTGTGTGTCCAAGGAAAAACCTCTCAAAGAAATCCATGGGATGTTTTCCCACATTTGTCTATGGCATCCAGCCTGGTGAATCTATCTGCGTGGACTAATGTCGTTCATCCATGGGATTCAATCCAAGCACATGTTGCCATGGAATTAGTGCCCCAGTTAAGTCAGTAGCGCCTCATTTGAGTGGTTTTAGGAACATGCATGGTATTATTCAATTGATTGAGTGATTAGTGAGTTCCTTAATCAGTTAACTCAGTCTAGGAGTGCATGCATGGCTAATTAGGGTTATCTACTCTAAATTAAGCCTGACTAGCCCTCTCAGCATGGAATGGACGATTCAAATTACCATCCAACCTAATTCGAATTGTCTCTCTATATATTGTAATTATCTCTTCTAACTTAGTTAATGAACTTCAACATTATTTTCTCTTCCATTCTAAGTTTCTTATGTACTAATTAATGTATCCATTTATCAAATTAATTTGATGGTTGATTTGTTTCTCATTTCATGTCTAATTAGTTTATGTACCTAGATCTATACATGTTCAAATCTTTTAGTATTTATTTTTCAAAGGAACATTTCCATGGGAAATTCTTCCAGCACTTCCTCACATTCTATGAATGGTACCCAAGGGGGATTTCATCAATGGGAAACATGTTCACCTAATAGAGAGGGACCCAAGTGGTTCAACCTCCTAACCTATTTTACCAACACATCATTAGCATGGCAAATCAAACCACTTCACACACACACACACACACATCAATCTTGAATCCTAAGAGTGAGTGCGCATGTGCGTGCATGCCAACACACACACACACACATAGTAATATACCTAACTTATATTACTATTATTTAATAATGATCAATTATATATTGTAAATAAGTACTTATGTAGTTCAATATACTATATAATATTATAATGTAATTATTAATCGTTGCACCATTTTCCTGAGGGGACATGACTTATCACTTATGTGTATTATATATACACACCAAATGTATATCGAGAATACAAGATATGATTATATAAATAAGAAATATTGTCCTTATCAGGGAAAAGTTTAAGGACCCATACTTATTTAAAAGTGTATAAACTTTGGTGAATATTACCAATTCTTAAAATGTCAACTATAAAATATTTGGCGATATTTTTCTAAAAATATTTCAATCTCTAAGAATTTTATATAGTTTATATAATAATTTGGCGATTTTTAGAGTGTTTACCCCATAAAAATTGGGCGAATTGGGGGTTCAAAAAATGCAAATTGGCAAATCTTTTTTTGGAAAAAAACATGGAAAAATAGCCCATGGGCTAAATTTAGCCCGTAAAATTTTCCTTGGTCCTTATTTGGAATATATGTGTTTCTATGGATGCTAGGGTCAAGTAACCCATTGGGTTCCTTGCAACTGGTATCAGAGCGGTTGTTGACTATGGTTTATTTTGCTCTTGGGAATATATTAGAGGCTCACAACCCAGTTTTAAATTTTTTCAGTGGCTAATATTTTTCTAGAGGAAAGAAAAATTAGGTTGGTGGCCCTCTATTCAAAATAAAAATACAAAAAAACAATTTGGGGTTTGTGACCCAATTTACCCATTTCACCCATGCATTCTACTTCCAACGCTTCATTTTCCCCTCATGCCCCTCCCTTTCTCATAGGGTTTAAAACCCTAGCTTCCAAGCATTTTTTTAAAAATTATATTATTATTATTATTATTAAAAATATTAATTAGTATTATAATCTTTAAACCCTAATTTTATCCAATTCCAAAAAAATTATAATAATATTATTATTTTAAATAATACTTATTATTATAATTTTTTTAAACCCTAAGTTTTCATGCCCAATGATTCTCCAATCCAATCTCCAACTTGCTCATCACCTCCCCCTCATCATTCTCTCATCACCTTCCCCATTTCTCACCACCTCCCATGCTTCCATGCCATCCCTTCCTTTACCTCTTCCCCCCCACACCTATCTCTCACTCTATTCTCTGCGCCATTGAATTTCCTCATACCTACCTCCTTGCTCTTGCAGCCTCTTCCATTGCATCACTATCATTTCCTCCATCCTTCCAATTTGCTCCCTTACTTCGGCTCCCTCTAATTCCACCTCCACGTGCCTTCACTCCTCGCACTCACCATCGCTCTGCACTTCCCCCACAGCCTCCACACTACATCCAAATCTATCCCCACGCTCTTGCACATCTACCCAACACTCAACCCCTGCACCTGCTCCTCCTTCCAACACTCCACACATCATTCCCTCTCCACTCCAAATCACTACCAAATAGCTACTCCTCTGCACATCCCCCCTCTCCTTCCCAATCCCTACACATTATTCCTCCAAATCCCTAATCCCATGGACTCACAACCCTCTTCCCGCATTGCATCCTTTCCAGATCCAACACCCTCTAAGTCTGTGCACTCTCTCCTCAATATCCATATATCCCATCTCCATGCTTCCATTGCATCCATGGGACTCCCCACGACCTACACCCCCATACTTCTCACTCCAACACAACACCTCCATTCCCATCCCAACCACCTGCACACTCATCCATGGCCTACACCCCACGGTCCAACGTCACTCCATTCCAACGCTCATTTCAACCCACCATTAGGGTTTAAACCCTAATCACCTCCACTCACAAATATATATATATATTATTAACAATAATCATAATAATTATTATTATTTAATTATTTAATTTTCTCCCCAAAATATCAATACAACTATACAATAATAATTTTATTATTTCAAATATTAAGTTATTATTATATTTATTAATTTTAATTGTTAAACCTTCCAGAACATTCTCTAAACCCCTCCTAGGTGTGAAATATGATGCCCTCCTATAACACGTATAAGTCATTTTGTTGATGTATATGTAACTTCAGAATGTATTTCATATATGTATATTGTACTCCTATAGAGATGATATTATTCCTCTATACGGAAGTGTTTGTATTCCTATAGAGATGTTATTATTCCTCTATATGGAAGTGTCGTCATTTATATTGTAAGTGTCATAACTTATACTTGATGGGTTATTAGACCACCTTGTTGGGGTCGGCCCTGTATAAGTCATGTGGGTTGAAGGGTTATTAGAACACCCTATTGGGGGTCGGCCATGTGGGTCAAAGGGTTATTAGAACACCCTATTGGGTGTCGGCCCAGTCAGCATTATGTTATGTGGTTAAGTTAAGGCCGACCTAATAAAGGTTATTAAGCAAGTCAAGTCAAGTATAAATAGAGTGCGGGAGGCACTCTATTTGATCATTCTATTCTCTCTCACGCTCTCGGGAGAGTGGTGCACTTGTGGAGGAGGAGAAGCTGCTGCTAGGAGATGTCTATCTCTTATGCTTGGGTTGTATCATTGCTCTATTTATCTCTGAGGAAGTTATTGGGGTTTTTCACCTTTATGGTTTTCCCCAAGTAAACTCTGTGTCTCTTGTGTGCTTGCATTATTGTGTCCATAATTGATATGTTGTAGATATGCTGTACATGTTGTTCTATCAGTTAAGATCCTAGATCATATTGAAGTAAATTCTGAAAAATTAACATGGTATCAGAGCTAGCCTAAAAGAAGGCATGGTATGGCATGTATGACATTTGTTGCAATTGCGAAGCTAGGGCTTGATATAGCAAAAACCATTCATCGTAGCAATTTTGCTATAAATAAATTTTGGCGAGGTTTCAGGGTCTGAAAATTATACAGGGCGAAGCTAAGATCCCCATGTACCTTATGTCCAAAGGACAACCTCTAATTCATTGTACTTTGTGATTTATGATCTGTACAATATAGGGTTTCTGCCTCTTCCAGATCTCAGTCATAAACAAGTGACCTTGGAAAAAAGGTCATAACTTGGGATAGGAAGCTCCAAATGAAATTTCGTAAAATGTGATAGGTAGTGCATGGACTATAATTTCTCAGGTAACTTTTTTAGAGGCCGAAACTGAACTAGTGACACGTGGCACGCCATACAAGTTCTCTCTCATGTTTTATCCCATAAACAGGTCACGTTGCGACACTTAGCATAACTCTCTCGCAGAGAATCCATTTGAGTTCAGACCTATGGGGTTGGAAAGATGATAGGTTGGGCTATCACAAGAAAATTGTTCAGACCCTGTGGATCGAAAAGTTTGGGGTTACACCAGAAACAATCAGGTACATATTTCTGTCAAAATGGAATTATTTTTAGCACCTTCATTCATGGCTTCCGGAATTTAGGGTTTCGGAGAAAGTTGGAATTTTTGTAATCGGAGACTACGGTTGAATGCTACTCATCAAAATATAAATTTAGAGACCAAGATCAGAATTTTTGGTTGGGCAGAAGGTCGGGCTTGATCAGACCCTAGTTCAGAACTTTGATCGAAAAAGTGGAAAATTAGGGCTTCTGCAAAAATGGAAATTTTTGAAATCTGTGACCACGGCTGGAAGCTCCTCAGAAAAATAGAAGCTTAGAGATTTGGATTGAACCTTTTGATTGGGAAGAAGGGTGGGCTTTATCAAACCCTAGTTTGGGGTCATGTCTAGTGAATCCAGAAGTTTCAAAGGCAAATTTGAGGGGTGAAACTTTGTAGTTTTCAAATTATGAGTATACCAGCTTGATCAGCTCATCAAGGCGCATATTTCTGTCCTTTCGGAAGTTTGAAATTCAAAGTTTGAATTTTTTGGTTTTCTCTGACAAACCCTGATCTAGCTCCAAATCCAATTCCTGCAAATCAAGTAGATTGGGTTAATCCTAGAAGAGAATGGATTGGTCACCTGCATAAGTGAAGAAGTTCCTGTTTCAAAGGGAGATGAGGATAAATCCTTACATAAAAAGATTACAAGCAATCTCGACAGGTATGCTTCATCCAAGTATGTTTCGAGATTTGTTCATGATTAAGTTTATGGTATGTTTGTCTTCATGTTATTACGGTTAGTACAATCTTGATTAAATTTAGACTTGTCGTATCACCTTAATAAAATTATGAATGCATGATAGAAGATATTCATTGATTAGGGTGTTGACACTTATGATTGTACTAATGCATTATGGTGTTGTATGAGGTTTATGTTGTCCGCTAACATGAAAGGTACACCAAGAAAGACAAATCATGTTCTAGTTCAAGAACATATGATCATGATGACATGAGGACAAAGATTCATCCATTGTCATGAATCACTTAGAAGATCTATTTGCGAGGTATGTATAACAAGGTTCTATAATGGTTAACCTATGAGATATGCAGGTTACTAGCACAAGTCATTGAAGAGAACAAGAAGACATCATGTGGGTATGTTAGACATAACTAGCTAACATACCAATCCAGGTATGTTTTTCCTATATCAAGTTAGAATCCTACCTTGTGTTAGGATCCCTTATATAAGTATACTTGGTATGATTGATTATGTTTATTCATAAAGTTAGAAATGTAAGTAATCAAGGGTTTATGCATTTTATGTCTCTTATCTGGATTGATGATTTAACTAACCAGAAGAGTCCTATGATCAAATAAGACTATGCATGAGTAAAAGAAGAATTCCCTGAAACCTTGAATAGTAATGTTTATTATCTGTGTTTGAAATGATCATGACTATACATGTTTAAGATTATTGTGTTTTGATAGTATTAAGATTATACTAATGAATGTGTGATTATGTATGAGACCTCGAGGATAACACAATGATGATACTAATAAGCATGCATAGTGATGGATATAAGTTCAAGTAGAGGTAATCCAGGAAGCAAAGATCAAGAGGGAGCACACTCCAGTTGTTCCTACAAGGAAGCAAAGATCAAGAGGGAGCTCACTCCAGTTGTTCTACAAGGAAGCAAAGAAAAAAAGGAGCACACTTTAGTAGTTTCTGCAAGTATGCAGATATTCAGAGGGAGTTGACCACTTCTCACAATCCACATCAGAATGGAGTTGCAGAAAAGAAGCAAAGACTGAGAGGGAGTCAAACCAACAAACAAACAAAGATAAGTATTTGAATTATCATTCCTTACATATTTTATTGTTTAAATAATACTATTCAATAATGTATATACTCATGTTCCTAGAATTAGGTTGTGTATTATGCATATTAGAATAGTTGCATTGATGAACAATATACTACTAATATACATGGGTAAGTGGCCTATGGCACTGTACAACATTCCATTGCTACTTATCTATAATGAAACTTCTTTGCTGACATGTTGGGAGTTGTGCACACTCTTAACAATGTTCTGGTAGAGATTGGAAGGCATCTAGAAAGTTACAGGATATGGATAAATGTTGTATTGAAGCATTGGCTAAGATAATTGCATGACTGTATGACATATTTCTTTGTGTGTAAGAATTTGTTCTGAAAACTATGAGATGTTTTATAATCATGTAATTTAACTTTTTGTGTAGGAAATATCGTATACCATCACCTACAAAAGAAGGACTACAACATTTGTTCAGCAACAAAGTTATCTATTGAAAATATTGAAGATATTGAAGTTCTCAGGATCTAGGAAGAATGCCATAATCGAGGAGTACCAGTCGATCATGAAGATGTTTGGGATGCAGTCCCAAGACCTGAAGGGGAGTCTGTAGTGATTTCCAAGAGGATCTACAAGATCAAGCATGCTGTAGGTGGTAGCATAGAGACTTTTGCTCCTGTAGCTAGATACACTTCCATTAGATCCGTACTTGCTCTGGCTGCAGTGATGAAAGGGAAGATACACCAGATGGATTTCAAGACAGCTTTCTTGAATGGTGTAGTTGAAGAAGAAGTGTATGTGTAGCAGCCACTTGGTTCTGAGACACATGACAGGGAGTCATATATGTGCAGAACTTGGTATGGTAGGATAGACAGCTTTCTATCCAGTTTGGGCTTTACCAAGAGTAAAGAGGATTCCAACCTTTACTACAAGGTTGAGGAAGGAAATCCAGTGATACTACTTTTGTATATGGATGACCTGTTTATTGCAGGTGAAGATAGATTGATTGTCGACATGCAGCGGAAGCTTGCTGCCGAGTTCGAGATGAACAACTTGTGGATGATGCACTATTTTATAGGTATGGAGGTGTGGCAGAGTGTAGATGGAATCTTCCTTGGACAAGGGAAGTATGCAGTAGATATCCTGAAGAGGTTCGGGATGATGGACTGCAAGGCCATGGCCACACCTATGGCATCAAACCTGAAGCTTTTGTGTGATGCTTCATCTAAGCCGGTTGATATCACTATGTATCGTCAGATGATTGGGTCCTTGATGTACCTGATGAACACAAGACCAGATATTTGCTTTGCGGTGAACACATTGAGCCAACTCCTGTATGTTGCGACAAATGAGCAGATTGCAGATGTATTGATGAAGCCACTAGCCAGAGTGAAGTTCGAATACTTCAAAGAGAGGCTTGGTGTTCTTCAGATCGACAACACTTCAAGGAAGAAGTGACGGATACATTTGTTGTAGCCATTACTAGCATGGTGGAAGGGGGATCCTTCACATGGATGTGGATGTAAGCGCTAGATGATGAGCATCAGGATGATACTCCAATTATTGCTCTGTATATGCATCAGGATGATGCTGGATATGATCAATCGGATCATTTATATGTATATGTATGTACGCATCATGTTGGATGCTGGATATGATCAGTTGGATCATTTATATGTATTTGTATATGCATCATGTTGGATGCTTGGACCATGTATCTGTATATGTATCAGGTGGATATTGTGTATGATCAGGTAGATCATGTATGTTGGTATATATGAAGTGGATACATTGTGTGGATCATGTATCTATGTATGTATCAGGTGGATCATATATGGTGATATATATCAAGTAGATACTTGGTATGCATCAGGTAGATGCATTGAATGATCAGAATGATCATGGATGACAAGCTTCAGGATGTTGCTCCAGATGACTTGCATCAAGACAATGTAGTGATGATGATCAGGATGATCATGTGTACATCAGGATGATGTATGGTGAGTATCAGGTTGATACTCTGTGGCCGTGGACAGGTTGTGCAAAGGAAATCCTAGATTTGTTATAGGTCACATCCAGTATGAAAAAGGGTTGGCACTCTGTATCACATGTAAGACTTGGGAGATCCGATAGGTTGGGATGTGTGCCCGTAATAAGTCCTGGGATGCTCTTTCGAGGGTTTGTGATAATGGGCCACATGTAAGACTTGGGAGATCCGATAGGTTGGGCTGTGTTCCCGTAATAAGTCCCAGGATGCTCTTTCGAGGGTTTGTGGTGGGATGCTACATGTAAGACCTGGGAGATCCGATAGGTTGGGGGGTGTTCCCGTAATAAGTCCTGGGATGCTCTTTCGAGGGTTTGTAGCAGAGGTCACATGTAATCAGTCCTGGAGATCTTTCCTGTCATGCTCAGGCACATAAATGTTCCTGGGATGCTCTTTAGAGTTCTTGCCGGTCGTGCTATGCACATAAACCTTCCTGGGACACTCTTTTAAGGTTTTGTGATAGTCACATGTAATAAGTCCTGGAGATCTGGATAGGATGAAAAAGGCCTCAGATGCTCTTTAGGGTTCTTGCTAGTCAAGAGACTCTTTTAAGGTTTTGTGACACACGTAATAAGTCCTGAGGATTCCACAGTATGACCAGTGATGATGAAGACCTGCAGGTGGTGGGCCTACATCCAGTATGAAAAATGACTGGCTCTGTAGAACTTCCTATGATGAGTAGATTCAGAGATTGATTGAGATAGCAGCAGCAGTGACAATGACGATGACTCGATGACTATTATCCAGTGACGATGATCCAGAGAAGAAGACTTGTGCTAGAAGACCTGTGTTGAGAAATACCTTCCTAGTTAAGAGGGAGTGTTGATGTATATGTAACTTCAGAATGTATTTCATATATGTATATTGTACTCCTATAGAGATGGTATTATTCCTCTATACAGAAGTGTTTGTATTCCTATAGAGATGTTATTATTCCTCTATATGGAAGTGTCATCATTTATATTGTAAGTGTCATAACTTATACTTGATGGGTTATTAGACCACCTTGTTGGGGTCGGCCTTGTATAAGTCATGTGGGTCGAAGGGTTATTAGACCACCCTATTGGGTGTCGGCCATGTGGGTCAAAGGGTTATTAGACCACCCTAATGGGTGTCGTCCCAATCAGCATTATGTTATGTGATTAAGTTAAGGCCGACCTAGTAAAGGTTATTAGGCAAGTAAAGTCAAGTATAAATAGAGTGCGGGAGGCACTCTATTTGATCATTCTATTCTCTCTCACACTCTTGGGAGAGTGGCGCACTTGTGGAGGAGGAGAAGCTGTTGCTAGGAGATGTCTATCTCTTATGCTTGGGTTGTATCATTACTCTATTTATCTCTGAGGAAGTTATTGGGGTTTTTCATCTTTATGGTTTTCCCCAAGTAAACTCTATGTCTCTTGTGTGCTTGCATTATTGTGTCCATGACTGATATGCTGTAGATATGCTGTACATGTTGTTCTCTCAGTTAAGATCCTAGATCAGATTGAAGTAAATTCTGAAAAATTAACACATTTTTCGTGACGAAATGTTTGTTTTGTGAAAATAGGCTAAATGGATAATTACTGTTAAAAGACCCACAAATCGCTTTTTCCCATATTGCGATAAAATTTATACTCTAATTGAATATCTAGATGTCACGCAAATGCAGTCGCATATTAAGGAACTGGAAGATGAACTAGCTAAACAACGAGAAAAATGTATAGGTCTCGAATAAAAAGAAGAGGAAATTACATGCCTAAAAATTTATGGCGAGAAATTATAATCACAAAGTAAGAAATTAAAGGATACAAGGCAGGAGATTCATAGACTCTAATAGGAGAATCAAGAGCTCAACAAGAAGTTATCAGAAAAAAGGTGAAGAAGCTTCTTCCCTAATGGACCTTAATGATAAATTGTTAGAACAAATAAAAAATTTAAGAGAAGAAAAGTAAAAAAATTGTGATTTACAAGTTAAGGATCAAGCTTCGAGTCATCAAGATGTCGTAGTTCAGTGTGTTCGAGAATCTCAAAAGAAGTAGGATCAAAAGAAAGATATTGACAAAATCTTGTCAGATAAAGACAAAGAGATTATCTGTTTAAAGAATCACAGTCAAAATCTGCTCACATAAAAAAAAAAAACTAAAACATAAGGATATACAAATATTTATGGTTGATAAGGTAAATTTAGTCGATCTAGTGGAACCAAGGAAGTTCCCAGAAGTGTAATTTGTAGATAAAGGGACCTCAACAAAGGGACTCAAAGCTCAAAATCAAAGTGACATTACAAAGGAAGTTTCATAGTGAATGAGCATCCATAAATTAAGTTGAATTAGAGTGACATTACAAAGGAAGTTTCATTAGTGAATGAACATCTAGAAATCAAGTTGAAGCCACAAGTAAGTAACATGTCGACATCACCAGATTTAGTGAAGGTTGAAGTGCCATCATTCACTACTAATATAGACATCTTCACACCAGTCAATACACAAATGTCAAATTCCAACATGTCAACTCAAGTACATGATGAAAACTTTAAACCAAAGTTTATGAACGATTAATGTATTAGCACATCACATTGGCTCCCTAATTGCAAGAAATGGAGCACTCAAAAACCAACTTACACAGGCCAACAATGTTCTCACATACCACAACATTCGAACATCTATACATCTCAAAAGCAATTCCAAAGAAGATCGAATCAAGAGTCTTTTCACGAGACAATTCCAGAGAGGATTCATTTAGGATGGATTGATCGTTATTTGATGGAACAATATTGTTCAAGGCTTAGAACAAGATATTGTTTCATGTCCTCAACCTTATTGCATAGGTGAATATTTTACAAAGATGATTTATTTTGTCAAGCACTATCTTGCTACCATGCTTTGAGAACAAAGCATTTTGAAAGAGGGAAGACTTGCAATATACCTAACATGTATTACTAGTAGTTAATAATTATGAAGTATATATTGTAAATAAGTACCTATGTAGTTCAACATCCTATATAACATTATAATGTAATTATTAATGGTTGCACCCTTTTCCCGAGGGGACGTGACTTATCACTTATGTATATTTTATATACACCAAATGTATATTGGGAATACAAGTTATGATTATATAAATAATAAATATTTATCATTATATGAATTATATGTGTTATTATGGATGCTAAGGTCAAGTAACCCATTGGGTTCCTTGCACTATATATACACCAAATGTATATCGGGAATACATGTTATGATTATATAAAGAATAAATATTTATCATTATATGAATTATGTGTTATTGTGGATGCTAAGGTCAAGTAACCCATTGGTAACCCATTGGGTTCCTTGCACAGAGAGAGAGAGAGAGAGAGAGAGAGAGAGTACACACACACACACTAAGAGAAATATACCCAACAACATTAATGAAAACTAAATGAGTTAAATTGGCTGTGAAATTATTTTACATACAAGGATGATTTTAAGAACCCCCCCAAATTTATATGTATAAAAAATGGGCGAATCTTCCCGATATATAGGAAAATTTGAAGGCGATTTTATCAATAATATAATATGTATATATAAGTTTTTGGCGAATATTTCATTTTATTATATGATGTTGTAAAATCTTGCCGAATCTTTCACTAAATTATAAGATATTGTAAAATATTGGCGAATATTTCACTGAATTATAAAATATTGTAAAAACTTGGCGAATATTTTACTGAATTATAAAATTTTGTAAAAATTTGGTGAATCTTTTGCTGATTTATAAAACACATTGAATGACACTCTGCTTGTTAATTATGAGTTCAAGGCTTCTTCAAATGTTGAGTTCAATTGCTCTATTTCAAGTTTTGGTCTCACTACCAAATGGCAGTGGCCTTAATGATGCCTTCATATCCACGCAAAGCTAAGTGGATCTTGTAGACATGTATTCTAAATGTGGGTGTTTGGAGGATGCACGTAAGTGTTTGACCAAGTGCCAGAGAAAAATACGATCTCATAGAATGCAATGATTTTAGGATATGCTCAACATGGACATGGTAGGGAGGAACATTATCAGAGGGGTTCTTGGGGTGAAGATTTCCATTCATAGCTCAGATGACGATAGCAATTGCCTCTTCTTCTTACTTACAGTTTTTTCCTCTACTACTTGAATTTTTATTTGTAGTTTTATCCCTACAATTACTAAATTTTTCTTCTTGTTCTTCTTTAAGTTAGATGTTTGCATTCTATTATATGATTATTTTAAGTTAGATGTTTACATTCTACTAACAGACATGACTAGATAAGACACGGTTTGTAAGAAAGAAAGTGATAAATTAATAAAAATGAGATATTATAAGATGATTGTTGTGTTGTGCCATATTTACACCATCATCACTCATAAACAATGGAAATATATGAATTCAATATCCCATGCAGAGTAGCTGATGCTTGACTGATTCTTCTGGCGATACTCCAAATTTCATGTTGCAATTCACCATTTCCTTCTCCATTTGTGGAACTCCTTGCATTGATCATGGCATCCACCACCCCAGGAAATGAACAAAAACTGTATTCATTTCTTTCTGAAGGAGCATAAATCTAAAATCCACAATAATACATGCCGGTTAGATGGTGTAGGTAAAGAATTGGAATCCACAAAGTCTACATGCACAAAAAAAATTGTAGCACTATTCACTTCTTGTAAGCGCTAAAACCCTAAAAACAATAATTTTTCATCGATTCTTACCAAATGTCTAAACGAAGGCCTTATGCCTCTAGAAATTCTCTCTTTGTAAGCAATAGGCGATCATTGAAGGCCCTTCTCCATAGAATTATGAGTGCATCTTCCTTTCTGTGTTTTCTCAAAACTTGCACAAATTGCTCATTGAGTTTCAACACATTTCATTGAACAGAGCATAATGTAAATTAGGTTCTACATTTGTGTGGGATGATGCCATTTATAAAAGGGGATCTCTATAAATATTCTAAATAGGTTTGTTTGTCACTGGGTTACAACTGGTAACAGTAACAAGCTAGATTCAGGTTGCTTATGTTACAATCATTATGCCATTGCTCTATTTTTGGAGATAGATCTATCTAGAATCTCACCTCAGCTTCCTCAGCAGCTTTATGGGAAGCATAAAAAAATTCCTTTATGGCTGAAGTGATAGGCTCTATGGTTACCGCATCGGAAGTGTTTATTCTCTCCTTTATCATCTTTGCATATAGTTGAACAAAAATCCCCACCAAAAATGATGAAAACAAATGTTGTTGAGAACAATGTAATATTTGACAAATTCCCCAAATTGACACATTACCATTTCAGAATTATCATATTCCCAATTTTTTTACGAATTGGAAGCTATTTTTATCAAAAAAATATTTGATGAATTCATATCTGCTAAAGACACCAAATTTATTATACCTGCAACTCATCGGCATATGCAAGATAATCAAAGGGAAGAATGTGGTCGTCAGCTAGGCATAGGGCAAGTAGTCCCCAGATAGAATAAACTGCAGTGATAGGAAATCCATTTAAAGAATTAGCATAACATTATGTAGTTTAAAGATTGAATTGTTATAAAAAGTGAAGTATACTACCAACCTGCAACATGCCTATGAAAGTATGGATCGCCAAACTTCTTCATCTAGCTGAAGGAGTCTTAACGAGTATGGTAAACAGGGTAATCTGTACATATCCAGACATGCCATTAAATCCTATTAATATATAAGAACGTGTAAATTAACAAAGGCTAGTTACCAAACTCAAGTAATGAAGGGTTGTCCAAGGTTATCCTTAATTGAACTAGAAGGTAAAGCCCTGAAAGATTTACCCGAACTCGGGGAGAAGGCCTAAAAGGTAAATCCAGTAAGGTCCAGGTGATATCTGGCCTCCTAGACTTCTCTAAGGAAAACATAGGCCTCCCTAACGAAATGATACCTCAACAATTTTTTATCTACACTATAAGGTGGAGATAAAAATTCAACATTTCAATTGTAATTACATACCTATCCCATAATCGACATCAACTGAAGGAACTCTAGCATGCTGCAAAATCAAACCTGCCTCCACCTAGTCTATCAATCTACAAGAGACCATAGATAGTAAGTAGTCATCAAGTTACAATTGATAAATACAAAGCAATCCCTTACAATGCACACTTCCAAGTTACAACCGTGATTCTGATTTTGTTATGACTATCATTCCTACACTCAAAATCCAAGCATATTAATCAAACTTTCCTTTATTCCAATGCTTGTTGCAGCCCAAGACTCATGAACAGTTTTGTAGTTTGAATCTAGGTCAGATGCATGAGCAGACAGCAGGGCAAGAATATTCACAGGATATTCGGTTCAATTGCTTTATTTAGGTGGCTAAAAAGCAGATAAATGTACAATAGGAATTTGTAGCAATCATGATCACGCTAATAAATATTTTCAGAAACATGCCACCATAATTGTTCTTGAAATTTTCATAATTTTCATAATGCCAACACAGTGTCATGTTATTCTTTAATTTTCCAAGGTACAAAGCTAGACATTAACACAGTTTCATGTAGAGTTTTCTTCTTGTTCTTCTCAATCCAGAAACTGAGGTATGGGTTCGTTTGAGATTAAATGTTACAAATGACACAATTTTGGACATATGGCACATGATTGTAGAAGCATCATGATGTGGGATCCTAAGAAAATCAAGGAAGAAAAATTATCGACCAGAAATGAAGGAAAGCACTTACACCCTAACAGGATATTCCATGAGCATATCTTCAATTATCTAATTACTACATCAATCCTCAACAATTTATCGAATCTCAGAAAGCAGTAGAACCTATTAAGCAATGGAAGCCAAAACCAACAAATTAAAATGTGGTACCTAGTCCTAGAATAATTGACACATTCATTGATTAGCAACAATACATTTGAACTTAGCAGGTCAGCTTCTCCAACTACAAAATCAACTTCTGGAGACTCATCATCCAAATTGCAGAAAATATGAAAGAGTTGAAAGTTAGGGATGAGCAACATGTAATCATACCAAATAATTTTCAAGGTTTTGAGGAAGAACATACAGGTCTTAGTTTTAGAAGCTTTGATGCTAGTTACAGTGCAACATATGACAATGATAATGGCAGTGACCAGAGTTCCACTCCACTACCCGAAGAGTTTAAAGCAACCATAAATAAACCATTCAAAGAAACATTTGCACTTGTAACAATCCATGGTAGTTGAAGTTGTTCAAGAATGTTTTGAAACCATAAGTATACTTATTTCAGAAAGTTGGATTGATGTGAAGGAGTTAAAATGGTTAATATCTTATACATATAATATTGGGGTGACAATGTTCAATATGAGACAGTATGAGACAATATGATTGGTCTTCTAAAGTTAGCTTACAAAGCTACATGGACCTAGGTGTCCCTAATAAAATATCTCTCCTCAGATGAGAGTATGGCATCTGGATTTGACTATACCATGACTAAGAACATATCTGAGTTAGTTTCTGATGCTTGTGAAAAAGTGTTGTTTTAGATGATGCATTGAAGTAGGAGAAAAGAAGCAAGAGAAAGTATCCTAGATTGTCTCTTTCATTGGACCAAAGTTGATACACAGTTATCCAGTTCAAATAATATCCATTCCCTTGTGAAGCATTGGATCAATATAGTTTGTGAAGATTACAAGGATATCGATATAGATGAAGAATTCGTGCAAAGTCTCACACTTTACAAGTTTTTGGCCAGCACTGGTTGTTCTTTGCTAATGGGGAAATTAGGCATACGCTTAGAAGAGGAGCTCCTGGCTTATTCTAAAATAGAAACTGAACTTTCAAGGTGTATGCATAAAGGAATTGTGGAATGATGTGTATCTTACCAAGGAATTTGCATTAGATAGATCAATATTTCTCTTGGAGAAGATAAAGATGTATAGGCTGAAGGTATTAAATTGTACCTCAATCTAGTTTCTCAAGGTCAAAAATTTGAGGTGGAAGGAGACTTCAAACTTATCACTGATATTCTATTGGACAAAATTAAGGATTGTTCATGGTTTCTATAGGATAAAATAGACTGGATTAGATGAGCTACCACCAATAGAAACATGGCTTATGAATATGTCAAAAGAGATGGAAACATGTGATGAACCTGCAATAATTAATTAATGCAAATACACGAGATATCATAAATAATAGAACTCAGAATCACTTTTATATTGATCACGGGCCACTTCGAGGGGGCAACCTCCTTTGAGCAAGCTCAATACAATTAACTTCATGGTGCCTTCATAGGCCTCAACACACACTTATATACTAAGTCTAGGCGCCAATACCATGGGTCAATACTATGTGTCAATACAAACCATGGGCTAAGTCTAAGCGCCAATACTATGAGTCAAAACCATGGGACATATAATACTATGGGATGACTTACAAAGCATATGCATCCAATACTATTGGTCAATACTATGGGCTAATATAAACTATGTATCAACAAATACTACGGGACGACTTAAAGAGCATATGCGTCCAACAACAATATACTAACAAAGTAAAGACATGGGTTCCTAACAAAACAAGATTGCATATTAGCTTGCCAACGTGACATTCGATAAATAGGGGTACCTAACACTAATAGAAGTAAGGGAGGATAATAAGGATCTATGGGATGGCATGCCATCTGATCTCCTATCACTTTCCCCCTACTCTCGTGCTCATTTGAAGTATTTATGAAGAGTCTTGCTATCATTCATGAGAGGTACAATAGCATATCCACCACATAGATTTGGAAAGGCTTAGGGAACTAGACATGCTTACCTTGACATGATCCATCCTTACACCTCATTAATCTCCCTGAGTGTCAAGGTGGCAGTGCAGAACATATCCATGCCATTAAGCATTATATAGGCTCATCTCAATCATCCCCGTTTAGATTCTGAGCATATGAAGGACAATGGAGTCTTGTGCATAAAATAGGAGGAGTGGCAAACTCATGGGAAGTTGATTTCTTTCTATAGAAAACTTATTTCTTGTAAGGAAGACATTTTTTTGATATTGGGTACCAATATTTTACTTGTGGGAAGCAATTATGGAACCAAAATTTGACTCTACGATCCCACTGTAGTATGTAACTTTTTATTTTCAAAATTTTCAGGGTTCAAAGTATTGTCATAAGTTTTGGCTCATAAATCAAGACTCAATATCCAAATTCAGTAATGTTCAAGAATCAAGCTTTATAATTGTTCAAACTTCAATTTTCAAGAATGATATTTACTATTTCTCTTAAATATTTGGGTAATCTATCCTTTTTTAGTTTATATCTATATATGAATGGACATTGAATAAATATTTTATATTTATAATTTATTTTTCTATATGCTTTATTGGCATATCCTTATCAATTTGTTGAGGTTCATACTAGGCACTCCATACTTGTAGCAGAGACTCTTGGCAACCTTGAGTAATAGCTTGTACTTGCTTACAATAGTCCTTGGTTCCTATTCAATTGCACACCAAAACATCTCTAATTTTCCCACTTTGCAATTACAAATACTCATAGTCCTCTAATATCTAATAAAGTTTCCTAAAAACTGAATTTGGCTAAAATTGAGTATAAATTAACATTTAGGGAATTTAAGAGGAAATATTGTCATTGTCATGTGGTTGAGGTATTCCAAAAAAACATGATCCTTTGTATCCACTTGCACACAAATATGCAATATCACCAGAAGAAGTCTCTTCTTATACTATAATTGTAATAAATACTAAATTGTAATTAAGCAACTACTACTATACCTCCAAGCATGTTATAATGTCTCTCATGAAATGTTGTATAAAGAGTGCAAGCATGCTTCAAATGATGACTTTCTTTGTTAGTAGGGTTGAACACTACCCTTCGAGCAAAAACCTAAACAATTTTATCAAGGTATACACGTGTTGAGATAAAGGGTCCAAAGGTGACACCCCTCCTCAATAGACACAAAAATCAGCTTTGTGGTGGTCCGATCTAACACTTCTCTACTGCCCTGTTCATGGCCAGAATTAGAAGAGAGTTGTTTACACAGTTGTTTTTGTGCACATGGACTGCTTTTAGGGTTGCAACCTCAAGGATTTGCTTCAAACTATGCATAGAATTGGAATTGATGCCTACTGCTACTGATTTACGTTCAAAACAGATTTGAGAATTGATCCAAAACACCTAGAATTATCCCAGAATTGGAATGGACAGCCCTAGGATGTGCCCATAAATGTGTTTTACTATTGTTAGGAGGTTGAAATATGTTCAGAGTTCCCTTTTTTATTGTCGAATGGGTCTCTTCATGCCCAAGTTTGAAAAAAATGCACTGAGAACTCTGATTTTCCACCCCGAATTGATGAACTATCTCAATTATACACTTAGATAGTTTTTCAAAACCCTAGGTCAAATAAGATAATTTTTTATTTTCACCAATATTAGAAATATGAAGAATCCAAAAAATGAGGGGCATCATGCAGATTCCATCCATGTTAATTTCATCCTCTGCAACCTCATCCTCTCTCCTTGGTGGGAATTTTACTGGGACAGTGTAAATCATGCCAGAGGGCACTTTTGGCAGGCCAATATCTTCACCCTCAATGATTGTTTTGGAAAACTAATCATATGGTTAGATGAACAAACAAAAAACATACATTCCTATATCCTAAGAATTAATTAATCAATCAAATACAAAAGGTGGTGGGCATTTTCTTGAGGTTACTTAGGGAGTTTTACTAGAAGAATTTATACTTTGCCAAATCCTTCAATTTTCAGGGTAAATTTTTATTTCACCAAAACACTGAAACTATGATACCAGAAAATAGTATACATCTAACTAAGTTCATCACAACTGGTTTCACCTTTAGATTCATCATCCTCTCTCCTTGGTGGGAATTTTACTGGGACAATGTAAATCATGCCAGAGGGCACTTTTGGCAGGCCAATATCTTCACCCTCAATGATTGTTTTAAAAAACTAATCAAATGGTTAGACGAACAAACCAACAATATACATTCCTATATGCTCAGAATTAATTAATCAATCAAATACAGAAGGTGGTGGGCATTTTCCTAAGGCTTCTTAGGCAGTTTTACTAGAAGAATTTATACTTGGCCAAATCCTTCAATTTTCAAGGTGAATTTGTATTTCACCAAAACACTAAAACTATGATACCAGTCAATAGTATACATATAAATGAGATCATCAGAACAGGTTTCACCTTCAGATTCATCATCCTCTCTCCTTGGTGGGCATTTTACCGGGACAGTGTAAATCATGCTAGAGAGCACTTTTGGCATGCCAATATATTCACCCTCAATGATTGTTTCGGAAAAATAATCATATGGTTAGATGCAAAAAACATCAATATAAACTCCTATATCCTCATAATTAATTAATAAATCAAATACAGAAGGTGGTGAGCATTTTCTTGAGGCTACTTAGGCAGTTTTACAAGAAGAATTTATACTTGGCCAAATCCTTCAATTTTCAAGGTGAATTTTTATTTCACCAAAACACTGAAACTATGATACCATAAAGTAGTATACATATAACTGACCTCATCACAACCGGTGTCACCTTCAAATTCATCATCCTCTCTCCTTGGTGGGCATTTTACCAGGACAATGTAAATCATGCCAGAGGGCACTTTTGGCAGGCCAATATCTTCCCCCTCAATGATTGTTTTGGAAAAATAATCATATGTTTAGATGAAAAAACCAGAAATATACATTCCTATATCCTAAGAATTAATTAATCAATCAAATACAGAAGGTGGTGGGCATTTTCCTGAGGCTACTTAGGCAGATTTACTAGAAGAATTTATACTTGGCCAAATCCTTCAATTTTCAAGGTGAATTTCTATTTCATGAAAACACTAAAAATATGATACCAAAAAATAGTATACATCTAATTGAGCTCATCACAACTGGTTTCACCTTCAGAGTCATCATCCTCTCTCCTTGGTGAGCATTTTACTGGGACGGTCTAAATCATGCCAGAGGGCACTTTTGGCAAGCCAATATCTTCACCCTCAATGATTTTTTTGGAAAACTAATAATGTGATTAGATGAAAAAGCCAAAAATATGCATTCCTATATCTTCAGAATTAATTAATCAATCAAATATAGAAGGTGGTGGGCATTTTCTTGAGGCTACTTAGGCAGTTTTACTAGAAGAATTTATACTTGGCCAATCCTTCAATTTTCAAGGTGAATTTTTATTTCACCAAAAAATTGAAACTATGATACCATAAAATAGTATACATCTAACCGAGCTCATCACAACTGGTTTCACCTTTAGATTCATCATCCTCCCTCCTTGGTGGGCATTTTACTTGGACAGTGTAAATCATGCCAGAGGGCACTTTTGGCACTTCAATATCTTAACCCTCAATGATTGTTTTGGAAAATGAATCACATGGTTAGATGCAAAAAATATATATATATATATATTCCTATATCCTCAGAATTAATAATCAATCAAATACAGAAGGTGATAGGCATTTTCATGAGGCTACTTAGGCGGTTTTACTAAAAGAATTTATACTTCGCCAACTCCTTCAATTTTCAAGGTGAATTTTTATTTCACAAAAACAGTGAAACTATGATACCAAACAATAGTAGACATCTAACTGAGATCATCACAACTGGTTTCACCTTCATATTCATCATCCTCTCTCCTTGGTGGGCATTTTATTGGGACAGTCTAAATCATGCCAGAGGGCACTTTTGGCAGGCCAATATCTTCACCCTCAATGATTGTTTTTGAAACATAATCATATGGTTAGATGCACAAACCAGAAATATACATTCTGATATCCTCATAATTAATTAATCAATCAAATATAGAAGGTAGTGGGCATTTTCCTGAGGCTACTTAGGCAGTTTTACTAGAACAATTTATACTTGGCCAAATCCTTCAATTTTCAAGGTGAATTTTTATTTCACCAAAACAATGAAACTATGATACCATACAATTGTTGATGTATATGTAACTTTGGAATGTATTTCATCTATGTATTTTCTATATGTTTATTGTACCCTTATTAGAGATGTGTTATTTCTCTATAAGGAAGTGTCGTCATGTGGATTGACAAGTGTCGCAAGTGTGTGTACTTGCCGATGGGTTATTAGACCACCATGTGTGGGGTCGGCCCTGAAATATATATTATATTATGGATGTATCTAGATAGACAAGTCGGCCCCATAGTGTAACTGGGCAAACAAGTTAAGTATAAATAGAGATCGGGAGATCTCTATTTGTATCATTCGAAAAGACACACTTCTCTCACTCAGAAAGTGGCGCACTAGTGAGGAGGAGGATCATCTGCTCTAGGAGACTATCTCAAGTGTATTTTGGTTGTACTTTGGTTGAGCCATTGCTCTCTCTATCTCTGAGGAAGTTGTGGGGTTTTTCACCTTAGGGTTTTCCCCATGGAAACTCTATGTCTCTTGTCTCTCATGCTTTTGATTCTTGTGATGCTTGTCATGCTTATTGTGATTGTTATGCATTGATATATTGTATATGTTATTCTCTCAGTAAAGATCCAAGAGTATTGTGAATTAATGCTCAAATTTTAACATGGTATCAGAGCTAACCTGAGAAGAAGACATTTTGCAATGACGAAAAACTTGAGTTTCTTGTTTATTGGGTTTCTCTCCACAATTTTTGGAAAAGTAGTATAGTAGATTGACGCTACTCATCAAGGAGAATCTATCTGTCTAATCATAATTCAATTCTGAGCATTTTCAGATTTGGCCCTAAAAATTAGGGTTTCCACAAAAATAGGAATTTCTGAAATCTGAAGACATAACTGGAAACTCCTTGCAAAAATCGAAGTTTAGAGCTTTGGATCGAGATTTTTGGCTGGGTAGATCTCTGGGAAACTCAAACCCTAATTCAGGGCTCTCCCAAGTGAACCCGGGAGGACAAAAAGAAAATCTGAAGGGTAAAGCTTTGCTGATCTCAAATTCTGAATACACCAGGCTGATCAGCTCATCAAAGCGCATCTATCTATCCTTTCATAAAGTTGAAATTCACATTTTGAATTTTTAGGGTTTTTTCGACAAACCCTAATCTGGGACTAGATCCAGTTTTCAGCATTTCAAGTGGTAAAACCTAAATATTTTCTATTTCCATTTGAAGTACTCTTTAAGATGTCTCACCACACCAAGCTTGAGGATAAGCTTGAAGGGGCTGATAACTTCCGAGTTTGGAAGTATAGGATTGGGTTAATCCTGGAAGAGAATGAGTTGGACTCATATATAAAAGAAGACATCCCGATCCCAGAGGATGAAGAGGCTAAGGTATTGCATAAGAAGAACTTGGTCAAGGCAAAGAGAATCATTGCTGATTCTATCAAAGACCATCTCATACCCCATGTGTCTTCTCTAAAGACACCCAAGGCTATGTTTGACTCTTTGACCAAGCTATTTGAAGGAAAGAACATAAATCGGAAGATGACCCTGCAGAATCAATTGAAAGGGGTCAAGATGTCGAATGGAGAAACCATTCAATCCTATTTCTCCAAGGTCTCTCAAATCAAGGAACAACTTGAAGCTATAGATGAAATGGTGGAGAATGGTGAAATTGTTATGACTACTTTGAATGGCCTATCTAGGTCATGGGACTCTTTTATCGAGCGGATCTGTGCCAGAAAGAAGTTAATCTCCTTCAGCAGATTATGGGAGGAATGTTCTCAAGAAGAAGCAAGGCTTGTGGCAAGAGAAGAGAAGATGGGAAATGAAGATCAAGCTCTCACAGCTCACACTAAGAAGGGCAAGTTCAAGAGGGAGCCATCCCATCACAAGAAGAAATCTTCTCATCATTTTCACAAAGACAAGAAAGATCTAAGGTGTTTCACTTGTAATGAGAAGGGTCACTTTGCTTCAGAATGTCCCAAGAACAAAAGGGACAACCACAACAACAACAATAACTCCAGCAAGTAGAAGAAGGGTAACAAAAGAAGGTACCATGCTCATGCTGCCGAAGATGATGAACCTCCAAAGAAGAAGGCTAGGGCAGAAAGTGATGATGACTCATCAAGTGAAGAAGAGTATGTTCTAATCTCTGCTCTCACAGGTGCTATCTCCCATGGTTGTAATGATTGGTTAATTGACAGTGGGGCTTCCAAACACATGACTGGGTTTAAAGAATCCTTTGTAAATCTGTCTGAACATGAATCACCCCATAAAGTGAAACTTGGGGATGATTATCAATATCCCATCAAAGGAAGTGGTGAAGCCTCCTACAACCTAGATTCTGGAAAATCTTTGAAGATGAAAGAAGTCCTTTATGTACCTAGGCTCAAGAAGAACTTACTCTCCATCTCTGCATTGGATGCAAAAGGTATGAGGGTTGCATTTGTGGATGGCCAAGTCCCAATGTGGCCAAAGGGAAAGACCATAGATGATGCAGTGGTGATTGGAGAGCAAGAGGGAGGTTTGTATAAATTGAAAGGACAACCTGAACATGCCATGGTGACATAAAGACAAAGATTCATCCATATTCATGGATCACATAGAGGTATGTATAATTTTTTTTTGCAAAAGTTAACTAATGAATTATGTAGGTCATTGAACAAAACAAGAACACATTGCTAGACATAACTAGCAAATATGGTGACCAGGTATGTGTTTCTTATATCATAGGATCTTTTATATAAGTATGCATGACATGATTGATGATGTTTATTCATGAAGTCATAGGTTTGAATAATCATGGGTATATGCATATTACGTGTCTTACCTTATTTAATGTTATGACTAACCAGAAGAGTCATAGGTTTGAGTAATCACAGGTTTAAACATGTTATGACTAACCATAAGAGTCCTATATAAACCTTGGATGCTAATGCTTATTATTTCTGTTTGAATTGTTCATGACTATACATGCTTAAGATTATTGTGTTTTGATAATATTAAGATTATACTAATGAATGTTTGATTATGCATGAGACCTCGAGGATAACTTAATGATGATACTAACAAGCATGCATAGGGATCGAGAATGAATATAAGTTCAAGAACAAGTAATCCAGGAAGCAAAGATCAAGAGGGAGTACACTCCAGTGGCTTCTGCAAGGATGCAGATATTTAGAGGGAGTTGACCATCTTTCTACATTCCACAACAGAAAGGTGTAGAAGAAGCTACTTCAGATTAGGACTCCAGCAGCTCCTGCAAGGAAGCAAAGACTCAGAGGGAGTCCACCCAACAAACAAACAAGATAAGTATTTTAATTATCATTTCTTGCATATTTGTTTGTTTAAATAAAATTGTTCAATGATGTATATGCTCATGTTCCTAGAATTAGGATATGTATTGTGCATATTAGAATGATTGCATTAATGAACAGTATACTACTAATATGCATGTGTTGGGTAAGTGGCCTATGGCACTGTACAACATTCCATTGCTACTTATCTAGAATGAAACCTCTTTGCTGACATGTTGAGAGTAGTGCAAACTCTTAACAATGTTCTAGTAGAGACTGGAAGGCATTTAGAAAGTTATGGAACATGGATAAATGTTGTATTGAAGCATTGGTTTAAACAATTGCATGACTGTATGACATATTTCTTTATGTGAAAGAATTTGTTCTGAAAATTATGAGATGTTTCTAATCATGCAATTTAACTTGTTTTGTAGGAAAGACCGTATACCTTCACCTACAAAAGAAGGATTACAACATTTGTTCAAGCAACAAAATTATCTATTGAAGATATTGAAGTTCCCAGGATTTGGGAAGAATGCCATGATCCATCGATCATGAAGAACGAGGTTTGGGATGCGGTACCAAGAGCTGAAGGGAAGTCTATTGTGACTTCCAAATGGAACTATCAGATCAAGCATGCTGCAGATGGCAGCATAGAGAAATATAAAAGTGATGAAATAGAAGATACACCAAATGGATTTCAAGACAGCTGTCTTGAATGGTGTAGTCATATATGTGTGCAGAACTTGGTAGGATAGACAGCTTTCTATCTAGTTTGGGCTTTACCAAGAGTAAAGCGGATTCCAACATTTACTACAAGGTTGAGGAAGGGAATCTTGTGATTCTACTTCTATACGTGGATGACTTATTTGTAACAGGAGATGACAGATTGATTGCAGATACTAAGAGGAAGCTTGCTGCTGAGTTTGATATGAAAGATTTGGGAATGATGCATTATTTCCTAGGTATGGAGGTGTGGCAGAATTCAGGTGGGATCTTCCTTGGTCAAGGGAAGTACACAGTAGATATCCTGAAGAGATTTGGGATGATGGATTGCAAGGCCATGGCCACACCCATGGCATCGAATCTAAAGCTTCTATGTGATGCTTCATCTGAGCCGGTTGATGTCTCTATGTATCGTCAGATGATTGGGTCCTTGATGTACTTGACGAACACGAGACCAGATATTTGCTTTGCAGTGAACACATTGAGCCAGTTCCTGACGGATCCGAGGAGTGTTCATCTGGTTGCTGTAAAGCATGTTCTGAGGTACCTGAAGGGTACAGTGGATTATGGGCTCAAGTATGAAGCAAATCAAAAGTTTAACCTGCAGGGTTATGTTGATTCAAATTGGGCTGGCAGTGCTGCAGATAGGAAGAGCACATCTGGGTGTTGCTTCAGTATGGGATCAGGTGTGATCTCTTGGTTCAGCAGGAAGCAGTCCTACGTAGCACTGATTACAGTTGAGGCAGAGTATGTTGCATCTTGTTCAGCTAGTTGTGATGCAGTATGGCTACGGAAGCTACTGTCTGAGTTATTTGATCTCCCATTGGATGCTACTGGTATATTCTGTGATAACCAGAGTTGTGTGAAGCTGTCTGAGAACCCAGTGTTTCATGATAGGTTGAAACACATAGAGATCAAATATCACTATATCAGGGATATGGTGTAGAGAGGAGCCGTGAAGCTCCTGTATGTTGCGACAGATGAGCAGATTGCAAATGTGCTGACGAAGCCACTAGCTAGGGTGAAGTTCGAGTACTTCAGGGAGAGGCTTGGTGTTCTTCAGATCGACGACACTTCGAGGAAGAAGTGATGGACACATTTGTTGAAGCCATCCCAAGCATGTTGGAAGGAGGATCCTTCACATGGCTGTGGATGTAAGCACTGGATGATGAGTATCAGGACGATGCTCCAGTTACTGCTCTGTATATGCATCATGTTGGATGCTGGATATGATCAGTTGGATAATTTATATCTGTATGTATGTATGCATCATGTTGATGCTGGATATGATCAGTTGGATCACTTATATTTGTATGTATGTACGCATCATGTTGGATGCTGGATATGATTAGTTGGATCATTTATATTTGTATGGAATATGGATGTACGCATCATGTTGATGTTGGATATGATCGTTGGATCATTTATATTTGTATGTATGTACGCATTGTGTTGATGCTGGATATGATCAGTTGGATCATTTATATGTATATACGCATCATGTTGGATGCTGGATATGATCGGTTGGATCATTTGTATGTATTTGTATATGCATCATGTTGGATGCTTGGACCATGTATCTGTATCAGGTGGATACATTGTATGATTAGGTAGATCATGTATGTTGATATGTATCATGTATTTGTATTTGTATCAGGTGGATCATGTATGATGATATGTATCAAGTAGATACTTGGTGTGCATTAGGTGGATGCATTGTATGATCAGGTTAATCATGATGATGAGCTTTAGGATGTTGCTCCAGATGATATGTACCAGGATGGTACAAGTGATGATGATCAGTATGATCATGGGCATCAGGATGATGCCTCGTGCGATGATGATCTGTCGGATCATGAGTATCAGGTTGATACTTGGAGGTCAGAGATGATATGTGGCAGGTTGTGCAAATAGCATGTAATCAGTCCTGGGAGATCTTGCCGGTTGTGCTACGGCACATAAATGTTCCTGGGGTACTCTTTCCGGTATTGCTATGTAGTATGTAATCAATCCTCAGATATCCAATAGGTTGAGCTATGTGCTCGTAATCAGTCCTGGGATGAGGTATTACTACGGAGACATGTAATCAATCCTGGAGATCCGAGAGGTTTAGCTGTGTGCTTGTAATTAGTCCTGGGATGCTCTTTAGAGATCTTGTTGGTCATGCTGCGGCACATAAATGTTCCTAGGATGCTCTTTAAAGGTTTTGTCTATCCACATGTAATCAGTCTTGGAGATCCGACAGGTTGAGCTGTATGCTCGTAATAAGTCCTGGGATGCTCTTTAGAGATCTTGTCGGTCGTGCTACGGCACATAAATGTTCCTGGGATGCTCTTTAAAGGTATTGTGGAGGAGATGCATGTAATCAGTCCTGGGAGATCTTGCCGGTCGTGCTTAGGCACATAAATGTTCATGGGATACTCTTTCTGATATTGCATCCGCACATAAAATTAGTCCTGAGAGGCCACCTCTATCAGACCGTTCGCACAGATGATGAAGACCTGCAGGTGGTCGGCCTACATCTAGTATGAAAAAGGACTAGCTTTGTAGAACTTCCTATGACGAGTAGAGTCAGAGATTGGTTGAGATAGCAACAGCAGTGACTATGATGATGACGATGCATCGATGAAGATGATCCCAAGAAGAAGACTTGTCTAGCAGATCTGTGTCGAGAAATACCTTCCTAGTTAAGAGGGAGTGTTGATGTATATGTAACTTCGGAATGTATTTCATCTATATATTTTATATATATTTATTGTACCCTTATTAGAGATGTGTTATTCCTCTATAAGGAAGTGTCGCCATGTGGATTGACAAGTGTCGCAAGTGTGTGTACTTATCGATGGGTTATTAGACCACCATGTGTGGGGTCAGCCTTGAAATATATATTATATTATGGATGTATCTAGATAGACAAGTTGGCCCCATAGTGTAACTGGGAAAACAGGTTAAGTATAAATAGAGATCAGGATATCTCTATTTGTATCATTCGAAAAGACACACTTCTCTCACTCAGAAAGTGGCGCACTAGTGAGGAGGAGGATCATCTGCTCTAGGAGACTATCTCAAGTGTATTTTGGTTGTACTTTGGTTGAGCCATTGCTCTCTCTATCTCTGAGGAAGTTGCGGGGTTTTTCACCTTAGGGTTTTCCCCACGGAAACTCTGTGTCTCTTGTCTCTCATGCTTTTGATTCTTGTGATGCTTGTCATGCTTATTGTGATTGTTATGCATTGATATACTGTATATGTTATTCTCTCAGTAAAGATCTAAGAGTATTGTGAATTAATGCTCAAATTTTAACAACAATAGTATACATCTAAATGAGCTCATCACAACTGGTTTCACCTTCATATTCATCATCCTCTCTCCTTGGTGGGCATTTTACCGAGACAATGTAAATCATGCCAGAGGGCACTTTTGGCAGGCCAATATATTCACCCTCAATGATTCTTTTAGAAAAATAATCATATGGTTAGATGAAAAATCCAACAATATACATTCATATATCCTCATAATTAATTAATCAATCAAATACAGAAGATGGTGGGCATTTTCTTGAGGCTACTTAGGCAGTTTTACTAGAAGAATTTATAATTGGCCAAATCCTTCAATATTCAAGGTGAATTTGTATTTCACCAAAACATTGAAACTATGATACCAGAAAATAGTATACATATAACTGAGCTCATCATAACTGGTTTCACCTTCAGATTCATCATCCTCTCTCCTTGGTGGGCATTTTACTAGGACAGTGTAAATCATGTCACGGGGCACTTTTGGCAGGCCAATATCTTCACCGTTAATGATTGTTTCGGAAAAATAATCGTATGGTTAGATGCACAAAAAAACAATATACATTCCTATATCCCATAATTAATTAATAAATAAAATATAGAAGGTGGTGGGCATTTTCCTGAGGCTAGTTAGGAATTTTACTAGAAGAATTTATACTTGGCCAAATCCTTCAATTTTCAAGGTGAATTTTTATTTCACCAAAACATTGAAAATATGATACAAGACAATAGTATACATATAAATGAGCTCATCACAACTTGTTTCACCTTCATATTCATTATCCTTTCTCCTTGGTGGGCATTTTACTGGGATAGTGTAAATCATGCTACAGGGCACTTTTGGCAGGCCAATATCTTCATCCTCAATGATTGTTTTGGAAAAATAATCATATGGTTAGATGAAAAAACCAAGAATATACATTCCTATATTCTCAAAATTAATTAATCAATAAAATATAGAAGGTGGTGGTCATTTTCCTGAGGCTACTTAGGCAGGTTTACTAGAAGAATTTATACTATGCCAAATCCTTCAATTTTCAAGGTGATTTTTTATTTCACCAAAACACCGAAACTATGATACTAGGAAATAGTATACATCTAACTGAGCTCATCAAAACTGGTTTCACCTTCAGATTCATCATCCTCTCTCCTTGGAGGGCATTTTATTGGGACAGTGTAAATCATGCCAGAGGGCACTTTTGGCAGGCCACTATCTTCACCCTCAATGATTGTTTTGGAAAAATAATCATATGGTTAGATTCAAAAGCCAAAAATATACATTCCTATATCCTCACAATTAATTAATCAATCAAATACAAAAGGTGGTGGGCACTTTCCTGAGGCTACTTAGGCAGTTTTACTAGAAGAATTTATACTTGGCCAAATCCCTCAATTTTCAAGGTGAATTTGTATTTCACCAAAACACTGAAACTATGATACCAAAATATAGTATAAATCTAACTGAGCTCATCACAACTGGTTTCACCTTCAAATTCATCATCCTCTCTCCTTGGTGGGCATTTTACTAGGACAATGTAAATCATGCCAGAGGGCACTTTTGGCAGGCCAATATCTTCACCCCAAATGATTGTTTTGGAAAACTAATTATATGGTTAGATGCACAAACCAGAAATATACATTCTTGTATACTCTTAATTAATTAATCAATCAAATACAAAAGGTGGTGGGCATTTTCCCGAGGCTAGTTAGGAGGTTTTACTAGAAGAATTTATACTTTGCCAAATCCTTCAATTTTCAAGGTGAATTTTTATTTCACCAAAACACAGAAAATATGATACCAGATAATAGTAGACATATAACTGAGCTTATCACAACTGGTTTCACCTTCATATTCATCATCCTCTCTCCTTGGTGGGCATTTTACTGAGACAGTGTAAATCATGCCAGAGGGCACTTTTGGCAGGCCAATATCTTCACCCTCAATGATTGTTTTGGAAATGTAACCATATAATTATATGCACACATAAACAATATACATTCATATATCCTCATAATTAATTAATCAATCAAATACAGAAGGTGGTGGGCATTTTCCTGAGGCTACTTAGGTAGTTTTACTAGAAGAATTTACCAAATCCTTCAATTTTCAAGGTGAATTTTTATTTCACCAAAAAACTAAAAATATGATACCAGGAAATAGTATACATCTAACTGAGATGATAACAATTGGTTTCACCTTCATATTCATCATCCTCTCTCCTTGGTGGGCATTTTACTGGGACAGTGTAAATCATGCCAGAGGGCACTTTTGGAAGGCCAATATCTTCACCCTCAATGATTGTTTCGGAAAAATAATCATATGATTAGATGAAAAAACCATCAATATACATTCATATATCCTCATAATTAATTAATAAATCAAATACAGAAAGTGGTGGGCATTTTCCCGAGGCTACTTAAGGCAGTTTTACGAGAAGAATTTATACTTGGCCAAATCCTTCAATTTTCAAGGTGAATTTTTATTTCACCAAAAAACTGAAACTATGATACCAGAAAATAGTATACATCTAACTGAGCTCATCACAACTGGTTTCACCTTCAAATTCATCAACCTCTCTCCTTGGTGGGCATTTTACTGGGACAATGTAAATCATGCCACAGGGCACTTTTGGCAGGCCAATATCTTCACCCTCAATGATTGTTTTGGAAAAATAATCATATGGTTAGATGAACACACCAACAATATGCATTCATATATCCTCATAATTAATTAATCAATCAAATACAAAAGCTGGTGGTCATTTTCCTGAGGCTACTTAGGCAGTTTTACTAGAAGAATTTATACTTGGCCAAATCCTTCAATTTTCAAGGTGAATTTTTATTTCAACAAAACACTAAAAATATGATACCATACAATAGTATACATATAACTGAGCTCATAACAACTGGTTCACCTTCAGATTCATCATCTTCTCTCCTTGGTGGGCATTTTACTGGGTAGTGTAAATCATGCTAGAGGGCACTTTTGGCAGGCCACCATCTTCACCCTCAATGATTGTTTTGGAAATATAAGCGTATGTTTAGATGCACAAACCAAAAATATACATTCCAATATCCTCATAATTAATTAATCAATCAAATACAGAAGGTGGTGGGCATTTTCCTGAGGCTACGTAGGCAAGTTTACTAGAAGAATTTATACTTGACCAAATTCTTCAATTTTATTGGTGAACTTTTATTTCACCAAATCACTAAAACTATGATAACATACAATAGTATACATCTAACTGAGCTCATCACAACTGGTTTCACCTTCATATTCATCATCCTCTCTCCTTGGTGGGCATTTTACTGGGACAATGTAAATCATGTCAGAGGGCAGTTTTGGCATGCCAATATCTTCACCAGAAATGATTGTTTTGGAAAAATAATGTTGTCAACCCTTCTATTTACTTTGTTAGTATATTTTTGTTGGATGCATATGCTTTGTAAGTCGTCCAGTAGTATTTGTTGATCCATATATATAGTTTGTATTATTGTTGTTGGACACATAGGCTTTGTAAGTCGTCCCGTAGTAATTGTTGATCCATAGTTTGCATTGGCCCATGGTTTGTATTGACACATGGTATTGACCCATGGTATTGGAGCCTAGACTTAGTATATAAGTTTTTGTTGAGAACAATGAAGGTACCGTGAAGTTATTTGTATTGAGCTTGCTCAAAGGAGGTTTCCCCCTCGAAGTGGCCTGTGATCAATAAAAGTGATTATGAGTTCTATTATTTCTGCTATCTCGTGTATTTTCATTAATTTATTGTTGCAGGTTCTTCACATCTGGTATTAGAGCACTTTCTTGGGCTCATTGGGTGGAATTTATGCCAAAAATTGTTTTCGCATCTGTTGCAAGTTTGGATCTGGGAATAATTCCTATCTACTTAACTGTGGGAAGTACTTGGGCATAAGCCCTAAAACTCATTGTGAGGAGTACCACAGGAACCCCAAAGTAGATGGTCCATTGGGAGGATCTTCCAGCAAAAAGGGTAACGACCCCTACCTGATTGACTAGTTCACACCCATGAGGTAAACCAATAGCTGTCGTTGTGGCAAAGTGGTTATCAGTTTTACCTGAGCTGTGGAGTGAGGGGTACTTCCCCAATATGCAAGCTGTCAAACAACATTGGTGGCCAAGTGAAACCCCTAAACTATTAGGAAGCCACACATACCTGGGGTCCATATCTATTTTCGGCTGAACTGTTGCCGATCACTTCCGCGCCATTTTAGATCCAGTCGTTTCAGATCCATTCTAAAAGCCGTTCCAGATCTAGTCATTTTCGATCCATTTGGTGTTGTTTCATATCCATTTGTTGCCGATCACTTCCGCATCATTGTAGCTCCATCTTTTTTTTATCCCTTCTGCGCCATAGCAGATCCATTCTGGAAAAACAAAATCCCATTTTTTCGCCATATCTCCCTTGTTTTAATTTTGTTTCCCTTGAAACTTCCCGAACACCCCTGCAATCCCATTCTGCATATTTCATTCCTGAGGGCCCTATATGAAATTCTACTTCCCAAAGCCAGAAATATCACATTTGTCTATTTTTAGGGTTTTCCATAACTTCTTCAATTTTCACCCACTCGCCTCCAAATTTTTCCACCGTGTTCATTCCCTATTTCTGCTTCTTTGACCCTCTCTGACAAATTTTCTCATTCTTTCACCCCGCTTCTAAAATCCTCATTTTCGGCTTCCCTGTCCATTCGAAAGTGTCCAAAACCTAGTCAAACTCCAATTACCCATAAGATTTTTTCCCAAATCCAAATTTCACTTTACTAAATAAGCTTATGTTGGTGTTTTTCTACCCATTCCCCCCACCCCCCCCCCCCAAAAAAAAAAAAAAAAACTCTTGGTTATGGTTGTCACCCGCGCAAGAGCAAAAACCATGGAGGAAGCACTTGCAGCCATCCAAACCAAACTCTAGGATCTGGATGAAAAATTTCTTGGCCTCCATCTTGAGCATTCAGCCATGAACAACAAACGGCAGTCCGAGTCTTCATCAAACAATGGGTTCTCTTCTTCCAGCAATTTCCGTGGTCCGAAGCTTGATTTTCCTCACTTCAACGGTATTGATCCGACTGGATGGATCTATCGTGCAGAATAGTATTTTAGTCTACATAATACTTTTGATGTCAACAAAGTTCCACTTGCATCATTTCATTTGGAACAGGAATCTCCTCAATGGTACCCTTGGTACATCAAGGCTCATGAAGAGCCAAAATGGCCAGATTTTTGCCAGCTCCTTTTGCAACGATTTGGTCCTAGTGCTTTTGATGACTTCATAGGAGCCCTCATTAAACTTCGCCAAATTGGCACTATGAGAGAGTATCAGACAGAATTTGAGAAACTAGCCAATCACACAGAAGGATTGTCTGATGAATTCTATAGGAGTTGTTTTATCAGTGGTCTTAAGGATGAAATCCACTTAGAGGTTAAAATGTTCTGTCCCAACACAATGATGGAAGCCCTGAGGTTGGCTAAGTTGGCAAAAGACAAGACTGCATCCCAACAGCGCTCCAAACACACTTTTGTCCCCTCCGAAATATGGGTTCTCAATGACCTCCCACCTCGCCATCTCCACGACCAACTCCTATCAATCATTTGTCTGAAACAGAGATGCAGGCACGTAGAGAAAAAGGGCTTTGTTATAATTGTGATGATAAATTCACTCAGGGACATAGATGTGTTCAGCAAAAGCTCTATCTCTTGGATATGGATTCTCTGTCTGCCTCTAAAATTGGTGAAGAAGCTCCAGATATAATGGATGATCAGGTCGACATTCGGGAGCCGCCTATTGACCCCCCATCTCAGGACGACCAACCAGAGATATCTCTCCATGCTTTATCCAGCGTCGCCACCCCCCAAATAATGCGGGTCAGGGGTTACTTCAAGAAGCTTCCTCTTACAATACTAATTGATTATGGTAGCACTCATAACTTCATTGACCCTCGGATCGCCAAACAGGCTGATTTTTTTGTCCATCCTTGCTCCAACTTTAAAGTCAGGGTTGCCAATGGGGGCACCTTACCTTGCAAGGGGAAGTGTCACAATGTGCGTATCTCTCTGGAAGATTTTAACCTGCGCTCTGACATGTTTTCCTTGTCCCTAGGCGAATGTGATGTGGTTTTGGGCATTCAATGATTACGCACACTTGGCCCCATCTTATGGGATTTTGCTGAACTTTGGATGCAGTTTTCAGTCAATGAGAAACAACACAAATTTATGGGCTTACAACAAGGGTCTCTCTGCATCATCAGTTCACATCGCCTGGAAAATATGCTTAAGAATAATTCACATGGTGTCATCGCTCAAATCCATTCCATTCAGATGCACCCATCAACGGTCTCCCCTACTTCCTTGGATAGATATGCAGGTGTCTTAGCTGAACCAGTGGGCTTGTCTCCTTCAAGCGACCTTTCCGGTAAGAATTAAATAGCTGCACCTATATCTCAGCAGGAAATGCTGTCTATTTTGCATGCAGTAGAGAAGTGGCAGCCATACCTATTAGGGAATTATTTATGCCTCAAGACTGATCGCCAGAGTCTAGAAAAATTCTTGGAACAACAGGTCTCCTCCCTAGCACACCTGAAATGGGTTATCCATCTCATGTGTTATGCCTATGCGATCACTTACAAGAAGGGTAAGGACAATATGGTGGCAGATGCTACTTCTCACACATTTGATGACCCAGTTTCTCTTCAAGCTATTTCTCTGCTTGTTCCAAATTGGTTGCAATATGTTCAACAGGGTTATCTATTCTATGAACTCCCTGCTTCTTCATCGGCAGGGCACTCTGGGTTCCTCAAAACGTATGATCGGGAACAATGTAACTTCTTTTGGCAGGGACTGAAAATGACAATTCAACAAATTATGGTTGACTATGATACTTTCCAGGTCAACAAGGGTGAAATGACACTCCTTTTGGGACTACTCAAACCCTTGCCCATCCCTACATAGATTTAGACAACTATTTCTATGGATTTCCTAGAAGTGCTCCAGTGGTACAATACCACATCTAAAAGAACACCATATGAAGCAGTCTATGGACAGGCACCACCATTTATTCTTCCATACACCCTCAGCATCTCCCTTGTTCAGGTAATTGACTCGGTTCTTTGAAACCACGATTAGATTCTTCTCATTCTGGAGGACAATCTTCACAGGGAAAGAATTCGACTGAAACAACAAGCCGATCAACACCATTCTGAGCGCACTTTTCACACAGCTGATATGGTTCTTCTTAGTCTACAGCCTTCCAAGAAATCCTCCCTTAAACTCAAAAGGCGTCAGTGGCCTGGAATGCAACCTGAGGATGCTACAAGGGAACCACTCCTTCAGATTCTGCATCAATTTCCACATCTAAAGCTTTGAGGACAAAGCTTTTTCTAAGGGAGAGGGGATGTTAGGAACCCATGTCAACACTTCTATTTACTTTGTTAGTATATTGTTGTTGGATGCATATGCTTTTTAAGTCGTCCCATAGTATTTGTTGATCCATAGTTTGTATTATTGTTGTTGGATGCATATGCTTTGTAAGTCATCTCGTAGTAATTGTTCATCCATAGTTTGTATTGGCCCATGGTTTGTATTGACACATGGTATTGATCCATGGTATTGGCGCCTAGACTTAGTATATAAGTTTGTGTTGAGACAAATGAAGGTACCGTGAAGTTATTTGTATTGAGCTTGCTTAAAGGAGGTTGCCCCCTCGAAGTGGCCTGTGATCAATAAAACCGATTCTGAGTTCTATTATTTCTGCTATCTCGTGTATTTTCATTAATTAATTGTTGCAGGTTCTTCACAAATAATCATATGGTTAGATGCAAAAACCAACAATCTACATTCATATATCCTCACAATCAATTAATCAATCAAATACAGAAGGTGGTGGGCATTTTCATGAGGCTACTTAGGTAGTTTTACCAGAAGAATTTATACTTGACCAAATCCTTAAATTTTCAAGGTGAATTTGTAATTCACCAAAACACTGAAACTATGATACCAGACAATAGTATACATCTAAATGAGCTCAACATAAATGTTTTCACCTTCAGATTCATCATCCTCTCTCCTTGGTGGGCATTTTACTGGGACAGTGTAAATCATGCCAGAGGGCACTTTTGGAAGGCCAATATCTTCACCCTCAATGATTGTTTTGGAAGAATAATCATATGGTTATATGAAAAATCCAACAATATACATTCCTATATCCTTAGAATTAATTAATCAATCAAATACAGAAGGTGGTGGGCATTTTTCTGAGGCTACTTAGGCAGTTTTACTAGAAGAATTCATACTTGGCCAAATCCTTCAATTTTCAAGGTGAATTTGTATTTCACCAAAACAATGATACTATGATACCAGACAATAATATTCATATAAATATTGTCTGGTATTCGAGGGTGAATGCAACCAAGGATGAATAGAATTCAAGGGAGAAATTTAGTCAAGTTTAATGGATATTGCCCCAGGAAGATGAAGATAAGCTCTGGAAAATTACCATCATTTTAAGAATTTTTTCAATGAAAATGGAGCTCCCAACGATCAATTCATAGTTAATGAGTGACTATCACCCTTATACCCAAGGCTAATGAAATATAATCACGTCATGTAATACATAGTTTGAAGCAAGTGGAAACTACAGGTACATTTATAGTATATTACACAGTCAATATCATTGTAAAGAACTGGCTGCGAGGTCCCCATCATGATTATATTTGGGCATGTACAACCTTGTTTGACCTTCAAACAGTTGTCACTTCCAAACCTGGGCATAACATAGCAAGTCAATAAACATCAACATGGGTTTTAAGTGGATTTGTGCATTAAAGGAGAAGTTCTAGGTATAACTTAGGCTAGTAAATCGATGCTCAAACATATTTTGAGCCCTTTCCAACTACAATAAAAAACATTTTCTGAGATTTGGGCAAAAAATTAGAGAAGAGTATGTGGTGACCTCCTAAGCAACAACCAATGATTTGAGGAATTTTATGCCATGTTTGGGGTGGTTGTCCTCTCCTTTGATTAGGTTGAAGAGGGTTTGTTGTGTTTTCAAGTATGTTGTAGGTTCTTGGTCTGAAAATAACATGTTTATCCATGAAAGCAGCTTTAAAATTCAGTTTTGGGCCATTTTTATGGATGATAAAAACCTAAGAAGCGGTTCTAGTGTGTTTTGGGTGCAATTTATAACTATTCATGTCCTCATGCAGCAACCATTGGCAATTTTGGGCATGAAAATGAATCCTGCAGTGATCTTCCTCTAGTGGCAACCCTTAAAGTAGCAAAAAAAAACCATTAATCACAGTTCTAGGCATAAAAGGGGGACAAAAACAAGCCTGGGTAGACATATCAACATCCAATCCTCATTTTGAGGGTCTAAAAGGAGGCTACATGGATGTAAACAACATTTTTGAGCACCCTTGTGCATGTAATCCAATCTCTTAAGACTATTATTGGAATTAATTCACTATATTCAAAAATCAAAACTCTAAATACGTAAAGACCTGCAACATGCAATAAATTCATTCGATTCCATATATACTCAAAACAATCTAACTACTAGTGGCCAAAACAAGATGACTGCAACACACCACCAAATAAGACAAGAAACATGCTAACCTGTATAGTAGCAAGGTTTGGAATGCTCCTTTGACAGTATGTTGCCCTGTAGGTGCTAAGATTCAAGTGAATACTGTATTGATAGTCTTTGGGCATATGAAAATTATGCCAATTACATTAGATAAATGTCGATCTCGTGCGAATAGGTCTCCTACAATGAATGCGTAGGAACCTATACACAACCCCTTTTTCTCTTCGCTTAGCTATGTAGAGATACTTTCTCTTTCTGAATACTAATAAGTATTTTCAAAGAAAATATGAAATAAGTAAATACATTCTAAAAAGTGAAGATGCTTAATTCATACAAGTGAAAGGAAATAAAAAAATCTTTCCTCAAACCGTTGAATCAAAGAAAATCAAAATAAACCAATGAAGCTACAACAAATGGTTCATTCAAGCATCAAATAAGAACTAGAAGCAGTCAAGGTACTAACACAATCTTTAACCAAAATAAACCCAAACTTACGCAATGGACATAATACTAAAAACATAAGCAGTAAACAATCCATAGAAATTTTCCAAGGTATCAGAGCTAGACATTAACAAGGTTTCATGTACTAGAATGAGCCCATTCTTGCTTAGCGAAAGTCTTGTTAAATTATTTATTTATCCTTTAATACTAGGACACTATCTATGTGAAGAGATAGGTCCTAGCTTTGTCACATTCCAGCTTCATTTCATGTCACAAACAAGAAAGAGAATGTAATAGTTAAATATCAAAACATCAATCTTAAATAACTTACATCGAGGAAATGTAGTCCCAATCGTCAATGTTACAATGAAAACGCTAAAATATAGAATATAGTTTTACCTAAAATGCAACCTCCAATTGACCTATAGTGTTCTTGATACCATAAAGAATTTCCAACCTACTTCAAAAATAGAGGAAGAACAAAGTTAATCAAATAACATGAATCACATCATTAACAACAAAACACCTACACTCAATACTAGCCCAGGTTTTAGTGAAACAAAGCTACACTAACTAGATTCAGGGCAAGTGGGGACTCCACTTGTTATCTCGTCCCTTAATGGTCCAACAAACATGTGGGGACCTGAATCTTGACAAACCGACAAACTGATAGAATCGGACAATTTGTCTTCCACTAGCCAATTATGCCCGTGGAGGCTAAGACAATTATGCATTGTAACTATGCCAATTGCATAGAGGAATGTTGGTCTCATGCCAATAGGTCTCCTACAATCAATGGATAGGAAACTAATGCATAGACCATTTTTCTCTTCGCTTAGCTATGTAGAGCTCATTTAATTTTCTGACTAACGATAAGTATTTACAAAGAAAATATACAATGATCATAATAGATTCACAAAAGTGAAGACAATTAATTCATGCAACTGAAAGGAAATAAAAACATATTTCCTCAAACCCTGAATCCATGTAAATCACTAAAACCAAACCAAACTACAACAAAGGGTTAAATCAAGAATCAGATGAGAACTAGAAGCATTCAAGGGACTAAAACAATACTTAACCAAAATACACGCAAACTTCAAAAATCGAAAAAATGCTTCAAACAAGAGAAATAAAGAAACCATAAAAAATTATCAAGATATTAGAGCTAAACACCAACACGATTTCATGTACTTGAATGAGCCCACTCTTACTTAGCGAAAGTGTTGTCAAATTAGTTATTTATCCTTTAATGCTAGGACACTATCTATGTGAAGAGATAGCTCCTAGGCCTAGCTTTGTCAAATTCCAACACCGTTTCCTTTCACACATAAGAAAGGGACAATGTAAGAGATAAACATCAAGACATCGATCTTAAAATAAATTGCACGAAGGAAATGTAGCTCAAATAATCAATGTTACAACAAAAAAGTACAATGTAGAATCTATTTTTAGCTGAAACGCAGCCTCAAATTCACATATAGCGATCAGCAACAAGGGTCCATGGAACACCCTAGACCAAAATAAGACTCAGGTCCCTCATGTATATTGGATCATAAATCGTCGGTTAAATCAAATTCCCAATTCACATTCTGGCCTTGTTCCTCATTTTCAACATTCTCAACATGATCTTCTCCAGATGAACCATCATTATGATCCTCAAAAACATTATGTTCCATAACAAGTTCATTAGAGAAATTTTTTATACTGTTTTCTCCCCTTCTTTCATGATCTTATCGCCAAAGAGTTAGTGCTCTTTCATACGGAAAATTGCCAACCTCGTATTTTGTTGCATATAATCTTAAACCTGTATCCACATTTTTATCAAGCTTGTTCCTCAACTTTGACTTCAAGAATGATAGTGCACTAAACATTCTCCCATCCACCATTGATCCCAAAATCATGGTTTGACATAAATCTGCTAATTTGAAATATTCTGACATCCTTTGCCGTAGGATTTCGCTACCACTGAGTTTAGTCCATAATATTGTAATTGCACCATATTCTAGAGGATTATCCAACTCAGAAAATTGCTCCGACATTGTTGTAGCAAAGCTTTTATCTTGTTTGGACAATTTTCTTCGATCTAAAATGCCTTGGATATGTTCTCCTTGTATCTCAACCTCTCAACAAAAATGGCTCTACAAAGTCTTACATTTCCCTATAAATTCAACCTTTAAAGTCTTTGAACATTGACGATGGTTCCAATATTGAGGCTATACCACAGACATGGCCTCCAACAATTCATCTCGAGGAAATCGTTCTCTTATCTCTGATGATAGTGATTTTGCAATTTCTATCAAGTTGTGCCTCACTGAAATCACAACATTGTCAAATCATTCTCTTGACATGGGGCATTGTTTGGTGGATCTTCCTATCTTATTGTTATAATAAAATGGAACCATATGCCCATGCACTGCCATACATAGCATCCTTTTTTCATCAAACTTCAAAAAAAATTCATCATTTTCTATATTGATTATCTAAGTCCAATTTGTAAGTGCTAGACCTGTAAAAGACTCTGCCATAATATACAAATTATCCAATGCAAGGCATGATAATTTTCTTGTATTTGTGTATTCAGCAATATACATCGTGCGACTCCAAGACATCTTCACGAGGTTATTCATTTCATGAAGCATAGGAAGAATTCTAGCCAATGTTAATAATGTCTCTATATCATTTAGTAGAAAGAGAAGAGTTTGAGCTTTTTCTACACTTAAGCGATGTTCATACATTACCCCTACCAAGGATTCATATTCCTCGAATAGTATTTTAGCTGGTCCCTTCAGTGAGATCCATATTGTGTCAACATATTTTACTAGTTTTTTTCCATTTGTAACACCGTGGGAAAAACTTTTAAACTCTAAAAATTTTTTGGGACTCCGACAAAAGTATGCATGAACCTCGCGTACAAGATATTCAACTTTTGAAACCAATGCAAAGTTGCTCACTATTTTAAATGCAAGATTCATCCTGTGAACCATACAATGAATACTAAGCATATATGGTGAAGCTGAGAGTTGTAGTCTAGCACAAAGGCCGTTTCTTTGTCCCTGCATTACTGATGCTCCATCTGCTCCAACACATACCAAATTTTTTGCAATCATTCAATGATCCATACAACCAAGTTCCTTCAAACTATTAATAACAAGTTCATAAATATTTTCTATTGTAGAACTTTTTCTCATTTTATGAATTCCAAGTAGATAGGAATTCCTGATATGGTCATTGACCATATAAATGCTCATGCAAATCCATGAAGTATTATCAACATCCGTAACCTCATCCAAAGATAGTGACAAAAATGTAGCATTTGCAAACTTCTCTTTCATATCATCCTTTTCTATTGATGTATTTGTAATTTCGGAATGTATTTCATATATGTATATTGTATTCCTATAGAGATGTTATTATTCCTCTATACGGAAGTGTCGTCATTTATATTGTAAGTGTCGTAACTTATACTTGATGGGTTATTAGACCACCTTGTTGGGGTCGGACCTGTATAATTCATGTGGGTTAAAGGGTTATTAGACCACCCTATTGGGGGTCGGCCCTGTCAGCATTATGTTATGTGGTTAATCAGCGTTATGTTATGTGGTTAATTCAAGGCCGACCTAGCAAAGGTTATTAGGCAAGTCAAGTCAAGTATAAATAGAGTGCAGGAGGCACTCTATTTGATCATTCACTTTCTCACTCATGCTCTCATTGGAGAGTGGCGCACTTGTGGAGGAGGAGAAGCTGCTGCTAGGAGGACTATCTCTTATGCTTGGGTTGTATCATTGCTCTATCTATCTTTGAGGAAGTTGTGGGGTTTTTCACCTTTATGGTTTTCCCCAGTGAAACTCTGTGTGTCTATTGTCTCTTGTGTGTTTGCATTATTATGTCCATGATTAATATGCTATAGATATGCTATACATGTTGTTCTCTTAGTTAAGATCCTAGATCATATTGAAGTAAATTCTGAAAAAACTAACATGGAATCAAAGCTAGCCTGAAAGAAGGCATGGTATGGCATTTATGACACTTGTTGCACTTGCGAAGCTAGGGCTTGATATCGCAAAAACCAGTCATCGAAGAACTTTCTCTATAAATACATTTTGGTGAAGGTTCAAGATCTGAAACCTTTACATGTCATAGATAACATCCCCATGTACCTTTTGTCCGAAGCACAAATTCTAATTCGCTGTACTTTGTGATTTATGATCAGTACAATATAGGGTTTCTGCCTCTTCTAAATCTCAGTCACAAACAGGTGACCTAGGAAAAAAGGTCACAACTTGGGCTAGGAAGCTCCAAATGAAATTTAGTAAAAAGTGACAAGTAGGGAACGAACTGTACTTTCTTAGGTAATTTTTTTAGAGGAAGAAACCGAACCAGTGACTCGTGGCACGTCGTACCAGTTCGCTCTCCTGTTTTTTCCCATAAACAGGTCACATAAGCGACACTTGGCATAACTCTCTCTCAGAGAATCCAATTGAGGTCAGACCTATGGGGTTGGAAAGATAATAGGTTAGGATACCACAGAAAGAATTTTCAGACCCTGCAGATCTGAAATTTCAGAGTTACACCAAAAACAATTAGGTGCATATTTCTGTTAAAACATAATTGGATTTTGAGCACCTTCATTCATGGCTCTGGGAATTTAGGGTTTCGGAGAATGTTGAAATTTTTTTGTATCAAATACCACAGCTGGATGCTCCTCATCAAAATCAAAATTTAGAGACCAAGATCGAATTTTTTGGTTGGGCAGAAGGTTGGGCTTGATCAAACCCTAGTTCGGGATTTTGATCGGAAAGGTGGAAAATTAGGGCTTCTGCAAAAGTTGGAATTTCTAGAGTCTGTGACCATGGCTGGAAGCTCCTCAGAAAAATCAAAGTTTAGAGCTTTGGATCGAACCTTTTGGTTGGGCAGAAGGGTGGGCTTCATCAAACCCTAGTTCGGGATCCTATCTAGAAGATCCGGAAGTTTCAAAGACAATTTTGAGGGGTGAAACTTTGCAGTTTTCAAATTATGAGTATACCAGCTTGATCAACTCATCAAGGCGCATCTTTCTATCCCTTCAGAAGTTTGAAATTCAAAGTTTGAATTTTTAGGGTTTCTCTAACAAACCCTAATCCAGCTCAAGATCTAGTTTCTACAAATCAAGTGGATTGGGTTAATCCTAGAAGAGAATAGTTTGGTCACCTGCATAAGTGAAGAAGTTTCTGTTTCAGAGGGAGATGAGGCTAAGGCCTTACATAAGAAGATTACAAGCAATCTCGACAGGTATGACTTATCCAGGTATGTTTCGAGATCTGTTCATGATTAAGTTTATGGTATGTTTGTCTTCATTAAGGTTAGTACAATCTTGATTAACTTTAGACTTATCGTATCACCTTAATAAAATTATGAATGCAGATATTCATTGATTAGGGTTTTGACACTTATGATTGTACTAATGCTTTGTGGTGTTGTATGAGGTTGATGTTGTCCGCTAACATGAAAGGTACATCAAGAAAGACAAATCATGTTCTAGTTCAAGAACATATGACCGTGGTGACATGAAGACATAGATTCATCCATTGTCATGGATCACATAGAAGCTCTACTTACGAGGTATGTATACCTTCGTTCTACAATGCTTAACCTATGAGATATGCAAGTTACTAGCACAAGTCATTGAAGAGAACAAGAAGACATTGCTAGACATAACTAGCAAGTATGATAACCAGGTATGTTTTTCCTATATCAAGTTAGAATCCTACCTTGTGCTAGGATCTTATATTGTTGTATGGTTGATAATGATTATTCATGAAGTTAGAAATGTAAGTAATCAAGGCTTTATGCATATTATGTCTCTTACATTGATTCATGATATGACTAACCAGAAAAGTCTTTTGGTCAAATAAAGAATATGCATGAGTAAAAGAAGTATTCCCTGAAACCTTGAATACTAATGTTTATTATATGTGTATGAAATGATCTTGACCATACATGTTTAAGATTACTTAGAATCATAATGTTTTTGATAGTATTAAGATTATACTGATGAATGTATGTATGAGATCTCGAGGATAACACAACGATGATACTAGTACGTATGCATAGTGATCGAGGATGGATATAAGTTCAAAGACATGTAATCCAAGAAGCAAAGATCAAGAGGGAACACACTCCAGTAGTTCATGCAAGGAAGAAAATATTGAGAGGGAGTCCACCCTACAAACCAAACAAAGATAAGTATTTGAATTGTCATTTCTCGCATATTTGCTTGTTTAAATAATATTGTTCAATGATGTATATGCTTATGTTCCTAGACTCAGGGTGTGTATTATGCATATTAGAATAATTGCATTAATGAACAGTATACTACTAATATGCATGTGATGGGTAAGTGGCCTATGGCACTATACAACATTCCATTGCTACTTATCTAGAATGAAACCTCTTTGCTGACATGTTGGGAGTAGTGCAAACTCTTAACAATGTTCTGGTAGAGATTGGAAGGCATCTAGAAAGTTACGGGATATGGATAAATGTTGTATTGAAGCATTGGCTAAAATAATTGCATGACTGTATGACATATTTCTTTATGTGTAAGAATTTGTTCTGAAAACTATGAGAAGTTTCTAATCATGAAATTTAACTTGTTTTGTAGAAAAGATCGTATACGAGCACCTACAAAAGAAGACTACAACATTTTTTCCAGAAACAAAGTTATCTATTGAAGATATTGAATATATTGAAGTTCCCAAGATCCGGGAAGAATTCCATGATCCGTCGATCATGAAGAATGATGTTTGGGATGTGGTCCCAAGACCTGAAGGGAAGTCTGTTGTGACTTCCAAGTGGATCTATAAGATCAAGCATGCTGCAGAAGGCAGCATAGAGAAATACAAAGCAAGTGATGAAATGGAAGATACACCAGATGGATGTCAAGACTGCTTCCTTGCTTTGTGTTCTTCAGATTGATGATACTTCAAGGAAGAAGTGATGGGACACACTTGAAGGAGCCATTCCGAGCATGGTGAGAGGAGGATCCTTCCCATGGTTGTGGATGTAAGCATTGTGTGATGAGCATCAGGACGATGCTCCAGTTACTTCTTTGTATATGCATCAGTTGGATGCTTTGTATGATCAGTTGGATCATGAATATGTATATGCATCATGTTGGATGCTTGGTATGATCAGTTGGATCATGTATATGTATATGCATCATGTTGGATGCGTGATATGATCAGGTGGATCATGTATTTGTATATGTATCAGGTGGATACATTGTATGATCAGGTGGATCATGTATGTGATATGCATCAGGTAGATGCATGATATGTATCAAGTGGATACATTGTATGATAAGGTGGATCATGTATGATGACATGTATCAGGTAGATACTTTGTATGCATCAGGAGGACGCAGTGTATGATCAGGATGATCATGGATGATGAGCTTCAGGGTGTTGCTCTAGATGATATGCATCAGGATGATGTTGTGATGATGATCAAGATGATCATGTGATGATGTATCGTCAGATGATTGGGTCCTTGATGTACCTGACGAATACGAGACCAGATATATGCTTTGCAATGAACACCTTGAGCAAGTATTTGACAGATCCGAGACATGTTCACCTGATAGTTGCAAAGCATATTCTGAGGTACCTAAAGGGTACAGTTGACTATGGGCTCAAGTATGAGGCGAATCAAAATTTTAACCTGGAGGGTTATGTTGATTTAGATTGGGAAGGCAGTGCCATTGATCAGAAGAGCACTTCGGGGTGTTGCTTCAGTATGGGATCTGGTATGATCTCTTGGTTTAGCAAGAAGTAGTCCTGTGTGACACTAAGTACAACCGAAGCAAAGTATGTCGTAGCTTGCTCGGCTAGTTGTGAAGCAGTATGGCTTAGGAAGCTACTATCTGATTGGTTTTGATCTCCAGTTGAGTGCTACTTGTATATATTGCGACAACCAGAGTTGTGTGAAGTTGTTAGAGAACCCGGTGTTCCATGACAAGTTGAAGCACATTGAGATCAAGTTCCACTATATTAGGGATATGGTGCAGAGAGGAGCTGTGAAGATCCTGTATGTTGCGACGGACGAGCAGATAGCCGATGTGTTGGCCAAAGTGAAGTTTGAGTACTTCAAAGAGAGACTTGGTGTACTTCAGATCGATATTTCTTCCAAGGGGAAGTACTGAGTCTGGAGACACAGATACACATGGGCCATTCGAGCATGGTTGATATGTGTCTTCCCATGGCTGCGATATAAGTGTTGCGCCATTCAAGCATGGTTGAGGTGTGTCTTCCCATGGCTGCAATATAAGTGTTATGCCATTCCTAGCATGGTTGAGGTGTGTCTTCCCATGGCTATGGATATAAGTGCTGTGTCATTCCTAGCATGGTTGAGGTGTGTCTTCCCATGGCTATGGATATAAGTGCGGTTCCATTCTCGCATGGTTGAGGTGTGTCTTCCCATGGCATAGATATAAGGGCTGACCCTTTCATGGATGGTTGAGGTGTGTCTTCCCATGGCATAGATATAAGGGCTGAGCCTTTCATGGATGGTTGAGGTGTGTATTCCCATGCTGGTGAGTGTAAGTGTTGTGTGATGTGCATCTGGGTTGTGCTCCATGGACGATGACGATGATCTGAAGATGATGATGTGAAAGTATGGTACACAGGTTTTGCAGAGGCATATGATCAGTCCTAAGATGCTCTTGCAGGTTTTGCAGAGGCAATGTAATCAGTCCTGGGAGATCTTGCAGGTTTTGCAGAGGTAGTGTAATCAGTCCTGATGTGTACCTACTTGATGGCTTGCTCACTAAGATGACATGATCAGTATGATCATGAGTATCAGGATGATACTCTATGGCTGTGGACAGGTTGTGCAGTCACATGTAAAATATCCTGGGAGATCCGATAGGTTGAGCATTATGCTCATAATGAGTCCTGGCATGCTCTCTCGAGGTTTTGGCTTAACACACGTAATCAGTCCTGAGGATTCCACAGTATGTCCAGTGATGATGAAGACCTACAGGTGGTGGTCCTACATCTAGTATGAAAAAGGACTGCCTCTGTAGAACTTCCTATGACAAGTAGATGAGAGATTGATTGAGATAGCAGCAGTAGTAATGATGACGATGATTCGATGATGATGATCCAGAGAAGAAGACTTGTGCTAGAATACATATGTCGAGAAATACCTTCCTAGTCAAGAGGGAGTGTTGATGTATTTGTAACTTCGGAATGTATTTCATATATGTATATTGTATTCCTATAGAGATGTTATTATTCCTCTATACGGAAGTGTCATCACTTATATTGTAAGTGTCGTAACTTATACTTAATGAGTTATTAGACCACCTTGTTGGGGTAGGCCCTGTATAAGTCATGTGGGTTAAAGGGTTATTAGACCACCCTATTGGGGGTTGGCCCTGTCAGCATTATGTTATGTGCTTAAGTTAAGGCCGACCTAGGAAAGGTTATTAGGCAAGTCAAGTCAAGTATCAATAGAGTGCGGGAGGCACTCTATTTGATCATTCACTTTCTCACTCATACTCTCATTGGAGAGTGGCGCACTTGTGGAGGAGGAGAAGCTACTGCTAGGAGGACTATCTCTTATTCTTGGGTTGTATCATTGCTCTATCTATCTCTAAGGAAGTTGTGGGGTTTTTCACCTTTATGGTTTTCCCCAGTGAAACTCTGTGTGTCTATTGTCTCTTGTGTGCTTGCATTATTATGTCCATGATTGATATGATGTAGATATGTTGTACATGTTGTTCTCTCAGTTAAGATCCTAGATCAGATTGAAGTAAATTCTGAAAAAACTAACATTTTCTACTTCAGCTAGATATTTTCCCCATTCCCAACCACTCGTTAAAGACCAATGAGAAGATGGAAAATTTGGCACTTGAATAAAAGATAGATATTTCATCGTTTTTGGATAATCTATCATAGGACGACCATTGGATAGGATGTGAAATATGGTGCTTAATTGTATCATCTTTGATAACAAATTTGTTTCCATCATCTTTCCAAATTGAGATGTGATGGTTCCTCCACTTTGCTTGAGTTTTCTCTTATTCATTAAGAATTTATTATATTCCTCTTCATATTGAAGATGTCAACATTGGCTAAGATATTTCCATCTAGCCGTAGATTCCTTCTCACCATTTACAATTTTCTTATCATACACCTTTCCAAGATGCTTCTCTACTGTGTCTAGCTTCATCTACAATTTCACTACCTTGCCAGCTTTCCAACTACATGAAATGCATTTAACTTCTCGTGAGGTCTCATTTTCATTTGTAGGAGGTATTGGTTCGATAAATGGGTATCTTGAGACCCAATCAAGTTGGAATTTTCTCCCCATGTCCCACTGGCCCTTTTTCCTTTTCTTTGAATGGACTCTGTCACCTTGCAAGGAAAAATCTTCAACATTTGAATTACCAATTTATGATGAAAATGCATTTGTCTCACTTTGATCACTAGAGGAATTTATTCTACCATCCATTGTATGGGTTGCAGATGTATTCTCAAAAGTGTTGAAATCTCTCTTACCGATACCTTGCTCAAGAGAGCCTGAAGCATGAATAGGATGTGGATTATTGGATTGAGACTTTTGAAAATATGATATTACATCCTTTTGTTTTGATGTTTTATTTTTCTTTCCACGATGCATGTTTGACATCTTACTTAATATTCCACAATTGAAATTCCAAATTGATATAGAAACCAGAAGTGAAGCCTACATGAGAAAAATGATATAAAATTAGTACAATAGCACATTATCAATTTATATTGACCCAACTTACAATGAGTGTTTACATTGAACCTTTCAATGACTTTTACATGACCAAATACATCAATAACATCCCCCGAAGGAGGTATAAAAATAATACAGTAAAAGTACAATAAAAATATCTTCGGAAGTTACATTTTTCAACATATTTTGGACATGAAAAAACAAATAAAAAACCCTAAAAGTGAAGACTCAAACCCTAACCCTAAAACTGAGACTCAAAACTTATAACTTAGAAAAAACGAAGAGAGATTTGATTTATAATTTTAAGAGTGATCAAGAAGACAAATAACAAGGGGATTGAGGGGATTTTGTCTATATAAGTTATCTTTTGAGCCTTGGGGACCATAATCTAATTTTGCTTGACATATAACTTAGGGAAAAATGTACAATAATAATATCTTCGGAAGTTACATTTTTCAACATATTTTGGACATGAAAAAACAAATAAAAAACCCTAAAAGTGAAGACTCAAACCCTAACCCTAAAATTGAGACTCGAAACTTATAACTTAGAAAAAACAAAGAGAGATTTGATTTATAATTTTAAGATTGATCAAGAAGACAAATAACAAGGGGATTGAGGGGATTTTGTCTATATAAGTTATCTTTTGAGCCTTGGGCACCATAATCTAATTTTTCTTGACATATAACTTAGGGGAAATGGATTATAGTTTAGGGAGGGTTGTTTATGAACACATTCCCTTGGCTACTAATTATGGACATCCAACTTATTAAGTACTTAAAAAATCTCCAAGTTTAAATAAATCCCCATAAAGAAAATTAACATGATAAATGAAAGATTAATGGATGGAAATATTCATTTCATTAGTCAAGGAATTTTGTCAACAAGATGGGATATTGTTTCAACATACAATGATTTACAATCCATAGAAAAATGGTGTGGTTGAGTGTAACAACATGATCTTGACTTGTAATTCCCTTCTCTTAGATTCATCCCTGCAAAAATTCATATATGGAACAGAACACCATACTAGGTTCAAAACTTAATATGTAAATCCAAATACTTAGAAGGGCTATGAAAAACTTGTTTTCCCTTCTTTCAGATATGATAAAAAATATTATTCTTGATAAATAGTTTATGAACTAGCTACTATATTTTGAAAAGTGTTGTAAATAAAATTTTGGAAATCCCCAAGTTGCATTTAGTAATCCATATCCTATCCATTCTAGTTGTGGTTGATAATGGGATAACTTCACGTTAATACGAAGACAAATTGTAGGAGTTATGTATAGTTCCATAAGTCTATTAAAGAAGAGTTAGGGAAATTGTCACAGAGTTTATAGTTATCAATAAGATGAGACACCTCATGATCGAGCTACTATGCTTAAGCATTTCCAAAAAGTGGAGGAGATTTTTCAAGTTCCCAATGCCTAAATGTATGCCCAACTACATTGGATAAATCTAGATAGAGGCTAACAAAGGCCCTTTTAAAATATTTGGCCACTAGGGAGGATATCATAATACTTGTAGCATTTAAAAGGTAGATGGTCAAGTAACCAAGCAGGAGGATACTGAAGGGGAATTCATTGGCCATTATCAATTTTTTTTGTCTTAGATAAGATAAGATAAGATATGATATGATAATGATAATGATATTATGGTAGAAGAGAAATAAGATAAATTATTATGGAATGATTCTTGTGGCAGAAGAGAAGTAAAAGAAATTGTGAATTTTATCGTATCAACGTTTTAGATATTCAAAATCAGAAATTACAGTTCAATCCTACATCATCCACCCACCCTCTCATATTTGCATTAACTTCAAGTCATCTAAGGCATATCCCTATGTAATAAAAACTAATTTTAAAACTTCCTTCAATATTGAAATTGTCAAGTTACATCCGAACAAGCCTTTGCAACGTCGTGAAAGGTCCATCTTACAGAACTGTTCTCATGCTTTCAAGAAAAGAAGAAATTTTACACCCAATTTGCCTTAGAAATATATGTTAGGTTTCCAACAAAGGAAAATTTGAGAGGATGAATGACATGTTCTATTGGAATGAAAATATTATGTAGTGAAATTCAATAACACAAAAATGAAATATATTATTGTGTATAAGACACCACAATATTCTGTATGACAATATCATTTCTTCATATAATGAAAACTTGAAAAGACCTCTCTCTACTAAACAATTTAATCATAGAAATCCTACAAGTGGGGAACTAGCCTAGTAAATGTTTACAAATGATATTGAGGTCATGAATATGTACTAGGGGAAGATCTATATTCAATTCACACATTTGGTTAAAATTTTGTCTTCAAGGAAAAAAGGACGCTCATTCTCTATCTAAATGTGTCATAAAGAATGCTACTAAAGATAATAAGGTTGCAATATTATTTCCACATTACATCTAATGTTGAAATGTTATGTACTCATACATGTCTCACATAATTAAGACTACAAAGAGGCTCGAAAGTAACTTTAAATTTTTACCAGTAGAAGTATATCCCAGTTTCCTAGAAAAGGATAGTTTTTGAATGACATTGGTTGTGCTTTAATTATGAAAGTTCAAACATTTTTAATTTTCCCCTCTATTGATTCTTAACTGGAACTGCAATATATTTGATTTTTTCTTTACTTAAGATATAAAGAATACAAAGAAAATTATCAATAAACTTCTAGATATTCTATACCTTTCTAGATATTCTAGACTTGTGTCCTAATGTTTTGAGATAAGACCAAGGGTCTTTCAAGAAAAATTGGATCATGTACAGTTTGTTAATGAAAGAACAACCTAAATTTTGGTGTTAAGAATGATCTACTGGCATGGTGTGATCTGCACCTCCAAACTAGTAGTTGTTTTCATTTTGGATGGAAAGGGGTGGCATAATTTACACAAAATTGGATGTGTAAATCAATGGTTATTCCCTCATGTAATGATGCTGAGGAGGAGAAGAAAACAAAATTTATGTGCATTATAAAAAAAATTGTGTCACCAAGGATGATAATATAACAAAAATGTACAAGTCTGGGAAACCAAAGGAATGGAAGAGAAATATATGTGAAGATTGTGATGCTTGCAGAGGTTGTGGAGCCACTTGTTGTGGGAGAAGATAGTGAAGGAACTGGCACATTCCTGCACACTCCATTTTCTGCCCCTACCTGCAAGATTGAATTCATATTTTTAAGGCTTGATCCCTTTATGGTCACAAATATTCCAAAATATACTTGATAGTGGACTTTATATTTGAATTCCTTGGAGATAGGACGAGCATATAACAAAAAAATTTGTCAACCAAAGATCACACACAGTGAAATGAAAGGGTTGACCTGAGCCAAGATACCAGTCCTTTGAAAATATTTTAAACAAGTTATATTCATACCTTAATGGTAAGCAACCAAGAGGTTTCTTATCATATTACTCTTTACATATCCATAAGCCATATCATGTATTATACCTAATTAATGAAGTATAGCTACCACCTATAACAACAAGGTGATATCTAGCTAGAACAATAAATGTATCAAACGTACTAATCAAGCAACTTTCAATGGTGTTACTCCATTCATGTGAGTACAATGAAATCACAATACAAGCTTAGCCATATGAGTGAGCATGAATGGCATATCCTATGTAATTACATATATAGTAGTAATGACATGCATTCAGTAACATACTGTGTACTATATGCTTATCTATGATTGTTGAGAATGCATCACTGATACTACTTACAAGTAGAATGGACCCTTATCAACAACATTCTGATAGAAGTAACCATGAAAATACAACACCTATTGCATTGTCTGAACGCATTAGAAGGGAAGAGAAAGAAACATTTGATGGTAAAGAAGAGAATCATGATGTCAATAGGAAAGATAGTGATGTTAGTGACTCTGATGAGGAAATCACACCTTGGAGAAGAGAAGCAATGACCTCACATACAAACAATCAACCATCAACTAGTTTTTATGATTTAGTTAGATTGAACTCTAAGAGTGATGAGGAGATCAAATTAAAACGTGTTGAAGATAGTACAAATAGATTTAAAGACTTTAAATTTGATGGTAAAGAGGAGCAACATCATGTTATCAAGAAATATAGAGATATTAGTGACTCTGATGAGGAACTCACACCTGGGAGAAGGGAAACAATGGTCTCACATACAAATACTCAACCATCAACTAGTTTTTATGATTCAGTTAGACTGAAATCTAAGAATGAAGAGAGCCATCATAGATGTGACTTGTGCAATTAGCATTCATAGGACAGTAAATCAAATGGATGTGTCCCTGACCTTATGCTTTACAATGATTGTTAGATATCTCTTCCATACCAGATTTCCCCCAAGTATATTTCCTACCATGGATATCAAAATTTTCCTGATCTAATGCAAAGTTGACACTCCTCATGTTCCCACGAGTTGTATTATGTAAACTCGAATGATTTATGGTTTATTGACAAAAATACCCACAAGCTTGACATCTAATGCACAACGTCTGGATTTAGTGTGTGAAAATGAACACCATCATCCATCTACATACAATCACCAGAAGCAATGAAATTTTGAAAACCAGCATCCATCTAAATACAATCACCATAAACAACAGAAACTTGGACCACAAAAGCATCAATAGCAACAAAATTTTGAAAAAAAGCAACATCAACTACAACACTTTCAACAAAATCAACAGAACTTTGGACAATAGTCAACATCAGTAATATTGCCAACAACAACTGAAATTTCAGCAGCAACAGAATTGGTACTTCTACCAGGAACCTCAACATCAACACAGTCACCAAGGGAAATCATTGTCAAATAATAGGGGAATAGAACAAGCTCAGAAAAAATTTGAATTGTTGCAGGAGAAACATATAGGAATTCTTTTGTTTCACAAAGAACCATTAAAAACAAGAGCATCAACACTTTCTTCGGCCACCAACCAAACTACTATAACAATGTGACAAGTCTCCAAAAGCTTCATGAATGGCAAGGAAAATAGTGGGTATCAAAATTCAAATGGCTCTCGGCAGTTATACATGCCATACAATAAAAAACCAAAGCAGCTACGAGCTTTGCCACCTCAACTCCAACTGAAAACCCAGTCACAAAATAACCCTTTTCGACCTCCTAATGAATTTCAACCAAAAGCTGATTTACAGGGACAACAGGAATCATCTTCCGTCTATTAGTGCCACTTCCATATGTAATGTCCCTTTTTTGAAATTTATTAAAATGGTGAAATTTTCAACTTTTTCCACTAGTTCGACCTTTCACTAGTATTGGTCTCTTGGTCTCCAATGGACTCCAAATGCTCCCAAATTGTTATAGAAGGTGTATGGATGATATTGGAACATAATTATGAGGTTAGGGGATTCTTCAAAGTCTTCAAAAGGCTTATGAAACTCTCCTTTAAATTCTGGCCAAAGTAGTGATTTTGACTAGCAATTTCCCTTTGACTAGTATTGGTCTCTTGGTCTCCAAATGACTCCAAATGCTCCCAAATTGTTAAACAAGGTGTATGGATGATATTAGGACATAATTATTATGTTAATGGATTCTTTCTATTCTTCAATAGGTTTCTTCAACTCTTCTTTAAATTCTGGCCAAAGTAGGGAGTTTGATTAGCAATTTGGGGTTCAATTCCCCATGGGGTAGATGCTGGAAATGGCTCCAAATGCTATTGGACCCTCTCAAAATTCTGAACATAGGCAGGGGATATCTATGGGACATAAATATAGTCTCATATCCATCACAATTTATTTTATTAATTCTTCTACAACCTTCTTAAATCAGATACAAAAAGACTAGATTTCACATAGGGGGAAAGCTAGTAATTTTCACCATGTGTTATGAAATTTGAATTTTAGGTGCCAAGGGCTTATGCTCTGTTAATTAAAATTATTAATAACTATAATAAAAATCCATACATCAACAAAATCACAGAGAACAACTCATACAACTCGAAATAATGTCTCTTCAAACTCCAACAACAAGATCTAGGGGAAATGACATCATTTATGCATGGTTTGGTAATTTTAAATAACTTCACTTGGTATTTTGACTTGAGAGACTCATGAGCAGTAAAAATAGAGAATATATATCATATTAAAAATATATGGGACCTCAAGAGCTATCCCATAGAGTTCATCACCTCAACAAGTGCGCCTCTCCTCAAGGAGCAAGAATATGCCAAGAAATGGAAGAATGGTTGTAGAAGGAAGCTGAAAGAGATGTGACCATGAGCTTCCCTGTAGCTTCAACCTATAACAAAATGCTCCATTAAATATCCAAATGAAATGTCTAAATGTCCTTTCCAATTACCAACTAGGATGGGAATCTTTCACCCTCGAAATTGGTGCTAAGGCAAGTAGCGTAGCACTCCACTAGCTCTCCTCTCCAAATGCAAAATGCAAATTCTAAAATGATAAAAAGCTACCATATTTATTTTTTATTGTCTTTTATAAAATTCTAAGTTCCTCCATGGGTCCAATTCCTCCCAATATCTTCATGCCAACTCAAGTTGGGAAGAGATTCCCAAGAATGCCACTTGTCCTTCCAATTCTATCCCCCACCTTCTCCAAATTCGAATTGGTGTTTCTTTGGATGCCCTAACTCACATGAGCGCCCTCTTGGAGTATATTTTGATCCCTGACATGTCATATATGTCAGATGTCAGCCTTCAGGTTTGATTTGTGTCATAGGTGTCATAGCATCTTCATCATTGTTGTCATAGAACTAGGGAATCTATCCCAAGTGTCCCACTAGCTCCAAAATGCCTCTTCCTCTTCCATGGGAGTTACTCTTCCACTCCAATTCGAACTTAATTGATTCATGCCAATTATATTGACCTTCCAACTCATCCCAAGAACGTTGGTCTTCGTATGGATTCGAAATGACAAGAGGAGGATGCCATGTGGCATAGAAAATCTAGCTTGTGTGGGTCCCACATCGTCCATGTGTCTTCATGATCACTTTCCACTTTTATTTTCCCTTGTATTTATTTATTTAGATCCTTTATTAAATATTTATGCCATTCTAATGTCCAAACATCATTTATTAGCCCCCTTATTTCAAATCCCAAAGCTTGCACCCCCAACCTAGGGAACTTGTAATTTTCCTCCTTGACAGTTCATTTGGATGGGTATATTACAAGCTTTGAATTGGGAATTTCTCTTAATGTGACCCACCTTGTCCATTTGGATCTAATTTAACATTATTACTAACTTGGACATCATTCTTGGCAATTATTTGACCCTTAGCATCAATTTGACAAACTATCATGAGTATGGCCAAGGGGCTTAGGCCATTGTGACCCAATGCAAATTTTGGGACATGAAAAACCTTTCCTTCTACATATTGCTTGTCCTCAAGAAATTTCAACACATGTATGTGGAAGAACCTACTTTCTTTCCAAAATTTTGCTTCCCAAAGCTTCTCTTTTTGAACCTTGAGTAGAGCCACCCATGCACTACAATTGTGTGTTTCCAAAAGCAAGGAGATGTGGATTTTCTTTTTAATTTTGATATCCCCTGTAACATCACCACTAAACACCAAAATATTAATTAAATCCATCAAAACCATGTTTGCACAATTACTCTTTACCTCTTTCATATTTTGGAAACCCCTTATGATACCATTGTAATTCTTGAAGTTGCCACTGAGTTGCCCAACTTTCAGTCTTCAAGCTCCCATGAATATTTTAGAGAGGAACCACCATGCTTTCTGCTGCACTACTCTGATCAAAATCACTTTATTAAGTGGGGAATCCATCTCCCATACTGCTTGTTTCCCAAGAAAATTGAAATCAATGGGACAAAAAATTATCCCAGGGTCCCATTGCTTGTATTGCGCTCCAACAATTAAGAGTGCCCTCCAACCCATACCATCAAGAAAGCGAATTCTTGGATCCAATTTTCTTGTAAGCATTCTTCCAAACATCATGAGTACAAAATATATATCATCAAAGTACATAAAAACATAATAAAAATGCACATCAAGGAGGTGCCTCATCAAAGAGTCATGAGAGTGTTTATACCTCCAAGTAAGTAGACCACCATTTTCCAAGTGCATACAAGCTTCAAGTGACCAATCAAATCTGATCCAATGACATAGGTGAGGATCCCATGTCCTATAATGATGCTCCAAAAGGATGTAAGATGCATCAAAATAATCATCCATGCGTTCTTTCATCCAAGAAGTGAATGAAGAACCTCCACTAAAATCTGATCCAAGTAGGGAGCAAAAAACAATAAGCCTCCAAGGGGCTCACATAAGTAGAATTTGTGCATCCATGAACATGTGTACCATCTTGAAATAAAAAAGGATGTTGTTGCCAATAAGAATTTTCTCCAATCATATATCTCTTCACCCAAGTAGTGGATGAAGTTCCTCCAATATCAATTGAACTGAGCAAGGAGCAAGGAAAATCATGAGTCTTCAAGTGACTCAAGTGAACATCATAAGTGCATCCATGTAGATGTGTTTCATCATAAGGTAACAAGGAATTCTGCTGCAAATGTAAATAATAAATGGCTCTAATAATGTCATTATATAAAGGAGAGATAGGAGTTTCATGCTCCTCATGTGGCACCATCAAAAATAAACCTTTCACCCATACTTCATTAGGATGAATGCTGAAAATATGGGAGTGTAGGATGTAGGAGAATGAACCGACTCACCCAAATGATCATAAAGTGCATAAGTGTCTTCATGTGAATGCTCCATAATGGTAGTATCATGCACCTCCCTCAAAAGTGCAAAAATTTCCTCATAGGTTGGTTCCAAGGTAGTGGAATCATACACTTCTTCAAAACTTGTGTCACCATTTCCAAGAGGAAACTCAAGTTCCTCTTCCACCACATCAAGTGCTTTGATCTCATCAATATCATCTTCAAACACATCAAGCACATGCAATTTTACATGTTTCTAATTATATACCATGTCATGAGAATCCTCCATGCAATCTACCATCTGAAAATTTGAAACATAGGAGGAAGAACAAGTATATTGCAACCTTTCAAGAAGTTGCTCATTTTGAATTTTGAGTTTATGAATATCCTCATTATTCTTCAAGTATGCATCATGTAATAATTCATTAAACTCAACCAAAATGTTTCTATCAAAAGGAAAAGACATGAAATTACCTTTGATTTTGCACATTGCTCTTTGGATCTTCTCCATGTCTTCAAGGAAGGATGGATCCTTCAATGAAGAAACTATCCAACAAGAATTTGATACCATTGCTTGAGTGTCATGGAGTATGATAAGGGTCTCTTGGATCTTATTTTAATTCATATTCAAGGACCCTTCACGAAAATGAGGCTCTTGCAAATGAACCTCCTCATCTTCTTCCATCTTGCTTGGACCAACTTCATGAAGCTCAAGTGGTGATGGGGAAGTTGATCTTGGTTCTTCTTCAACTGCTACAAGGTCTTCATTCTCATGCTTAATGGAACTTTGGCTTGCAGCAACACTTTCAAAAGTGATCTCTATGTCACCAACATAGAGGTGTGAGCACCCATCAGTAGGTACTCCTTCATAGTTCAAGCATCCATCAGTAGATGCTCCTTGATTCATGTCCAAGGTAGAATGTGTCTCGAAATTATCTTCCATATTTTCAATAGAATATTCTTCAAGTTCATGGGATGCATCTTCATATTTCTCCTTCAATCAATATGATGTACTTTTCCCCTTGGTTTCCTTAATATAAATATATTTGGAATCTCTTTCTAAAGAAAACCCAAAAACTCTCATCAAGTGGGAAATATATGCATTCCCTGAAGGTTCAGATATTTCACTACTCTTTTCACCCATTCGCTTCTTTTCCTCATAATGAGAACTGTTGTTGCCTCCTATTACTCCTTTCCTCCCAAGTTGGATAGCCAACAATTCAAATTCTTTCATCATCTTATTGGTCATGTCTTCAAAGATTTGTTTCATGAGTTTCCTAAGCTCCTCACCATCATCTGAGGTTCCCTTTTCATCCCTAGTCATAGTTTTCTGAAAAGCATTGCTCTTCTTTTCATACTTTTTCCTCTTCAACAAAAGAACTTTTGGTTTCAATATCCAATGGTGGTCCCTGAATTCTTTTCATCATGAATATCATACCACATAAGGTGCCAATATCATGCTCTCATACCACTATAATGTCCCTTTTATGAAATTGATTAAAATGGTGAAATTTTCAACTTTTTCCACTAGTTCGACCTTTGACTAGTATTGGTCTCTTGGTCTCCAATTGACTCCAAATGCTCCCAAATTGTTATAGAATGTGTATATATGATATTGGGACAAAATTATGAGGCTAATGGATGCTTTACAATCTTCAAAAGGATTCTACAACTCTCCTTTAAATTCTGGCCAAAGTAGGGAGATTGACTAGCAATTTCTCTTTGACTAGTATTGGTCTCTTGGTCTCCAAATGACTCCAAATGCTCCCAAATTGTTACAAAATGTGTATGGATGATATTATGACATAATTATGAGGTTAATGGATTCTTTATAGTCTTCAAAAATTTTCTTCAACTCTCCTTTAAATTCTGTCCAAAGTAGGGAGTTTGACTAGCAATTTGGGGTTCAATTCCCCATGGGGTAGATGCTGGAAATGGCTCTCCAAATGCTATTGGACCCTCTATAAATTATGAAAAGAGGAAGGTGATATAAAGGGGAAATAAATATAGTATCATATGCATAACAAATCATTTTATTAAGTCTGCTACAACCTTCTTAAATCAGATACAAAAAGACTAGATTTCACATAGGGGGAAAAGCTAGTAATTTTCACCATGTGTTATGAAATTTGAATTTTAGGTGCCAAGGGCTTATGCTTTGTTAATGAAACTTCTTAATAAATTGAATAAAACTCCATACATAAAAAAAAATCATAGAGAGAAACTCATACAACTCGAAATAATGTCTCTTCAAACTCCAACAACAAGATCTAGCGGAAATGGCATCATTTATGCATTGTTTGGTAATTTTACATAAATTCACTTGGCATTTCGAACTGAGAGCCTCATGAGCAGTAAAAAAAGAGTATGTATATCAGATTACAAATATATGGGGCATAAATAGTTATCCCAAATATTTCATCACCTCAACAAGTGCGCCTCTCCTCATGGAGCAAGAATATGCCAAGAAATGGAAGAATGGTTGTAGAAGCAAGCTGAAAGAGATGTGACCATGAGATGCCCTGTAGCTTTAACCTATAACAAAATACTCCATTAAATATCCAAATGAAAGGTCTGAATTTCCTTTCCAATTACTAACTAGGATGGGAATCTTTCACCCTCGAAATTGGTGCTAAGGCAAGTAGAGTAGCACTCCACTAGCTCTCCTCTCCAAATGCAAAATGCAAATTCTAAAATGATCAAAAGCTACCATCCTTCTTTGTTATTGTATTTTATAAAATTCTAAGTTCCTCCATGGGTCGAATTCATCCCAAGATATTCATTCCAACTCAAGTTGGGAAGAGATTCCCAAGTATGCCACTTGTCCTTCCAATTCTAGCCCCCTCCTTCTCCAAATTCGAATTGGTGTCTCTTTGGATGCCCTAACTCACTTGAGAGCCCTCTTGGAGGATATTTTTAGCCCTGACATGTCATATATGTCAGATGTCATCCTTCAGGTCTGATTTGTGTCATAGGTGTCATAGCATCTTCATCATTGTTGTCATAGAACTAGGGAATCTAGCCCAAGTGTCCCACTAGCTCCACACTGCCTCTTCCTCTTCCATGGGAGTTACTCTTCCACTCCAATTCGACCTTAATTGATTCATGCCAAGTATATTTACCTTCCAACTTAGCCCAAGAATGTTGGGCTTCTTATGGATTTGAGATGACAAGAGGAGGATGCCACGTGGCATAGAAAATCTAGCTTGTGTGGGTCCCACATCATCCATGTGTCTTCATGATCACTTGCCACTTTGATTTTCCCTTGTATTTATTTATTTAGTTCCTTTATTAAATATTTATGCCATTCTAATGTCCAAACATCATTTATTAGCCCCCTTATTTCAAATCCCAAAGCTTCCACCCCCAACCTAGGGAACTAGTAATTTTCCTCCATGACAGTTCATTTGGATGGGTATATTACAAACTTTGAATTGGGAATTTCTCTTAATGTGACCCACCTTGTCCATTTGGATCTAAGTTAACATTATTACTAACTTGGACATCATTCTTGGCAATTATTTGACCCTTAGCATCAATTTGACAAACTATCATGAGTACGGCCAAGGGGCTTAGGCCATTGTGACCCAATGCAAATTTTGGGACATGACACCTTATTTGAACAGAACCATAGCATGTCATGTTTCTTAGTAGTAGTACCACTGATGCATCTGAACCTAATGTAAGTTTGTCAGCACGAGACAGAAGTTCTATGGAGAAAGAGCAAAGTCAGGAGGCTCCACTAAAGAAATTAAAGACCGAGCATGTCTCTCAATATGATATATGGAGTCTCTGCCAATTCCTAATACCATGCAAGTTGCATGCCAGATCTGACATCACACAAGAAAACAAAATGAGCAAAGCACTACTTAGATGAAGCGTCAGTGACTTGAGCATGTTAAACCGGAAGCTATACCTACAAAGGTAAACGTCTTTGAGTTTGTAGCAAAGCATTTCCTATAGACATGATAACTCAAAGAAAGATATTTAAGCCAAGGATGGGAAGGTACAGTGAGAATACTCACAAGTGCTGAACACTGATCCCACTGTAGTTACTTTGAGCAAAATATGAGAACAAAAAGAAACAGGTTAAGCATAAAGCTCAAAGGATAACACCTTATTCTGATAGTTCTGCTACAATAAACTCTGGAAGGTTAAAAACTTCAAGCCATTTCATTAATAGAAATTTCACACCTGAATAAATTTGGTGTCACATTGCAAGGCTGCAGCAATAACTTCGCCAAGTTTGTATTCAAATTCATGATTCTGGCAGTTAACTGTATTCATTGATGGAGAAATAAGGCAACGTGGTAAGTAGATTTGATTATGGTAATGGTAATCTTAAAACAAGAATTGTATTGATTGAAGTGTTATATAAGAAAAAATTATTATTTCTTGACCATTCACAAACACAAATATACATGGCCACTACAGGATAAGTTACTACATTTTTTCATTGGAAAATTTCTTACCTCTCCCCACCTTTATGACTAACTGAATTGTAGAGTACATTCTTTTTTACATAGGACACTATGTAGATATATGGTGCTTTTCAAAATTTCATTGCTTCTGGTGGCATATCAATTTCAATGATGTAGATTATATTGCTCAGGCAGCTGCTTATTCTGAAAAGAAGGAATGTGAAGCTGCAAAAGGTGTTGTTGATCTTTAAAATCCTAAAATATTTCTCAAAGAAGGTTCAAACGAGCCAAGGTTACTCCATTTAACTCAAGCCAAAGAGAAGAGGAGATTAAATATTTAAGTAATTCAAGGATAACTAGAAAACCTAGTTCTGATGAATTTGTGCAGAGTGAAGAACAATCATTTGATGGTAATGAGTTATATTAGGGGGTTATGTTGAAACTCATGTAGAGAATGCACTATCTCAGGAGAGTGGAAATTGGTAGGTAAATCAAGAGAAAGGAAGAGAAAATGCTGACGGTGAGCACCAATTGCATGTAGAAAGGACAAGTAGGATGGACGCTTATCAGTAGCCTTCTGATAGAAGTAACCATGAAAATACAACACCTATTGCATTGTCTGAATGCATTACAAGGGAAGGGAAAGAAACATTTGATGGTAAAGAAGAGAATCATCATGTCAGTAGGAAAGATAGTGATGTTAGTGACTCTGATGAGGAAATCACACCTTGGAGAAGAGAAACAATGATCTCACATACAAACAATCAACCATCAACTAGTTTTTATGATTCAGTTAGACTGAACTCTAAGAGTGATGAGGAATCAAATTAAAACATGTTGAATATAGTATAGATAGATTTAAAGACTTTAAATTTGATGGTAAAGAGGAGCAGCATCATGTTAGTAGGAAATATAGCAATATTAGTGACTCTGATGAGGAACTCACACCTGGGAGAAGGGAAATAGTGATCTGCACCTCCAAACTGGTAGTTGTTTTCATTTTGGATGGAAAGGGGTGGAATCATTTACACAAAATTGGATGTGTAAATCAATAGTTATTCACTCATGTAATGATGTTGAGGAGGATAAGAAAAAAAAATTATGTGCATTATAAAAAGGTTTGTGTGACCAAGGATGATAATATAACAAAAATGTAGAAGGCATGGAAACCAAAGGAATGGAAGAGAAATATATGTGAATATTGTGACGCTTGCAGAGATTGTGGAGCCACTTTTTGTGGGAGAATATAGTGAAGGAACTGGCACATTCCTTCACATTCCATTTTCTTCCCCTATCTGCAAGATTGAATTCATATGTTTAAGGCTTGATCCCTTTATGCTCACAAATATTCCAAAATCTACTTGATAGTGGAATTTATATTTGAATTCCTTGGAGATAGGACGAGCATAGCACTGAAGTTTTTGTCAACCAAATATAACACACAGTAAAATGAAAGGGTTGACCTGAGCCAAGATACCAGTCCTTTGAAAATATTAAACAAGTTATATTCAGACCTTAATGGTAAGCAACCAAGAGGTTTCTTATCATATTACTCTTTACATATCCATAAGCCATATCATGTATTATACCTAATTAATGAAGTATAGCTACTACCTATAACAACAAGGTGATCTCTAGCTAGAACAATGAATGTATCAAACTTAGTAATCAAGCAACTTTCAATGGTGTTACTCCATTCAGGTGAGTACAATGAAATCACAATACAAGCTTAGTCATATGAGTGAGCATAAATGGTATATCCTATGTAATTACATATATAGTAGTAATGACATGCATTCAGTAACATACTGTGTATTATGTGCTTATCTATAATTACTGAGCATGCATCACTGATACTACTTACAAGTAGGATGGACCCTTATCAATAGCATTCTGATAGAAGTAATCGTGAAAATACAACACCTATTGCATTGTCTGAACACATTACAAGGGAAGAGAAAGAAACATTTGATGGTAAAGAAGAGAATCATCATGTCAGCAGGAAAGATAGTAATGTTAGTGCTCTGATAAGGAAATCACACCTTATAGAAGAGAAATAATGATCTCACATACAAACAATCAATCATCAACTACTTTTTATGATCCAGTTAGACTGAACTCTAAGAGTGATGAGGAGGTCAAATTAAAACGTGCTGAAGATAGTACAAGTAGATTTAAAGACTTCAAATTTCATAGTAAATAGGAGCAGCATCATGTTAGCAGGAAATATAGACATATTAGTGACTCTGATGAGGAACTCACACCTGGGAGAAGGGAAACATTGATCTCACATACAAACACTCAACCATCAACTAGTTTTTATGATTCAGTTAGACTGAAATCTAAGATTGCAGAGAGCCATCATAGATGTGACTTGTGCAATTAGAATTCATAGGACAATAAATCAAATGGATGTGTCCCTGAACTTATGCTTTACAATGATTGTTATACATCTCTTCCATACTAGATTTCCCCCAAGTATATTTCCTACCTTGGTTATCAAAATTTTCCCGATCTAATGTAAATTTGACACTCCTCATGTTCCCATGAGTTGTATTATGTAAACTAGAATGATTGATGGGTCATTGAAAAAAATACCCACAAGATTGACATCTAATGCACAATGTCTCGATTTAGTGTGTGAAAATGAACACCATCATGACATATTTTAAAAGGTTGAATGGAAATGAAACAATCCTTGTGTATACCATTTTGTTCAGAGACGTGTTCATACTCAATGGAACCTCTTTTGCCCTGAAATGAGCTTGTATGTCATACAAGTTCAGTGAAAATTTCACAAATTCCATCCACTTCACATTTCTTGTGACAAGAATGCTCATTGCCATAGAGATGTTCATCACTTGTCAATTAATTGAAGTGATCTCATGTAGCATGCCCCTCACCATGGTAAACCCCACGTATTTGTAATAACCCAAAAAGATCCACATAGTCGAATTTGACCTACTAACTGTAAACCATATCAAATGAAAATCTTCCACAAAAAAAAGGAATGGCATACCTCATACAAGCCTTAAAGTGATTGGACCAACTAAAGAATTCATAGGGATCAAATTTTGGACTTGGAGCTCTGTTCATCACCCTAAATCTCACTCCACAACTAGACATATGGAGAAAACCAATCCCACTCTTCACCACATCCCACCTAAACTTAAACCATAATACCTCACCTCTACAACCTTGCTGACAGAAGGGTTTAAAAGACTTCATATTGCGGATGTATTTTTTAGGGATAGAGGAACAGAAAGCATTAGGGAGATTAATTTTTGTCCTGTGCGAGCCTTTAATTGGCCAATGGAAAAGAAAAAATATAGAGTTATCTTGAAGAAAACTTTAACTAGTGAGTGTGACCATACCTGCAATTTGAAATATTGATTCTCTGTACACAATGCAAGCCTGTACACGTTGAATTTTAACTTGAACTATGATTCACGAATAATGTTAACCTTGAATGTTGAACATTAAATCCCTGCTATCGATGCGTATCGATTCTTTGAGTGGGTGATTCCCTGACCAAGCAAGCCATTTTATAGGGACGAATCCAAGTGTATATGTGATCAATATTGCTAGAAATCAGGGTGAGCCAACGATCTGGGTCAAATTCAGTTGGAAATTGAGGGCAAGCCATAGATCCCCGAAAAATTCAGTTAGAAATCAAGGGCGATTGGGGGTGAGCCGAGGATCCCACTTGAAGTTTGCTAGAAATCGGGGGGAGAGCAGAGGATCCCACTCGATTTTTGGTAGAAATCGGGGGGCGAGCAGAGGATCCCACCCGTATTTTTGGTAGAAATCGGGGGCGAGTCACAAATGAGAAGAAGATTTGGGATTTCTTTCATAGGGCTATTTAGGTGAAAAATATTATTTTATTAATAATTAGTGGACGATTTTGATATTTCATAAAAAAACGTTTTAATATACCAAATTCGCCCAAAAAAAAAAAAAATCTAAACTCCTTTAAATTCACCCCTAAAATAATCCTTGTTTATATATACAAGTTGTGTTGGCACTACTTTAGCTAGAATAGTCATCATCCTTCTTATTCACATTGATAATATTGTTCTTATTGAAATGTGTCCGTTTTTATCTCAACAAGTAACTAAGAATTCTCAAAGATTTTTGTTTTAACATGAGTATGACAATGAACACCAACAAATCAAAAGTTATGGTTGTCAAATCCAAAAGGATCACTTATGCCAATTTTGTATATGATAAACAACTTAGAGGAAATTAGTTTATACAAATATCTCATAGTCAACCTTCATCAGAAGCTTAACTGGAACTATAGCATTGAGAAAATATTTAACGGAGGGTGGAAAGTCTCTTTTGGTCTTGAAAACAATTGTAAATCAACTAACTATTGGATGTGGCAAAAAATAGAAACTTCTCTTGAGACTCTCATCACTCCTATTATCTTAAATGGATGTGAAGTTTGGGGATGCAACATCTCTATAGAATCATGTAGAAAGATCAAGCAAATCGAAAAACATTTAATAATTTATAATATTAAGACTAAAAGTAATACGACCCATTCTATCCTCCTCGTAGAAGTGGGTCTTTCCCCATTGAGATTATGTCTATGTCTAGGTACCTAATGTATAAGCACAAAAAAACTAACATGGGAGACAATAGGCTTCCTAAGATTGCTTCAAACCCTAGTTAAATCTACCTATGGCTCAAGATGTGTTGGCACAAAGATTCCAAGTCTTTGTTAAATCATTGGAGAATAGAGGATGAGGCTACTTTACAAAATATTGATACCATTTAAAATATTTTTACATCTAAATCTAAAGAGAAATTGTGGTATGATAAAGAATTAGAGGAACATAAAAAATTGAGTACTATAAAGAGGTCATTATCCCTAATCTAGAAGGTCAAAAATATATTTATATCATAACTACCATAAATAAGAAAATCAACATTGAGCTCAAATAGCAACCAACTCTCATGAGATCCATAACCAAACAAGGCATTGGACAATTTCTAAAATGGTGTGGGATGGAAGAATTTCTTATCTTTACAATATTAATAAGGTGGAGGATGAAAATAACTTTCTCTTAAAATGTACTATGCACACCCACATTAGATCTCAATTTCTAAGTGCCCTTTAAGTCTTCACATTCTTCAAGAGTCGTGGAGGAGCTCTTTATAGGTTTAGTAGGTGTAGAATTGTTTTCCACTGCCCCTTTCCATTTGATCCATGAATAATGTTAACCTACATTTCTCTTATATTTTCTCTTAAACACACCTTTTTAATCACCTCAAACAATTATCAAGTTACCATGCATTTTAAAACCCTGCTTCAGAGACTATCCTACAAGCCAACCTTCCACCTAATGTAAATATAAATTTTCTACATGTCTAAGTTTGAAATTTCGGCATGTAGTATATGTATGTCTTATCTACAATGACATAGGTCCCACTAAATTATGATGTGCAAAGAAAAAATTATGATAACTTTCACCAAACTTGTATGGCATCCCAAGACTTCAATTTTACAAATATGACTATGAAATTTGAATCTAAGATATTATGCTTAGTCCTCTTTCCAATTCCACTAGTGGCATTCGATTTGGAGCTTTCTACCTTTAGATATCATTTTTTTACCAAGAAAACCTATTTGAGACTAGTTTCAAGACTAGTAAAAATCTCCAACTTCCACAATCTATAACTTGAAAAAAATAGTGAACCAAAAAAAATCATTTGATTTACTTAGATATGTCCTCTCAATACCCAAAAAAAAATCACCCTAAAATTTATTGAAAAAAAAAATTATAGTGAAAATGTTAAGATGACTCATATGAAGGAGCCCAACCAAGGACCATATGCTCTTATACCAAATGTTATGTACAAAATTCCCTAAATAACATTAAAATAGAAAGAAGAAGTAACTTCATACGTTGGGAATGAAAGAGGATGAATGTATAAAAAGCCTCTTCGAGGGGACAACCTCCTTTTACAATATAACAATGCATAGGATGGTATGGTCTCTTAAACTAGGTCTCCTTGATATATAAAGGAGAAAAATGGTACAATTACAATTAAAGAGCCTAGCTAACCACAATAAAGACAACAATTATAAAAATATATTATTGTAATGTCTCGAGATATATGGTTTAATGGACAAATGACTACAATGAATAAGGTTATTATCCATCCTAACATTTTGAGGGAATATCTTCTTATGAATAAATTTTGGCCACCACTAATGATTTAGTTGATTAGCTAGCAGAGAGCACAAAAGAGATGTAGGTAAGTCACTATAAATGGGGTCTCCAAATAAAATCAAAAAGATGAAGTGGGCATCGTTCTTGAAGAACGAAAACCGCATCAATGCCCCCAACATAATCAAATTCAAAAGCCACAAAAAAGGAAATATATGAAACATTTAGAGGCTCTTGAGTTTGATTTTTCCCATAAAACTGTAAAGCAAACATTCAAATGCCACTAATGGAACTTATGAAGATACCATCACAAAAAGATAAGGTTTAAAATTGAATCTAGAATGTAGAAAATATATGTCTAAAGAAGGCGATTATATTTATTTGTGAATGGATCAATGCAACAAAAATGGTAGATAATCACCTTTATATATTACTTTAATGATTAATAACTTTCTTCTTCATAAGTGTATGGTTGATTATGGGCCATCAAACAATGTCATTTCTTTAAATGTAATGAACCAGTTAGGATTGGAAGTGATAAGACCTTACAACAATGTATGTGCCATGGATTTTAGAGACAACAATGTATATAGTAGGATTAAGGGTTTCATGTTAACCTTTTGACTACCTTAACACTAGTCTCCTTATGGATGTTGTGCCGATAGATGCCTCTAATGATTGGGGTGTGTTGTTATCAAGAATATGGGTTACAAACCTAGGTGGAAGGATACATTGGATTCGTCATACGTTATCATTTCAACACTTGAAAACACCAATTTTAAGTTGTAAAAGATCCTTTGATATGATATCATGTTAAATATATGTAGGATCCCATGTAAAAGGTGGTATGTGTGATAGAGGATTTCAGAAATTATGTAACCATGGCACACAATGTAGTAACAATGCATGAAAGTACCATAGCCCTAGATAAAGAAGGCTAGAATATAGACTATGAATTTTGATGGAACCATATATAGAGCAAGAACCAAAGCTAGAATTGTTTTCTCAAGTCCACATAGTAAGATTTTTCCTTTCCCATATGGACTAGAATTTGATAGTATGAATAATGTAGAAGAATGTGAAGCATTGGTGTTTGGTCTAAAATTAGAAAAATACATGGGTATAAAGAGCTTGAAGGGCATTGGGGACTCAGATTTAATAGTTCAATGGGTTGGAAACCAATGTGATGCAAAGAAGGAAAAGGTTGAAAGCATATAGGAATGTAGTGTGGCACACTATAGAGATGTTTATGTCATTTTCTATACATGTTGTTCCTAGAGGCATGAACACAAGATTGGATGTAATGCCTATGTTAACACCAATGTTTTATCCCTATGATAACTAACTCTACTAATGTAGAGTATAAATCATGTTCAGACCATTGGTCCCTATTGATAATGATAATTGGCATTTTTTTCAAAATGATGCTCAAATATTTAGATCATTAACTATAGTAATGTAGTGTGGGACGCTATAGCGTTGTTTAGGGAATTTTTTGTACATATTGCTAGAGACATGAACACAAGAGTGGATGTAATGCCTATGCTAACACCAATTTTTTAGCTCTATGATGAATACCCCTTGACTAATATATGTGTAAATAATGTTTAGACCATTATTCCCTGTTAATAATGATCATTGGATTTTTATTTTTAAAATGATGCTAAGATATTTGGGTTCTTAACTAGTTATCAAGAATTTGCTTCTAATCGTATCAATTGGAAAGGAGAGGAACACATATTTTTAGGAGATAAGGTAGTGCATTTGAGAAATAAATAAATCCCAAAGGAGCTATTTCCTCTAAGGAAGATGTTTGATAGACATGACATAACTAAAAAACCACCAGATCTTAACAAAGATAGCGAGCATATTGAGATCAACATGGGATCAAAAGAAATCCCTAGAATCATCAAAATAAGGAAATATTGGCATTCATAAGAGAAAATAAATATTGAGGAATTAATAAGGGAGTATAAGTATATCTTTACATGAGGTTATGATGACCTAAAGGCGTATGAAACATATGTAGTCAAACTTACATTTTTTTAAAAGAAGGAATGGAGCCATTTAGGCAAAAATTAAGGCCCAATTATTCTAAATTGGCACTAATATACAAAGGGATTAATCAAAGTAAAAATGGTCTCTTTGTGAATCAAGGTCCACTAGGTCGTTGGTACTCATTAATTATGGGACCACATGTAGTCATGATTTTAGCTATTGGAAACCTATTTAAAGAGTTATGATGTTATGGATTGTTTTGTCAAGTATTGTTGTATTTGGAGCTTGGATCAAGAGAAAAGTCACCCCACCTTAAGAGTCAAGTGAACATTGTTTTCTATTTGATTATCACAATACAATGGTTTATTATGTAGCATTTAATTTAAATTCTCTTTGTTCTTATTTATTCTACATTTGAAGCTACATTGTTTAGAATGTTGCTTCATGCGATTATGATCCAATACCAAATTATATTTGAGTGTATGAAGAATTTCAACGCGTGCCATTACGGTGTTGTCCATATCCTAAATATTACATAGGAATGGAAAGTATGGGATCACTTATGGGGGTGGTTGTGCATAAACTACCTCACAGGGGTCATTTTTACGCCGTTAGGATTTTTTTCCGGAGGTCGGGTTTGAGAACTACGGTACGATTTCGTCGTCCCTCTACCAAATTGTTTTTCTCCACGTGTCATCTTCTGTTGCTGTCCACTGTACAATGGTTTTCATGGTGTCTGGTGGAGTCCGCTGGTTCACTGTGTCTGTATTGCTCACATTTAACTGTCAGTTAACATTAGCTTGGCGTGCTCTACAAGTATTTATGTTTTCCCTATTCTGCAAGCTGCATTTTCTGAGCACTTTGTTGTCTCTATGCTTCGTTACACTTTGCATCCTCCAGAACCTAGGATAAATGGGAAATTGATTTTCCAAGAAGGTGGAATCGACCCCTTACTCAAGCTCATCAAGGAAGGCACCGTCGAAGGGCAGGAAGCGGCAACAAAATATATCAGAAATTTTTCCTTACGGAGTTTTGTAAAGCAACAAAATCCCAATTACGAATTCGATGGCACTTAAAAGAACCTCCCCGTGGGGCTGGAAAGTTTTGTGACACAGTCTATGGCCAAATATATGTCTTCCAATTTCACAGAGGATATGGAAGATGAACTGATTCTAGCAAAAGAAACAAGTGGAGCGAACTCATATGCAGCAAAAGGAAACTCCTTACTTTGTATCTTGAATGAATATGCATGATCATAGCTCCTCTCGCATGTACTAAGTTTTGATTCCTGTAGATGTAGAATCCTCACCTTCTACCAGTTCGAATCACTTCTCCCAAAGGCCTCACAATATGACGAGCTTCTTCGAAGCAAATACTCCTATACCAACATTTGGTACTTAGGTTCCCACCAAATGTTGGGTTTCTTATTTTATGGTGGAAGGTAGCGCAATCTAGCAGAATATATTTGTCTCTATTCATTTGTTTCTGAAATTTAATATTATGGGTGAATCAATATGATTATCTGGGATTTCTATTTTAAGCTTTATGACAGTATTGCTACAAGATTTTCTTTATGCTTAGGCATTTCCCAATTGAATCAAAAGGCCGGGGGAAGAAACTAAATGAGGTCAAAAGGCCGGGGGATTTTCTTATTCATTTGCAGATGTTAAAATTTGAGTGTTACTGATGGTAACTATAGTTGAAAAATACAATGTTATCTGAGCTGGTTATTTCTTCTGTATTTCAATATCGTCGATGTTATCTCTATCTATTTACAGGAATCTTAATATACTGCTTAGAATGGATTGTGAGTATTCTCTCGATGGTACAACATGTATGTGTTACATTATATTTTTTTTTTCTAAATATAGAATCAAAAGTAATTGGTTAATTGCCATAGCAGAGACAGTTACGAGTTGTTCTTTGCTGGCACAAATATAGACACGGGTTGTCTTTGGTTGAAACCACTACTATTTCCATGTCTGGCCAATGGAATTTCCTGCCTTCCATTTGTCTTGTCTTGTTTTCCTTGAGATGAGCACAAGATAGGGCTAAAAATATACTGGGAAAGCTTCATTCACAATATTTTATATTTTTAGGCTTCTGGTCCTCTTGAGTGTTTCTTTAATTGGCTTACCCAGTGATTTTCTTGGTTGGTTACTTTTTCCATTGGATGTTTAGATTATATCATGCTTCTACAGAACTAGACTGTTTGAGAGCTTGAGATTATACCAGAACCAGACTGCTCAGTTTTGTAATGCAGAATCGCTATTCCCAATCAATGATATGTTGTCAACCCACCACTCTACTTTTGTGAAAGAGGATAAGTAAATTTTCAAATTGGACCTGAGGTGTGGAGCCCAGTCATCTCTACCAAATGGTGTCCACTGGTTGTTCACCGAGAGATAAAATATAATCCAAGCCTCAAACGTAGATTGGTTTATTTTACTATTAGATTTTTTTTTCATGTTTATATATTCTTTTTATTGTTATTGTTATGATATTTTTTTCATTTTTAACTTTTATTTTATTTTAATTTTTATCATTACTTACATTACACCTCATATCACTTCTCTAGGTGTAGTTATGTGAAAGAAGTCATTATTGACCATTAAAATGAGCTTGGTTATGTTATTGTCAGTTCTTTAATCTAACTGGATTTCTGTATACCATTAATTTGACTAACTGCTATGGTTTTTATTGCTATTGTTGTTGTGTAGGGTTGCTTAATGAAATGTGAGTGATATGGAAAGGCCCCAAATTAGATGTTCTAGTTTTACTTACCACTACATATGAGTCTTTTTTATAAATTTCTATTGTGGGGCAAGTCCTTTTCTCCCAGTGGTATTTATTAATGTTGGAGTGCTCCCATAGTTTGCAACCATAAGTGGTGGAGATATTGGAAGAGGACCAACCACCGAAGGAGGAATAAAATTTGCAAAAAGAAACCTTGGAGCCAGAATTATTCTATTGATTAATTAGTGGTTGTGCCAAACTCTTTGTGCTTGTCAAAAAATAAGTTTGAGATGGGGTAGCTAGACTAATCTTATAATGGGGTTGTCCTATTAATTCCGTCCTTGAAAAGATAATTCCATTGCTGCACCAATAAGAACTTGAGATGGAGTGGCTATAGCAATGAGCATAGTTGATGGCATGAGGGTTTTTGTGGTCGTCTTCCATTACAGATATCATTGTCCATGCTTAATATTCTGGCTTGCAAAAGATGGAGGTGCTTGAAACGTGATATTGGAAGGCACTGTAGTTCAATCCCTATAATTAGATAGAGTGGTTTGTGTTGAAGGTACTAGTGGTAGTACATTTTGTGCACAAATTTTGCATGACCTTCTATTTGCTTTGTATTTTGATTCAACTGTTAGGAGGAAGGTGAATGAGGATTGTTATGGGAAGAACTTTTAGTTGGAAGAAAACAATAACTTCTATTACCAAGACAAGTAATTATATTCATTGTTGTACACATGTTTTCAATTATAGTTATAAGATATCATTGAAGGCTATCTCTCGGGCATTTGTAGAATTCTTAATCTCAATCCAAGAATTTAAATGAGTTACCAAGTCCTCATTATCTAGATATCCCTTACAATTTCAGTATATATTATCTCTTATAATGTCATTATCCAAAATGAAGAGTGTGTGTAGTTAGTTGTTTATATGATTTCTAGAAATTCATATGACTGTTATTCATACTCAACAATCTATTGAATTGTCTTTTTATGCTTTTCTTTATACTCATCTCCCATAGGTGTTTGCATAGGTAATGCCACATCTATCAATATTCAGAGAACAATGGCAAACAACTTTCATGGGTCAATAATAGGAAACATGTAAGATGGTAGGAGATGCTTAATCTATTTTTCCCATAATAAAAAATCATTATATGTCTTGACTTAGCCCCTGCAAACTACACTGACTAAAGACAATGCCTTTATGTAAGATACAAAGAAGGAATGTACAACCCATTCACAATGAATAATAAAGTATGATCCCTCTATATACTTTCGAATTCCACAACTCTATCCCTTTGTATTCTTTCAACATCCACTACTCTTCTCAAGAAGTTCCTTGGTTTTGATGAAACCCCAGAACATGATCTCATAGTGTTGTAGACAATGACCCAAGGGAGAAGAAATGGTAGTCATAACCCGTTCTTTATAGCTTTAATGATAAATGTTCTACTACTTCATAATTGAAGGATTGACTCGTGTGCCTCAACTAATGTCATGCCGCTCACATTGATGAATAGATTGGGATTTAAGACCACCAAACCACATAGAAATGTTTGTGCAATGGATTCCAGGGAGATAAAGGTTTTGGGTTTGATAAAGGACTTAAAGGTGAATTTGGTGGTGTATCCAGATATTTCTATGTTAATGGACATTGTTGTCATTAAGAATTCAAAATCCACCTATCTCATTAAGCAAAAGTAAATTGACATGAATTAAACAGTAAAATCAAAAGAAAATATAAGAATTTAGATTGGAGAAGGCATTTCATTGAAAAAACTTTCAGCACTTAACTGTATGCTCTATGCATCTACGTACATGTATGCATCTATATTTTGTTGTTTTTTCGGCATAGAAATCATTGTTAGAAGCATTGTATTGCATATAAACAGATTAATAATTCTTAACCAGGAAACTCTGTTTTAGTATGCTTTATGGACTTTTGGAACAAAATTATTTCAGTGTTTTGAAAGATTACTCTCAACCTTTTATTTCATTTCTTCTTTATGAAAGGTCAGTGCTTTCCCAATCATGGTCATGTTTGGCATGTGTTCCATCTTCCTCTTCATGGCCTTAGTTCTCCAGAGGTGGCTCATGGTTGTTGCAGAGATTCACAAGTCAAGTAAGTCTTACAAACTTCTCTGTATACAATAAATGAATGGATCAGGGGTAGAATATCTGCATTCTGGGGCATCCACACAACATAGAAAGGATTGATCCACATTTTTGACACCTTGTAGGCCTTTGTATTCACCATGAGGTCATTTCCTCTATAGAGTCCTATTATATCCTTTTCTCACATTCTATGGATGATTGTACTATTTTGGAAGGCTATTTATCACATCCTTGGAGCATCATCTAATTTTAAAAGGTATTTTTTTGTGGTATCCCATAATTGTGAGGGCCGAATTATATTTGGAAGAGAACATTCAGTCCCTATAATAAAAATTTAGAGGTTATTTAGTGGATCTGAGGGTTTTGTTGTGGCATTCTATCCAAGATTGTGGTTTGGATGTCCAATAATTTATCAATCACATCTAATCTAATTTAGTCATGTTGTTTTATGGACTCTATAGGCCATTTAGAGCCTCGTTTATTATATATTTTCAATTTTGTTTCAAATATGTATTGCATTTGGTGCCATTTTGATATATTCACCCTTACATGGTATATACATGAGTAGACTTTACATATTTTGTCATGAGTATCCAAGATTCTATTCCACCAAATTCATCCAAGATTCACACTTGGTTCCAGCGTCTATGCAAGAGCATGCATAAGAGCAAGCACAAGCAACCCACTTTTGAGAGGCATCATGCCGCGAGGAAGACTTGAACCCAACTGAAGGAAGTAACAACACCGTGCTTTCATTGGTTGGAAAAGGGCCTATTAACTCCTAACAATATTTTATATACATAGTAGGGTATGATTCTAATGATGCTTCATCACAAACATTTTTTAAGGATGTATAACATTTTAGATTCACATGAGATTTCATCTCAATCAATAGGTTGATTAATTACCTCTTAATAATGTATGTACAATTGGAATTCAACATTAATAACTAATAATAAAACTATAAGATGTGCAAATAAAACAATAAATAAATAATACATTTCAAAAACATTACAAGCACACCATTATATAATTTTAACATGTTTAATGCATTAGTGACATATATTCTATTTCATAATCACAACATTATCTCATTTTGACATGTTCTATGGATCCTTAACATATTCTTCATTTGAGATTCTATTGCATAATCCCTTGGGTAAGGCATATGCGGAGTCTACATTTGAGGTTTGAATCTCAAACATGATGTATTTGCACAGTGGAGCTCTATTGTTCTATCCCAATTATTAAATCACAACCAAACGAATAGATTTAATATAATAATGCATACTTTAATAATTAAGTTTAAATTGAATCGTAAAAAGGAGTTGTTATCCTTCCTATTTAAAATCAAATTCTTATTTTTAACTTATTCATTCTTAAAAACCAATTCTTAATTGGAATTTTATATTTATATATTATATAAGGTCAAAATAGTTTTCAATTGATCCTTCTCTGTGTTAGACTTAAAATTTGAAGATAGACAAGTAATTGAATCACGAGCTTAAAATGTCTCCTTATGGGTTTTCTCCACTCTAACTTGTGTAATTGAATTTATATGAAATCTGTAAAATCAGAAGTGTCCTAAGTAACTTTGTATAATGTATGATGGCAGAATAATGAGTTAGCCTATTTAGAACCTTAGCCAAATATGGCTTTTCCACTATACTCCTCGGTTCTATTAAACACACGTCAAAAACGCTACCACAATCCAACCTTGGCGCCTTTCTTTCATCGCACATGACCCAAAGTTCATGACCAAAGGCCACTACCATCCACTGTCTTCAATTTTAATCTTTTCAATTGAAAGATATTGCCAGGAGCATCGACACACGGTTTAGTAATTCAGTCTTCCCTTCTCTCAGTGAATTTGAGCTCGTATGGAAGCAAGAACTTCCGGAGACCTTCTTGCCCAGCATTGTAACCAACGCCTGATGAAAATATATTTCAAACCATGTTGTTTGACCGCAATTTTGCATTCAGTTTCGTTTCCTTGATTTCTTACTTGTAATACCATTCTTTCTGCGGATTTGTAATTCAACAATCCTCCAATACAATAGAAATAAAATTCCAACCGTTCCATTACTTACCAAATGTTATACTCAGTCTACAAGTAATCGAAATGCCTTGACATGTATTTAGAAGATAAATAGGAATGCAACAAAACTCATTCACAAAGAAATCAAGCTTTCTCTCATACACAACTTAACCTGGCATAATCTCTACCTGTAACAATTTGAGTGAAAAATATCATTTCTAAACACATAGAGATAATCTATTCATTCAAGAATTGAGATTTCAATGCACAGAGACAGTCACTTTTTCTTCCTTTCTCCAGGAATACATACATGGAATCTCTCTCACACAGAGCTCTCCCTGTCTCACACTCTGTCCCCCTTTTTTTTCTTCTTCTTATTCGATTACAGTTACTCTCTTTTTTTCCACACCCAGGCTTCAGGGATATATCCTTCCTATCGCTCAACTACACAGGGCCAATCTCCCTGCATCCATCGAGCCCCTACTCTCTATTTCTCATTCTTTTTTTTTCCAGTTACAACCAAGAGAATCCTAACCTAACAACCTCATGCACCATTTAAGGAATCTTACTAAATTTAGCTTAATTAACTCATACAAATCTGTAAAGGCCTAGTCTCCTCGCAGGGAGCTGTAGATAGCCACTTATTCCTATTCAAACTCATTAGTTGACAACACACTACTATCTTCATAATTAAAGTTTTACAAACCTTCAATAAACTATTCTCTGACCCTTAAGGTTTCTTAGCTCAGTCGCAAACCACAACATGTGACAAAACGCTCACATTGCTGGCCTTAATTAGATGCCCCTCCATCAGACTCTGAGGGTGAAAAGTAAGGAACCCTTGTTCATAAGATCATCAATAGCAAATCCTTTGGATTATACTTTTGTTGCACTCATCTAAGTGGCATCCTCTATAGGATGTGATTTCCACTTTACCAAATACTCTAGATAATTCCTCTGCCTAGTACTCTTTGCAATTCTAGTGTCCAAGATCTCTTCAGCTTCTAATGTCCTACTGGCATTTTCTTCAGCCACTGCAAGTCTTCATCATCAGGGTCCTTGCCTCCTGTAATCTGTCCAATATCACTTGCTACAAAGGGGTAAATGTCAGCAACATTAAAAATAGGAGATATGCCAATCCCTGTTGGCATTTCCAGCTCATAAGCATTACCAGAAAACTTTCTGAGGATTTTGCATGGCCCAATATTCTTCATTTTCAGTTTGTTGTACTCTCCTTTACGAAATATTTCCTTTCTCAGATGAGTTAACACTAGGTCTCCTACTTCATAATTCTTTTCTCTCCTTTTAGAATCAGTTCTTTCTTTGTAATTTGTGTTACTTTTCTGTAGCCTTTCCTTAACTTCCTCCTGTAGCTCACTGATTCTAGCTGCAAAATATTCTCCATCCGCACTCCTTTTTTCCAACTATCCCAAATCTCGCAGTTCATACACTCCTCTAGGATGCATACCATACAAAATTTTAAATGGGCTCATCCCTGTGCTTCTGTTAGGTGAGTCATTATAAGCAAATTCTGCTTGTGCCAATACTTTATCCCACTGTTTTGGATTCTCTCCAACCAGGTTTCTTAACATGTTTCCCAGACTCATATTAACCACTTCAGTCTGCCCATCAAACTGTGGATGATAAGCGGAACTGAAGTTCAACTTAGTGCCTAACTTATTCCATAATGTCCTCCAGAAGTGACCTGTGAATCTCACATCCCTGTCAAAGACAATACTTTTTGGCAAACCATGCAGCTTCACCACTTCATTAAAGAACAAATTTGCTATATGAGTGGCATCACTTGTCTTAAAACAAGGAATAAAATGTGTCATTTTTGTAAACCTATCAACCACTACAAAGATGGAATCATTTCCTTTCTGAGTCTTTGGGAATCCTAAAATAAAGTCCATACTCACAGAATCCCAAGGTCTGGTAGGAATAGGAAATGGTGTATATAAGCCTATGTTTTGGATTCTTCCTTTGGCATGCTGACATATTCTACATCTACTCACAAACTTCTCAACCTCAGACCGCATCTTGGGCCAAAATTAAAAATGACTTAGCTATCCATAAGTCTTATCACTTCCAAAGTGACCAACCATTCCACCATTGTGCTTCTCTTGAATTAGATTTTCCCTCATTGATCAACTTGGGATACATAGCTTACTGTCTTTGAAAAGTAATCCATCCTGTAACATATATTCATCCCACAATTCTCTTCCCACTTCTACAGGTCCTTACAAGCTCTGTATGCATTCTGAAAATCACTGTCGGTCTCATACAAATATCTAAGATATTCAAATCCTAAAACTTGTACCTGAGTTTCTTGTACAAATAAGGTTCTCCTGCTTAATGTGTCAGCTACACGATTTGACTGTCCACTAATATGCTTCAACACAAAAGTGAAACTTTGTAGGAACTCCACCCACTTGGCATGTTTCTGGTTCAACTTAGGCTGTTGCATTATGTACTACAAAGCATGATTGTTAGAATATAATACAAATTCTTTAGGCATCAAATAATGCCTCCAATGTTCCAGGGCTTGGACTATGGCATAGAATTCCTTGTCATATGAGGAATATTTTTGTTTTGCATCATTTAGTTTTTCACTAGAATAGGCCACTGGTTTATCTTCTTGACTGAGTACTATCCCAATGGCTGCTCCACTAGCATCACATGTAACTTGGAATGGTTTTCCAAAGTCTGGCAACCTCAAGATTGGCTACTCAGTAATATTTTTCTTCAATAGCTGAAACTTACTTTCTGCCTCTGCTGACCATTTAAATGGTTGCTTGTCTTTCCTAATGGTCTCAATATTCGGAGAACAAATACCACTAAAGTGCTTTATAAATTTCCTATAAAAACTTGCTAAGCCATGGAAACTTCTCACCTCAAAAATGCTTCGAGGTGAAGTCTAATCCATGATTGCTTGCACCTTCTCTAGATCCATCTTCAAACTATCCTTCGAGATCATAAATCCCAGATATACCAACTCAGATTTCATGAATGAACACTTCTTGATATTCACCAACAATTTCTCTGATTGCAACTTTTCCAAGACACATCTCAGATGCCTCAGATGCTCTTCTTTTGATTGACTGAAAATCATTATATCATCCAAGTAAACTATCACAAATTTTGCTATGAAGTCTCTCAAGACTTCATTCATTAATCTGATAAAAGTACTTGGGGCATTCGACAACCCGAATGGCATAACCAGCCACTCATACAGCCCTTCATTAGTTTTGAAGGTTGTCTTCCACTCATCCCCCTCTCTAATTTTGATCTGATGATACCCACTTTTCATATCTATCTTGGAAAAGTATGCTGCCCCACTCAAACAGTCCATTATGTCATCCATCCTAGGCAAAGGAAACCTATATCTGATGGTTATTTTATTAATGGCTATTGAGTCTGTGCACATCCTCCATTCACCATCCTTCTTTGGACTCAACACCGCTGGTATTGCACATGGGCTCAAACTTTTCTTAATCATCCCCTTGTCCAATAGTCCTTGCACTTGTTTTCTGATCTCTTCATTCTCTTGCAGTTTCAACCTATAGGCTACCTTGTTGGGTAAGCTAGCTCCTGGAATGAAGTCGATGTGATGGCTGATATCTCTCTTTGGTGGCAACTCATTGGGTAAATCATACACTACTATGTCACCAAATTCAACCAACATTATCTGAATCTCTTTAGGAAAATCTGAAATAGTAGTCTTCATCATCACTACCTTGGGCTTGCACATCACCGCATAGTTCACTTCCTCCTCCTCAAACTGCTGTAAATACTTTTTTTCGGTCAACATCAAGACTTTTGTTATTTGTTGTTCTATTATACTATCTTCTTGCAAAGGAAGTAAGACATGTCTCATTCCATCCTTATCAAAGCTATAGCAGTTCCTCCTACCATTGTGCACTACTTTCCTTTCAAACTACCAAGGTCTCCCAAAAAGAACATGACAGACATCCATGGGCATAACATCACATATTTTCTTGTCTTTATATGTAGCTACTTGAAAATCAAATTCACATTGTTTGCTTACCAGGATTTGATGTCCTTTGTGCAGCCAGGATACCTTGTAGGGAACTGGATGTTTGCTCTTCTTCAAGCTCAGCTTCTCCACCATCTCTGTGGAAACCAGATTGTCAGTACTTCCACTATCAATCACCATCTTGCAGCATTTTCCTTTGACCTTGCACATAGTCCTGAACAAGGCTTTCCTCTGAGCAGGTTCTGCACTCTCCTTCTCAGGCTTCAACAAGACTTTGTGTATCATCAAAGCCTCTCTAGTCTCAGGTAAATTTTCAGCTACTAGCAATTGATCTTGGTGTTTCTCATTCTGAGCTACATAGGCCCCTCTCTGTCCTATGTTTTTCCTCTCTGGGAATTCAAAAGATCTGTGACCCAGTTTGTTACACTTGTAACATCGAAAGACAGTTTCTTTGCCTCTCCCTCTACCTCTACCTCCTTGGTAGGGTCTTATTCCTCTAGAGTCACTGCTTCTGTCTTGCTGCTCTTGCTGATTTGATTTGTTGGACTCTCCCTTTTGGGCTACAAACTTCTCCCTTCCAGTTGTTTTCCCCTTCCCTTTGGTTGAACCTCTTCCTCTATTGAAGTTATGCTTCCTTAATAGCTTTTCTCTTGCTCTCAAGGCACATTGGTAGGCCTCTTCCATTGTCCTAGGCAATATCATGTTGATTTCGTCCTATATCTCCATCCTCAAGCCATTTACATACCTGGAAACCTTCTCAGCTGATTCCTCCACATACCCAGCTCTCAAATTTACTTTGTAAAATTCCTCAGTGTACTCTCTCACAGTCAACAATCTTTGCCTCAAATTTTGCATTTTCCTATATAGAGTCAGCTGGTAATCCTTGGGTAAGAACTTGGCCGTCATCTTGGCCACCATCCTATCCCAACTCTTGATTAATGGCTTATTCTTTCTTCTCCTCTCAGCTTGCACACTATCCCACCAGAGGGATGCATGCCCTTTCATCTGTGTCATTGCCAATCTGACCTTGTTGTTCTCCTCAATCTCATCATACTCAAAGTATTTGTCTAGCTCACTGATCCAGTCAATTGTTCAGCAGTAAGGCTTCCCTCATAGGTAGGCAACTCAAGCTTTGGACTTTATGTGGTTTCTAAAATGGATCGAAGACATCTCATTTCAGGTGTCTCTGCCATAGGAGCTGCCTCCTCTTCATGTTCCTCCTCTTTAGGCTCGCTCACATCTCCTGCCACTGGGTCTCTCTGTCTGCCCAGATGCATAGTTTCCATACGTGCTCTCAGCTCTCTCATCTCCTCCATAACCTCTGCATTTGATGTCGGTCGTCCTCTGCCACGACCCTGAGCTCTACCAACACGAAAAACCATGTGTTTTTTTTTTCTGTTATACTAAGCAAACTCTGGCTCTGATACCAAAATTGATGGCAGAATAATGAGTTAGCCTGTTTAGAACCTTAGCCAAATCTGGCTTTTCCACTATACTCATCGGTTCTATTAAACACACATAAAAAATGCTACCACAATCCAACCTTGGCACCTTTCTTTCATCGCACATGACCCAAAGTTCATGACCGAAGGCCACTACCATCCACTGTCTTCGATTTTAATCTTTTGAACTGCAAGATATCGCCAGGAGCATCGACGCACGGTTTAGTAATTCAATCTTCCCCTCTCTCAGTTAATTTGAGACCGTATGGAAGCAAGAACTTCCAGAGACCTTCTTGCCCAGCACTATAACCAACGCCTAATGAAAATATATTTCAAACCATGTTGTTTGACCGCAATTTTGCATTCAGTTTAGTTTCCCTTGATTTCTTACTTGTAATACCATTCTTTCTACAGATTTGTAATTCAACAATCCTCCAATACAATAGAAATAAAATTCCAACCGTTCTATTACTTACCAAATGTTATACTCAGTCTACAAGTAATCGGAATGCCATGACCTGTATTTAGAAGATAAATAGGAACGCAACAAAACTCATTCACAAAGAAATCAGGCTTTCTCTCATACACAACTTAACCTGGCATAATCTCTACCTGTAACAATTTGAGTGAAAAATATCATTTCTAAACACATAGAGATAATCTATTCATTCAAGAATTGAGATTTCAATGCATAGAGACAAACACTTTTTCTTCCTTTCTCCAGGAATAAATACATGGAGTCTCTCTCACACAGAGCTCTGCATGTCTCACACTCTGTCCCACCTTTTTTTATTCTTCTTCTTATTCGATTACAGTTACTCTCTCTTTTTTTCCACACCCAGGCTTCAGGGATATATCCTTCCTCTCGCTCAACTACACATGGCCGATCTCCCTGCCTCCATAGAGCCCCTACTCTCTATCCCTCATTTTTTTTTTTTTTTTCAGTTACAACCAAGAGAATCCTAACCTAACAACCTCCTGCACCATTTCAGGAATCTTACTAAATTTAGCTTAATTAACTCCTACAAATCTGTAATGGCCCAGTCTCCTCGCAGGGAGTTGTAGATAGCCACTTATTCCTATTCAAACTCATTAGCTGACAACACACTACTGTCTTCATAATTAAAGTTTTAGAAACCTTCGATAAACTATTCTCTAACCCTTAAGGTTTCTTAGCTCAGTCGCAGGCCACAACATGTGACAAAATGCTCACATTGCTGGCCTTAATTAGATTACCCTGCATCAATGTATCTAAAGCGCCCTATTTTTGCAGAAAATATCTTTGTGATTTAAATACAATTTTTTTAATTAATAAATCATTATTTTTAATAAAAATGGATTCAACACCTTCTATTTAATATTAACATCCAATATTTACAATTACATCAATTCAATGTTTTTTTTCAAAATCACAATAAAAATATTACTTCATTGCCATTGTGATTAAGAAATCCCCTTAGTATCTCATTTATGTAGGTTGATTCCATCTCCTTTCCCTTTCACTAGTTGAATTCTCATTAGATCTCATAAAAGTAATATCCTTTCCTTTCCATCCTTGAACAAAAAGGACTTTCCTCGACTACATTACCGTATGTCTCTCCTTAAGGTTTCCCATTTGGTGAGGTTGCTTCCTTCATAATATCAAAAGTCTTCGATGCTGCCAGTGCATAATCCATCCTTTGCAAATTCGGGGATTCTTGTGTCTTCTCCCACTTACAAACAAGTTCAAAACTACCTTCTTTAGGGGCTTCCAAACCATGGTTATGGATTGATCCCTTCCATATTATTTTCCATCTCCACTAACAATCATAGATTTGTACCCATTGTTTTTGCCACCTCTAGTGTCGAGATCCAAAATCCATTCAAATTCTCTCTATGACATCATAAGTTTCTTTTCCCACGTCCCAATAGCTTTTGATGATCCTAACATAGCATGGTGCTCCACAAAACTCACTCGATGATCCATCCTCAAATGAAGCTTTATTTTCCCTCCCCATAACGTAGATGCTCTGTATATTTTCTCTTAAAACAAGTTATACAACTTGATGAGAACCCAACATTGTTCTCGTTTTTTGGGGGATCAATTTTAGTAGTTGTTTTTACCTCCGTTTCAAAAAGTGTGTATACTGGTAGCACCATTTTTCATTTTGAGCCTTTTTTTTGTGATTTTGAAACTTCTTGTTCATAAGAAAACCATAAATTTTATTAACAAGAGTGTTTTTTCAAATTTTACAAAAAAATATGCATTTAGTAGCTAGTTATAATGAAAAACTACACACATTTTTTAAATTTTTTAAGATTTAGAAGCTAGTTAGAACAAAATATATATGCATTTTCAAAGTTTTTTATTAAACTTTTATCTTAAAGAAGTCATTTTTTAGGCAAATTTCTAGACAAAATGAGAAAAAAAAACATTTCAAACCATTTTTCAACATATTTTCCACTATTTTATGTATAAAAACGATAATATTTAACATTATTTTCATAAGGTGATGATTCACATGAACTCAACAAAAGTTATACCATAGATTTGTAAATAACATATTAAAAACATAATATTAATAAATATTAAAGTCAAAACATTACAAAAATATACTATCAAAAATTTATCAAACTTAACATTTTCCTCAATGACATGATATTAATTAAAAATATTATGCACATCAAAATCTTCATTTTCTAGATCTTGGCTCTCTTCCTAAACCTCGATGTGGTATATCATAAAGAAGTACTCATTATCAACTTCAAATGATCTAACAAAATAAATTCAGATTTGATCAATTAATAATAAATATACTTTAAATTAAAAAAAAATAATACACTAAAGTTTAAAATATTCAACGTGGGGGGGGCGATTCTCGGAATTGGCATAGAGGGGGTGATTCTCAGAATCGCGCCACCTCTCAAGCCCCGCTCCAAGTGGCGGCGTTAGGTTAAGGAGTGGGGGACGGCATAGAGGGGGGGTGATTCTCGGAATCGCGCCACCCCCCCTCTATGCCCTCCCCCACTCCTTAACCTAACATACATGTACGAATCTATTTTAAAGTTGTTTTTTTTTTAATTCTTATATGTTTTTTAGTATTTTTTTTTTATATGTAGTTTTATAATGGTTTTTTATATTGTTTTTTGTTTTTTTAATATTTTTTAATATAATTTTTTTTTAGTCTTGCTTTATAATTGTTTTTTGTTTTTTAATATAGTTTTATGTTCGCCACTTGGAGCGGGGCTTGAGGGGTGGCGCGATTCCGAGAATCGCCTCCCTCTGCTCTCCCCCACTCCTTAACCTAACATACATGTACGAATCCATTTTACAGTTGGTTTTTTTTATAATCTTTTTTATATTGTTTTTTTTATATTTTTATATGTTTTTTATATATTTTTTTTTATATGTTGTTTTATAATGATTTTTTATATTTTTTTTGGTTTTTTTAATATTTTTTAATATAGGTTTTTTCAATCTTGTTTTATGATTGTTTTTTATATTGTTTTTTGGTTTTTTTAATGTTTTTTAATATAGTTTTATGTTATTGGTTTGGTTTATATATATATATATTCTTATAGTCGGTTGAAAAAAAATATATATTTTTATAGTATTTTTATTTGTTTTTTTTATATGATTTTTTTTATATTATATGATTTTGTTTGTATATTATAGTTTGGTTTTGTTTTTTATAATGTTTTATTTTGATTTTCAATGGTAATTTTTTAAAAAAATTTCAAAGTATATTTTATTTTTTCGTTTAGTTAAATTTTAGGAAATTTTTTTTTATGAAGATTAACTTATTTTTTAGTTATTATTTTGTTTATATGTTTTTATTTTTTAGTTTTTTAATATCTGTTTTTAAATTTGTTTTTATATGTTTTGTTTTGTATTTTTCTAATATTTGTTTTTTTTAAATGTTTTGTTTTGTATTTTAATATTTAGTGTAATGTTTTTAAATTTAAGCATATTTTGACTTTTTAAATTTAATTATATTTTAATGTTTTTTTTCTTTTGTTTTTTTTAAAATATATAATTGTTTTTAATGTGCTCTATGTCATTTATTTTGTGTTTTTGTGTTTTTAATTTATTTTTAGGAGTTTGGTTGTAACGATGTATGTTGTGTTAGGATCACAATTTGAAACAGGGTCTAATTTTAACTCCCCGTCAAATAAGGGTGATTTTGGGAGCACTATTTTTTAATTGAGACGTTGATTTAGGGTTTTGATTGCAATCACATCAATTGGTGTTTCAAAAAGTTTGTAAATTCGGCTTCAAAAAAAAAAATGGTGCTACTGGTAGCACCACTTTTCAAATCGAGGGTTGTTTTTGTTGTTTTTAATGCAAAAATATGAGTTTTTATGGCTAGAGTTCTCGTTTTGAGTATAAAGTTCTCGTCAAGTTGTATAACTTGCTTTAAATTTAAACAATACATTTGGATGTATTTGCATTTAATTGATTTCTTTCATCTTGTCCTCAATCGTTTATACTTGGCCACAAAACATCTTCATTGGTGCCTTTCTTCCTTGAATTAATTCATTATTTTAAAGAGTTGCATTTCTTTCATAAAATATATTTTGAAGAAAATGCAAATGTCCGTGTTCTTAAATTATATAACCTCTCAAGAAAACAACCATGCTATAATTTAGTTTCCTTCCCAACAACAGACAAAGCATATGCGATCCTGTTCTTTCTTTTCCAAAAGAAGTATTCTCTCTAGGTTGGATTTATTCCTCAACCTACAACACCATGGCTACACCAACTCCATCTTAGTTCCCCTTTTAGTGTTTCTGACCCTCCAACAACAACCTAACGACGTATTATTGCACCTCCTTGGGGCAATTGATAGTAGTAGCATCATGATAGGTAGTATTGTACCACCATTCAATTAGGGGTAACCACTGAACCCATAGGTCTTGCTGCTCCAAATCAAAACCACATAAATAAGATTGCAAACATTTGTTGACTACTTCTATGTGGCCATCGGTTTGGGGGTGATATGTAGTGATGAGATTTAACTCTATATCTTGAAGCCAAAAACGTCTTGCAGAAACTGTTGGTGAAGGTGGGCTCAAAATCAATGACAATGGACTTATGCATGATATGTAGTTTAAAAATATCATCCATGAAGACCTATGCTACTGTGGATACCTTGAATGGGTGTTGTAAGGTACAAAAGTAAGCATATCTAGAGAGGGGATCAACAAGTCCATTATCATTGATTTGTTTCCTAATTTTGTACCCCACAAAGAAATCCATAGAAATATATACCCACACAGTTGTAGGAACATGTCAGGGTTGTAATTTTTCTAGCGGATTTATTGTTTCCCCTTCATTCCTTTGGAAAGTATCACATTATGGAATAAAGGTGTGCTATGTGCCTTCCTAGAAGAATGAATACTTAATCTTGTCATATTTGTTTGAAACCAAGAGTGACCTATTGTGAGAAAGGAGTGTAATTCATATAATACTTTGGATTCAAATTAGGAATATTGAACCAAAACAAGACACCCTTTATAAAATCCCATCAACATGCCAAGTGTAAACTTAGTATGCCTATGGGTCATCCTATAGCTAGTTGATCATGGGCATGATCACAACATCCTCTAACCATTCTTAATGTACACCTTGTAGCTAATCAATCCCTATGAATGATAAGGAAAATATGGATCCTTCCGTATCATACTCATTAGAGGGAGCATCATCGACCACATTTTCTTTACCCTTCTTGTAGATAATCTCATAGAGATATCGTAACATATTAGTGACCCACTTTTGTTGCTATGGTTATGATAGTTTATGTTCTAAGAAATACTTCAAGCTATGATGGTATGATTCAATCTAGAAATGGTGCCCCATTAAATAAGGATGCCACATACCAATTGAATGATGAATAACCAACATTTCATTCTCATAGGTGTATTTTCCCAAGATTTTATCACATAATTTCTTACTAGTGAAGACAAGCACGCATCCTTTTGAATTAAAACAACCCTAATTCCTTTGCTCAAGGCATCACATTCCAAAATAAAAGTCTTATTAAATTCAGGCAAAGCAAGGATTGGTGTGGTACACATAACATCTTTTAAAGCCTAAAAACCTTTTTCAACCTCCTCATGCCAACTAAAGGCGTTCTTTTTTAGTTGGGTGGTGAGAGGAGTAGTGGTTTTACCATAGTTTTGGACAAACTTCTAGTAGTAACTTGTGACGCCAAAAAATACAAGTAAACTTTTAAGGTTCTTGGGATGAGGCCAATCTTTCATTGCCTTGATTTTCTTAGGATCCACATGCACACCATCCTCACTAACAATGTGTCCCAAATATTCAACGTCTGAAGCAACAAAAGCACATTGAGAATGATTCACGAATAGTTTGCAATGACAAAGGAGTTGTAAGACTTGATCCACATGTGCCACCCAAGTTTTGTTGTAGACCAAGATGTCATCAAAGAATATTGTGACAAAACGACATGGAAGGGACATAAATATGTGGTTCATGAGGATATGAATGGTGGAAGGTGCATTGAAAAGGCCAAAGGGATTCACCAAAAACTCATAATAACCATCATGCCTATGAAAATATAATTTTTGGGAATACTCCATTCATGCGAATTTGGTGATAACCAGAGTAAAGATCAAGTTTGGTGAAGAACTATGCTCCATGTAGATCATATAAGATATCGTTAATGACTGAAATGGGGAATTTATCTTTCATTATCAAGTTGTTAATGGGAAAAAAATCAGGACACATGCACCAAGTTCCTTCCTTTTTAAGGACCATGACAACTAGAGAAGAGTAGGGTCTAGTACTAGGATGGGTGATATTGGTACAATCTTTTCAATTTCATTCTTTTGGGTCAAAGGATAATGATATGGGTACACATTGGGTGGTAGGATATCTAGAAGTAGTGGGATGCTATGATCATGTTCCCCACATGAGGGTGGTAATCCTTGGGGATGTTAGAATACTTGTGGGTGTTTGTCAAATATTGACTACAAATCTAGATGAGTTGGATGAGAAGCATTCTTAAAGTCTTGAATAGCATGAAATTGAGCAATAATGAAGAAATGACCATTTTTAAAAATATTTTCCATACGGTGGGAGCTAATGATTTCAAGAGATCCTTCCTTGAGACCTTTGAGCATGTAGGAATTTCCATCCTTCTAAAAACTCATGTATAATTATGGAATTCCATGGTGATGGGGACTATTGTTCTTATCCATTCAACACCCAAAACAATATCACATCCACCCATTTTAATGGCAAAAATGTTACCTTTTACGAAATACCCACCCATTTAAAGTTTACATTTTCACACCAACTACCACATTTCATAGATCCCCCATTAGCAATCATAATATGAAAATGGTTAACACCATGGATATAACAAACGTGTTTCCAAGGAAATGTGGTAATGAATGAAATTATGGGTGCTTTTGTTGTTGATAAAAACAATGAACTTTAGTTCCTTGACATAACTATCCAACTTTAACATTTGATGAGAAGAAATATTAATCAAAGAACAGAGGGACATTCTTCACCTAGTTAGTTAGGAAGAGGGACTTCATTAGTGATGGGAGTGACTTCCTCTTGAGTCCCACCATCAACTCCCTAACCAGAAATGTCCTCGGAAATGACCAAAAATATGTTATGATCCTTACATTTATGCCCTGGAAAATGTTTTTCATAATAATTGTGGGAAAGATCCTTGAGTTGACATTCCATGATTTCAACCTATGTCAACTTGTGGACCTTGACAAGGTTGCGATAAGTTTCTAAGGAGCTACCATATTTGGTTGGGGATGTGGAGCAAATTTGGGGCATTTCAACTAAGAATATGATATAACTTGGACATAATGAGTAAGTTGAATGGTCTCCAACCAATTATTAGGGTGGTTCATCTCTATGTGGGATTTGATTTCTTCCTTAAGATCACTAATAAAACTCATCAACTAAATTTTATGTTTTAATGACTAAACGTTCAAAAGAATCAATATAGTCTTACACTATGCCTATTTTGCGTAATTTGGTAAGTTGGCACCAAAACAATATGTCTCTAATAAATTGAACAAACAAGCCTTCACAAACTACCTCAATGTAGTGACCCTTGGATATGCATTATTATGCCATTGCCACCATTGTTGGCATTCCATATCCACGTAGAGGACACAGATTTTGAGTTTCATTAATTCATCTGCTATGGCATGAATGGAAAAATAGTGCTCCATTTGGTCAACCCAATCGATCAGATCTAACCCATCAAACTTATTCAATTCAACATTAGGGAGGCAAGGCATTAGATTGTGGGAACATTTAGAAATTGAGAAATGATTATTGTGATCTTCTTCATCCTCAATATGCTTACCCTTATGGGAGCCTTCACTAAAGACAATGTCAACCTCCTCAGGTTTCACCTTTACCTTCACAATCTAATCAAAACAAATGTTGACTTGTGCAATAAGGAAAAACATATTAGTTTCCATAGTACTAATGAACTAAGTGAGAGAAGTGTTTTATGCACTTCCTCCATAGCTGACATGTGGTGAATGTTTGTTACGGAATAATAGGGTCCACCAAAGAGTTTAACCAAGAGTTATCCCAACATGATTTGTCTCCCAAGGGGACTTTCTTGAGAGGGACCACAAGCAATGGTACTAGTGGGCCCACACACACAAAAAAAAATTAGTTACTGCAAATTAACACCATAATGATCAATTTCATGCAAGGATTTTGTTGAGCTAAGTATTTTTTAATGGTGTTAGTGTGCCCCATACTTTTTTAAAATCTAGGGAGAGTATTACTCCTTGTTGATTCTTACTACAATGATAAAATTCTCAAATTCTTGATATTGCAAATTGTGTATGAATTTTGTTGCATGTGCTCTAGAAGCTAGGGTTTTCATAAAAAGGATAGGGTTTGTAGGTTCCTAAGGACATAGGAGTGTCAAACGTTATATCCCTCATATTTAACGAAGGGTTTACAACAATAATACTCAATTGAAACTTTCATAGCACCAACAAGGAGAATAGACCGTAACCTTAGTTGTACCACCCAATTCACTAGTACTTGACAGTGATCTCCTCGAGTGTTGTTCTCAATGTAATATAGTAAACAATATGACTGACATGATTATGCAATGATAGTTTATGGTGCACCTAGGGGGCTTCTGATTTTACCATAAGTATATGGAAGACAATTTTGTATAAAGATGTTGTCTGATGTGGTATTGCTCGAAGGGATACCAACAAATGTTACAAGGGTGTCCAACTAACTGGTTGTCTCTTGTATTTTATACATGTATTCTTCTCCCACCACAGGTTTACCCACTAAACGATAAATCTATGTGTACTTAAAGATGTTGGAACATGTCTCTATCCTTTAAAAAAAAATATAAATTTTGAGTTTATGTTGGCACAACAAAATGCTCTTATACGATTTGTGGTGTTCCTTATTTGTTGTTATAGAATATTCAAATAAAACCAAACATAATATAGTTGTAGAAAGCCACTAAATAGATCAAAAAATAAGAAAAATATATTGTTGCAGAAAGAAAATAAATAGAACCAGAGTTGAGAAATAACAATAATAAATAAACCTTTGTTGATATTTAGAACTAGATACTATGTTCACTTGTCTCTCCAAGTGGGAAACCTCTAACTTGCATAGAGCTCCAAAAACAATAATATTCACTTGACAACCCACTAATACCTTCTTCTACAATATATAGTTTCTAATTGCCCAAAACCCTAACCACCTAGTGGACCTTCATTGATGAGGTCTTAACCACTAACTAGTGGACCTTCTTTAATGAGGCTCTTAAATTTATTGATTTCACATTCTACTACCTCGTGGGGCCTTATTTAATAGAAATGGCCCTCAATACATTAAGTAACAGTCTATTCCACTAACCATGGGAGTTGGGGTGAGACCCTAATATGGGCCTAAAAATTGTCCAATAAGACCACGACCTACCAAAGCCAAAGCCTTGGTCCTATACGTAGCCAAGGGAAGCTTAACCACAGAGATTTCATATGCTTTCTTGACAAACCAAGATGAAGTGTGTTTGGGTTTAGACTCATGTCGAATTGAGGAAACCAAGGCCTGGAGGGATACGACCTCAAAAGAAGTGAGTAGAGGGTCAACCCCACCCGTAGGATCCATATCCAAGAGGGACGATTCAATAGAGTAACATAGGTTGCATGTTGGAGCATTAAAGGCTAGGATTTAGGATCAAAGTGGTCACTTAACACTCCATTATTTAACTCCATATTTATTAAGTACAAAGAGGAATAAGAAGGAAACCCTCTTGCAAACTTCTTGGTACCTTGAATAGATTGTTTTTGAATGGATTTTTGTTATTTATTATTTTTGTTAGTTTTGTAAATAAAATTTAATTATTATAGTCAACTTGTTTTATTTCAATTTTACAATATCCAGCTCAACTTTTCTTTCATTTTTAAATATTAGTGTTATGTTGTACATAACCTTAAATCTAAAGTGTAAAAGAGGTTACTATTAAAAAAAATGTGTTAATAATTAAAGATATCATTATAAGAGAGTAGTGGGTTAGTTTGAGTGGTTGGGTGTTGTGAATTCCAAGCAAGTGATCACGGGGCCAAGTCCCTAGGTTGGTTTCCTTTGTGAAGGCATATGATATAGGGTACTCATATCGCCCCATATCTGGCCATCTCTCCTGAAATGTGACGAGTCAAACATATTGTGATTTCATTCATCTTTGTGAATTCAGAGTACCCATTATATTCTGAAACATATAATTTCTCATTGGTTTGTTTTTAGAATAGGCATCTAGAAGAGGGGCAGAATGAGTTCCCCTTATCCCAATCCCTTTTTGAATATTGTGGACCTCACTTGATGTCCCCATAGGCTTAGATTTCCAAAACTGCAACCAAATGGTTTACCCTAGTACCATCCTCAAAATAAAGGGAAGTAACCAAAAAGTTTCTCATGATATGCATCCATCCAAAGGAAAAAATCATTATAATAGCAAAAAAAATAGTTCTAAACCCATCTTTAACCTTTTTTTTAATCCCTGTAATTACTTGGTAAATACTATCTCAACTTGTTTGTACATTAATACAATTTTTATGTTTAATATATTGTTAAAATACATAACTGTTGTACATGAAATATACCTCCAAGACCAAATCTTTTGTTACTACATAGAGGTAGTAGCTCTCCATAATTGTATGGCATGATAGGTGGATCATAACATTGTATGGACTTGTTTACTAGTGGCACAAAGCATACAAAGGAAATGGAGAAGCTACTGCAGAACTAGAGATACAACTTGCAAAGATGGGCAATGTGAATGAAAGTGAAATAATAAATGGAAGAGTGCAAGAAAGCACTGTAGCAGAGAGGTAAGAGTTATAGCAGCACAAACAAAATAATTGTAACAATGCACTGTCATGAAGAAACCAAAAGCCGATCCTGGAAGGCAAAATACAGAATTCAGAAATGGAAAGGTAGATCACGTGTATATGGAAGAGGCACATGAATAAAAACAAATTAGTGTATTTGGATAATCCTTTGGCTCGGTCTGTGAAACTTTCAGATAAGCTTTGCAAACTTCCTCTAGAATACAATATTAACGTATGTTGATTGTGGAAACTTGCTTTATGTATGGAGCATGATGTCTTTCAGCCTAGAACTACAAACACATGAAAAAGCTCCATACCATTACTGATTTTTTCCTTGTTCTTCCATTTGGTAGATGTTGGATGTCAAGGATCCTTCTAAAATGGTCAAGCGCACAAGTGGAACCTAGCTAGGCTCAACTACTACATAAATAAGTAGGTGGTGGAACCCCTTAATGCTTCCTTAAGCAATGAGGAGTGATTAAAGTTAAGAAGCAACGAAAAAATCAAGAGGTAGATAGCCTTTAATTAACTTAAATATTAAATATTTCATTCATTTATTTAGTTCCTGGAACATGGAGTCCTATTGACAAAACAAAATTTTCCTCAAGAAAAATATATCGAAATCAGCTGGGAAACATTTATGAGTCAATCCCTCATGTTTTCATAGCATTTTAATATTTCTTACAGTAAAGTGATATGGAAAATCAAAGTTTGTTGTTTTTACTAGAAGTTAAAACCACCACTGTTTGACTTATTCTAAACCAGCCAAAACCACGGTTTGACCTATTCTAAACCAGTCACACATAGTTTCCTAAAAAAGTATAATGATTACATAACAAAGAAAGATAGGTAGTAATTAATATAAAAGTGGGTAGTCCTGAACGCTAAAGTTTGTTACAACTTGCAAGTAGCATAGGTGGCCAACCTATCTCGAGGAGAGCACTGCCACAGAGTAGAGGATAGATTGACTTGGAATGGATGGGTAAGGTGGAATATTCCTGCAGTTTAGTCTCCCAGAATAAGTTCTATCCGTCCTGCCTCTTTCACGTTATAATGGCATATTTTACTCTCTTAGAACAGGTTGACTCCTTCCCCAAGGTCAAGAACTTGCCTTTTTTTTGTTTTCTTTTTGGTTATCTTTGCAAGTGTTTCAAGAAACATGTACGGGAAAGGACAGACTTCCTTTGGCTTATGTTCTAACTCAAAAGGCCTCATTCCTTCGTAACTCATACCATGCAGATGAGGACCATAACAATAATGAATTCTTGTGGGTGGCTTTAACACTCTGTCGACTTAACAATTGGACCAACTCTGTCCTTTTCTCTTTGTTGTGATACTAAGATCTCAGAGCAGTAACAAAACTCATTCGTGCTTAATCTCAAGTCATTTTGGAGGAATTTTGTTAAAGACGCACCATTTCATTTATAATATTTTTGCAGATACTATTTATTATCGCGTTCGAACCATGATCCCTCAATATCTTATCCTGATTCCAAATTTCCCAAGATGATCTTGCAATGACAACCCGTGAAAACTGTTCACTACTCGGGTAAGCTAACCACAAATTAGTTGGCCAAGAACATGTTCATTTCGGCTGCCCAAGATAATGGCAATGAACGTCAAGTGGCTCTAACAATGAATTTTGATAGCATGGGATGTTTGTTATTGGGCCATATTATATTCCCTCAATTGAGGTATATAATGAAGCCGAAGCCTATGTGTTAACACTTTCCCTGTAGGGTCTAAGCAGGTTGCATTGCTTTCTAATCTCTCTAGGTTTTCTTAGTAGCGGTAGGGAAACTGATTATCAGATGCCACCACAATCGATTGCACCACCTGCCAATCCTTGCAACCAGATCGAATCTTAGTCCTTTGTTTCTTGTGTCTTATGTCTCCATTGAACCAACTGGATTGAGAATCTATATATTACCCTTTGTCTCATCCCGAATTCCATGGCACCATGCCCCAATGCTATTCCCCTTGATTCCATTTCCTTTCCTCCAATCTCACCTTCATTCTGTTGATCTGTTCAACCTATTGTTGTAATTTTCAGTTTTCAAGTTCAACTACTAACTCCATCACATTCTACAAAACTTTAAGGAAAAACTGAAAAATGGCCTACCAAATGTAATATGTTTTTGAGATGATTGACAACACAATGCATATTTTAGATATTTTCAGCTGCACTTGCCAAAATGGACCTAGGCCCAACTTTCAACTCCTCTGAAAAATAAAAACATTCCTCCCACTCTTGTAGTTTCTCAGGTTCTCCATCTACACCTTCGGCTTAACAGCCCCTCCCAACAATGTTCGCCTCTTCTTCTTGCACTACTAGCTAACACTATTCCTCCTTATCATTTATATCTATAATCCCAAAAAACCTACACTGCCAAAGATCGGCATAAAGAAAAAGGAGGTAGGTCACCTCACCATAGTACCAATCCTTTGTTGATGACAACAGTAGCATCTTCCCTTCCTTCATTAAAATTGATGGACAAATTAGATCACAGGACTGTAGTAGGGATGATTTGTATGTCCATATGTTCCTGCCAACTCACGAAATCCTCCTCTTTGGTTCTTTAATAAAACTACTCCACATCTAATTGACTTGGCTTCAATTGAAACCCCTAGTAGACTAAAGCATTTGCAACCCTATTAATTTTTATACCCTCTTTTTAAATGGAAGTATTTTCTATTGGGATTGTAGTAACAAGTCCTTCACTTCCTTCCATATAGTCCTGGATACACCAATCACCAATCATCCAGTTCCCAGGACTTCCGATATTTTTCTTTACACATAGAGCCAGACCTTGATTTGAAGCTGTGAACTCAGCTAAATCATTCCACGAGAATTTCAAACCAATTAAGAAAGCGAGGATGGCAAGGGCATCGTGCTCTACCTTTCAGCAGTGACCCAAAATGTCCTTGTTGGTAGGAAATATGGTAAAAGCTATTGTGTTCAAAGATGACAGTTTTTGTATGAAACATTCTTTTATTTTTGGATTAAATATTTCATATATGCCTTCTAGTTGACTTTAACCAAAAATTTAATCAAGAAATTTAGGGGGCTTTTGCAGTCCAACATATGAAATGCTATTTTTGGGATTATCTGCATAGAGTAAGTCATTATACATGACTTGTATCTCATAAGCATCACAGAATGCCTAGCTTTTCATGGTATTGAATAGTCAACTTAGCACTCATTGCATTGGGTGATTCTCACAAGCGTAAAGAAATGGGATGGAATTAGTGAAATGAATTGCATAGCATCAATCATCACCTCCAGAGCCTGCACCCAGTAACCAGGGTTTCCTGGGAGGTCACCCATCCTGGGACTCCTATGGCTCAATCACATTTAACCATTCCCCCCATAGTCAAGCCCACTTAGCTTGCTAGCTCATTTGCAAAACCTTAACAAGTATTGTCTCTCACAAACTATTCCTTTAGAGCGAATTAACTCTTTATTAAGTGAAACAAACTATTTAGAGAACGAACATTCATTGTTGGTTCATGAGAAACATAATTTTGGTACCACAAACACATAAGCAAAAGTAGTTATCCATTTAAAGACTATAATGGCATCAATTTCATTCAACATTAACTTATAATTATCCTAGTAATTTTTCTTTGTAGAAAAAATATATTGTCTTTTATCAAAGAAATATATTCTTGCTGATATCCATTTGATGAGAATGTGTCTCATGTTTAATATTGGTAATTGTCCAAATACTTGTCCATGAAGAAATCAATGCATGTCTAGCTTAAAAATCATGGATACGACTCACTTTGCCAAAATCACAACCCGGATTCCTAACCTGCTAACTGAAAGTTGTAGAAGGCCAGCTTGACTTATCACATAAGCCATAGATCACTGTGAGAAACCTTATTTGACTACAAGAGTCAAGCAGATATTAAGTCCTTCCAGTGATCTTTAACTTTCAACTGAAATTTTTGTGCCCTATGAACAATTCAGGACACTATAATATGGACAACCCAACTTTATATAAACATTAAAAAGGTATGCTCGATATACAAAATAATTTCAATGTTATATTTTGATGTATGTTCCAAACATATAACACCAGATATTAATATGAAATAAATAACATACATTTAAAAACTCTGAAATGCAGAGGTAAAATCTGAGATAATCAAAATTGAAAATAAGCAAGAGCAGAAGAGATTTGGGCATCTGACTAAGAGCATCTAAGCCAATTGGTTAAGATGGAATTGACAATTAGGACATAAATTAATTTTCCGCAGAAGATATCCTTGAGTAACTTTGACCCAATTATGCATAATCTTAAATTACCACCTAAGTTGAAAAATTGTATTTAAACATGAACCATAGATTAATATCTTAAATCTACCATAACATTCACTGCAATGAGATCCCAAGCAACATAAATATAAGTTTGTGGGTTGTAAACAGCAAAAGTGAGATCACTGTGGGACCAATTTTTTAATATAAACAACAAAGGCATAGAGATGGGTTAGAGAGATGAATGGATTAAATGTGACATTGTTAGAGTGAAAACAAGGCATGGGGATGTACTGGGGCATAACTCAAACGATAAGCCTATAGGCTAAAACCATAGAACAGTAAATAAACATTACTATAAGTATTTCCCTGATACTATGGAAGTAAACTTTAAATATAAATGGCAAACATATATCTCGATATATAATTTTTAGCACCAAACTACAGCCACAGAACTAATTATAAAGAAACAAGAAATACATGTGGGCATATAACATAGCACTCGGGATAATTCCTCAACAAACATATCAAATTCACAAATTAATGAGAATGTTTCTAAAACAATTGAACAGATAGGCACGATTTGATGGAATTCTTCACAAGAAACACCTCCAATGAAATAACACTGGCTTAGCATATGCAAACAAAAATGCACTACATTCCTAACGTGGGTCCTCTGTGCTTTGTTTCTATACCACAGAAAATCGAATTCATATAATTCGTAATGATTATAATCATTCTGTTTGGATCTCAAGCATCAAAAGTGACCACTTATAACAGGAAAAACATAATGCATTATACACAAAACTTATATAAAAAGTGCCACTCAATCTAAAACTGTTATATTCCATAAACATAGATTAGTTCCTTAATTCTATCATCCCAACGAAAACTCATGCAGTCTGAAGTCAGTCTCTGCAACTTTGGCACAGACAATTTGCTAAAACTGTTAATACAAAAAATAAAGGATTACTAGTCAAGTCTCAGTTATATTGCCTAGATGTCACAAGCAACTCTTACTTATATTGACTAGAGATTATGCATCTCAACTCATTTGCATGCTCCTCATTACTAATGTGGAGTGCTTCCCGAAGATCTGTGAGGAGAGTTTCAAGTTTCCAATTATGAGTTCCTTGGAGATAGAGTGCCTTAAGTACAAAATGATAAGCCAGCAGGTACATCTGTTTTAAAGTTGCTTTTCCACATATTTCAGAGGTATTACCAGGATGACATATTTTTTGGTCAACAATTTCCAGAAAAGGAATAGAGATTATGATTGTCTTCTCAGATTCAGTAGGGGAACCGAAACACTTAAGCAGGGCTCTTTTCACAACCTTAGCATGAGAGTTAGAAAGATTTTCTTCATCTTGTGTCTCAGTACCAGCCACATTTTCTTCATTCAGGATTTTCCTTTTGCAGGCTGAACCATTATTGGACTGATCCTTAGTTTCCTTCTTTCTCTTGGAAGATTTTTTGACTGGCTGACTACTTCCATCTCTCAAGGTCTCCCACTGCCCATCTTCCTTCCATTCCCCTGAGAATTCAGAAACCTTAGCTTCAGTTTGCTTTTTATTGGTTTTATTAGATCTTTTCACTGATATTGAAGGAGTATTCTCCTCATCTCCAGCAGAGAGCATTGGCCACTGTGGATTTGGTTCTTTCATTCCCACATTCTGATGGAGTACAAAATAAAATTGTCAGAATCATGCTTGAAGTTGCATCCTCCTTTACCAAATATCATTAGAGAAGCATGTCAAAACTCAAAACAAATTTGACAAAGAATTCAAGAAACATCGGAAATATTTTCTGATGTTAGAGGTATGCATTAAATTTATGTTTATAACAATATACAGGGGTATCATATATGAAATCTAATAACTACAGATGATAGATACAAAACTTCAAAAATCAATGAAAAGAGGGCCACTTCACAGGTTACTAATTAGTGAACACTTAATACTAATTACTAAAACAATTTGCCGATGATTTTTTCTTTCCATTTGCACACAGGCATAGTATAGTAACTAGTTTTTCAGATTTCCAACTAAGTTGCCAAGGGCAGATAGAATTTTTCTAAATAGGCTCACATCCGGAAACCATCTGCATAGTCCACACACATTGCATATCCTTCATGTCCATTACCATAACATGCAAAGCCTATTTGATTTGTCCATGGTTATTAGTACTACATAACCAATGTCCACAATTTAAGCACCAAGGGTTAGATCAAGCAGTTGAACCATCTGCCCAAGGCATGTTGCTGAAAGGTGGCCATAGGCCACAGGTTCAAATCCAGTTGAGTTCCTTGGGGTTACTTGTTGCTATTGTGCTGGATATTTCAGGGAAGAGGGGGAATCCTGCAAGGTTTTCCTTGGAAAATATGAAAAACTAATGTCCAAATTTTAATTATATATATTTTTGATGGCTTCGTGTCCAATCAATTGACATTGGTGTTGAGATACCTTAACTGATTTGCAAATTGCCAAATCACAACTGAGAATGATAGACCCTGATGCATCGAATCAATCAAAAGCATACCAACAAAGTTAGTTACATAATAAATCTGGTTTACTGACCTATAATCATGATGCATTGCTACCCATTAATCAAAAGCATACCAACAAAGTATTTGTTACATAATAAATCTCTTTTCTGACCTATAATCATAATGCATTGCTAACCATCAAAAAATTACAACCAGTTATAAATCACCACCATGGAAGCTAAGTAGCATGGGTACATGCACCCAGGGGCCAGATTCTTTGTACCAGTACCTATAGCCATACCTACATACTAGAAATGTACCCCTACCCAACCGTACCCTTCAACACCTTCGCTTACGCTGCCATACCCTTGGCATAATTCAAAATTTCAAAGGTATACCTTGATTTTGCGCACATCAACACTGCTGTTAGCATGAAAGTCTTTTAATCATTAAAACGCCCCAATAAGATTGTTTAGGGCGGGCCCAGCAGGAAACCCTATAACAATCAAGCCTTGACCCCTTTTATACCATTAAACCCTAGTTCCATTCTCACTTTTGCATTTTCAGTTTGGTTATGTGAGCTTGGAAGAGACCAACTGAGAAGAATAGAGAAAGTAGGGAATTCTTCACTGTTTTAATTGTAGGAATTGGTGTATAGGCCAGTGGTTCACCGTTAAGCATTATTCTCTCCCCGAGTCCCTGCATTTCAATTTCATCAAGTTTCAAATTGCCCATTTTTCTGCTTGTCATTTCCACATCATAACTGGAAAGGAAAGGAATGTCAATGTTCAATGCTCAATCATGAAATGTCAATTGATGAATGATAGACGTTGGAATGATTGAGCTTTAAAATGAATTTGAATCATTGTTGATTTACATTAATTTAAGTTCTCATTTTTGCAATATATTACTGTACAGATAAAATTTGACATATCCCCTATTTCAAAAGTGGTGTACCCATACTGCACGTGTTCCCCAGTACTCATACCCTGGTAACTTAGCATGGAAGCTTATCTTAAGTGTAGATTGACATCGAGCATGTCAACTATGCTTGTATTATAAGTGTGCATACAGGTTAGAAAAATTATGGATCTCTAAAACAAGCTTTGCCACAAGATATTTCTGAAGGCATGTTTCTGTATTAGGACTCAGGAGCTTTACATAGAAGGTGGACACTATCTTGTGAATGGAAAAAAAGGGTAGGTGTTATTAAAACCCTATTCTGTTTCAAGGTACAGTGTACCCATAATTGGAACTGATGTCTGTTTGTAAAGTGATATGAATCAATGGAGTTTGAACCATTAAAAATGATGTCATAGACTCTAAGTTGCTAACCATATGTGAGAAAACAGTACACATTGCCCAAGTATCAGACAAACATTAGACATTGGCTGCAACTCTATGAGACTTCATGATTCAAAGGTCAGGTTTTCTCCTGCCTATACACCTCTGGAAGAATTTCCCATGGTATGTCCTAGATTTTTCAGAAGAACATCATAACAAAATACAACCATTCATTCTCTAGAGCCCTTACCTTGAGAGGGTGCTCTTTTGTTGTTGAAATCCAATAGAAGATGACAAAACTTGCAAGAACTGAACATGAAGACTCAAATGCCCCTAAAACCATAGTAGCAAGATTCGAGTACGGATTCGAATACGATTCGGATACGATACGGAAAAAATACGTAACAAAAAAATCAAGTACGACTAAAATACGGGAGTAGACATCTTATAAATACAAAAAAATATGCAATTTTAATTTAAAAAAAAATAAGATTATATATAATCATTCCAAATTTTAACCCCTCGCTCATTATTCATTGAAAACTTTAAAAATTAAAATTAAAACTACACACATCTATTTTTATATAAAATGACTTAAAAAATGAGAATAAAGAAACTACATAAATTTACTTTTTGATAAATAATAAATACTAAAAAATAAAATTAAAATAACAATTACATATAAAATAAAAATTTAAATAAAAAAACTACATGTAATAGTAATAACGCAATAGTAATAACTAATAAAGCACATTATTTTTTGTTCGAATGATGGTAAATTTATAAGGTAAATTCTTATTTTCTTTGATCACAATTTTTTTTTGAGGGACGGTAAATTTATAAGAATTTGAAAAAGTATTTTATATTTTTTTCTTAAATAATTTTTTAATTAGTCGACCATGCTTTGGAGTTTTATATTTTATTGTACCAATATGAATTCTATAATTCAGTTCTGTCAAAATTTTGGAAATAAATGGTTGACTATACCGAATTTGTATCATCTCGAATGTTCGCCGTATTTTTAACCTGGTTCGAATTTCCATACAGCAACTACCAATACAACCGTATTTTGCTACTATGCCTAAAACGGCATAAAAGGCCTCTTCACTGAGGAAAAGGCCTCTTCACTGAGGAAAAGTCATCTCAGTCTGCCATTTCAAAAGAAGGGGACCACGTGCATACTGCTGTCATTTTTATAACATGGGCCTTACTTCCAGGGGCATTTGAAGGGGGTTAACGAACACTTCAGTATTGCAAAAATCCATTCTCATAAGTCAAATCCATTCTATCATGCAGCAAAGTTAAACTAAACAGGGCTCCATAATAAGCCAGTACAAGGCCTAAGTAATTGTTGATCAGTTATCTAAAGAAGCTCTTTTACTGCAAGAGGGGTACCTTTCTGAGAAGAGTTCAGAAGAGGGACCCAAGTTTCAGCTTCTGAAAGATCTTTAACTGATGCAGGGGTTTATAAAGTCCTTGTTTTCAGTTTATCTCTGTATTTTTTTTGTTATATCTGATGGAGCCTTTCGGCTGAAAGAAGGATGGAAAAGTTCCTGTTTATGAAGGCTGCCATTAAGGAGCCTAGTAAGACTGTAATAAGTAGTAATAGGATAGAAACAGAGAAAGCTGTAGGGCAGTCCTAAGACTGTTTATTTTTTGAGCCTTAAAGGGCAGTTGTATGTATATTCTGACTTCAAACTTGAAATATCGAGTATAAACCTTTTTTTATGGATAAAAAAGGCAGTACAAGACCTCCAAATTCCAATGCTACTACTTTATGCAATTTACTTTAACATTGATTTCCAAATTGCTATATCACAACTTAGAATAATAGACCGTGATGCATCAAGTCTATTAAAATCATGCAAACAAAGCATTTGATGAATATTAAAATTAGGCTACTAACCTATAACATAATGCATTGCTGTTCATGGTCTTCTGGATTTTTGACTGCGAAAGAGATTTGAAACCGGCATTTCGAGCAGAAACCCTGCTCATCTTCATGGAAGCAGAGCTAGCAAGAATTTTATGAAGAAACTATCATGAAATTTTTTTATGATGGTTTCTTCATAAAATTCGTGCTAGCTCTGCTTCCATGAAGATGAGCAGGGTTTCTGCTCGAAACGTCGGTTTCAAATCTCTTACGCACTGAAAAATCCAGAAGACCATGGACAACTCAAATAACTGCAAAAGCTTGAGTCATCTTATAATGCATTGCTACCCGTAAAAAATTAGCCACTGGCTATAAGACACTACCATGCAAGCTTATCTTAATTAGAGATTGACATGAAGCATATCAACTATGATTGCATTATAGATATGTGTTCAGGTTAGAACAATGGTGAATCTGTAAAACACGCTTTGCCACTTGATATTTCTTGTGGCATGTTTCTTCATTGGAACTCAGGAGCTTTACAAAGAAGGTGGGCCCTATCTTGTGAATGGAAAACCATGGTAGATGTTATGAAGCCCCGTTCTCTCTGAAGGTACAGTGTGCCCAGTGTTGGATCTGATGTCTGTGTGTAAATTGATTGGAATCAATGGAGTTTGAACAATAAAAAATTATGTCATAGACTACGTTACTGACCAAGTTAGAAAACAGTAAACGTTGAAAAGTATCAGGTAAACAATAGATACTGGCAGTAGCTCTACAATACTTAATGATTCAAAAGCCGGGTTTTTTTCCTGTCTATACAACTCTGGAAGAAGTTAACATGGTATATCCTATATCTCTCAGAAGAATATCATAACAAAATATAACCAATCATTCTCTAGAACCTTTAACTTGAGAGAGTGCTCCTTTGCTGCTCAAATCCAATAGAAGATAGCATGCAACTCTCAAGGACTGAACTTTAAACTCAAATCCCCCCAAAGAGCATAGAAGGCCTCTCTGAAAAAAGTCATTCTGAGAAAAAGTATTCTAGTACTACCATCCTAAAAGAAGAGGACCGTTTGCATACCACGATCATTTTTATAACAGAGACCTTGCTTCCAGGAACATATGAGGGGGGGCAACTAATACTTTCAGTTTTGAAAAAAGACATTCTCATAAGTCCAATCCATTCTGGCATGCAATTAAGTGAAACTAAACAGGGCTCCATAACAAACCAGTGCAAGGCCTCCAATTCTATTATTTGATGCAATTTACTTTTAACATTGAAGGCTGCATTATGTCACTGCACACCCTATATACTTCAACAAAATAGAACTCGGGACAACTGATCGAACAATGCCAGCCTCTAAAATCACTAGTCTGAAGTCACTCCTAACAAATAAATCAGAAGTATAACCAAGGAAATCCAGAGCTTCTACAGTTCATAACTTCATGCACAGAAAAAATATAATACCAACCACTAGAAAAGAACATCTGATATCTCTTACAGTCACAAGCTTGAACTGAAACTCAAAAATCATGAAAAATAAGCTTTCAATTTTTTTGATCCAATACACTGAAAGCCTGACCCACAACCAGCACAATCATGGATATCTAAACCACCAATTGAAAGTGAAAATCTGTTTATAACCAATTAAAAATATGTTGAAACACATACCTCTGAATTATTAACCCACTTGCCATGTGTCCAATCCTGATGAAGGCGGAGCTGTGTTATATCATACTCCAATTTTTCCAAAGTCTGGCTGAAGTAAACAACATATTTATTTTGAGGCAGGATGCCATCAACAACTCCCCTCCACCAACCATCTTGATCATATACATCAACCTCTTCATTAAGGAAAAAACATTGTCTATTCAAAGCTGGAGGTTCAGGCCTTATCAGATGGGCTTTTACTTTTTCCTTCAATTTTGATTTTTCATCGTCAGTCATCAGGTCCCTGAATTCAACCAAGAACGCCTTGCCCTTGCCCTTGCCAACCTTCCTGAGTATGGTTGCAGAAAACCAGGCTCCAGTGAAGCCCTCCTCATCACTTGAAACCTCCACTGTATCGCCCTTTTTTAGTCTCATATTGGCCCTTTCTCTCTTCAAACTAAACAGGAGAACAGTAAACTGTCACAGAATGGTTACTGGAGTTCCCAAACGAGATTTAAAGGAGTAAACTGTCACAGAATGGTTACTGGAGTTCCCAAACGAGATTTAAAGGATTCTTTGAGAACCCAAATGGAAATTTGGATCATACTCACTGCCAAAATGGATCTTAAAGGAAGAAGGTGCATGTATCTCTTCATTTTCTAAAATGATTCAGAGAAAATGGGCAGTACTGTCAAAGAAAGAATGGAAGAATGTGGTGGCACTAAAATGACATCAGTGTTCTATCAAACAAATAATCGAAAAATGTGGTGGCACTAAAATGATATCAGTGTTTTATCAAAGAAATAATGGAAGAATGTGATGGCACTAAAATGATATCAGTGTTGATGTCGTGTTGAGGATTCTTACATAGTGATTACAGATTCGATTGATGAAAGGCGAGTACAGATTACACGACATGGTTTTGCAATCCCAATTTCTCTCATCATAAGAGATTTCGTGGTCTTTCAATTGGTTTTATCATCCGACAGCATAAGGCAACTGCGAAGCCTGATACACAAATCTATATGCCATACAATTTTTTTTTATCTTATATGGATATGATTATATATACTAGTACCCTATATACTATATAAGTTACACGATCATATAATATTTAGTAGTTTATTAGGAACCATTTAAGTGTCTCAATAATTAATGAATAATTAATAAAGGCTTTGGACGTGTTATAAAAGACAAAAGGTTTTATCATAATTTTAATATAACTAGCATTTGCCTTTTGAGGAGCAAAAATGAACGCCGCGATGGATAAGCGATAGAGTCAGGTAGAAACGACCAAAAAAATATTTGCATTGGCATGAAAAGGTTGGGTCGGCAATGGATGGGCTAAAACCTGCGACTCCTTCGGTGGAAGATAGTGAAAACGCTGCAATACGAGCGGCAAAGATAAAACACAAACCGTGAGGTTGATCGGCGACAGATAAGTAAAAGTTGGTGAAAAATTCGGCGTGCAAGAATTAAACAAAATTGCGCGACCACCTTTGGCCAAAATAGTCAAAACGCTGTGAAACGGGGCGACGAAAAATGAACAAAAACTTCAACCACAAAGAAAGAAAAAAAATGGTTTCGGTGACTAGCCTATCCTCGGGGAAACGGTCGGCTTAAATGCGGGAGACGCAACGACCAAATCGGTACCTAGCGACCCGAAGGCAGAACTTCGAGCGAGAGGGCGGAACTCCATCTCTATCATTATTGATTCCTATAGTCCACTGTGGTTTGAGAATTGCAGACACCAAAAAGAAGGCAGGCTGGCATGATTTTAGGGACATTTCACGAAAGGCACATAGTTCAAATTTCAGATCTATTTCTGGAGTATGTAATGTATTCCTGTCGTAGCATCCCCGAAATCGATTTTTCTGGGTATAGGAGGGCATTGTTGCAGATGATTATGGGTACGTGTGATTCAACCAGCAAGGGAATGTAATGTTGCAGGTTTGATGCAATTAAGCCTCTTGCCTCGCAGGGAAGACGAGTATGGATATTGGTCGAATTGCTGGATTGCCATGTGACAGTGAAAGGATTCCATAACCTTTTCTGAAAGGTTATCTCTGGTGCTTCAAACGACAGAATGGTTCATATATCCTTAGTCACAACAGTGGCATTTTTCCTTCATTTGTTTTGCTCACAAATGGAGCTATCTCTTTGTTCTTGTCATACCCCAAGAAGCCGATATAAATTATTGAACCAGTTGTAAGTTGATTGCTCCATGTGCACCCTATCTCCAGCAGACGTCTATATCAATCATTTTAATCGTGGAGTATTATGTCGTGGATTCAAATTGCTTATTTTTGCAAAGGGCATAAAACAACTTCTCCAAGAATAGGTGGCATACTTTTTTCCTTGTGGATACTTCAACAAAAAACGTGGTGGTGATGGTTATTTCGAGACTACTCTAAGTTGCATGGCCATGCATGGCTTCAACGTGCCAATTTTTAATTTTTGTTTATTTATTATAATTATTTGCTTTATTATAAAATTTTGTGCCACTCAATATGTGTTCACATTGGTGTTTTGCATGGCTTGAATGTGTTCCTCATCGTGATACGTTTCTCGGACAGAGACAAATGTTGCTTGTAGAAATGAGAGATTTTATGGACGAGCATTGAGAAGTTCAGGATCGTGATCTTCCTCCATTCTCGTAAAGGCATTGTCGATAGGCTGCAATGGCCCAGTCTATCATGAGTTAATAACGTGTTCGGGCTATGCTACAATCAACTTTCTGAGGGTTCCTTGGCAAACACGAATTTAAAGCAAGGATCTTCAAAATTGCATAAGCGAATACAACGTATGGCCATCATGCCCATCGCACTGTGCATTTGTCTAATTTTAATTTGGTATCATAGCACACCTAGAGTCTTTGATGCAATTTCTAGGACATAATGACATGAGAGGAACATTTACATCTTCAGATTAAATTGTGCATGAAATATATGCAGCTCTAGTCATATTGAAGTAAACAAAATCACCAGTTTCACGTTAAACTTCATGAGCTAGTTGTTGCTCTTGCATTTTTCTTGTTTGTGAGCATTTTTCCTTTAGAGTCTCTCCACTGCAAGCGTTGGATCCAACAAATAGGGTTTGAGGAATAAATACTCTAATTCTGAATCCATTATTGTTATCACAGACTCATTTTGTTTAATGCTCTAGAACGCTTGAATGTTTTTTTGAATAGGACAAACAAATTGTACCACCTGATCGTGTGAATGTTGGCAGATACATAGTGATTTGTTGAGCAATTCTCAAGCTAGCTTGAATTTTACCTTGCACCATTTGGTATCGGCGCAGGAAGAGTTTATGTAGTAATAAAAACTCTAGTAAGAAGAAGCATTAGGTAGACATTTCTTTTAAGAAATAACTCCAATGACTGGTTGGGTTGAATTGTAAAGGGTAGGAAGAATAATAGCTCGCATAGGAAGTTGCATAGAGACTAATGCAAGTTTAAAATCCATAAAGTGAATCGGAAGCACAATGAAGAGGTTAAAGTCCACAAAGTGAAGGTGAAGGGGAAGTAGAGAGAAGTGGGAAATTGAAGATGTCTCTATACTCTCTTTGTTTTGAAAAGGAATCTCCATGAAATGAGTGTTGGGTAGAGTTGTCAAAATAAGTGTAGGAAAAATGTAGCAAAGCTATCGGTAAGGAGCATTAAAAAAATTAGAGCAAGAAATCAATATTAAAAATAAAGACTCATAGATTTGTGAAGAACATTGCATGGTGAGTTTCCAAATATGATACCAAGAGGAATGAAGAGAACGCCTTTTAGAGTCAAGGATCAAGTTAGAAGAAAAGTGCAATTGTTGCTTGCACAATTAAATACCTTGAAGTTTCTCAACAAAAAAAAAAGGTAAAGGAATTGTTGCTTGCACAACAATGTTCATTTAATGCTAATATAATCTTGTCTAGAGAGTAGTGGAAGACAAAGGAAAAGACATAAGAAGACTCGGAGAAAGAACTTTGCATCAAAGCAAAGCAATGAATGGAAAATGAACACTACAAATTGAATTTGAAATCAATAGAACAAAAGAAGGTTTCCATGTTGAATAGAAAATCGATGAAGATGCATTGATTTTAAAAATTTCAAACCATAAATATATTTAGGTTTTTAACCATTTTGTTAACATACCCTATCCTAAAGTATTTATTTTCATTCTAGATGAATGTAATTATATTTAACCATTTTGTTAACATACTTAGTTCTAAATTATTTATTTGGAGTCTAGAGGAATCAGCCTACCAAGTGAAATGCGTAGTGTAGTTGAAAATTGAAGCTTAGAATTGCTACATACAGTCACACAAACCACACACAGAATGAGCCTAGAAAATAAATTCATTGTTGTCACTTTGTGGCACTAAAAGATGTTGTCTCACGCAATCGGAAATTTCCAAGATCCTTCGTTATGGACCTACTCATTCTATAAATGCTACTTTGCTCATATTTTCAATTGTGTGTCATTTTTTTGTGGCCTAGAGAACTAATACTTATCATTATTTAAGCATCAAATGATGATATTCAACCAATTTTGATATAATTGATATTACCAAAAACATAAAACTTGATGAAATAGTCATTACCATATAATTTTTTAATATTTATAACTTTTAAATAAAAAAATATTTTAAAATTAAATAATAATAAAAAAATTAATATTATGAATAATGTTAATGGATTAAAATAAAACACTAACAAAATTAATTTCACACTTTATGTGTTATTTACAATATTACCATTTCAAAATAACCAACGAATCTCTAAACTTATATATTTAATATTAATAAAATAAATTATAAAATAAATAATATAATATTTTTATTTTTAAAATAACTATAAATTTATTTAATTTTATCAATAATATAATTTTTTTCAATCTATTTTATCTTATTAATAGCCATGAACATTAATATAAATTCATTTTAATTTAAAAGAGTTAACAATTAAAAAAAATGTTTTTTTAAATATTGGTTAATGGTTTATAATGTGAATTTGTTTCATATTTTTTTTTTTAAAATATTTTTGGTCTTCTTGGTTTAAAATAGTTTTCTATATAAAAATTAATTTCTCATCTAATATTAAGTAACTTTGCCAATAATTTTTTATGTTAATAATTTTTATGTTAATAGAGACAATCATAAAAAGTGATGCCTTCTACTAATATAACATTTATTAGTTGTTTCTCTATATAAAATTTACTTTTATGTATAATTTTAAATAACTTTATCAAATGATTCTTATGTCATGTCAAAGGAGTGGTACCTTCTTTTCTTTATAATTTTAAATAACTTTATCAAATGATTCGTATGTCATGTCAAAGGAGTGGTACCTACTTTTCTTTATAATTTTAAATAACTTCATCAAATAATTCTTATGTGAAATGAGATAAATACAAAGGAGTGGTACCAGCAGCATAATGGTTTTTTTGTTGTTGTTGTTATAACAAAAATTAATAATATATAGCCAAAGTGTGTATATGTATGAATATTTGCACTACCTACCCCTATCTTGACAAGGATAAGGATCTCAATGTTTATTATCATCATATTTGCAAATATAAAGTCAGTCATGTTTATTTTAATATTAAAATTAATCATATTTGCAAATATAAAGTTAGTCATGTTCATTTTAATAATAAAATTAATGAGAATTATGTAATATATTTTATAAATCTTTGTACAAATATTTGCAAATATAAAGTCAGTTATGTTCATTTTAATAATAAAATTAATGAGAATTATGTAATATATTTTATAAATCTTTGTACAAATATTTGCAAATATAAAGTCAGTTATGTTCATTTTAATAATAAAATTAATGAAAGTTAAATAAAATTATTTATAAATCTTTGTATTTGTACAAATCATGCCTAATAATAAAAGTAAATACTTTTTAATATTTAATTAATCAAAAGTATATTATTTATAAAAGTAAATAAAAAATTATATATCATAAAATTTACATTTTTATCTTTAAAATATTAAAATTATATTTATATTACATTAAATAAAAGTAACTTTTTAATATTTAATTGTTCTTTGAATATTAATTATATAATTTAATTTAGATAATAAATTATTATAGTTTAATGTGTAGATTTTAAAAATTAAATTAAAAATAAAATGTTAATAGAAATTTAATAAAAAATAAATAAAATAATTAACAAAATTTGGAAATAAAAAAAATCGAAATGATATTGAAATTGAAAAAATTGAAATGTTAATAGAAATACAATCATTAATGGTAGACTATCAATTAATCAATTATTATATTGATATAATCAAATTTAATCTAAGTTAAATTTGATATTATAAATAAAATTAATCCATGAAAAAAATTAAATAAATTTCATAAATATATCAAAATATATTATTTAATTAATTATTATTGCATTCATATAATTAAAGGTAATCAAAGGTAATTTATGTTTATTTTAAATTTTAAAACATAAAAATTATTCTATCAATTTACAAAACTTTAAAAAACTTGGAATAAAATTGAAAATTAATAGAAATTAAAGCATATTGACTTCTTACTACTACTAATAATATAAATAAACAAACATTTAGAATAAATATTTTGGAGTTTTTATCTTATTTTCGGCGACTCAAATTCTAAATTCTAAAATGTTAGGTGTCGCAGGGTTTTTGAAGATGGCCGAGAGGATTAACATAACTCCGTCGAAATAGTCGGCAGGACTAACATAACTCCACCGAAATAGTCGGTGGACTCAACTTAATTCCGCTGAAATAGTCGGCCATTTTTCAGTCAATGAAAACTTAGAAAATATATCCATTGAGATAGTCGGCACGATTAACATAACTCCACCGAAACAGTCGGAAGGCTTAACATAACTCCACCGAAACGGTCGGTGGGCTTAACCCAATTCCGCCGAAACAGTTAGAAATATGTATATATTTGATTTTAAATATATATTTTTAAATTAAATAATTTTTTTTTAAAATTAAATGAAAATTATGAAATCCATTGAGATGGTCGGCAGGCTTAACATAAATCAGTTGAAATGGTCGGCACGATTAGCATAACTCCACCGAAACGGTTGGTGGGCTTAAGACTTTCCTCTTTTCCCATCGGTGGGCTTTCTCCAGCAAAACTGTGGCAGGAATAACCTTTCTACCGCGAAACTGTCGGCAGGATTAACCTTTCTCCGTCGAAACAGTTGGCCAAACTCAGCTTATTTCTACCAAATTAATAATTTGATTTTTTAATGTGACAAATTAATATTCATATATATAATTATTACTTTGTTTTCAAAAACACATTTCTTATTATTAGAATTACGTGCTGCCACAGCCAAATCATTTCAACAACGGGCCATTTTTCAGTAAATGAAAACTTAAAAAATATATCCATTGAGATGGTCGGCAGGATTAACATAACTCCGCCGAAAATGTCAGCAGGCTTAACATAACTCCACCGAAATGGTCGGTGGGCTTAACCTAAAGTTTGTTCGACTGTTTCTGCGGAGTTAGGTTAAGCCCACCGACCATTTCGGTGGAGCTATGTTAAGCCTGTCGACATTTTTGGCGGAGTTATGTTAATCATGCCGACCATCTCAATGGATATATTTTTTAAGTTTTCATTTACTAAAAAATGGCCCCCTTTTGAAATTCGTGCGACTCACCCCTTGTTGAAAAGAAGATTTATGTGTTGTGGTTGGTCTACAACAGTTGCTTCCATGGAGACTTTGAAAGAAGTGGTAATAGTAATGCTGGGATGCGTTACAGTGGCCGTATACTCTCCAAAAAATCCCGAGAAGACGAAGGTCCCGCTCTCATCAGTGAACCCACTAATGCCCGTGGTACTCCATTCTTCCATTAATTTGTCGACCACATCTCCTGTTGGAAGATTGTTAAAATCGTTGTCTGTGAGACACATCTTGTAACATCTGTAGGGATGCAATGCTGACCACAGAACAATACCCTTCACGACCGGGTGAGAAAATCCTTCACGCAATACCTGCTCCAAGTACTCGCCCTGTTACATTAAACTTCATCAATTCATGGTTTCAACATTTTTTTAAGTCTTTTGAGTATTGAAATTAATAATGTAAAGAAATATTAAATTTATAAAATTTTATTATAAATATTGATGATGATGATGATTAATGTGTTCATTCATACAAACTTTAATTTATCGAACTTTAAAAATGACATTATTTGGTTTGTTTTAAAATTTTATTCCATAACTCAAAATGTTTCAAGAGAAGCTTGCCTAGCTCACTATAGTTTTGACAATTTAGAAGATTAAAAAAGTTTGTATTGTAACAAATATATTTAAAAAGGTTAAAAAAATTTGTATTAAAAATATTATTAATTTGATTTTTCTAAATCAAAATATATTTTGACATTTTTAAAATATTAGAAAATCATATTAATTTGATTTTTCTAAATCAAAATACATTTTGAAAATTTTAAAATACTTGAAAATTATATTTTGCAACATTTTATTAAAATTGATATTACTAACCACATTTTATTAAAATTGATGTTACTCACCATCTCTAATTATCTACAATTAAATAATAAATATTTGAAAAAATAATTTCAATATAAATTAAAAAATAACAATTTGAAAATTCAAGTAATCCTTAATCTTTAGCCTTTCATTTGTTTTCATTACTATATTGGAATCTATATGAATTAAAAAACAAACCATTTGAAAAATTAAGTATGACTTTAGCCTAGTTATCCTAACACCCACATGAAGCAATTAGTAATCCCTTGTATTATCATTCATATATATATATATAAAATTAAAATGATCATTAGTGTAAATAAATTCAATTTAAGTATAAGGATGTAATTCTTATAATTTATAATTCATTTGAAAATAGAGTTAAATGTTCTTTGTTCATTTACAAATTTTATATATGTATTTGTATTTTTTGGTTTTTGGTTTTATAATGATTATATTTGTTCAAATTCCGACTATAATATTTGAAAATAAAGTTAAATGTTCTTTGTTCATTTACAAATTTTATAATACTTAAAAATAAAGTTAAATGTTCTTTGTTCATTTACAAATTTTATATATGTATTTAAATTTTTTGGTTTTATAATGATTATACTTGTTCAAATTTCAACTACAATACTTCATTGATAAAAATTCACAAGGATAGTAAACATTTTACTACATTTCAATTTATTTTTCTAATAAAAAAATAGAGTCAAAACTAATCAAACTTATAAAAACATGCAAGATATTTGTAGTGTTGGGCGATGCTTGTACATCTAACTCCAATGGTTGGAAAATTTAAGCATCCTACTCAAAAGGTTGTTATGAATTAATAATCATTTTTCTTTTCTTTTTTTTCTTCTCTCATATTTGGTACTTTGCCCCACTCATTATGTTGTGTGTTCTCTATTCATTATCCTCCTTCCTCTTTATAATTTTCCATGTTTGCACTTAACGATTATAGGAAACCCATATCCATACTTAACTTTTTCATCCCTCGTTTGGTTAACTTTTTTATCTTCCTCATTTGGTGCACCTTCATCATAATTAACATAATCTCTTCTGCCACTTGCCACAACTTATCTACCTTTGGAAACTGTTGTAAATATCACCCAATGGGGCTTACTTCCTCAAATTGCTCCCTCTCTCAGATGTTCTTATTGTATCCCCATCCTCCTTTTTTTACACGATTTCCAATATCTCATCAAATTCCACCAATGTTGTCTCCTCAAACATCTCTGTATTTTGTTTTTATTGTAATGCAACCACTCCTATGTTGCAATCATCTTCTTTGTATTTCTATTCTACAACCTCTTCAATATGCATGTTTTCTTTGGTCTACTCAACTTTCTATCTCAAATTCTTTTGCCTCAAATGTTTGACTTGTCTAAACAATTTATGTTAGTAGTTTGCATGTAAGAAATTTTCTTCTATCTTGCCGAGAAGAAAAGAGCACAAGGAAATAAGGTTAGTTTGGGTAGATTATGGGCAATAGGTCATACTGGTGTCATTGAAATAGAAAACAAGACCACAATTTAAGTATGAATCTTTAGAACCCTAATCGTTCTAAAGAAATCGTCATCCCAAGCCCTTCAAAGCCCATGACCTAGTCTCTTATGTTATTTTTTACAAAATATTTATTTGTAAATTTAAAAGAGGGTATTCCTTTTTCAAAATCCTCCTTTATAACCAAACCAACAAACCAAACTTTATAATTATAATCACCCCATATAATAGTATATTTGATTTTGAATTGTATTCATCAATTATATATATTTGCCATGTGGAGATGATAAAATTCATTCTATCATCTAAGTTTTAACTTTAATAATAATAATTCACATTATACAAAAGAATATATGAATTCTAAAAATAAAAATCATCACCAAAATTAATAAGTATTCTCTCATAATAAATTGATATCATGATTTCCAGTGATTTAAACAATGATAACATGTCATTCTGGAGTGGAAGATTTGGGGTTTTTTCCAAAGATCCAATGACATATCTTAGTATTTGTTTTGTGGTTTTTTCCAATGTTCCAATGGCATATCTTAGTATTTGTTGCAGGAACCTTGGGTAGGGCAATGGAAACTCAAGCCTTACCATGCCATTGTCAAATCCCAAGAACGGTCCCATCGTAAGTAAATGTAGCTGGTAATTCATGCATTGCACAGTTGCAGGCTTAAATGATGAAATATATAAATGAATTAAGGTTGAGAGTTTTGTTCATGTTTTAATTGGTAAAAATGAGGATGGAAGATTGTTTTTAGAGAAACGATTTCTGTTTTAGACAACAAGGTTACAATCCATCAATGGAAGTAATATTGAATAACCAAAAAGAGTCATTATGTGGTATGATGGTGTTTGAGGTGGAAAAAAAGTTAAGGATATATATATATATATATTAGAATTTAGAATGGTATTAATAAGATTTGGATATTTTCAGGTTTATTTTTTTAATCATTTTTGTTTATCAAAAATTGAAAAGAATTCCAATTTAAAAATATTTGAGAAAGTGTTCAAGGAGTTGAATCTATTAAAATATTAAAAATACAATCTAAAAACTGAAAAGTTGCAAAGTTGCAATTTGACCCAAAAAAAATTATAGTTAAATTAAGATGATAATAAATAAAAATTCATATAATTTTATACTACTTAGCTCAATAAATGATATATCATTACACAATCAATTTTTTTCTTATAAACCAATTACAAAGCTGTAAATCCGTTCATTGAGCATCCTTAAATATATCAATTTATCGTTTCCTGGCCCACAAAACATCAACTATTAAAAAAATAAAACATATATTAAATATCAATAAAATTATATATATGAATGATAGAAAAGTTGTTCCAGATCAGCGTGAAACTTTTTCATCATCACAAAAAAGAAACAGTGACTAAAATGTGATTTTTATCCGATTTTGAGAATAAAACCGAGCTAGCCAATGGCAACGTTCAATGTTCATTAATAAAATTAATACCAAATTTTCGTCCAGACTTTGAGAAATATTGTTCTCGAGTCCTTGTTCTGTACCTCCGATTCAATAGCTAAAGCGGATAGCAAAGGTAGAGGCCAAATTTTCTGTTGAAGGCCCATTTCAAAGTTAAGGGACAAGCATTTGCATTCAAACGGTTTTTCATGAGAGTTTACAGACAAAGTGTGAAGTGAATTTTGAAGAGAGTTTATAGAGAAACTGTGAAATGAATTTGGTATCGTGATTGTATCGATTTAAATGACAAAAATCCTAACGGCTTTGAAATTTACATAATGAAGTAAAAAAAATTATGAATAAAACAAACCCAAATTTCTATGAACGAAACAAAACCCAAACCTATCCGAGGGCTTTTAGGAATATACTGAAATATGTTTGAAATTTACATACCGACGTAAAATTTCTACGAGTGAAACAAACACAGAACGGACCGTTCCGACACCAAATCAGCAAGCGGAAACCACAAAATAAGAAGTTTGACGCGATTACAAATTTAAAAAGCATTTTAATACTCTAATGATCTAAATGCATTTTAATACCGCAAATCGAACTTGAAAGAAATAATCTTTTGAAATTTATACCAATTCGTAGGTTGATTCTCTTCAATTCTGATTGCAAGTGTCATGCAGGCGCGATACCGAGGGGCGATACCCAGGACCTGTATATGAGTATCATTTGTAAAAGTCCCTTTAGACAAGAATCTTTCCAGTAAATTCCTGCTTAAGAAGAGTGTTGCCCACTGAAGCTGATACCAGGTTGTGTACTGCGCCACAGCAGAAGTTACGAATTAATTAAGTTAGCCAAGCGGAAAGATAAGGCCAAATGGTTCCGGCGTTTGCGGAAAGAGAATCTAAGTTTGCCCGCTGTGGAAAGGCGCGAAAGCGTAAGGCGGGAAATTTGCCCGAGTTTTATCCGCCGTTATGGAAAAGACAAGTGAATTTATATGGCGCTGCCGGCAATTTTATGTAACTTAAGTGAAACAATTCATAGGAGAAGAAGGAAAGGTTCATCTGTCCTTTGCGGAAGAGTTGATTGGATATGTCCGCTGTTGTGGAAAAAATAGCTAGTTCCACCGTCGTTTCGGAAAAAGAACCTTAACTCTTCCGTCGGGGCAGACTTGTTCGTCAAAAAGGCCGTTGCTTTATACTTACGCAAGTTTATTCGCCGTTGCGGAGGACTTTAATGAAAACTTTCCGCGATTTCGGATATGCATCAAGTATGGCGTGCAGGTCGTTGCATCTCTCGATTGTATTGTAGTCGATCATGAAGGGGTGGATGAATCCAATTCCTGAGCGAGCTGGAAGAAATTAGCGGACGCGTTTGGTCCTAACCTGTCCTCAAAGAATGAAAAATGAAGCATCTCGTTGCTCACGTCCCAGCTGAGGAATTGACCCGCATATCTTCCCACTAATGAACGAATCCGAGACTCCACTGCCTCTTGGAGTTGCTTTGCATCGAGGTTCTTCACCCATTGTGGAGTATAGTTTGGATCTTCCCAGAATATGTTGTGATCGTGGATGGAAATGTTGTTTGTTTTGCAGAAGCTCACCATATCGTCAGCGTCCTTATAATTCTCGCTTCCTCGCTGGGATTCTGTGTTGTACCATTTCAGCTCGTTCTCAAACGTTGCTACATTGAAACGTTCCACGAACCATTTCTAAAATTACAGAGATCCTCATCAAAGTTAGATTGAGAAAAAAATACAGTCATGTTCTTAACTGGATGTGGAGGTGAGAGATCCACCTTATAAGCATTGTTGCCCAATATGGTCTTGGCTATGGCAGATCCTATAGGGAAGTCCCTCCTGGTTTGGTTGATGAATAGCTTGGCTTCTTTCAGTGGGTGCCCTGTAGATAGGATGTATAATAAAAATCCTCTTACGGTTCTGTTATGGACATAGTTTGTAAAATAGCAATTGATTTGTTAGTTGCACATAGATCGTCAAGTTAGATTGAGCAAGCATACAAATTGAATCTGGACTGTCATATGAAGGTTACAATGCCGAAAGAAAGACAAGCCATGATAAATCGATAAGACCTAAAAGAATTTGAAAAATAAGAATATTAACGGCTATAACTGAAGAATTTACCTGGGGAGATATAAGCAGTGGAGTCCATGGCGTCGTCCGGGAGCGGATCCATTCTCTGTCGACTACAAAACCATCATTTCTGAGTGGTTTCTCCTCCGTCGATTGCAAACAGGTGGCAGAACTTTATTGTGCAAAGAAATAATGAAGAAGGTGAACACGTGTAGCCTCACCAACGTTCAAGGTCCACCAATTAACATGTTAGTGCTTGTGCTCACACCTGTATACACACACAATGGTGGTTGGGGCCAAGTTCGAGTATTGGGTGACTTTGGAGAAATATATACTCTTTATTCACAGTTGCTAGCTAAGGACAACCAAATTGCATGATGTTCCTGCAATGCTAAATCTGGATGTGTTATTTTCATCTTGATAAGAGGGAACTAGTTAAAAAATATTACATTGTATAATATAACTAATTAAATTTAACATGTTTTATTCAGTTGGCATTAATAACCTTATATATATATCTATCTATATATATATATATATAAGGATAGTTATCATCAGTTGTGGTTTCTACGTCATATTGAACTATGGGAATGTTAGTGCCATGACTATATGAATGACTTGACAAGTGGCAATCTCCCTACAAGCATGTAGGTCAAAGTTGCACCATTGTACATCTTTTCACAATAATCTATACACAGGGAATAATATTCACATAACGTTTCCTCACAACAAGGAGATTTATCATTTCCAAGCATAAGTATATGTGTGTGTGTGTGTGTCCAAGGAAAAACCTCTCAAAGAAATTCATGGGATGTTTTCCCACATTTGTTTATGGCATCCATCTTGGTGAATATGGGATTCAATCCAAGCACATGTTGGCATGGAATTAGCCACATGCCCAACAACATTGGTGACAACCAGTTGAGCTAACCCCTTGGGTTGTATTTGTTAGAGTAAATAACCCTCTTAGAGTATGTCCTGATGAGTCTAATGGGCCAAACCACACTCAAATTCACCTCCCAAGTCAGCCATAAAACAAAACCCTAGTTTTCGGGGTGCCTCCCATGATTTAAGGGCGCATTCCATGGTTTGGGGGATTTTTTTCCTTGATTTAAGGAGGAGTTCAGTTAGAGCTAGATTTGCTCCACTAATTTAGTTCCAATAAACACTAATTGTCCTATAACACTCATTAGTGCCCTAGTTAAGTCAGTAGCGCCTCATTTGAGTGGTTTTAGGAACATGCATGGTATTATTCAGTTGATTAAGTGATTAGTGAGTTCTTTAATCAGTTAACTCAGTCTAGGAGTGCATGCAGGGCTAATTATGGTTATCTGCTCTAAATTAAGCCTGACTAGCCCTCTCTGCATGGAATGGACGATTTGAATTACCATCCAACCTAATTCGAATTGTCTCTCTATATATTGTAATTATCTCCTCTAATTTAGTTAATGAACTTCAACATTGTTTTCTCTTCCATTCTAAACCCATGGTGAATTTTGTCAATGGGAACATGTTCACATAACCGAGAGGGACCCATGTGGTTCAACCTCCTAACCTATTTTATCAACACATCATTAGCATGGCAAGTCAAACCACTTCACACACACACAAACACACACACACACACACACACACACACACACATCAATCTTGAATCCTAAGAGTGTGCGCGCTCGTGCGTGTGTGCGCATGCATGTGCGCGCACACACACACACACACTGTAATATACCTAACTTATATTACTATTATTTAATAATGATCAATTATATATTGTAAATAAGTACTTATGTAGTTCAATATCCTATATAATATTATAATGTAATTATTAATGGTTGCACCCTTTTCCCGAGGGGACATGACTTATCACTTAAGTGTATTATATATACACACCAAATGTATATCGGGAATACAAGTTATGATTATATAAATAAGAAATATAGTCCTTATTAGGGAAAATTTTAAGGACCCATACTTATTTAAAAGTGTATAAACTTTAGTGAATATTACCAATTCTTAAAATGTCAACTATAAAATATTTGGCGATATTTTTCGAAAAATATTTCAATCTCTAAGAATTTTATATAGTTTATATAATAATTTGGTGATTTTTAGAGTGAAAAATGTTTACCCCATAAAAATTGGGTGAATTGGGGCTTCAAAAAATGCGAATTGGCAAATCTTTTTTTGGAAAAAAACATGGAAAAATAGCCCATGGGCTAGATTTTGCCCCTAAAATTTTCCTTGGTCCTTATATGGAATATATGTATTTTTATGGATGCTAAGGTCAAGTAACCCATTGGGTTCCTTGCAGTTGGTATCAGAGCAATTGTTGACTGTGGTTTATTTTGCTCTTGGCAATATATTAGAGGCTCACGATCTAGTTTTAAATTTTTTCGTTGGCTAATATTTCTACAGAGGAAAGAAAAATCAGGTTGGTGGCCCTCTATTCAAAATAAAAATACAATGAAAAATATTTTTGGTTTGTGACCCAATTTACCCATTTCAACCATGCATTCTTCTTCCAATGCTTCATTCCCCCCCCATGCCCCTCCCTTTCTCCTAGGGTTTAAAACCCTAGTTTCCAACCATTTTTAAAAAAATTATATTATTTTTATTATTATTAAAAATGTTAATTAGTATTATAATCTTTAAACCATAATTTTATCCAATTCCAAAAAAATTATAATATTATTATTATTATTTTAAATAATACTTATTATTATGATTTTTTTAAACCCTAAGTTTCCATGCCCAATGATTCTCCAATCCAATCTCCAACTTGCTCATCACCTCCCCCTCGTCATTCTCTCATCACCTTCCCCGTTTCTCACCGCCTCCCATGTTTCCACGCCATCCTTTCCTTTACCTCTCCCCTCCCCCACACCTATCTCTTGCTCTACTCTCTGCACCATCGAATTTCCTCATACCTACCTCCTTGCTCTTGCAGCCTCTCCCATTGCATCACTATCATTTCCTCCATCCTTCCAATTTTCTCCCTTACTTTGGCTCCCTCTAATTCCACCTCCATGTTCCTTCACTCCTCGCACTCACCATTGCTTTGCACCCCCCACGCACACCCTCCACACTACATCCAAATCTATCCCCATGCTCCTGCGCATCTACCCAACACTCAGCCCCTGCACCTGCTCCTCCTTCCACCACTCCACACATCCTTCCCTCTCCACTCCAAATCACTCCCAAATCACTACTCCTCTGCGCAACCCCCCTCTCCTTCCCAATCCCTACACGCTATTCCTCCAAATCCCTAAGCCCATGGACTCACAACCCTCTTCCCGCATTGCATCCTTTCCAATACTCCCATCTCCATGCATCCATTGCTTCCACGAGACTCCCCATGACCTACACCCCCATACTTCTCACTCCAATGCAACACCTCCATTCCCATCCCAGCCACCTGCACACTCATCCATATCCTACACCCCACACTCCAATGCAGGGATAATTTTATGGACCCATACTTATTTAAAAGTGTATAAACCTTGGCGAATCTTACTAATTCTTAAATTGTCAACTATAACATATTTGGCGATATTTTTCCAAAATTATTTCAATTTATAAAGATTTTATATAGTTTATATAATACATACGAAAAATTTTAGAGTGAAAAAATTTTACCCCATCAAAATTTGGCGAAATGGGGCTTCAAAAAATGCAAATTGGCAAATATTTTTTGGGAAAAAAACATGGAAAAATAGCCCATGGGCTAAATTTGGCCCCTAAAATTATCCTTGCTCCAATGTCGCTCCATTCCAACACTCTTTTCAACCCATCATTAGGGTTTAAACCCTAATCACCTCCACTCACCAATATATATATATATTATTAACAATGATCATATTAATAATAATTATTTAATTATTTAATTTTTCCCAAACTATTAAAAAAACTATACAATAATAATTTTATTATTTTAAATATTAAGTTATTATTATATTTATTAATTTTAATAGTTAAATCTTCCAGAACATTCTTTAAACCCCTCCTAGGTGTGAAATATGATGCCCTCATATAACACATATAAGTCATTTTTCGTGACGAAATGTTTGTTTTGTGAAAAATAGGCTAAATGGATAATGACTGTTAAAAGACCCACAAATCGCTTTTTCCCATATACTCTAATTGAATATCTATATGTCATGTAGGACATTCATAGACTCGAATAGGAGAATCAAGAGCTCAACAAGAAGTTATTAGAAAAAGGCGAAGAAGCTTCTTCCCTAATGGACCTTAAACCTTAATCATAAATTGTTAGAACAAATAAAATTTTTAAGAGAAGAAAAGTAAAAAAATTGTGATTTACAAGTTAAGGATCAAGCTTCGAGTCATCAAGATCTCGTAGTTCAGTGTGTTCGAGAATATCAAAAGAAGTAGGATCAGAAGAAATATATTGACAAAATATTGTCAGATAAAGACAAAGAGATTAACTATTTAAAGAATCACAGTCAAATTTTACTCACACACAAAAAAACATAAGGATATACAAATATTTATGGTTGATAAGGTAAATTTAGTCGATCCAGTGGAACCAAGGAAGTTATCAAAAGTTGAATTTGTAGATAAAGGGACCTCAACAAAGGGTCTCAAAACTCAAAATCAAAGTGACATTACAAAGGAAGTTTCATTAGTGAATGAGCATCCATAAATTAAGTTGAATTAGAGTGACATTACAAAGGAAGTTTCATTAGTGAATGAAAATCTAGAAATCAAGTTGAAGACACAATTAAGTAACATGTCTACATCACCAAATTTAGTGAAGGTTGAAGTGCCATCATTCACTACTAATATAGACATATTCACACTAGTCAATACACAAATGTCAAATTCCAACATGTCAACTCAAGTACATGATGAAAACTTTCAACCAAAGTTTATGAACAATCAACGTATTAGCACATCACATTGGCTCCCTAATTACAAGAAATGGAGCACTCAAAAACCAACTTACACATGCCAACAATGTTCTCACATACCACAACATTCGAACATCTATACATCTCAAAAGCAACATCAAAGAATATCGAATCAATATTCTTTTCACCAGACAGTTCCAGAGAGGATCCATTTAGGATGGATTGATCATTATTCGATGGAGCAATATTTTTCAAGGCTTAGAACAAGATATAGTTCTTGTCCTCGACCTTATTGCATACGTGAATATTTTATAAAGATGGTTTATTTTGTCAAGCATTATCTTGCTACCATCCTTTGAGAACAAAGCATTTTGAAAGAGGGAAGACTTGCAATATACCTAACATGTATTACTAGTAGTTAATCATTATCAATTATATATTGTAAATAAGCACCTATGTAGTTCAACATCCTATATAACGTTATAATGTAATTATTAATGGTTGCTCCCTTTTCTCGAGGGGACGTGACTTATCACTTATGTGTATTATATATACACCAAATGTATATCAGGAATACAAGTTATGATTATATAAATAAGAAATATTTATCATTATATGAATTATATGTGTTATTGTGGATGCTCAGGTCAAGTAACCCATTGGGTTCCTTGCACACACACACACACACAGAGAGAGAGAGAGAGAGAGAGAGAGAGAGAGAGAGAGAGTACACACACATACACACACACTAAGAAAAATATACCCAACAACATTAATGAAAACTAAATGAGTTAAATTGGCCTTGAACTTCTTTTATACATATAAGTTGTGTTGGCACTACTTTAGCTAGAATAGTCATCATCCTTCTTGTTCACATTGATAATATTGTTCTTATGGCAATGTGTCCTTTTTTATCTCAACTAGTAACTAAGAATTCTCAAACATTTTTGTTTTAACATGAGTAGGACAATCAACACCAACAAATCAAAGGTTATGGTTGTCAAATCCAGAAGGATCACTTATACCAATTTTGTATATGATAAACAACTCAGAGGAAATTACTTTATACAAATATCTCATAGTCAACCTTCATCAGAAGCTTAATTGGAACTATAGCATTAAGAAAATATTTAATGGAGGGTGGAAAGTCTCTTTTGTTCTTGAAAACAATTGTAAATAACCTAACTATTGGATGTGGCAAAAAATAGAAACTTCTCTTGAGACTCTCATCACTCCTATTATCTTAAATCGATGTGAAGTTTGGGGCTGCAACATCTCTAGAGAATCATGTAGAAAGATCAAGCAAATCGAAAAACATTTAATAATTTATAATCTTAAGACTAAAAGTAATACGACCCATTCTATCCTCCTCGTAGAAGTGGGTCTTTCCCCATTGAGATTATGTCTATGTCTAGGTACCTAATGTATAAGCACAAAACAACTAACATGGGAGACAATTGGCTTTCTAAGATTGCTTCAAACCCTAGTTAAATCTACCTATGGCTCAAGATGTGTTGGCATACAGATGCCAAGTCTTTGCTAAATCATTGGAGAATAGAGGATGAGGCCGCTTTACAAAATATTGATACCTTTTAAAATATTTTTACATCTAAATCTAAAGAGAAATTGTGGTATGATAAAGAATTAGAACACCATAAAAAAATGAGTACTATAAAGAGGTCATTAGCCCTAATCTAGAAGGTCAAAAATATATTTATATTATAACTACCATAAATAAGAAAATCAACATTGCTAAAATACAAACCAACTCTCATGAGATCCATAACCAAACAAGGCATTGGAAAATTTCTAAAATGGTGTGGGATGGAAGAATTTGTCATCTTTACAATACTAAGAAGGTGGAGGATGAAAATAATTTTCTCTTAAAATGTACTATGCACACCCACATTAGATCTCAATTTCTAAGTTCCCTAAGGCTTCACATTCTTCAAGAGTCATGGATGAGCTCTTTATAGGTTTAGCAGGTGTAGAATTGTTTTCCACTGCCTCTTTCCATGTGATCCATGAATAATGTTAACCTACATTTCTCTTATATTTTCAATTTACCACACCTTTTGAATCACCTCAAACAATTATCAAGTTAGCATGCATTTTAAAACCCTGCTTTGGAGACTGTCCTACAAGCCAACCTTCCACCTAATGTAAATATAAATTTTCTACATGTTTGAGTTTGAAATTTTGGCATGTAGTATATGTCTGTCTTCTCTACAATGACATAGGTCCCACTAAATTATGATGTGCACAGAAAAAATTATGATAACTTTCACCAAACTTGTATGGTATGCCAAGACTTCAATTTTACAAATATGATTATGAAATTTGAATCTAAGACATTATGCTTAATCTTCTTTCCAATTCCACTAGTGGCATTCGATTTGGAGCTTTCTACCTTTCGATATCATTGTTTTACCAAGAAAACCTATTTGAGACTAGTTTCAAGACTAGTAAAAATATCCAACTTCCACAATCTATAACTTGAAAAAAATAGTGAACCAAAAAAAATCATTTGATTTACATAGATATGACCTCTCAGTACCCAAAAAAAAATCACCCTAAAAGTTATTGAAAAAAAAATTATAGTGAAAATGTTAAGATGACTCATATGAAGGAGCCCAACCAAGGACCATATGCTTTTATACCAAATGTTATGTACAAAATCCCCTAAATAACATTAAAATAGAAATAAGATGTAACTTCATACGTTGGGAATGAAAGAGGATGAATGTATAAAAAGCCTGTTCGAGGGGACAACCTCCTTTTACAATATAACAAATGCATAGGATGATGTGGTCTCTTAAACTAGGTCTCCTTGATATATAAAGGAGAAAAATGGTACAATTACAATTAAAGGGCCTAGCTAACCAATAAAGACAACACTTATAAAAATATATTATTGTAATGTCTCGAGATATATGGTTTAATGGACAAATGACTACAATGAATAAGGTTATTATCCATCCTAACCTCTTTAAAAGATAGTTTGAGGGAATATCTTCTTATGAATAAATTTTGGCCACCGCTAATGATTTAGTTGCTTAGCTAGTAGTGAGCACATATTTTTAGATTATTAAGAAGAGATGTAGGTAAGTCACTATAAATGGGGCTTCCAAATAAAACCAAAAAAATGAAGTGGGCATTGTTTTTTAAGAACGAAAACTGCATCAATGCCCCAACATAATCAAATTCAGAAGCCACAAAAAAGGAAATATATGAAACATTTAGAGGCTCTTGAGTTTGATTTTTCCCATAAAACTCTAAAGCAAACATTCAAATGCCATTGATGGAACTTATGAAGATGCCATCACAAAAAGATAAGGTACCATCACAAAAAGATAAGGTTTAAAATTGAATCTAGAATGTAGAAAATATATGTCTAAAGAAGGCGATTATATTTATTTCGGAATGGATCAATGCAACAAAAATGGTATATAATCACCTTTATTTATTACTTTAATGATTAATAACCTTCTTCTTCATAAGTGTATCGTTGATTATGGGCCATCAAACAATGTCATTCCTTTAAATGTAATGAACCAGTTAGGATTGCAAGTGATAAGACCTTACAACAATGTATGTGCCATGGATTTTAGAGAGATCAATGTATATAGTATGATTAAGGGTTTCATGTTAAATTTTTGACTACCTTAACACTAGTATCCTTATGGATGTTGTGTCGATAGATGTCTCTAATGAATGGGGCGTGTTGTTATCAAGAATATGGGTTACAAACCTAGGTGGAAGGATACATTAGATTCATCATACGTTATCATTTCAACACTTGAAAACACCAATTTTAAGTTGTAAAAGATCCTTTGATATGATATCATGTTAAATATATGTAGGATCCCATGTAAAAGGTGGTATGTGTGATAGAGGATTTCAGAAATTATGTAACCCTGGCACACAATGTAGTAACAATGCATGAAAGTACCATACCCCTAGATAAAGATGGCTAGAATATAGACTACGAATTTTGATGGAACCATATCTAGGGAAAGAACCAAAGATATAATTGTTTTCTCAAGTCCACATAGTAATATTTTTCCTTTCCCATACGGACTAGAATTTGATAGTATGAATAATGTAGAAGAATGTGAAGCATTGGTGTTTGGTCTATAATTAGAAAAAGAAATGGGTATAAAGAGCTTGAAGAGCATTGGGGACTTAGATTTAATAGTTCAATGGGTTGGAAACCAATGTGATGCAAAGAAGGAAAAGGTTGAAAGCATATAGGAATGTATTGTGGCACAATATAGAGATGTTTATGTCATTTTCTATACATGTTGTTCCTAGAGACATGAACACAAGAACGGATGTAATGCCTATGTTAAAACCATCGTTTTAGCCCTATGATGACTAACTATACTAATGTAAAGTGTAAATCATGTTCAGACCATTAGTCCCTATTGATAATGAAAATTGGAAATTTTTTCAAAATTATACCCAAATATTTAGATAATTAACTATAGTAATGTAGTGTGGGACACTATAGAGTTGTTTAGGGCATTTTTTGTACATGTTGCTAGAGACATGAGCACAAGAGTGGATGTAATGCCTATGCCAACACCAAATTTTTAGCTCTATGATGACTACCTCCTTGACTAATATATGTGTAAATAATGTTTAGACCATTATTCCCTGTTAATAATGATCATTGGATTTTTATTTTCAAAATGATCCTAAGATATTTGGATTCTTAACTAGTGATCAAGAATTTGCTTCTAATCGTATCAATTGGCAAGGAGAGGAACACACATTTCTAGGATAGAAGGCAGTGCATTTGAGAAATAAATAAATCCCAAAGGAGCTATTTCATCTAAGGAAGATGTTTGATAGACATGACATAACTAAAAAACCACTAGATCTTAACAAAGATAGGGAGCATATTGAGATCAACATGGGATCAAAAGAAATCCCTAGAATCATCAAAATAAGGAAATATTGTTGTTCATAAGAGAAAATAAATATTGAGGAATTAATAAGGGAGTATAAGTATATCTTTACATGAGTTTATGATGACCTAAAGGCGTATGAAACATATATAGTCAAACTTACATTCTTTTTAAAGAAGGAATGGAACCATTTAGGAAAAAATTAAGGCCCATAAATTCTAAATTGGCACTAATATACAAAGGGATTAATAAAATATGCTTGAAGTTATTAATTTCCTTTGTTAAACACTCATTATGGGTTGTAAATCTAGTTCATATAAGAAATAATTTCCTTTGTTAAACACTCATCATCAGTTGCAATCTAGTTCCTATAAGAAAGAAAAGTAGAGAGATTATATTATGCATGGAAGTTTTGACTTTGAACCAAATGTCCCAATATGGATCATGTCTTGCAAAAGGTCATGTTATCACAGAGCTTGTAGTTGCCCCAAAAGATGATCCTATTCAGGACGGTAGAGGAGCTAGGCAACTAAAGAGGTGACCTAAGAGCGCTTCGATCCCCAGAAGGATTGGTTGTCACGCCAATCGATGAACCCTTAAATTTATGCTATCCAATCCCCAGATAGCAAAGGGGGAGACCCCGATCTACCCCCGACAGGAGAGACCTAACCCAATCACTAGATCAAACTAATCAATAGAATATGTAATGTGAGGGGTGAATAACCCTAGATCTAAGGGACAAATTAGTCACTATAGAGGCTTAAGAAAGATGAGATTTCAATCTTAGATGTTTTGGATAAAATCACTTAGACATTAGAAATGGATCTAGGATATTGGTGTTAGGGTAAATGATCAAATCTAACTACCTTGGGAAATGTGAATTAAAATTGGGGAAAATGGTCCCAAGTAGTAGATCTAGAAGAGTTAGGGATTTCTAGCACAACTTGAAGGTAGATCTGATAGTATCAAAGCACACAAGTTCAAAAAAAGGTTTCAACAACCTGAGATATAGACAAACCAAGGAGGGAGCAAGCTTGGAGAGATCAGCTCTTAGGGAGGGGGAAGATGGAGTCCTCAAAGGATGACGCCCTAGAGAACCCACCTGGGGCTAGGCCTAGAGGTAAAAACCCAGAAATGGATCGTCAAAATTATAAGTAGTTAAACCCAGAGAATTTTTAGAAATTTTAGCTTAGGGTTTTAATGTAAAATGAAAAATGGATACAGTAAAGGAATAGAAACCATACCTTATGATGCATACCTGGATATTGAATATGATTGCCAAAATGGTGATGAATACTCCCACAAAGATCAAATGAGAGACTAAATGAAGATCTTTCTCCAACATGATGACCAAGAGCCACAAGTGTGCCCCTCTCTTCCTGCACAAACAAGGAAATATCAATCAATAGACATAAACAATGAGTAGATGCAAGTAAGAAGTAAAAGATAAAGAATTATTGGTACAAAGACAAAATCAATCCCTGAATAAACCAATATCTGAGAGAGAGAGAGACAGGGTGAGTCTCCTCAACCAATGTGCCCCTCTTCCAAATCGTCCTCTTTCCCTGCAAATCAAATGTGGATCCAAATATGCAAGATATGTTCACCAAGATATTTTAGTGCAATGGAAAATTAGTTTCAATCACAATCACCAACATTCAACCCAAGATCACAAGTATTTCTCACAAATAATTTTTTCTATTCCAATAGCCAAGAGCCAAAAGTCCCTTTACAATGAGGGGAGTCTCTCCTTTAAATAGGAATGAGAGAAGCCAAAACCATAACCACTTTAAAAATGAATGATGGAGATCATAAGATACATCAATAAGAATCAACGGTTAAGATGATCCAAGATCATAATACATGGATCACTCAACTTGAGGGGGATGTGTTTCCTCAATGACACCCTAGGCGAGGACATATGCCATGAAGTGACTAGGAAAAAAAACATAAAAGCATGTTGGGGGGAGGTCTAGGAGATAATATATCTTCACTAGACTAATTCCCCAACTACATCAAATATAACATACATCAATAGGTGATAAATATCACTAGAATGTGGTGTCCCCAATAATCCAATACAAAACCTCAATTTGATGATAAGGAGGACGTGTGGACCCCACTATCGTTGCAGACTGTACCAGAAGGTGTGGGATGAATCATAACAAGTCTCTCATCAAACCTCATGTCATTTCCTTTCCTCATTTAGCCAAATCCATTTCCTTAGTATCCAATTCTTCCCTTTTTTATTGTCAGAATATTACTTGTAAAAGAGAAAAACCCCTATAACTCTCTGCCAAGTGATCTGCGAACCAAACTGACTACACCAAAATGTCTGAGAGTAGGTTAATATGGTAATAACAAGTGGATGGACCCTATACTCCCTCTATAGCGCCCTAGGAGAACTCAAATTATCACAAAAGTGCTGAACATGGCATTTTTTATGTGGCAATAAGCTGTGAAGTGATACACTGGTCATATCCTCATATGTAAGTTCCTGAAACTGATAATTGAGTGTCCCAACGAACTTAGAAGTTCCAAATCAAGTAAGGATGAGTACTCATACATCATATTACCATAAGGATAATCATCTGTAATCTCAACCATGTCGGACAATAAAATTAGTGGTATGTAAATAATAATAATAATAATAATAATAATCCAAGAAACCATCATGTGAAACCTCTATCTAATGCATAGAACCATAAAATGGGCACCATATGACCACAAATAATCAATCTCGAACATCATCGGTCCAACTCATCTCGGATCTTGCGGTTGACTTGGTCAAACTAGGTTGACCAGGTCAAAACTGATCAAAATAATGACCTAGGACAAAACTTACTGATGTCACAAGTGAAAATAGATAAGATATTCTCTTTTAAATATTTCAATAGAAACACTACAGTGCAAAGTGGAATTCTACTGGCGATTAAGCAATAAACCATCAAATACAAGTCTAGATAAAAGCAACCAATTACTCAAAAGAAGACCCTAGGGTGTATACTCATTTATGGACATGGCCATTTTGTTAGAATGGGTGAAGGTGAAAAAGGCAAGGTTAGGACAAGGGAATGACTTTACAAATTCAACATTGTGACATCTCCGATAAAGGGAAAGAGAAATCCATCTAAACATATGTTGGACAGAAAACAAACAGGGAATGGCAGTGTCTCACAAATGGAATAAGTTGTTTTGAGGAGTGCCCATTCAACTTTAACAAATGTCTACAACTCACATCCAAGCTAAAATAAAGCTCCGTGAGGATATTTTCTAGAGCCACTGTGACTAGGTGCACATTTAACCGTAACTTGAGGTTCTAGGGGACACTTAGAATTAGTTGTCCCTTTCTCCATCTCACATCCCCGTAATCTCCGTGAGGAAATAATCATTACGTTTCAATAATTGCATGGCCAATAGTATTTATATTTAGAATTTTTTTATCCACTGCTTTTAGACCTTTGACCCTTCGTATTTTGCATGTGCTTAAAAGAACAACTAATTGCATCTTTCATCTAGGGTTCTTTACATTTAATTTCATAACCCTCTTTATTGTTCTTAAAAGCACAATTTTACTTTGTTCTACCATGGGCTTGCATTTCATAAGATATAATAATGGATCAGATAAATGCATGTAATGGTGGTAGTACAATTTGCTTCAAGTTTTAGCTGACACAACGCATGCGATCAAGGGGAATCATCCACAATCAAGACCAAACATCGGGGGAAACCGACCAGAGAGGTCAAGGCTTCAGAATCCCAACTCACCTAAGCTCAGGAAACAACACCAGTGGGTTCTCCTATCCTAGAAGGATCAAGGCTTTGTCATGTTCTATTGCGCAACTCAGAGTCGAGACACATAACATCAAAGAAATTATCCAACAAAGAGTCATACGCGAGGAAGTTCTCAATATCATTAGCTAAAGTGTAATTCAAGGTATAACCAAGAATGAAGGATAATGGATGTATGGGGATAGTGGTAGATGATTCCATGACTAGAAAACCATAAAGTGGGAATGACCAAGTCCATACTACTAAGGCGGCATGACCAATGAGTATACACAAGAAACTCTAATCTCAAGCAACTGAATTAATTTTACTTCTAAATAATCAATCAACCATATAAATATATCTCCATATAATAACCACTAAATACCTATTCAAGCTACCAAGATAAGTAAAATAGCACAATATATGTATCCAATGTACAACCATATACCTTCTAGGTCATATACCTGTATCCGTCATCTGAACCACTGAATAACCACAGAACTCTGCTGCTAAATAACTCTGGGCATTGTCATCATGACTACTCTGTATGGAATAAAATGACTACCTCAGTCATCAAATATGGAGTCACGAATCTCAGTCATGGCATAAGGTTGGAAATGTATGCTCTGTTCCTACTGAAAATATCAGTGATTAAGAGCTTCTCGTCAACTGTTGATCTCATGCATGTCATAGAAAAAGTAATGGCTCCAAAAAGTACTAGAAACTTGTCTGAAGACATGATAGCTCCAACTACTATGGATGTGATAACAGGTCACTAGTGCAATAAGTATTCCCATGCTTATAGGTTTTTAGGTTATAATCAAGGAAGAATATTATCATAAAATTCCATTCACCAGTCCCAAGGGAACTCTTGTGTACATTAAAGTTCCTTTTTGATTGATAAGTGTTGCCTCTACTTTCAAGGAGCTTTGGATTATGATTTCAAATAAATTATGGGTAAATTTGTTATGGTCTATTAGGATGATCTAACTATCTTTTTGAAAGATAGAGATTCACATGTGTAGCATCTCAAACCGGTCTTTGAGGTACAAGGAATATGGTATTTCCTTAAATCCAAAAAAAAATGTTCTTGGGAAAATGAAGGGAAATGGATGAGCCACATAGTATATGAAGAAGAGGTAATGGTTGAACCATCAAAACTTGAAGGAATAAAGATTGTTACACTACCAAAATATAAGAAGTTATTTTAATCATTTTTCAATCAAATCAATTTCATAAGAAGATTCATCCCAAATTTTCTCAAGATCACCAAGTCAATATTAAACATGTTAAAGAAAGATGAAGAAATCAAGTGAAATAATAATAGAAAATAATATTTTCAAACCATCAAGGAGTCTATTTCACATGCCCCTATTTCGGCAAGTCCAAATTATTAAAAAACATCAAATACTTTCCTTTACTCCTAAAGAAACAATTGTTGGTGTTTTGTAGTAAAATAATGATTACTAATTAGAGTAGTTATTAGCACTTACAATTAGAAAACTAGGGTCTAATTAAGTGCCCAACAAGGTCCATTATAGTATAGTGCTAGTGTATTCAATCCATAAAAGAGGGAAAGTCTTAATTGAGGCACAATACAAACACTAATGATAGGTGGATTAGGTTGTAGGAGGATATTTACCATTCAGACTTGTGCTTAAGGAATCATTAGTTCATTTCCTTTATTTATTCATGACTCATAACACCATAACAAACATTCATACTAAATGTAATATGAAAAATCAAGAGGAAACAACATAGCAATCATCCATATAACAAAGTACAACCATAGCGCAAATGGTAGGGGATATTTGATTATTTTGATTCAACAATATCAACAAATACAAAATATTGTATGCAACAAAGTTTATGGAACTACCAACCATTAACCAACTACAAAAAATAATAACCATAGCACTATACCTAACCATAACAATAATCACAACCCACCCTTTCCCAAATCCTCTAGAGCCGACTATTTATACAATTTTGATCCATGTCCATTTCTAACTATGTAAAAACCCTAATTTAACTAACTTATTCAACTACATAATTACAATCCATCATGTACTATTAAAAGATAGCTTATATAAGCCATAAAACTAAGGATTATTTCTTGTTATGATAGGATGTAGCAAGGTTGACCGAATTATTTCCTCTACTTCACATGGTACAACTATAAGTGTCCTCATGTTGATGTTTTTCTACCATGTTGTTCTACACCAAAAATTAAGGTGCCCCAACTCAAGCACCAACACTTGGGCTTGCATGATATCTAGTGATGAAGGTCACATTTGCAAATTAATTTGTGATTCCATGTCTATAAAGAACTTGAACTACAAGAGGATTAGGTACTTAGATTGGGTAGTCCAATATAATTCTACAAGTGCAAATATGGTAGAAAATGAAGCATATTTGAGGGCCACCATCTAGTCATGTTCATACTTGATATAGTCCAGTTTACCCATATTATCCAAAGGAGCAATAATTGAGCAATATTCAAAACACATCTACCTTGTCCTCTTGCACAACTCCTAACTAGGTTTCTCCCATTGTTGCAATAACCCCATATATTCCTATACTATGACATAGATAGTTAGACTATCCTTTGATGCTTACTACGACAAGTCTTAGATGTGGTGTCCTTGATCTACCAATGGTTCCACCTAGCTCATCAACTTTTGGTTTTGTTGAGTGTCTTGGATACATTCTCTACGCAACTCTGATGCAAAGAAATGTTCTATGATCACAATTGTCTCCATTATGAACCCACCCAATCCAATGTGTCAACTAGATTCAAGTTGGCTAGATGAGGGTCCACCTATTATAACCCCAACCACAACTTTTCCAATCAGATTTGAACTAGCCATAGGTCCCTTTCTAAGTTTTCCCTTCCTTGGAATTGTTCATCCTTATATGAAATGGTTTCTACCAACTGATCTAGTTATCATATTGAAGTTCATCATACCCTTGTTAAAACTTCACTACCCTATGTGAAACATCCTTGTTGGTTATCCTGACACCATCTAACATGTATGTAGATTACCAAATGCTAATATCCAATGTGTTGGATTAAGTAGAAACCTAGAATCTCTTGGTGGAAACCAAGCCATGACCATACCATTAACCATGTAATTCTATTTTTTAGTCTACGTGTCTAGCTTATAATCAATTGTGTGGCATGTCTTACTAACTTCATTTGACAAACTTTCTCTAACATAGTGGTAGTAATATTATATGGGGTGATGTTAGAAATTTCTTTGCAAACCTACACCATAGACTTACAATTCTTGAGGTTTCATTCCAACTATTTAATCATGGACAAGGTGGATAAATGGTTCAAAGGGGACTAAGGATGGTCTATGGGATCAAGTAGAGTACTGCATTTTGGAATAGAGATGATATACTTACCATATACTAGGTATTATACTAGGTCTTGCATTAAGGTTGTCTTGGGAATAATGTAGCATCCTTCATTTCCTCAATCATCTATATATCCTTTTATCACTAGCAAGGAAGCTATTAATGACTATAGAGTGATGTTCTGGGTCATTTTCATTCCAAGCACTGTGAAAGACTCCTTGGTTTCGTGTTCCCATTCTCCTACCTCATAAGCCTCCTGTGTTTCCTCCTTGGTGATGTCTTCAGTTGTGCGATGACCCTAGTTATGCCATTGTGAAGGCGTGTTTTCTTTTGTCTCCACCTACTATTGTTCTATGACAACCATAGATGTGTGCAAAGGGTATTCATACTCATCATTCAAAATGTTCACAACCATAGCAATGGTGATCAATGCCCCTTCAAAGACCTCAAATATGTGATGGGATGATTAGGTTACTTAATTTTTTTAATATGAATGTAATGACTCAAGCATTCATGTGTTATTGATCTTAATTCAAAATATTTGGTTTAGTTATGATTGGTGTAGAGTCATCCTTGTCACCATTGAAGGTTTATCTATATTAAAATCACTCCAAGGATGAACTAAAACCCTTCTTAAGGCAAGGCTTATTTTACTAGGTTTATGTTGCAAAGCCTCTTCAACCCTTGTAGACCGAGAAGCATTAAAAGAGAGTGTGTCACCCATTTGATGGAAATTAGAATATTTAATCAACCATGATGTGAGATAGCCCATGCAAGTAGCCATAATAGTCAATGTCGAGTTCATAACTTCATAAGTCAGTCATGACTTATAGTGGTTCTAATTGCAAAGAGACACACTACTTATTTGTAGGAAGCAATTGAATGGAGTCTCGTATTCCCTGGGATTCATTCTATGGGATCTAAGGACTCTTTTTTATTTAGATATGTCATGAAAACTAATGCAATTTCACTAGTTTTTCATTTCATTATAAAGATTTCAATTTACAACTACAACTCAATATTTTAATTACAGTTTCGGTTGATAAGTGAAATTATCGTTACAATATATCTAAAATATGTTTTCATATAGGGATTCAACAATATTAAATGATTATAGTATCACTCGAAGGAGACACATTGATGGATACCTCTATTTATTTTTTTAATGTTTATTGTAGTGTGATAGCATATCTAGCATTGTAGTTTAGTTTCATCATTTTACTTAGAAACAATTATGTTTTTTGTAATTTTTTATTATGTTGGTATAAAATCTTTTAATGCTATTTAGCATCAACGTACTCAAGTTGAATGAATAGTTAATGGATTTACGATATTTGATTTTAAGATAATATTTTTGAATGAATGTTGGCTTAGTGCAATGGATACTTATTTTACTCTTTGACATTCATAAGTGGTTATCTATTCAATAGTGGCACTATACCGTCTAGAATGATTAGTACTCTTTGACTTGATACTTCTTGGTGATTTTAAATCTTGTGGTTTACATATATAGTGCAAACACACCTATAAGTTGTATGCATCCAAATTGATAATTAAATTGAACTTCTAGAATTAAATAGTATTATTGGTATGGTTCTATATATCATCATTTTTTGGTGGCGTTCTCAAGGAGGTGCTAAAAAATATAGAAGGCTAAAGCCTCCAAGAATAATATATTCCCTATAATAGGATTTCAAGGTTGAAGGTTGATATTCACCCTTGATAATGCTTATATGTAGTGTTCTTCTTAGTTCTTAATAATTTTCTAAGTAGAATGCATGAATCATTGTAGGAATAAGGTAATGCATTTTCTATCAAAAACATATGTCTATGGTGCAATACAAGTAGGAATTAATAAGCAAGGTGCACATTCTACATTATAGGGGTAAGGGGTTCTTAAAAATACTAAACAATTGATTGAATTCCCTAAGGTAGAGCAAGGAAGTTTGAGGACTTTATTAAATAACATGTTGCATGGAGTCCTATTGAAATGCAAAAAAAATTATGAAGGATGGAAAGAAGGATCTGTTATTATAGGACTAGCTATAAATATTTTTCACTCCCGAACACAAGAAAGTTCATAAAATACTAAGTGTATAGAAGGACCTCTTTCTATGATCATCATGGAAAAAGGAGGAGGAAGAGAAGACCAACTAAAAGTATTTCAATTTACCATTTTGGAACTAGAGGAGGAAGCAAGGATGGAGAACATCAATCCCTCAACCCTTCCTTACTTTCATGGATTTATTAAAGAATACCTCGATGCATTATTGTTTGAATTGGAGGTTCTTTGTCGAAATTGTGATTACAAAATCAATTCTCGAAAACTTAGGCTTTACCCATCTACACTAGAGGAAGCAACACTATGTTGGCTTATGAGTATTGATGGGAATGGTATCAATACCTAGGAAAAAAATGAAAGAAACCTTCTATTGTAGACACAACATATCCCATTATTTAATTAAATAATGGGAGCCCCAACTATTATTTTCAAAGGTAATTTTCAATTTTCTTACTCATTTTGGGGTTGTTATATTTTTGATCATGCATTTCATTTCTTTGTCATGTTTCAATCCAATTAATAAATTTTCCCTTTAAAAAATTTATGGATTTTTGTGTGTTTTAGTGAGTTGCGGAAAGCATAAGTTTTCTCCAAATTTTTTCTTTCCTTTCCGCAACCCGCAATCCACAATGCGGATTGCAGATGCTGGGTCATTTTGGTTTGAAATTCCTTCATTCCGCAACCCACAAACCGCAATTACGGATTGCGGATGTCGTAAATAATTTTGAATAAATTGGGTTTTCTTTTCTACAACCCGCAACCTGCATTGCGGATTGCAGAAAGAGCTTGAAAAATAAATTTGCGCTTTGCGTTTCTGCAATCCGAAACCCGCAATTGCGGATTGTGGAAAGCGGAAAGAACATCATTTTTAATAATGTTATTTGCTATTCCGCAACCCACAACCCGCAACCCACAATTACTGATTGCGCATTGCAGAAATTTTTGGTTCGTTTATATTTAAAGTTGCGATCTCGCAACCCGCATTGTGGATTGTGGAAATCATGTATATTGTTGCAAAAAACAATTCCGCAACTCTTTTTCTGCTTTTCATTTTTAATCGTAGCCGTTGATTTGGTTTGATCCTACGATCCAGAATTCATCCTACGAGTTTGTTAAATATTTCAATTTTTTGTTTTTCTTTACTATTTTCAATTTTATGAATTTCACCTACGACAAAGATTTTACTGCGGGTTTTTACCAAGGTTGTTTTCCTGCCTCTTTCGTCAGCACATGTTGGTTTTCTTTCTTTTCCTATTGGTTGATTACGGAATTTCCTCATTTTGAAATTGTTTATTGATTGGTTTTATTTATTTATTAGAATTTACCAGCCTCCCACCATGTCAAGAAATGCTCATTCCAATACATCCCTAAATGAATTGAAAAAAAATACCCTAATGCTGGCATTCTCACCGATACCAGTGGTAGAGTGTCTGAAACCTATCATATGGATTGGCCACAAATTTATGCCATATTTGATAATGATGACCTATCATAAATTCAGGATAACCAATCTTTTTATAAGAATATAAAAGATTCTCAGTTGCATGCAATAGCAGCCAGAACAACACTTTTGCCCTACATAGACCCTGTAAAGTGGATAATTGACGATGCAGACCCCAAAGACCGTTCTTTCAATGACAAGGCAGGGTCCCAACTGAATTGTTTCCACTCAGAAGTGTTTGTTAGAGCATATTCCCTTAAGCCGGGCAGCTAATTCCTCAATGCAGCTTTCCTAGACTTTGTAAAGACCCAGTTTAACTTTGATAAAATGATAAAATACTGGATGAACAACCCAGCCAAATTTTCACCCAAAGACGATAATTCCTACCCTATTTTGTGGTTCAAGGAACCATTTTCCCTCCTAGAAGCGTTGCTTTGCAGACTATACAACTTACCAAATTGCTTTGTGTTTAAAGCTGAATGGGAACCTGTGGCTCATCATGTTCTCACGACAGGGGAATATTTGAATTGGGCTTAGATTCTTTCAGCCAAGTTAAAGACAACAATTGAACGTTACCAAAAAACACCAGCCTCGAGGAAGCCTCATTTTTACTATTCAGCTTATGTTATTGATATATTTTGTTTAGCCTTCCAGTTCCCTTCCATGGGATGGAACTTGACCCTTTCATCACCCCTGGTTCATATATACTGTTATGCATTATGGGAAGATAACTTTGTACCTATGTTGTATGACATTTGTGACCATTTCTTTGGAGCAATTTATCAGAAGATATTCAAAGAGAATGCACCTACCTTCTCTGCTCATGCCAAAATACTTATCCCCACTATTGGTGATTGGTATGTGGGAGAGTACTTCTCATATATTAGAGTTTGGGGAAGTGATACAGTTCATCTGCTGCCAAGAATAGTCCCAGATAAGTTGCTTCTAGAGGAAATTTCTTATCAAATTGTTACTGATGGAGTGTTCCTGAGGTTAACTGGACCTAAAAGAAAAGGATGGCCCAAATTCCCATTGAACCTTGGGCCTCTGATCATTCAGAACTCAACACATGCTGCAGTGTTGGGGAAGAAAATTGTTTCCCTAAAGCTGGGAAAATCTCCCAAAAGGAAGCATGATCCCAAGGTGTTCCTGGATAACCACTTTTCCCAGGAACATATGAAGACTACTTATTCTCATGAGACTGCCCCTGATGATTGTATTTACTAGGGAGCCAATTTGTTTTCTGAGGTCCTGATCAGGGCCAAATCCAAAGAAGAACAAAGTTTCATTCTCCACTACCAATAGGAGCTCACGTCCAAGATTTTGAATTACAGGAAATTGGAGCTTTCAATTGAAGAATAGACTAAAAGGGAAAGGGAAGAGAAATATGCACAAAAGGTTAACACTCCCTTGATGTTAACCTACCAGAATGAAGGCAAAGGAAAAGGCAAAGGCCTTGTGGAGGATGTTCAACAAGCCAAACTTGCTGCAGAACTGAAAAATTTAATTCAATAAGCTGCAGAGCTAAAGAAGGAATTGGCACACTTGACCTCAGTGGTTGATACTTAGGTGATTGCTGCAGGAACTACGACAAAAATGAAAAATATTCAAGCCCCTATGTCTCAGGTACCTACATTAAACATTGAATATAGTGATGCAGAAGATGGAAGGCTTCCATTCAGATCTCTTTTCCCTGCTATGCCTGTTATACAAGAGGTCACTGAAGTCTCTCAGTATATTGCTAATTTGCTTGATAGCATTGTAATTGATGATCCCACTCCAGAGGTTCATTTTCTTAAAGTCACCATCACTATAATCGACATCAATTTCCACACCCCCACTCGTTAATATTGAGCTCCCTTCTATCTCATCTGTTGATGTTACCCTTTCACCATACACCATAGCTGAACTAATTGCTACTTCCACCATCACTTCACAACCAACCTTGCTAATTCCACCTGCCACCTTACTTCCACAGGTTACCGAGGTATAGGTCCCAACTGTTTCTCTGCAACCATCATTAACCATTGCCTCTGCTTCCCTCCCTGAGGTTGTCGCTTTGGATACTTCTCCTCCTTCTCCACCTTAAATTTCTTCTATCACTACCCCTTTGATATATACCTCTCAAATTACTATGTCCATCCCAAGCTCTACTATCACCCAAACAGCCCCACTGGTTGCAACATGTAATGTAGCCACATCTTCAGCAGAACTCGTGGCTGATTGCAGAGATGATGCTGTAGTTTCCCTTGGAGAGTACTTCTACAGTAGATCAACCAAAGTAGTGGTGAAAATAGGTAATAAGAGTGTTGGAATATTCACACCATCATTTTTGTATTTCGCATGATTGCATGTTGCATGCCTTTGCATGCAACTGCAAGCATCTAGTCATCATCATGGTGGTCTTCCGGGCACCTAGAGCTTGTTTCTAGCTCTTCTTTGCTTGCATGCTGCATGCATTTGCATGCCACTGCATGCATCCAGTCATCATCATGGTTGTCTCCCCAGCACCTAGAGCTTGCTTCTATCTCTCCAGAGCCTTCCTTCAGCCCTCATTTGGCCTCCTACCTACCTAATGCTCCCTCCTTGACTTATCTTCTTAGCTAGTGTGCCTTTCTCACCTACCACTGTCAGTTAGAGTGCACTTACTCACCTACCACTAGTTATCACTCAATTGGGGCGCCTTATCTCACCTACCGGGAGTTATCATTTAGTTAGTGCATTGATTGAGTAGTTCTTCCACTGATTGCTCATGCTGACTGCTTGTAGCTTTCAGTTAGCTAGTTCTGGAGTTCCACTTGACTATTTGACAGCCTCATGCGCCCTCCTAGGAGTCTCCATTCCTTGATTTATGCCTAGATGGTTCTGTTAGACTCAGTTAGACATACTTGACTGAATCTCACCACTCATGACTAATACTACTGACTGGATGTGTCTCCATAGTTATCCAAGCTAGACTAGAGATCAGATTCGAATGCCATACTTGGCTAATTCGAATCCTATATGATGCCATCATCATAGCAATTGTATTCATTCACTTACATTCTTATTCATTGTATGATACCGAGATATTGTCTATTATTCTTTGTTTATGAGTGATCATTGATTGTCTCCTTCTCTTCTTCTTTGCAACTACTTGATAGTTTGATTGTGAGTTGCTACAATTGCTAGATCTCTTGTAGATTCTTACATGGTATCAGAGTAGGAAGCAACTATTCGAATTGTAGCCATTGCAACAGTTGAAACATTTATTTGAGCAGCTATCTTTCACTTGTTCCAAGTGTTCTTAAGGTAGTGTTCAGTCGAAGTGTAGCATTCTCCATCAGCTCAACTTTTCATGTTTTGCAAGTTTCGAAGTTTTTTTGCAGTTGCAACAGTTTTTACAGTTGTAGCAGTAGATTTGAAGTTGAACATCTTCTATGTATCCGGAAGGAGTTCCTTATCTCACTCCATTCAACTATGATGAATGGAATCCAAAAATTGCATCATATTTGAAGAGACATGGTCTTTTTGATGTGTGTATTGGTATTAAGAGAGATTTTTCTTCTGATGAAGAGAAAGAAGATTGGATTGATGCTAGTGAAAGAGCCTCAGGAAACATATGTATTTCTATGTTTTCCAATATGGAATACTACATTGATCTTGATGAACATCCAAGCGATCTATGGACTAGATTGGACAGATTATTTGGAATTCAGGAAGAGGTTGATGCTATCCATGTGGAAAGAAAGCTCAGTGATACTTCCTGCAGTGATTTCTCTATTCATGGCTCAGCCTCCATCATCTCCCATGATGAATTTGTTCAAGATGAAGTTGAAGCACAACACATGGTTTTAGTTGTTCCATCTTCCTATTTGATTTCTGAGCAAAATATATTAGCTACTACTCTAGAAGTTGAAGAGATATTTGAAATCCCTACTTCCTGTGAGCTTGCTGATGTGCAAGATGATGACCTACTGAGTTTTTTGAAGACAAAAACATATTTGGAAGGTAATGCATTCGCTCCTCCTCATCATATGCTTTCTTTGATTTCCTATTTGGTCATTGGCACATGCTTTTAGAACTTCACCGAAGATAGAAGACTCTACCATTTGCTTGGATTTAAGTCTCAAGCATATCCTTGTGATTTTGGTTTTGATCTCACCATTATTGGTTCAAAGAAGATTGATCTCACCACTATTGGTTCAAAGAAGATCATAAAAAACCATCCCCAAAATCTTGGATCTGATCTGAAGTTCAAGCCATCACCATTATATGGTTCATTTGGTTCTTATCTCACCCTTGCTGGTTCAAAGGAGATATCAAAGAACTACATACACTTTCATGGAGTTGATGCACTTGTTGATGTGCAAGATGGTGATCTACTGGGTACTTTGAAGAAAACAGATTTGGAAGGTAATGCATTCGCTCTCCCTCATCATATGCTTTCTTTGGATTCCTGTTTGGTCATTGGCACATATTTTCAGAGTTTCACTGATGATGGAAGACTCTATAATTAGTTTGGGTTCATGACTCATGCACTTTTCTGGGATTTTGGTTTTGATTTCACCATTGTTGGTTTAAAGGATATCATGAGAAACCATCTTCCAAGTTTTGGATCTGATTTGCTTGCATCCATTATTGGAGAACTGAAGCACATGTTTTTACTACATGATATATTTCTTCCCAAGAGGAAGATAACTCTTTTTGAGAGAATGCTAGATCCAGATCCACAAGGACCTGAAGATCTAGCACCTATTTGTTCGTGGGCCACCACCACTGTTGCATCCACCAGTGATCTTGTTAAAGATTCACCATCATCATGTCATAGTTTCTTTGGTGATAATCACACCTATATCGGTTCAAAATAGATATCAAAGAACTATCTACACATTCATGGTTTTTATTCTACCTCAATTGGTTCGAATTACATGCTTCATGATGATCTTCATATTATGTTATTGCAACATGATCCACTTCTTCCCAAAAAGAAGATACCTCCTTCTTTGATTGATGATCAAGAGAGAGATGCATCATCACATGATATTTCAGATTAAAAATCAGAAGATGGAGATGATGATGGAATGCTAGATCCAGATCCACAAGAACCTAAAGGTCTAGCAACTAGTGATGAAGATGAACGAATGGGAGATCCAGCCCCACAAGAACTCGAAGATTTCTCACCTGATATTCCTCCTCTTCCTCAATGGGTATCTACTACACTCCAATCTGCCGGTGATTTGGTTGGTGATCCATATGATCATAGAAGAGCCATATCAAATTTTCAGAATGGAAGGTTCCATCCTTCTCACATTGCTGATCAATTTCAGATCGATCGATCCTTCTTTGGAAAAGAAGGATACTTACCTCCTTCAGGGGTGAGAGATGATATGCTACTTTAGCATCCTTCAATCTATTTTGAGGGAGGGCTTTCTTCCCACTCAGTCTTCCCTCTTTCCTCACTTAGTTTATTTAGATTGATTGTATGGGGTGACCTTTGGTCTTAGTCACCAGGGCCCTATTTTTTTCAGATTTTAGTTCTTACCTCATAGTATAGCTAGCGGAGGGGTGCTGGAATATTCACACCATCATTTTTGTATTTTGCATGCTTGGATGCAAATCTGCATGCTGCATGCATTTGCATGCAACTGGATGCATCCAGTCATCATCATGGTGGTCTCCCCAGCACCCAGAGCTTGTTTCTATCTCTTCTTTGCCTACATGCAAAACTGCATGTTGCATGCATTTGCATGCCACTGCATGTATCCAATCATCATCATGGTTGTCTCCCTAGCACCTAGAGCTTGCTTCTAGCTCTCTAGAGCCTTCCTTCAGCCCTCATTTGGCCTCCTACCTACCTAATGCTCCCTCCTTGACTTATCTACTTAGCTAGTGCGCCTTTCTCACCTACCACTGTTAGTTAGAGTGCACTTACTCACCTACCACTAGTTATCACTCAGTTGGGGTTCCTTATCTCACCTATCAGAATTTATCATTTAGTTAGTGCATTGATTAAGTAGTTCTTCCACTGATTGCGCATGCTGACTGCTTGTAGCTTCTAGTTAGCTAGTTCTGGAGTTCCACTTGACTATTTGACAACCTCATGCACTCTCCTTGGAGTCTCCATTCCTTGATTTATGCCTAGATGGTTCTGTTAGACTCCGTTAGACATACTTGACTGAATCTTACCACTCATGACTAATACTGCCGACTGGATGATGTCTCCATAGTTATCCAAGCTAGACTAGAGATCAGATTCGAATGCCCTACTTGGCTAATTTGAATCCTATATGATGCCATCATCATAGCTATTGTATTCATTCACTTACATTCTTATTCATTGTATGATACTGAGATACTGTCTATTATTCTTTGTTTATGAGTGATCATTGATTGTCTCCTTCTCTTCTTCTTTGCAACTACTTGATAGTTTGATTGTGAGTTGCTATAGTTGCTAGATCTCTTGCAGATTCTTACATGGTATCAGAGCAGGAAGCAGCTATTCGAATTGCAACATTTCTTTGAGTAGCTATCTTTCACTTTATTCCAAGTGTTCTTAAGGTAGTGTTCATTCGAAGTGTAGCATTCTCCATTAGCTCAACTTTTCATGTTTTGCAAGTTTCAAAGTTTTTCTGCAGTTGCAGCAATAGATTCGAAATTGAACAACATCTTCTATGTATCCGGAAGGAGTTCATTTTCTCACTCCATTCAACTATGATGAGTGGAATCCAAAAATGGCATCATATCTGAAGAGACATGGTCTTTTGGATGTGTGTACTGGTATTAAGAGAGATTTTTCTTCTGATGAAGAGAAAGAATATTGGCTTGATGCTAGTGAAAGAGCCTCAGGAAACCTATGTATTTCTATGTTTTCCAATATGGAATACTACATTGATCTTGATGAACATCCAAGTTATCTATGGACTAGATTGGACAGATTATTTGGAATTCAGGTAGAGGTTGATGCTATCCATGTGGAAAGCAAGCTCAGTGATACTTCCTGCAGTGATTTCTCTATTCATGGCTCATCCTCCATCATCTCCCATGATGAATTTGTTCAAGACGAAGTTGAAGCACAACACATGGTTTTATTTGTTCCATCTTCCTATCTGATTTCTGAGCAAAATATATCGGCTACTACTCTAGAAGTTGAAGAGATATTTGAAATTCCTACTTCCTGTGAGCTTGCTAATGTGCAAGATGATGACCTACTGAGTTTTTTGAAGAAAAAAACATATTTGGAAGGTAATGCATTCGCTCCTCCTCATCATATGCTTTCTTTGATTTCCTATTTGGTCATTGGCACATGCTTTTAGAACTTCACCGAAGATAGAAGACTCTACCATTTGCTTGGATTCAAGTCTCAAGCATATCCTTGTGATTTTGGTTTTGATCTCACCATTATTGGTTCAAAGAAGATTGATCTCACCACTATTGGTTCAAAGAAGATCATAAAAAACCATCCCCAAAATCTTGGATCTGATTTCAAGTTCAAGCCATCACCATTATATGGTTCATTTGGTTCTTATCTCACCCCTGCTGGTTCAAAGGAGATATCAAAGAACCACATACACTTTCATGGAGTTGATGCACTTGTTGATGTGCAAGATGGTGATCTACTGGGTACTTTGAAGAAAACAGACTTGGAAGGTAATGCATTCGCTCTCCCTCATCATATGCTTTCTTTGGATTCCTGTTTGGTCATTGGCACATGTTTTCAGAGTTTCACTGATGATGGAAGACTCTATAATTAGTTTGGGTTCATGACTCATGCACTTTTTTGGGATTTTGGTTTTGATTTCACCACTGTTGGTTCAAAGGATATCACGAGAAACCATCTTCCAAGTTTTGGATCTGATTTGCTTGCATCCATTATTGGAGAACTGAAGCACATGTTTTTACAACATGATATATTTCTTCCCAAGAGGAAGATAACTCTTTTTGAGAGAATGATAGCTCCAGATCCACAAGGACCTGAAGATCTAGCACCTATTTGTTCGTGGGCCACCACCACTGTTGCATCCACCAGTGATCTTGTTAAAGATTCACCACCATCATGTCATAGTTTCTTTGGTGATAATCACACCTATATCGGTTCAAAATAGATATCAAAGAACTATCTACACATTCATGGTTTTGATTCTACCTTAGTTGGTTCAAATTACATGCTTCATGATGATCTTCATATTATGTTATTGCAGCATGATCCACTTCTTCCCGAAAAGAAGATACATCCTTCTTTGATTGATGATCAAGAGAGAGATGCATCATCACATGATATTTCAGATTCAAAATCAGAAGATGGAGATGATGATGGAATGCTAGATCCAGATCCACAAGAACTTGAAGGTCTAGTAACTAGTGATGAATATGAGCGAATGGGAGATCCAGCCCCATAAGAACCTGGGGATCTCTCACCTGATATTACTCCTCTTCCTCGATGGGTGGCTACTACACTCCGATCTGCCGGTGATTTGGTTGGTGATCCACATGATCATAGAAGAGCCATATCAGATTTTCAGAATGGAAGGTTCCATCCTTCTCACATTGTTGATCCGTTTCAGATCGATCGATCCTTCTTCGGAAAAGAAGGACACTTACCTCCTTCAGGGGTGAGAGATGATATGCTACTTTAGCATCCTTCAATCTATTTTGAGGGAGGGATTTCTTCCCACTCAGTCTTCCCTCTTTCCTCACTTAGTTTATTTAGATTGATTGTACGAGGTGACCTTTGGTCTTAGTCACCAAAGCTCTATTTTTTCAGATTTTAGTTATTACCTCTTAGTATAGCTTGCAGGGGGGTGCTAGAATATTCACACCATCATTTTTGTATTTCACATGCTTGCATGCAAATCGACATGCTGCATGCATTTGCATGCAACTGGATGCATCCAGTCATCATCATGGTGGTCTCCCCAGCACCTAGAGCTTGTTTCTAGCTCTTCCTTGCCTGCATGCAAAACTGCATGCTGCATGTATCCAGTCATCATCATGGTTGTCTCCGTAGCACCTAGAGCTTGCTTCTATCTCTCTAGAGACTTCCTTCAACCCTCATTTGGTCTCCTACCTACCTAATGATCGCTCATTGACTTATCTTCTTAGCTAGTGTGCCTTTCTCACCTACCACTGTCAGTTAGAGTGCACTTACTCACCTACCACTAGTTATCACTTAGTTGGGGCGCCTTATCTCACCTATTGGGAGTTATCATTCAGTTAGTGCATTGATTGAGTAGTTATTCCACTGATTGCTCATGCTGACTACTTGTAGCTTCTAGTTAGCTAGTTCTGGAGTTCCACTTGACTATTTGACAACCTCATGCGCCCTCCTTGGAGTCTCCATTCCTTGATTTATGTCTAGATGGTTCTGTTAGACTCGGTTAGACATACTTGACTGAATCTTACCACTCATGACTAATACTTCCGACTGGATGATGTCTCCATAGTTATCCAAGCTAGACTAGAGATCAGATTCGAATGCCCTACTTGGCTAATTCGAATCCTGTATGATGCCATCATCATAGATATTGTATTCGTTCACTTACATTCTTATTCATTGTATGATACTGAGATATTGTCTATTATTCTTTGTTTATGAGTGATCATTGATTGTCTCCTTCTCTTCTTCTTTGCAACTACTTGATAGTTTGATTGTGAGCTGCTATAGTTGCTAGATCTCTTGCAGATTCTTACATGGTATCAGAGCAGGAAGCAGCTATTCAAATTGCGGCATTTCTTTGAGCAGCTATCTTTCACTTTATTCCAAGTGTTCTTAAGGTAGTGTTCAGTAGAAGTGTATCATTCTCCATAAGCTCAACTTTTCATGTTTTGCAAGTTTTGAAGTTTTTCTACAGTTGCAGTAGTAGATTCGAAATTGAACATCTTATATCTAGTTGGAAGGAGTTCCTTCTCTCACTCCATTCAACTATGATGAGTGGAATCCAAAAATGGCATCATATCTGAAGAGACATGGTATTTTTGATGTGTGTACTAGTATTAAGAGAGATTTTTATTTTGATGAAGAGAAAGAATATTGGCTTGATGCTAGTGAAAGAGCCTCAGGAAACCTATGTATTTCTATGTTTTCCAATATGGAATACTACATTGATCTTGATGAACATCCAAGTGATCTATGGACTAGATTGGACAGATTATTTGGAATTCAGGAAGAGGTTGATGCTATCCATGTGGAAAGCAAGCTCAGTGATACTTCCTGTAGTGATTTCTCTATTCATGGCTCATCCTCCATCATCTCCCATGATGAATTTGTTCAAGATGAAGTTGAAGCACAACACATGGTTTCAGTTGTTCCATTTTCCTATATGATTTCTTAGCAAAATATATCAGCCATTACTCTAGAAGTTGAAGAGATATTTGAAATCCCTACTTCCCATGAGCTTGCTGATGTGCAAGATGATGACCTATTGAGTTTTTTGAAGAAAAAAACATATTTGGAAGGTAATGCATTCGCTCCTCCTCATCATATGCTTTCTTTGATTTCCTATTTGGTCATTGGAACATGCTTTTAGAACTTCACCGAAGATAGAAGACTCTACCATTTGCTTGGATTCAAGTCTCAAGCATATCCTTGTGATTTTGGTTTTGATCTCACCATTATTGGTTCAAAGAAGATTGATCTCACCACTATTGGTTCAAAGAAGATCATAAAATACCATCCCCAAAATCTTGGATATGATTTGAAGTTCAAGCCATCACCATTATATGGTTCATTCGGTTCTTATCTCACCCCTACTGGTTCAAAGGACATATCAAAGAACTACATACACTTTCATGGAGTTGATGCACCTATTGATGTGCAAGATGGTGATCTACTGGGTACTTTGAAGAAAACAGATTTGGAAGGTAATGCATTCACTCTCCCTCATCATATGCTTTCTTTGGATTCCTTTTTGGTCATTGGCACATGTTTTTAGAGTTTAACTGATGATGGAAGACTCTATAATTCGTTTGGGTTCATGACTCATACACTTTTTTGGGATTTTGGTTTTGATTTCACCCCTTTTGGTTCAAAGGAGATCATGAGAAACCATCTTCTAGGTTTTGGATCTGATTTGCTTGCATCCATTATTGGAGAACTGAAGCACATGTTTTTACAACATGATATATTTCTTCCCAAGAGGAAGATAACTCTTTTTGAGAGAATGCTAGATCTAGATCCACAAGAACCTGAAGATCTAGCACCTATTTGTTCATGGGCCACCACCACTGTTGCATCCACCAGTGATCTTGTTGAAGATTCACCATCATCATGTCATAGTTTCTTTGGTGATAATCACACCTATATCGGTTCAAAAGAGATATCAAAGAACTATCTACACATTCATGGTTTTGATTCTACCTCAGTTGGTTCGAATTACATGCTTCATGATGATCTTCATATTATGTTTTTGCAGCATGATCCACTTCTTCCCAAAAAGAAGATACCTCCTTCTTTGATTGATGATCAAGAGAGAGATGTATCATCACATGATATTTCAGATTCAGAATCAGAAAATGGAGATGATGCAATGATAGATCCAAAACCAAAAGAACCTAAAGGTCTAGCAACTAGTGATGAAGATGAGCGAATGGGAGATCCGGCCCCACAAGAACCTAAAGATCTCTCACCTGATATTCCTCCTCTTCCTCGATGGGTAGCACTACACTCCGATCTGTCGGTGATTTGGTTGGTGATCCACATGATCATAGAAGAGCCATATTATATTTTCAGAATGGAAGGTTTCATCCTTCTCACATTGCTGATCCATTTCAGATCGATCGATCCTTCTTCAGAAAAGATGGACACTTACCTCCTTCAGGGGTGAGAGATGATATGCTACTTTAGCATCCTTTAGTCTATTTTGAGGGAGGGATTTCTTCCCACTTGGTTTTCCCTCTTTCCTCACTTAGTTTATTTAGATTGATTGTACGGGGTGACCTTTGGTCTTAGTCACCAGGGCCCTATTTTTTTAGATTTCAGTTATTACCTCATAGTATAGCTTGCGGGGGGGGGGGATGCTGGAATATTCACACCATCATTTTTTTTTATTTTGCATGTTTGCATGCAAATCGGCATGCTGTATGCATTTGCATGCAACTGCATGCATCCATTCATCATCATGGTGGTCTCCCCAGCACCTAGAGCTTGTTTCTAGCTCTTCTTTGCCTGCATGCAAAACTGCATGCTGCATGCATTTGCATGCAACTGCTTGCATCCAATCATCATCATGGTGGTCTCCCCAAAACCTAGAGCTTGTTTCTAGCTCTTCTTTGCCTGCATGCAAAACTGCATGCTGCATGCATCCAGTCATCATCATGGTTGTCTCCCTAGAACCTAGAGCTTGATTCTAGCTCTCCAGAGCCTGTCTTCAACCCTCATTTGGCCTCCTACCTACCTAATGCTCCCTCCTTGACTTATCTACTTAGCTAGTGTGCCTTTCTCACCTACCACTATCAGTTAGAGTGCACTTACTCACCTATCACCAGTTATCGCTTAGTTGGGGTGCCTTATCTCACCTACCGGGAGTTATCATTCAGTTAGTGCATTGATTTAGTAGTTCTTCCACTGATTGCTCATGCTGACTGCTTGTAGCTTCTACTTAGTTAGTTATGGAGTTCCACTTGACTATTTGATAGCCTCATGCGCCCTCCTTGGAGTCTCCATTCCTTGATTTATGCCTAGATGGTTCTATTAGACTCAGTTAGACACACTTGACTGACTCTTACCACTCATGACTGATACTGCCGACTGGATGATGTCTCCATAGTTATCCAAGCTAGACTAGAGATCAGATTCGAATGCCCTACTTGGCTAATTCGAATCCTATATGATTCCATGATCATAGGTATTGTATTCATTGAATTACATTCTTATTCATTGTATGATACTAAGATATTGTCTATTATTCTTTGTTTATGAGTGATCATTGAGTGTCTCCTTCTCTTCTTCTTTGCAACTACTTGATAGTTTGATTGTGAGTTGCTACAGTTGCTAGATCTCTTGCAGATTCTTGCAAAGAGAAGCAGGGAAGCAACTATGTTGCAAGGGCTTGTTCCCAATCAAGTAATTTGGATAAAACAGTCTGCTGACATCCAGTAGGAGGCATTAGACAGTACTGTATCAATGGGGGCATTTGCTAAAGCTAACTATGATTCGGTTACCTCATTGAATAAGGAGATTGGTATGAAGCAATAGGAGTTACAAGAGCTTAAGTAGAAGCTGATACAGGTTGAAGAAGAGCTTAAAGTTCGAATTTAAGGAATGAAGGATGAGCATGAGATTCAGCTTAAAGAGTTGCAGGAAAAGGACACAGCTCTTGTACAATAGTTTCAGCAGGCCAAATTGTTAAATGACAGTTATGCTTAAAAGATCACAACATTGGAATCACAGGTTAAGGAATGTTGATGTATTTGTAACTTCGGAAGATATTCACTTGTATATTGTATGTATTACATTTGTACTTTATTGTATCCTCGATGGAGATGTCTTATTCCTCCGATCGGAAGTGTCGTCATTTGTATTTGCAAGTTTCGGAAGTTTTATTTGAAGTGTCGTAACTTATATTTGATGGGTTATTAGACCACCTTAGAGGGTTCGAACCAATATGAGTTAAGTGGAAGGGTTATTAGACTCCCCTAAGGGGTCGGCCTAGTTAGGGTAAAAGGCAGGTCAAGTTAAAGTATAAATAGAGTGGTTGCACCACTCTATTTGCTCATTTCACTCATTCATCCAACTCGCATAGTTGAGAGAGAGGAGTGCACACAAGTGGAGTAGGAGTAGATGCTAGAGACATCTATCTTTTGGGGTTTCATCTTTGCGATATTTGTATTGGTGCTTATTCTATCTATGAGGAAGTTGCAGGGTTTTTCACCTCTATGGTTTTCCCCAAGGAAACATTGTGTCTCTTTTGTCTATGATTGTTATGATGTGCATGTTATTCTCTTTGTAGGATCCTAGATAATATTTGAATGAAATTATCAAAATTATAACATGGTATCAGAGCGAGACTAAGAAGAAGACATTATGTAGCTACGAAAGCTAGGGCTTCTTGATTTTTGGGTTTCTCTCCACAGATCATCAGAGGAAGGAGGCTAAGTTGACTCTCCTAAGGAAGGTGCATCTTTCTGTCGAAACATAATTTGATTATGAGCATTTTCATTTTTTCGCCTATCACTACTGCAAGAAATTAGGGTTTTTGACAGAAGTGGAATTTTGGAGTGCTCTCAGCATAGGATTGATCATCTCAGGAAAATCAAAGTTTAGAGACCAAGATCAAACTTTTTGGTTGGGAAGAACCCCGAGAATTAACAAACCCTAGTTCAGGTTTTGGACTAGAAAACCAAAAAACCAGAAAACCAGATTTTGAAAGAAGTTGCAGATCCAAAATTCGCAGGTCAATTTTTGGAGTTTTCAAAATCTGAGCACACTAGATTGCTTGCCTCGGTCATTTGCATCTCCCTGCCCAGACAGAAGTTTGAAATTCCAAGTTTGGATTTTTAGGGTTTCTTTGTCAAACCCTAGCCAGCTCCAAATCCAGTTTCAACAAATCAAGTGGTAAGACCTAAATCTTTTATTTCCATTTGAGTTTCTCATTAAGATGTCTCACCACACCAAGCTTGAGGATAATATTGAAGGGGCTGATAACTTCCAAGCATGGAAGTATAGGATTGGGTTAATCCTATAAGAGAATGAATTGGACACCTAGATAAGTGAAGAGGTTCCAGTTCCAGAGGGAGATGAGGATAAGGCCTTACATAAGCAGAACTTGGTCAAGGCCAAGAGAATCATTGCAGATTCCATCAAAGACCATCTCATACCACATGTGTCTTCCCTAAATACACCCAAGGAGATGTTTGATTCCTTGACCAAGCTGTTTGAAGGAAATGATATAAATCAGAAGATGACATTGCATAACCAATTGAAGAGTGTGAAGATCCAGAATGGAGAGCCATCCAATCCTACTTTACGAAGGCCTCTCAAATCAAAGAACGACTTGAAGCTGTGGATGAAGTGGTGGAGAATGGAGAAATTGTGATGACCACCTTGAATGGCCTACCTAGTTCATAAGACTCCTTCATCCAAGGAATTGGTGCAAGAAAGAAATTGATTTCTTTTAGTAGAATATGGGAGGAATGCTCACAAGAAGAAGCTATACTTGTGGCCCGAGAAGAAAAGATGGGAAGTGAAGAACAAGCTCTCACAACACACACCAAGAGAAGTAAGTTCAAGAGGGAGAAACCTCATTACAAAATATCTTCTCACCATCATCAAAGGGAGAACATTAAGGAAGATCACTCTCACATTAGATGCTTCACATGTGATGAGAAGGGACATTATGCCCGAGATTGTCCCAGGAATAGAAAAGGCTTCAACAACAACAACAAGAAGAACAACAAGAAGAGATATCATGCTGCAGAGGATGATGAACCTCTCAGAAAGAAGACTAAGGAAGAAAGTGAAGACTCTTCAAGTGATGAAGAGTATGTTCTAATATTTTCTCTCATAGGTGCTGTTACACATGGGTGTAATGATTGGCTTATTGATAGTGGGGCTTCCAAACACATGACAGGATTTAAAGAATCCTTCATGGACCTATCTAAACATGAGTCACCTCATAAGGTGAGACTTGGGGATGACTACCAATATCCTATAAAAGGAAGTGGTGAAGCCTCCTACAAGTTAGACTCTAGGAAGTCTTTGAAGATGAAATAAGTTCTATATGTATCTGGACTGAAGAAGAATCTTCTCTCCGTATCATCTTTGGATGCAAAGGGGATGAGAGTTGCATTTGTGGATGGCTAAGTAATTATGTGTCCAAAAGGTAATACCATAGATGATGCAGTAGTAATTGGAGAGAAAGAGGGAGGATTGTACAAATTGAAGGGACAACCTGAACAAGCCATGTTACATGAATCCATGGAGCCAAGTGATCTTTGGCATAGAACGATTGCACATGTGCACTATAGAGCACTACCAATTGCAAGCAAAGCAGTAGAAGGTATTCCCGAAATCCAGTCAAAGCATGAAGGTGTTTGCAAAGGATGTGCAAAAGGAAAGATCACAAAGAAGGAATTTCCAAGCAGTGAAAGCAAGGAAAAATGAATCTTGGAAATTATCCACTCCGATGTATGCGGTCCGATGTCATCCAGTTCTTTGAGTGGGTATGTATATTATGTTTCTTTTATTGATGATTTCTCTAGAAAGTCTTGGAATTATTTCTTGAATAACAAAGATGAAGTATTTAGAAAATTCAAGGAATTCAAAGCCTTGATAGAAAACCACACTGAAAAGAAGATCAAGACTTTTAGATCCGACAATGGTGGAGAATTCACTTCAGAAGACTTCAAGAAGTTATGTAGTGATTCAAGGATTAAGAGGGAGTTGACCACTCCTTACAATCCACAACAGAATGGAGTTGCAGAAAGGTGAATAGAACACTCATGGAAGCAACACGGGAAATGCTTCATGACCAATATTTTCCTATGCACCTATGGGCAGAAGCAACAAGGATAGTTGTATATGTACATAATAGAACACCACACAAGATACTTGACAAAAAGATACTAGAAGAAGCTTTCTTTGGTGAGAAACCAAAATTTAGTCACCTCAAGATATTTGGTTGTCCAGTATACACACATATTCCAAAAGAAAAGAGGACAAAGCTAGATCCTTTAGGGAAGAAGGGTATATTTGTGGGTTACAGTGAAAACTCGAAAGCATATAGAATCTACTTTCCAGGGTTTAAGAAGATCAACATCAGCAGGTATGTGACTTTTGATGAAGACTCAACATACAACAAATCCAGGAAACTAGTTGTTGAAGACAATGAAGAACCAAGAGTACCCAGAATACAAGACACAACCATGAACGAAGCAATTCCAGAAGAGGATCATGAAATAGAAGATCCATAAGAGCATGTAGATCCACCCCGTGAGAAGAAATCTCACAAGAGGAAACCAACATGGGCAAGAGAGCTCATCCAAGATGTAGAGAGGTATGGTGTTCCAGAGGAGGAACACAGAGAAAGAAAAAGGACAAGGTCACACACCAGCTATGTAGCCTTGTTATGTGACATAATGGACAAAGAAGCTTCAAATTATGAAGAAGCGAAATAAAAGAAAGAATGGAAGGAGGCCATGATCGAAGAATACCAATCGATCATGAAGAATGATGTATGGGATGTGGTCCCAAGATGAAAAGGGAAGTCTGTGGTGACTTCCAAGTGGATCTATAAGATCAAGCATGCTGCAGATGGTAGCATAGAGAAATATAAGGCAAGGTTTGTGTCTCGTGGCTTCTCCCTAAAAGAAGGGATAGATTATGAAGAAACTTTTGCACCTATAGCCAGATACACTTCCATCAGAACAATACTTTCTTTGGCTGCAGTGATGAAGTGGAAGATACACCAGATGGATTTCAAGACAGCTTTCTTGAATGGTGTGGTCGAAGAAGAAGTGTATGTGGAGAAACCACTCAGTTTTGAGACACATGACAGGGAGTCACATGTGTGCAAATTAAAGAAATCCTTGTATGGTTTGAAACAAGCACCCCGGACATGGTACGGCAGGATAGACAGCTTCCTGACTAGTTTGGGCTTTACCAAGAGTAAAGTGGATTCCAACCTTTACTACAAGGTTGAGGAAGGAAATCCAGTGATACTCCTTCTATATGTAGATGAGTTGTTTGTGAAAGGTGAGGATGGGTTACTTGCCGACATGAGAGGAAGCTTGCTACTGAGTTCGAGATGAATGACTTGGGTATGATGCATTACTTTCTAGGGATGGAGGTGTTGCAGAGTACATATGGAATCTTCCTTAGACAAGGGAAGTATACAGTAGAGATCCTGAAGCAGTTTGGAATGATGGACTGCAAGGCCATGGCCACACCTATGGCATCAAACCTGAAGCTATTGAGTGATGCTTCATCAGAGTTGGTTTATGCCACGATGTATCGTCAGATGATTGAGTCCTTGATGTACTTGATGAACACAAGACCAGATATTTTCTTTGCTATGAACACATTGAGCCAGTTCCTAACAGATCCGAGACATGTTCATTTGATTGTTGCAAAGCATATTTTGAGGTATCTTAAGGGTACAATTGATTATGGGCTCAAGTATGATGCGAATCAAAAGGTTGACTTGGAGGGTTATGTTGATTCAGATGAGGTAGGCAGTGCTGCAGACAGGAAGAGCACTTCAGGGTGTTGCTTCAGTATGGGATCAGGGGTGATCTCTTGGTTTAGCAGGAAGCAGTCCTGCGTAGCACTGAGTACAACCGAAGTAGAGTATGTTGCAGCTTGTTTGGCTAGTTGTGAGGCAGCATGGCTAAGGAAGCTATTGTCATATTTATTTGATCTCTAGTTGGATGCTACTTGTATCTTATGTGACAACCAGAGTTGTGCGAAGTTGTCCAAGAACCCAGTGTTTCATGACAAGTCGAAGCATATCGAGATCAAGTATCACTATATCAGGGGTATGGCGCAGAGAGGAGCAGTGAAGCTCCTGTATGTTGCGACAAACAAGCAGATAGCAGATGTGTTGACCAAGCCTCTAGCCAGGGTGAAGTTCAAGTACTTAAGAGAGAGGCTTGGTGTTCTTCAGATCGAAGATATGTCCAAGAGGAAGTGACGAGACACAGATGTAGGAGCCCTTCCTAGCATGGTGACAGGCGGGTCCTCCCCATGGCTATGGATGTAAGTGTTGTGTGATGAGAATCCATATGATTATCCGTATGATGATGATCTATATGATCATGTGCATCCATATGATGCATCGTGAGTGATGATGATCCGTATGATCATTAGCATCCGTGTGATGCTCCGTGGCCGTGGATATCTTGCAGGTTGTGCAGTAGGATGTAATAGGTCCCCGGGAGATCTTGCAGGTTATGCTTGGCACGCAATCAGTCTTGGGATGCTCTTTCGAGGTTTTGCTTGTTCGCATGTAATAGGTCCCTGGGAGATCTTGCAGGTTGTGCTTGGAACGTAATCAGTTCTGGTATGCTCTTTTGAGGTTTTTCTTGTTCACATGTAATAGGTCCCTCGGATATCTTGTAGGTTGTGCTTGGCACATAATCAGTCCTGGGATGCTCTTTTGAGGTTTTGCTTGTTCGCATGTAATAGGTCCCTGGGAGATCTTGCAGGTTGTGTTTGGCATGTAATCAGTCCTGGGATGCTCTTTCGAGGTTTTGCTTGTTCGCATCTAATCAGTCCAGGGAGATCTTGTAGGTTGAGTAGTAGTTTGTAATCAGTCGTGGGATGCTCTTTTCAGGTTTTGCAGATGCACATAATCAGTCATGAGATTCCACCAGATGGGCCACTTGCAGAGATGATGAAGACCTACATGGAGGCTAGGCCTACATCCAGCATGAAAAAGGGCTGGCTCTATAGAACTTCCTATGATGAGAAGAATTGAGAGATAGCACCAGTGATCGAGATGACGAGTACATCAGAAATGACGATGATGCTCCAGTGATCCAGTGATGATGATCCAGCTCCAGTATTGAAGACTTGTGCCTATACAAATTGATGACCTGTGTCAAGAGAATACCTTCCTAGTTAAGAGGGAGTGTTGATGTTTTTGTAACTTCAGAAGATATTCACTTGTATATTGTATGTATTACATTTGTACTTTATTGCATCCCCGATGGAGATGTCTTATTCCTCCGATCGGAAGTGTCATTGTGATAGGTCAAACATGCACTTCTCCATCCGTGATCACATTGCTCTGTCGATCACACAAAAGGACAATATGGATTGAAGAGCTAGGATTGACCTTAATGACTTATGGATTGGAACTACCTTCTTCAGCTAAGAAATTTCCTATTTCTCCCGATGTTTTGACATGTGCGCTACTCTTTGGGCAATAAACCAACGCACACTTGGGAAAAATTCCCTACTTTACTCAAGGGAATCCAGCGTACACCTTGGAAAAGTTGCAAACGCTTGTTGAAAACAATGAAGTTGCATACTGTGCACTACTCTGCCTTGAGGAAACCCGCACACATCTTAAAATGAAATAAAAAAATATATTAATATTATGAATTGGGATTAGTTGAAGTTGGTTCTGCAACTTCCCCAACTTCCCAATTCAACCACCTCTTGAATCCAACAACGTACCTTGTCCCATAAATACAAGGAGGATCCATGAGAGGAGACTAGATAGAAAGATAGAACTAGACCTAGAAAGAATGCTTTAAGGGTTGTTACGCTGGAGGAAAGTCCCAAGTCATTGTGAAGAGAAGGAGCCCAGGACTCGGTTGCAGAAACATCTTGACACATCAGGTATATTGTACTGATTCATGTTTCTTTGACAGTAAAAGGTGGAAATACCCTTCCTGTCCCAAATCGAATGTCTATTGGATTGAATGTTCATTTGGATTAGTATCTGATTGTTGTTGATGGCTGATTGTTGTTAATATTCATCATATTTATATAGTCAAGATATGCTGAGGAAGGTTTCCTTTGTGTTGCAGGTTCATCAAAGCAGGAGATCAAGTGAAAGCTAGGACCAACCGTCGATTAAAGGTACATCTTTCGATATCCCGATATTTTTAATTTGTAGGAACTAAATGCAATATAATGAATGTATTTACTTGTCAACCCCGCCCAAGTTGGTAGTGCCTCTCCTCACTATAAGGTTAAAATCTTGAACAAAAGACTGGCGACTCCGCTGGGGAGTAACAGGTAGTTATTATGCTCTAGGAGACCTAGTTTAGGGTTTCTTCCAGTCCCTTTTTTAGTTTTTGATTCTTTGAGAAGTCTTGTAGGTATTTGTTACATGTTCCTTACTACTTGATTCATCTCAGTCCCCTGCTACAAAGCCTGTTTCTTCCCTTCTGAGGCATGTGTGCTGGTTTACCCTACTTATAGTAGTGCATCTTTCCTGATGAGCGTTGGTTTGTGTATTGAACAGTAGCACATCTTTTCTAGTGTGCGTTGGTTTCTGCACTACACAGTAGTGCATTTTCCTATGTCTTCCAGTTTGCTGTTAGGGTTTGATTTCCAGTGGTTTACTTCCAATTCCATCCTGTTGCTTTGCTTCCCTGACTGACCCCTGAGACTTCCATGTCTCTTTTGAGTCTTGTTGACCTCTCTTGAATCTTTTAGTTTGTTTTTGCTTGCTTGAGTACTTTTTAAAGTGTCTTTATTGCTTTCTATCCCTTTTTGAAGTTCGTGCACTATTCTCTTTTGGACATAGCTACATACTTTCACCCTAGTTGCTGTTGCAGTTATACAGACCTGCATTATTAAGGTTTGTTGTCTGTTGCAACGTTTAGCATGCTTTCACTTTGTCTTATCCTTTCCATTAGGGTTTTACCTCAAGTTTGAGTCCTTAGGGTTGCTTTTGAAAGGTTGCTTGGTTTAGATACTTTCTAATTGTCTTGTCAGTTCAGTCCAAGTGAGTCAAATATTTCTAGTTATCTTTCTTAGAGTCCGTGTGTTGGTAAGGTCATTCTTGGTTCGCTTGCCTACCTTTTTTGCTTGGCTTAGTGTTTTATTAGGGTTTTGATGCTCAGGAGCAACCTATTTCGGTCTTCCTTTCCGTTACAAGCGTCTCTTTCCCCTATTTATTTTACATTTTGTTTCCAAGCCTAAAGTTTTTTCTTTTTGAAACAACTTGGTAGTGTGAGTCTTCCTCGAATCTTTTGATTCGTTTGTTTTGAGCCATTTAGGTGTTTGTCTTACGCACACTTTACATTTAGATCTTACTTTCTCTTGTACAAATTCTTTTTCTTTTATAATTATCAGAAAAGACAAAAATTGTTTAAGTAGCTTAGTAGTAAGGTCTTTCTTTATCTTACGGTAGCATATTTTTCTTTGAAATATTTAAAAGAAAAATACAAAAAGAAGTTTGATTTTAGGATTGCATAGTTTTCGATTTTTTGAAAGAATATAAACGGAAAAGAGAAAAAGTTTTTGTGAATTTGAAAGCGTTACTTTACGTGCAATTTACTTTCATACAAACCATTCCACACACCGCACTACAACCCTTGGGTAACAAGTAGCCCTTAAAAATAAATATTAATAAAATTTATCAGCAACATTTTTCTTTTTAGGTATACACATCATCAACTAGCTTAGGCTAGAGTTTCAGACTTAAATCACCTTAAACTATCCAAAAATGGCTTTATTACTCAACAATCATAGTACGACTTTCACTTAGGTAAATCCATCTCTATCAAATAGTCCTGGGATGCTCTACTCAAACCATATTTAAGCACGAGGCCGTGGGCGATTGGAATTATTAAGGATACCCCCTCACTTTCCCATCAACCATAAACCAGAGTTGACTTGCATACGGGGGTCCACTAGTGCTTTTTAAAGTGCTTTTGGATTTTAGGCTTTGTTACCCTGCCCATGCATTTCGACTAGGCTGACGACTGTCCCCACAGGTTCTTTCGTATTGGTGGTAACCTTAGTATCCAAACTCTAGGTCTCTACACAGGTGACAATAGAAGGCTATTTATGTTGTACCTAGGACAGACGTGGGAGGAAACCCTCTACAGAAATTTGGGAAGGCGGTTTGGTGATTCAAACACTTGTACCCAGAGGACCTGTATTTGGACCCTGGGTAACTGTTCTTCATCCTTCGTTGGTTAGTTATGGGCCCTAATCATCCCAGACTTCCCTCCGGAAGGCATCTTTTTTCCTGGTTTGGATTACCTAGAACCTTTTTTAGTGGTGTGCTATTTGTGTCGCTTGTTTTTTGGCCTTAGATATTTTTGGCCAGTTGAATCGGAAACTATGGATAGCATCCTAGTGAGCACCAATCAAGGGACCCCTATTCAAGGGGATCCTTGTTCTTTTCCATTCATTGGGAACATTGGTACTCCTGTAATGGCTACTTTGAATCTTTCGGTATTCACTATAGGCCTAACGGTTTGGTTGTTTTCCACTCCGAATGCCTTGCATGCTCCTGATGCTTCTCAAGTAAGAACCTCACATCAAGAGCATTGGAACCCTATGCCTGCTTCGCCAGTAACATCTCCTCCTCCTCCTTCTACCTCATGTGGTGAAAGTAGTAATATTAGTAACCAACAATCTAAAAGGAATAGATGGAGGAAGAATAGGAAGAAGATGCCAAAGCAAGGGGGAAGCCACCCAGCCTCTGGAAGTCATGCTTGGGGCACCTACCCAGCCTTTGGAAGTCATGTTGGGAGCACCTACCCAGCCTTTGGAAGTCATGCTGGGGTAACCTACCCAACCTTTGGTGTTCATTTTGGGAAAATTCACCCAACCTCTAGTGGTCATGTTGGGAGAACTCATCCAGTCATTGGAAATCATACTGAACCTCGCCACCCAGCCTCTGAAGGTCATGCTGGGGGCACCTACCCAACATTTGGTGGTCCTATTGGGAGAACTCACTCAGTCACTGTAAATAATACTGAACTCACCCACCCAGCCTCTGAATGTCATGCTAGGAGAACCTACCCAGCCTCTGGACGTCATGTTGGGAGCAAAATTTCAAAAAATGCAAATCATACTGAAAGCATGTCTTCAACCACTGTTGCTCATATTGAGGACACGTCATTGATCACTGTTGGTCATATTAATGACAAGTAACCAGCTACTATGAGTCATACTGGAGACACTAAATCGGCCACTGCAAGTCATGCTGAGAACGTTGACATTGTTGACAAACCTAATAAACAGAAGCTTAAGTTCCCATGTAAGTTTTGTGAGGGAGACCACTTGACCTATTTGTGCCCTGTACTTTCAGAAGTGCAAAGAGTGTGGTCCATAGTTCAAAAGTCTTCTGCTTTTGAGCAACCAGCCATTGCAAGTCATGCTGGGGGAAATTTGTCAACCAATTCTAGTGATGCTGAGAGTACTGTTGTTGTAAAGGAGTCTAAACTTATAGGACGGAAGCCAAAGTTCCCTTCTAAACTTTGTAAGGGAGATCACCTTACTCACCTGTGCCTTGCTATTCCAGAGGTGCAGAGAGTGTGGTCCATGTCTGAAGGATCCTCTGCTCCTGAATTGTCTATAGATTCCCAACAGCCTAATCAACCTTTGGCTGATGAAGTGGTTGAACCAATTCAATCTTTGGTCAACCCCACTCTTCCTTCGGATAGTGAAGTGATCAAATCGATGCAATCTTCGACCGATCCCATTAGTCATTTGGAGACTGATGCAGTTGTCCTTGATTCTGCATTACCAGTTTGGATGTCTCTGAAATAGGGGGCACTTCATCTGTGCTGAGTGAAACCCTACCAAGCTCTGGGATCATTTCATTTGATTGGAATAGTCTAAATGGGCCTCGCCTTCCTTCCGCTACACCTTTTCAGATAAAAGTTGATATCGGCAATCATGTAGTTCATCGATGTATTGTAGATGAAGGAGCCTCTATTAGTATCTTATCCCCTTATGCTTGGAGATATTTAGGTTTTCCTAACCTTGTTCCAGTTGTTAATTGGCCATTAGCTTTCTATAAAATACCTAGTGAACTAGTTGGATTCCTCCCTCAAGTACCCGTTACTTTGGGTGGAAAAACAATCTTAGTTGATTTTATGGTTTTAAAGGACACTATTGATTTTGATATGATCCTCGGGAATGATTATGTATATGCTATGCAGCTTGTGGTGTCTATGCTATTTCGTGTGATGCATTTTCCTCACAACAAAAGAATTGTCACTATCGATTAGCTTACATTTGTTGATCCCTCTTATTACCCAACTATAGACCAAGTGTATCCCTCGCCAGTAGGCACTACCATGTCACAATCAAATATTGTGGCATATTGTTCCTTGAGTCCAATTAGTATTGAGAAGAAGCCTCTGAATTCATGCTTACCTTCTCGGGACTGGGTCTCGGCAATTGACTAGGTGATGAATCCATCTGAATGTTTAGACATGCGTTCTATTTGGGATGATATACTTCCATTTGATGAAGTTTTCCTAGAGTCTATAATGCAGTCTGCCATTCATTTGGACATTGATCCACCTACGAGCATTCTTGCACCTTCACTTCAATCTCATTAAAAACAGTAAGGAGGTTACGAGCATTCTTTCACCTTCACTTCGAGCTCGTTAAAAACAGTAAGGAGGTTACGAGCATTCTTCCACCTTTTCTTCGAGATTGTTAAAAACAGTAAGGAGGCTATGAGCATTCTTCCATATCTCCTTTGAGCTCGTTAAAAATAGTAAGGAGGTCACGAGTTTACTTTTTTGGGCTAGTTAAAACTTTACGAAAAAGATCTTTATAGAGTTCTTTCATGCTCTTGTTTGACTCTTTAAATATGACAAGATTGCCGAGTATAGTTGTCCTTTCAGACTCATTAAAGGATTTGAAGCGACATCCACCTTGGTATAAGTTTACCCCTTTTCCGGACCTTGGCAGATCACTTACAAAAAAGGAATACTCTAGTCATACGTGGCTAGAAGAGTTCTTCTCTCATCATTTTACACTTTTTCGGGGGAGGAGACTAACTGTACGAAAAAGGACTTTTGGAGCCTTCTTTAGGGTTTTCAGGCTCTCAAAATATGAAAACACTAAGCGAGCATTTACCTACTCGGGATCGATGTGAAATCCACGAGAGGGTATATAGAGGATTGTTTAAGTTTTTCAGACTTTATAAACACAAAAACACCGGCGAGCATTAACCTACTCGGGATCAATATTAAAAATCCACCAGTAGGTATATGGAGTTATTGTTTAAGTTTTTCAGACTCCTTAAAATTAAAAACACCGGCGAGCAAGAACAGATCTCGGCTCGATATTAAAATCCAGAGATCATTATTATAGAGTATTCTTCTATCTCTTCTTCGAACTCTGTAAACAATGAAGAAGGTCCTGAGTCTTCCTCCCATGGGCTCGTTAAACTTTTTACATGGTTGGATCTGTTGAGTTTTTTTATCTTTCTTGGACTCATTAAGACAACAAGAAGGACATTCTTTTACCAAAAAGAATAAGGGATAAGAAGGGTATATCACATCTTTTTAAGTTTCAAAGGTAGTTAAGTCAGTCATATCCTTGAACACAACACCTACTTGAGTCTTTCATGTCAGTTGGGTTTTAGTTTTTGACCTTAGCGTGAACCTGATCTCCAAGTTTTTACTCCCTCGATTGGTTATTCTTCCAACCATATGGAGGGCTGTCAATGTCTCCTACATTTCAGGCTTATATCAGTTCCCCTTCATGTTAAAGGTTTTCTAAGTCACTTTGTGTCATGCTCACTGTTCAAGGATACAACCTGTGTCAACCATTCTACAGTTTACCTTGAATTCATGTGTCGGCCATCCTGGTGTCAGTTTGTTTCATCTTGTTACTTGTCCTACTCCACATCAGCTCATACCTGTGAGTGTTCCTTGTGTTGGATGATGGAGGATGCATTAATGCCTCCCTTCCAACGGACTTCTTCCCATCGACTTCAACTCATTATGCTCTGGGAACAAAGTTTAGAGTTTCGGTTAGTACCTTGGAGATTGCAGTTATCAGTGGCAGTTTCCCTTGCTGTTGAATAATGGGAATACATCAATGTCTCTTATTCAACGGGTTCCTCAAGTGTTCGACTTCAAGTCCACTTATTCACACTTGTTGGATCGTACTAGGTACCTTGGGCCCCATTATCATTATCGATGGAAGCCCTCACATTTGTTAACAGTATACATCAATGACCGGTAATCAAACGATACACCCCATGTTCGATTCTAGCTCATTTATTTGCATGGTTAGGGTTTGTACTTTGGGTTGTTTGGATAAAGACCTTGAGACTTTGATAACATCACCTTGTTTATGCTATCACCCAAGGTGCGCAAGACTGAGCCTCACTCATTTTGGCTTTTCATGAGACATAGATCCAACTTGTTGTTATGGTTATGATCTCTCATTTTGACATGGATCCACACTTGTATTTAAGTGGTCATGATCTATATATACATCTCCTAGTTATGTATCAGAGATCATGCTACACATCTATATGATGTCAAGATTGTAATTGCTCGCTGACCTTGATTGTTGTTTCAATTGTTTTTGTGACTTGGTTCTGCGGTTTCTTGCTCCTCCTCTGACTTGGAATTATAATGTATTTCGGCCATCATTTACCTCTGACCTCACACATTAAGGGGCATCTATTATAGGTCAAATCTCCACTTCTCCGTCCGTGATCACATTGCTCTGTCGATTACACAAAAGGACAATATGGATTGAAGAGTTAAGATTGACCTATATGACTTATGGACTAGAACTACCCTCTTCAGCCAAGAAATTCCCTGTTTCTCCTGATGTTTTGACATGTGCACTACTCTTTGGGCAGTAAACCAGCGCACACCTGGGAAAAATGCCCTACTTTACACAAGGGAAACTAGCACACACCTTGGAAAAGTTGCAAATGCTTGTTGTAAACAGTGAAGTTGCATACTGTGAGCTACTCTGCCTTGAAGAAATCCACGCACATCTTAAAATGAAATAAAAAAATATATTAAGATTACGAATTGGTATTAGTTGAAGTTGGTTCTGAAACTTCCCCAACTTCCCAATTCAACCACCTCTCAAATCCAACTGCCTACCTTGTCCCATAAATACAAGGAGGATCCATGAGAGGAGACTAGATAGAAAGATAGAACTAGACCTAGAAAGAATGCTTTAAGGGTTGTTACGTTGGAGGAAAGTCCCAAGTCTTTGTGAATCATCTTGACATGTCGGGTATATTGTACTGATTCATGTTTCTTTGACAATAAATGGTGGAAATACCCTTCCTGTCCCAAATCGAATGTCTATTGGATTGAATGTTCATTTGGATTAGTATCTGATTGTTGTTGATGGTTGATTGTTGTTAATATTCATCATATTTATATAGTCAAGATACGCTGAGGAAGGTTTCCTTTGTGTTGCAGGTTCATCACAGCGAGATATCAAGCAGGAGATCAAGTGAAAGCTAGGACCAGTCGTCGATTAAAGGTACATCTTTCGATATCCCAATCTTTTTCATTTGTAGGAACTAAATGCAATATAATGAATGTATTTACCTGTCAACCTCGCCCAAGTTGGTAGTGTCTCTCCTCACTATAAGGTTAAAATCCTGAACAACAGTTGTCATTTGTATTTGCAAGTGTCACAAGTTTTATTGTAAGTGTCGTGACTTATATTTGATGGGTTATTAGACCACCTTAGAGGGGTCAGCCCAGTATGAGTTAAGTGGAAGGGTTATTAGAATCCCCTAAGGGGTCATCCCAGTTAGGTTAAAAGGTAGGTCAAGTTAAAGTATAAATAAAGTGGTTGCACCACTCTATTTTCTCATTTCAGTCATTCATCCAACTTGCATAGTTGAGAGAGAGGAGTGCACACAAGTGGAGGAGGAGTAGCTACTAGAAACATCTATCTTTTGGGGTTTCATCTTTGTGATCTTTGTATTGGTTCTTATTCTATCTCTGAGGAAGTTGCGGGGTTTTCACCTTTATGGTTTTCCCCGAGGAAACATTTTGTCTCTTGTGTCTATGATTGTTATGATGTGCATGTTATTCTCTTAGTAGGATCCTAGATAATATTTGAATGAAATTATCAAAATTCTAACAGGAAGCAGCAGCCATGGCAACTGTCTCTTCTTTCCCTAGGTTTTCTGTAGAGGATTTTAAGGAATTTTCTTTGAAAGTAAATGAAGATTACAAGAACCTTCTAGTTCAATTGTTTGAATGTTTAGAGGAAATTAGAGAGACCTACATTGGTTTTGAAAAACAGTCTGATGTTCTCCTTGAACATAACAAAATAAGACAGGAAGCACTCAGGCCATTGACAATGTTATAGATTGGAAAAAATACATAAAAGATAGGCCTGAAGATATACCTTTATTTGAAAGCTTTAAGTTTAGAAAAGTCAGGATTTCATTGGATTCATGGGAAAATGCGTATGAAACAATAGAAGCTACTATATAGGAAGCACAAGCAGTTTGTAGAAGAAGATGGTATGCTTCCGATTCGCTATTGGCCACATTGGGTTTTGAAAATATCACCTTGATTGAAAAATATGATCCTACCAAGATATTCATATTGGATGTAGAAGAAAGATATGAGGCATCCAAGGAGAGGATAAATCGGTTAGAACACCTTCAAATGCCGAGCTAAAAGAACTGATTGAGTTGCCTATCGATTTGGGGGTGGAGATCAAGCTATTGCTGTGGCAGTGGGATAAGCTAAATGTTAATGAAATCGAATCCTTTAATTTCCAGATCCAGTTGACAATTGGACATGCTAGATATCAAGATGTTGAAGACTTATTAGATGTAGCTGCCAAGTGGAGAATTGCCTTAGGCAAATTTTGAATGATATCTTGCAATCCCTGTTTTCATGGGATATATGCCTTTGTAATATTTTGTAATTTTTATTAAAGGGTTTAGATCTCATAGGGGCAGGGGGGATAAATCGCCAGAGAAGGACTGGAGACGCTTGGTTTCTATTGAGATATTGTAATTTCTTGCAAGCTTAATGAATCATAGTTAGTTTCTCTTGTCATATTCTTTGTTTAAGTTGTCAAATTTCTTTGATGATTTTTTATTTTTCACCTTGGTTATTAAAATAACTCTGTTTATCTTTTGCAATTTACTGAATGTGTCTGATCCATGGATTGGATTTATATGAACTGGCGATTTAGGTACTACTATTTATTAAGTGAATTTATTCATTTAATTCATTTATCTATTTATGCAAATGATAAATACTTTTAATTTCATTACTGCTAGTTTGTAAATTGGCAGGGCATAACAGAACAATCTCACATGTGCTTAAATCTTTAAATAAAATAATTCAATTGTAATTTTTTATTTGATCTAAAGATGGTTAAACTAGATCCAATTAATATGCAAAACAATCTTATAACCAATTTTTCATATCAGATTGTTTTGCATATTAAAACACATTCCTTAAATTAGATCTAACTTACCTAGATTTTATTTAAGCAAAAATTACTCACCCTTAGACATAGAAAACCTTTGATCTTCCTTCACAGGAAGACAAATCCATCAGGATCAATCCACTTAAGTGCCACCAGAGGCCTAATATCCATGGGAGTCAACCACACCAAACAGTATGGGGATAGAATTGCTCTTGTGCAGAGTTGTTTGAAGCCTTTCAGATTGGGTTGTCACCCTCTGTTGCTAGCCTTGGAAAACATTCCAGCACTTACATACCCGGGGATTCAACACCTTCATAATAAATACTGGGATTATTGCAATCCTTAGAGATACTAGAGATGATAATTTTTAGGATGAATCAAAGAGAAGACGAGTCATAATTTGTATTATTATGATGTGAGAATTCAATTAATTGGAAATAGGTCCACCAACTGTAAATTGGACAAATAATATCTCAAGATGGTATTCCTTAGAGGATATGGAGAGGAATGGAAATTAAATTTCATTGCACTAGGGTACATTTACCAACTAATTCCCCATCATGAGATAAGATAAATATTCAAGAAGTACTTGAGAAATACCACAAATAAGAGCAAAAGTTGTAGAGGAACTATTGTACAATTCTCAAAGGAAGTAGTTGGATTAATTGTATACAAAATTGGCAATCTAATGGACGACATGAAGATAAAAAAATTTCATTACTTATCCATGCAATTGGAAACTCTCCAAATCAAAAGAAATAGGAATAAGTCAAAAAATAATTGGTAATTTCCCGTCCTAAATGCATAAAGAAGCATGCTCGAAATGAATGTCCATTGAACAATGTGGAGTTTTTTGGAATCTACAAGGAGAGTCATAATACCATTTTATTATCATATTTACCTACTCTAAAATAGGTGTACCAAGAAGCTCAGGATAAAGTGGTGCAAGTGTGCTTCATCAACCAAAGAAGGAAATGACTATCACTACAAGTTCCACAAGGTATTCCTTATGAATATACTAAGATTTTAATTATGGTTGGATTAATTAAATGTCTATTCCTCCCACAAATTGGTATCCTTTAAGTCATAAATGGATAATGAAATACCAATCTCCATAACAATATCAATTACCCAAAGGAAAATCAATTCCACCTTTCCATTTTCCACCTCAACAACAATCATAACAGACTAAACACCAAAAATATTGGAGACCTCAACAAGGGGTGAAAATGCGAAGCTGGGAAACAATTCCGTGACAAAAATGTGAAGCTGGGAAAGAGGGCGCGCGGATGAACAGGGGAAAAAAAGTCAATCTGAAACTCTCGGCCTAGAGTTTTTAAAAAAAAATACAAGGATGTTCCTTGAAGTGTCCTCTTCAATGGGTTGGTTTTATTTTGTTTGATAAGAGTCACATTTGAAAGAAAATGCGAAGACAAAAACATGTGTCGATAATGCACCATTTTCTGAACATACATTGTTTCGATAAATAATAAAAAATAGTTCCCAAGTCTTAAAAAACTCAAAATATAGTCCACGATCCAGTGTAGTGTGTGTAGATTATGAGTCTAAATTTTTTTTCCCTAAAATGAATAACCATCTATCAAAAAACCGTCGTCAACACAGGTCACTCATTATCCATACCCAAAATTTTCAAGTATATGCCGTATGTTGACAACAAATTTGTCCCATGATATGTCCATAATTTTTTTTTTTAAATATGAGTAGAAAGCTAATTCAATTCTCTAAAACCTTTGTTTTTACCTCAAGTTGAAATTCCTAAGGGATATATGGGTTTGAAGAGGTCGAAGTTGAAAAACATAAAATTTAGCAGTTTTTTTGTCAAAAACAAGCCAAAATTGTTTCCCAACTTCATGTTTTCACCCCAAGGTTAGTAGAAACAACAATAAGAAACCACAAATTCTTTCCCAACCTACACAAAGTACCAATAGCAATCTAGTTCAATTGATTTAAAAGAATAAAATAGAAATTTACTTATTAAGTTCCATATATTGTAATGAGATTAATGTTTTTTCGAGAAGGGTGGTCCCAAATCCATAACCACCTATAATTGTGGAGAAATATGAGGGAAAATATTCACAAAATACACCTACCCCAAACAAAGATCGATCTCAACAAAATTCTGCACAAGATAAACAAAGAAAAGATCTACCTTTTCCAAATAGGCTCAAGCAAATCAAAGCTCTCACTCAACTTGAATTTGACCTCTTTGGTGGGTTAAATAACTAATGTATCAAAATCTATTTAATCCAAGATATATAAGATGTATAAATATACAAAAAGGTTATCAAGGAGCATATGCATTAAAAACCCCAAAAGGAAGAACAAAGAGCCTCCAGCCATCCATGTAGTAAGGAAACTTACTGACCTCATGCTAGGAAGTTCTTTAGTCCTAACTATATTGATTTAGGGAACTGTGTAGTAGATGTCTACATAACCGAATGTCTAAACCAAGAAAAATTGATTGAATTAGGAGAAACCATAAATATAATGACCAACAAAACCATGATCAAGTTGAATCTATGTAGTTTGTTGAGGCAAACGCCTACTAATTTTCAAATGGTTTATAGGTATGTGGTATAAAATTCCCTCTGCGAACAGGTGAAACTTCTCTTGGACCAATACTTCTCTGATCTAAGAAAGAGACAAACAAATGGTGACTAAATTTCTCCTATATCTACCCTAAATGCATACAATAAAGCAATAATGGAATAACATAGAAAGGATAGATAACTTACCTCTTTCTATATGGTTTTCCTAGTTGCTCCAACCTTCGAGCTTAATGTCCAAAGTCCAGATGCTCGAGAAACCCCCAATAACAAGGAAAAAACCTTCCTTCCTTCTGCAATATATTTCTAAGTATAAGAATGGATCTATCTATATTGAATGCAACAATATAAACATGCATGCCATGAAAAAGCCAAATATGGGAGAAATAGGCCAAGTTTAATATTAATTGGAAAGCAATAGAGAAGCACTTACATCCGTCATCTTGATCCTATTGCAGCACCTTCCAAGATTTCACTCCAACCCCTTGAGAGTCACGCAAGCATAGGTTTGATGCCTTCAAGCTTACTACCCTTTTCTATTTCTCCCATAGAATGAATTCATTTTATAGGATTTGAAGGTATGACCACCATGGATAAGAGAATAGATCAATGGAGTATATGGTGGATCATGGAGGATTAGGTTACTTAGAATGGAAAGGAGAGAGGATTCAAAGGGAAGTTCCAACCAACCAAGATCTGATCCAAATCTAGAAGGCTACATCCATGTTTGACCCATTAGACCAAGATTGTTCTAGCAAATTCGTCCTACGGATAGTTAAATCTACTCAAAGATTAGACTCAGTTCAAACAAGCTTAATCTAAGACAAAAGTGAAACAAGTGGTTGTTTACTCCCTTAGATCCAACACAATACATAAGATTTTAAACACTAAGAGGAGAAGGAATTGCGAAACTTACCTCAAAATTGTCGGTTTTCCTAGCTCCAGCTTCACACTTGAGCTCCAAGGAGTGAACCTGTTTGAACAAGACAAGAAACAACACCTCCAAGTACTATATGCAATGGTTAAGATCTAATTCATATAGAAAACATATCATGCATATAACTAAGCAAGAAACACGACATGGGAGAATAATCCAAGTTTGTATTCATGAAATCTAAGAAGACTATTACAAAGTTACCATTGATGTCCAAGCAAAAAATTCCACTTCCAAGGTTTCCCTCTTGCTACCTATGGAAATCCCTTAAGACCATAGGTTTGATGCCTCCAAAAAGTGTTACAACTGAGAGGGGGGGTGAATCAATTGTAATTATAACAACAATAATCAGTTTATCTTTTATTTTAAAATTTTAGTAGCATTCACAAAATGATTGTCAAGATAATGAATAATATAAGCAAAGAAATAGTAATCATCATTCACACATATGATGTACACAGATACATATATTCATGAGGAAATCCATAAAGGGAAAAAACCTCTTCTTCTTAGAATGATAAGCAGTCTTTAACTCCTGTACGTCAATTATCTTTGAGCACCAACTCAAGATGAGGCTACAACCTCTGTTTAACAAGCTGCAACATATTGAGAGCACCAACTCTCATGTTTTTCTAGCACCCACTAGAGAGAAGCATCCACTCCCAATATTCAGGCATCAACCTAATTTACAAAGGAAATCAATCCTCCCTAGCACCTCCCTTCCACCATATGTAAGAATTTTTCAGTCAATTATATCACACTAGTTCAGATATATCAGTACATACTCTTTTCATTTTTGTTCTGTGCTGCTATAGCTTGGGTTTCTGGGCATTCTATTTTTCATTAAATCGAGCCACACATTTTTCTTTTGAATTGTTAAGAATTTTTTAGTCAATTATATCACACTGGTTCAGATATATCAGTACATAACCTTTTCATTTTTGTTCTGTGCTGCTACAACTTGAGTTTCTGGGCATTCTGTTCTTCATTAAATTGAGCCATACATTTTTGTTCTGAATTGTTTTCTTCGAAGCACAGCTTCATCAACAACCACTCCTCTTCATCCTCTCAATTCTCACACAGATTTTGTTCTCTTCAATTGTTTTTTATAGATGCTGAAGTTATATGCCTTGGTCTCTTTAACTTCTAGATATTCCAATTCTAAAACTGAAACTATCTCTTTAACTCCCAATTCGAAAATTGAATTGTCTCGTTGACTTCCATAACTTACACGCTGTAACTAACTAATTAATAAATAAATAAATGTTTGTGAGTCACAGCTTGTCTGAGTCGTGACTGTATGAGTCATGACCGTCTAAGTCTTAGCCGTCTGACTCATGGTCGTCTGAGTCGTAGCCATCTGAGTTGCAGCCGTTTGAGTCACAGCCATCTGAGTTGCAACCATCTGAGTCATGGCTTGTCTAAGTCACAACCGTCTGAGTTGCAGCCGTTTGAGTCACAACTTGTCTGAGTCGCAGATGTCTGAGTTGCAGCTTGTCTAACAACATTCTTTTCTTGTATTTCAAACTCAGTCGCAACTTTAGTAAGATGAAGTTGGTATGGTCTGAGTCACCCTCCTTGTCTACTTTCCAACCATCAATGACAACTGAATCATAGTGCCAACAATCTCCCCCTTTGGCATTGATGGAAACCTAAAATTTATGATGCTGCAAGTGTAATCACTGACTGCTTGTCATCTGCAACTACATAAACTTCTCCCCCTTTGATATCAATGTCAAAAAAAACATGACAATACATCTCCCCCTATCAATATGAACTCAGAAACCAACAAAGAAAACATTTTGGAACCATCTCAGAATTACATTAGATATGCAATAAGCACAAACTTCCCCTGCCAAAGTGAACACGTTAGTTGGAACAAGATATGACACCCAACTTGTGGCATAGATATTCAGACTGGATTTTGGATAAGGGTTTAGTAAAAATATCAGCAATCTGTTCTTTAGAAGGAATGAAATGTAATTGGACAACTCTGTTTGTAACCTGCTCCCTTAAAAAATGATAGTTGATTGGAATGTGTTTGGTCTTGGAATGAAGAACAGGGTTCTTGGAGACACTAATGGCACTTGTGTTATCACAATGAAGAGGAATAGATTCAACATATGTTACTTTTAGATCTGCAAGAGTTTGAATCATCCATAGAACCTATGTACAACATGTGTCTGCAGCAATGTATTCAACTTCTATGGTAGACAAAGCTATAGAGCCTTGCTTCTTACTTATCCACGCTACTAGTGAATCACCTAAGAAGAATGCACCTCCACTTGTGCTCTTTCTTTCATCCAAATAGTTTTCCCAGTCAACATCTAAATATGCTGTTAACTGAAAGTTCTGATTTCTAGGATACCATAGACCATAAGTCACTGTGCCTTTCAAATATTTGAATATCCTCTTAACAACTACTAAATGGATTTCCTTAGGAGTAGACTGAAATCTACCTACCATACCAACAACTTGCATTATATCAGGACGAGATGCTGTGATGTACAATAGGCTACCTACCATTGACCGATATGTTCTTTGATCAACATTTGGTGATACATCATCCTTGCTGAGCTTGCATCCAACAACCATGGGTGTGCTGACAGGTGAAGAATATTCCATATGAAATCTCTTCAACATCTCCTTCAAGTACCTCTCTTGGGAGAGAAATGAACATTCAGAATTCTGATTTATTTGAAGACCAAGAAAGAATGACAACTCTCCTATCATTGACATATCAAAATCAAATTGCACGGCATTAACAAACCACTGAACAAAAGAATCATTAGTACATCCAAAAATAATGTCATCCACGTAGACCAAAACAACTAATAAATCAGCACCTTCAACCTTGATGTACAAATTACTATCAACAATACCTTTCTTGAAACCTTTGTCCAGTAGATACTTATCCAATCTATAATACCAGGCTCTTGGTGCTTGTTTCAATCCATATAGTGCCTTCTTCAGTTTGCAAACATAGTCAGGATTATCTGTCAGTTGAAATCCTTTAGGTTGCTCCATATAGACTTCTTCTTCCATATTCCCATTAAGAAATGCTGATTTAACATCCATCTGATACACTTTGAAGTTTTTGTGGTTAGCATATGCAAGAAACATTCTAATGGCTTCTAATATTGCCACTGGTGCAAAGGTTTCATCAAAATATCGACCCTCAATTTGTCCATACCCTTTACAGACCAATCTGGCTTTATTCCTCACAACCTGTCCTTGTTCATTCATCTTGTTTATAAACACCCATTTACATCCTATTACATTCTTATATGTAGGTCTAGGAACAAGTTCCCAAGTATTATTCTTCTCAATTTGATCAAGCTCTTCATTCATGGATTTAATCCAATCTTCATCTTTACTAGCTTCATCAAAGTTCTTGGGTTCAACCATAGATAGAAAAGAAATATGTGATTGCTCTAAAGCTTCAATCAATTTTCTTCTTGTCTAAACTCCTTTATTCTTGTCACCAATTATCTGACTGTCAGGATGATTCTTTTTAACAATTCTGGAAGGTGATTTTGTTTCCGTTTGTTGATTTGAAACTGCCTGAATATTTGCATCTCCATCATCTAACTCAAGGTCTTCTCCTTTTTTTTCTTGGACCTCTTCATCTTCAATTTCAATTGTATCCTCTACATTTGGTTCAATATTGCTTATCTGATCATTTTTAACTGAGATTTCTTCATCAATTTTAATGTCAATACAATCAACTAATTTATGCAATCTTTTATTATAACATATATATCCTTTGCTGTTTGTTGCATATCCCAAAAAGATACCTTCATCAGCTCGATCATCATATTTGACAATATGTTCATCATTATTTTTAATATAGCATTTACTTCCAAATATTTTGAAATGCTTAATAGTAGCAGGTCTCCCAAATCAAAGTTCATAAGGAGTCTTATCACTGTTTGGTCTTAGATGCGCTTTGTTAAGAATGTGGACAGTTGTATGAATTGCTTCTACCCAATAAATCTGAGAAATGTTTTTTTCATTCATCATTGATCTTGCCATTTGCTGAACTGATCTATTATGTCTTTCCACTACTCCATTTTGTTGTGGAGTCCCTGGAATAGTATATTCCCTTTTGATCCCATGTTTATCACAGAATTATTTAAAATATCCTGAACTGAATTCTCCTCCTCTATCAGACCTTACTGCCTTCAATATTTTTCCTGTTTGATTCTTAGTCAGAGCCTTAAACACTTTGAATTTTTCAAATGCTTCACATTTTTCTCTCAGAAAAGAAACCCATGTGAGTCTAGAATAATCATCAATAACCAACATGAAATAGTTTTCTTTTCCTGTACCTTCCTTCCTGGATGGTCTACATAAATCCATATGTACTAACTGAAGGGGCTCATTTGTTGATGTAAAACCTTTTGATTTAAATTGAGTGCAGGTCAGCTTTCCCATTTGACATGACTTACACACTGAATCATATGGCTTTGATATCTTTGGAAGATCCTTTATTGCCCTATTGTTACTAAGTTTGATTATATGATCAAAATTCAAATGTCCAAGTCTCTTATGCCACAACCAACTCTCATCATACTTGCTTAGATGACATTCTTCCTTTTTATCATTCAAAACATAAACATTATTTTCTGTCCATATGCCTTTTGCAATCAATTGTCCCGAGGGTATGGATTTTATCTTGCAACCTTTCGAATTAAAAACTACTTCACACCCTCTGTCGCAGACCTGACTGACAATAAGGAGGTTATGTTTTAAACCATGTACAAACAACACATCTTGAGCTTTTCCTCTGCCATTATTCAAGCTTACCATCCCTTTTCCTTCGATTTTTCCTGGAGCATCATTTCCAAAGGTCACATTTCCTGATTTTCTTTCATTTAGAGACAAAAATTTATTTTATCACCTGTCATGTGTTTAGAACAACCACTATCAATATACCAGAGATCCTTTTTCCTTTGAGCGAAAAGTACTAATCCACATTTGTCACTTTATTTCTTTTTCCAAACCTTAGTCTTTTCAAATGTATAATTTATTCTTGAATTTGTTTTGTACTTCCTTAAATGACAGTATGTAGCTTTGTGTCCAAAATTATGACAAACAAAGCATTCTGGCTCATTATTTAATAGATCAAAAGAGTTGATATGTTGATAATCGGTTCTTCTTATAGTTGTGGACTGAATTGCGTGATATCCTTGTTTCCTCATTGACTGTCCAACTCTTTTTTGTAGCATCTGACTCTTTGACTTCCGTAGTTGCATACTTCTAAATTTAATTCCACAATTTGCAATTTTATGACCAAAGTTAGAACAATAATAGAAATAACCATAGAAATTTTTTTGGTACGTGGATATTGGTCTTCTTTTTGGGCTTGATTGCTTTGTCTCTTGTTGGCTATGTTCCTGATAAGATCTCAATTTATGTTTATTAATTTTGGTTAGCAAGGTATGATCATCATCTGACTGTCTGCTACTTGACCCATTTTCATAACCTAGGCCAGTCTTTATCAATGGAGATCTTTGTTTACTCAGAATGCTATTCATTTCTTCTGAGTCTTTGATACTCGACAAAGTTTGGTTGTACAAAGCATGAAATTTCTCCAAATATTTTCTAGCTTTTACTACTTCTTCTTCCAGAGCTTCACATCTTAAATTTATTTTATTTTATTTTTTATTTTATTTTATTTTTATTTTTTTATTTTTTTATTTATTTTATTTATTTTTTATTTATTTTATTTATTTTTTATTTATTTATTTATTTTTATTTTTTCTGCTAATTGTTGTTTTAGAGTGTCTTCTATTTTCTTTGCTTCTTCTAATTCTAATTTTAACAGCACAAAATCTTCACTTGTTCCTTTACCATTTTTTTCAAACTGCATCAACAAATGTTGTTGTTTTCTCTTCTTAAGTCTGAGTCTTTCAATCTCTTCTAAAGCGCTGATTAATTCACCTTCCATGTCCGTCATAGCTTCTTCATCATTAAGATCTTCTATGGCCATAATCATAAAATCATTCATTCTATCTTCACAAGATGAATTGCTATATATATCCTCTGAGTCATCATCATTTGCACACAAACTTTTCTTTTTACTGTATTTCTTAAATTTGTATTTCTCTTCATCATCAGAATTCAGATCTTTTTTCTTGTGAGGACATTTAGAGGCAAAATGACCTATCTTGCCATAGTTAAAACATTTAAAGGGAATCTTGTCTCTATATTTACTTGATCCTTTCTTCAATCTTCTTACAAATTTTGCCTCAATATCATCTGCTCCATAATCAATATTCTTATCTGCTTTAAAGGATGCTTCTCTAGTGATGAGTTTGTCTATACTAATACTCATTTCATAAGCAGTTAGAGTTCCTAGGAGTTGATCAATGCCCATACTTTTAAGATCATTTAACTCTTCTATTGCTGAAAATTTTGGGTTAAATTTATCAGGCAGAGATCTTAAAATTTCTTGAATTAAGGATTCTTCTTCAATTGTTTCACCGAAGCCCTTCATAGCATTCACAAGCTCTTCAACCCTTAGGAAATATTTACTAACATTCTCATCCTCATTCATCTTTAGTTCAAATTTCAACCTGTATGTCTGCAGTTTGGCATCTTTTACTTTCTCATTCCCTTCATAACTGCTTATAAGTTTTCCCCACATTGCTTTGGCAGATTCAAGATGCATAACTTTTACAAATTTAGCTTCTGCAAGACCACTGAGAATAGCATTCATTGCTTTTGGATTAAAAGTAAATTCCAGTTTGATATCTTTGGTGGCTAGTACAATGGGATTTACATATCCAGTTTCAACTACATCCCATACATCAACACCTAAGGACATAAGATAGGTTCTCATTCTAACCTTCCAGAAAGCAAAAATTTTCCCATCAAATAGAGGAGCCTTATTGATTGAATTTCCATCATGACTAGTCATGTTTTAAGCTCACAGATCTACCTTTAAATAAAAGGAACCTGCTCTGATACCAATTGTTACAACTGAGAGGGGGGGGGGGGTGAATTAGTTGTAATAATAACAACAATAATCAATTTATCTTTTCTTTTAAAATTTTAGTAGCATTCACAAAATGATTGTCAATATAATGAATAAGATAAGCAAAGAACTAGTAATCATCATTCACACATATGATGTACACAGATACAGATATTCATGAGGAAACCCATAAAGGGAAAAAACCTCTTCTTCTTAGAATGATAAGCAATCTTTAACTCCTATACATCAATTATCATTGAGCACCAACTCAAGATGAGGCTACAACCTTTGTTTAACAAGTTGCAACTTGTTGAGAGCACCAACTCTCATGTTTTTCTAGCACCCACTAGAGAGAAGCGCCCACTCCCAATATTCAGGAATCAACCTGATTTACAAAGGAAATCAATCCTCCCTAGCACCTCCCTTCCACCCTATGTAATAATTTTTCAATCAATTATATCACACTGGTTCAAATATATTAGTACATACTCTTTTCATTTTTGTTCTGTGCTGCTACAACTTGGGTTTCTGGGCATTCTATTTTTCTTTAAATTGAGCCACACATTTTTCTTCTGAATTGTTAAGAATTTTTCAGTCAATTATATCACACTGGTTTAGATATATTAGTACATACCCTTTTCATTTTTGTTCTGTGCTGCTACAGCTTGAGTTTCTGGGCATTCTGTTCTTCATTAAATTGATCCATACATTTTTGTTCTGAATTGTTTTCTTCGAATCACAGCTTCATCAGCAACCACTCCTCTTCATCCTCTCAATTCTCACACCGATTTTGTTGTTTTTTACAGATGCTGAATTTATATGCCTCGGTCTCTTTAACTTCCAGATATTCCAATTCTAAAATTGAAACTGTCTCTTTAACTCCCAATTCGAAAATTGAACTGTCTCTTTGACTTCCAAAACTATGCTGTAACTGACTAATTAATAAATAAATAAATGTTTGTGAGTCCCAGCTTGTCTGAGTCGCAGCTGTCTGAGTCACAACCATCTGAGTCTCAGCCGTCTAAGTCATGGATTTCTGAGTCACGACCGTCTGAGTCTCAGCCATCTGAGTCACAGCCATCTGATTCGTAGCCATCTGAGTCGCAACCGTCTGAGTCGCAGCTGTCTGAGTCACAACCGTATGAGTTGCAGCTGTCTGTGTCACAGCTTGTCTGAGTCATAGCCGTCTGAGTCACGGCTTTCTGAGTCACGACCATTTGAGTCACAGCCGTCTAAGTCGCAGACATCTGAGTCGCACCTGTCTGAGTCACAACCATCTGAGTTGCAGCTTTCTAAGTCACGACTTGTCTGAGTCACAGCCATCTGAGTTGCATTCGTCTGAGTCACAACTTGTCTGAGTCACAGCTGTTTGAGTTGCAGCTTGTCTAAAAACATTCTTTTCTTGTATTTCAAACTCAGTCACAGCTTTAGTAAACTGAAATTGGTATGGTCTGAGTCACCCGCCTTGTCTACTTTCCGACCATCAATGACAACTAAATCATAGTGCCAACAAAAAGTTCCCCCTTAGCTCATGGATGGAATCCTTCTTATAGGATTTGGGAGGCCAACCACTAAGAGAAATTAATGGATCTAAGTGAGTGGAAGGTGGATCAAGGAGGTGATTCATACCAAGGAAGGTGAGATTCAAGAGGAACCTCCATCCAAAAAATATCTCCTCCGAATCCAAGATCCAAGATCTAAGGGATAAGGTGGTTAAGGGGTTTTTCATGCCCTCAACACTGAGCATAGTGAGAAAACGTTGCAATTTTTGCGCCCCTGTAGGCAAGCAGGGCGTGAAAATGTTGTAATTTCACTTCTTGCACCAATAGCGGGGCGCGAAAATATGGGTAAAGTGAATCCATTGAGATGGAATTTGACCATGAGAATTTGGATTTGCCTCCAAGGAAGGTTAGGGAGGGGACCAACAAGGTGGAAATGAGTCTCAACACTTTCTAGGAGGAAGGATCATTAGGGTTTGCATGGTGGTATGACATGAAGACTCAGAATGGTGCTCAAAGTGGGACATTGAGGTATAACAGATGCCCCCTAAAGTGTGAGGTCATAAGAAATTGATGGCCAAAACACTTTACTGATAAGTCTTGTAGAGATAGCGGGAGATTGGAGAGAAACTGCAATGAACGAGAAAACATCAACCAGATATCAAATAATGTCGAGGCGAGCATACCCATTTTTGGAACAACTGACTCAAAGCATGGTTTCCGACCAATACATCGCAGATCCATGATAGGATTGACTCAATAATGACTGAAAACAAATCATGGCTACTAGACTGCAAGTGTAGATCCATGATAAGACAATGAAACAGTCACAACCAATACAAAAGTGGATATGTGTGACAATATATCAATGAGGTCACCAACATATTGTTTATGTGGGAATCTACTCAACAATTGCCATCGCAACGTGGACGTGAAATAAACATCAGAACCATCCAGGGTATTCTACCCAATCCCAAAGCGATACGAATCTAACCATGTGATTACAAGATGTTGAAGTCGAACATGGCAGAGAATATTTAATTACCAGCCAATGATGTGAACCGTTAACAAGTACAAGGGGAATCACCAATGATGACAATGATCCCCAAGGTATCTCTAGTACAAACCAAGGATTGTGAATACATATTTTTTTAGGTCGAACATTCAAGGGATTATTCGATCAAAGGTCAATAATGAAAACCTCTTTCGAATATGAGGAAACCTGCCATTAAGGCATGCAGGTACCAAGGTACTACAGTTGATCCCTAAGCATAATTCCTTGATAATGAGTTGAAGTCAACATGAACAAACTCGTTGAAGGAGGGCCATACTGAATCCCACATCATCAACACAAAACCAATATAGGAAAGTGCAATGAAGTAATGAACTAGATGAGTATGGACTGACACAAAAGGTGAAGGTCGATAACATTGCAGAAGGTTGACACAGGTTAAGAATGATTCATTGAACATATAATGACATGAAGCAGAGCTTGACAGCAGGGATTGACATAGATGACAACCAAAAAGTGAGATGACTCAAGGTGGGAGACTCATTTAGATGATACTCTCATGAAAGGTGACTCATGATTATAGTTAGGACTCGAATGTATACTGAATACCCAAAATAAGAAGACAAGGTATGAATGCATGCCATGTTCAAAGGTAAAGACTCATAAGTTTCCATAAATGGTAGACTTGGCGTATTCCCCCATTTCCTACCATCGTGAATGACGAGTACCTCTTTGTTTTTTTAATGAGCTCGAGGAGGATAACAGATGCGCGATATAGCTCACCTTTGGGTGAGTCCAAAATTGTACATTTCATGAACCCAAGGAAGGAGAGGTTCGATTCCATAAGGATCCTTCGATGTTTAATTTCAAAAGTCCAAGGAAGGAAAAATCAACAATTTTTCATATTTAGAGAGTCTGAAATAATCTAAAGAGGACTCCAAAGTTTGATTTTTTCGTAAAAGTTAGTCCCTGGACCCGAAAAAGTATAAAATAATATCCAGAAGAACTCTCCTAGTCATAAAATGACTAAGTTATACCTTTATCATAAATAGTCTAAACGATCTGAAAAAGGGATAACCTACCACCGAATAGATGACCTTCCAAATACTTTGACAAGTGTGAAAGAGGCAAGTGCACTTGGCAATATTTTCTTGGTCAGGGAGTCTAAAAAGAGCTTAAAGAAAACTCCAGCAGTTCCATTTCCATGAGTTAATAACCTTAGTCTGAAAAAGGGAGAAAATAATACTAAGTTGATACTTTCATCATTTATTTACGAGGACGAGTAAAGTAGACTAAGCTCGACACCTTTTTACTTGGGTTTAACAAGCACGACTCAAATGTGAAAAGCGCTTGGAATCTCTTTCATAGTTTAGATCCAGAGCATGAAAGAGAGAAAGTGAGCTCAGAGAAGGTCAAATAAAAAACTCCACCAGTGTGAACAACTTGAATGAACTTGCCAAAATGTGGTCAAAACCCTAGAAAAAGGCATTAGAACATAATAAGTGTGAAAAATAGACTCTAAACAAAGGTTATTAATGTAAAAATAGGAAAAAATGACTAAGTGTAATATATAAAAGAGGGTAAAATGAGGAATTACCCATTGTTACTTGGTCATTTTCACTCCAAAGAGAATTTTTAGCTTGGGAGAAAAACTTCATCTGGCGATACCGGGAGATCCAGGGCACCATTCAAACCACCGTCTAAAGTAGGTAAGTCCTCTCATCATACTCTTTCATTCTACACATTAATTTTTTGATTTGATGAAATATTTGGGATTTGCAAGGGCCTTATGGGAAAAAATATTGCGCTCATGAATTTTCGTGCCCTCCCCATATCGAGGGACGTGGAAATTCCTAGAATTTTGAGCTATGGGAAGTGGCAGGGGAGAGAAAATGATCATTTTTCACGTTCCCCATTGTGGTCGGGGCGCAAAAATCCATTGTTTGAAAATAAAAAAACTTTCCCCCATCTCATGCAATGACATTTGGTTTCAATATTTTAATTGGAGGTTTCCTTGGTGATTTGCAGGAGTTTCCAAAAGAAAAAAAGCAAGGATGGTTGAATGGGAAGAGAGAGAACATGAAGAGGAGGATAGAGATGACCTCAACGATGACAACAGTCTATCTGCACTGCGATAGTGCATACAATTGAAGTTTTTCAAAATGAGTGGCATCCAAAAGCAAGGGAAGTTGCTAAATCACATCATACAAATGTGGGATGTTGATATACAAGATTTCCACATAGAAGAGCACATCCTTGAACTAGATATAGAGGACATTTAATTTTTTACGAGTCTTTCCAAAAGAGGGGCCCGAGTCAATTTGGTAGGGCACCGAAGCACTGAAGAAAATATAGAGACCTATATTTCCCAATACTGTAGACAAGGATCTCACAGAAGAGCGGGAAAGTGCTTATCACTGATGTGATAGATATTCCATTGAGGATGATCTTATATACTCTTTCTCAAGTAGTGGGGAGTGTGGGGGATCACGATGCTACCAAGGAACATATGACCTATGCCTTGGAATTCCTTGAACCGAAATTTTTCGACTGGTGTGAAGGATTCTTGGTCAACATCAAGGACCAAGTGACTAAATTTAACAATGAAAGCATCATACAATTTGGATATGGGAGTATCCTAGTTACCTTTTTCTTGGAGAGGGTACCATTACTACGCCCTCATATTGAGAGACCTCGTCATTCCGCATCCGAGCCACAGATGGGGATATGGAGCGATTATGTTGGGCGGCTTAGTGGGCCGCAAGTATTAGCATTCGGCGAGTATTTCTTCTCTTGGCTCGAGGAACATATTGTTATGATATAGGATTACCCCTACGCTATAGTAGAATTCTGTCATGATGTTGACTTGGCATTACCAGAGGATGATGACTAGGACGAGTCAGGTATGTGACCTTCCAACATGTTTTTTATTTTTTTAAGTTTATGTTATTTTTTGTTTTGTTTTGGTAATGCGTAGAAGATCTAATATATATACGTGTAATGTTGTAGATCGAGGACCGATGAGACCAGCAGGATCCTCTCCACTATGACGACGAGGAGTAGAGTGTCAAGCTAAGGAGGATGAGGCTGGAGGATTCCACTATGTGGAGCAGAACCTAGAAGTATTGACCATGGTAATTCCTTTGATGAGGATGCTCGAGGTCCCTTATCATCTCCAGAGGCATATTGTGGGTGTGCCAGAGCATATTGGTAGGTTGCTCCACCGTGTCGCTAGGGCGGTCGTAAGCTATCTTGAGCATCGTGCTCCTCGCGACTAGATTTTAGTAGTAGTTTTATTAGCGAAATTTACACGATATGTAGGCCAGAGTGCCAATTTTGGTATGGGTTATGATCCCATTTTTTTGTCTTTTGATGCATTATAATATTATATGTGACACGATAAACACTTTTTACATGATATACATATGGATCTATCTCTATTGTTTACTTACGATGATTTGTATGTTACATTTTTTACATGTGTTCTTATGATGTATTGATTATGTGTGGGATAAATGCCAATCCAACATATAGTTAGCTAACGAATCATCCACCGTGTTGCATTTCCTTCGTACATGTTGATATAAAATATAATCAAATGGTCGTTCAAGGAGGCATACCCTTCTGTATAAAATAAGTAATGTGGGATCACAGATGGTATAAATTCGGTTCAGTTGAGATATCACAAGCTGAGAGTCTAAGTAGACTATAAATTGATGGATTCCAAGAGAAGAAACTTCAGCCAAAAGTCCAATGATTGCATGATACTCTACAATGTTATTTTTTGCGGGGCATATGCAGATGCCACCCAAGGATATCAAATCACCAGCAGGGGAGTACATTACCCATGCTATAGAATCCAAAGTACGCTGACATTTGTGCATAAAATCATAAGTCAAGATAAATGGTTGTGTATGAGGTAGAATCCTAACAAACAAAAATTGAATCAAAATCACACTATAGATACACTATATACAAAGTGTTTTACGCAGGATGATCCTACGCATAAAATATCTTCAGGTAAATCCCGTTATGGGAATATCCCAAAGGTATACCATCACAATCCACAAGCTCGTAAGCTCCCTTCTATAACACTCGTTTGATAACGTAGGAACCATACCACATGGGTTCTAATTTTCCTTTACCTAATTTGTTGTGCATTTGGTCATAGGTTAAGACTAGGTCACCTTCATTGAAAATGCAAGTCGTTGAACAGATTTATCATATCGATCCTTAACGTGCTTTTTATGAGCCTCATTGGAGAGCACAACATTGCGACAAGTTTCATCAAGCTTAGTTAGGTATATAAACCGTTCTTCTTCAGTAGTCGTGTTAGGTAAGATTTTAAGGACTAATTTCAGGTATGGTATTTCACATTCAATCAGAAGGATCGTGTCTAGGCCATATACCAATTGGAACAGTGTAAACCTGGTCGTGTTTTTTACTGAAGTCTTGTAGGCCCAAAGGGATGAAAATAGAGCTAAGTTCCACTTTGATTTTGAGTTCCCACAATGCATTGGATCATTTTTTTAAAGAGTTTATTAATTGCCTCTACTTGTCTATTTTCCTGGGGGTAATAAGGAGTTGATTTTTCGTGAGGAAAACCCTAATTTGGAACTTAGTTCATCCATCATATGATTCCTAAAATGGGAACCATGGTTAGTTACGATGGCTTGCGGGACTCAAAACCTCGCGATGATATGATTGAATATGAAAAGTGCTGTTGTTTTTCCATCTTATGCATATATAGGCATGGATTCAACCCATTTGGTAAAATAGTCAACATCGACGATGACATAACTATGTCCCCACCCCATTTTGCAAAGGGGCTGATGAAAATAACAGGATGAAGTGGAGCTGGGTGAGAGCGCTTCTTAGAATGGGAGAATTGGCATGGAGGGCACTTCTTGACTGCTTCAACACAATCTTTGAAGATGGAAGGCCAAAATTATCCTGCGTGCAAAATTTTCTAGGCTGTAGCCATCCCAGAAAGATGACCACTACAATATCGAGAGTGGCAGTCATTGAGGACGTGTTCAACTTCATCAAGAGTTAGGAAATGATGCAAAATAGAATCGATACCATGATGGTACAAAGTATCACTAATTATAGGATAATATTTTGTGTGGTGTATTATGCAACGACATTCATCACAGTTTAGATTAGGATGAAAGCATTGGGTTTGGAGATATAAGATAATGTCTCCATAACACGGATCAGTCATTCCAATGAGGAACAAAGACTCATTTGGAAGAGAATCAATGGGTTTAGATTGGTCATTGACATGGGGCAATGCACAAATAAGCTTTGCAAATACTAAGGATTTTTTGGATTTCACTTTGGAAAAATACAAATCGAATTCCTGGAGGACTACAATCCAATGGGATTACTCCCCCCTAGCACTTGAAGAGTTAGGATATAATACATTGGATTGAAGTTGGCAATAACGGAGGTTTTGTGGAGTAAAATGTAGTGTCAGAATCTCTGGACCACAAAAACAGTTTCCAGAGCCAGTTTTTCCACATGTGATTAACATGTTTTAGAGTCAATGAGACTCTTATTGAGATACTAGACCACATTCTCTTGACCACTATTGTATTCTTGTAGGAGAACCATGCCAATGGAGGTGGTAGAGGAAGCGAGATATAAAATGTAATCCCATGTATAATTGGGGGGTTGTAATTCACGGGAGCATTGGTCAGGGCCTTTTTCAATTTGTCAAAAGACTATTGGGATTCATCATCCCAAATGAAAGGAACTTCTTTCTTGAGAAGACTCATGTAGCCCCGAGTGATCTCGGAAAAATTATAGATAAAGCGGCGTAAAAAATTCGCACACCCTTGCAAACTTTGGAGTTCTGGAATGTTGGTCATGGAAGGTAAAGCTAAAATAGCCTCCACCTTCAATGGATTAAGGCGAATTCCATCCTTGGAGATTATGAATCCTAACAATCTACCGAATTTAACAAAAAATACACATTTGTGAGGATTCAAGTGAATGTTGTAGTGGCTACACCTTAATAATATGGAACTCAAATGATCTGGAATGTCTTCTAGTGCAGAAGAGTGAGCGGGTAGGTCATCCAGATAAGGTTCCACAACATGCTTGATATCGTGAAATGTGTACGACATGGCCCATTGGAAAGTGGCCCCATCTTTCTTGAGACCAAAAGGTAACTTGTGATATGTTAAGGTCCCCCATGGGAATATGAAAGCAGTCTTGTGCTGGTTTGATGGGAGTATCTCAATCTAATTATAGCTAGAGAAGCCATCCATAAATGAAAAGATGACGCTTCCGGCACAGTTATCGATAATTTGGTCAATAAAGGGGGTTGGATAGTTGTCTTTAGGATAGGCTTTGTTCAAATCCCTATAATCAATACAAAATCTAATCATACCTTATTTCTTAGCAGCAGGAATGATATTGGACACCCAGTCTATCAATGGGACAAGATAGATAAAACCGGCTCGAATAAGTTTTCCGACTTCTGCTTTAATGGCTGCATTTTTGTAGGGATGAATGAGTCATATTTTTTGTCGAATAGGTCGGGCACCGAGATAAACTTGGATTTCATGGAATACTCTAGAGGGGTCAATCCCCGACATTTATTCATAACTCTAGGAAAAAGCATCACCGAACTCCTTAAATAAGGTAGTATAAAATTCCACCTCAGTAGGTGTACAGGTTTTTCCTAAATGGATATGTTCCACGATACCAGGTTTCACAGATATGTCAATGGGAAAAGTTTCCATGATGTTTTCTATATTTCCTTTGGAAAACACATTGTGCATAAGGACGAGAATCAGGGATGTTTGGAAAATATCTGGTGAAACAGTGGATTTGTTGTTGGTGTCTACCGGGTGGATCGTAGGAAAGGATGACCGATGGTGATAATATTTCCAAGGTGGTTCATCAATTCTCATGATCTCCATAATAGATTCGTCCAAGGGAAAAAATATGTGAAAGGGAATCAACAGAGGGAAGAGATGATTCGATCCATGATGGGAGAGGTGCCACTGGCTGGTGGTCAATAGTATCGACCCAATCAGAAGCAGATTGGATCATGTGGTACGTTGCTTGGTTGAGGTTCAGAGGCATGCAATAACCAATGGTATCACATTCACCGGGACTTGGTATAACCCAAGAATCATTAGGTTTGTGGGGTTGAGAAGTACTTGACAAGATCATGTTGATTGAAAAGATTAGGGGTGGGAGATCCGAGAATACTCCAATGATGGAGGAATACTTTAGAATACCAACACCAATGTCTTCATAGTGATGCTTATATTGTTTCAACATCGGGACATTGTTGGTAGTGTTGGAATGGATATCCAAAGTGAAAAAATCTAACTGATCAATGGTGACAATTTTCCCTTGATGAGGAAATTGGAACAAACGGAAAACGAAAGAGGGTATAGTAGTCATGGAATAAAACCAATTATGACCTAGTAGGATGTTGTAATCCAATGGGGCATCTACGATTTTGATGTGAATAGATATGGTTCCCCCCCCTATTTCTACGGCGAGTGATGAGATGAGTCTGTAAGGTTGGAAACCACTACTGTCAAAAAATTTCAAAGTAGTAGGAGATTGAGTTACCTCCAGAGAGCCGATAGCTCTCCATCAAGACAAAGACATGATAGAAGTGGAAGCACCTTTATCTAAAACGATATGATGGATGTTGTTTCCACAAATCTTGGTATGAATCTGAAAAGCCAATTGATGAGAGAGTCTCGACTTAAAATATTTCAAATTGAACATAATTGTGTTGGAAGAGTTTGGGTCAACAACTCTGAGTGCTAACAATAAGGTTCTACACTGATTAGGGAAATGTTGTAGAACTTCGAGAGTGGACATTACAAAAGGTGCTTGGGATAGATCCTCAACAATATTGTAATTTTGGGCAACTCGCGCGTTTGGATTGAATGTGGCTTTTCGAATGGTGGCCTTTAGTGGGCGCAACACAGTGTTAGTAATAGGCCTTTCGATATGAAGAGGACCGGTACAAGGATGAGTAGAAGGATGATCTGCCATGGGATATTTATCTTTTGAATTACCATTCTTGTTTGAATTCAGAATAGAATCATACGTCTTTGACCGAGTGGATATATGGACAATCTCATTACTCATAATGAGGATGTTTCGGTTTAAGGATGTCTCTGGTTGGGTAGGATCGTTCAGATTGCCCCCTTGTGGGGGGGTGTGTGAAATCATTTGTTGTTGTTGGGATAGGAAAGGTTCAGTTAGGACTGCCGGGTAGGAAGAACCTTTCACAAAATTTGTTAAATTCATCTCGATAAGGACTATCTTTTGTATAGTGGTATTCCTGGAAAATAAGGTAGGGGGACTTACATTTCTGTTTGGGTTTGTTGTCAACGTTGGTTTGTTGTGGTTTGGGATTTTCCTGATGAGGATAATATTTTTTGGATTTGGACTTATTATTCTTCTTTTTCCCTCCGGATTGTTGTGATGAGGATTGGACTGCATTCACCTCGGAGGTCTGAGCAGGGGAAGTACTGTTTTTGGATGCATCTGGTTTTGAAGTGGAGCAACAGTGTTTTGTTGTCCACTATATTTGGTTGTCAGATGGACCTTTACAGAACCAACTACCCCATTGACAGGAGGTTCGGTAGTAGGCCTGGATGGATCACTATTGGGGCAAGGGGCATGAGGGATCAATTCATATAGAATTTCGGATTGGGAGTAAACCAAGTCCAGATACTAAGCACAACTGATCGCCTTCTCTTCTATGATAGCCCCTCCCATTGCAACATCCCTAGTAATAGGTGGAAGTAATGACTTTCTGAACCAATCGGCTAATAATTGGTTGGGGATAGGAGCCTTAATTAATATTCGGTGTCTCCTACACTCATGAATATGATCATAGATGTGAGTGGAAGTGGATTTCTGAAACAAAGTTAAGAGGTCCGTGCCAGTTTCATATCGAATGGGAAGTTGGAAATGTGTCAAAAACTGCATGTCAAGGGAGTTGAAATCTTAGAAAGAATATTGTGGAATCTCAATATACCATTTAGCTGTCGTTATGTTGGGTGCGACCCAAGTGCAGGAAGTTTTGATGACAAAGGTACAAGTTAGGCAAGGCCTAACATTGAGCAAGTTTTCGGAGAAGTAACTCCGCAATTCCTGGGAGGAGGGTGTGGAGCGAAGCAAAGTTGACAGGAAAGGAATTGTCGCCTTAGTAAAAACGATGTACTAAGGATGACCAAAGGTAGTTGGAGAAGTTATGGATGAAGTGGTGAACTTTCAACTATAAAAGCAGAGAGTAAATAAGCAGAATGGTGAAAAGGATACGCCACCGTAGAGTCAGAGCCGCGCGGTCAGAACTGTAACTGTCAGAAGAAGCGTAAGAGTCAGAGAAGCGGCATAAAAGGATAACAGAGATCCAACAAAGTTAAGGAAAAGTGTGATCAACAAGAGAACCATGTTATTTTTGGTTTAAGGGTACTATGGGGGTTGGCCCATAGTTATTGTAAATATGTGACCTTCGGGAAAAATCTATATAAAGGGAAATTTTGTATAAGGAAGGGTTGGGATTTTGTTATATATTGCTAGATCTAGGCTGAGAGAGATCTAAGAGAGAAAAGACTCTGTAGCTGAGTGCACAAAGATCTATTGTAGAGAAGAGTCCGCATTTGAGTGCACAGACTGGAACTGTTACCCCTTCCAAGTAATATAAGAACAATTCCCGTGGACGTAGTTCCCATTTGGGGGGTGAACCACGTAAATATCTGTGTTATGTGTGTGAATATATGATGTGTGTTATGTGCATGTTATGATAAGCTATGTTTATGTATTTGCTTTAATATGAATGTGAATGAGAATCATATGTTAAGTAAGTAGAACACATTCATATGAATGTTGCGAAGTCATGTTAAGTATGGTAAATGCGTAGTTAAAAGGGTAAACGAACAACGATTCAGCGAAGTCTGTAGGTTGTTGATGACTGCGAAGTGCGCAGTTACATATTGGTAATGATATGTTAAATAGATGTTAATCAAGGAGTACATTACAAGTTCATATAACACATCCGCGCATCACCAAGGTTATAGAAACCTGATTTTGTAACCACCCATCTTCGCTTCGGGTGAGACTTCAGCCTGTTCGCAGGTTGACGCCGAAAGGGCCAGTGAAATTAATTTGTTGGGTCTATAATAGAACTTCGCCGAACCTGGGTCATCCCGAAAGAGTAGCCAACAAATGGTTGCATTTCCGACTTTGGACTAGTTGTGCTGGTGATAGGCGGTGATATTGATGTGAAACTCATAGAATAGGTGAACCAACAAATGGTTCCTTGAGACTTGTTATGCTGGGGATGTATTAGATTCATGTGGAATCCAAAGAAGAAAGAAATACAAAACTGGGTAATCCAAATAGAATTTGAGTTTGTGAAGAAAGAAAACAAACATTCACATCTCACTTTAGAATAATGGTTGCAGAGGTATATATTCACTGACCTGCATGAAATGTTCTTCACCTATTTTGGTAATGAGCTATATGAGTGGATATCGAGGATAGCAGAATGAAAAAACTATTTTCAGGGTGCAGAACCTAAAGTTTGGAATCCAGAGTTGATTCAGAGGCTTAAAGGGATTTATAACCAGATTTCAAGAGCAGTAGACTTTTGGTTGAATAGCTTACTAGAAGGCTATATTAAAGAATTTTTTGTGGACTCTTTGAAGTATTACAACGCAATAGAAGGACCTTGATTCTATGAACATGGCCATGAAGGATTTGCCGCCAAGGCAAAGGATCTAGAAGTTTGCAGAAACGAAAGATCTTCATAAGGAGATGAAAGCGATAAGGATGAAGGAAGATGAAACTGCGTCGAAGTTACAACTGATGCAAGAAGAAGCGCTGGCACTTTCTGAAGAAATTGAGGAGAAACTGCAAGAAATCCACACAACAGAGAATACAGTGAAAGAGAAAATGCAAGAACCCGTATCAAAGATTATGCTTGAAACGATTAAGAAATTTGAGCATGACAGTAAGGACGCAGTTGCGAAGTTGAGTGCAACTTTTCAGGAATTGACTATGAAGTTGAACATCCCAGGGGATGCACAGTCAAAGCAGCCTAATGAAAGTGGATCTAGGACGAGCCACAAGTAAGTTTTAGGGGCCTGTTGGGTGCAACCCAAGTGTAGGAATTTTTTATGATGAAGGTTAAAGTTAGGCGAGGCCTAAAATTGACCAAGTTTTTGGAGAAGCAACTTTGCAATTCCCGGGAGGAGGGTATGGAGCAAAGCGAAGTTGACAGGAAATGACCTTTCTCCTTAGAAAAGATGAATTACTAAGGACGACCAAAGGTAGCTGGAGAAGTTACGGATTTAAAGCGATGAATGGTCAGCTTCAAAAGTGGATATTAAAGAAGCATAATAGTGCAAAGGATGCGCCACTATAGAGTCAGAGCCGTGCAGTCAGAATTGCAACTTTTAGAAGAAGCGTCAGAGTCAGAGAAGCAACACAAAAGGACAACAGAGCTCCAACAAAGTTAAGGCAAAGCGTGGTCAAGAAGAGAACCATGTTATTTTGGTTTTAAGGGTACTATGGTGGTTGGCCCATAATTATTGTAAATATGTGACCTTCAAACACAATCTATATAAAGGGAAATTTTGTATAAGGAAGGCTTAGGCTTTTGTTAGATATTGCTAGATCTAGGCCGAGAGAGATCTAAGAGAGAAAATAATCTACAACTGAGAGCACAGAGATCTATTATAGAGAAGAGTCTGTAGCTGAGTGCGTAGACAGGAACTGTTACCCTTTCCAAGTAATATAAGAACAGTTCCCGTGGACGTAGCTCCCTTCTGGGGGGTGAACCACATAAATATCTATGTTATGTGTGTGAATCTATGATGTATTTTATGTGCATGTTATGATAAGCTATTTTTATGTATTTTCTTTAATATGAATGTGAATGAGAATCATATGTTAAGTAAGAGGAACACATGCCTATGAATGTTGCGAAGTCATGTTAAGTATGGTAAATGATTAGTTAAAAGGGTAAACGAACAACGATTCATCGAAGTTGTAGGTTGTTGATGACTGCGAAGTGCGTAGTTACATATTGGTAATGATATTTTAATTAGATGTTAAGAGAGGAGTACGTTACAAGTTCGCATAACACATCCGCGCATCACCGAGGTTCCAAAAACTTGATTCTGTGACGACCCATCTTCACTGCAGGTGAGACTTCATCCTGTTTGCAGGTTGATGTCAAAAGGGCTAGTGAAGGGGGGTTTGTTGGGTCTACAATATAACTTCTCCGAACTCGGGTCAACCTAAAAGAGTATCCAACACGTTCAGGTGAGTGTTCATTGGAAGAGCCTTAATCGTATGGGTTCATCCATCAATGAGTTCGAAGAACACCAAATATGGAATGTCATGACGTGATTTTTTGGATCTTCCCCAGGTTTGGCATCGAATTTTGGGATATCTGATGGTAGTTTGGCGGGAATAGGTGGCCAATGTGGTTCATTCCAAATGGGATCGTTTATCAATCTTGACAAACCGAGAAGGTCCAATGTTTCCAGGAAGGGAATTTGTCTATTAGGTTGCGGGTATGGATAATATTGGTGGGGTGTTGGAATGCTAGTCAGGCCCTGCACTACAAATTGTTGCATATTATACCTGTACGTGTTACCTGTGGGGTAGTGTTGGAAGTTTTGTGAGTTAGGGACCATAGGGTTAACCAGTTTTTGGTTAGGAATCATAGGATTAACCAATTGATTCAAAATCAAATTGTAGACCGGTTGTTGAAAATGATGCTGGGTGGGATTGAATGGTGTGGGTACAGGGGGTGGTAGGACCCATGTATGGTTTCCAAATCCTTGATTGGGTGGATTAACCGCTCCTTGAGTAGGGGGGTTGTCTGAAAAGGTGGAGCCCATGGATTGTTCGTTCCGCCTTGATTGAGAGACAAGGTTTGGGGAGGTGGGATCCATTGATTGTTTGAGACACTAGGATAAGGTATCCCAGGATTCAGATTAGGGTTAGGGGGTAAAAATATTGATGTTGATTTGTGTGCCCCCCAACAGGGTTTTGGTTACCAAATGTATGTTGCCCCCCAATAGGTGGGATTTTCGATCCCCATGAAGGAAGTGGGCCTAATGTAGGAGGTTGGTTATTGGTCCCGCTTGGGGTATCGAAAAAAGGTTGTCCTCCAATAGGTGGGGTTTGTGGTACCCACGGAGCATATGGTCCTAATGCAGGAGGTTGGTTACTAGTTCCACTTGGGGCACCAATAAACGGTTGTCCTCTAGAGATATTGTAGACTGTGGCTAAATATTGACTTCTAGTCACAACCGGTGTTCTAACAGTAGGAATAGATGACCTTCCAATGGAAACATTGGAAGAGATTGACTGTGTAGGTTGGTTGGCTGCATGATTAGTACCTATTTGTGAAGATGAGTGTGCACTAATTCCAGATGATATAGGTAACAACCAAAAAGTATAGTTTGTCCCTTGACTAGAAGTGTCCCCTGAAGAATAACCAAGGATTTCATTTGGTAGAAGATGAGGGGAAGGTGGAAGGGGAGTTTCAGGTGTTAATTGCATAGGTACTGGAAAAGTGCAGAAATCATCGAGGGCTTGGCCTAGAGTCATGTTCCATAATGAGGAAGATGGATAAAAAATGTTTCCTGCCATGGATCATTTGGTAAAGGTCCAGAATAGATCCAATCTGTGGGTCCATATCGACCTACAATAGGTAGTATCATAGGAGGTGGATGGGAGGGCTCTGAAATCATGAGGATTTACCACTTGATATGTTGATGTTGGTGGGAATTGTGAGCTCGAAGCCCTTATTTGTGCAGCTTCATGTCTAAATATGTCTGTCGTTGCATGTTCGTGGGCTAAAATAACTAGTTCTGCTCGTATGGATGCCATGATTTCATGGCCCGTAGGAAGATCAGGAGAAGGAATTCTGAATTATCTATTACTAGAATATCCAAATTCATAGCTAGGAATAACCGAGGTAGTAGGCATGACAAGTGGGGTTACCAACTGTACTAAAGGTTGGTTAAAATTTGCAGCTAATTGGATCATCGTAGAAGGGAAAGGATCAGATTCCTCGATAATATTGATATATCCTCCAGGGAGATCATTTTGTGATGGAATCTCTGAAGTGATGTTATTTTTCGGAGTGACAATAACTTCCGGCACAACGCCGTCTTGTGATGAGACACTAACCTGAGGTGCTACAGTGGTTTCCAATGTCGTACTAACTTCTGGTACTACGTTAGCTTTAGGTACTGCACTAGTTTCTGGAAGTGTATGAGTTTGGGATATTGTAGCAACTGGTGGTGTTGTACTGGTGGATGGTGGGACAGTCCCTCGATCAGCTGATTTTCTAGTGGGGGGGTAGGGATGCGTGAAGGCGGTGGGAGACTAGATCAAGGCACATATTGTTTGGGACTCATCCCTTGTTGTCTTCGTGATTTCCTTTGGTTTGCCATGGAACATGAATAAATGATCTGGGGGAATTCTCGCTAAAAAAGAACTCAAAAACCCTCAAGCAATCGAACATGCAAAAAAGGGATCTAGAAAAAAGAAGGCACACATGCCAAAAAGAAAACTCTAAAAATTTACCGTGACCAGTGTCATAGCAAGCGAGTGATAAAAAGAGGCCAGAAAGCCAACAAACAACACTAGAAAATGAAAAATACCCTCTACAAGGTGTAAGAGCAAGCAATCCTCCTATCTAAAATCCGAAGACCTCAACAGATCGTGTCCTCTGCAAGGTGATGAAATCCAAGTTAGACAATACGAAGTGAGAGACCAATAAAGATGATGGGATAGCCCTCTACCAAAAGGGGTCCCGGGTAAAATATCCCTAGAAATAAATTTACTAAGATACCTCCTTCATGACACATTTGGGAAGGTTTACTGGAGCTTCTTCCTTTTGGCCCTTGTACAACCAATATGGAAGCCAGAAAATACAAGGAAGACAATGGATTGATGTCCTTTGGCACTAAGTGGAGTGCAATATTCCACAAATTCCATCCGAAACTAGTCCACGCGGCTTACCCCTGTCGAATGGGAGGGCCCCCAACAAATTGGTGTATAATTGTGTCAAAAAATACAAAACGATTTGAGCACCCTAAGAGAAAAAAAAAACTATGTCTCAAATGTATAATGACAGGGGGGAATTATTTGGATTCCTATCCCCGATGTCCTACCTAAATACAAAATTCTTTTATGTCCTCAAGTGAGGTTAAAATGTGTTTATTTAAGGAATTAATTTGAAGGGCTTGTTGTTTTACTCAAAAGGTAGTGGAAGTGCAACTTGGTGATGTTGAAACTCTACTCAAAGCATGCAAATATGGATGAATCTGTGCAAATATTTTTCCTTTGATGAATTTCTGGTTACAAAAGGGAGAGAGTTATTTTCCATTCCCAAACGAAAGAAACACAAGATGCAACTTTTTGAAAAATAAAAATACTTACTTCTTGTTTTTCCTTTTCAATTTTATATGCCAAATCAAAATATGAAATACTCTCTTACTGAATCAATCCAAAAACAAACTAAAAAACATGTTTTGTTTTGTTTTCTTTTCTACTTCGAATGAATATGAAAATGACAAGTGAATGAAAACATGTTCTATGATTGCAAAAATAATTCAATCATTAAGTAAGGAGGGAAAAGATATATCAAAAAGTATCCAAGAAAATTTGAGGAATTCAAAGTATGCAGAGATCCTTCACAAAACAAAAATATTCAATAATATTTCCCAAGGATGCAAGTGAATTTGCACCCAATTCTTTGCCTCAAACAAAATGACCAATTTTGTAACATAAAACATATAAATCCAAATAAAATATCTCTTACCTTGTCAGTTCGATCTCAAAAAATCCAAACCATGAATAAATAATGAAGCAAACCAAGACAAACTTCTTAGATTTGTAGATTAGGAGCAGAGTGAGTTATCAGACCAAGTACAAAGGTTAAAGAAGATCATGAGAATGGTATAAATGACTATGATAGTCTTCTAGTTTCCAATTCACTAAAAACTTCCAAAAATTCACTCTATAATCCAAATAGGATTCCGAAAGCAAATCTAAAAATGTAAGAATCAAATTGAGATCACACAGATCCGACTAGGATCAGAGAGCTGACACCAAGTCAAACAATCAAAGGAAAATATCAATCAAGCCAAAAATTGAGCTTTAGAGAACACTACAGGGAATTTTCGCTTCCCTGGAGACCCTCTAGGCACAAAATTAAGGAATTTTTGCGCTCTAGTACACTGCAGAGGCACATAAATTAGAGTATTTTTGCTTTGTGGCACACAGGATGGGCGCAGAAATTCACTGTAGGAGGATAAGGGAGAAGGTCTGAGAAGAAAATTATGGATTTCTTAAGTTTACATACCCAGAGAACTTAATGGTGTTGATCAAAATGGTAAGTAAAGGTCCAAAACTGGTAAATAACAAAGATAAGAGATCAAATCTTGAAGATTTGATGGCAAAATGAAACCTGGGATGTCCCCAGTGGAATCACAAATTTCTGTTCTAACAAATTCTTTCTATGGATAGTTAAACCTACTCAAAGATTAAAATAAGTTCAAACAAGCTTAATCTAAGATAGAAGTGAAACAAGTGGTTGTTTACTCTCTTAGATCTAATAATACACAAGCTTTTAAACACTAAGAGGAGAAGGAATTGTGAAACTTACCTCAAATTCGTCGGTTGTCCTAGCTCCAGCTTCACACTTGATCTCCAAGGAGTGAACCTGTTTGAACAAGACAAGAAACAACAACTCCAAGTAATATATGAAATGGTTAATATCTAATTTATATAGAAAACATATCATGCATATAACTAAGCAAGAAACGCGATATGGGAGAACAAGCCAATTTTTTATTAACGAAAGCTAAGAAGACTATTACAAAGTTACCCTTGACGTCCAAGCAACAATGTCCAATTCCAAGATTTTCCTCTTTCTACCTCCGCAAATCCTTTAAGACCATAGGTTTGATTCCTCCAAAATGCCCCCCCTTAGCTCATGAATGGCCTCCTTATAGGATTTGGAGGTCAACGACTAGGAGAGAATAATGGATCTAAGTGAGTGGAAGGTGGATCAAGGAGGTGAGTCATACCAAGGAAGGTGAGATTCAAGAGGAACCTCCATCCAAAAATAATATCCTCTGAATCCAAGATCCAAGATCTAGGGATAAGGTGGTCAAGGGGATTTTTCGTGTCCTCAACATTGAGCATAGTGTGAAAAAGTTGTAATTTTTGTTCCCTTGCAGGCATGCAAGGCACAAAAATGTTGTAATTTCACGTCCTACACCACTAGAAGGGCATGAAAATATGGGCAAAGTGGATCCATTGAGATGGTATTTGACCATGAGAAGTTGGATTTGCCTCCAAGGAAGGTTAGGAAGGGGACCAACAAGGTGGAAATGAGTCTCAACACTTGCTAGGAGGAAGGATCATTAGGTTCTGCATGGTGGTATAACATGAAGACTCGTACTGGCTCTCAAAGTGGGACTTTGGGGTATAAAAAAGATCAAAACCCCCCTGTAACTAGCTACAGAGTGTTGATATGGGAGATCAAATCTCCACTAGAACTGGACTCTAGAGTCTAATTCTCCCTAGATAAGGAATAGGAAGACTTGATCCTCACAAGAGGAATAAATCATAGTTTAGGGATTGCGTTTCGACATCCAAATTAGGTATTTGACTCCCAAACATGGCTAGGGAGTACAACAATCAATAAATCACCCTTTTTACCGTGCCTAGGGAGAAGAAAACCGCAATTTAATGGTGACAATGTGTGACACTTAAGGATGGTGTTAGTGTGACAATTTGGGGTATAATAACTACCCCCCAAAGTGCAAGGTCAAAAGGAGTCTAATGGTTGAAACAATTTACCAAACAATATGTGAAAGGTTGTTGGAGATGGTAGCATATGTAAGATACAAGCAAAGATCAAACAATACATATGTATCATCCTCGTGGTAGGCATACCCATGCTTGGAATAAACTGACTCAAGACATGGCCACCGACCAATACATTGCGGATCCATGAAAGTACTAAATCGAGAGCATGGCCACCAAAGATACAATGTAGACCCATAACTCCATGACAAGATCAATTCATATCCAAGAAAGAATACACAGTGGATCTACGACGCAACCAAAATATATTCATAGATCAATACAAATTGGATCTATGTGAAAATATACATATCAACAAGATCACCATCATGATGTCCATACTGGGACCTACTAAAAAAATCTCCATCACAACCTGGGTGTAGAAAATTGATACTCAAAGAATCCCCAAGGTATTCAACTTGATCCCAAAGTGATATGATTCTAACCATGAGAATGAAATTATGTGTTAAATTCGAACATGGTATAAACCACTTGACTACCAATCATTAATGTATACTGTTAACAAGTGCGAGGGAAATCACCAATAATGGCAATGAATCCCAAGGTATCCTAGTACATTCCAGTGAATGTGAACAAATGAGTGGAAATCAAACAATCATGGAATCATTCGCTCAGAGGTAAATAATGTAAACCTACTGTCGAAAGTGAGGAGGCCTGCCATTGAGGTATACAGGTACTAACTAGTTTCTAAGTCTAATTCTAGGATGATGTGTTGGAGTCAACATGAACGAAATCATTGAAGGAGGGCTCTGATATATCCCACATCGTTGACATGAAAATGACATAGGAAAGTGATATAAGATGGTATATCATATGAGAATATAATGACACGAGGATGAAATTTGATGATACTACAGAAAGGATGACTCAAGCTAACACTTCCCTTGAACATCAGGTGGCACTACAAGTGACTTGTCAGCATTGAATCAATGGGTTGTGGACCAACACATAGTGCAATGATAACTAAGGCACACTTCAGATGACCCGAAGGAGAAAAATGACTCATGGGATTGGTACAAATCAGAGATAAGCATATTACCTAGTTGTAATACAAGACACAAACAGGTGCCATTTTCAAGGACGACAACAAACAACTGCCATAATGTTTTCCAACAAAAGTCACCCATTTTTCCCAAATTCCCCCCCACCATGATGGGTGAGTACCTCTTAATTTTTAACGAGCTTGAGGAGGATAACCAATGCTCAGTATAACTCATCTTAGATGAGTACCTCATCATATTTTTAACGAACCTGAAGAAGGGGGGTTTCGGTCCCATATGGGTCCTTTCAATGCATAATTTTAGGAGTCCAATGAAGGTAAAATCAATGATATTTTCACTTCGAGAGATTTTGAAAAGAACCTAAATAAGATTCTAGGATGATTCATTTTAGTAAATTTAGTCTCCTATGCCTGAAAAAGGATAAAACAATACGAGGGAGAAATATTCTAGTCGAGGTTGACTAGAGTATACCTTTCTCGTATTTAGTCCATGCGGTTCAAAAAAGGGATAAAATAAAACTGGATAGCCATCCTTTCAAATCCTTTTACGAGTGTGAAAGAAACAAACTCGCTTGACAATATTTTCATGTGTAGGGAGTCAGAAAATATCTTAAAGGAGACTCCAAAGAGTTCATTTTCCGTAAGTAGTCTCACAAGGCCAAAAAAGGGATAAACTATCACTCAAAAGAAACCTTTGTGATGGTTGATGACCAAGTGCGATAAATACAGAAGGTAAAATTGGCATAGTTTTCTTTTCGTAAAGAATCTACTTGGCAAAAAAAAAGAGATAAAATAATGCCAAGCAGATACTTCCTCATTGTTTTACGAGTACGATAAAAGTGGACTAGACTCGAAACCTTTTTCATTTGATATTAACAAGCATGACTATCGTATAAAAACTCTCAGAATATTTTTGATGTTTCAACTAGAGCACGAAAAAGTAAAAAGTAAGCTCAAATGAATAGGGTCACTTGGAACAAAAGAAAATCCATTCTCCATAGAATCCTGTGAAAATAGACATGTCTTGACCAAAAGTGTGTTATAAACCTTGATGGATCTCCTAATAAGACACTAATTAAGATCAAATAACTCAAAGAAAAGGTATCTCAATGTGAAAAAGGGATCAAGTAACTAGTGTTCATGAGTAAAAAGAGGAGAAAGTAAAACATAATTCATTTTTACCTCTCAATTTCACTTCGAAGGAGTTTTGCCCCCCTTTTCAAGATGATTTGGAGTGTTGATTCCGAGAGATCCATGGCAACAATTGACGAACCTTTAGAAGTAGTTAGGTATCCTTGCTTTTGTCTTTCATTTGATGGCTCAATTTTTCAATTTCATGCATGTTTTGGTTGGAATTGGGTCAAACTAGGGTCATAATGGTGCCTCCCATGATCAATGCTCCCATAAAAAATTGAGAGGGGCATTAAAATGGAAGAAAAACCCTCCCCTAACACCATAAAGCTAGGATCAACGCCTTGTAACCTTCTTTAGGGGGGTGTTGGACACAATTTTAAGGGATTTTTTGCATGTTTCTCATCTAAAAAGCATGGGATGAAGCTCCAATTCTGACCATTTGTTCCTCTTGTGATGTACAAGAGATATTTGGCCAAGAGAAGGAAAATGATTAAGTGGAAAGAGAGTGAACATTAAGCTGAATATATGGCTTCCATACATGACCCAAACACCATGGATCCGCAAAAAAACTGCAGGTTACTCAACTTCTTCAAAACACAAGGCATGTAGAAGCAAGTAGTTCTATTAAACCACTTAATCAACACATGGAGTGTGGAAGAACAAGCCTTTCATGTTGGTCCTCACGTTCTCGAAATAGAACTAGAGGATATTTACTTCCTCACAGGGCTCTCCAAGATGGGAGCACCAATCAAGTTAGCTGGTCACCGTGGTATGGAATTATCTACTAAGGAGTATATGGCCCAATTTTGCATAGCGAGGGATGAAAAAAGGAGTGGAAAGGTTTCAATTAAAGATATTACTGACCGCCCACTATGCATGATTTTGTTCACAATCACAAAATTGGTGGGTAGTACAAGGCCACATCTTGCCTCAAAAACACAAATAGCATATGATGTTGAATGGATTGAGCTCAAAGTATTCAATTGGTGCACAACTGTATTGGTGAACATGGGGGATTGGATTACCAGATGCAATATAGGGAGACAAAACAATTTGTATATGGGTCTCTTTTAGTATTGTTTTTCTTTTAGCAAGTACGAGTGATGCATCCACGAATAGAGGCATATTCGTCCTCCATCCAAACTGCTGATGGAACGGTGGACTAGTCATGCATCCAGGTTGGGTGGTCCTTAGATACTTTCATTCGATCATTGGATTCTTCGCATGGTGGAGAGACCAAATTATGATGATCAAGGATTACCCATACATAGAAATGGAATTTAGGGGTGACCGAGATCTAGTGTGTCACATCCCCATGACCTTCAGAGGTCATGGAAGACCCTGATACATTTTATTTTCTTCCAACTCGTCTGAATACACACACACAGCCGAAGTATTTGGGATACGCAATCCACAACTGCAAAATCCGTAATCCGCAACTGCGAATCTGCAATCCGCAAAATCCAAAATCTGCAATCCATGACTGCGAATGCGGAAGTGTGAAACTTCCCATCGGAGAACTTACCTTTCCTCAATCCACAATCTGCAACTGCAAATACACAATTCGCAATCCGTAATACACAACTATGGATGCGGAAGTGAGAAACTTCCCATTAGATAATTTACTTTTCCTCAATCCGCAATTCACAACTACAAATCTATAATCCACAATCTAAAATCTGTAGCTGTGGATGCGGAAGTGAGAAACTTCCCATCGGAGAACTTACCTTTCGGCAATCTACAATCTGCAACTGTGAATCCGCAATGCACAATCCGCAACTGCGGAATTCGGGAATGTGGAACGTCAATTCCAACCTATGAAAATGTCACTTCCGCAATCCGCAACCCACAATGCGGAAATCGGAATGCGGAATTCCAAAACTTAACTTAGAAACTTTTACATTTCCGCAATCCGCAATGCAGAATTGTGGAAACACCTCTACTCCTACAAAATTTTAGAGCTCACATCTCCCTCATCCTTTAACCAATGAGACAAGGTTGGTACCGTTGGAAAGCTCTTGGAGAGCTCTATCCAATGGTGCAACTTCCACTCCAAACCGAGCTTTCTAACCCCGTCATTTCTCCAACTGATCATTTGTGCATAACTTCTACTTAAAATACTTTAACCTTCTTCCTGCCTTGACTTTCCCCTTCACCTAACCCACAGAGGGGTTCTGAAACACATCAGGATATCTCCCTCCTTCCCCATATCAGGTGTAATCATACAACTCATTCATAGGGTTAATCAAACACATCACAATATGTAAGGTGCATAAACTTAGATCTAACCATTACATCTATCACATGTAAGACTTATAATGCATTAGACTCCTGCAATACACTGATGTACATAACAATGAACGCAACCCTCTACTCAGGATTGCACATAACTTCTTATCAATCAAATTCATATAGACATACATTCTATAATTTGAACATAAGCAACCATATTATAACAATGGAACATCATCATTGAACCCAACAAAGAGTACTTATATTTTAACTTTCTAAAGTTTCCAAGCAACTGGCTAAGTGAGAGCAACGTTACACCCAACCTTAGATCTCTGCCCAGCCTATACTCTTTCATCTGAGAGATCACCCCCAAGTTGGGTTGTGTATCCACTAAGGAGGGCTATCAGGCTCTCTCACAATCAAGGTTCCATCCCAATGCTAAGCCAATATGTAGTTGAGTTTATCAAGCATTCCAAGGAATCTACCCATTCTAAGCCAACCTACAGTGGGTTTATCAAGCACACCAAGCAACACAATCATGCCAAGCTAGACTACAGTTGGGTTTATCAAGCATACCAAACAAGCTAATCATGTTAAGCCAACCTGCAGTGGGTTTATCAGGCACACCAAGCAACAAAATCATGCCAAGCTAGCCTATAGTTGGGTTTATCAAGCATAGCAAACAAGATGATTATGTTAAGCCAACCTGTAGTGGGTTTATCAGGCATACAAGGATAACAAGGAAGGTATTTCTAAGACAGTGAGCTCAAACACAGAGCTGCAGGCATCTCAAAACTCAATAGACATGGCTGTTACACCTAAAAACTCCTCATCATCAGATTCAGTGTATACATCCCTGAAGTTACCCTAATTAAGTGATTGCCCTGGAAGGATTTGTAATAGGTTTTGAGAGGTCATCGCAGGCTGCACTCAAGCAACCTGCGATATCGCACCTTGCCCCATTATAGGGTGCGACGAAGTCAGTTGGATGGAAAAAATAGCTTATTCGAGTCCCTTCTCGAATCCTGCTAACTTGGAACCCTATACTTGACCTCTTAGGGGAGCTGGCATTCGGTTCCTAAAACCTTGGAAAGATCCCTTAAGCCTCTTCTATCATATCTCAACCTATCCTATCCATATCCTATCCACTTAGTCCTATTTAAATGAAGCTCACTCCCATTCCAAAGGGAGGAAGTCTAAGGTATCTACATGTTGGTGAAATCATCCTTGGGAGACCTCTAATCACCTATTGGGAGACTCATACTTCCTTGGGAGGATATGGCATATGGCTTGGATGGAGAAGGAATGAAGCGTTAAGCCTTGGTTGTAGTTCTATATCTCTACTATGTATTTCCCTCTATTTATAGTAATACAAATGCTTTCCACCAATATTGTTAATGTGTGATGATATTGAGTAGTTTACTTGCTTAACTGTTTACTTAGATATATTATTGTATAGATGCTCTTTACTTGTTTCATGTTGTTTGTGTCTTGATAGGTCTTGCAACTTAGATCTGATGACCATTGGATGTGGAATAACATTCAAGAAAAGAGGATTGCTAAGTAAAAGGTAAGACATCTAGCACTTGATCCTTAAGTAGATCTAGGAAATCCATTTGTAGTCTGTCCTATTTGTTCTAGACTCGCATTGAGCTAGGGAACGTACATCTTGTTTAGTAGTTGTCAATCTAAGAGTCATTTTCAGTTGATTGCTTGACACAAGCCTTTTATTTGTCATTTGCTTCATGAGTTGGTTTCACCATTAGATCTTCACATTGAAGACTCAGATCTGCTTCCTCTCAGTTCATATTACTCATTTTCAAACCATTCCATGGTTCATTGTTGGGAGATCTGATTCATTTTTGAATTTAGACTCTGCCTGTTGCACCTGGTTAATGGAAACAGAGTGACACCGTGTCACTTCTGGCGTTTGTTCTTTACCTGTTATTCACTTGTTGCATCCTTTTCATTGGTAAACTGCGATTTCATCGCACTTCCCATATAGGTAAACTGTGACATCTCACTGTGTACAAGCACAAAGTGCGTCGATTTGTCAAAACTTGGCATACAGGCATCCCCTCTCCATTTGTTAGTCTGAACTTTGGTTTGTTGTATGAAATCCCTCTGTGCTGCAAGATCCAACCAGAGATCCCATCTTTAATTTGTGTGTTGAGCATTTCATTTTGTTTGGATTGATTCTGGGTTCCGTCTTGGACAAGTCTGAAGACCGGTAGTGGTGGATACTCTTGTTTCCTCCACCTTCATCCACTCACCCTTTCATTCCCTTCCTTCCATCCCTAATGTAGTCATTGCATTAGATCAGCCTCCAGACCTCATTTACATTTATTGTTTGAGCTTTGCTTGCTTGGTTTGCTTGTTACTGTCTGATTTTGAGTCTTGTGTGTCTTTCAGCTTAACTGAGTGCTTGTCCTTTCTTGATTTTTCTGAGTGTACTGAGTGTTGCAAGTAGTGTTTTCTTTTCAGTCATTTACATCTGGAAGCATAGTTGTTATCATGTTAATATTTTGATGCATCCATTGAAAAGTTAAAAGTGCTTCTTTCCCATCATTTCTCAAGCATTTTTGAAGAAAATTGTTGCGCATTGGAACATTTTCATTTATGTTTTGGAAAAATTGAATGAATGTATGACCAATTGTGTTTTTCTTGAATTAGGAATCGCTCATCTTCTTGAAAGACTCAAAGATGCTTCAGTTTTTGTAGAATTAATTCCGTGCTAAGGAAAGATAGATGCATTTTTAATTTTTATTGCTTTTAGGTCATTGAAAGTGAAATTGAAAAGCTTGCATACTCCATCTTAGAATCCTCTCTTTTCATTACCTAGTGTTGTTTTACTTTGAAAAGAAAAAGAAAAGGAAAATTGTTGTAATTTGGATTTAGTAGTGTTGTGAATTTTTGTGTTTTGCACGAAAAGGAAAAGAATGCTTTGACATCATTTTTTCGTAGAGTTGGGATTATGTTGCATTGCATTGCTTTGGTCAAAATTGTCGGAAAGAAAAGGAAGATTTCTCCTTCCCATAGGTAGCATTCATCGAAAGAAAAGTACATTTTTTGCATGCAGCTAGGACTTGCATTATGTTTCCTATTATGTACTCACCTCATGCATTCACCTAACCGTCCAGATAAAATTAACAGTAGAACTAGGGTAAAATACTTAGAAACTTGTGTGTAAGTTAGATACGTGTTCCGACGTCGTTAAGCGTGGCAGCTGTCGTTATTTGCCAGCACTGTAGCTCGGGGGTACTGTAGTCTTCCACATACTTATCGGTATATCGAGCTCCTTCACGTACCCACCAAGTACCATAATCCGTACTTGGCATATATCGAAGGGTGTATCACGTACTCGGTAGTATATCGGAAGTTCTCTTGCCGAACGGTTGTGCATTAGACAACACCACTATGGATTTGAGCTCCCATGTACCTTGTGTATATCGGGAGACACCACTAGGATTCTTGAAACCAACCGAGTTAACCATTCTTGGCAAAGCAATACACCGAGAACAGCACTCGGGGAGATTAGCACGCACGTATTGTTCAGGTAATTAGGTATGCAGGAAAGGGTATGGTCTTAATCCTCCTTGTCGCGTCATATTGTTGGACCCTGCAGTATATCGCGGTTTGCGATGCCTTGATAATCCTATGAGGTTCCAGACTTTGAATCCACTCTGTCACATAAGTCTACTTATTGCCTTAGTTTGAGTGGCTTTTCTGGACTGCTTTTCTTTTGTAGCATATGCTTAGGAGAAATGCTGTTTCAGCGATCTTGGCTGATTTTCCTGACACTCTGGTGGATCTCCCCTGGAGAAGATCTCGTAGGATCTTAAACTTATCACCCGAATGTCCCCTTAATCTGGAGGTTATTTCGAGGGTAAGAATGGATCAGCGTAACACGGTCGGGTCACATGAAGTGGAAAACCCCACTTTGAATGTTGGAGGACTTTTGTTTCCACATACTCCTCCAGATTCACCTGTTTTTCATCCCCTTAGGATGAAGAAGCACAACTTGCCACTTCACAAGACCTGCCTCCCATTGCTTCGGGAGAGCCTGGGTCATTAGAATGGATAAACCAACCCCAGGACAACCCCATAGCCGTTGTTGGCCCATTGGAAGCCTACTGGACATCTTCTACCAACCACCCAGTGGCTCATTTTGCCATCGCATCCCCACCCAGTGGGACTACTCCGAACAACCCTTTAGCCTACTATTGTGGCCAATTAGCTCACTTTCGTTCTATGGATGAGGAGTTTCGATAGTCAAGTCTCCAATGAAGGGTTGAATACCCATCGTTACCCTCTTACCGAACCATCCAATCTCGTTCGATATCTTTCGGTTCACCCGAACCATCCCTCCACAATCTGACCATTAATGCGACTGGTCAACCCTCGCAAGAGTCCAGTATTGCACACCAAATGAACCAACTGGTTGAAGGAAAACAATCCAACACACCTGCCACTACCACAGTTACTTTACCGGTTCCTCCCCCACCTCAAAATTTGAGGGGAGGATACTCCATTCCCCTGGATTACCCTATTGGTAATGTTATTACTACGGTAGCTATCCAACAACCAGTGTTGGGTCAACTTTTACTAAATGGTCAGCCTATTGTGGCTCAGGGGAAACCCCAGTCTCTTAACCAAATACTATAGTTGGAGTCCCTATCGTACCTACCATTAGCAACCCGTTACCTCCTGGACCTTCTACGATGGGACTATCCCATGCTGGGAGACCGTCCAATGTAATCCAACCTCCATTGAGTCAAACATATCCAGGTTACCCTAACCCCACGCTAGGTCAACCTAACCCTGGAAACGTACTTTATAGGGTACCATACCCCGGTAATCCTTACACTCTTTGGGGAAAGCAAAATGTTTTACAACATGGACACCGACTCACAGTCCCTCAAATCCCCCCACCTCCCATTGGTCCACCCCCACCTCCCAACGAAGGCGGCGGGTGCCCACAAAACCTTGGAGGAAATGGACATCTACCTTCAGGCAGAGGAAACCCTCATTTCGGTCATTATGGCCCACTCCCCCCTGGCAGAGGTGGTGAAGGACTGCCACCACCACCTCCTTGCAGTGGCGATGGTGGAGGACCATCTTATCTTGGCGGCGGTGGTGGTGGTGGCAGTCCACCACCCCACGACGGAGGAAACCCTTTCCCATCTAGTAGCAGTGGTAGTGGACCACCACCTCCTCCTGATGAAGGCAGTGGAGGCCCATCCTATTCTGGCAGTGGTGGTGGACCACCCCTGCCCCCTGGAGGAGGTGGTGGAGGCCCACCTTACCCCGATGGTGGTGGAGGACCACCCCCTTTCAGCGGCGGCTCTCCCCCTCCTGCCGGTGGAGGAGGACCAACACATTATGGTCATGGCCCACCTTATTATGGTAATGGACCACCCCACTATAGTGGCGGACCTCCTTCTGGTCCGGGTGGCACATACCCCTACAGACAGTTTCCTCCTGGTACACCTTATGGTTATACCGGTCCTTATATGCCTTATCCGTATAATTAGTACGCGCAGCCTAATCCACAGCTGCCCTTTTTGGCTACTTTGGACCTACCTGACCTCTCTTGTTTAACCAATGGCCCCATTTACCACAGAGCTAACTAGTTATCCATTCCGGTGAACCTTCCATCTGATATCCCGAAATTTGATGGCAAGCCGGGTGAATATCCTAAAAACCATGTGATGACATACCATTTATGGTGTTCATCCAACTCCTTAATAGATGACTCGATTCGTCTTAGATTGTTTCAAAGGACCCTCATCGGTTCGACTGCCAAGTGGTACATCGAGTTACCACCCCACTCTTTCCCTGATTTCGGATATCTTGGCATGAATTTTTTGACTCACTTCTAGCTGCCTATACGGTATGAAACTGGTACTGAGCTTTTAACTTCACTCTGTCAGAATACTGCCACTCACATCTCAGATCACATCCACGAGTGGCGAAGGCGATGTCGTCTCATTAAACCTCCCATTCCAGATCAACTCCTAGCATATTGGTTTACGAAGTCTCTCATGATCCCTACCAGCACGAGATGTTGCCATGAGGGGTGTTATCACTGAAGAATAGGCCATCGCTAGTGCCCATGTGCTAGACTTAGTTTATACTCAATTTGGCACATTGTTTGATATTCTTCCCGACGCACCTCGCGACGCTAATGATCTTGTGAAACCACCCAAGGGACCCCAATCCAATGGCATCATTGGATCCCTTCACACCCAGCCTTCTCATCAACCTGTTGGTTCTGCAAACCTCCAAGGTTCATCCCCATTACCAACGCGGGCTGGTCTCAGCACCACCAAATCATCCACCCCTGCTACTACTGAAGAGGTGAATTCTGTTTCATCAGCTTCGCCTCAAAAGAACGACGGTAAGAAGAAGAACAGACGGAAACCTAAGAAACCTTTCGACTAGCAGGAACAAAAGAGTACCCTTGATGATACCAAGCAGAAAAGGAAGTTAAAATTTCCTTGTCTACTCTGTGGTGATGATAATTTTTTGAAGGAATTCCCCTATAAAGATGAAGTTCAAAAAATTCTTAAGGGAAAATCCACACCCGCAGTTCTCAACGATCCTTTCCTTGCTCAAAATCAGCAATCGATCACTCACACTTCTTCTTCCCAGGAAGAAGCATCCAACACCGCACACGTTCTCATGGTAAGTAATGAGACTGTTAACTTGACCACTCATTCTTGTTTGTATGACACCGTTCCAGCCAAAGAACTTGGTGGAAGTAATACTGGAAAAACTTCCACCTTGATACCCGATGTCACTATACTGGCTACGCCTCTCACCATCGAGAAGCCCTCTTTCGAGTCAGTGTTGCGTTCACCCAAGAGCACGATTAGAAAATCGGTTTTTAATCCTAATGCTCCAGCTGCACAAAACAACAATATTGTAGAAGACCTAGCACAAGCTCCTTGTGCTATGTCGATGCTTGAAGTCTTGCAAAACTATCCAAATCAGCGCAAGACTCTCCTCGCTGCTATTGGTTCCATTGACCCAGATCTATCGAACACCATTAGATTCTGGCTGGAACACTTCAAACTGAGGCTCTCCCATTAATTGGCATTCCAAGTTGCCACAAATATTGTTGGGAAGATTATCCATCGTACCCTTTTAGACGAAGGAGCCTCTATGTCTGTCATGTCAATCTCATGTGGGAGAGCCATAGGTTCTCTCGAGTTGAATCATTCTCCTACTATTTTGAGAGCCTTTGACGGCCATGGCTTTCAACCTCATGGGCTGTTACAAGTTCTATCGGTAGAGCTGGGGGGAAAGACCGTAACCCTTAACGTGAAAGTGGTCGCTGCCCTGGAAGATTATAGCATTCTTCTTGGTCGCAATTGGTTTTATGCCATGCATGCGGTTGCGTCATCTATCTTCCGCATAGTACAATTCCCCCATCAAGGGTGAATTGTCACAGTCGACCAACTGGATTTTTGCACTCCTAACACCACTTCTCATCCAAGCGATAACATTCCTTCCATTGGACAGTCTTCGCAAAAATATGAGAGTGTGGGGGTTGGCCTCCTTAAGGATTCATCCCTTATGGGCATTTTTTCTATCTCGGATCCCCCAAATCATGTCGCTACGATCCACATGATCTCTTCACAGTTATCCTCTATCTCCACCTCTATTGATATGTGGCTTGTACCTGATGAAGCCACCACACACCTGATTGGAGACCGTATGCCTCTGTCACTCGCTAAACTTATGTACGAGGCTATCCAGTCAGCCCTGGAGGATCACTTATCTATGACCTCCACCCCTATTTCTCTGCAATGGACCTCCTTGATCCCTTTTTACGGACTTTTCATTCCGACGAGTCCATCATGGAAATCATGAGCGTGAATAATCCTCCGTGGGAAGATCTGCACCATCATTCGTCTTCCCTTCCCATTTTGGCTACTGTAGAGAACGACACCCACACCATTTTTACACCAGATGATCTTTCTGGCTCTCCATCTTTGATAATCGTGTGTCAAACCAATTCTGAAGGCAACTTAGCCAACATCGAGCCTACTACTTTGATCGACATCTTGGTTAAAATTGGTGTAGTGGAACACATTTAGTTAGGCCAGAAGTGTTCCCCTAAAGAAATCATCTTATCTACGGCCTTATTCAAATGATTTCGAGACATATTCGCTTGGACTTACGAGGAGATGCTTGGGATAGACCCCTCCATTGTTTTGCACGAGATCAAAACCTATCCTGACATCAAGCCTGTTCGCCAAAAGTTGCAACCGGTACACCCACAGAAGACTACGGCAATCAAGGTAGAGATTGAAAAGCTCTTGAAGGCTGGTTTCATTTACCCTGTCCCGTTGACAGAATGGGTCTCAAATGTCATTCCTATGAACAAAAAGCAGGGCACCATCCGTGTCTGCGTCGATTATCAGGATATTAACAAAGCTTGTCCTAAGGACAACTACCCGACTCCCTTCATCGACCAGATCATCGACGATTGTGCCGGGAGTGTCATCTTTTCATTTATGGATGGTTTTTCCGGTTACAACCAAATTGAGATCCACTCAGACGATCAACACAAGACGGATTTCATCTCCCCTTGGGGGACATTTGCATACCAAAAACTCCATTTTGGCCTTAAAAACACTGGCGCCACTTTCTAGCAGGCCATGTCGTACGCTTTCCACGATGTGAAGGACTTTGTGGAACCTTACTTGGACGATCTCCCTACCGATTCGAAGCAACGTGAGTTCCACTTTGATCATCCGACGGCCGTTTTCCTTAGATGTAGGCGGTATAACATTTGCCTGAATCCTCACAAAAGTATTTTTTGTGTCGAGTCCGGATGCCTCCTCAGCTTTATCGTCTCCAAAGATGGGATCTGCATTGATACCTCGAAGGTGGAAGCCATCATTGTTCTTTCGCCTCCTACTAATATCACGAAACTTTAAAGCCTGCAAGGCAGAGCAACTTACTTACTGCATTTCGTTTGTAACTTCACACAAAAGATGCATGGCTACATGAGATTAATGAAAAAGGACGTCCCGTTCATTTGGGATGACCAGGCTTAACAATATTTCGATAGTCTGAAGCATGCCATCACGCATGCCCCTGTGATCCAATTGCCGAATTACTATCGAGATTACATCCTATATATCGCTACTTCCGACACCACTATCACCATGGTTTTGGTTGAGGAAGCCTATAATGCCCGGGAACATGTGATCTATTATGCCAGTAAAGGTCTTATTGATGCTGAAACTCACTATTCACATGTTGAGAAACTTGCCCTCGCAGCAGTCATTGCTGTGCAGAAGTTCCAACATTATATTCAGCTCCACACCACTACCATCATTGCTGATTTGAACCCCATGTACCACGTTCTGACACGTCAAGTGCTTGGGGGCAAGTATTCACGCTGGATTGTATTACTGCAAGAATTCGATCTTCTTTTCGAAAAAGCTAATTCTAAGAAGTCTTTGGTGTTTGCCGGGCTTATTTGTGACCTCCCCCGTATCGATGTAGAAGCTGAGCCCAATGACTCCTTTCTAGACGAGTCATTGTTTCTTATCAGTACGTTTGACCCATGGTATGGAGATGTCACATTGTATCTTCAAACCCAACGTTTCAACCCCGATCTGTCTCGTGACGATCGTCGTTGTATATGTCACTACACAAAGTATTACCTGATCATTAGTGATACTTTGTACCGCCGTGGCGTCGATTCAATTCTTTGACGTTGTCTAACTCACGATGAGGCTGAATGTGTTCTAAATGATTGTCATGCTGGGGCATGTGGCGGTCACCTCTGGGATAGCTACAACCCATAATATTTTGCGTGCATGATATTATTGGCCTACTATCTTTAAAGATTGTATTGAGGTCGTCAAGAAATTTCCTCCATGTCAACATTTTCACACAAATAAGCACACCCATCTCGCCCCGTTACACCCGGTTATTGCCGTGGACCCCTTTGCAAAATGAGGCATTGATTTTATGCATTGTAATCCTACCTCGTCCGGGGGGCATAGTTACATCATCGTAGCTATGGATTATTTCACAAAATGGGCCGAGGCAATGCCTACATACCAAAACGACAGCAAAACCACTGCACTCTTTATGTTCAATCATGTGATAGCACATTTTGGAGTTCCTTAGGCGATAGTCACCGATCATGGTTCTCACTTTCAGAACCATATGGTTGATGAACTGAGCGATAGATTGGGTTTTGGCCATGAAAATTCAACACCCCACTACCCGCAATCCAATGGACAGATCGAGGCCATTAACAAGGTCTTGAAAACTATGGTCCAAAGGATGGTGGGTACGTATAAGTCCAACTGGCATAATATGCTCTTTTAAGCATTATGGGCCTATAGAAATTCCATAAAAAATGCCACAGGTTTTACTCCTTTCCAATTGGTGTATGGATTGGAGGCTGTCCTCCCCATAGAGTGCAAAATCCCGTCTCTACAACTCGTTGTCAAACTTCTTCCTAACACTACTGCCAAGGAAGAACGTTTCCTGTACTTAGCAAAACTTGACGAGTCTCGCCGAGATGCTGCTCTTGCTAACGAAGCACATAAGAAACGCATCAAATCTCAGTACGACAAGTCAGTGCAACCTCGTATCTTCAACGAGGGTGACTTGGTCCTCACATACTACCATAAACATGACAAGATGGGGGCAAGAAAGTTCGAGTCCATGTGGCATGGGCCTTACATTGTCAAACGTGTTTTGGAAAAGGGAGCTTACGAGCTTGATGATTATGACAGAATATCTTTGGGTGAAGCCCGTAATGGGCTTTACCTGAAGAGGTACTGTTGGTCGGATTATTGTCTAATTAATTAAACAACTGATACTACCAGAACATAAATTATCAACCCGAGGAAGTCTTTTATTTCAAAGCTATCGTGTAAGATCTATGCAAGCACAATTTCTACTTGACACTGTTATTTATTGCTATGAAATCAAAACTCTATGTAAACTAGATCACACCTTCTTGAAAGTAAATCAAACCCTAATCTAATTCATAAAACCAAACTGTAAATCTAACTTAGAACAAAATCAATCCTTATGAATCAAAATCTAATTGCATGAATCTAAAAGAAGTGCTATGTTGGCCAACGATCTATGAAAAGAAATTAACATGAAAACAACTATGATAAATCTAATGAATGAAAGCAAACAACTATGATAAATCTAATGAAATGAAAGAATGAACTAAATCTAATGAATAAAAGCATGAACTAAATAAGAGACAAATCTATACAATAATAATCAACACTACCAGCATTTGCTCAGGGAAGAGGGCCCTTCCTCCACTGAGCAGAGCTGGAACTCCACAATGAAAGTCTACAACTCTAGATCATGAAATTGCCAGCATGTATTATCATAATGGAATCATTACATCAGAGTTCTGGATCAAATCCTACAGCATAACATTGATTTCTCTCTTCCTCCTCAATACATTAGAATGATTACATATTTATACATAAAATGCTCTCGGGAGAATGAGAAACTGAAACCCAACTTGTGATTTGTAACAGCTGGAACATGGTCGTAACTGCTAATAACTTTGAAACCGGTCGCAACAGTAAATATGAGAATTTCACGTTCAGAGAACCAGCTATATAGCTCAAACCATAGCTTTGTTTGGAGATTTCCTCGTGAATCAAGTAAATGAGGCAGTTGCACACAAAACCCATGTCCCTGATTTTCGAGATTCATCTCCAACTGCCCGCAAATCGAGACGCAAATCATTGTGTTCTTATCTGACACACGTTTCTAGTTGGAACTGTTTGAGTATGAGCTAGAGGCTGCCAAGTTGGACTTGAGCACGAATTGAAGTCACAAATGCACATAATCAATCCATGGCTGATACAACTGCTGATATGAACAATCACTTCATAAATCATCATTAGTAAAATTATGCATAAGAGTCTTCAATTCATCAAAAATAAAGGAAAATAATCATGATTAACCACTAAAACATCAATAAGATTAATATGGCATTTCTCGAGCAATTACAGCAAATGGATGGAAAATGGAATGATAAATGGGTGATAATAGGAAGAAGCGGGATGAAATATATGTCGAAAGGTGATGAAAATATGGACAAATCCGTGACCCAACATCTCCCCCAAACTGAACTTGTTGCATGTCTTCATGCAACCCAATACCTGTGTGGCATCTAAACTATAAAGACTCATCCAATTCTTGCTTTGCAATTAGTGAAAAATTTAGCCAAAAATTTAGCAGAATCCCAGCCATTTAGCAGAGAATTTGGCGAAGTCACAGCTGCCAAAATAGGGAAATAGACAAAATTGGCAGAGTCACAACTGCTGAATGGATAAATCTGGTGGAGTATCAGCTACTGAATGGATAAATCTGGCGGAGTCGTAGCTGGTTAGCGGAGGGTTTAGCGAAGGATTTAGCAGAGTCCCAGCCATTTAGCGGAGAATTTGGCAGAGTCACAACTGCTAGAATAGGGAAATGGACAAAATTGGTGGAGTATCAGTTAGTGTTGCAGAAAACGTCCTGAGCTAATATCTCATAAACTACGATCTGTGTTTGGCTGAAATTTTGCAAGCAAGTTACTACAGGTCTAATGCATCTCCACACCAAAAATAAGAGATACCCACATCACGGATTTCGATAAAAATGAAAATTGGCTGTAGGTGATGATGGCCATTTTTTCTCAATCCATGAAGTATTTTTTTTCTAAAAATTGGTGAGTATCTTCCTCTTAATATAATGCTTCTGCTCCCCAAAACTCAAATTCATCTGATGTACGGATATCGAGATATAGGAAAAATGGATGTAGGTGATGATGGACATTTTCTCAAAAACCGTGCATTGGATTCTGCTGAAACTTACCAATTTTGTTCATCATAATATTATGCACTTCCTGTCCAAATTTCACAAGAATCCGATTCTCGATTTGCAAGATATCATCAGTTCAATTTCTGCATTAAATATGAAAAATAATGTGCAGATGAATGTGAATGGCAAATCAGCAAGCATGGTAACTCCTCCCCCCAAACTGAATAATTTCCATGTCCTCATGGAAGAGAAGAGTTTTCATCTTAGCTGTAAAAATCCATCTCCCCCAAACTGAAGAGTTGACTGGAATGTTGAACATAGGCATATTCAATTGTTTGGAAAATACTCATACTGATATCAAAGAGACTCCCTTCACAGTTGTGTTTATCAAAGTTTCTTTTCCAAGAAATATAATGCAACAATATATGAGCATTTGTGAAAAGAAAAAAATGATGGTTGAATGTCTTTTTCCACAAGAAAGATAAAAACTAGTAGCATTGTGACAAAGGAGAAGATTCAAACCACGTGCCCCATGTAGAAACAAATTATGAAATTAGATGCCTGCAGATATTTTGTGTATTAAACTTCTTAAAAATCCGTTGTTGACTATAGGCACATCTCTCCATTAAAAAAAAATAGAGCCATCAAATGCATGTTCTCTCTTAATCTCTATTTAGGCAGTGATCTTTGAACTAGTTTATACGCACAAGCAATCCAACTATCTTTCTCTTCCATATATGAAGTGCATATGCCCTTTTTTACCTCTGATTGCAAGCTGCTATACAATTAAGGATGAATCTTGATTGAGATCAACCCTGTGTTGAAGCATACCCATCTAGATATTTGCAAATAGTGCCGTTGAAGATGATTGATGTTACCCATAAAACCTCAAGAATGATTGTGTTCGAATTTGTTGATATTGTCATTAAACAACATCATATATTAAAAATTTGTTTATTTTGCAACGCAAATACATTCTTCAATTGATAACATGACCTTGCTTATGAAGAAAATACATGGGCAACAAACAACCATGATGCCATCTTATTCCACTAGCTGATCTATATTTGCTTTATCTTCTCTTGCACAATAGTGATACCAATCTTCAAGGACTATGACTCATGCAATAAGTAGGTTGACTGATTAGATCACATAAATTTCTATAGGTCTGAGCACAAGGGTTGATTGTGTTTTCCATTTGTGACATTAAGTAGGCATGATATTCATATGGGAGTGTCATTCATCAAGGAAGAGGCTAGCAATGTGATTGATCCTTGAATATTCTATTTCTTATGAACCCTGAGTTTCACCATCAAATACCTTGACAACGTGGATATAATATGTATGAAATATTTTGCAATCCACATGCAATATATAATGCAGCCTTTAATGAATCTTAGCTTTGGCTTTTGAATATGTGAATGATCATATGCACCTTTGAACCATGAAATCAAATCAACAAAATTATACCTCCATTTTCCACCTTTTTTGTATGCTAGTGGGTTCTCATGTGGGAATGGCTTCTACAACAAATTATTCCGCTGTAGGTTCTTGTGGCCAGCCTATTCCTTGCCTGCAAAAGTTCTCTTTGGCTTGCTCTTATGCTACTAAAATCACTGTGATAAAACTCTGTTTCTGTTGTTGCTCAATGTTGAAAGTGATCATTAGAAAACGAAATGCATTCTCTGTTTTATGGAAGTATATGCTTCTTTTGCTGTAGGTTTTTGAAGAGTAGCAGTAAGGAATTGTCTCATGATTAGATGTAGAATATGTTGAGAAGAATCATATGCTTCCATACAACAAGGACACGTGCCTCTAAAACAAGCCACTACAGAAAAATTTTAAATTTTGGGTAGAGACACTATTTCAATTTCCTTTTAATAAATACAACCTTCTATTAGCACTGGTGTATTCAGCAATAAAAATATTTTCATAATTGCAACAGAGGCTGCCAAAAAAAATCACCATGCTACTATCCAATAGAACCATTATCATGCTCCCCTGGTAAATATTATGAGCACATGAACCATTTCCAAACAATGATGTGTACTAGCAAGCATAGTCTTCTTCAACTGTGGGTTCTTGTGGAGCAACACAAATGCTTGGTATTCCTACTCCTGGTTCTTGTGTAGCAGCAGTAGACCATTTTTCATACTTGGATGTTGGGAAGGACTTAGGTGTTGGGAAGGACTTGAATTGGTTGTGCATGAATTGGACTGATGAAGTGTTAGAGTTGAGTGGGCAGGGATGGGAATAGATGGACGAAAAATGCTATATAGAAAATGGAAATGGATAATGCTTACTGGTTATTCGTGAAATATTCCTAAATCTTCAATCAATCAAAAACTCATGCTATTTTACCTCAAGTTTTACCTCCATGGAAGCCTTGGTTGACATGAATGTACTGATGTATGCTGCTAACTGCTGCTGAGAGATGTAGCTAGAAGCTGAAACTGATGAAGGCTGAATCTGATCCATGATGAGGAACTGTGCAAGCTGACTGAAAACAAATGTTGCCAACTAAATGAAAAGAACACTGCTAAACTGCTGGAACAAAACGATTTAGTCTTCACCCAATATCCGTGCTTATGTACAAGTTAATCCATGTGAATGAATGTTCTTGAAGTTGAACATGGAGAAACTTCATTGGATTACCAATCAATAATGAAAATTGTTAACCAACGCGAGACAACTCACCAATGATGACAATGAGATGTCAAGGTACAATAGTACAAACTGGAAGGTACGAATAGATGTGTTGAAGTCGAGTCACTTGTAGGATCTGACAAACAAGAGACATTGATGTATTCCCTTATTCATCATCGAGGAAATCTACTATTGATGCATGTAAATTCCAAGGTACTATACATAACTCAAGTCTTGTTGCCCAAATAATGCGTTGAGTTCGATGGGACAAGACCATTGGAAGGTGGACCTTAATGAATTCCACATCATCGAATATGAGTACAAAAAAAATGATTTTGAAGAACTAGAGATGAAACATTTTCTCCAACAGGTAGGCTTTATTGGTAAAAATGAAAAGGATAGGGGGTGACTCAGCATGTAAGAGAGTTGAGAGACATTATTCATGGGTTAGGTGTGAATGGAGTGGATAGTATGGGAGTGATGAAATGGAGTAGAAAGTCATGGAAGTGATGGAATGGTGGAGACAAGAAGGAAATGTATGGGCAATCATGGTGTTGGTGAATGAGCATGATGGGCAAAAGGTCTTTTCGGGAGGCTCCTTTAGTAGAAATTCATGTAGCAAAGGAACTTAACTCATGGAACATTGGTCTTCTTATGGGTTGCACATCAATGTCTTCATTTTTTTATGTGCTCAATCCATTTGCAATTTGAGAAAAAGTCTTCAAGAGTCACTCTTGCATGCGTTGACCTTCTTCTTCCAAGGACCTGCAAAAAACTAGCACTTGCCTGCAGTAAAACATGAAATTGTGGAAGAAGAGAGGTGATTGATCTCTCTTAATCCAATACTTATGAAAAAAAAACAACAAGCAATTAATTATAAAACAAATCCAAAGAAAAATGAACGAAGCAAAAGCCACTTTATACTTGCGGGAGAGTGATGGCCATCTAGACTCACCAATAGTATTCCGATCATAACTTCTTCATTCCTTGTCTAATTTGAGTGATTCAAAATCCAAATGAAATGAAATTTATAGGTATATGTCCCTTAGAAACATGTTTTAAAAATTCTATGTAATGATATCCGAAATTGCTCAGTAACAGCCTGCATGACAAAGTGTTTCTCGAATTCGGGACTAGACCAACAGTCACCGTTTTAGGCATAACGTTTTCATTTGATAATGGATTGATGCGATTCAAATTGGAGATGAAAGTATATTCATGTAGGTATATCTAATATAAACATGTTTTGAATCCAATAAGAATGCATGGGTCGAACAGTCCAATGAACAGTCTAGAAAACATAGTTTTAAAAATGCTGATTTCTGATATGCAGTCAGTATTTTGGTCATACCTTTTTCATTTGATGACAGATTGAGGTGATTCCAATTGGAGATGAAAGTAGATTCATGTAGGTATCTCCAATAGAAACAGGTTTTGAATATCTATCCAATAGGTCATCCAAACATTGACTGTCCCAGCTCTGTTCCTAAGCTGCTTACTTGACACCCTGTTAGTAGTTTGACCATAAATTTTTCATTTGATGCCCAATCTCAAAAATTCAAATTGGTTTGGAAACTAGATTCAAAGGGATACTTATAATGTAAACAGGTTTTAAAAATAATCCCATTTGATCTCCCAAAAATGGACTGTCCCGACTGTGTTTCAGTAAAAATTTCAAGTCAAAATGCCACAAAAATCCAATAAATGAAATTTGACTCCCAAAAAGTGACTGGAATAGGTAGGAATGTTTTTAATGATGTAAAATTAAATATAACACACACACATACCAAAAATTTCAAGCATTGAGTACCTAGATTGACTTACACAGTGTGTTACAGCTGCAGCTGCAACTCTTAAAAAATGATATACTGTTGAAATAAAGCATGTGTATTTTTATGGATGTGTTATATATAAATGAAAATAAATACATACCATGATGTGCAACACACACATATCTCAAACTCAGAAATTTTCACCTACAGGACAGTCACAGCTGGGTGTTGTAGCTCACAAATTCATGCCCAAGTTCAAGCTTGAAGGGTTCCATAATCGTTGGCTCATTTTCCATAGAGTCTTCATTCACCATTGCTTCCTTCCTACCCACTTCTTGAAAAAGAGAGATTAGTAATATGGATGGCTCTTACTACACCATGTGTCCAAGAGTTCTTATTCAAAACAAAATGATACTATCTATGCATCCTAGATTTTATTTATTTACAATGTCCTACACTACTTAGAAATAACAATTTTTTTTTTCAAGTGTAGGAGAACTTCCAATGGAGCCACTTTCGAAGAAATGACTCAAGTATTCTCATACTCCCAACAAAAAAAATAACTTTATGAATGCTAGGATATGAGAGATCAACTTCCATTGAAATGATGTTTCCAAGAATTGGCGAAGTAAGGAATGATATTGCAGATTGATAACAGATTGATAACAGATTGATAACAGATTGAAACCAAGCTTCAATATAGTCTTTGTTCCCTTGATTTCTCATGGCTGTTACACCATGAATCTCCTTAGTAAACTGATCTTCCTGATTGCATAAGAGATTCAAATCTAATGATGTGAAGGATGCTTTTGGTTCCAATGTCTATTTATCAAATTTGTTGATCTTGTTAACTTGTTGATGATCATAAGAAACTTCACTTCCAAGTCTTGGATTTAAAACATGTCCAAGCCTCGTATGGATTGGCTGCAACAGTGCACAGTCTTTTTGTAGTGGTGTAGGTGAGGTAGAACATGAGGGAAATGTAGGAAAATTTTGCAGTTCGGCATTGTAAGCATACTGTACTGCTTTATTATGGTTAGGGTGGATGGTGGATTGGATAGGAAATCGTGTTGGATACCAAGGAGTTTGATGAGAAGATAGATGTGGGTGATGTAGAGGATTTGTTTGTGAGGTTGATATTGAAGGACCAAGCTGTGTTGCAACATGAGGGAGAGTGGCCATGTGATCATAAGATAGGTCATTCCAACCTTGTGGATAAGGTAAGTAAGAGTTAAATTGGGGCTGCAACAACTGCCATGGTGGAAGAGTATTCAATGATTGAGTATGAAAGTAAGGAAATAGAGGGATAAAGATTTGAACCATACATGTAGGCCACAGTTGCCATGACTGTTGCAATGAGTTGGCTGCAACTCCCAGATCTCTTTGATATGTTTCTTTCATCCTTAGTAAGGAGGGACAATGATCTGTGGAATGCTTCAAGTCACATATACCACAACTTTCAAGACTATCCAAAGGGAAATCCCTCGCTTCTGTGTTCTTATCTGACACACGTTTCTGGTTGGAACTGTTTGAGTATGAGCTGGAGGCTGCCAAGTTGGACTTGAGCATGAATTGAAGTCACAAATGCACATAATCAATCCTAGGAATGAAAACATGTTTTGAATCTCCATGTGTGCGTGTGCTAGCATGCCAACTTTGGAGGTTTGAACCATGGCTGATACAACTGCTAATATGAACAATCACTCCATAAACCATCATCAATAAAATTATGCATAAGAGTCTTCAATTCATCAAAAATAAAGGAAAATAATCATAATTAACTACTAAAGCATCAATAAGATTAATATGGCATTTCTCGAGCAATTACAACAAATGGATGGAAAATGGAATGATAAATAGGTGATAATAGGAAGAAGCGGGATGAAATATATGTCGAAAGGTGATGAAAATATGGACAAATCCGTGACCCAATAGGTACTATGCCTGATTTTGTCATGCATAGACTTTTTGTATATACTATACATGGTGTGTGTGTTTTTGTGTGGTGTGACGCACTTATTGATTAGTGTCTCTCGATCTTGTTTCCGCTTCTTATATCATGTTCTGTCTGTGTGTGCAGATGGAAACGTGCTATGGATTCACGGACGGCGCCGGCCGACATACCCGTAACCTTGCCTCGGCAGCCTGGGTACTGTATTCCCCAACATGCGAGCTCATCAGCTAAGGAGAAAGTTTCCTTGGATTCACAACCAATAATGCCACAGAGTATCTGGCAGTAATTGGAACCTTAACCGATGCTACTTCCTTTGGTATGGACCACATTGTCATCCACATGGATTCTCAATTAGTGGTCTCCCATTTTAATCGGATCTATGCTATCCGCGATCCCACCCTACTCTGTATCTTTAGGCGAGTACGTCTCTTGGAAAGGTCATTTGAATTTATTCAATACCTGCACATTCCATGAGAGTTAAACACAATTGCTGACTCGATGGCCAACTTCATTCTAGATTGGTACATCGCACACACATGATACTCATAAGATGTAAAAGCATTCACAACATATAAATAATGCAATATACAGAAGCAAGCATATAAACAAGATCACATCATCATTTTTTGAAACACATAATGTATAAATCGTCGGACTTTCTATATATATATATATAATCTCAAAAAGGTAGCGCTGATACAGAAGTCTGAAGCACGCTGGCTTTTAGTAAGTCTCTACAAAATCTGAAGCCTCGCAGCTTTTAGTAGTACAAAATTTGAGGCCTCTAAGCTCTCAGTACACACACAATAACAACATGTGGCCTATCGTCTGGCTCGTACAACCCTAGGTGGTCTAACAGCCCTATCCTGCTGAGACTGGAAGCAGTCCACTGTTCTTGCAACCCTGGAAAGCAGTGTGTTTCAGTGTGCAGTCGCTCCAACCTTGTGTACTTGCATGGGCCGCAACACCTCATCTACCGTCGGCTCAAGAATGTCTAGTGTCAACCCACTCAAGTTGGCATAGACTCTATCCATTTCTGCGATGGCAGCATGCACAGTTGGACCCACGATCGCTCCCTCTCCTCTCTCTCTCCTAGCCAGAAGAGAGGTACCCACTGGTCGTATAGGCCCCACATCTGCACACACATGTTGTTCACCTGTCAACACTATATAAAAAAAAATCATAAATCCACAAAACTCAAAAAATACAAGGATCATTTGTTCTTACCAAGGTCTCCCCATGCTGCTCCCTCTGGCAGCAATAAGTCTGGATCATTTGTGAAGTCGGTGCCACTATATGGAAAATCCTCCACCATCAGTAACTGGCCCTCCAGCTAAGCGAAGAACTTAGAAGGGAATCCGATGATAGGACCCCCACCATGTCGACTCATCACATCGGTCCACCTGGCCATGTGTGGATCCCTAAGGTCCCTATCCTCTAGTGGTACTTGAGGATGCAAATGGGGAACTTGTTCCAGCAAGAACGATATCATTGTAGATCCATAGCCAAACTATTTGAGCTCTCCATGTCGACACTTTTTCAGTTGAGCTCACATGTTTGCGAGGACTCCCTTGCACCAGTTGAAGATCTTTAGAGACAAACATTCCTCCACATAAAGCATCTGTGCCCTGGTGGCTAAGTGAGGAGCTTGAATCCCCGACATCCTCGTAATGGTGAATAGTATGGCACGTAATGGATGTGCCTGTACATCTTTGATACAAATATTTCCACTAGATACACGGGCGTTGGGACCACAATGTTGTCGGATCAAGTCCTCCATAGTACGATCACTCCCACATGACCCAGCGAATACCAAATTGTCCCCCTTAGGGAAAAACTAGTCAGAAAGTAGATGTCCTCGACATCTATGGTAAGCTCATGCTCACCAATCATGAAGTACTGCTGAGCCGCATCCCAGCATCGGAGCATATGGTTCAGTAGTGGGAGTTGGGATCTCATCCCCTGAATGTTGAAGAACTTGAGGAGCCCATAGTTCCTCAATGCTTCCACACAATGTGGATCGTTTGCAACTTGTTCATCATCGAGTTCATGTTCCCTTTCCCGCCGTTCTAAAACCATTGTGATGCTTGGAACCTGTCAACAGGAGGTTTTTAACATTATTAGAACTTGCTTCAACCTCTGTGGGTCTTTCTTTTGAGTTTGGTTTGATTTTGGGGTTGGACATCGCCGTCGTCGCACCCCGCTTTTGCACGCAGAGTGACATTGTCGCAGTCCAGTTATATGACCTTTGCGATGACTCGGTCTTGTCGCAATTCCCGAAAGGGAAAACTACGATGAGCTGAGGGTGTAATGGCCCTTCCCAAATCAAGCCAAAACCCAAAAAATTGACTAAAAATCAAAATTGTAAACCACTAAAAACATGCTGGATGAAGTTTAGGCTTACTTGTTCCTGACGGCGGGTGAAATGGCTGATCGTAGCTCCCAGAATCGACAAGTGAAAATCTGGCTCCAAATGGCATTACTCCTCCCAAATTTGGCAAATAAAACAATGGTGAATATATTTGGTTTTTGATTCTATTTTTAAACAAAATGGAATATTCATTTTTCAAATGTTTGATGCCATTATATTGCTTGCTATAGTTTGGATCAGTTTTATTATATTTGAATGTTCGGTTGACTATTTGACCTAGTTTTTGAGCATGCAGGAGTTGCCAAGTGCCTTTCTACGCCATTTTCATATTGGAACGGTCACCTCAGGTATGAACACCCCTTATGGTTTTTGTCGTTTATTCTTTTTCATAGATTGCAATTAATGAGCTTACTCTTCGTTTGTTCTCGTGCTCTCGAAACTATGAGAATAAGTACCGAGTTATGATTTATCTCTTTTTCAGGCTCGTTAAACTCCTACGGAAAAGGAACCCCCCGGATTCTATCTTTAAGCTCTTTTCAGGCTCTCAAAATATGAAAATATTTCCAAGCGAACTTGTCGCGTTCACGCTTGTAAAAGAATTTGAATGGTCGTCCTCTCGGCAATAGTTTACACAGAGCTGCAGGCATTTCAACACTCAACAGACATGGCTGTTACACCTGAAATCTCCTCATCATTAGATTCAGTGTATACATCCCTGAAGTTACCCTAATTAAGTGATTGCCCTGGAAGTATTTGTACTCATTTGTACTAGGTTTTGAGAGGTCATCACAGGCTCCACTCAAGCAACCTACAACATCGCACCTTGCCCCATTACAGGGTGCAACGAAGTCAGTTGGATGGAAAAAATAGCTTCTTCGAGTCCCTTCTCGAAGCCTGCTGACTTGGGACCCTATCCTTGACCTCTTGGGGGAGTTGGCATTCGGTTCCTAACACCTTGGAAAGATCCATTAAGCCTCTCCTATCATATCTCAACCTATCCTATCCATATCCTATCCACTTAGTCCTATTTAAATGAAGCTCACTCCCATTCCAAAGGGAGGAAGTCTATGGTATCTACATGCTGGTGAAATCATCCTTGGGAAACCTCTACTCACCTATTGGGAGGCTCATACTTCCTTGGGATGATATGGCGAATGTCTTGGATGAAGAAGGGCTGCATCGTTAAGCCTTGGTTGTAGTTCTATATCTCTACTATGTATTTCCCTCTATTTACAGTAATGCAAATGCTTTCCACCAGTATTGTTAATGTGTGGTGATATTGAGTAGTTTACCTGCTTAACTGTTTACTTAGATCTCTTATTGTATAGATGCTCTTTACTCGTTTCATGTTGTTTGTGTCTTGATAGGTCTTGAAGCTTAGATCTGATGACTGTTGGACGTGGAATAACATTCAAGAAAAGAGGATTGTGAAGTAAAAGGTAATACATCTAGCACTTGATCCTTAAGTAGATCTAGGGAATCCATTTGTAGTCTATTCTATTTGTTCTAGACTCGCATTGATCTAGGGAACGTACATCTTGTTTAGTAGTTGTCAATCTAAGAGTCATTTTCAGTTGATTGCTTGACACAAGCCTTTTATTTGTCATTTTCTTCGTGAGTTGGTTTCACCATTAGATCTTCACATTGAAGACTCTGATCTACTTCCTCTGAGTTCATATTACTCATTTTCAAACCATTCCATGGTTCATTGCTGGGAGATCTGATTCATTTTTGAATTTAGACTCCGCCTGTCGTACCTGGTTAGTGGATACAGAGTGACACCGTGTCACTGTCACGTCCCCATTTTGACCCCCTTTTTCACTAAAGCGTAAATGATGTAATTATTGTAACTTAATCATGGTGAGGAGCTCAAGGCCAAGGCCCCGCCATTGATTTGTCGTTTTATGTACCGAAAATTAAGAGATAGATTCCTATGGTTCTTGTGCTAGAAGGGCACGATGTAAATAAGACATCATGTAAATACGAATTTAATGAAAAAGAACCCACAACCGGCTACGCAATGCAACAAAGAGATGGGGGCATGATCTTTACAAGGAATAGGGGGGGGAATTATTCAAACCCTTGAACCAATGGTATTAATCCATGTGTCAATGGGGAAACCCATAAACCACCAACTACCCATTTTGTCTCATGCACCCAATCATTTACTTCTTCCAAAGATTGGTTGAGACAATAAATGCCTTGGGACGGGAGAGGTATGGCTGTCAATTTTCGTGCATGGGCAAGCCATCAACTTGGAAAATCGTGTTTTTGCTTGTGGGGCAAGAAAAACCCCACGAAATTGGCCCAAAGCCATTCTTCACCCATGGCCATTCTTCCTCTCACGCAGTCTGAGCTCCCTGAAGTTTATCCTCACGTTTTTTGGTCATAACCCTACGTTTTTCCATGCCCAGCAACTCGTTTTGGTATTTTGGAGCAGCTGGGGAAGGAGGGATGCGTTTTTGGACTGAGGGAGAGGTCGTTTTTGCCCTTGGGGTGTTTTTCTGAAATGGGTTGCTCTCCCAGTCGATTTTCCTAGTTACAAATTCGTTTTGAGTCTACCCACGTTTTTCTGGAACTGGTAGAAACCCACTGTTGGAAACTTCACTGTATAGGCGTTTTTCTCATGCCCAACACTTATGCTTTTGATGATGCATGCATCCATCTCTTAACAGCCTGAGAAACCCAATTGCCGATTGGCTTGGCTGATTTTGATATACCTTTGGCTATGTGAGAGCCTGTTTTCCCCTTTTCCTTGTGGAGATCATGCCCAGCTCGGGGGTGGCAGTGGTGCTGAGAGATTTAGAGCACACTAGCCTACGGTTGGGTGGAACGTTGCAGAAGCGTAGCTGGTTGTTGGGACTACTTTCGCATAAGATAAGTATTCTCTTGTATTAAATTGAAACTACCATTTGATGAATATTATGAATGTATGTGGATGTGCTAATGAATTTACTTCCGCTGTGTATTCAAATGATTATGCATTTCCATATGCCCCTTTATAATTCTGCAAAGGTCTTTATTTAATGACTGTCACGGAATTTTGAATGTATGTTAGGTATCAGCGTGATTGTTTTAATGTTCTATAGCATGCACATATGCATGTCTTTGTACCAATCAGTTTAATTTAATGGATATGGGGCTAATTGCCCGGTTTTCGCCTCACGATCCTCTCCATTACACTGGTGTGATGGGTGGGGACGTGACAGTCACTTCTAGCCTATGTTCTTTACCTGTTAGTCACTCATCACAGCCCTTTCATTGGTAAACTACGACGTTGTCGCACTTCCTGTATAGGTAAACTGCGACGTCGCACTGTGTACAAGCACAGAGTGTGTCGATTTATCAAAACTTGGCATACAGGCACCCCCTCTCCATTTGTTAGTTTGAACTTTGGTTTGCTGTATGAACTCCCTCTGTGCTGTAAGATCCAGCCAGAGATCCCATCTTTAATTTGTGTGTTGAGCGTTTCGTTTTGTTTGGATTGATTTTGGGTTCCATCTTGGACAAGTCTGAAGACCGGTAGTGGTGGATACTCTTGTCTCCTCCACCTTCATCCGCTCACCCTTGCATTCCCTTCCTTACATCCCTGATCTGGTCATTGCATTAGATTAGCCTCCAGACCTCATTTACATTTATTGTTTGAGCTTTGCTTGCTTGGTTTGCTTGCTACTGTCTAATTTTGAGTCTTGTGTGTCTTTCAGCTTAACTGAGTGCTTGTCTTTTCTTAATTTTTCTGAGTGTACTGAATGTTGCAAGTAGTGTTTTCTTTTCAGTCATTTACATCTGGAAGCATAGTTGTTATCAAGTTAATATTTTGATGCATCCATTGAAAAGTTAAAAGTGCTTCTTTCCCATCATTTCTCAAGCATTTTTGAAGAAAATTGTTGCGCATTGGAACGTTTTCATTTATGTTTTGGAAAAATTGAATGAATGTATGACCAATTGTGTTTTTCTTGAATTAGGAATCGCTCATCTTCTCGAAAGACTCAAAGATGCTTCAGTTTTTGCAAAATTAATTCCATGCTAAGGAAAGATAGATGCATTTTCAATTTTTATTGCTTTTAGGTCATTGAAAGTGAAATTGAAAAGCTTGCATACTCCATCTTAGAATCCTCTCTTTTCATTACCTAGTGTTGTTTTACTTTGAAAAGAAAAAGAAAAGGAAAATTGTTGTAATTTGGATTTAGTAGTGTTGTGAATTTTTGCGTTTCGCACGAAAAGGAAAAGAATGCTTTGACATCATTTTTTCGTAGAGTTGGGATTATGTTGCATTGCATTGCTTTGGTCAAAATTGTCGGAAAGAAAAAGAAGATTTCTCCTTCCCATAGGTAGCATTCATTGAAAGAAAAGCAGATTTTTTGCATGTAGCTAGGACTTGCATTATGTTTCCGATTATGTACTCACCTCATGCATTCACATAACCATCCAGATAAAATTAACGGTAGAACTAGGGTAAAATATTTAGAAACTTGTGTGTAAGTTAGAGACATGTTCCGACGTCGTTAAGCATGGCAGTTGTCATTATTTTCCAGCACTGTATCCCGGGGGTACTGTAGTCTTCCACGTACTTATCGGTATATCGAGCTCCTTCATGTACCCACCAAGTACCATAATCCGTACTTGGTGTATATCAAAGGGTGTATCACGTGCTCGGTAGTATATCAGAAGATTTCTTACCGAATGGTTGTGCATTAGACAACACTAGTACAGATTTGAGCTCCCACGTACCTTGCGTATATCGGGAGATGCCACTAGGATTCCTGAAACCAACCGAGTTAACCATTTGGTCGTTTTGGCAAAGCAATACACTGAGAATAGCACTCGAGGAGATTAGCACGCACGTACTATCCAGGTAATTGGGTATGCAGGCAAGGGTACAGTCCCAATCCTCCTTGTCGCATCATATTGTTGGACCCTACAGTATATTGCGGTTTGCGATGCCTTAATAATCCCATGATGTTCCAGACTTTGAATCCACTCTGTCACATAAGTATGCTTGTTGCCTTAGTTTGAGTAGGATTTTCTGGACTGCTTTTCTTTTGTAGCATACCCTTAGGAGAAACGTTGTTTTAGCCATCCTGGCCGATTTTCCTGACACTCTGGTGGATCTCCCCTTTTTCCCTTCCCAACGGGTAGTCAAAACAAGTTCTGCAAGTTCCCAGGCGTTTGAGTGTATTCTAGAACATGAAATCAGAGCCATGCCCTGCCATACGAAATCACAGGCATGCTCCCTAGTCCACCGGCTTTAGCAGCGGGGTTCTCAACCACCCTTTGCAACCGAATTAATTTCAGCAGGGAGGTCAAAAGGGTTCATAGTTGGACATGTGGAAACATGGGCACCAATCCCATAACCCCCTCACCTCTCCCTAGTGGATACACATGGCCCTTTCTCATTAGTTGCTTCCTTATCCAACTTCTTGGTTATTTTATTCATTAATAATAATTACATCATTTACATTTCTTCATGGCTTAACAACCCATGAATAATCAAACTATCAAATACTTGCCTCTGCAATAACCTTAGACATCCACTAGTGGGGCCTTGGCCTTGAGCTCCACACTAGGGCGAATACAAACACTACATATACACAGTATTTACATTGAAGCCAATAATCACCAAGAGAAAAATGGAGTATTACATAGTGCTTCCATTGGGAATAGGATGGGATATGCCAAGTATAATTCCCAAATAAATGTGACCTTAACTCATATTTTGTTTTGGAATTTTGTGAGGAATCTGCAACAATTAATTGATAAAATGCACGATATATTAGATTACATAATATTTGTATTGATCACGGGGCACTTCGAGGGGGAAACCTCCTTTGAGCAAACTCAATACAAATAACTTCTCGGTGCCTTCATTGGCCTCAACACAAACTTATATACTAAGTCTAGGCGCCAATACTATGGATCAATACCATGGAACATATAATACTACGTGACGACTTACAAAGCATATGCGTCCAATACTATGGGATAATACAAACTATGGATCAACATATAATACTACGGGATGACTTACAAATCATATGTGTCCAACAACAATATACTAACAAAGTAAAGAGAAGGGTTGACATGGGTTCCTAACAATTTTATGTTTTTCTTTAATTTTTTTGTTGTACAAAGGGGATCTAAATATGTTTATGTTTTATGTCACAAATCAAGGGGAAAAGCGACCAATAGGCGCATCTCCATTACATCGTCATGGATAAGTTCATCGAGCAGAGGAGACTAAAGCTAGAGGGCTTCGTAATGTGGAAAGAACTTGAGAGGGATCACTATGAGTGTTCCCCCATGCATATTTGAGAGGTTCCCTACCATCTTTAGAGGCACACTATGGGATTTCCCAATATTATTTCCCACATATTATGCCAAGTGGCTCGAACAATTGTGTGTTACCATGAGCACAACATGCCTCAAGATGATTAGCATAGTTTGATGTTCTTGTTATCATCTGTCATGTCCCCTTCCCATCCATCCAATGCCAGGAAGGGAATGAGACTGACTTCCTGGGCTTAATTAGAACTCAACCCATTCATGAATAAATAAATTGACAGTAATTAAGAACTTATGTGTGCATATTCATAATCAAACAATCACAGTGGAATTAAACATTATACATACACAATTGCATCATGCATTCAACATACCAATAACAATCATCAAATTAAACATTCAGAACGGAACACAGAATGATCATAATTTAACCACAGAGAACACTTATCTTTATGATGAAGTTGTCCAAACAACTGCCTATGTGAGAGCAACGTTCCACCCAACCATAGGTCCCTTTCCATCCTATATTCTTTTAGCTGAGAGACCACCCCTAAGCTGGGATGTGTATCCACTAAGGAGGAACTAAACAAGCTCACTCACAGCCATGGTTTCACACAAACAGTAATGCTAAGTCAAGTCATACTTGGGTTTGTCAAGCATGCAAGAGACAAAGGAGGAGGATGATAAGCCAGTGATCTCAACCACATAGCTACATGAATCTCAACTAAATCCAAATAGCCTTGGCACCCACAATACCTACCACACCCAACACAAGGAAGGTCCCCTTCTTTTCTACATAGTCCCTAAGGTGTTCCTTCCCTCCAGTGCTATTCAGGGTGGGCATAGAAAGTTCCAACTGCTAATTCCTTGAGATTCTAGCCTTCACTGGGTTTTTCAATCAATCCCAACCTCTGTTCTCTCTTCTTCTCTGTTATTCACACTTGTATTTTCTCAATTCTGTCACCAAACAACTCTGTCTCGTAATTGGATTTTCGGGATATAAAAGCGGGCTTTTCCTATGAATTTATGGGCATCTAAAACTCTCAAATTCACCCCAAGTTTCAGGTCTATGGATCCCCCATTGGATTTCACTGTCCACACAAATTTCTGGGCATTTTTGGCACTTCAAAACATGGCTTAATTCAAAGTTGTGATTTATGTTTTTTCTCACTATTGGCACTGTGTAATGGATGAAAAATGAAGCTTAGATATTCAACAATGGAATGGGAATGAGGAAGAACGAATTCCCATGAGGTAGAGTGACTTGTGGGTCAAGGAAACAAAGGCCATACCTGCCATACAAATTTATGGGCTGCCCATGCTCCATTGAAGCCATGGACTGATTTCCTCAACTACTTCCTTACAATAGAATTAAATGTCAGCAAGGAAAGTCAAATGGGTTCACAAGATGACATTTGGAAGCATATGGTTCAACCCCACAATCCCCCTCACCACTCCCTAGTGGATACACATGGTCCCCTCTTATTAGTTGCTTCTATAGCCAATTTTTGGTATTTTATTGCAATATTAATATTTACATCAATTCACAATATTCCATGGCTTGATAACACATGGATAACATAATATCAAATATTTGTCTTTTTAAAATAAAAACTAAGCATCCACTAGCGGAGCCTTGGCCTTGAGCTCCACACTAGGAAAACATACATCCTTGAGCTCCACACTAGGAAAACATACATCGCATGTATACGATATTTACATTAATGTCAGGAAACACTGTGCAAGATTATTTGAATATGAATTCAAACTTAAAAAGTTTAAAATGAAGAAAGTTTGTTGTAGCACCAAAAGTGACAAAAATACACTTCAATCTTTTGTTCTATTGCACAATAACACCTGGATTTATAATTATTTTAAGCAACATGATGGAAAGACTTATGTACTTTTTTCCTTTACAAATTCTTTTGGTAACCCTGAGTAGAAGGAATAATACAACTCAAAATGAGTAGCTAGATTTCTAAAATTTATTCAAAGCCCAAACAAAGGGGTAGATTCAGTTTGATAAATATTTTTTTACACCACCTATAGGGTAAATAAAATTCAATCACATCTCGACACACTGAATGGATAGTGACCAGAATTCACTTATGTGTAAGTCTAGGTTTAAAGCCATGAAACTCTATGTTGACTCCTTAACATCATGTTATCATTCTAAATTGTTTTCACCATTTTATAACATAAATTTGGGTTTGTTATTGGCTTTTTATGGGATTTTATGGTCTGCAATTGATTATAATTAATTGTATAATTAAGGTTTACACGATCCCTCGTTATTCTTGATAAAATCATCCAAAATTTACATCTTTAATCCCTCCTTACTCTTGATAAATATTGACTTAAAAGATTAATCTATATTTGTAAAATCACAATTAAGTATTATGTTAACTCGAAACATTGATAAAATGGAATGTATCAAATATGGACTCAACCCAAGTATTAAAGGTGATGTTAAATCCAAATTAAGGGTGAAAGAGAATGAACCCTGTCTATGCTCCAAAGTTTCAACTTCTAAAACTACATTTACATATTCAAAACACAAACCCCACTTGCACTGCAACATTGTAAACCATGAGTTGTTACTACCTCCAACAACAAGAATAGTCGATAGTTTATTGCTTAGGGAGCTGTATAGAATATGTGCAATAGTTGCTACCTCCATCAACAAGAATGATTACTAGTATATATTTCTTAGGGATATGTACATTCTTTCTGATAACAATACATAGTTAGTATTATGTTATGTATCATGAAGGGACTACAAAGAGATTTATAACCCTATATAAATTGTTATCCTAACCCAACCTTTTGAGTGGCTAAAGCACCTCGCCATGTCGCCTCTCCAAAGGAGTTTTGTTCTATTACCTATGATAAACTTGTGTGAAGTTTAGTAGGCACCAACCTCTCCCTTGATTAGTGAAGTCATATGTCTGTTGAGAAGGGTATACTCTACTAAAAAAAGACTTGCCATAAAATTCTCTCCAACAACTTTCCTAGTGGATAGTATAGCCTTTCCAAATTTACCTCTTCTGAAATTCAAAACTGTAAAAATTAGATTGGGGAAATTCTAAACCAACTCAGAAAAATGTTAATCATGGGAAGGAGGTCAACTTATGTTTCCTACTTAGCACTTAGTAACAACAATCACGTATTGTGACTTTTCTTTAATGGGAATAATTTAGCAATTTGAATTAGACTTGAGAATAGCAACTTTCATTTGAAACCTTTTTTATTAACTTTAGCAAAGGAAACTCGACCTAAGATCCTTTGCTTGATAAAATTACAAGGATACTAAATATAAATGAAAAGAAGGATTAGGGCTACAAGAATGGCTAGGAACTATTGATGATGAATTTAGTAATTAGGCTAGGAGGTTCAACTTAATCCTAGCTTATCTCACATGTGATGATTTAAGGAAACTTCACTAAGATTAAGATCTCACATACATACAGGTCAATTTGTTGTACATATGTTGGGATACCTCCACATATGTCTTTCATCTACCTCCAAAGAATTTCAAGTATCCCAATGCCAACCTATTTACACATTTCATTTTTCTTATTCTCTTCAAGGTCATAATACTCTAAGAATATCTTCATGCCCATATCTTGTTCACAGGAATAATAAGACTAAAAATAATCCAAAAATTAGGAAGAGTATAACTATAATTGTTTTATCATCATTTGAAGAAGCTTGTTACGGAGAAAAAACTTCCTATGGCTCGGGGCAGACCACAACAGACAGATGACTACCATAAATCAACTCAATTCCCAATGCATGCTATATAAATGTAAATGCTAAGATGTAGAATAAAATACCAACCTTCAACCGGACGTTTGATGTAGATCCCTATTGAGCTTTCAAATCTCTACACTTGAACCTGCAGCTTAGTCTCAACAATAAACACAAGCAAGTGCATATAATATATGAAATATATTAGCATAAACAATAGCATAGTCCATGATATAATAAGAAAATGTAACCCAATGTTAATAAACAACCATTCACAAGATCAATTGGAGGAGAAAATGAGTATTTATATTAATATGAACAATAAGTACATGATACAACCTCTTGCCGGCAACTCATCTGAACCAAGAACGAGGTCCCTCCATGTGTGCCTCCACCACTTCAATCCCCCATGCAATGGAAAAATCACGAGTAAAGGATAGGGCCTTTACAAGATATGAAAGAGTTTGGTAGGTGAACATAAAAGGTTCACAACAACTAGGATCAATGGATGTAGACTCAAGTTATGGAAAAAATCCAATAGAGTTTCGATGCTCTCTCTTTCTCCTCCTTCCATGCACCATAAGAGCTCAATATATAACTCTCCAAAAGGTAGGTGAAAGGTTGAATCGAGTCTCTTCGAGATGCATGGAGGGACAAATGTCACAATGGCCACTTTTTGGAAGTGAAAAATAGAGATTTTACTATTATTTACCAAAAAGTCGATGTATGCTGGCTATAGTGGAGCAGCAATCGTATACGTGAGGTGTAATGAAGTAGCTCGCGTACAGGAGGAAAAATAGAGAAAAATAGGGTTCAATGGGAACCACAAGTTTGGTTTTGAGTCTATAAATAGGTAAAGGAAGCCAAAGAGTATAAATGCTCACAGGGTGGCAAAATACGTTGTAACAAAGCTTCCACATAACAATACAATAATGATGAGATATTGCAATTACATTACTGAAGAAGAGTAAATATCCATTATAGAAAACCCATTAGCTACAGAACAATATTTATCGACCTTTAAAACCACAAATAGATACTAAACTAAACTACATAGCCAAATGTCATGACATGTCTAGACACAATAGCATGTACAAGCCCTCTGACACTGACTTACCCATATGTATTAAAATTAAAAGTGGCATCTTGAGCTTCCAATTGAAACAAAGATTTTCTTATTATTCAAAAGGTTATGACTATATGAGATATGCATTAAATGCGTGGGGGGATGTTGGGGGACCCGATTGCCATTACATCTCTAAGTCATTTCATTCTTTAATTTCAAGATGGTAGCTCGTGACTAGACTATTGTATATGGAGCTTTTCCAGTGATTTCTTAGAATGTGTTGATCTTCTTGGAGGGCTTCTTTTAGCTAAATTTGGAAGTGCAACTGCATGTAATGTGTACACATTCTTTTCTAAGAAAGGAAAATATCTCCAGACTCATTGGTTGTGCATGAAATACTTGAGTGCTTCCAAAGGGATGTCTCTATCAAGTACATCAACCACATCTTACATTAGTTCTGATGGATATCATATGTGCATGATTGAACCACGGGATGGTTTAGTGGGAAAGGAGATGTGGTACTTGGTTTTATCATCATGGAAGCGATATGAATATTGGCTTACCCTTGTTTCTTCTCGCCGCCAAGATTTAAACTATGAAGTCATGGTTGAGAGAGCCAGTCCGACTTCATGGTTGTCAACACCATTGGTTTATGATAAAGGGGTCATTTGTTTCAGGAACCAAATACTCTTACGTTTTAAGATTCATAATGCTCTTCAATGTGGCTTATTATGGTTGGTTGGGAAAGATGCCCTATATTTTGCATCTGAGAGTGATGTTCACTTGCTTCATGTTGTTTGCACCTTTTACAGGTATGCCATTATATCTTATTCCCATGGGTTTATTTGTTGACATAAATTTTGTTTCTAAAATTTGTTTTGATGGTAATAACAAGGTAACAAAATTTAATTGTTTGGAAATTTTGGAGTCTTCAACATGAAAATTAGCTTCATACATATATTATGAATATCCATCAACAGTTGGACATAGCTCTAATCAAGAGAAGTTGCAATCAACTATACACATAAAAAATATAGAGTATCCAAAAAATGAAGTTAAAACATGTTATCTACCAACAGATCGGGGGAGGTATTGTTGGTTGTGGAGCTTGATTATCTTCTTGATTCAGAGATCTTATTGTTCAGTCGTGTTTGTACCTCAATTTTATATGATGTGCAGGTGGACTATACACTCGTCCCAGTAGGGGGTTGCGGGGGCCCATCCCCCCAGCTGAGGGGTCTAGGGGTAGTGCCCCCAAAATAATTTTTTTATTTCCTTGTAAAATGTTGTGAAACCGTAGTCAATCTAAATCGTTCATTAGATCTAATATCCGAAAATAAAAGTTATGTTATGGGTTTTATCCCTAGAAGGAAACCTAATTTATGTACAAGAGAAATGTATTGTGGTTGTAGAGTATTGTGAAAAAGGATCTCTGTGATTGTGCGAAAGAGACTGTGAGAGAGTGAAGAGGAAGTTGCAACGGATGTGTTGCAGGTTGTATTCCTTCATTTTGATGGATGGTGTAATAAAAAGGATTGGCAATTTCTCTGTGGATGTAGCCCATTTTGGGTGAACCACGTATATTGGTGTCTCTCTTGTATTGTGTTTATGTGTTTTATTTATGCATCGTATTTTATTCTATTGTTCTGCGACCTGTTTTCCCAATAGGTATCCCTTGTGTGAGACCATGCCATGGATCTCACTCAACTAGTTGTTGGGTTTGATGTCAAGCTTAATTATATTGACAGTCATGTAATTGTGGAGATGGTTGTAATATTAAGATTAATGTCCAAAGTCCCTATCTTATAACATACTCTGGAACTAGGTTATTGTGTGATGTGGAATGTGCAAAAGAAGTTGTGTATCCAATACTATTTGATGTATTGAAGGACCCGAGCATGTGCGGTAACATGAATAGAACAAAGACTCTAAACAAGAATAGAACAGAGACCCTTAAGGAATGTTTTTCTAGTACCAGTGTCTCCAAGTTGAGAAAGGAGATCAGACTATCAAGAACATTAACATGAAGCATGTTAGAGGCTAATAAGAAGCTAAGGCATTCTCTTCCATGTAATTATAAAAACAAGATCTCTTATCTCTTTCCATTGCTCACTGGAAGAATTTCAATCCAAAAAGAAAACACAATATTACATATATTTGTTTCATCAAGCGAAGGATGTCATTCCAATCTATTTAAATTATTTGTTCAAATTACTCAATTATCACACATAGAAATTTGCAAAAATATAAACTCGGTAATAAATTATACATAGCTAAAAGGAAGAAAAACATTATTGATTGGGATGGAATAAAAAAACCTAAGCCGAAAAATAAGTAGGTGATCACATAATGAATAGAGAACCTCATATGATATCACACAGTTGAGTAAAGGAATGGGTCCCTTAGGGGATAGCTTAATGGCTAGGGAGAAATTGGTGGTGGATTCATAGAATTTACCTATGGAGAGTCTCATGCACTTTGAAACTACAACCCTTTCCACGACCACATAACCGTAGTTCATCTACGCATATAATACCACCGAGATTATCCACATCATGAGGCGCCTCTTGACAAGGTCATGGTTTTCTTGGAGGTGGTGGGACTCGAACTCCTGATTGTCTTCAACATTATCGATTGTAATGCTCGATGGTTGATATTTGGAGTGGAAGCGTGAAAGGTTCAATCCTAAGGTTGTTGTGGTCCACCTAAGTGGCTTTTTCTTCATCAAAAATAGATATTGGCATCACTTTCGGGTTGTTCATGGGAATTTCTTCCTTTCCAGGTATGTTCCCAAGGAGATCAAGACTATCGTGGTCGAGGATGTGGAGGAAAATATTGAAGCCATTGTGGAGTAGTATAGTTTTGAACTCCACACTTCATGTATCTTGTCTCATTTATCTTTTATCCTATTAAACTGGGCACCTGTTAGCACCCATTATTTCTAAATTATCCCATAATTACAAGACAACCGGTTTCAACTTGGTAAAATGAAACAAAATCCCTAGGCCCCAAGTTTTGAACCTGGCTTGGATACAAGAATGTAGTGCCATATTTCTAGGTTAAGGGTTAAGCTACAATGATAAAACCATAACACTATTAAGTATTTCATTACATTTTTACTGCAAGAATTTTTGAAAGAAGCACTAACCATAAATTTAACCATAAAATGGAAATATTGTCAGAAAATTGTCAGGTCCCCTCCCGTGGACCTAATTCAAGGAAGGGAAGATGATACCAAATTCTGGGGCTTTTACATAAACTCATCCCATTTCATTAGATTCATACGAATAAAACAAATGTCTGCAGATGCAAATCAAGCAAACATGCACAACGGAAATAAACCTCATCCACACACATTTCATATGCATTCAACATATCAATAACAATTATCAATTTAAAACATTGCAAAGGTAAAACATATAGATAGAAAAATACTTATTTTCATTGTGAAATGGTCCCAAGCAACTAGCTATGCCACTGCAACGTTCCACCCAACCATAGGTCTCTCCCCATCCTGTATTCTTTCAGCAATCAGAGACCACCCTCGAGATGGGCATGATTTCTACAAGGAAAAGGGGACACTTAAGTCATGAGATCATGATGATGACACTAGTGCACACTTAAGCATGAATAGTTGTCAAGGATGGATAGAAGCTCATGACATGGAGGGGAAGTCGAGACCAAGAAGGATGCAACCTCACAAGACATAAAAATATAAGTATTTGAATTATTGAATAGTCTATGATATTGCCCGTAATAGTTGTATGCATATTTGTATTCCTAGAATATATCATGCTAAGTGTAAGCATCCATATAGCATTGAACAATATACTACTAATATGCATATGATTGGTAAGTTGGACAAACATTCCATTGTTGATTGTCTAGAATGAAACCTCTTTGCTGACATGCTGAGAGCTGTGCATGTTCTCAATAGTATGTTCTAGTAGAGATGGAAGGCATCTAGATAGCCACTGTATGCATACAGGATATGGAAAAGTGTTGTGCCAAAGTATTGGTCAAGATAGTAGCATAACTATGTAAATCATATCTGTATGCATAATAGGTTATTGTGTCAACATGATTTGATTACTAATCATGTACTTAATTTTGATTTGTAGGAAAGATCATGAAGAATGATGAACACTGAACAAGTGATGGATGTTCAACAAGAAGATTTACAAATCAAACATACTATAGAAGGCTCGTGGCTAGAAGATTCTCTTAGAAAGAGGAAGAGGATCATGATGAGATGTTTGCTCCAAGTAGCTAGATAAATAATGTTCTCTCAATGATGTGATTGGAGAAGAAGTGTGAATCGAGAAAAATCCTAGGATTCAATTGAAGAAAGCTCTGTACGGGTACCCAGGATCGATAGTCATTTGATGAGCTTAATGATCACCATGGGTGATGTAGATTTCAAACTTTGCTACAAGGTTGAAGATGGTATCTATATACAGAAGGAACTCACCACAGAGTTCGAATGATATTGAGGCACATATCAGTAGACCCATCTGACGAGAGATGGCACAGATAGATATGGAGAAGATCACTCAATGCAGAGTGTGAATGATGTTCAGCCACAGAGGAAGAATTGATAGCTTCTTGACAAGCTTGGGCTTTACCAAAGTAAAGTTGATCCTAACCTTTACCTTAAGGTCATGGATGATGAACCTGTGATACTATGATTGTATGTGGATGATCTCTTTCTGACAGGGAATGAGAAACAGATCATGGAAAGCAAGAAGAAGCTAGCTACAGAGTTCGAGATGAATGATCTCGGATTGATGCATTACTTCCTAGGACTGAAAGCATGAAAAGGATCAGAAGGAATCTTTCTCAACCAGGAAAGTATGCTGAGAAATATTGAAAAGGTTTGATGTGTTGAAATGGCCACTCTCATGGGTTCCAACTTTAAGCTGTTAGTAGATGAATCATCAGAGTTAGTGGATGTGACTCTGTACAGACAGATTATTGGGTCACGGATGTATCTTACAAATACCAGGCTAGATATATGCTTTGCTGTGAACACCTTGAGTCAATATCTAGTGGAAACTAGATGTGTTCACCTGATAGTTACAAAGCACGTGATGAGGTACCTAACGGGTACGATAGACTTTGGTCTATGTTGTCCTAGAGATCATGACTTCAGATTGTATGGCTACACAAGATGTGGATTGGGCAGGAAGTGTATCAGATAGGAAGAGCACATCGGGTGGATGTTATTGTTTGGGATCTGCCATGATCTCGTGGTCTAGCAGGAATCAATTAAGTGTGTCTCTCAGTACAGTTGAAGCGGAATATATAGCTGCTTGCTCTACTAGTTGTGAAGCGTTATGGATTCGGAAGTTGTTATAAGGATTGTTTGACTTAGAGATGGACCTCACTGTGATCCTGTGTGACAACCAGAGTTGTATCAAGATGACAGAGAATCCAACGTTCCATGATAATTCAAAGCACATAGAGATCCGATATTTCTATATATGGGATATGGTGCAGAAAGGAGCTATCAAGCTCGAGTATATGAGCACTGACGAAAAAATTGCTGATGTGTTGACCAAACCTCTGTCTCGAGTAAAGTTTGAGTAATTCTAAGACAAGCTTGGTGTAGTTCAGAAAGACCCTCCTCGAAAGGGGGAGTGATATGGTCGCTGATGATGAGATTGCCTGTATTGACAGTAAGGTCGATGATGTGGATACTTGTATTGGTGTGGATACTTGTATTGATGATGTGTATACTTTTATTGGTGTGGATACTTGTATGGATGATGTGTATACTTGTATTGGTGTGGATACTCGTATTGATGATGTGTATACTTGTATCGATGTGGATACTTGTATTGATGATGTGTATACTTATATTGATGATGTGTATACTTGTATTGGTATGGATACTTGTATTGATGATGTGGATACTTGTATTGATGATGAGGTTACCTGTTCCGACAATGAGGTCGATGATGAGGTTTTCGGTTACGACGATGAGGTCGATGCATGGTCCTTAGAATTTGTCTAATTGGACGAGGAGGGATTGTATCATCCCTGGACTTCGGTCCCTGAATTGATCCATAGACTCTTGTATTCGAGAAAGATGTTGGTGAATGATGTAATGTGTGCTCCTGGACTGCTCAGCAGTGGGTGATCATTCACGAAACCTGTAATGATGTAATGTTCACTCCTGGATTAGCAGGTGATCATTCATAGGTTGTAAATCCTAGATTTGATCTAGGTCACACCCCAGTTGAAATAGTACTGGCTCTGTGGTTGAATGGAATGATGTAATGTTCGTTCCTGGACTGCTCAGTGTAGCAGCAGGTGATCATTCGCAGGTCCTGGAATGATGTAATGTTTGCTCCTGGACTGCCGCAGGTGATCATTCACAGGTGATAAAATCCTAGATTCAATCTAGGTCACATCCAGTATGAAAAAGGACTGGCACTGTGGTTGGGATTGCATCATTCTTGAACGCTTGGTTCAAAATGTACATGATGGTGATTGCATCATCCCGAAACCACTAGTTCAAAATGTACGTGATGGGGATTGCATCATCCCAGAACCACTAGTTCAAAATGTACGTGATGGGGATTGCATCATCCCGGAACCACTAGTTCAAAATGTACGTGATGGGGATTGCATCATCCCGAAACCACTAGTTCAAAATGTACGTGATGGGGATTGCATCATCCCAGAACCACTAGTTCAAAATGTACGTGACGGGGATTGTATCATCCCGGAACCACTAGTTCAAAATGTATGTGATGGGGATTGCATAATCCCGGAACCACTAGTAAAAAATGTATGTGATGGGGATTGTTTCATCCCCAGACTTCAGTCCCTGAATTAATCTGTAGAGATATGTCTTCGAGAAAGTGGTCCTTAGAGTTTGTCTAAGTTGACAAGTGGACTGTATCGTCCCTAGACATGTTATGGTGTCTTAAATGGATCATGTGCATTGCAGGGTATGCTGCTACGATGCTGATGATCGTGTGATGACGATGTTGATGATCGTGTGATGACGATGTTGATGATTGTGTGATGACGATGTTGATGATCGTGTGATGACGATGTTGATGATTGTGTGATGACGATGTTGATGATCATGAGGATCCAGATGATGATGTTGCTGTAGCTGTTCGAGTGCTGCAGAATACGAAGACTCAGTACTAAAGACGTTGATGTTCCAGTACTGAAGATGTTCTAGTAACTGCTTGAGTTACAGATGATGTTGAGAAAGCTTCCAATGATTTATAGATGTATCATGTATGATGTAGTTGATGACTCATTGCTCGTGCAGATGTTGTTATAATATCGTTCTCGTTAAGGGGGAGTGTTGAAATATTGTAACTTCAAAGAATATTATATTTGTACTTTATTATTCCGAAGATGTTTCATTCCTCCGTGAAGACCTTGTTGTATATCCGGAGATGTTTATTCCTCCGTCGGAATGTGGTAACTTGGGTTATTAGACTTCCCTAGTGGGGTTCGGCCCTGTATGTGTTATGTGGGTCAAAGGGTTATTAGACCACCCTAGAGGGGTCGGCCCAGTCAGTTGTAATGGGGTGTTTAACCCAGTGGTTAAGTTGGGGTCGACCTAGTTAGTATAAAATACAAGTCGGAGTTGTGTATAAATAGAGGAAGTGTGTTCCTCATTTAACACACATTGCACTCACTTGTGAATAGCGCATAAGTGAGAGAGAGATATGCTGTGGAGGAGAAGGATCTCATGGTTGTGGATTACATCTTTGTATTTTCTGGTCATCTATATTGAGGAAGCTTTGCTAGTTTTTCTTCCCCATGAAGGTTTCCCAGGATAAATCCGTGTCTCTTGTGTTTATGCTGTGCTTGTTGTTCTTTCAGTGATCATGTATATGCTATTATTGTGAAATGGAATAGAATGCTGATATTTTCTCTCTTAGCATATTAAATATTAACAAGGCCAAGTCAGCTCAACAAGTACTCCATAGACTTAACAAGTCTTGTTGCATTGGTTTATTCATTCTTATATTAAAGCTACTTTTATTTCTAGCATAGTAGGACAGCCCTAGAAGTCACATTATATCTTTGACATATAATGAGGAGGGAAATGGGTTGAAGAAAGGATAGTTTAAATAATAACTCATTCAAAATATTGGAAGGAAAATGAGGGTGTTACCACCAATGTGTTCAAGTGAATTTATTCATGAAGAACCTGATATGGCTAGAATAGATAATGCAAAAGCTTGAGATAAATCCCCAAGTACAAATGTGCTAAGGATGATGAAAAAATGTGCTAAGAATGGGCCTACCTAAAACAATTTCTAAGGATGATGAAAAAATCAATATGGATAAGACCAATGACCACAACAACATATGGTGTATTGAGTATAAAAAAAGAGGCAAAATGAGTAAAGCTACCAAGAATGCTAAGTTTTGTGACATTATAAGGTAAAAACTTACTCTAAAGAAAAGTAGTCATATAATATGAAGAAACAAGAGCTACTTGCATCTTAGTCCCTTCCTTAATGTATAAGAGAAAAAATCAATATTAAATATCAACCAATAGCTATCTTTTAAAAAAAACAAAAAAAAATATTATTGAGTCAACACAATTCATTTTCATTTTAAAGACAAGTATAAAGGAGGATGGTTACAGGTTGTACTAATATATCTTTTAAAATTTCACCTTAAAAATGACCATTGGCATTTTAATTTCTATGTCAAAAAAAAAAAGGTATTAGTATCTCCTGTCGCCAAAACTAGAAGCTAATGCCCCCTGCAGAAGTACTCATGAGTGTTGCAATGAAGAATTTTGTGATACTCCAAAAAAGATAAGATCTAACTGATACATTGCCATCATATGCAGTTGCAACCAGACAATATAAATTGAAAATGTGTTCAAACATTTATTAGTTCCAAAAGAAAAGGAAACACTTGCAAGGACATTGGGAGCTTTGTAGGAGCATGCCGCTCCCAATATCATTTTCATAACATTCTGTGCATTCTTGGCTATTTGGAACTCATATTACCCCTATTTTTGTGCATTTTTCTAGAACATTAACCCAATTGGACCCACAAACTGTCAACTAAGATGGATGCACCCTTACAAATCGATGTATTTTCCTGAGTTGCACTCATAGAGTCATAATTGGATCTTGGTTCATTTCTTTGTACACGTAACTGTTGTAGTTTTATTTTCTAGATTTGTATGAAGTCCTTCATTTTAAAGTTTAATGGATGTCATGCCTTAATTTTAATGAATATTTTTGTTATTCATCTTTTTTTATTACTTGTCAATCTGGGTCAAGGAGTCCAAGGTGGTTCTGAGATTTTTCCAATTATTAAGTATATTGGGCCGTTCCTTGTCGATCTGGTCGAAATTCAATATTTTTAATAATAAATTATATTGATAGTGATTACAAGTACATGAAACACTAGAAAAGGAAGTGATACTATTTGGTCGAATTTTACGTTACAATATTAATAGAATATATATAGTTTTATATTAATAGTAGTTTTATGCATATTGATATTAGGCCTTTATTAATATTAGTAGGTATTAATGGTCACACTTTTTTTAAAGAGTATTTGATAGCTCCTAATACAGGTGGTTTCCTTAATTTTCCCTATTTTTTGTTTTGTAATATATTTTTTATTTTTCATATAGATTATTGTTGTACAAATCTACCATTTCCTGCAAATTTGGGTGAAACTTAATAACTATTCCAGACACCCATACCCATGTTCTGGACATTCCAATGTTTTTTTAACTTGTTCAACTCTGTTTTTGGTTCTTCATATATAGAACTTCAATGAAGGTGGCAAATCCAATCAATCCATAATATACAAATCAATTTCCAAGGAAGGGAGTAATAGTATCATAAAATTTCCTTGGAATATGGGAAGCTTATACTCTCAAGTTTCAACCTCTCTCTATTAAAAGGTTGGCCAATGAATTGTGAACAGTCTTAAAATTGTTATCACGCATTTGGTATACATTTTGATGATGTCAGTTCAACTACAAATTCTAGGATAGGGTGTTTTACAAACACCTTTAGGCTTGAGCACATATCTGTAGCGCTTGAGAAATGTTTCTCATTGAAAAGCAACAAATATCGAGAAAAATGGAAAACAAACAAAAATGAAGAACTCACCCAACAAGCTAGGCGCTTTTCTACTACTACACAATAAGCATTATCCAAAATAGAAAATAGTGTTGACTAGTTGGGAAAAACTAGTTGTAATTTGGCATTACAACAACTACTTCTAATTGTTGCAGAATGCTTGCTTCACTTGGAGCATAGTGTTTAGCTTCTGAGTCACATACAAGAACATGTCCACACATTAACAGAATTGAAAAGAGAACACTAATGTTTTGGAATGTAGATCATGCATAATCTGAGCACTAGAACTCACAAAAACCATTATCACAAAGCCCACCATGTAGGCTACACTCCTTATCGCAACTAGATGCAAAATCAACACCCAATTGTCAAGTCTTCTTTTAAATAAAGGATATAAGTCTTGGATGTAGGAAATTTGAAAATCTTGTTTATATCATTGTTCAATAGAGGGCATACCAAAAAAATAAAAGTAGTAACAAGCAAGATACAAAAAGGAAATACAATCATATCTGTTGAGTAGTATACCCCAGTATAACCTGGTTCAGATTCACATACTCCGGTTGGGTTGCATGTACCATGCCCACTACAATTAGTGGGGCAAGTTCCTGTAGTGAATAAGCTCCCTTTGAGATAACTTCAAAGAAGAGAATATAAACTAGAGTAGAATATTAATGCACAATTTATACTTGGAGGCATCTAAAAACAAATTATTGAATCTTACTTTCCCACTAACTCATGAACATTCAACAGAAGGAACTTACGCGTACTGCATTCATTGCCAATAAATCCAAAGAGGCAATGATACTTACTCTCTATGCATTCCCCATTCAAATTACATGAATGAGGGCATTGACCAGGTAATGCCAATTTGTGTCATCGTAAATTTCATGATAAGAAGGACAAGCCAATTCACTTGCAATCCAAGACAAAATCTAAGAAAACTAGAAAAACTCAAATATAATGCAACAACCTAGTACAATACATGTCAAAAATCATACCATTGAAAGCCTAAAAAGACAATTGCTCCACCAGCTTTAGGACAATCTTTCCATATACCATCAACCACAAAATGGATAAATTTATAAACACATAAGTACCTCAGCTCAAATAGACTCATTATTACAACTAAACATGGTAAAAAAATATTAAGTACATGAAAAACCTCCAATGCCTTCAAGATGCACTCTAAAGTCAAATTTAATGATTAAAAATATAAAGTTGTGTCAAACAACCCTTTCATAGAAATTTCTAATTTTTTGTTTCACTTGAAATGTAGATCATTTTGAATTATAAGGTGTTTCACATCTATGTATTTTAACACAAAATATTCATGTTTTAGAAAAGAACCAGAACCTTTCATAGTATAGCAACATCAAGAAAAGGGATTCAATAATTTGTAAGTCATTCTCTACTTTCTACAAATGGCAATATCAAGATTTTTATGGTTCCTTACAAAATCACATGAAAGATAATCATTTGAAGGGAACAAATGGAAAATGATAATTGTAATACATTGTTTTTTCATAAGAAAGATATCGTTCATATCTATTTACAAAGAAACTGCACACATTTCTCAATATAAAACCAAAATGAGCATATCTACAAAGAAACAACTCAGAATTATAAATTATCCATTTGAAATCAAAATTAGCATATGTACAGGTTCATGGCCCCTTTATTATGTAACCCTTGAGAATAAGGATGCAATATATTACAAATATGACCACACATTATCTAATAACGATGATATAATAGATAGGACATCTATAGATAAACAATGTAAATTTGGCGTCTTCATCTAAATATATAAAATGGAAAATACATGCATGGCTTGAGGCAATATAAACACACAAGCATGATGTGTATATTTGTTAGTATCACAAGGAAACACTTGAAACCATGACAACTTCTTTTAGCAAGTTAATCACTTAATCACTAACACTTGGCAAGTTCTTGGTTTGATTGGAAACAATTATTTTGGTTCAAGAAAAATTGCTACTTAGGAAAACGAATACCCCAAAAAGGATTTTTAAAAACCTGCATACTCATAGAAAAAGTTCTAACTCTAGGTTCAATCAAAGAAATTGATTTATTTAATTCTTATGTAACCATAATATGCAACATCTGAATACTTGAATGTATGTGGTAACATGATGATGAGTCTATGAAACCAAAACCAAGAGGAAAGTGGCTAATAAGTTGTATTTACCATCAAAACTAAATAATGATGATTTAGTAAGAAAAATATTTTCTTGCATTGTAACTCCAATGTTTTGTTTTGACAACAATGCTGAAAACATTCATTGCCTTGTGTTAAAGTCCCTTGTACAAATTCATTTTGAACTAATGATGATGGCACACACTTGGAACATTGTTCCATAATAAACTATAAGAACTACTATCTAGTGCAGCAAGGGTAAATGAGCCATTTAAAAAAAATGAAAATTATCTTTCACAATGAAATAAAGGCTATCATTGTATTTTAAAAATGGCCATGCTCTTCAGCATCACCTATGCTATTGCATTTTGGACCTGATTGTAGATGGCTTAAGTACTATCTAGTCTTTATCGTAAAGCACATACTACATAGAGCACATAACAAATTAAGATATTATGTACATTAATTAAATTAATTCCATTTTGAAAAAAAACCTCAGTTAAATTTGATCATCATTAATTCAAAGCATACATAGAATACCAAAAGCATTAAAGTCGGACCAGCTGTACACCTCACCTTGAATCAGGCCATTTAGGAAAAAATTCACCAATATGTCCATGCCAAGAATCTATTGTGTTGATCTAAAACGTAATCAATTCAACTAACCATGGTAATTTCAATAGTTCTGTGTGCTTCGCCTACAAATTTGTTTCAAATTTATTCCCATTAACTGAGCCATGCACCTACATTGAAAAAGGATTCACATGTGAAAATCCAAATGTATTAACTAATTACATTTAGATATAATGGAAACCCCTTCCTTCGATAATCTTTTCAGAGGTAGCTGAGAGAACACAAGACAAGAAAAGCTAAGGGGGTGGTCCCATGCATTACCCTTTCTATCAACTGAAAGGACATAGGAATGAGAAATTGAAAAACACACCATATATGATAATAACAGAGAATAGAATGCAAATTAAAACATTCATTGAACTCAAACACATACAATAACATCCCCAACCAAACTCAAATTACAATAGTAATGCAAAGAATGCTCATAGCTTAAGGAAAGTCCTTATTTTTGGTTTTATTGAAGCCATGAATATAACTTATGAGAGGATAAATAGCTTGCAGAACCAGTGCTAGGTAATGCCTCTAGATTTCATAGAATGAAAATGGATTTCAATTAAGAAAAGACTAGAAGCATCAACTGGATGTCGAGCTCAAAGTGTGAGCTTGCAAACCTATCAATCTCGACGCCTTTCAACCCAACCCTAGATGTATGCATGTCTGTCATACTATCCACTAGAAAGAAAATATTTAGAAGTTAACATCTGCAAGTTTAAAGTCGTTTTCTTTTTTCATTTTCTTTTTATTTTTCTTAATTAGTGTCAATGATAAAAATTGTATTTTCAAGCACTTTCCAACAATAATACTTACACACTTATTATAATATTTTATTAAATAAATACAAATAAATAAATAAATTCTCCCAACATTAGGTAAACTATAGGAAAATTCTAGAAATTTTTTTGTATGAAGTAAATTAATAGTACAAAGCGAAACATATAGTCGCTACAAGTAGTTGATCAACCCACATAGCAATAATGTGGTTTCCTTCTTCTGAGGTGGTTGCATGTTGCTTGCATAGAGTTATAAGATCCTTCACATGTGCCCCAACCTATCCATTTCAATTTCAAAATTGAATGTTAGTATTGCACTAGACACATGCAAAAAGTCAACAGTTTTAAGGGTATCCCAAGTGTTAGCTTTTACCTCTGTGGGATGCATATTGAAAGCCTCCAAATGTTGGAGAAAATCATGAGCTAGTTCAAAAGCTAGATCCGGACTAAGTTCCACAACAACATTTTATAATATTGTTTGCAGAAGAAACACTTGAATTGCAACCCATCCAACAAACAATGCTTTGTTTTCTACAAAAATATCGTCGATACCTTGTTTTATAGGAGTGTTATGCAGTGTGCCTTGAGGCTGCTAGTTATTTTGTTTTATTTGATCAAGTATCTGCCGATGATGGCACATAAATTTCTATCAACTGAAAGGAAATAAGAATGAGAAATTGAAAAACACACCATATATGATAATAGCAGAGAATAGAATGCAAATTAAAACATTCATTGAACTTGAACACATACAATAACATCCGCAAGCAAACTCAAATTACAAGAGTAATGCAACGAATGTTACATAGCTTAAGGAAATTCCTTATTTTTTGTTTGATTGAGGCCATGAATATAACTTATGAGAGGGTAAATAGCTTGTAGAACCAGTGCTAGGTAATGCCTCTAGATTTCGTAGAATGATGATGGATTTCAATTAAGAAAAGACGAGAAGCATCAATTGGATGTCAAGCTCGAAGTGTGAGATTTCAAACCTGTCAATATCGATGCCTTTCAACCCAACCCTAGATGTATGCATGTCTATCACACTATCCACTAGAAAGAAAGTATTTAGAAGTTAACATCTGCAAGTTTAAATTCGTGTTCTATTTTCATTTTCATTTTATTTTTCTTAATTAGTGTCAATGATAAAAATTGTATTTTAAAGCACTTTCCACCAATAATACTTACACACTTATTATAATATTTTATTAAATAAATAAATTCTCTGAAAATTAGGTAAACTATAGGAAAATTCTAGAAATATTTATGTATGAAGTTAACTAATAGTAGAAAGCGAAACATATAGTTTCTGCAAGTAGTTGATCAACCCACATAGTAATAATGTGGTTTCCCTCTTCTGATGTGGTTGCATGTTGCTTGCATAGAGTTATAAGATCCTTCACATGTGCCCCAACCTATCCATTGCAATTTCAAAATTGAATGTTAGTATTGCACTAGACACATGAGTCAACAGTTTTAAGGGTATCCCAAGTGTTAGTTTTTACCTCTATGGGATGCATATTGAAAGCCTCCAAATGTTGGATCAAATCATGAGCTAGTTCAAAATCTATATCTAGACTAAGTTCCACAACAACATTTTATAATACTGTTTGCAGAAGAAACACTCCATCTGCAACCCATCCAACAAACATGGCTTTGTTTTCTACAAAAATATCATCGATACCTTGTTTTATAGGAGTGTTATGCGGTGTTCCTTGAGGCTACTAGTTATTTTGTTCTATTTGATAAAGTAGTTGCCGATGATGGCACATAAATTTCCAACCAACTACCTTACGAGTAAATGCTGAAACTTTAGAGAGAAACATCCAAGCAACAGGGGGATTAGTCCATTTCTATATAGGTATTGAATACGTCAATTATACATATTCAGACGTGGTGATGATGTTCTAAAGAGAAAGGGATATTCCATCCTTCAATCGTCCATTCTTTCCCAACATTGTGCATATCCTAAGCCGTTATAGTGGATGATCTTATCCTTATCCTGAGTTGAAGACATCCCTTTTTCCTTTATAATATATTGGACACCCATTATCTTGAGGAAACCTCTTTAAAAAACCCTATTTCCCAAGAAATGCATGACTTGCCTGTTCAAAATCCATGTATTCTAGCAAATACAAAGCTTTCATCACTGTAGCTCGCGTATGTGTCTGTAGGAGGGTAAAAATTTAAAATAATTTTTTTTTCATGGGTTTCTTCGGTTGAGATTGTTTCCCAATTCCCCTAATCCCATGAACAACTTCCTCTAACTCCCTAACTACTCTCCTCAAGATATAAAAAGAGCACATGAGAAAGAAAAAGAGGTTAACAACCATTGTATTATCTTGGTTGCTTGAAGAAACCCTCATTGTTCACACAATCCTTTATCCCCAGTCTGCAACATCCCTCTTATTCTATACAGAACCCTAGTTTTCCATTATGTTCTCCGTTGGTTTATTACGCTAAAGATCTCTTTGAATATTTTAGGCATACTCGCTTGACAAGATTTGAGTTGGAGTGTTTGAAGTGACCGAGGAGGAAGAACTCATAAATCCGTCTAAGAAAAACAACAACAACAAATCATGTTCATTTGTTCTATTGAATTTGTTGTTATCATTAATATAAAAATGAACTCTTTTCCTATCCAATATTAAATGTGTTCATATGTTTATGAATCATTGTTCATTTAAAAATGGAAATTGTTAATTTTGCAAGTTTCTTTATATAATTTTGATGGTTATTGTTATGCTTTCACTTTCTTTTGTTTTCATTTCAGGAATTGCAGCAAGAATTTAAAGTGAAGGGCAAAGCTCAAGACCAGAGGATTCTACTACAAGCATTTGGAACAAGGTGTGTATATTGATACCCGTAGTCCTTAATTGTTTGTTTGAAAGAAAAAATAAAAAAAAAAAATTTACTTGCAAGATTAGGGTTTGTTTATCATCCCACTCTTCAATAACTGTACCCAATAGTTGTTGGGGAATTATTTCCCATTGCAGAACTGGCGACTCCGCTGGGTTTTTCTTCTTTTTTGGGGTATTTTTTGTTCTTTAGGGTTTTTTGATGTTTTATGAGTTTCTTTTTGAAGTTTTTGGTTTTCTTGTTGATTTGATAAGGTAGTTCATATTTTAGCCTAAGAGATCTTAGACCTTTCAATCCTTATAAATTTGTAAAACTAAGAGTTTAGTGAAATTTAATTTTGTAACTTTTTCCAACCTTATATGATACTGGTGCATAGACACAGCCGCATATTAGTCCTGCAGGAAGTTTCTTTATTTATTTTTCACCATTTTCCTTTGAATACGTAGGCTACTTCATTGAAATTCGTGTATTCCTTTAAAATACGCGGGCTACTATTCTGACAGTCACGTACTCAACAACTTGCAATTTTTTACCAAGTCTCTATCTATTAGGGATTGATTGCAAGATTGATACCTTTCCATTTTTGTATGAGATCTGTTGTTAATATCCATAGAATTTCTAGAAGCCAAAATTTCTCCTTTTTATCAGGTTAATTTGAGTTTTTAGTGGAACTTTTGTTAATTTTTCATCCACTCTCGCTTGATTTTTTTAGTTTTCATATACTGATTAGAAATCCAAGATTATAAAAACTCTGATGCGTTCTTAGTAAGTTTGTATAAATATTTTTGTTTTGTTTTTGCTTTGATGTGTGCATTGAAAAGTGAAAGAATAGCTTGCATAAGTCTGTAATTTCATCTCTTTGCATACAATCTAAAAAGAAAACAACTTTATTCATAGGATTTCAGTCTTTTGTTTTAATTTCATTTTAAATAGAAAAAGAAAGGTTGTGCTTGCATTGTTGTCATCATAAAAGAAAAAGAAAAGTGAGTTGCATATTTTGAATTTTTTCCTTTAAAAGAAGTGATTTGCATCACATTCATAGAAGATATGTTTTGCTTTGATTAGTGTCACTAGGTTTTTTGGACCCAAAATCCGACGACCAAAAAGTCAGATTTGCTACATTTTGTGGTCGACTATCCGACAACCTCAGTATTTATTTAATGTCGGTCCAATTTCGGATTAAAACCGACGGCTTGGGCTTCGTCGGTTCTTCGACACCTCCGGCAGTCAGATAACTAATGCCCCTCACAACTGAAAAAGGCTTGGATGCAACATATTTTGTCATCGGATCTATGTCATAGTCGTCGGTGTTTTTCACTGTGGCGGTCGGATAATCGACGCCCCTCACAACTAAAATGGGCTTGGATCCGACGTCCTTTGCCGTCAGATCTATGGCATAGTCATCGGTATTTTTCATGGTGGCGGTCGGATATCCGACGCCCCTCACAATGGAAAAGGGCTTGGATCCGACGTTTTTTGTCATCGTATCTATGGCATAGTCGTTGGTATTTGTCACTGTGGTGGTCGGATAACCGATGCCCCTCACAACGGAAAAGGGCTTGGATCCGATGTCTTTTGCCATTGAATCTATGGCATAGTCATCGGTTGTCTTTGCTGCGGCCATCGGTTATTCGACACCTATAGGAAATTAAAAAAAAAACAATATTGTTTGGAAGTGTATGTTGCTATAATTTCAAGTAAAGGTGTAGAAGAATTGATTGTAGCAAAATACAATAAGGAAAATATTGGGGGTAAAGGTCGAGCTTGCACAAGAAACTCAATAAACAATGGAAAAGTTGTAATGGATATATGTTGCAGTAGTGAGTGGTGTTGTTGTAGAAGATGACACTATATAAGAGAGTGGTGTTACAATGGTGGAGTTGCAAGGAGATGATATTTAATTAGATGTAGTAGTGGAAGGCGCGAATGTGAATGTCTTATTCCCATAATGTGTAGTATGCTGATATCATTGTAGATGAATTTGAAAGTGCAACAAAAGAAAACAGAGTGGATAAAACCAAAGTAAAAAAAAAAATCAAAATGAGGCGATGATTGAGAAGTCCAAGCATTTGTGGAGTTTGTTGCTTGAAAATGGTAATGTTGTAGAAGAGGGAGGATGGAGAGGCAGTAAGCACGATTCAAATAAAAATGAGAGAGAGAGAGATTTGAGGGAGTATGGAATGATGATGCATGCTTAGCTTTTCTGAATTTATTTGACAGAACTTTGTTGAAGTTTGAAGTATCATAAGGGGGAGCATTTTAGCATGAAAAAACCAACAACAAAATGTTGATGAAGATGGCAAGGTACAAGGATAATTTACAAGACACAATATCAAGATCAACCAATAGGCGTAGTAGTCGAAGCAAATTAACATTTACTTCATTTGCTCAAACTACCCCCCCCTATCATATGAACTTGTCCTGCCGTATCTAACTAGTCTTACCTTGGTTTCAAGAGGCGACTATGAAGTCGGACTATCATAATGCATCATTTCATATATCTTTGGTTTTCTCAAAACTCTAGAATGAACATAAAGAGGATTTCAATGGTAATAAATTCCATATTCCAAACCTATCAAGTGCACTTTTAGGTCATCAATTTTGACGTCTCTGAACTGTGGCAGCTCTATGGCCATGATTTTCACCTTGTAAACTGAAGGATTCCTACAAACACAAACCACTATGTTACGGGAACTTCTTTCAATGCTTTGTTACATTTGCTTCTAAGATATTTCATCGCTTTGTTACAAGAATATTTGTGACCGAAAACTACACTTGATAGGTTTGGATGGAACAGATATCCGTGGAAATCCTCTTTACGTTCATTCTCGAGTTACTCGATATTAACAATTCCAATTATCACAAGGGGATACATAATGTTAAAAAAAGAAAATAAAGAAAATACATAAAGGGATACGTAAAGTTGAGAAAGGAAAATAAATAAAATTTATAATTTGCATCGAAAGAATAACCGAGTACGAACTAAACTGAGGAGATTTGAACCTGCGACCTATGTCTAGTCCCAATGATACCACCTTCAAGCCTGACCTTGTCAATCAATTCCCATCACCATTTCCTCTCATACGAAGTCCCACAACCATTTCTCTCGACACCCAGTACTCTTCATTCATTCTGCATGCATTTCACTATGCAACGGTCTCAGATTCAGTACGTTTTTCCTGAATTAGTGTCTCAATTCAATATGACTCACACCCACCATCCAAGGAGTGTTGCCAATGGTCTTGAGTTTTATCCTGGAAACGGTGACGATTCATGATATTATGTTTCCCTTCATCTGCAATATGGAAAACTCATAGTCCACTGTGAAGGTTTGTCTGACAAATGTGATTGTTTGGGTCATGCTGAATCGAGAAACTGAAACCATCACATTTGTCAAAAAAACCTTCATATGAGAGCTTTGAGTTTGTCACATTGCAACTGAAGGGAAACATAATACCATGAATCCTCACCATTTCCAGGATGAAACTATGGACTGCTGGCAACACTCCTCGGACGGCAGGCATGGGTCATGCTGAATTGAGAAACTAATTTAGGAAAAGCACCGAGGGGATTTGAGACTGTTGCATAGTGAAATGCATGCATAATGAATCAAGCAAGGTGGTAGCCCGTCATATCCCACTATGAAATGCATGCAGAATGAATCAAGCTGCTTGAAGGTGGTCTCCCATTGTCAGTTGCACTTCAAGCTTGAAGGTGTTAGCCTTGGGACTAGACATAGGTCGCACGTTCGAATATCCTCAGTTAATTTGTAGCCATAAAAAATGATGAACATTGACAGCGGGAAGCATGTTTCTAATTTTTGTTGGTGTATGCTAGATTAGTTGCAAATATCATGCTTCAAAAGCCAAGCTTCAATGGTAAATAGACCATTTTGGAAGGGTTTAATGTGAGGTTAAGGATATTGATTCCAATGAAATTAAAGAGAAGGTTAAATATATTGATTCTAGTGCATCATTTACTTAGCTTTTGAAGTTGTGGAAACTCAAAATTGGTTATGATGAGCAACCAAACATCACAACAAGCTCCAAGAAATTGTCAAAATTTAGATGACACGCTAGTGGGTTGTAGAAATCCAGCATCGTAGCCATTCATTGAGCTCCTCTCTGTTTTAAGAATAATTTAATATTCTCTATTTAACAGGGCCAACCACGTGAAGGTGGAAGCTCTTATGGCCCCTCCCCCCCCTCACATCACTCTTAGTTCCCCATACCTAATGCATGTACTTGAAAAAAAAAATACATGCAAATTCATCCATATTTCATCATGAACTTTCATCTACCATTCATTCAATAAAGGATAACATTCATTAAACCATTGTTTCATTTAGTCAACACATTCATACAATAAAAGATAACATTCAATAAACCATTCATTCATTCAGTCAACACATTCATTCAATAAAAATTGACATTCAATAAATGTAACAGTTTACTACACTGAATCATTAAACCATTAAACCATTCATTCATTCATTAGGCCAAAAATCATGGACGATATATTGTTATCAAAACTAATTGGACGAGTACATTTCTTGAGTCACTTCTTTTTACTAACAGTTTTTATTCTCTTTATAAATGGTAAATAATCTCTAAGAGGAACATCTACCCCTAGACTTTCTCTTCCAGTTCTTGGTTCTTCGTCAGGCACTTGTGGTGATGTCTGCGGCAAGGGGTTCAGATTTGCTGCAACAATGTGAAAATGTTACATCATTGTATTTTTATATTTTCATGACAAGTATTTCATTTAAAAAAAACATTACAAAGGTGTTTTTTTACCTGGTGTGGCCACATCATGTAGTTCATGTTCTTGTACAAGATCAACCCGTACAATTTCACCCTCTGCATGCTCTACAGTTGAAATATGGTGAACTACAATTAACGTTCACCATTTGCAATGCTATACATAAACTTTTAGCATATGAATAAATTCATTACCGAGATTAGAAGCATGATCTTCGATTTGTTGTTCTCCCTCCTTGACATTAGGGGGATCATTGCTTTCCTTCTCAAAATAGAGTCAATATTTTTTTTCAAGTATTTATAACGAATAGATTGCACAAGTGATTAATCTTCAATAAAGTATATAGATTCTATTTACCTATGCACCAGATGGATTGGTACCAGAAGACTGTGTTTGGCTAGAAAAGATTTTTCGTCGTTCAACAATAGCTCCAAAGCCTTCCTTGAAGCCAAGCTTCATGTATTCCTCAGTGGCCTATTCATTGAATCATTCAGCCTGCATATTTGCATAACGTCGTTAATTAACATTTTCCGGTGCAATAAAACGAAAAATAATTTGCAATTTATTATTTGCATGCATTATTGGTTTTTCGAAACTTACAAATCGTGCCACGAAATTGGAATAACCACCAGGCCCAAGCTTGTGTTGACCTATTTTTTCAAGTCTTTCCTTTGTGGCCTTTTATGTGTCTAGAAGCCTATGCAAGTGTTGAAATACGTTAGATGTTCCAAGTTCGATATAGAAATATTCAATAATAATAATGTTTTGAATTACATTGCAGAAAGTATTGCATACCTCCCTGTTCCTGGTGTTATCTTTCCTTCTCTTCTCTGAGCCCTCTTCCTTCCATCCTCCACTAGAGCTCTCCACTCCATTTTTGAAATCATTGGAGGGCGCTCATACTTACAGTTTTTTTCAAGGTGTGTCCTATATTGGTCTAGGACAACCTTCACATGTTGAAAAGCCTTTTTCATGACCTCGACTTTATTAAAGGTTTTGTCGCCGAACATGCCAACCAACTGACGCATGAGTTCATCTTTTAAACATTTCTGTTGTTTATCCCACCATTCTCCGATGGTGGGCCCGAATATCTCCAAGCATGCGTCATTCATTTGTTTATAGAACATCATTTCTTGTGAAACAATCATGCCATGATCATAATTAGTTGAAAGAAAATGTTTTATCGGTATATTACAATGAAGTTATAAACAGTAACTTGAGCAACGTATATTAATTACCTGGGACTTTATTGATTTTTATTGGGATGAGATCGACGTCAACCAAAAATGTTACCTCCATTGTTCCCGTGCTAGTGACATGGGAAGATCCTGGAAATGCAACTAGGTCGATATCAATATTACTAGCATTCTCGTTGTCGACCTCTTCCGATGGACGATCCAGTGTGCGTCGGTCACCAGCGACCGGTGCGCTCACAGTTGGGGTCTGTGGTGTGTCAGAAAGTGTTTCCGACTATTCAGTCGACAACAATGGCAAAGGAGTTGATGTAGTATGTGGAGTCGTTTTCCCATGATTCCATGTCTCTCCACGAGCCTCGCTGCAACCAACATCTCCTCCACCACTATTGTGTGTTTTCCGATAATTCTGTAAATACAAACCACGTCTTACATGTTCAGTACTATCATATAAAAGAGAAAATTATAAAGTTATAAATGAATTATTTTATGAATCAAGATTCCTCAACTTACTTCCAAGGATTCAGATTTCCGTTCCAACAATTCAATCCTTTCCAGGTTCTCGCTTGTTTGTGGAAACTTGATAAGCAGAGAAACGAGTTCCGCACTATATTTTTCCAAAAAAATTTCTATCATCGTAAACCGGTTTGTGGCTTCACCAGTTTGTCTATCATCTTTAAGGATCTGAGCCACTTCAGGATCTATTGGACATTCTTCTGATGTTGTTTCATACAACGATTCATCAGGCTGCAACAAAAAAATATAAAATACTATTGAGTTATATCATGACAGATTCCTAAAATTATATTAACAATTCCAATGGATTATACCCGCAACGTAGAGGATCGTGATCCACTCCTTGGATCGATGCTCATAGGTGACTTTCCCTGATCTGCTAATAAATGGGAGTTGCCCCTTACAGATACCTAAATAAAAAACATAGTGAAAGTAACCTAAACATAGTGAAAGTCAACTATTTTTTCTTATTATATTTGCACTATTACAAAGATGTATACCTGATCCCTCGAGGAAGATGTACTCCTTTGACCATCTGCTGGCGGTGTTTTATCCCGATCACTATCCTGCGAAGTAAATGGGGAAAATTTAACGAAATAAACTAACGAAAAAATCCTTAATATGTTAAATTCATTAATAAAAGGTTGGGTAAATTGTTATAATATCTACCACTCCCATAGTAACCTTTTTTGTATCTACTTGGTTCAAATTGTAATTAATAAGCAACTCTTCCCCTGCAGATATTGATTTAATGGCCACTACAAAAACACGTTTTTCTTCACGCCCCTCAAATTCGTAGTTTGGTTGCTTAATTGTAGACCCTGGTTGTGTACTGTTTATAAACCCCGCAATATTCCCCGTGGCCTTTGGCCTTCCGTCCATGTACAACGTTGCTCCTTTATTTTGATTTTTGTCTTTCAACTGTAAATAGTTTGTTGACAATCCATAGCTACACATACCTTTTGTAAATTGGACCAGGTGCATCCAATCTTTGTAGATGTAATAGGGTCCAACATACTCCATCAATTCTGTACATGTGTTGTAAGGGACCCTTATGCCATCCATGTTGAACAACCCGAAACCATGTATTGACGACGGTGCTATTTGATATATCCTATCATTCACACAAAAATCTATGTTCGGTTGAGGAAGATCCTTGAGTACCCATTGTTTCACTAAATGTCTGTACCTCAAGGGCACCTCAAGGTCATCTTTTGTCTCATCACCATAGGAACATGACCCCCCTTGACCGTGAAAAAATTCATTGCGTTTATTGAATTTTCTTCTGGTCTTTTGACATCTAGTTGAATATACAACTCTTCTCGACCTACTGGATGTCTCAATTTCCTCTAGCCTTACTAAACTCCCCTCGCTCAAGGAAGATAGATCTAACAAATACCTGTTTTGTTCTACCTGCAACATGGGAAAAGAGTAAAGATACGACCGCAAGGCATAGCGCCTCTTAAAAGGTGACGTGTCGTTCCTTTTATAATGTTAATTGATCCTCATTCCCTTTCTCAACATGTAGGCATTCAAGTGATGAGGAAGACTATCACTTTATCTTTCTTGTGAGTACAAATTCACGCAATTATGAGCTTTCTTTTATTGCTCATTTGGGTCTTGACTCCCATATCAAACCATCCAATTATCAGTTGTGTCATCATTGCCCTAAAGTCTCTCTCATCCCATCAGTTTGGGTTCATCAACTCGGTAATTGAAGTCCAGTCACATTTAGTAAGATATTTATATTCAGCAATAATAATATAAAATAAAAATCACTAACCATTATGGAAAACGTCTAAAAGTTTTTAATACTTTCAAAAGTAAGATCGTTTAGGTGGTTAATAAGTGTTCACAAATCTTCAAAAACAATATTTTATATAATGTTGTGGAACTTGTATAATCTTATTCAAGCTTGGTCTTCTTATATGATTGAAAGTAATTGAATCGAGCGAAAATGGAACCGTAAACATGTAAGCTTTTTTTAAAAATGGTAGCTTTCAGTCATACTCCCAACTAATGTTTCCTTTGGACAATTACTTGTAATATTGACTTAGGATATTTAATACATAACATAGATTTTCAATCATATTGATAGAGAGAAAAGTAGGGCTTTCTTTATATTATCATGACATAGTTAAAAAGACTTTCTTTCCAATCTTTATGACAATTTGAATGGACAGGCACCACTCATAGCCAAATACTTTTGAGATATTTACAACTCATTGAAGTATGGGGAACCATACAATTCTCGAAAGACTTTGGATTCAACAACCCATGCGTTTGAATAAACAAACCTCAGGACCACACATCTATTCTGATGCATGTGGACGTTTATGTGGGTTTTGACAAGCCATTGTCGTTCATTTTTAATGTAGTATCGAAGGATTTGAGCCTCAGTAAGCTTTGTCTGCAAAATATCTTTGACATGTTCGAGAGATTCTCCAACTTCCTGTTTTAGATTATAAATAGTACCTGGATCTAATGTTGTTAGGTTGATGCCGAATGACCACCACCAGTCTCTAGTCCAATTAGGGATGAACCATGCAGGATCCTCATGGATATGTGTCATTTGAGGTACAAAATTTAGCATGGTATAATATGTTCTATCTTTATTTTCTTTTCTCAAGAATTTCCACCATAATTTTTTAAATTTTCATAAGTGTGTGTAGTACTTGGAAACCGGAGACTAGCATCTTGATGTGGCCATGCTTCCAAAGAACGTATCCGGTTAATACAGTAGTATTGTTGTTCTATTCATAGCTTGAGGTGAGGTGTAGAGCCCTCCGTTGAGATTAACTTAAGATCATGGTATATGTGAGTTAAGCAATTGCTTGCATCAACTGATTTTCTCAAGGAGTTGTTGTAAATCATCTCTGGTACGTCAATACTAGATCCCATAGGCATTCTTTTGAGTTCTAGCACTAGTCTAATAAAAGCATCAGATCCTTGTAAGTTAGCATCTAATACTTCAGCATGTCTCAACTCCCACCTAGGTTTCCAGTCTTGCATATAATCCAACCAACTCATATTATCATTGATAGTATAGATATGATTTTTTCCTCCGGTCCAAGCAGAGATTTTCATGTTTACTTGTGGGTTATGGGCACACTGGATTCCGCTTTGAACTTCTACGCTCGCTTTCCTCGTGCTCGCTTGCTTCAGGCCCGCTTCTTAAAAATTAATAGCACACTTCTATGTCAAATATTATCTTGTTATAAAGTTAGGAATGCTTTTTGCTTTCCCAGAAATGTGCTCATGAACAGTAAAGTTATAACATCAGAACAATGATTCCCATCTTGCAAACTTTCCTTTTGTTGTTTCAAATTTTATTGTGTTGTTTAGCTCACAAATGGAAGTTTGGAGCAATCTGTTATAGTTATGATAAGGTCATGGTTCAAGAAATAAAGTCATAGTTCTACTCAGTTAAACGTCAGGACACTTATTATCCAAGATAATTTTCCTCACAAGTTCAGTCGAGGTCGAGTTCCACCACTCTTAAAATTATTTACTAACAAATATAATTTAATTACCAACAATTTTGTATGACAGGACAAGCGTTAACTACTTAATTCAAATTATTTACCAAGTATTTGATTACCAACACTTCGATTACTAATTAAGTCTTATAACCAACACATATTTAATTACCTGGGTGTAGACGTTTCCTGTAATATACTCAGAAGAGTTACTTTCAGAAATGAATGTGCCTCTTAGAGGCCAGTCAACTCTAGGAACCAAGTGACCCTATTATAAGGTTAGTACAAACCAGAGAGAGAGATGACTGGCTATATTGGTACAGTCAATCAAAGAAAGTCAATGATAGTCAAAAGGCTCAGTACAATCACAATAAAGATGAGTTGTCAACCAACATACTGAGGCCAAAGAGACTCACGCCCCCCAGTAAGGTACAAGGACCAACCAAAGGGTAAATAAGCCAACCAGTAAGGTACAAATAAAAAAGAAAAGAGTGGGTGTTATCTCCCAAATTGACCACCGTCTTTTTGGGTGATAGAATAGGTAAAAAATTTATTTCTGTGAGTGCTGGGTTTCAAATTCGAAAATTTAAGCTTTCGGCAGTTAACTAAGTCTGTGGAAGGGTGCTTAATTGCCGAAAAGGGTCAGTTTCCGCAGCTAAAGAGGTCTATCAGAATGAACTTAGCTGCCGAAAATGTTTCCACATGCAAATTTAAAATCCTTATGCGTCAAATGTTCATCCAAAAGGACTGAATTATGATTTTCATTTAAAGGCTATTCTTTTTTATTCTGCATGGAAGGACACGTGGAGGGTTATGTTAATCTACCTCAGGATTGAAAGGCAGATTTTCAGCCTTGATATAAGCAGTGCTACAGGTGGCAAAGAGAGTCAGTCTTCCCAGCTTTCAAGCATCTTTTTGAGGCAGCAGTTCTAGGATCGAGTGCCACATCTTCAATGTCAAGTCTATTCCTGAATTTCAGCCAGAATCTCAGTCCAACTCAAAGCAACTCATACTTATGAATCCTATCCTGAGTCTCGAGTTTATGATTTGCTCAGCAGTTGTCAATTCTCTGTTTTGCATGTTCGTTCACTGATTAAACCATTAATAAAGACAAGTCAAGTGATAATTTGGAGGAATTTTCTGCTGAAATCACGTGATCTTGCGGGGCCATTTCGACAGCCTTCCTGAACTCCAAATTCAAATCCGAAAGCACCAGTGGATAGCTTATGATCCATAGATCAAAATCGACTATTTGAACAGCCAAAATGGACATCGGACGGCTGAGAAAATCGATTTTTGCTGAAGGCAGTTTTTTTTGGAATTTTACAGGCTTTCGACAGCTAACTCGTGAAAATTGGCAGAAGGCTTAGCTGCCGAAAGCCTGTTTTCACAGTTTCCTTTAATTTTCTCCCAGATCTTCGATTTGTTCGCTGAAATGGCAGAAGGCTGATCAAAATGAATGAATTATAAATTGTTTTATCAATATCTTAAAGGGTTTTGAACAAGATTAAAGTCAAGTGGGTGTTTTGGCTAGTTTTAACATTTGTTTTGAAGAAACAGTTCAAGAGATCAAGTGCCACATCAGCTAGATCGAATCTACACGTGCCTTATCAAAGCCACCGAGCCTTGGGAGGCTAACTGCACTTCACCAACCATCGAGCACAAGAAAGGAGACCAACTTATCATCATTTCCTTGATTTTAGGGATCAGTCCCTATCTTTTTGCATTTACTGTCAGTTAGTGTTTTAGTTAATTAAACAGATCCATGCTTTAAGGATCTTAGAACTGCTTTGTAAAGGCTTTAAAAAGCCTAAGAACTCAGACTGTAAGAGGGGGGTTCAAGTTTGGATACATTTGGGGCTATGTACTTGACACTTTCTTGCTATATGAATCACAGTTTTCTTTGGTCATTAGATATCAGTCTGTCTACATTTTCCATTATTCTGCACCCTGTTTGAATTAGCTTAGCTTATGCTCATGATTTGAATGGAGGAACTTCTTATTGCTTAGTGTGACCCTGCGTTATGTATGTACTTGGTTGCATAAACCCTGCATGTTAATGTACTTGGTTGTCTAGGCAATATTCTTCATACCTTGATTATTTACTGTGGCTGATATTTAATTTCTCGAAGCACTGGCTTATTTAGAGGCATGTCAGGTTGTCTTACTGCTTAGTCTTCTCAGTTATCCCATTGATCCACCTTTTCAGAAAACACAAAATATGATTTCTCAAGTTACCAAGCATACTTAGCCATAACCACTAAGTAGTTTCTTGGAGAGCTAACAAACTGGCGCCGTTGCCGGGGAGCGAGGTGAGAAGCTGATCTTCCTGGGAGAACGACACAGATCTGGTCCTTGATGATAGACAAGGATCAGACACTTCACTGGTTATAAATATTCTATCTGGCGACTCCATGAAGGACGAACTCAGTGGCGACTCCATTGTTCAGGATTCTGTTGGTGATTCCACTGGTATGACATGAACAGAATCTTAGCCAAGAGGTATGCGTTCTGTGATTTTTCAAGCATTGCTGGTTTTCCTAATCAAGTGCCTGCTAGAGATGAATGGGAGAACAGTCTTCCTAGATTTCGAGGAGAAGAGGGGGAAGTGCCAGCTGAGCATTTGCTGGACTTTCATGACTACATGCATCGGTTGCAGGTAGTGCATGAGGATGTTCAGATCCGGCTTTTCTGTGTTTCATTAAAAGGGATTGCCCGTGATTGGTATCGATCTTTGCCTAATGCTAGTATCAGCTCATTTGATGATTTTCATGATGCCTTCCATGTGTTTTGTGAAGGAATATTTCCAGTTGATCTTCTCTATCCTCAATGCTGTAATGAGTTTTATTTATTGAATAAAGATCCAAATACTCATGATGAATTTGTTGCAGCAGAAGATATCCCTCACCATGATCAAGAGATAGGTAGTCTTCATGGTGATGACCATTGCATAGATGTTTTAAACAGTATACCACATGCATCTACTACTTTAGACTATTATGCAGATCAAATTGTTTCCTTTGAAAGCTTTAAAGATGATAAGCAGCGTGATAGATCAGAAATCGAAAGTTTTGGATCTATAGCAAAGGTTGAACTGCCTACATGTAATATGGAAAGCAGTAAAGGTAGCTCTCAACTTCTGGATTTACAAACCAAGGGAATTTGTCCCAACCATGAGGAACTGAATAGTCCAGATCAGAAACCTATCGTATATGTTCCTCCAACAAAGATCCAACAATCTGCATTCATCAATGAGTTCGGTGAAGGAAACGAAGAGCAGCTGCAACACAGTCAGTCGGAGCAGCAGCTTCAAGAGGTATTTCATCATGTTTTTCATGACCCTATTGCTGATTTGTTGGATTCTTTCAGCAGCATGAATGTTAAGATATTTATGTCAGAAGAAGGCTATTTTATTCATCTGCTCAAACCTTTCTTCTGCATGATATGGTATTTGTTATTGTTGGGATCAAGATTCAGCATGATACCTGTAGATCACAATCTGACATGGCTGCATTGGAAGTATGTTGTTACTTGATTAATCTGCATCTACTGGTTAGAGGTAGGAGTAGTCAGGAAATAAGCTCATTTTATGAGCACGTAGATCATTTTCAGTTGTTTCTGAATAAGTAGAGCAGGCTGCATATAAGCTACAGGAGGGAGACAGTTTTGCAGAGGGAGCAGTGTTAAAGACTTAATGACTCCATGCCCAATGCTAAAGGCTACTGGAACTACTTGTTCTTCGGAACCTCACTGGGAGGATTCCATACCCGAGTAGGAGCCAGATGTTATCTCCCAAATTGACCACCGTCTTTTTGGGTGATAGAATAGGTAAAAAATTTATTTCTGTGAGTGCTGGGTTTCAAATTCGAAAATTTAAGCTTTCGGCAGTTAACTAAGTCTGTGGAAGGGTGCTTAACTGCCGAAAAGGGTCAGTTTCCGCAGCTAAAGTGGTCTATCAGAATGAACTTAGCTGCCGAAAATGTTTCCACATGCAAATTTAAAATCCTTATGCGTCAAATGTTCATCCAAAAGGACTGAATTATGATTTTCATTTAAAGGCTATTCTTTTTTATTCTGCATGGAAGGACACGTGGAGGGTTATGTTAATCTACCTCAGGATTGAAAGGCAGATTTTCAGCCTTGATATAAGCAGTGCTACAGGTGGCAAAGAGAGTCAGTCTTCCCAGCTTTCAAGCATCTTTTTGAGGCAGCAGTTCTAGGATCGAGTGCCACATCTTCAATGTCAAGTCTATTCCTGAATTTCAGCCAGAATCTCAGTCCAACTCAAAGCAACTCATACTTATGAATCCTATCCTGAGTCTCGAGTTTATGATTTGCTCAGCAGTTGTCAATTCTCTGTTTTGCATGTTCGTTCACTGATTAAACCATTAATAAAGACAAGTCAAGTGATAATTTGGAGGAATTTTCTGCTGAAATCACGTGATCTTGCGGGGCCATTTCGACAGCCTTCCTGAACTCCAAATTCAAATCCGAAAGCACCAGTGGATAGCTTATGATCCATAGATCAAAATCGACTATTTGAACAGCCAAAATGGACATCGGACGGATGAGAAAATCGATTTTTGCTGAAGGCAGTTTTTTTTGGAATTTTACAGGCTTTCGACAGCTAACTCGTGAAAATTGGCAGAAGGCTTAGCTGCCGAAAGCCTGTTTTCACAGTTTCCTTTAATTTTCTCCCAGATCTTCGATTTGTTCGCTGAAATGGCAGAAGGCTGATCAAAATGAATGAATTATAAATTGTTTTATCAATATCTTAAAGGGTTTTGAACAAGATTAAAGTCAAGTGGGTGTTTTGGCTAGTTTTAACATTTGTTTTGAAGAAACAATTCAAGAGATCAAGTGCCACATCAGCTAGATCGAATCTACACGTGCCTTATCAAAGCCACCGAGCCTTGGGAGGCTAACTGCACTTCACCAACCATCGAGCACAAGAAAGGAGACCAACTTATCATCATTTCCTTGATTTTAGGGATCAGTCCCTATCTTTTTGCATTTACTGTCAGTTAGTGTTTTAGTTAATTAAACAGATCCATGCTTTAAGGATCTTAGAACTGCTTTGTAAAGGCTTTAAAAAGCCTAAGAACTCAGACTGTAAGAGGGGGGTTCAAGTTTGGATACATTTGGGGCTATGTACTTGACACTTTCTTGCTATATGAATCACAGTTTTCTTTGGTCATTAGATATCAGTCTGTCTACATTTTCCATTATTCTGCACCCTGTTTGAATTAGCTTAGCTTATGCTCATGATTTGAATGGAGGAACTTCTTATTGCTTAGTGTGACCCTGCGTTATGTATGTACTTGGTTGCATAAACCCTGCATGTTAATGTACTTGGTTGTCTAGGCAATATTCTTCATACCTTGATTATTTACTGTGGCTGATATTTAATTTCTCGAAGCACTGGCTTATTTAGAGGCATGTCAGGTTGTCTTACTGCTTAGTCTTCTCAGTTATCCCATTGATCCACCTTTTCAGAAAACACAAAATATGATTTCTCAAGTTACCAAGCATACTTAGCCATAACCACTAAGTAGTTTCTTGGAGAGCTAACAAACTGGCGCCGTTGCCGGGGAGCGAGGTGAGAAGCTGATCTTCCTGGGAGAACGACACAGATCTGGTCCTTGATGATAGACAAGGATCAGACACTTCACTGGTTATAAATATTCTATCTGGCGACTCCATGAAGGACGAACTCAGTGGCGACTCCATTGTTCAGGATTCTGTTGGTGATTCCACTGGTATGACATGAACAGAATCTTAGCCAAGAGGTATGCGTTCTGTGATTTTTCAAGCATTGCTGGTTTTCCTAATCAAGTGCCTGCTAGAGATGAATGGGAGAACAGTCTTCCTAGATTTCGAGGAGAAGAGGGGGAAGTGCCAGCTGAGCATTTGCTGGACTTTCATGACTACATGCATCGGTTGCAGGTAGTGCATGAGGATGTTCAGATCCGGCTTTTCTGTGTTTCATTAAAAGGGATTGCCCGTGATTGGTATCGATCTTTGCCTAATGCTAGTATCAGCTCATTTGATGATTTTCATGATGCCTTCCATGTGTTTTGTGAAGGAATATTTCCAGTTGATCTTCTCTATCCTCAATGCTGTAATGAGTTTTATTTATTGAATAAAGATCCAAATACTCATGATGAATTTGTTGCAGCAGAAGATATCCCTCACCATGATCAAGAGATAGGTAGTCTTCATGGTGATGACCATTGCATAGATGTTTTAAACAGTATACCACATGCATCTACTACTTTAGACTATTATGCAGATCAAATTGTTTCCTTTGAAAGCTTTAAAGATGATAAGCAGCGTGATAGATCAGAAATCGAAAGTTTTGGATCTATAGCAAAGGTTGAACTGCCTACATGTAATATGGAAAGCAGTAAAGGTAGCTCTCAACTTCTGGATTTACAAACCAAGGGAATTTGTCCCAACCATGAGGAACTGAATAGTCCAGATCAGAAACCTATCGTATATGTTCCTCCAACAAAGATCCAACAATCTGCATTCATCAATGAGTTCGGTGAAGGAAACGAAGAGCAGCTGCAACACAGTCAGTCGGAGCAGCAGCTTCAAGAGGTATTTCATCATGTTTTTCATGACCCTATTGCTGATTTGTTGGATTCTTTCAGCAGCATGAATGTTAAGATATTTATGTCAGAAGAAGGCTATTTTATTCATCTGCTCAAACCTTTCTTCTGCATGATATGGTATTTGTTATTGTTGGGATCAAGATTCAGCATGATACCTGTAGATCACAATCTGACATGGCTGCATTGGAAGTATGTTGTTACTTGATTAATCTGCATCTACTGGTTAGAGGTAGGAGTAGTCAGGAAATAAGCTCATTTTATGAGCACGTAGATCATTTTCAGTTGTTTCTGAATAAGTAGAGCAGGCTGCATATAAGCTACAGGAGGGAGACAGTTTTGCAGAGGGAGCAGTGTTAAAGACTTAATGACTCCATGCCCAATGCTAAAGGCTACTGGAACTACTTGTTCTTCGGAACCTCACTGGGAGGATTCCATACCCGAGTAGGAGCCAGATGTTATCTCCCAAATTGACCACCGTCTTTTTGGGTGATAGAATAGGTAAAAAATTTATTTCTGTGAGTGCTGGGTTTCAAATTCGAAAATTTAAGCTTTCGGCAGTTAACTAAGTCTGTGGAAGGGTGCTTAACTGCCGAAAAGGGTCAGTTTCCGCAGCTAAAGTGGTCTATCAGAATGAACTTAGCTGCCGAAAATGTTTCCACATGCAAATTTAAAATCCTTATGCGTCAAATGTTCATCCAAAAGGACTGAATTATGATTTTCATTTAAAGGCTATTCTTTTTTATTCTGCATGGAAGGACACGTGGAGGGTTATGTTAATCTACCTCAGGATTGAAAGGCAGATTTTCAGCCTTGATATAAGCAGTGCTACAGGTGGCAAAGAGAGTCAGTCTTCCCAGCTTTCAAGCATCTTTTTGAGGCAGCAGTTCTAGGATCGAGTGCCACATCTTCAATGTCAAGTCTATTCCTGAATTTCAGCCAGAATCTCAGTCCAACTCAAAGCAACTCATACTTATGAATCCTATCCTGAGTCTCGAGTTTATGATTTGCTCAGCAGTTGTCAATTCTCTGTTTTGCATGTTCGTTCACTGATTAAACCATTAATAAAGACAAGTCAAGTGATAATTTGGAGGAATTTTCTGCTGAAATCACGTGATCTTGCGGGGCCATTTCGACAGCCTTCCTGAACTCCAAATTCAAATCCGAAAGCACCAGTGGATAGCTTATGATCCATAGATCAAAATCGACTATTTGAACAGCCAAAATGGACATCGGACGGATGAGAAAATCGATTTTTGCTGAAGGCAGTTTTTTTTGGAATTTTACAGGCTTTCGACAGCTAACTCGTGAAAATTGGCAGAAGGCTTAGCTGCCGAAAGCCTGTTTTCACAGTTTCCTTTAATTTTCTCCCAGATCTTCGATTTGTTCGCTGAAATGGCAGAAGGCTGATCAAAATGAATGAATTATAAATTGTTTTATCAATATCTTAAAGGGTTTTGAACAAGATTAAAGTCAAGTGGGTGTTTTGGCTAGTTTTAACATTTGTTTTGAAGAAACAATTCAAGAGATCAAGTGCCACATCAGCTAGATCGAATCTACACGTGCCTTATCAAAGCCACCGAGCCTTGGGAGGCTAACTGCACTTCACCAACCATCGAGCACAAGAAAGGAGACCAACTTATCATCATTTCCTTGATTTTAGGGATCAGTCCCTATCTTTTTGCATTTACTGTCAGTTAGTGTTTTAGTTAATTAAACAGATCCATGCTTTAAGGATCTTAGAACTGCTTTGTAAAGGCTTTAAAAAGCCTAAGAACTCAGACTGTAAGAGGGGGGTTCAAGTTTGGATACATTTGGGGCTATGTACTTGACACTTTCTTGCTATATGAATCACAGTTTTCTTTGGTCATTAGATATCAGTCTGTCTACATTTTCCATTATTCTGCACCCTGTTTGAATTAGCTTAGCTTATGCTCATGATTTGAATGGAGGAACTTCTTATTGCTTAGTGTGACCCTGCGTTATGTATGTACTTGGTTGCATAAACCCTGCATGTTAATGTACTTGGTTGTCTAGGCAATATTCTTCATACCTTGATTATTTACTGTGGCTGATATTTAATTTCTCGAAGCACTGGCTTATTTAGAGGCATGTCAGGTTGTCTTACTGCTTAGTCTTCTCAGTTATCCCATTGATCCACCTTTTCAGAAAACACAAAATATGATTTCTCAAGTTACCAAGCATACTTAGCCATAACCACTAAGTAGTTTCTTGGAGAGCTAACAAACTGGCGCCGTTGCCGGGGAGCGAGGTGAGAAGCTGATCTTCCTGGGAGAACGACACAGATCTGGTCCTTGATGATAGACAAGGATCAGACACTTCACTGGTTATAAATATTCTATCTGGCGACTCCATGAAGGACGAACTCAGTGGCGACTCCATTGTTCAGGATTCTGTTGGTGATTCCACTGGTATGACATGAACAGAATCTTAGCCAAGAGGTATGCGTTCTGTGATTTTTCAAGCATTGCTGGTTTTCCTAATCAAGTGCCTGCTAGAGATGAATGGGAGAACAGTCTTCCTAGATTTCGAGGAGAAGAGGGGGAAGTGCCAGCTGAGCATTTGCTGGACTTTCATGACTACATGCATCGGTTGCAGGTAGTGCATGAGGATGTTCAGATCCGGCTTTTCTGTGTTTCATTAAAAGGGATTGCCCGTGATTGGTATCGATCTTTGCCTAATGCTAGTATCAGCTCATTTGATGATTTTCATGATGCCTTCCATGTGTTTTGTGAAGGAATATTTCCAGTTGATCTTCTCTATCCTCAATGCTGTAATGAGTTTTATTTATTGAATAAAGATCCAAATACTCATGATGAATTTGTTGCAGCAGAAGATATCCCTCACCATGATCAAGAGATAGGTAGTCTTCATGGTGATGACCATTGCATAGATGTTTTAAACAGTATACCACATGCATCTACTACTTTAGACTATTATGCAGATCAAATTGTTTCCTTTGAAAGCTTTAAAGATGATAAGCAGCGTGATAGATCAGAAATCGAAAGTTTTGGATCTATAGCAAAGGTTGAACTGCCTACATGTAATATGGAAAGCAGTAAAGGTAGCTCTCAACTTCTGGATTTACAAACCAAGGGAATTTGTCCCAACCATGAGGAACTGAATAGTCCAGATCAGAAACCTATCGTATATGTTCCTCCAACAAAGATCCAACAATCTGCATTCATCAATGAGTTCGGTGAAGGAAACGAAGAGCAGCTGCAACACAGTCAGTCGGAGCAGCAGCTTCAAGAGGTATTTCATCATGTTTTTCATGACCCTATTGCTGATTTGTTGGATTCTTTCAGCAGCATGAATGTTAAGATATTTATGTCAGAAGAAGGCTATTTTATTCATCTGCTCAAACCTTTCTTCTGCATGATATGGTATTTGTTATTGTTGGGATCAAGATTCAGCATGATACCTGTAGATCACAATCTGACATGGCTGCATTGGAAGTATGTTGTTACTTGATTAATCTGCATCTACTGGTTAGAGGTAGGAGTAGTCAGGAAATAAGCTCATTTTATGAGCACGTAGATCATTTTCAGTTGTTTCTGAATAAGTAGAGCAGGCTGCATATAAGCTACAGGAGGGAGACAGTTTTGCAGAGGGAGCAGTGTTAAAGACTTAATGACTCCATGCCCAATGCTAAAGGCTACTGGAACTACTTGTTCTTCGGAACCTCACTGGGAGGATTCCATACCCGAGTAGGAGCCAGATGTTATCTCCCAAATTGACCACCGTCTTTTTGGGTGATAGAATAGGTAAAAAATTTATTTCTGTGAGTGCTGGGTTTCAAATTCGAAAATTTAAGCTTTCGGCAGTTAACTAAGTCTGTGGAAGGGTGCTTAACTGCCGAAAAGGGTCAGTTTCCGCAGCTAAAGTGGTCTATCAGAATGAACTTAGCTGCCGAAAATGTTTCCACATGCAAATTTAAAATCCTTATGCGTCAAATGTTCATCCAAAAGGACTGAATTATGATTTTCATTTAAAGGCTATTCTTTTTTATTCTGCATGGAAGGACACGTGGAGGGTTATGTTAATCTACCTCAGGATTGAAAGGCAGATTTTCAGCCTTGATATAAGCAGTGCTACAGGTGGCAAAGAGAGTCAGTCTTCCCAGCTTTCAAGCATCTTTTTGAGGCAGCAGTTCTAGGATCGAGTGCCACATCTTCAATGTCAAGTCTATTCCTGAATTTCAGCCAGAATCTCAGTCCAACTCAAAGCAACTCATACTTATGAATCCTATCCTGAGTCTCGAGTTTATGATTTGCTCAGCAGTTGTCAATTCTCTGTTTTGCATGTTCGTTCACTGATTAAACCATTAATAAAGACAAGTCAAGTGATAATTTGGAGGAATTTTCTGCTGAAATCACGTGATCTTGCGGGGCCATTTCGACAGCCTTCCTGAACTCCAAATTCAAATCCGAAAGCACCAGTGGATAGCTTATGATCCATAGATCAAAATCGACTATTTGAACAGCCAAAATGGACATCGGACGGATGAGAAAATCGATTTTTGCTGAAGGCAGTTTTTTTTGGAATTTTACAGGCTTTCGACAGCTAACTCGTGAAAATTGGCAGAAGGCTTAGCTGCCGAAAGCCTGTTTTCACAGTTTCCTTTAATTTTCTCCCAGATCTTCGATTTGTTCGCTGAAATGGCAGAAGGCTGATCAAAATGAATGAATTATAAATTGTTTTATCAATATCTTAAAGGGTTTTGAACAAGATTAAAGTCAAGTGGGTGTTTTGGCTAGTTTTAACATTTGTTTTGAAGAAACAATTCAAGAGATCAAGTGCCACATCAGCTAGATCGAATCTACACGTGCCTTATCAAAGCCACCGAGCCTTGGGAGGCTAACTGCACTTCACCAACCATCGAGCACAAGAAAGGAGACCAACTTATCATCATTTCCTTGATTTTAGGGATCAGTCCCTATCTTTTTGCATTTACTGTCAGTTAGTGTTTTAGTTAATTAAACAGATCCATGCTTTAAGGATCTTAGAACTGCTTTGTAAAGGCTTTAAAAAGCCTAAGAACTCAGACTGTAAGAGGGGGGTTCAAGTTTGGATACATTTGGGGCTATGTACTTGACACTTTCTTGCTATATGAATCACAGTTTTCTTTGGTCATTAGATATCAGTCTGTCTACATTTTCCATTATTCTGCACCCTGTTTGAATTAGCTTAGCTTATGCTCATGATTTGAATGGAGGAACTTCTTATTGCTTAGTGTGACCCTGCGTTATGTATGTACTTGGTTGCATAAACCCTGCATGTTAATGTACTTGGTTGTCTAGGCAATATTCTTCATACCTTGATTATTTACTGTGGCTGATATTTAATTTCTCGAAGCACTGGCTTATTTAGAGGCATGTCAGGTTGTCTTACTGCTTAGTCTTCTCAGTTATCCCATTGATCCACCTTTTCAGAAAACACAAAATATGATTTCTCAAGTTACCAAGCATACTTAGCCATAACCACTAAGTAGTTTCTTGGAGAGCTAACAAACTGGCGCCGTTGCCGGGGAGCGAGGTGAGAAGCTGATCTTCCTGGGAGAACGACACAGATCTGGTCCTTGATGATAGACAAGGATCAGACACTTCACTGGTTATAAATATTCTATCTGGCGACTCCATGAAGGACGAACTCAGTGGCGACTCCATTGTTCAGGATTCTGTTGGTGATTCCACTGGTATGACATGAACAGAATCTTAGCCAAGAGGTATGCGTTCTGTGATTTTTCAAGCATTGCTGGTTTTCCTAATCAAGTGCCTGCTAGAGATGAATGGGAGAACAGTCTTCCTAGATTTCGAGGAGAAGAGGGGGAAGTGCCAGCTGAGCATTTGCTGGACTTTCATGACTACATGCATCGGTTGCAGGTAGTGCATGAGGATGTTCAGATCCGGCTTTTCTGTGTTTCATTAAAAGGGATTGCCCGTGATTGGTATCGATCTTTGCCTAATGCTAGTATCAGCTCATTTGATGATTTTCATGATGCCTTCCATGTGTTTTGTGAAGGAATATTTCCAGTTGATCTTCTCTATCCTCAATGCTGTAATGAGTTTTATTTATTGAATAAAGATCCAAATACTCATGATGAATTTGTTGCAGCAGAAGATATCCCTCACCATGATCAAGAGATAGGTAGTCTTCATGGTGATGACCATTGCATAGATGTTTTAAACAGTATACCACATGCATCTACTACTTTAGACTATTATGCAGATCAAATTGTTTCCTTTGAAAGCTTTAAAGATGATAAGCAGCGTGATAGATCAGAAATCGAAAGTTTTGGATCTATAGCAAAGGTTGAACTGCCTACATGTAATATGGAAAGCAGTAAAGGTAGCTCTCAACTTCTGGATTTACAAACCAAGGGAATTTGTCCCAACCATGAGGAACTGAATAGTCCAGATCAGAAACCTATCGTATATGTTCCTCCAACAAAGATCCAACAATCTGCATTCATCAATGAGTTCGGTGAAGGAAACGAAGAGCAGCTGCAACACAGTCAGTCGGAGCAGCAGCTTCAAGAGGTATTTCATCATGTTTTTCATGACCCTATTGCTGATTTGTTGGATTCTTTCAGCAGCATGAATGTTAAGATATTTATGTCAGAAGAAGGCTATTTTATTCATCTGCTCAAACCTTTCTTCTGCATGATATGGTATTTGTTATTGTTGGGATCAAGATTCAGCATGATACCTGTAGATCACAATCTGACATGGCTGCATTGGAAGTATGTTGTTACTTGATTAATCTGCATCTACTGGTTAGAGGTAGGAGTAGTCAGGAAATAAGCTCATTTTATGAGCACGTAGATCATTTTCAGTTGTTTCTGAATAAGTAGAGCAGGCTGCATATAAGCTACAGGAGGGAGACAGTTTTGCAGAGGGAGCAGTGTTAAAGACTTAATGACTCCATGCCCAATGCTAAAGGCTACTGGAACTACTTGTTCTTCGGAACCTCACTGGGAGGATTCCATACCCGAGTAGGAGCCAGATGTTATCTCCCAAATTGACCACCGTCTTTTTGGGTGATAGAATAGGTAAAAAATTTATTTCTGTGAGTGCTGGGTTTCAAATTCGAAAATTTAAGCTTTCGGCAGTTAACTAAGTCTGTGGAAGGGTGCTTAACTGCCGAAAAGGGTCAGTTTCCGCAGCTAAAGTGGTCTATCAGAATGAACTTAGCTGCCGAAAATGTTTCCACATGCAAATTTAAAATCCTTATGCGTCAAATGTTCATCCAAAAGGACTGAATTATGATTTTCATTTAAAGGCTATTCTTTTTTATTCTGCATGGAAGGACACGTGGAGGGTTATGTTAATCTACCTCAGGATTGAAAGGCAGATTTTCAGCCTTGATATAAGCAGTGCTACAGGTGGCAAAGAGAGTCAGTCTTCCCAGCTTTCAAGCATCTTTTTGAGGCAGCAGTTCTAGGATCGAGTGCCACATCTTCAATGTCAAGTCTATTCCTGAATTTCAGCCAGAATCTCAGTCCAACTCAAAGCAACTCATACTTATGAATCCTATCCTGAGTCTCGAGTTTATGATTTGCTCAGCAGTTGTCAATTCTCTGTTTTGCATGTTCGTTCACTGATTAAACCATTAATAAAGACAAGTCAAGTGATAATTTGGAGGAATTTTCTGCTGAAATCACGTGATCTTGCGGGGCCATTTCGACAGCCTTCCTGAACTCCAAATTCAAATCCGAAAGCACCAGTGGATAGCTTATGATCCATAGATCAAAATCGACTATTTGAACAGCCAAAATGGACATCGGACGGATGAGAAAATCGATTTTTGCTGAAGGCAGTTTTTTTTGGAATTTTACAGGCTTTCGACAGCTAACTCGTGAAAATTGGCAGAAGGCTTAGCTGCCGAAAGCCTGTTTTCACAGTTTCCTTTAATTTTCTCCCAGATCTTCGATTTGTTCGCTGAAATGGCAGAAGGCTGATCAAAATGAATGAATTATAAATTGTTTTATCAATATCTTAAAGGGTTTTGAACAAGATTAAAGTCAAGTGGGTGTTTTGGCTAGTTTTAACATTTGTTTTGAAGAAACAATTCAAGAGATCAAGTGCCACATCAGCTAGATCGAATCTACACGTGCCTTATCAAAGCCACCGAGCCTTGGGAGGCTAACTGCACTTCACCAACCATCGAGCACAAGAAAGGAGACCAACTTATCATCATTTCCTTGATTTTAGGGATCAGTCCCTATCTTTTTGCATTTACTGTCAGTTAGTGTTTTAGTTAATTAAACAGATCCATGCTTTAAGGATCTTAGAACTGCTTTGTAAAGGCTTTAAAAAGCCTAAGAACTCAGACTGTAAGAGGGGGGTTCAAGTTTGGATACATTTGGGGCTATGTACTTGACACTTTCTTGCTATATGAATCACAGTTTTCTTTGGTCATTAGATATCAGTCTGTCTACATTTTCCATTATTCTGCACCCTGTTTGAATTAGCTTAGCTTATGCTCATGATTTGAATGGAGGAACTTCTTATTGCTTAGTGTGACCCTGCGTTATGTATGTACTTGGTTGCATAAACCCTGCATGTTAATGTACTTGGTTGTCTAGGCAATATTCTTCATACCTTGATTATTTACTGTGGCTGATATTTAATTTCTCGAAGCACTGGCTTATTTAGAGGCATGTCAGGTTGTCTTACTGCTTAGTCTTCTCAGTTATCCCATTGATCCACCTTTTCAGAAAACACAAAATATGATTTCTCAAGTTACCAAGCATACTTAGCCATAACCACTAAGTAGTTTCTTGGAGAGCTAACAAACTGGCGCCGTTGCCGGGGAGCGAGGTGAGAAGCTGATCTTCCTGGGAGAACGACACAGATCTGGTCCTTGATGATAGACAAGGATCAGACACTTCACTGGTTATAAATATTCTATCTGGCGACTCCATGAAGGACGAACTCAGTGGCGACTCCATTGTTCAGGATTCTGTTGGTGATTCCACTGGTATGACATGAACAGAATCTTAGCCAAGAGGTATGCGTTCTGTGATTTTTCAAGCATTGCTGGTTTTCCTAATCAAGTGCCTGCTAGAGATGAATGGGAGAACAGTCTTCCTAGATTTCGAGGAGAAGAGGGGGAAGTGCCAGCTGAGCATTTGCTGGACTTTCATGACTACATGCATCGGTTGCAGGTAGTGCATGAGGATGTTCAGATCCGGCTTTTCTGTGTTTCATTAAAAGGGATTGCCCGTGATTGGTATCGATCTTTGCCTAATGCTAGTATCAGCTCATTTGATGATTTTCATGATGCCTTCCATGTGTTTTGTGAAGGAATATTTCCAGTTGATCTTCTCTATCCTCAATGCTGTAATGAGTTTTATTTATTGAATAAAGATCCAAATACTCATGATGAATTTGTTGCAGCAGAAGATATCCCTCACCATGATCAAGAGATAGGTAGTCTTCATGGTGATGACCATTGCATAGATGTTTTAAACAGTATACCACATGCATCTACTACTTTAGACTATTATGCAGATCAAATTGTTTCCTTTGAAAGCTTTAAAGATGATAAGCAGCGTGATAGATCAGAAATCGAAAGTTTTGGATCTATAGCAAAGGTTGAACTGCCTACATGTAATATGGAAAGCAGTAAAGGTAGCTCTCAACTTCTGGATTTACAAACCAAGGGAATTTGTCCCAACCATGAGGAACTGAATAGTCCAGATCAGAAACCTATCGTATATGTTCCTCCAACAAAGATCCAACAATCTGCATTCATCAATGAGTTCGGTGAAGGAAACGAAGAGCAGCTGCAACACAGTCAGTCGGAGCAGCAGCTTCAAGAGGTATTTCATCATGTTTTTCATGACCCTATTGCTGATTTGTTGGATTCTTTCAGCAGCATGAATGTTAAGATATTTATGTCAGAAGAAGGCTATTTTATTCATCTGCTCAAACCTTTCTTCTGCATGATATGGTATTTGTTATTGTTGGGATCAAGATTCAGCATGATACCTGTAGATCACAATCTGACATGGCTGCATTGGAAGTATGTTGTTACTTGATTAATCTGCATCTACTGGTTAGAGGTAGGAGTAGTCAGGAAATAAGCTCATTTTATGAGCACGTAGATCATTTTCAGTTGTTTCTGAATAAGTAGAGCAGGCTGCATATAAGCTACAGGAGGGAGACAGTTTTGCAGAGGGAGCAGTGTTAAAGACTTAATGACTCCATGCCCAATGCTAAAGGCTACTGGAACTACTTGTTCTTCGGAACCTCACTGGGAGGATTCCATACCCGAGTAGGAGCCAGATGTTATCTCCCAAATTGACCACCGTCTTTTTGGGTGATAGAATAGGTAAAAAATTTATTTCTGTGAGTGCTGGGTTTCAAATTCGAAAATTTAAGCTTTCGGCAGTTAACTAAGTCTGTGGAAGGGTGCTTAACTGCCGAAAAGGGTCAGTTTCCGCAGCTAAAGTGGTCTATCAGAATGAACTTAGCTGCCGAAAATGTTTCCACATGCAAATTTAAAATCCTTATGCGTCAAATGTTCATCCAAAAGGACTGAATTATGATTTTCATTTAAAGGCTATTCTTTTTTATTCTGCATGGAAGGACACGTGGAGGGTTATGTTAATCTACCTCAGGATTGAAAGGCAGATTTTCAGCCTTGATATAAGCAGTGCTACAGGTGGCAAAGAGAGTCAGTCTTCCCAGCTTTCAAGCATCTTTTTGAGGCAGCAGTTCTAGGATCGAGTGCCACATCTTCAATGTCAAGTCTATTCCTGAATTTCAGCCAGAATCTCAGTCCAACTCAAAGCAACTCATACTTATGAATCCTATCCTGAGTCTCGAGTTTATGATTTGCTCAGCAGTTGTCAATTCTCTGTTTTGCATGTTCGTTCACTGATTAAACCATTAATAAAGACAAGTCAAGTGATAATTTGGAGGAATTTTCTGCTGAAATCACGTGATCTTGCGGGGCCATTTCGATAGCCTTCCCGAACTCCAAATTCAAATCCGAAAGCACCAGTGGATAGCTTATGATCCATAGATCAAAATAGACTATTTGAACAGCCAAAATGGACATCGGACGGCTGAGAAAATCGATTTTTGCTGAAGGCAGTTTTTTTTGGAATTTTACAGGCTTTCGACAGCTAACTCGTGAAAATTGGCAGAAGGCTTAGCTGCCGAAAGCCTGTTTTCATAGTTTCCTTTAATTTTCGCCCAGATCTCGGATTTGTTCGCTGAAATGGAAGAAGGCTGATCAAAATGAATGAATTATAAATTGTTTTATCAATATCTTAAAGGGTTTTGAACAAGATTAAAGTCAAGTGGGTGTTTTGGCTAGTTTTAACATTTGTTTTGAAGAAACAGTTCAAGAGATCAAGTGCCACATCAGCTAGGTCGAATCTACACGTGCCTTATCAAATCCACCGAGCCTTGGGAGGCTAACTGCACTTCACCAACCATCGAGCACAAGAAAGGAGACCAACTTATCATCATTTCCTTGATTTTAGGGATCAGTCCCTATCTTTTTGCATTTACTGTCAGTTAGTGTTTTAGTTAATTAAACAGATCCATGCTTTAAGGATCTTAGAACTGCTTTGTAAAGGCTTTAAAAAGCCTAAGAACTCAGACTGTAAGAGGGGGGTTCAAGTTTGGATACATTTGGGGCTATGTACTTGACACTTTCTTGCTATATGAATCACAGTTTTCTTTGGTCATTAGATATCAGTCTGTCTACATTTTCCATTATTCTGCACCCTGTTTGAATTAGCTTAGCTTATGATCATGATTTGAATGGAGGAACTTCTTATTGCTTAGTGTGACCCTGCGTTATGTATGTACTTGGTTGCATAAACCCTGCATGTTAATGTACTTGGTTGTCTAGGCAATATTCTTCATACCTTGATTATTTACTGTGGCTGATATTTAATTTCTCGAAGCACTGGCTTATTTAGAGGCATGTCAGGTTGTCTTACTGCTTAGTCTTCTCAGTTATCCCATTGATCCACCTTTTCAGAAAACACAAAATATGATTTCTCAAGTTACCAAGCATACTTAGCCATAACCACTAAGTAGTTTCTTGGAGAGCTAACAGTGGGTATAAATTAGACTCATAACCCTTGGGACTAAGGGGGTGTAGTACCTCAAATGTGGACAATCTACCATAGTTATATCCACAAGACCAAAAAAAAAAAAGGCGGTACAGTTCAAAAGATAACTCAAGATCAGTAAAAGACCCAAAAGGTGAGAGGCAAGTAACCACAAAAAAATGAAAGGACCAAAATTAAAGGACAAGCTACCACAAGACCAATAAACAACAGTGTTTAAGGTCCAAAAGTAAATCAACCATTGTGGGGAAGGTACAAATAAGGTCAAATATATATTGCAATAGCTCCTTGTAACTACCTGTTATTTGACATGCCAAATAGATGGAAGGTAAAATAATGTCAAATATATGCAATAGATACTTGTAACTACCTCTTATATGCAATAGCTACTTGTAACTACCTCTTATATGCAATAGCTCCTTGTAACTACCTCTTGTATGTAATAGCTCCTTGTAACTACCTGTTATTTGACATGCCAAAGAGATGGAAGGTAAAATAATGTCAAATATATGCAATAGCTACTTGTAACTACCTCTTATATGCAATAGCTCCTTGTAACTACCTCTTATATGCAATAGCTCCTTGTAACTACCTGTTATTTGACATGCCAAAGAGATGGAAGGTAAAATAATGTCAAATATATGCAATAGCTCCTTGTAACTACCTCTTATATGCAATAGCTCCTTGTAACTCAAATAGGACCACCAAAAGGTATAAAGACTCATAACAACTTGGACAAATTAGGGTGTGTACCTCAAATGTGTACAAACTACCGTAGTACCCAGAAGACCAAAAACATAAAAGGTGGTACAAATCAAAAGATATACCAAGATGAGTAAAAGACCCAAAAGGTAAAAGGCAAGGTACCACACTTATATTATCGACAAAATGGAAGGACCATAAGACAATCAACCAAGGTGGGGTACAATGTACCAATCATCTCTCTCTCAAATGTACCATTGTTCCATATAACCTAAAAGACCATCATCACAGTAAACGAAAAAGTCCACACGGATGATGTGATCACGTGGTCCTCTAGACTACTCCTAAGGTCAAGCATCAGTGGCTCCATCAAGAGGTGTTCAGTCCCTTGAGAAGACCATCTAACTCAACCATCTCGAAGTCCCAGGAGAAGAGGACATCACACATCATCAGATAAGCTCAAAAAACTGTACTGGGACCGGTGTTACAGTAAGCGAGCTCAAACAAAAATGGCCAAAATGCCAACAAGCAACACTAAAAAGAAAAAGATCCTCTAAAAAGGTGAAATAGAAAGCAAAACCTCCTAACTAAGAGTTGGACACCTCAACAAGTTGTATCATTCGCAAGGTGATGAAATCCAAGTCGAACAATACAAAATGAGAGACCAATAATGGAAGGATATTCCTCTACTGAAAGGGATCCTGGGTAAAAGAGCCCTAGTAGAAAAGTCACTAAGCTACCTTCTTCATGACACGTCGGAAAAGGTTTTCGGCACTTTTTCCTTATCACCCTTGTATCACCAGTATGGTGGTTGGAGAATACAAGGAAGACAATGATTGATGTTGCCTTAGGGCTAAGTGGAGTGCGGCATTCCACAGAGTCCCTCCGTTTCTCGATCTCGCGGCGGTTTAACCCTTGAAACAACAGGAGGCCCCTCCACAAACTGGTCGATGACCATGTCAACAAGTACAAGAGGATTTTAGCACCCTAGAGGACAACAACTATGTCTTGGATGATAATGACAAGGGGGAATTATTTGGATTCCTATCCCCGGTGTCCTACCTAACTAACAAATTCTTTTTATCCTCAAGCAAGGTTAAAGTGTGTTGAGTTAACGAGTTAAATTTTAATGGTTGTATTAATCAGTCGGGTGATGGAAGTGCAACTCGTGGTGTGATGACTGACTCAAACCATGCAAATGCATATGAATAAAATAAGACTTTCCTTTCAATGAATGCTAGCTAAGGTAAGGAGAGAGTTCTTTCAAACTATAACTACTCTTTCAAATTAAATGAATGCAACAAGTGTTCAAGTTCATTCATGGGACCTCAAGGAGAGCTTCAGATATACTCAAGTCATGCAAATGAATTCATCACATAAAACAAAGTGATAATAAATATAAGGAATTGTACATTCCATGTTCATAATTCTCTAGGAACACTTATAACATTCTTCAATCATTCTTCACAAGAACATAGGGATAGTAGAAACAATAAACTGCATATAAATCTTCATGAGATTAATAAAAAAATAGTAACCGCAACTGGGGAAGCTATACCACAACTTGTTTTTTTATGAAGCCACCACATTCCAAATTTGAAGCTACTATATTCTAAGTGTTAAAGCTGCTACAATACTACCCTAGTTGAAGACTAAAATTGCCACAATCCAAGTCATGATGGTTTGATTGAAGTCTGAAGTATGATGATGCATGCTTACCTTTTATGAATTTACTAACCCTGATGAATGATACAATGAAATCCAATTTTAAGAATATGAATACTTTAAAACAAACCATAATAGCTTGAAATATTTCCTAAACCAGAACGACAAAAATGGGTAAGCAAAATCGAAGTTCCGTTTTCCGTCGAGGCGGCTTAAAAATTGATTTAAATTTGACCGCAATGGCACCAACCGCAATTTTAGGCCTATATAATTCTGTTCCATTTATATATATACGTTTCCAATCCATCAAATGTTTCATTACTTTGTACCTTGGTGCCACTTTCTGGAAATTATAATCTTCAAGCAGCATCAACGAAAAATGGAACTTCGATTTTGCTTATATCATGATGCTAATGTTGTTATAGGATCTATCTCACATGGTTCTACTTGATAATGGGATGGGGCCAATTAATCTTACTGTCAAAACTCATATGGTGGCAATGATTGATACATTCTAATTCCTCACATTCTACATTTTCATGCCTCTAAGATCACGACAAGAAAATAACTCATGTAAACATTCAACCATAGTGCCTTTGACCCATAAATTCCTCAAGTTAAAATGAAGTTTGATATATCTTTATACATGTTGTCAATAAGAGTAAGTATGGAATAAGTGATAATTGGGTACATATCCCAGGCATGAAGTTGAAGATTGAGTAGCTGAAGCAAATGAAGAAAAAAAAAGCAAAGTTTTCAAGAAGATCCGATGGTAAGAAGAAAGAGTAAAAATGTTGGATGATGGCATGAAAATTGTGTGAGTTTTATGGTGTATTCTTTAAGGAAGCCACAGGACCTTTGATGACATTTGTGGCTACAACAGATCTATCGAAGAACATTGGCATAGTGAATATGTAAAATGTATGATAGCACAGAAAGCTTCAATACATATGGTTGTTACAATTGATGATGTTGGGTCATATAAGCAATAAAAGCTACAACATCAATAAGACCCACAAGTGAAAGGATCTCTCAAGCATCCACGAAAATGTGGGTGCATCATGCTCCTCTTTTTCCCATTATCATTGTAGGATCCTTCACCAAGTGGGGGGGTGATTTTATGACTTGCAACCCTACTTTGACAGGGGGGAATAAATATATTATAGTATATTTTGACTACTTTACTAAGTGGGTGGAAGCTATGCCTACATTTAAGGATGACAGAGAAACTGCAACTTATTTCGTGTTCAATCAAGTCATATTTAGATTCGGTATTCCAAAGGATATTGTCACTGATCATGGAAGTCACTTTCAAAACTACATGATGTATGAATTAACCTCTATGTTCGGATTTAAACAAGAACATTCATCTCCTTTCTACCCACAAGCCAATGTTCAGGTTGAAGGAGTAAACAAAACACTTAAGATCATTCTCCAACATAACATTAATGCCAGCAAAAATAACTAGCACATCATGTTATATCCAGCTTTATGGGCTTACTGAACTAGAGTTAAGACGACTACAATATTTTCTCCCTTCCAACTTGTTCATGGGGTGTAATCCATAACACAGATTGAATGCGAGATTCCTTCTTTGAAGTTAGTTGTACAACTCTTACCTGATACTTCCATCTTGGAGGAATGGTTAGTGCACTTTGAACATCTGGATGAACAAATTCAAGATGTTTCCACGACAAATGAGTAACCCAAAAAAACAGTCAAGAACCAATACGATAAGTCTGTCTGACCTAGAGTCTTTTACAAAGGTGACCTTGTGCTAGTCTATGACCAAGACAAGGAACCCTTATGGGTAGGTAAATTTACTTCCATGTGGCTTGGACCATATACTATATCACATGTCTTAGAAAAAGGGGCTTATGAGTTAACATATTATGAGGTAAATAAGTTTCTAGAGCCTAGAAATAGGCTCTACTTGAAGAAGTACTACGCTTAGCTCATGCACTCTTGATTGTACATAGTGTATAGTTTGTATAGTTTTGTCTTGGTTGATCACTTATTTAGGTTGTTTATTTTGTTTCATATGTCGAGTGGGGTGTTCATAATATTTGCAGATGGTGCTAGATGCATTACCCGAGCCCTTTCCATTGTCGCGTGGGTAGTTTATTCTCCCACATGCGAGTAGGTAGTATTGAGAGGTTCATGTTTAGGACCAGCCACCAATAATATGGCTAAGTATATTTCCATAATTGAAATCCTAAGTGATGATATATTGAATGGTATCCTATACTTGGAATTCCATCTTGATTCTGTTAAGTTTCAACATGCTAAGACAGAAAATATCAGCATTACATTTCATTTCACAACAATAGCATATACAGGATCACTGAAGAAACAACAAGCACAACATAAACACAAGAGACACAGATTTATCCTCGAAAACCCTCATGGGGTAGAAAACCCAGCAAAGCTTCCTCAATATAGATGATCAACAAATACAAATATGTAAACCAAAGACATGACCTCCTCCTCCTCCATAGCAGACCTCTCCCTCACAAGTGTGCTACTTTTCGAGTGAGTGAATGTGTGTTAAATGAGGAACACACCTCCTCTATTTATACACATCTCTGACTTGTATTTTATATTAACTAGGTCGGCCCCAACTTTACCACTGGGTTAAACACCCCATTACAACTGACTGGGCCGACCCCTCTAGGGTGGTCTAATAACCCTTTGACCCACCTAACACATGCAGGGCCGACCCCCACTAGGGAATTCTAATAACCCAAGTTACCACATTCCGACAGAGGAATAAACATCTCCGGATATACAATAAGATCTTCACGGAGGAATGAAACATCTCTGGAATAATAAAGTACAAATATAATATTCTTTGAAGTTACAATATTTCAACACTCCCCCTCAATGAGAAGGATATTATAACAACATCTGCATGAGCAAGGAGTCATCAACATCATACATGATACATCTATAAATCATTGGAAGCTTTCTCAACATCATCAGTAACTCAAGCAGTTACTGCAACATCTTCAATACTCGAACATCAACATCTTCAGTACTGAGTCTTCATATTCTGCAGCACTCGAATAGCTACAGCAACATCAACATCATCATCTGGATCATCAGCATCATCATCACACAATCATCAGCATGGTCATCACACGATCATCAGCATGGTCATCACACGATCATCAGCATCTGGATCATCTCGATCTATAGTATATGGATAATCTTGATCTACAACATATGGATCATCATCTCGATCTACAGCATCTGGATCATCATCGTAGCATACTATGCAATACACATGATCATATTACAGGATGATCAATCCCACTCTCTTTAGGACATAGGTCCATGGATGATACAATCCAAATCAAGTTCCAGGATGATCAATCCTTATCACTTTAAGACAGATCTCATGTCTAGGGACGATGCAATCCTGATCAACTTCTAGGAGGATCATTCCTTATCACTTTAAGATAGGTCTCATGTCTAGGGATGATGCAATCCCACTCAACTTCCAGGAGGATCATTCCTTATCACTTTAAGACAAGTCTCATGTCTAGGGATGATGCAATCCCAATCAACTTCCAGGAGGATCATTCCTTATCACTTTAAGACAAGTCGCATGTCTAGGGACAATGCAATCCCATTTACGTACCTTTTGAACCGAGGTCCAGGGACAATGTTGTCCTATAATTCAATTCTCGGAGACATCTGTCTATGGATCAATTCAAGGGAGCTATGTTCGGGGATGATGCAATCCCCATTCTCGAAGACATATTGTATATGGCTCAATTCAAGGGACCGTCTTCCGGGGATGATGTAATCCCCATTCTCAAAGACATCTTGTCTACGGCTCAATTCAAGGGACCGATGTCCAGGGACGATACAATCCCCATTCCAAAAGACATCTTGTCTATAGCTCAATTCAAGGGACCAAAGTCCGGGGATGATACAATCCCCATTCTCAAAGACATCTTGTCTACGGCTCAATTCAAGGGACCTAAGTTCGGGGACGATACAATCCCCACCTGTCCACCAAGGAATTCATTTTCAGAGACATATGTCTATGGATCAATTCAAGGGACCGAAGTCCGGGGATGATACAATCCCCACCTGTCCACTAAGGACTTCATTCTCGAAGACATATGTCTACGGATCAATTCAAGGGACCGAAGTCCGAGGATGATACAATCCCCACCTATCCACTAAGGACTTCATTCTCATAAACATATGTCTAGGGAAAAATTCAAGGGACCGAAGTCCGAGGACGATACAATCCCCACCTGTCCACTAAGGAATTCATTCTCGAAGACATATGTCTACGGATCAATTCAAGGGACTGAAGTCTGGGATGATACAATCCCCACCTTCCCACTAAGGACTTCATTCTCGAAGACATATGTCTACGGATCAATTGAAGGGACCGAAGTCTAGGGATGATACAATCCCCACTTGTCCACTAAGGACTTCATTCTCGAAGACATCTGTCTATGGACCAATTTAGAACATGTGTTCAAGGATGATGCAATCCCTCTTCTTTCTCGGAGACATATGTCTATGTATCCTTTTAGAACATGTGTTCAACGATGATGCAATCCCTCTTCTTTCTCAGAGACATATGTCTATGGATCCTTTTAGAACATGTGTTCAAGGATGATGCAATCCCCTTGTCAACTTAGACCCTGTATAAGGACCATCTGCCAACCTCTCTGTCGGCATCACCAATATAGGTATCCTCATCAATACATGTATACATATCATTAATACAAGTAATACATGTATCCTACATACAAGTAAGCATATCATCGATACAGGTATCCTCTTCATCGAATTCACTGTCGATGCGGGCAATCTCATCATCAGTGTCTACATCACTCCCCCTTTCAAGGAGGGTCCTACCAAGCTTGTCTCAAAAATACTCAAACTTTTACTTGAGGTAGAGGTTTGGTTAGTACATTGGTAACTTGTTCATCAGTTCCTACAAATTCGAGTTTATAGTTCCTTTCTGCACCATATCTCATATATAGAATTCAGATCTCTATGTTCTTTGACTTATCATGAAACACTGGATTCTCTGCCATGTTGATACAACTCTGTTTGTCACACAGGATCACAGTTGGGTCTATCTCTAAGTCAAACAATCCTGAAGACATGCCGCTTCACAACTAGCAGAGCAAGCAGCCATATATTCCACTTGTGCTGAGAGCCACACTAGATTGCTTCCTGCTAAACCACGAGATCATGCCGATCCCAGACAATAACATCCTCTTGATGTGTTCTTCCTGTCTGATACACTTCCTGCCCAATCAACATCTGTGTAGCCATCTGAAGTCATGATCTTCAAGATAACATAGATCAAAGTCTATCGTACCCTTTAGGCACCTCATCACATGCTTTGCAACTATCAAGTGAACACATCTAGTTTCCACTAGATACTGACTCAAGGTGTTCACAGCAGGGCATATATCTGGTCTCGTATTTGTCAGATACATCAATGAAACAATAATATGTCTGTACAGAGTCACATCAACTAACTTTGAGGAGTCATCAACTACCAACTTCAAGTCGGAACCCATGAGAGTGGTCATGGTTGTACATTGGAACAAATCAATTCTTCTCAAGATTTTCATAGCATACTTTCCTTGGTTGAGAAAGATTCCTTCTGAGCCTTTTCATGTTTCTAGTCCTAGGAGGTAATGTATCAATCCGAGATCATTCATCTCAAACTTTGTAGCTAGCTTCTTCTTGCTTTTCATGATCTATTTCTCATTCCCTGTCAGAAGGAGATCATCTACATACAATAATAGTATGATCCATAACCATAAGGTAAAGTTTAGAAACAACCTTACTTTTGGTAAAACCCAAGATTGTCAAGAAACTGTCAATTCTCCCTATGTGACTGAACATCATTAACACTCTGCATTGAATGGTCTTCTACATATCTATCTGTGCCATCTCCCATCATATGGATCTACTGATATGAGCCTCGAGATCATTCAAACTCTGTGGTGAGTTCCTTCATGCATCCATGTCATCTATATATAAAAACCATCTTCAACCTTGTAGCAAAGGTTGAGATCCACATTACCCATGGTGATAATTGAGCTCATCAAATGACTATCGATCCTGGGTACCCGAATAGAGCTTTCTTCAATTGAATTCTTGATTCACACTTCTTCTTTAATTACATCATTAAGATAATGGTCTTATCTAGCCACTTGGAGCAAACATTTCGTCATGATTCTCTTCCTCTTTCTAAGAGAATCTTCTAGCCACGAGCCTTCTATATTATGTTTGATTTGTAAATCTTCTTGTTGAACATCCATCACTTGTTCGGTGTTCATCATCTTTCATGATCTTTCCTACAAATAAAAATTAAGTATATGATTAGTATTACTTCATAATCATGAAATCATGATAACCTATTATGCATACATATATGATTTACATAGTTATGCTACTATCTTGACCAATACTTTGGAAAAACACTTTTCCATATCTTGTATGCATACAGTGGCTATCTAGATGCCTTCCATCTCTACCAGAACATACTATCGAGAGTGTGCACAACTCTCAGCATGTCAGCAAAGAGGTTTCATTCTAGACAAGCAACAATGGAATGTTTGTCCAACTTACCAATCATATGCATATTAGTAGTATACTGTTCAATGCTATATGAATGTTTGCACTCAGCATGATATATTCTAGGAATACAAATATGCATACAACTATTACAAGCAATATCATTTACTATTTCAAATAACAACTCAAATATTTATCTTTTATGTTTGTGTGGTTGCCTCCCGCTTGATATTCTATATGTCTTTTGAACTCTTATTCATTCTGTACCACTGTGCATGCTCAAGTGTGTACTAGTGTCATCCTCATGATCTCATACACAAACATAAATTCATTAGTATAATCTCAATATTATCAAAACATTATAATTCTAAATAATCTTGAATATGTATGGTCATGATCATCCAATACATGGGTATACTAAGATCCTAGCACAAAGTAGGATTCTAACTTGACATAGGAAAACATACCTGGATTAGTGTACCTGCTTAGTTATGTCTAAAATACCTAATCAATATCTTCTTTGTTCTCTTCAATGATTTAGAGATCCTGTTCTAGAACCTGCATATCTCATAGGTTAATCATAATAGAACAAAGTCATACATACCTCGTAAGTATAACTTCTATGTGATCAAAGATTATGGATGAGTCTTTGTCTTCATGTCGTCATGGTCATGGAACTTGATTTGTCTTTCGTGATGTACCTGTATCTTGTTAGTAGACAACATCAACCTCATACAACACCACAGTGCATTAGTACAATCATATAGCCCTAATCACATACTTTTACTAGGGTGATAAGACAATTCTAACGTTAATCAAGATTGTACTAATCTAAATAATATGAAGACAAACATATTATGAACTTAATCAAGAATCAAATTTCAAGACATACATATATCTCCTTAAGTCATACCTGTTGAGGTTTCTTGTAGTCTTCTTATGTAAGGTCTTAGCCTCAACTCCCCCTGAAACTGGATCTGAAGCTCAATTAGGGTTTGTTAGAGAAACCCTAAAAATTCAATCTTTGACTTTCACACTTCTGAATGGATGGAAGGATGTGTCTTGCTGAGCTGATCAAACTTGCATACTTCAATTTTGAAATCTCCAAAATTTGACCCCTCAAAAATTGCCTTTGAAACTTCTGGATCTTCAGGACAGGATCCCAAACTAGGGTTTGATGAATCCCACCCTTCTACCCAATCAAAAGGTTCGATCCAAGGCTCTAAACTCTTATTTTTCTGAGGAGCTTCAAGCCGTGGTCACAGACTTCAAAAAAATCCAACTTTTGTTGAAGCCCTAATTTTCACTTTTCGATCAAAATCCCGAACTAGGGTTTGATCAAGCCCACTCTTTTGACCAACCAAAAATTTTGATCTTGGTCTCTAAATTTTGATTTTGATGAGTAGCATCGAGCTGTGGTCTCTTATTACAGAAATTCCAACTTTCTCTGAAACCCTAAATTTCGGAAGCCATGAATGAAAGTGCTTAAAAATAATTTTGTCTTGACATAAATATGTACCTGATTGTTTTTACTGTAACTCCAAACTTTTCAATCCATAGGGTCTAAAAAAATTTTCTCTGATAACCGGACCTGTCATCTTTCCATCCTGATAGGTCTGACCTCAATTAGATTCTCTGAGAGAGAGTTATACCAAGTGTCGTAACATGACCTGTTTATAGGATAAAACTAGAGAGCGAACTTGTACGGCGTGCCATGTGTCACTGGTTGAACTTCGGCCTCTAAAAAAGTTTCCTGAGATATTACAGTCTGTGTACTACTTTTCACTTTTTATGAAATTTCATTTGGATCTTCCTAACCCAAGTTATGACCTTTTTTTTCCTAGGTCACCTGATTATGACTGAGATCTGGAAGAGGCCGAAACCCTAACTTGTACTGATCATAACTCACAAAGTACAATGAATCTGAGGGTTTCCTTTGGACACACAGTACCTAGGGATGTTATCTACGACCTTTAAAGCTTTCAGCTCCTGAACTGTCACCAAAATAGATTTATAGAGAAAGTTCCATGATGCTTGGTTTTTTCTATATAAAACCCTAACTTTCAAATTGTCGCAAGTGAAGCAAGTGTCGTAAGTGCCATACATTGCCTTCTTTCAGGTTAGATCTGATACCATGTTAAGTTTCAATATGCTAAGATAAAAAAATATCAGCATTACATTTCATTTCACAACAATAGCATATACAGGATCACTGAAGAAACAACAAGCACAACATAAACACAAGAGACACAAATTTATCCTGGGAAACCCTCATGGGGTAGAAAACCCAGCAAAGCTTCCTCAATATAGATGATCAACAAATACAAAGATGTAAACCAAAGACATGACCTCCTCCTCCTCCATAGCAGACCTCTCCCTCACAGGTGCGCTACTTTTCGAGTGAGTGAATGTGTGTTAAATGAGGAACACACCTCCTCTATTTATACACATCTCCGACTTGTATTTTATATTAATTAGGTCAGCCCCAACTTTACCACTGGGTTAAAAACCCCATTACAACTGACTAGGCAGACCCCTCTAGGGTGGTCTAATAACCCTTTGACCCACATAACACATACAAGGCCGACCGCCACTAGGGAAGTCTAATAACCCAAGTTACCACATTTTGACGGAGGAATAAACATCTCCGGATATACAATAAGATATTCACAGAGGAATGAAACATCTTCAAAATAATAAAGTACAAATATAATATTCTTTGTAGTTACAATATTTCAACAGATTCACGCTTAGTTTTTTCTCAAATTAACGATGAATATAGGATCCGTGACCCTACCCTACTTCGTCAATATTTAAGCATTCAGTTACTTGAGAGACATTTCATTTACATTACTTATATTCACGCCCTAAGAAATCTAAATGTAATAGATCATGCATATGGAGTATTAAAAAACCCAGCAACGGAACCATTTGTTGGCTTGTATACTATTCTTTAGCTTTTCAAGATTGACCCAGGTTATGCATGGTTCAGGGAACCAACAAAACCCCCTTTTCACCGGTCCTTTGGAAAATAGTCTGTGAGCAAACTGAGGTCTCACCCGAGGCGAAGTTATGGGGAGGTTGCTTAATCAAGTTTCCACAATCGAGTGATGTGCGGTTAAACAAAATGGGAGACTGCACAAAGTTGACCTACTTCACGGTTGTTACTTATATGATAGCACACATAGGGACTACGCGGCTCAGGACAGCTAATTGAAGGTGGGACAACGCGACCAAAGGCTGCACTGCCTCTTTAACAATCATACATCTTCGACACACTTTACTTAGTGTAGGCTATGCATTCAACAACATATTAGACTGTATACTCTGGGACTCAGTGTTACGCTTCAAGGAATCACACTACATAGACTTCGCTGACTTAAGAGTTACCCGATTATCTCATGCATTTATTATGTTCAGAAATACTTGCGCATTTAACCTTTAATCATCTATGTTCAATACTTAACATATTGTTCCCATCATTCATTCTTATGGAGAATACACATGAAAGCAAAGATACATATACTTATAAGCAATAAATTAACCACTTAGTCAAAAGAAAACACACATTCAATCACACAACAAATAGATTTAACGTGGTTCACCCCCAGGATGGGAGATACATACATGGGAACTGTTGTTTATTATAAATGGGAAGGGTTCAACAGTTCAAGTCTATGCACTCATCTGCAGACTCGCTTCTCTCTTTTATGGGTCTCTGCGCACACAGCTGCAGAGCCTCTTTACAATGTCCAGAATCTCATTAAAGATCAATATTCAACAATAATCCCATACAAAATCAACCCTTTCCCTTACAAAAAATCCCCTTTTATAGATCGTACCCGTAGGTCATGTCTTTACATTCATGGTGGGTTAAAGAAAACCCTAAGGTACCCAAAATGGTGTGGTTACCCTGCTAACCAAATATGTTATGATTTAATAGTGACTTCATCATCGTGGCTGTCCTTCTGTGTTGTCTCTGGTTTCTGTTAATTTTTTAGCATTAATTCAACATACTCTAGGATCTTTACTGAGAGAATAACATGTACAACATATCAATCATAGCAATGCATATCAATCACACCAAGCAATCACATGATACAATAGACACACAAAGTTTCACTGGGGAAAACCATAAAGGTGAAAAACCCCAAAACTTCCTCAGAGATAGAAAGAGCAATGATACAAACCAAGTACAAGAGATAGTCTTCTCTAGCAGCTACTCCTCCTTCCTCACTTGTGCACCACTTTCCGATGAGTGTAGAAGTGAATAATGAGATGATCAATAGAGTGCCTCCCGCACTCTATTTATACATGACCTGACTTGCCTACTAAGCTAGTAGGGCCAACTTGTCTAACTCAGTCTAATAACCCATGGTTATACTAATCAGGGCCGACACCACACTTAGTGGTCTAATAACCCATCACATGCAAGTTGCGACACTTACGACACTTGTCAATACAAAGGACAACACTTCCATATAGAGCAATAATAACATCTCTATAGGAGTACAATATACATAGGTGAAATACATTTCGAAGTTACAAATACATCAACATTCCCTTTTAACTAGGAAGGTATTTCTCGACACAGATCTGTTAGCACAAGCCTTCTTCTCTGGATCATCGTCATCGAATCATCGTCCTTGAATCATCGTCATCGTCACTGCTACTGCTATCTCAATCAATCTCCAATGTACTTGTCATAGGAAGTTCTACAGAGCCAGTCCTTTTTCATACTGGATGTAGGCCCACCACTTGTAGGTCTTCATCATCAGTGGCCATACTGTGGAACTAAGGCTGATTACGTGCGTCAACAAAACCTAGTGTAGACTATAGGTTCTTTTACATGTTGACCTTCACAAAACCTACTCAGAGCATCCCAGGATGTTAAGAGCACACCGCTCTACCTGTCTGGATCTCAATAGAGCATCTCAGGCTATTACAAGCACACCAATCTACCTATCCATATTTTAAAGGATCATTTTTATGTGAACTTTCACAAAGCCTAATCAAAGCATCCTAGGATGTTACGAGCCAACCGCTCGACCTGTCTGGATCTCGATAAAGCATCCCGGGCTGTCACGAGCACACTGCTCTACCTGTCCAGATTTTAAAGGATCTTTTCTATGTGAACTTTCGCAAAACCTACTCAGAGCATCCCAGGATGTTACAAGCACACCGCTCTACCTGTCTGGATCTCGATAGAGCATCCCAGGCTATTACAAGCACACTGCTCTACCTGTCTAGATTTTAAAGGATCTTTTCTATGCGAAACTGTAGCAAAACCTATCCACGGCCATAGAGTATCAACCTGATACTCACCATACATCATCCTGATGTACCTCATCACATGATCAACCTGATCATCATCATAGAATCAACCCGATGTATATCATCTGGAGTAACATCCTGAAGCTCGTCATCTATGATCATCCTTATCATCATCATAGCATCAACCTGATGCATATCATCTAGAGAAACATTATAAGGCTCGTCATCTGTGATCATCCTGATCATCATCATAGCATCAACTTGATGCAAATACATGATCCACCTGATCATACAATGTATCTACCTAATAGATATACAAAATACATGATCTACCTCATCATATAATGTATCCACCTGATACATATGCAAATACATGATCCACCTGATCATACAATGTATCTACCTGATACATATACAAAATACATGATCTACCTGATACATATACAAAATACATGATCTACCTAATACATATGCAAAATACATGATCCACCTGATTATACAATGTATCTACCTGATACATATACAAAATACATGATCTACCTGATCATACAATGTATCTACCTGATCCATATACAAAATACATGATCTCCCTGATCATACAAGTATCCACCTGATACATTTGCAAATACATGATCCAATTGATCATATCAAGCATCCAACATGATGCATATACAAATACATTATCCAACTGATCATATCAAGCATCCAACATGATGCATATACAAATACATGATCCAACTGATCATATCAAGCATCCAACATGATGCATATACAAATACATGATCCAACTGATCATATCAAGCATCCAACATATACAAATACATGATCCAACTGATCATATCAAGCATCCAACATATACAAATACATGATCCAACTGATCATATCAAGCATCCAACATGATGCATATACAAATTAGTAACTGGAGCATCGTCCTGATGCTCATCATCCAGCGCTTACATCCACAGCCATGGGAAGGATCCTCCTCTCACCATGCTTGGAATGGCTCTTGCAAATGTGTCCATCACTTCTTCCTCAAAGTGTCATTAATCTGAAGAACACCAAGCCTCTCTCTGAAGTACTCAAACTTCACTCTGGCTAGTGGTTTCGTCAACACATCTGCAACCTGCTCATCCATCGCAACATACAAGAGCTTCACTGCTCCTCTCTGCACCATATCCCTGATATAGTGATATTTGATCTCAATGTGCTTCGACCTATAGTGGAACACCGGGTTCTCATACAGCTTCACACAGCTCTGGTTGTCACAAAAGATACTAGTAGCATCCAACGAGAGATCAAATAACTCAGATAGTAGCTTCTGGAGCCATACTACCTCACAACTAGTTGAACAGGTTGCAACATACTCTGCCTCGATTGTACTTAGTGCTACGCGGGACTGCTTCCTTCTAAACCACGAGATCACACTTGATCCCATACTGAAACAGCACCCAGATGTGCTCTTCCTATCTGCAGCACTGCCTTCCCAGTATGAATCAACATAACCCTGTAGTTTAAACTTTTGATTCACATCATAATTGAGCCCATAATCAATTGTACCCTTCAGGTACCTCAGAATATGCTTTACCGCAACCAGGTGAAACCTATGGGAACCGTTAGGAACTTGCTCATTGTGTTAACTGCAAAGAAAATATCTAGTCTAGTGTTCATCAGGTACATCAAGGACCCAATCATCTGACGATACACAGTGACATCAACTAGATTAGATGAAGCATCACACATAAGCTTCAGGTTCCATGCCATAGCTGTGGCCATGGCCTTGCATTCCATCATCCCGAACCTCTTCAGGATCTCTACTGCATACTTCCCTTGTCCAAGGAAGATCCCATCTACACTCTGCCACACCTCCATGCCTAGAAAATAGTGCAATCCCCAAGTCCTTCATCTCGAACTCGGCAGCAAGCTTCCTCTTGGTATCGAAAATCAATCCATCCTCACATGTAACAAACAGGTCATCCACGTACAGAAGTAGTATCACAGGATTGCCTTCCTCAACCTTGTAGTAAAGGTTGGAATCTTCTTTACTCTTGGTAAAGCCCAAACTAGATAGAAAGTTGTCTATCCGACCATGCCAAGTCATAGGAGCTTGCTTCAAGCCATACAAGGCTTTCTTCAACCTACACACATATGACCCCCTGTCATGTGTCTCAAAACCATGTGGCTGCTCCAAATACACTTCCTCCTCGACTACACCATTCAAGAAAGCTGTCTTGACATCGATCTGATGTATCTTCCATTTCATCACTGCAGCCAGGGCAAGTACTGATCTGATGGAAGTGTACCTGGCTATAGGAGCAAAAGTATCTTCATAGTCTATCCCCTCTTTCTGGGAGAATCCACGAGCTACAAATCTCACTTTGTACTTTTCTATACTGCCATCTGCAGCATGCTTGATCTTGTAGATCCATTTGGAAGTCACAAACGACTTCCCTTCAGGTCTTAGGACTACATCCCAAATATCATTCTTCATGATCGACTGGTATTCCTTGACCATGGCATCCTTCCATTCTTTATTTTTCGCTGCTTCTTCATAACTGGAAGGTTCTTTGTTCATAATATCACAGAGTAGGGCAACATAATTGGTATGCGATCTAGTCATCTTCCTTTCTCTATGTTCTTCTTCTGGAATGCCATATCTTTCTGCATCTTGAATGAGCTCTCTAGCCCATGCAGGTTTCCTCTTGTGAGAGTTCTTCTCACGGGGTGGATCTACAAGTTCTTGTGGATTTTCAACTTCACGATCTACTTCTGGAATTGATTCAGTCATGATGATGTCTTGAAATCTGTTTTCCTTTGGTTCTTCATGATCTTCAATAGGTGCCTTCTTTGATTTGATGTAAGTTGAGTCCTCATCAAATGTTACATCCCTGCTGACAACAATATTCTTGAACCCTGGAAAGTATATTCTGTAAGCCTTCGAGTTTTCACTGTACCCCACAAAGATGCCCTTCTTTCTTGAAGGTTCTAGTTTTGTCCTCTTTTCCTTTCGAACATGTGTATATATTGGACAACCAAATATTCTGAGATGGATGACTTCAGGTTTCTTACTAGAGAATACCTCTTCTGGTGTCTTGTTGTCCAATATCTTGTGAGGTGTTCTATTCTGCACATATACAGCTGTCCTAACTGCTTTTGCCCAAAGATGCATAGGCAGATCTGGGTCATGCAACATTGCCCATGATGCTTCCATGATTGTTCTCTTTCTCCTTTCTACAACTCCATTCTTTTGTGGATTGTAGGGAGCATTCAACTCCCTCTTAATCCCTGAGTCACTGCATAGCTTCTTGACATCACCTGAAGTGAATTCTCTGCCATTGTCGGATCTGAAGGTCTTGATCTTCTTATCAGTTTGATTTTCCATCAAGGCTTTGAACTCCTTGAACTTATCAAATACTTCATATTTGTTCTTTAAAAAATCAACCCAAGTCTTCCCAGAGAAATCATCAATGAAGGAGACATAGTATACATACCCACTCAGAGAACTGGATGACATTGGACCGCATACATCAGAGTGGATAATTTCCAAGATTCCTTTAGCTTTGCTTTCATTGCTTGGAAATGATTTCTTAATGTTATTTCCTTTTGTACATCCTTTGCAAACACCTTCATGATTTGACTTGATTTCAGCAAGACCCTCTACAGCTTTACTTGCAATTAATTGGTAGTGCCCTATAGTGCACATGTGCAAGTCTTCTATGCCAAAGTTAACTTGGCTCCATGGATTCATGTACCATGGCATGTTCAGGTTGTCCCTTTAATTTGTACAATCCTCCCTCTTGCTCCCCAATCACTACTGCATCATCTATATTTTTACCCTTTGGCCACATTAGGACTTGTCCATCTACAAATGCAAACCTCATGCCTTTTGCATCCAATGCAGATATGGAGAGAAGGTTCTTTTTTAGCCCATGTACATATAGAACATCTTTCATCTTCAGGGACTTCCCAGAGTCTAGGTTGTACGAAGCTTCACCACTTCCCTTGATAGGATATTGATAGTCATCCCCAAGTTTCACCTTATGGGGTGACTCATGTTCATATATTTGCAAAAGATTCTTTAAACCCGGAGATGTGTTTGGAAGCCCCACTATCAATAAGCCAAGCATTACATCCATGAGAGATAGTACCTGTGAGAGCAGAGATTAGAACATATTCATCTTCACTTGATGAAGCATCACTTTCTTCCCTAGCCTTCTTCTTGGGAGGTTCATCATCCTCAACAGCATGAGCATGAAATATCTTCTTGTTGAATTTGTTGTTGTTGTCTTTCTTCTTCTTGGGACATATTGAAGCAAAGTGTCCTACTTCACTGCAATCGAAACATCGAACATGAGATAGATCTTTCTTCTTATGATGAGGGTGAGAATGTTTCTTGTTATGAGATCTCTCCCTCTTACACTTGCTTCCCTTGGTGTGTGCTGTGACAGCTTGATCTTCATTCCCCATCTTTTCTTCTCGGGCCACAAGCCTTGCTTCTTCTTGTGAGCATTCCTCCCATAGTCTACTGAATGAGATCAACTTCCTCATTGCACAGATTCCTTGGATGAAGGAGTCCCATGACCTAGGTAGGCCATTCAACGTGGTCATGACAACTTCACCATTGTCCACTACTTCATCCACAGCTTCAAGTTGTTCCTTGATCTGAGAGACCTTAGAAAAATAAGATTGAATGGTCTCTCAATTCTGAAGCTTTACCCCTTTCAATTGATTCTGCAGAGTCATCTTCCAATTTATGTTCTTTCCTTCAAATAGCTTGGTTAGGGAATCAAACATCTATTTGGGTGTCTTCAGAGATGACACATGTGGTATGAGATGGTCTTTGATAGAATCAGCAATGATCCTCTTTTCCTTGACCAATTTCTTCTTTTGTAAGGCTTTAGACTCTTCTCCCTCTGGGACAAGGACCTCTTCACTTATGTAAGTGTCCAATTCATTTTCTTCCAGGATTAACCCAATCCTATACTTCCATGCTCGGAATTTATCAGGCCCTTAAAGCTTATCCTCAAGCTTGGTGTGGTGAGACATCTTAAAGAGTACTTCAAATGGAAATAGAAAATATTTAGGTCTTACCACTTGATTTGTAGAAATATGGATTTGGTGCCGGATTAGGGTTTGTCAGAGAAATCCTAAAAATTCAAAATGTGAAATTAATAATTTTGAAAGGATAGAAAGATGCATCTTGATGAGTTGATCAGCCTGGTATATTTAGAATTTGAAATCTGCAATGTTTCACCCTTCAGAAATACCTTTTAGTCTTCCTGGATTCACTGGGGAGGACCTTGAATTAGGGTTTGAGTTTCCTGGAGCTTCACCCAACCAAAAAGTTTGATCCAAAGCTCTAAACTTTGATTTCTCCAAGGAGATTCCATCTATGGTCTCAGAATTCAGACTTCTTCTACTATAATTTATGTTTGATTTGACGGTGTCTTAGGGAGGTTCTGTGCTTCCATGTTGGCAATATTTTCTTTGTAGTTTATATCCATGTCAGTCATTTCAGCCTTAATATCGCTTACTATAGAGCTGATCTTAATGATGGTATCTGGGATTTCTGGTTTCTCATCACACTTCGGTATCTCTGCACAGACCGAAGCAATGGTCTCTATTCTTCGGCGCTACTCATGTGCACTTTCAAGTTCCTTAGCCTTTTGCGCACTTTCTTATTGCAATTGTTTATAGTTTGATTCTAAAATCCTAGTGTTGGCTCAAAGTCACCATATCTCTGTCATGGATTTCCTCCACAACCTGCAAGTGCATATTATGTAGACTTTCCAGTGGCAACATCGTGATATCAGTATCCACATGTGCTAGACTCTACGCACCTACAGCTAATTCATCGCTTGGAAAAATGACACTTAGCGGGTCGATGTGGACGATGCACGGTCGTAGTGCCATGGCTAGAGCTAATGGTTTTTTCTTCTATTGAGGTGTGTCACCTGATATTTTTTCTGAATCAGATTCTCAAACCAAGTCTCGCTGGACTTGTTCGATCTTTGCTACCGTGCCCTGCAAGGTAGTGAGATTTTCTTTTAAACTCGCTTGAATCTCCATGTGTTTTGTTGTCTTTTAGGGAGAACCCATATTCAATATGTGTGATGACCCTACCCACGATGATCTCATAATCATCATCATGCAAATTTTCTTCCAATGCGAGCTTTGTGGCTTTCTGCTTCTTTTTCTGTGCTTTCTCCTGTACTGAGCTTCCTGGATCCTTCCTTTTTCCTTTTGATGTTTCCTGAGTCCCGACAACTTCTTTTTCTTTCTCATCACCGGATTATTCAATGACCTTTGTCGCGATGGGAGTACTTTCTTCTAAGTCACTGTCGATGACCATCGACCCTTCGACCATCCATTCATCTAACCATTCTTGCATAATCAGATCAATACCAGCTTCATCAAGTTGATATTTTCTTGGGAACCATTCTGGAATATTCTTCTATACCTTTGGTGAGATATAAATAAAATGCATGTCAGCTTTAAAGTTCAAAGTGTAGATATATTTTTTTGTTACCTCCTTTGAGATGTGCGGTGTGCGAACGATAACATCGCAAAATTGTTCATAGTATGTGAACAGTACTTTGTTTGAGGCACGTTGTTGGTCCGGCTTCAGTCTTGCCCAGAGATTTGTGTATCCTAGTCCTCGGAAATCCTGGATGAGAGAGGAAATATTGACATAATGCTTTGTTTCCTTCTAGCCTATGAAGGAAATCAACACCATTAACCAGCTGTAATGAAAGGTGGTGCCATAAGAGAGTGTCACGGACATCGTCCAGGAACTCATTTAGCAAATACTGAGACCAGTTAAATTTTACTCCTGTAGCTTTCTTCGCAGCGAGGTGCACTGCTCCGGCTAGTACTTCTGTTGATCTGGCCTTCCTCAAGACTTTTCCTCCAAGCAGCTGGACTACAAACCCCGTGGCATCATCTTGTGGGTCTTCTTTGATGAAACCTCGTTTTCCTTTGGGGATGTTATATTCTTCTTTCATTTGTGCGGCGATCTATTTGTCCCTGGTTTTTCCCCAAAAGAACTTATGAGGGTCGTCACCTCGCTTACTTAGTCCCGTGATCCTATGGATCAAGTATATGGTGAGATCAACATTCCTGCCTAGCTAGAGGTAGCCTTGGTGTGTGTGCGATATCAATGTGCGCACAACCACGTTGAGTTTAGGGCTCCTGTCGAAGTGTGGAATCTGCCGCAGGTTCAGAATTCATGATTCCATGACTTCAGAAAGCCAACTTTGTGCTACCAGCAGTGTGTTGTTCTTCACGTCCATTTTTTGGCGCATGTACCTATCTGGTTGAAACTGAGGATATTTTGGCTCGTCAAGCTCCTTGAGCTGTTGCAATAAATCATAATCTTCAAATTTTCAATCTGTGATCTTGCCCAACAAATGTTCTTGTGGCTTGACATGACTGGACATCGACGGAAGCGGTATCTCATATCAGACGTTTCTGGTAAGCTTTAAGGCTGGTGCATCTGGTGCTCACGGAAAGATATACGCTGGTCTTAAGTATATGGGTAGTTCTTTATCTACTGGTGGGGCTTGTGGTTTCTTGCGGCCCATCACTTTCGGTTTTGTTGTCTCCATTGCATGTTCCTTTCCCTTGTGTTGTGTTGCTAGAGGTTGGCGTGGTGAATAGCATGAATCCTGGCCTTTTTCTGGAACTGACTTCTTGGCAAGGGTTCTCATCAACCCTGCAACCCCAGTTTGTTTGAATTTTTGTAGCACTTCGGTCAGAGTGGATTATTCATACATTCGCTTACAGTTGACTCTGAGACTCAAGAAGGTCTATGAATGCTCTCTAATACTCAAGCTAGAAAATCGTGGTCACCGAATCACTATGCAAACTGCAGTATTTATATGCATTGTAGGTCTTACCTGCGTCCCTTAACGATTAGATTGGCATTAAAATTTATGACCGTTCGGCCAAATATCAGCAGGATCCATGTACTTTCCTTCCTTAACTACACCTTCAACGAGCGATTCCTCCTTAAATGCCATAACGGATAGTTTCCAAAACACTGTATAACGGTAACTTTTCAACTCTAATGGCTATATTGGTGTGTTGCATTGAACTGGATAGTTGTCACCACTCCTGTGTGGTTAATTGCATGGTGTTATATTTCTTCATATTGATCTTTGCATCCTTCCCGTTTCATTTGATCTGCGCAACTGCATTTTTAACTTTGCAATTGCATGCTTTTTTTTAATTTTTTTTCCTACAGAGCTTCACTTCTTCACTGAGGGTTCAGCAGAGTAGGACTATCCCGGTAGGGTTTTAGTCTACTTCCATTTATCAGACCTGGTAAGTTATCTCCGGCTAATGATGGTGTGAATATCCCAACAGGGCCATATTATATTCACACCATCATTTTAATATTTTGCATGCATGCATGCAAATCTGCATTTTCATGCCATTGCATGCATCCAGTCATCATCATGGTTGTCTCCCTAGCACCTATAGCTTGCTTCTAGCTCTCCAAAGCATGTCTTTAGCCCCCATTTTTCCTCCTACCTACCTGATGCGCCCTTCTTGATTGTTCTACATGACAAGTACGCCTTTCTCACCTACCACTGTTAGTTAGAGTGCCTTTACTCGCCTACCACCAGATATCACTCAGTTAGGGCACCTTTTCTCACCTACCGGGAGTTATCACTCAGTTAGTGCATGGATTGAGTAGTTGTTCCATTGATTACTCATCCTAACTACTTGTAGCTCCTTTTTAGCTAGTTTTGGAGTGCTACTTGACCCTATGATAGCCTCATGCGCCCCCCTTGGAGTCTCCATTCCCTAATTTATGCCTAGATGGTTTTGTTAGACTCAGTTGGACAAACTTGATTGGCTCTTACCATTTATGAATTATACTATTGATTGGATGATGTCTCCATTGTTATCCAAGCTAGACTCTGAGCTCAGAGATTCAAATTACCTACTTGTCTAATTCGAATCCTATATCATGCTCTTTGCAGTTCATTGTAACACAGTCACTACATTCATTATTCATTGTATTATATTGATATTTTGTCTATTGTTCTATGTTTATGAGTGATTATTGAGTGTCTCCTTCTCTTCTTCTTTGCAATGTACTTGAGAGTTTGATTGTGAGTTGCTACAGTTTCTAGATCTCTAGCAGATTATCACATAGTATCAAAGCAGGAAGCAGCTATTCGAATTGCAGCCATTGCAGGAGTTGCAACATTTCTTTGAGCAGCTATCTTTCACTTGTGCACCAGAAGCCTCTAAGTTTCCATAGTAAATCCTGGTGCTATTACTTGAATTCATTGGAGAAATCCAGTGAGGTATAGCTAGGTGTGAAGGACTTAGTCTATGTGCCAAGTGTTCTTAAGGTAGTGTTCAGTCGAAGTGTAGCATTCTCCATCAGCACAACTCTGCTTATTTTGTAGGTTTATTCACCCATTCAAAATCTTCTTCAACCATTTGAATTCCACTATTCAGATGACATCTTCCAACTATGTTGAGTGGAAATCCAAGATGACTCTCTTCATGAGATCCAAGAGCTTCACTCGAATACTCAACAGAACGATGGTAGAACCACTCAGTGCAGTTGAAAAGTCCAAGTACTTGGATAGGCTTGATGAAGCAATTCGTTTCCTCCTTCTCTCAATTTCTGAAGATATTCACTTCCATGTCATCGATCTTACATCTCCTAAAGAGGTTTGGGACAAGCTCAAATCCCTTTTTGGACCAAAAGATGATATGCAAGGACACAAATTGGAGAATGAGCTCATATGTTTGAGTCCTGACAACTTCGAATATGTTAATTCCTTTCTTACCAAGTCCAAAAGCTTGATATCACAGTTGAAAATATATGAGATAGTGAAACAAGACAAGCAACTTATACTTTCCATTCTCTTAAAGTAGGGGGGAAACTTCTCAGTTTTTGTCTCTACTTTCCAGTCAGTTAGGTTGTCCATTCCAAGATGGAAGTTTCCCTCATTTGATGACTTAATCCAATCCCTTACTCAAGAGGAAGAGAATTTGATCTCTATGGGAATGATAAAACCCAAATTGGATTTAGCTCTTATGGTTGTAGAGAGAGCGAATGGTAAAGGAAAGAAAAATATTTATGACAAGAGATCGAATGATACAAGGCCTACAGATAGTCCATACCAGTCAAATGAGGCTTCAAACTTAAGGAAGACCAAGCATTTTAAGAAGGGAAAATCCAAGTGCACATACTACCATAGGGGGTTTCATCCTGAGAGTGCTTGCATGAAGAATACTATAGATTTGATGGCCCAATTACTTGAGAAGAACAATCTTCCTGTACCAGCATGTGCAAGGAAGAAAGATTTTGATACTGAATCTTCTAGATCCGAAGGCAAAGAAAGATGTCATGCTCTCATAGCAAGTGCATCAATTGATTCTTATTTCATCATAGATTCAGTAGCATCATTCCATATGGCTTCCTCCAAATATCTCTTCTCTAGCTTTGAAATCTCTATTGGCTCTTCCGTCAGTTTGGGCAATGATTCTGAAGTCTCCTCTCAGGGGATTGGAAGAATCGATCTTGATCATGGTCACTTTTTTGATGTGCTTTATGTTCCTTCTCTTGCACCGAATGCCCTTTCTGTGTATCAAATAACTCATACTGGAGAGCCCAAAAGAGTGATCTTTACTCCATATGAAGTCGAGGTACAACACAAGGTTTCAGGAGAAATCATTGCGAAAGGAGTTGCAAATCATGATACAAAACTCTATGAGTTTTCACAATTCTTACCTCTCTCAAAGGAGTTTGCTCTTCACTCTCATACTCATGAAGAGAGTAGTCTATCTCATCTCAATTACAAGCCAGCTTGGAATGTGGTTTATGGTCTTCTAAGTGGCAAGTTTTCTCATGGAACCTTTAGAGGATGCCTAAAGGGAAAAGATACACCAATAGAGATTGAGAAAAAGAGGACTCTTGAAGAAGTGCGAATGCTAGATCCAGATCCACAAGAATCTGAAGATCTAGCACCTATTTGTCCAACTCCTATTTCAAAATGGGCCTCCACCACTGCATCCTCCTTTGATATTAATGAAGATACATCATCATCTAGTTCTAGTTCTTCTAATGATTACAGTCATGATGGTTCGAATGAGGACTACATGCATATTCTGAAGCAGTTTCATGACATCAACAGTTTTGGATATATTCCTCCTTCGAGTGATGACGAGCATGAGCCAGTTTCACTTGCTTCTCCTCATGAGATTTCAGATTTAGAATCTGAAGGTAGAGATAATGATGAGGGAATACTAGACCCAGATCCACAAGAACCTAAAGGTCTAGCAACTGGAGATGATGATGATAGAATTCTAGACCCAGATCCACAAGAACCTGAAGGTCTAGCAACTGATGATGAAGATGAGCGAATGGGAGATCCAAATCCACAAGAACCTGAATATCTCTCACCTGATATTCCTCCTCTTCCTCGATGGGAAGCAACTAAACTCTGATTTGCTGGTGATTTGGTTGGTGATCTAAATGATCATAGAAGAACCAGATAAGATTTTCAGAATAGAATCTTTCATCCTTCTCACATTGCTAATCCATTTCAAACCGATAGATCCTTCTTCGGAAAGGAAGGACACTTACCTCCTTCTGGGGTGAGTGATGATATGCTACATTAGCATCCTTTAGTCTATTTTGAGGGAGGGATTTATTCCCACTAGGTTTTCCCTCTTTCCTCAGTTTATTTAGATTGATTGTATGGGGTGACCTTTGGTCTTAGTCACCAGGGCCCTATCTTTAGATTTCAGTTATTTTCTCATAGTATAGCTTGCGGGGGGGTGTTGGAATATTCACACCATCATTTTTATATTTTGCATGCATGCATGCAAATCTACATGTTGCATGCCAATGCATGCATCCAGTCATCACCATGGTTGTCTCCCCAGCACCTAGAGCTTGCTTCTAGCTCTCCAGATCCTGTCTTTAGCCCCCATTTGGCCTCCTACCTACCTGATGCACCCTTCTTCACTATTTTGCATGACAAGTGCACCTTTCTCACCTACCGCTATTAGTTAGAGCACCTTTACTCACCTACCACTAGATATCACTCAGTTACGGCGCCTTTTCTCACCTACCGAGAGTTATCACTCAGTTAGTGCATGGATTGAGTATTTATTCCACTGATTACTCATCCTAACTACTTGTAGCTCCTTGTTATCTAGTTTTGGAGTGCCACTTGACCCTATAATAGCCTCATGTGCCCCCCTTGGAGTCTCCATTCCCTGATTTATCCCTAGATGGTTCTGTTAGACTTAGTTGGAGACAATTGACTGGCTCTTACCATTTATGACTACTACTACTGACTGGATAATGTCTCCATTGTTATCCAAGCTAGACTCTGAGCTTAGATATTTGAATGCCCTACTTGGCGAATTCGAATCCTATATCATGCTCCTTGCAGTTCATTGTAACACATTTACTACATTCATTATTCATTGTATGATATTGATATTTTGTCTTTTGTTCTATGTTTATGAGTGATTATTGAGTGTCTCCTTCTCTTGTTCTTTGCAACATACTTGAGAGTTTGATTGTGAGTTGCTACAGTTGCTAGATCTCTTGCAGATTATCACAGGCCCTAGCCAATGCATTTTAAATTTTCCATGGAATTTCATGAATTTACTATCATACAGGAGGACAAGGTCACCTACCTAAAAGAATTTGTGCTTGATATGGAGATCATGCCATGCTTTTTCTCAGTCCTTCTGCACTTGCTGGTGAAATCCTGCAATGAAGCGATCTTCCTCCAATCCAACCAAGTGTAGAAGTCTTTCTTCCAATGTCTCCCTGTCTTCCATGTCTGTGAATGCAACAATTCTTAAGCTTGGTGCTATATACTCCATTGGCATCACAACTTCCTGTCCATAGGAAAATTTGAAAGGTGTATGGCTTGTCAGTTTCTTACAAGTTGTCCTATATGCCCATCATACAGCTGGTATGGGCAGATCCCAATCATCTTTGTTTGTGTTACACACTTTGGTCAACGCATTTTCCAACACTTTATTAAATGCTTATATAGTTTTATTGGCTTGTGGATTGTACGGTGTACTCTTCTGATGATATATCTGAAATCCTTTAGTAAGTGTTTCAATGGTTCTATTTAGGAAGTGATTTCCCTGATCGCCCATTAAGATTTTTGGGCATCCAAATATGGTAAGGATGTTCGCAAAGATGAACTGTTCTACAGTCCTTTATTGGTTTATATTCTACCCATATGGTGAGATAATTTGTAGTGGTGATAATATATATCGCACTAATTCTCTTCCCTGGTGGGTTAATAGGTCCTACAAAATCAATAGCCCACTTATCAAAGGCTTGTAAAGTCAATTCCGGTCTTAATGGCATCTCATCTCTGAGAGATGGATTTCCTGTTCTCTGAAAAACATCGCAACTTCAATAATGTTCCTTTGAATATTTATGGAGTGTAGGCCACCATAGTCCTACTCTGAATATTTTCTGCGCAGTAGCTCTTCCTGTGTAGTCGACTCCAAACACCCCCAAGTGTGCATCAGTTAGTATGCATGCTTTTTCATGTTCTAGCACACATCTGTGCAACACTTTATCCGATCCTAGCTTGTATAATTTTCCTACGATGATGGTGAAGTCTGCTTCCTTTATTACTAGCTGCTTCTTCTGCTATGTAGTGAATTCTGTAGGTGCCAATTTGCTAGTCAAGAATTCTACAATGTCTTTGTAATAATCATCTGCGATCTGGATGGAAAATAACTGTGCATCAGGTAGCTTGTCTTCAAGATTTGTAGGATATTCTCCTAACTCAATTCTTGAGATATGGTCAGGTCCTAGGTTCAGTCTTCCTGGCTTAACAATGATTTAAAAGTCATACTCCTGAAAGAGTAGAAACCATCTGCATATTCTCCCCCTGACACTGGTTTATTGACTAGGTACTTTAATGTTGAATGGTCAGTAAACATACAGAAGTGCGCACCCAACAAATAGTGCATGATTTTTTGTAGTGCATACACCATAGCTAGACCTTCTCTTTCTGTGGTTGTGTAATTTTTTTTTTTTGTTGAAGATAACTTCCTGCTTGAAAATGCAATGGGATGGTCAATGCCTCCCTCACCTAGTTGAGCAAGCACAATGCCCAATTCTATTGATGAAGCATCAACATGTACACGAAATGGTTTATTCCAATCCAAAAAAACTAGGATAGATGTAGTTACCATTTTCTCTTTTAGTGTATCCAATCCTTTTTGGTAGTCTTCAGTCCATAAAAACTTCGCTTCTTTCTTTAGAATTTTCTCCATTTGCGCAGTTATCTACGCATAACCCTTCATGAATTTTCTATAGTATCCTGTATGTCCCAGTGTAGTCCGAAGTTGCTTTACTGAATTTGGTGTTGTAAGGTTCACAATCACTGCGATCTTTGCAGAATCAACCATTAGACCCTGTTTACAGACAATGTGTCCCAACAGAATTCCATAGGGCACACAAAAGACACATTTCTTTAGGTTCAGGGAGATCTGATATTTTGTACACTTTTCCAACATCATTTTGAGGTTTTCATAATGGTTCTTTAGTAAACCAAATACAATCCAACCATCAAAGTATACTTCTAGGAACTTATGGATAAAATCCTTGAATGCAGCAACAACAACTCTTGAAAATATAGCAGGTGCATTCTTCAAACCAAATGGCATAACTGTGTATTGGAATGATCCCCATTCAGTATCAAATGTAGTTTTATGTATATCTACTGAGTCAATTCTTATTTGATGGTATCCAGAGAATCCATCAGTGAAGGAATAGGCCTCGTTTCCTCCAACATTGTCTAGTACTTCATCTGTGAATGGATTAGGAAATGGGTCATATAGCAAAGCATCATTGAGCTTCATGAGGTCTACGCAGATTCTAATTTCCCCTTTTGTTTTCTTATCCTAGATAAACATAAGGCTTGTCCATTATGATTCTTCAACAGGCTCAATGATTCCTGCATCAAGCATCTTGTTGAGCTCTTCCTTCACTCTTTCCTTGTATCTAGGATTCAGTCGATAAGGCCTCTACTTAATGGGCTTCACACCTGGATTGAGATGTATCTTCATGACTCCCAAGCCACCCAAAATGCCTTTCATTTTACAGAACTTTGTTGGAAACAAATCCTCATATTCATGTAGAAGGTCTTCGATCTACGCGGGCGTTTCTTCATCCTAGTAATCCCCAATAGATGCGAACTTAGGTTCTTCACTTGTGTCAATGTTAATTTTTCTTGTTTTGATAGGGCTACTTAAGTCTGGAATTTCCAATGGAGATCCTACAACTTCGCGTTCTCCTTCTGTCTCAAGTATATTGATATTGTGCAGACCATCACCCTCTTCACTTTTTTCTTCACCATCGCCTACTGCGAGGTTATAGAATTCCAACCGTTTTTCCCATTGTTGATATGCAGGTTGTAGTGTGTCATAAAATATCTTTTTTTTAATAATCTGCAATGCTTCATTAATATACAATCATCCTCGAAGCTAAAAGTTGTTTGGAAATTTTTAGTTAGAACATACTAGTCTATTGTTCCTCTACGTAGTTCTCCGTCTGTATACCAGTTCTTTGGGATCTTCTCAAATGTGTATACAAATAGATGGACCCACTCTACTTGAGGTCTATGTTCCCATGTTTTTGAACAAATATCTATGTGATCTCTTGCATTCGTTTGTCCATTATACTTTACTATTATCAGTTCATCTTTCTCTGTGAATCTGAGTTCCATCATGTGCTTGCACTGTTCCCATGTTTTTAGATTTTCCTTACCCACCATCTAGCATGTGTGGCGTGCCGTGTTGAATCTAATGCTGACAGCTTATATTCATCTGGAATCACAGTATATTCTTGAAAAAATGCCTGAATTCTACTTATGACATCGTAGGTAGGGATTTGACTTACTTCTACTCCAACCTAGCGCGGTGATTTCGTGATCTGCACACATCGCCTTCCAGACACTTCATGCATTCTGCTTTGTCAATTTTCCAATCCTGCGTCAGAGTCTGATATGAAAGAGTTATCACAGCGCCAACTCAACGTTCCATTGGTTGTGGGATTGATGTAGTAGGCCTAATTCACAGTCATCTTGTAGATGCGGTCAAGATCTTGTGCTCTGCATTCTTCTTGTATTGGTTCATTGTATCTTGGTCCTTGTGAAGGGTCCACGGGTGCAATGACCCTCATATCCAGTCCATCAAAGATCATCTGTTTGGTTTTCATATTGATAATCGCGAGGTTATCCATCGCCGAGTCTATCCCCAGTAATGCTAGATATGGGTTACTGTTGTCAATGATCTCGCTAACCTCGAAGTCCGTTGAAGTTCTTACTCCATCAATGTCTACAAGTACATTCAAGAGTATTCCAAAGGGGATAACTTTATGTTGATTAGCTAGTCTCAATTGGATAGGTGACCATGATAACCTTGGTTTCCCCATCTATTCCCATGTCTGCTTGGTCAAGACATTCACTTCTGATCCCAAGTCAAGGTTGACCTGGTCCATTTCATAGTCTCCAATCTACGCACTGAGCTGCATTTCTCGGCTTGTTCTCTTATGGCTCTTTATATGGTGAACTGCACTATGAACAGTACCCATGCAACTGTGTTGTTTATAGTGGTTTAGTAAGTTTTGCAATTACACTAAGGCATATTTTCTTTTCGGTAACTTCATAGAACTCCGTAACAGAAGTCCCTTTTTTGTGGCAGTACATGTTTTCTCATATGCTGCTGGCATATCCTTCGTATGCATTGTTTCACTTCGTAGTTTAATTTTGGGTGTCACAGGATCTGATTCTTTAAAGGTCTCCCTTGCTTCTGCGAATATTTCTTTGTTTATGTCCAGATTGAAAGCAGGTGCTTTCCCAGTTGCTTTTCTTATCCAAACCCCTTTAGTAGGTGCCTTCTTAGCTTGGTGGTCTTTATAAGTCGAGGATTCTACTCTTTGATCTTGACCTATAGTAGCTCCACTTCGCCTCAAAGCGTTAATGTTTGGATCTCTATTTCTTTTCTCTGTTGCAATCATCTGAACGTTCGGATTTCGTGCTTCTATTCTCCTCTCTTGCATTTTGGCTTGAAAAACAGGACATGCCTCAATGACATGATCAAACGACTTACAATATCTACAGGTAGTACAAGCATTGGTGCAGTCTCTGGAAAGATGTCCCGGTTGAGCACAACTATAACATATTAGCTGAAATCTTCCTCTTCATTGGTCAATGTTTCTTCCTCTTCCTCAGAATCCACCACACCCTTTGTATGTGCCTTGATCATACTTCGCATTATCGTTGTTATGTAGTTTTTCTTCTTGAACTCGGTAAACATCATTCTTTCTTTCCATCATTAGCTCATATGATCTACAGTTGGAATCATCATGGTCAACTAATTTATAGAATGTGAAGTATAAGTTCTTGGGTGTTCGCACATACTTCTGAATCAAATAAAAATCCTCTGGGTGATGTCCTCTACATCGAAAAATTTCACACCATGGCCCTTGCTACTGATTCAGTAGATTCGGTGCTACACTATCTAGGTAATATTTAAATATTGGACAGTGTTCCTTCGGGTGTCCTTATCCCTTGCACTTTGTACATGAGACGTATTCTATGATTTATTTTCCCTTCTTATTGTCTTGTAATTGTAACGTCAAGGTTGCTAGCTAGTTATGAATATGAACCATTCCTTGGCTAGTCTCTCCTATTGGTGAAGCCTCTAGTTTCATTGCGATCTCCAGGGCCTCTATCTGCGAAGAAACCTTCTGTTGCATCAATGGTAGTCTAATGTGTGGAAACAACGCGACGATGAACCACTCTTGGTGTTGTTGCGGTGCTATATCAAAGCTAACCTGATATAACAATGTTTTGAACTTCTGGTCAAATTCCCATAATGACTAAGTATTTTTATGTTTAATCTCTTTTAGTTCTGTGATACATTGTGACTCTGACTTAGGTTTCTTGAATTCTCTTAAGAGGGAGTCCTTGATATCTACTAGAGTTCTATTCTATCCAGCATAATACTTAATAAACCAATTCAAGGCTTTGTCCCTGAATGTAGTGACGAGCTGTGCTTTCTTAAAACTATCATCCTAGACTTGCTTAACGTTCCACACAACTTCCCATAGAAACCAATGTTGCTCAGGGTCTTCAAGACCCATTCCTTTGAATATCGACATTTTCATATCGTCTATCATTCTCCTTCTATGAGGCGCAGTGTTCTGTGATGTGTCAGGGATACTACTGCGTGGAATTCTCTGAGTACCCGCTCCTGCGATGTTACTAGTACTGGTGTTTTGTAGGTTAGCAATACTATCAACTGGCGGATTCTGTGGAGTGATAGGCTAATAGGTAGCTACTGGAGGTTCTGTGGGGCTATCAGTCTCAACTTGTAACTCAGTTTCTGTAAATTTTTCGATAATTTCATTCAATATTTTCTATGATAACTAAGAGAATAACAATCACAAGATACAATGGACACAAATCATTTCACCGGGTAAAACCAAGAAGGTGAAAAACCCCACAAATTCCTTAGAGATAGAATGAGCACCAATACAAAGATCACAAAGATCAAACCCAAAAGATAGATGTCCTCAACAACTACTCCTCCTCCACTTGTGCGCACTCCTCTCTCTCAACTATGCGAGTTGGATGAATGAGTGAATGAATAGAATGAGAGACGCACACTCTCTATTTATACAATGACTTGACATGCCTTTAACCCTAATAGGGCCAACTTCCTAAGGAATCTTAATAACCCATACACATGACTCATATAGGGCCGACCCCACACCAGTGGTCTAATAACCCATCAAATATAAGTTATGAAACTTACAATGTAACTTGCGATACTTGCAAATACAAATGATGACACTTCCAATCGAAGGAATAATACATCTTCGTTGGGGATACAATAAAGTACAAACATAATATACAAGTGAATATCTTCTGAAGTTACAAAGACATCAACAATCCCTATTAACTAGGAAGGTATTCTCTTGACACAGGTCATAAATACATATCGACACAAGTCTTCAATTCGGGAGCTAGATCATCGTCACTAGATCACGGAGCATCATCATCATTGTTGTTGTACTCTTCATCTCGATCACTAGTGCTATCTCTCAATTCTTCTCGTCATGAGAAGTTCTACAGAGCCAACCCTTTTTCAAGCTGGATGTAAGCCTAGCCTCCTATAGGTCTTCATCATCTTTGCGAGCGGCCTGATAGAGGTGGAATCTCAGGACTAATTATGTGCGTCTGCAAAACCTCACAATAGCATCTCGGGATCCTTTATGTGCCTTAGCACGACCGGCAAGATCTCTTAGATCTAATTACATGCATCCTTGAAAAAACATTTAAATAGCATCCCAAGAACATTTATATGCCTAGCACGAACGATAAGATCTCTAAAGAGCAACCCAGGAATTTTATGTGCATAGCACAACCTATCAGACCTCCAGGACTGATTACATGTGAACATGCAAAACCTTAAAAGAGCATCCTAGGAACATTTATGTTCCTAGAATGACCGACAAGATCTCTAAAGAGCATCCCAGGACTTTTACATGCTTAGAAAAACCTATCGGATCTCCAGTACTGATTACATGACTCCCTCGCAAAACCTCGAAAGAGCATCCGAGGACTAATTACGAGCTTACTGCTCAACCTATCGGATCTCCTGGGGAGCTATTGCATGCTACTACATAACCTGCCACATATTCAAGGCCTCGAAGTATCATCCTGATACTCATGATCAGCCTGATCATCCTTGCACAAAGCATCATCCTGATGCTCATGATCATACTGATCATCATCATACAGTGCATCATCTGGAGCATCAACCTGATGCTCATCACACATGATCGTCCTGATCATCATCATACAGTACATCATCCTGATGCACATCATCATATGATCATCCTAATCATCATCATAGCATCATCTTGATGCATATCATCATCACATGATCATCATGATCATCATCATAACATCATCCTGATTCATATCATCATCGCATGATCATCTTAATCATCATCATAGCATCATCCTGATGCATATCATCATTGCATGATCATCCTAATCATCATCATATGGAGCATTGTCTTGATGCTCATCACACAACACTTACATCCATAGCCATGGGAAGGATCCTCCTATCACCATGCTTGGAATGGCTCCTTCAAATGTGTCCCATCACTTCCTCCTCAAAGTATCTTCTATTTGAAGAACACCAAGCCTCTCTCTAAAGTACTCGAATGCCACTCTAGCTAGTGGTTTGGTCAAGACATCTGCAATCTGCTAATCTGTCACAACATACTGGAGATTCATTGCTCCTCTCTGCACCATATCCCTGATATAGTGATATTTGATCTCGATATGCTTCGAATTGTCATGGAATATCGAGTTCTCTGACAACTTCACACAACTCTAGTTGTAAAAATAGTTACAAGTAGCATCCAACTGGATATCAAATAAATTAGACAGTAACTTCCTTATCCATACTACCTCACAACTAGCTAAACAAGTTGCGACATACTCTGCTTCGGTTGTACTCATTGCTACGCAGGATTGCTTCCTGCTAAACCAGGAGATTGCACCCAATCCCACACTGAAGCAGCACCCTGAAGCAACACTTCCTGCACAATTTGAATCAACATAAACCTCCAGGTTAAACTTTTGATTCGCATCATACTTGATCCCATAATCAATCGTACCCTTCAAGTACCTTAGAATATGCTTTACAACAATCAGGTGAACATGTCTAGGATCCGTCAGGAACTGGCTCAATGTGTTCACAACAAAGCAAATATCTGGTCTCATGTTTGTTAGGTACATCAATGACCCAATCATCTGACAATAGATCGTGGCATCAACCAACTCTAATGAAGCATCACTCAATAGCTTCAAGTTCGATGCCATAGGTGTGTTCATGGCCTTGCAGTCCATCATCCCAAACCATTTCAGGATCTCTATTGCATACTTCCCTTGTCCAAGGAAGATTCCATCTGTACTCTACCACACCTCCATACCTAGAAAGTAATGCATCATACCCAAGTCCTTCATCTCTAAATCGGTAGTAAGCTTCCTCTTCGTGTAGGCAATCAACCTATCCTCACTTGTCACAAACAGGTCATCCACATACAGTAGGAGTATCATTGGATTTCCTTCCTCAACCTTGTAGTAAAGGTTGGAATCCTCTTTACTTTTGGTAAAGCCCAAACTAGACAGGAAGCTGTCTATCCTGCCATACCATGTCCTGGGTGCTTGCTTCAATCCATACAAGGACTTCTTCAATCGGCACACATATGACTCCCTGTCATGTGTCTCAAAACCGAGTGGCTGATCCACACACACTTCCTCTTCGACTACACCATTCAAGAACATTGTCTTGACATCCATTTGGTGTATCTTCCATTTCATTACTACAGCCAGAGAAAGTACTGTTATGATGGAAGTTTATCTGGCTACAGGTGCAAAATTCGCTTCATAATCTATCCCTTCTTTCTGGGAGAAGCCATGAGCCACAAACCTTGCCTTGTATTTCTCTATGCTGCCATCTAAAACATGCTTGATCTTGTAGATTCACTTGGAAGTCACAACAGACTTTCCTTCTTGTCTTGGAACCACATCCCAAACATCATTCTTCATGATCGACTAGTATTCCTCGACCGTGGCATCCTTCCATTCTTTCTTTTCTGTTGCTTCTTCACAACTGGAAGGTTCTTTGTTCATTATGTCACAGAGTAAGGAAACATAGTTGGTGTGTGACCTTGTCCTTTTTCTTTCTATGTGTTCCTCCTCTGTAATACCATACCTTTCTGCATCTTGGATGAGCTCTATAGCCCATGTTGGTTTCCTCTTGTGAGATTTCTTCTCACGGGGTGGATCTACAGTTTCTTGTGGGTCTTCTATTTCACGATCCTCTTATGGAATTACTTCATTCATGGTGGTGTCTTTTATTCTGGATACCCTTAGTTCTTCATAGTCTTCAACATGTGTCTTCCTTGATTTGATGTATGCTAAGTCTTCATAAAAAGTCACATCCCTGCTGATGTCAATATTCTTGAACCCTGAAAAGTAGATTATGTATGCCTTCGAGCTTTCACTGTACCCCACAAATATACCCTTCTTTCCTGAAGGATCTAACTTTGTCCTCTTTTTTTTGGAACATGTGTATATACTGGACAACCAAATATCCTGAGATGGATAAATTTTAGTCTCTTCCCAGAGAAAACTTCTTTTAGTGTCTTGTTGTCAAGTATCTTGTGTGGTGTTCTGTTTTGTACATATACAACTGTCCTTGTTGCTTCTGCCCATAGGTACATAGGTAGATCTTGGTCATGAAGCATTGCTCATGCTACTTCCATGATTGTTCTATTTTTCCTTTCTGCAACCCCATTCCCTTGTGGATTGTAAGGAGTGGTTAACTCCCTCTTAATCCCTGAATCACTACATAACTTCTTGAAGTATCCTGAAGTGGACTCTCCGCCATTGTCGGATCTAAAGGTATTAAATTTTTATCAGTTTGGTTTTCTATCAAGGCTTTGAATTCCTTGAACTTATCAAACACTTCATCTTTATTCTTCAAGAAATAAACCCAAGTCTTCCTAGAGAAATCATCAATGAAGGAAACATAATATACATACCCACTCAGAGAACTGGAGGACATCAGACCACATACATCGGAGTGGATAATTTCCAAGATTCCTTTTGCCTTGATTTCACTGCTTGGAAATGCCTTCTTTGTGTTCTTACCTTTTGCACATCCTTTGCAAACACCTTCATGCTTTGACTGGATTTCAGGAAGACCTTCTACTGCTTTGCTTGCAATTAGTAGTTATCTATAGTGCACATGTGCAAGCATTCTATGCCAAAGTTCACTTGGCTCCATGGATTCATGTACCATGGCATGTTCAGGTTGTCCCTTCAATTTGTACAACCCTCCCTCTTGCTCTCCAATCACTAGTGCATTATCTATGGTCTTACCTTTTCGCTACATAAGTACTTGGCCATCCAAAAATGCAACTCTCATCCCTTTTGCATCCAAAGATGATATGGAGAGAAGATTATTCTTGAGTCTAGGTACATATAGAACATCTTGCATCTTTAAAGACTTCCCAGAGTCTAACTTGTAGGAGGCTTCACCACTTCCTTTTATAGGGTATGGATAGTCATCCCCAAGTTTCACCTTGTGGGATGACTCATGTTCAGATAGGTCATTAATATATTCTTTAAATCCCATCATATGTTTGGAAGCCCCACTATCAATAAGCCAATCATTACACCCATGTGTAACAGTACCTATGAGAATAGAGATTAGAACATATTCTTCGTCACTTGAAGAGTCTTCACTTTCTACCTTAGTCTTCCTCTTGGGAGGTTCATCATCCTTAGCAACATGAGCATGATATCTCTTCTTCTTGTTCTTGTTGTTGTTGTTGTTGTTAAAGTATTTTCTCCTCTTGGGACATTCTAAGGCAAAATGTCCCTTCTCATTACATGTGAAGCATCTCATATCTTTCTTCTCTCTTTGATGGTGGTGAGAAGATTTCTTGTGATGAGGTTGCTCCCTCTTGAACTTTCTTCTCTTAGTGTGATCTGTGAGAGCTTGATCTTCATTTCACATCTTTTCTTCTCGGGCCACAAGTCTAGCTTCTTCTTGTGAACATTCCTCCCACAGTCTATTGAAAGAGATCAACTTCTTTCTTGCATAGATACCTTGGATGAAGAAGTCCCATGACCTAGGTAGGCCATTCAATGTGGTCATCACAATTTCTCCATTCTCCACTACTTCATCCACAACTTCAAGTTGTTCTTTGATTGGAGAGACTTTAGTAAAGTAGGATTGGATGGTCTCTCCATTCTGGAACTTTACCCCTTTCAATTGGTTATGCAGTGTCATCTTTTGATTTATATTCTTTCCTTCAAACAACTTGGTCAAGGAGTCAAACATCTCCTTAGGTGTATTCAGGGAAGACACATGGGGTATGAGATAGTCTTTGATAGAATAAACAATGATTCTCTTGGCCTTGACCAAGTTCTTCTTGTGTAATGCCTTAGCCTCATATCCCTTTGGAACTGGAACCTCTTGACTTATGTAGGTGTCCAATTCATTCTCTTCTAGGATTAACCCAATCCTGTACTTCCATGCTCGGAAGTTATTAGCCCCTTCAAGCTTATCCTCAAGCTTGGTGTTGCGATACATATTAATGAGAAACTCAAATGGAAATAAAATATTTAGGTCTTACCACTTGATTTGTTGAATCTGGATCTGGGGCCAGATTAGGGTTTGTCACAGAAACCCTAAAAATTCAAACCTTGAATTTCAAACTTCTGATTGGATGGAAAGATGCGCCTTGCTAAGCTGATCAAGCTTCTATACTCCAATTTTGAAATCTCCAAAATTTGACCCCTCAAAATTGACTTCGAAACTTTCAGATCTGCAATTTTTGTCAAATTCTGGTTTTCTGGTATTCTAGTCAAAATATTAAACTAGGGTTTGATAATGCCCAAATTTCTTCCCATCCAAAACGTTCAATATTGGTCTCTAAACTTCAATTTTTCTGAGGAGCATCCAGCCGTGGTCTCATATTTCAAAAATTCCAACTTTTGTAGAAACCCTAATTTTCTACTTTTCTGATTTAATTCCCAAACTAGGGTTTGATAGCGCCCGGGGTTCTACCCAACCAAACAGTTCGATATTGGTCTCTAAACTTTGATTTTTCTGAGGAGTATTCAGTCGTGGTCTCAGATTCCAAAATTTCCAACTTTCTCTGAAACCCTAATTTCCCGTAGTAGTGATAGGCCAAAAACTGAAAAAGCTCATAATTGAATTCTGTCTCGACAGGAAGATTTGCCCTTGCAAGGAGAGTTATCATAGCCTCCTTCCTTTGATGAATGTGGAGAGAAACCCAAAAATTAAGAAGCCCTAGCATTCGCAGCTGCACAATGTCTTCTTCTTAGTACTACTCTGATACCATGTTAATTTTTCGATAATTTCATTCAGTATTATCTAGGATCACTAAGAGAATAACAAGCACAACATAACAATCACAAGAGACAATGGACACAAAGCATTTCACCGGGGAAAACCAAGAAGGTGAAAAACCCCACAACTTCCTCAGAGATAGAATGAGCACCAATACAAAGATCACAAAGATCAAACCCAAAAGATAGATGTCCTCAGTAGCTACTCCTCCTCCACTTGTGCACACTCCTCTCTCTCAACTATGCGAGTTGGATGAGTGAGTGAATGAATAGAATGAGAGACATACACTCTCTATTTATACAATGACTTGACCTGCCTTTAACCCTAACAGGGCCGACTTCCTATGGAAGCCTAATAACCCATCCACATGACTCATACAGGGTCAACCCCACACCGGTGGTCTAATAACCCATCAAATATAAGTTACGACACTTACAATGTAACTTGCGACACTTGCAAATACAAATGACAACACTTTCAATCGGAGGAATAATACATCTCCGTTGGGGATACAATAAAGTAAAAACATAATATACAAGTGAATATCTTCTGAAGTTACAAATACATCAATAGTTTCAATACGAAGTTCATGTTCATTAGGGTTCTTCTCTGGACTAACCTTGTATCGTTTACCACTTCTTAGTGTATGAATGTGTTCTTTTGTATCATTGTCATTAGCTCTAAATGTTACAGACTTAAAAACTCCTAGATATCTTACTACATTCTTAAAACACCTTTCTCTGCTAAAAATTTTTTAATGTATAAATTTAGATTGTTCAGGTACTTACCTCTGAATCCTTTGAAGAAATATGACTCTATTGCGCTGTAGCACTTCAGTGTGTCCATAGAAAATTCTATAATGTAGCCTTCTAATATGCTATCGAGCCAAAATTCTATTTCTCTTGAGATTGAAATTTCCATCGCTTTAAGCCTCTCGATCAGTTCTGGAGCCTACGCCGTGGGTTCTCCTCCCTGATAGCAGGTTTTCTATTCTGTTAGCCTCAACAACCACTCGTAAAGATCGTTGTTGAATGTTGCGAAGAAAATTTATAGATATCTCTGCAACCATTCTTCATTAGATAAGCACGGGTGTTTGTTCTCCTTTCTTGCAAACTCTCTTTTTGTATTGTCTACCTAGTTCTGTATTTTTGCCCTCTCAGGATGCCAATATTTTGAACACATCAACAATTCAAGCGTGGAAACGGAACCATTTGTTGGCTTGTATACTATTTTTTATCTTTTCAAGATTTACCCAGGTTCTGCGTGGTTCAGGGAACCAACAAAACCCCCTTTTCACCGGCCCTTTCGGCAAAATTTTGTGAGCAGACTGAGGTCTCACCCGAGGCAAAGTAATTATGGGGAGGTTGTAGAATCAAGTTTCCACAACCGAGTGATGTGCAGTTTGATATAATGAGAGACTGCGCGAAGTTGACCTACTTCACAGTTGTTACTTATATGATAGTGTGCATAGGGACTACGCGGCTCGGAACAGCTACTTGACGGCGGGACAATGCGACCGAAGACTCGTTGCCTCTTTAATAATCATACATATTCAACATAATTTAATTAGTGTAGGCTATGCATTCAATATCATATTAGACTGTGTACTCTGGGACTTATGTAGTATGATAAACTACGATGCAACTGCACACTTCCGGTGCTGCGCTTCAGGGAATCACACTACACAGACTTCACTGACTTGAGAGTTACCCGATTATAACATGCATTGATTATGTTCAGAAATACTTACACATTCAACCTTTACTCATCTATGTTCAATACTTAACATATTGTTCCCATTGTTCATTCTTATGGAGAATACACATGAAAGAAAAGATACATATACTCATAAGAAAGAACTTAACCACTTAGTCAAAAGCAAACACACGTTCAATCACACAACACACGGATTTAACGTGGTTCACCCCCAGGATGAGATCTAAGTCCATAGGAACTGTTGTTTATTATAAATGGGAAGGGTTCAACAGTTCCAGTCTGCGCACTCAGCTACAAACTCTCTTATCTCTTTTATGGGTCTCTGCACACATAGCTATAGAGCCTCTTTACAATGCCCAGTCTCTCAACATAAATCAATATTCAACAATAATCCCATACAAAATCAACCTTTTCCCTTACAAAAAATCCCCTTTTATAGATCGTGCCTGTAGGTCACGTCTTTACATTCATGGTGGGATAAAGCAAACCCTAAGGTACCCAAAATGGTGCGGTTACCCTGCTAACCAAATATGTTATGATATGATAGCGACTTCATCATCACGGCTGTCCTTTTGTACCCTCTCTGGATTTTGGCATCTTCTGATTGCGTGTGGTCACGTCACTTTCAACCCTTCTACCGAGCACATGTCGACGAGTTGCTTTCATCCTGTTGGTCCTTTTCTAACAGTTTTGTGCATCCAGTATAGTTAGTGTTTCCTTTGCTTGTGGGACCGGTCGCTTTCCTTCTTCACCACTCCTTACCCACCTCACGGGAATCTCGGAGTATCTTCCCCAAAATAGATCGTCGATCGATCTTACCGGAACTTATATAGTTTTCCTTCCAAAATTCTGCCATGCTAGATCTTCGTGGCGTTGGCACTTCATAGTGTTGGATCTTCGTAGTGCTGTAACTTCACAGTGTTGTGACTTCTACTTTGTCGACGTTGTGCTGTGCTATAACTTCGCAACTTCAAAACTAACTTGTCCAAAAATGTCTTAACTTGGGTTGCGCCCAACAAAAATCTAGTTGACTTAGAAACTCTTATCACTTTACCAATTCAACCTCCACATCATTTATTCTCTCCTAAATCCATCATTACATTCCATTTACCTCACTCATGAGTTTCCATACCATATTTATCCAATTTGTGAGCCTTTAGACAGTTTTGGAAACAACTTTTTCCACATAGGGCATTTTTTGCCTTTAGTAAGCCTTTTCTTTTTGTCTTTTTCAACTTGCCTCTAAGGCATTCGATTTTCTCCATGGAATATGTATTATATATTGTAATCATATGGATGAATAAAATATATAGTGTTTTCCACAATTCATCTTCTTTATTCTTCTTCTCTCATTGTCAGAAATATTCCATGTGAAGTTGTCTTATTGAATATAGATCTAAGCCATTGAAAATCTCACAGTTATATTGGAATTTGTATCATCTATTAAACATATAAACATATAAAAAAAATAAACATTTGTAACATATTGTAAATATAACCAAATAAAAACTTTTTATGGACCAAGGAAAAAAGATCATGTATATATATCAAATTTCATAACAAGTACATAACAACAAAAAGTAAACCTCATCATGTCCAAAATTTGGCTCTAGAGGCCTCATATATGCAAACCAATAAAGTACACATAAGGGTCTCCTAAACCCTGCCCACTATGGTAGTAAATAAATGTAGTAACTTCCCTCCTGAATATCTTAACCCATCCTATGGGTACTCCTACAACTTGTCTCTGCACCACCTCGGGTAACTCCTCAACCTTGGTTTTGGGAATACCAAGGGTAAGCTACATCAAGTTCTCCCTAAATCTATATAGTGTGACTACAGCATCAACTGACTGCCCCTCTCGTGTCCTATGCCTATAGTGAGGGAGTCTTGCAGGACAAATAGGTGCTTTATCTGCATAATAATTTGCATGAATCATGATCAAAATTTACTTCAGAAACATGTTTTTATTTTTGTTTTCATTAAAATAAAAGAAACTAAAAATTAAATAAACTTGAAAATAGTCTAAAATTGAGACTTACCATTCGCACCAAGTGCACTTCCTGGGGGCACTACCATGTCAGTATATCTACTAAAATATATCCCATTATATTGGTAGTCTTCGATACCCTTCACTTGGTTTTCCCACCAAGCAAAGAACTCATTTTGAATGGGATTCTAGCTTACCCACCCCCAAGTCGTAATATCAATCTTGTCCATCTAGTCATAGTAGGATCCCAGAGACTTTGAGGCTCTACATACATCCATGTACTAGAGGCAAGTACTCTTTCAAAGAAGAAGCTACAAATAAGACTTCCATAGCAAAAAAAAATCAATTTTCCCTTCTTGCATGCCGATAATTGGCATTTCACACCTACAACAAACAAGTACACCAATAAAAATCGTAGGCTCTAGGCAATATGTAGCATAGAACATGTGAACCTGTGAATTTTGGTGCACAAATGCAAATATGACAATTCTCCCAATGGTTGAAACAATGATCTTGAGACTCAAACTCTTAATATTCTTGACTGTATCTGTGTACCAATCCTTTTCTTCCCAGCTACACAATCCATGGCTATATAGTCATCGATGGTACAACCGTCCACCCTGGGAACTTTAAATATTGGAACCTCTCCTCGACGAGACAATCCCGTGAGAAAATAAATATCATCAATTTCTATTTTTAGAGGTTTCCCATACAAATGCCTCCTCATTTGGGTCCTAGTAGTCAACAAGCAATTGTAATAGTCAGTTTTGTGCTCTCATATTCCTCACTTCAAAGAATTTTTTGAGTCCGCATTGTCGAAGAGCTTCCAATACCTCATCATTTCCAAGTACCAAATTACCAAGAGCCTCATGTTCACATTCCCCCCATTCAAGAACCATCCTACACAATTTGTTTTTCAAAATTTAGCTTCAATTTTTTTTAAAACAACCCTTGCACACACATACGCGAGCTATTGTGGTCACAGTCACGTATTTCAAGTAAATTCCCGACTCGATACACGGTATCCCTCGTGTGCCTCTATGCACGCTTAGGGCCTTCCCAACAATAAAAAATTGAAGAAACAAATTTAAAACAAAGAGGGTTGAAATGAAAGAGAAGGACACTAGTCTTACCTGATGCTAATATAATGAAATTTCACTGACCCTAGCTGTTAAAATCCACTCCTGAAGTTCGAGATATTTTTTCTCCAAGAGCTCCCAAATTTCCAATTTGCACAATGAAAAGGTAATTCTATGTTTTCACTTTATTTTATTACTTTTAATACTTACCCACTTGTCTATAGTTACAATTTTATTTTTAATGTTTCATATTTAAACTAATGGGGTCTTTTGGAGGGGTGTTTTTGGTGTATCTTTTCAGGGAAATGATTCACTTTTTGGCATTGACAGTCTTTATGGAAGGTATGTGACATCTTAACTTGCATATAGGGTAAATTATCCCTAGTTTGATGCATCTGTGCATGTATCCTATATTTTAGAATCACCTTAGGTTATTTTTGTGAAATATTGTTTACCATTTCTTTCTTAAAATATTCCATCATATTCTTACATTTAGAGCCTATCTGCCCCATGAGTATCTTAGATTTGATAATGTCTAACATTGATGCTCATGCTCAATTATTTCCTAGGATCGGGGAGTTTCCCCAAAGTTTTTTTCCTATCTTTGCAAGTTGAAATGCATTTTTAGTTCTTCTTATTTATTGTTAATGACTACTTTTAACCCAAGAGACTCCCTTTATGGAGTCATTTTTAAGCTCTGTTTAGACTCTTAGATATAAAAAGATTGTCGAGTGATCTTGTCCTTTTTCATGCTTGATAAAAAACTTGAAAAGGTGTCTACTTGGTATAAGTTTACCCATTTTCTGGACCAAGTATATTTTTTTATGAAAAATGTATACTCTAGTTACTTTGTGAGTAGAAGAGTTCTTATATGCATGATTCTATGTTTCTTTTGGCATAGATGACTGGCTTTACAAAGAAGCAACCTTTAGAGTCTTCTTTAATCTCTTTCTAGACTCTTTAAAAATTGAAAAGATTGTCGAGTAAGCTTGTTCTTTCCACACCCGTGAAAGAATTCAAAATAACATCCATTTGGTATTAGTTTACACCTTTTTCGGACCATGTGGGTTATTTACGAAAAATGAATACTCTAATCATGGTTAGAAGAGTTCTCTCCTTGTATAAGTTTATTCTTTTTTAGGCAAGGAAGACTAACATTATGAAAAATTAACCTTATGGAGTTTTCTTTTACATTTTCAGTATCTCTAAAAATGAAAAACTAATTGAGGATTAGTTAATTGGGTTGAAGCTTAAGAGTGTCCTTATCTGGCTCATGACCCGTTTTGGGACTAGTTGGCTTGTCTTGATAGTTGGTTTTTGTAGGGCCTCTCATCCTGAGCAAGTTTTTTTTTTTTTTAAACAAGAACTTTACTCAAGGAAGAACAATTATTCTACTATCCTCGTAATTGCTTCTTCTTCCAGAAGATGCCAAAATCCAGAGAGGGTACAAAAGGACAGTCGTGATGATGAAGTCGCTATCATACCATAACATATTTGGTTAGCAGGGTAACCGCACCATTTTGGGTACCTTAGGGTTTGCTTTATCCCACCATGAATGTAAAGACGTGACCTACAGGCACGATCTATAAAAGGGGATTTTTTGTAAGGGAAAAGGTTGATTTTGTATGGGATTATTGTTGAATATTGATTTATGTTGAGAGACTGGACATTGTAAAGAGGCTCTATAGCTATGTGTGCAGAGACCCATAAAAGAGATAAGAGAGTTTCTAGCTAAGTGTGCAAACTGGAACTGTTGAACCCTTTCCATTTATAATAAACAACAGTTCCTATGGACTTAGATCCCATCCTGGGGGTGAACCATGTTAAATGCATGTGTTGTGTGATTGAATGTGTGTTTGCTTTTGACTAAGTGGTTAAGTTCTTTCTTATGAGTATATGTATCTTTTCTTTCATGTGTATTCTCCATTGAACGATGGGAACAATATGTTAAGTATTGAACATAGATGAGTAAAGGTTGAATGTGCAAGTATTTCTGAACATAATCAATGCATGTTATAATCGGGTAACTCTCAAGTCAATGAAGTCTGTGTAGTGTGATTCCCTGAAGCGTAGCACCGGAAGTGCACATTTGCATCGTAGTTTATCATACTACATAAGTCCCAGGGTATACAGTCTAATATGCTATTGAATGCATAGCCTACACTAATTAAATTCTGTTGAATATGTATGATTATTAAAGAGGCAGCACAGTCTTGTTCCGAGTCACGCAGTCCCTATGCGCACTATCATATAAGTAACAACCATGAAGTAGGTCAACTTCATGTAGTCTCCCATTCTATCGAACTGCACATCACCCGGTTGTGGAAACTTGATTCTGTAACCTCCCCATAATTACTTCGCCTCGGGTGAGACCTTAGTCTGCTCACAGAATTTTGCCAAAAGGGCCAGTGAAAAGGGGGTTTTGTTGGTTCCCTGAACCACGGAAAACCTGGGTAAATCTTGAAAAGATAAAGAATAGTATACAAGCCAACAAATGGTTCCGTTGCCACGCTTGAACTGGTGATGTGTTCAAAATATTGGCATCCCGAGAGGACAAAAATACAGAACTAGGTAGACAATACAAAAAGAGAGTTTGCAAGAAAGGAGAACAAACACCCGTGCTTATCTGATGAAGAATGGTTGCAGAGATAACTATAAATTTTCTTCGCAACATTCAACAATGATCTTTATGAGTGGTTGTTGAGGCTAACATAACAGAAAAACTGCTATCAGGGAGGAGAACCCACGGCGTAGGCTCCAGAACTGATCAAGAGGCTTAAAGTGATGGAAAGTCCAATCTCAAGAGCAGTAGAATTTTGGCTCAATAGCATATTAGAAGGCTACATGATAGAACTTGCTGTGGACACACTGAAGTGCTATAGCACAGCAGAGTCATATTTCTTCAAAGGATTCAGAGGTAATTACCTGAACAATCTAAATCTATACATTAAAATTTTGTTAGCAGAGAAAGGTGTTTTATAAATGTAGTAAGATATCTAGGAGTTTTAAAGTCTGTAATGTTCAAAGCTAATGCCGATGATACAAAAGAACACATTCATACACTAAGAAGTGGTAAACGATACAAGGTTAGTCCAGAGAAGAACCCTAATGAACATGAACTTCGTATTGAAACTATTGATGTATTTGTAACTTCGAAAGATATTCACTTGTATATTATGTTTTTACTTTATTGTATCCCCAATGGAGATGTATTATTCCTCCGATTGAAAATGTTGTCATTTGTATTTGCAAGTGTCGCAAGTTACATTGTAAGTGTCATAACTTATATTTGATGGGTTATTAGACAACCGGTGTGGGGTCGGCCCTGTATGAGTCATGTGGATGGGTTATTCGGCTTCCATAGGAAGTCGGCCCTGTTAGGGTTAAAGGCAGGTCAAGTCATTGTATAAATAGAGAGTGTATGTCTCTCATTCTATTCATTCACTCGCTCATCCAACTCGCATAGTTGAGAGAGAGGAGTGTGCACAAGTGGAGGAGGAGTAGCTACTGAGGACATCTATCTTTTGGGTTTGATCTTTGTGATCTTTGTATTGGTGCTCATTCTATCTCTGAGGAAGTTGTGGGGTTTTTCACCTTCTTGGTTTTCCCCAGTGAAATGCTTTGTGTCCATTTCTCTTGTGATTGTTATGTTGTGCTTGTTATTCTCTTAGTGATCCTAGGTAATATTGAATGAAATTATCGAAAAATTAACATGGTATCAGAGTAGTACTAAGAAGAAGACACTATGCAGCTGTGAATGCTAGGGCTTCTTAATTTTTGGGTTTCTCTCCACATTTCATCAAAGGCAGGAGGCTACGATAACTCTCCTTGCAAGGGTGAATCTTCCTGTTGAGACAGAATTCAATTCTGAGCTTTTTTAGTTTTTGGCCTGTCAGTACTGCGGGAAATTAGGGTCTCAAAGAAAGTTGGAAATTTTGGAATCTGAGACCATGGCTGAATACTCCTCAGAAAAATCAAAGTTTAGAGACCAATATCGAACTTTTTAGTTGGGTAGAACCTCGGGATCTATCAAACCCTAGTTTGGGATTTTGATCAGAAAAGTGGAAAATTAGGGTTTCTGCAAAAGTTGGAATTTTTGAAATATGAGACCACGGTTGGATGCTCCTCAAAAAAATCAAAGTTTAGAGACCAAGATTGAACATTTTGGCTAGGAAGAACTTTGGGCATTATCAAACCCTAGTTCGGGATTTTGACTAGAATACCAGAAAACCAGAATTTGACAAAAATTGCAGATCTGAAAGTTTCAAAGTCAATTTTGAGGGGTCAAATTTTGGAGATTTCAAAATTGGAGTATACAAGCTTGATCATATTAGCAAGGCGAATCTTTCCATCCAATCAGAAGTTTGAAATTCAAGGTTTGATTTTTTAGGGTTTCTGTGACAAACCCTAATCTAGCCCCAGATCCAGATTCAACAAATCAAGTGGTAAGACCTAAATATTTTATTTCCATTTGAGTTTCTCATTAATATGTATCACAACACCAAGTTTGAGGATAAGCTTGAAGGGGCTGATAACTTCCGAGCATGGAAGTATAGGATTGGGTTAAACCTAGAAGAGAATGAATTGGACACCTACATAAGTCAAGAGGTTCCAGTTCCAAAGGGATATGAGGCTAAGGCATTACACAAGAAGAACTTGGTCAAGGCCAAGAGAATCATTGTTGATTCTATCAAAGACCATCTCATACCCCATGTGTCTTCCCTGAAGACACCTAAGGAGATGTTTGACTCCTTGACCAAGTTGTTTGAAGGAAAGAATATAAATCAGAAGATGACACTGCAGAACCAATTGAAAGGGGTAAAGTTCCAGAATGGAGAGACCATCCAATCCTACTTTACTAAAGTCTCTCAAATCAAAGAACAACTTGAAGCTGTGGATGAAGTAGTGGAGAATGGAGAAATTGTGATGACCACATTGAATGGCCTACCTAGGTCATGGAACTCCTTCATCCAAGGTATCTGTGCAAGAAATAAGTTGATCTCTTTCAGTAGACTGTGGGAGGAATGTTCACAAGAAGAAGCTAGACTTGTGGCCCAAGAAGAAAAAATGGGAAATGAAGATCAAGCTCTCACAGATCACACCAAGAGAAGTAAGTTCAAGAGGGAGCAACCTCATCATAGGAAATCTTCTCACCACCATCAAAGAGAGAAGAAAGATATGAGATTCTTCGCATGTAATGAGAAGGGACACTTTTCCTTAGAATGTCCCAAGGGGAGAAAAGACTTTAACAACAACAAGAAGAACAAGAACAAGAAGAAGAGATATCATGCTCATGTTGCTGAGGATGATGAACCTCCCAAGAGGAAGACTAAGGTAGAAAGTGAAGACTCTTCAAGTAATGAAGAATATGTTCTAATCTATGTTCTCATAGGTATTGTTACACATGGGTGTAATGATTGGCTTATTTATAGTGGGGCTTCCAAACATATGATGGAATTTAAAGAATCTCTTAATGACCTATCTGAACATGAGTCACCCCACAAGGTGAAACTTGGGGATGACTATCAATACCCTATAAAAGGAAGTGGTGAAGCCTACTACAAGTTAGACTCTGGGAAGTCGTTAAAGATGCAAGATGTTCTATATGTACCTGGACTCAAGAATAATCTTCTCTCCATATCATCTTTGGATGCAAAATGGATGAGAGTTGCATTTTTGGATGGACAAGTACTTATGTGGCCAAAAGGTAAAACCATAGATGATGCACTAGTGATTGGAGAGCAAGAGGGAGGGTTGTACAAATTGAAGGGCCAACCTGAACATGCCATGGTACATGAATCCATGGAGCCAAGTGAACTTTGGCATAGAAGGCTTGCACATGTTCAGGTGTTTGCAAAGGATGTGCAAAAGGTAAGAACACAAAGAAGGCATTTCCAAGCAATGAAAGCAAGGCAAAAGGAATCTTGGAAATTACCCACTCCAATGTATGTTGTTCGATGTCCTCCAGTTCTCTGAGTGGGTATGTATATTATGTTTCCTTCATTGATGATTTCTCTAGGAAGACTTGGGTTTATTTCTTGAAGAACAAATATGAAGTGTTTGATAAGTTCAAAGAATTCAAAGCATTGATAGAAAACCAAACTGATAAAAATTTAAGACCTTTAGATCCGACAATGGTTGAGAGTCCACTTCAGGATACTTCAAGAAGTTATGTAGTGATTCGGGGATTAAGAGGGAGTTAACCACTCCTTACAATCCACAAGGGAATGGGGTTGCAGAAAGGTAGAATAGAACAATCATGGAAGTAGCACGAGCAATGCTTCATGACCAAGATCTACCTATGCACCTATGGGCAGAAGCAACAAGGACATTTGTATATGTACAAAATAGAACACCACACAAGATACTTGACAACAAGACACTAAAAGAAGTTTTCTCTGGTAAGAGACTAGAAGTTAGCCATCTCAGGATATTTGGATGTCCGATATATACACATGTTCCAAAAGAAAAGAGGACAAAGTTAGATCCTTTAGGAAAGAAGGGTATATTTATGGGGTACAGTGAAAGCTCGAAGGCATACATAATCTACTTTCCAGGGTTCAAGAAGATTGACATCAGCAAGGATGTGAATTTTTATGAAGACTTAGCACATCAAATCAAGGAAGACACATGTTGAAGACTATGAAGAACTAAGGGTATCCAGAATAAAAGACACCACCATGAATGAAGTAATTCCAGAAGAGGATCATGAAATAGAAGATCCACAAGAACCTGTAGATCCACCCCATGAGAAGAACTCTCACAAGAGGAAACCAACATGGGCTATAGAGCTCATCCAAGATGAAGAAAGGTATGGAATTCCAGAGGAGGAACTCAGAGAAAGAAAAAGGACAAGGTCACACACCAGTTATGTTGCCTTACTCTATGACATAATGAACAAAGAACCTTCTAGTTATGAAGAAGCAGCAGAAAAGAAAGAATGGAAGGATGCCATTGTCGAGGAATACTAGTCGATCATGAAGAATGATGTTTGGGATGTGGTCCCAAGACAAGAAGGGAAGTCTATTGTGACTTCCAAGTGAATCTAAAAGATCAAGCATGCTACAGATGGCAGCATAGAGAAATACAAGGCAAGGTCTGTGGCTCGTGGCTTTTCCCAGAAAGAAGGGATAGATTATGAAGAGAATTTTGCACCTGTAGCCAGATACACTTCCAGCAGAACAATACTTTCTCTAGCTGTAGTAATGAAATGGAAGATACACCAGATGGATGTCAATACAACGTTCTTGAATGGTGTAGTCAAAGAGGAAGTGTATGTGGATCAGCCACTCGGTTTTGAGACACATGACAAGGAGTCATATGTGTGCCGATTGAAGAAATCCTTGTATGGATTGAAGCAAGCACCCAAGACATGGTATGGCAGGATAGACAGCTTCCTGTCTAGTTTGGGCTTTACCAAGAGTAAAGTGGATTCCAACCTTTATTGCAAGGTTGAGGAAGGAAATCCAATGATGCTCCTACTGTATGTGGATGACCTGTTTGTGACAAGTGAGGATAGGTTGATTTCCTACACGAAGAGGAAGCTTACTACCGATTTAGAGATGAAGGACTTGGGTATGATGCATTACTTTCTAGGTATGGAGGTGTGGTAGAGTACAGATGGAATCTTCCTTGGAAAAGGGAAGTATGCAATAGAGATCCTGAAATGGTTTGGGATGATGGACTGCAAGGCCATGAACACACCTATGGCATCGAACCTAAAGCTATTGAGTGATGCTTCATTAGAGTCGGTTGATGCCACGATGTATTGTCAGATGATTGGGTCCTTGATGTACCTAACGAACATGAGACCAGATATTTTCTTTACTGTGAACACATTGAGCCAGTTCCTGACGGATCCGAGACATGTTCACCTGATTGTTGTAAAGCATATTCTAAGGTACTTGAAGGGTACAATTGATTATGGGATCAAGTATGATGCAAATCAAAAGTTTAACCTGGATGGTTATGTTGATTCATATTGGGCAGGAAGTGCTGCTTCAGGGTGCTGCTTCAGTGTGGGATTGGGTGCAATCTCTTGGTTTAGCAGGAAGCAATCCTGCGTAGTAATGAGTATAGCCGAAGCAGAGTATGTCGTAGTTTGTTTGGCTAGTTGTGAGGCAGTATGGCTAAGGAAGTTACTATCTAATTTATTTGATATCCAGTTGGATGCTACATGTATCTATTGTGACAACCAGAGTTGTGTGAAGTTGTCAGAGAACTTGATGTTCCATGACAAGTCGAAGCATATCAAGATCAAATATCACTATATCAGGGATATGGTGCAGAGAGGAGCAGTGAAGCTCCAATATGTTGCGACAGATGAGTAGATTGTAGATTTTTTGACCAAACCACTAGCCAGAGTGACGTTCGAGTACTTTAGAGAGAGGCTTGGTGTTCTTCACATAGAAGATACTTTGAGGAGGAAGTGATGGGACACATTTGCAGGATCCATTCCAAGCATGGTGATAGGAGGATCCTTCCCATGGCTATGGATGTAAGTGTTGTGTAATGAGCATCAAGACAATGCTCCATATGATGATGATAAGGATGATCATGCGATGATGATATGCATCAGGATGATGCTATGATGATGATCAGGATGATCATGTGATGATGATATGCATCAAGATGATGTTATGATGATGATCATGATGATCATGTGATGATGATATGCATCAAGATGATGCTATGATGATGATTAGGATGATCATATGATGATGTGCATCAGGATGATGTACTATATGATGATGATCAGGACGATCATGTGTGATGAGCATCAGGTCGATGCTCCAGATGATGCACTGTATGATGATGATCAGTATGATCATGAGCATCAGGATGATGCTCTGTGCAAGGATGATCAGGTTGATCATGAGTATCAGGATGATACTTAGAGGCCCTAAATATGTGGCAGGTTATGCAGTAGCATGTAATAGCTCCCCGGAAGATCCGATAGGTTGAGCAGTAAGCTCGTAATCAGTCCTCGGATGCTCTTTCGAGGTTTTACGAGGGAGGCATGTAATCAGTACTGGAGAACCGATAGGTTTTGCTAAGCACATAAAAGTCTTGGGATGCTCTTTAGAGATCTTGTTGGTCGTTCTAGGAACATAAACATTCCTGGGATGCTCTTTTAAGGTTTTGCATGTTCACATGTAATCAGTCCTGGAGGTCTGATAGGTTGTGCTATGCACATAAAATTCATTGGTTTCTCTTTAGAGATCTTATCGCTCGTGCTAGGCTTATAAATGTTCCTGGGATGCTCTTTAAAGTTTTTGTGAAGGATGCATGTAATTGTTGTGAGAAAATCTCCCTGCAGATAGTTAGATATCCCCTTGGGATTAGAAAAGGCCCCTGATTGCCTACCCAAGACAGAAATGAAACAAATAGACACTATAGTCCTCCTAGATCTAGTTCACACATCAACTAACAAGCTATGGAAATACAAAGAAAGTAGATGGCATACCTTACTTTGATAGTTGTCTTGCTGCTCCTAAGTTGCTACAGCTCCAGCCTTTGATTATGGACTTATGAACCTGTTCACAAAGGAAAGACAACACCTTCTCCAACGCAATATATGTATAAACAAAGATCTAACTATATAAGTAGAGACAATTTCATGCATTCATCATTAAAGACATGAAAATGAGAGGAATAGGCTAAGTTATATTAATGATAGAAAAGCCAAAAGAAGCTGATTACAATGTTATACCTTGATGTCCAAAGTAGCAGCACCTCTTTCCAAGCTCTCCAACACCACCCTTGCAAGACTCATAGGATCATAGGTTTAGTGTTTCCAAGATCACCCCCCCATAGCTCATGGATGGCTCTCTTTAAGTAGGATTTGGGAGTCCAATCACTAAGAGGAGATTATGGATCTAAGTGAATAATATGTGGATCAAAGATCTAAATCATGCCTAGGAGGGAAAGTGAGATGGGATTCGAAGGGGTACCTCATCCCAAGAAAATCTCCATGAGATCCAAGATCCAGAATAAAAGGGATAAGCCTAAACCAAGACTACCGCTCCCTTATAACTAAGCAAAGTGCGGTAGTACCGCTCCCCCATAGGCATGTAGAATGCGGTAGTTTGACACTACCGCTCCCCCATAGGCATGCAGGGCGCGGTAGTTCCATAAGACTTAATTTTTGGAGGTGGTTAATGTGGATTTCGACCCCTTGTTTGTTGGATTTTCTTCCAAGTGTGACTAGGGAAGGTACCAACATTAGAATGAAGGGTCCTAACACCCTTAGGAGGTATAAACATCATGTTTTCCATGGTGGTGAAACATGTATATTCTCACTTACACATGGTGTGGCAATTTGAGGTATAACAGTAATTAGTCCTAAGAGATCTTTCCGGTCGTGCTAAGGCACATAAAGGATCCTGGGATGCTATTGTGAGGTTTTGCAGATGCACATAATTAGTCCTGAGATTCCACCTCTGTCAGGCCACTCACAAAGATGATGAAGACCTATAGGAGGCTAGGCTTACATCCAGTAGGAAAAAGGGTTGGCTCTGTAGAACTTCCCATGACGAGAAGAATTGAGAGATAGCACTAGTGATCGAGATGAAGAGTATAGCAGCAATGATGATGATGCTCCGTGATCCAGTGACGATGATCCAGCTTTAGAATTGAAGACTTGTGTCGATATGTATTAATGACCTATGTCAAGAGAATACCTTCCTAGTTAAGAGGGAGTGTTGATGTCTTTGTAACTTCAAAAGATATTCACTTGTATATTATTTTTGTACTTTATTGTATCCCCGATGAAGATGTATTATTCCTCTGATTGGAAGTGTGATCATTTGTATTTGCAAGTGTCACAAGTTACATTGTAAGTGTCGTAACTTATATTTGATGGGTTATTAGACCACCGATGTGGGGTCGACCCTGTATGAGTCATGTGTATGGGTTATTAAGATTCTTTAGGAAGTCAGCCCTATTAGGGTTAAAGGCACATCAAGTCATTGTATAAATAGAGAGTGTGCGTCTCTCATTCCATTAATTCACTCACTCATCCAACTCGCATAGTTGAGAGAGAGAAGTGCACACAAGTGGAGGTGGAGTAGTTGCTGAGGACATCTATCTTTTGGGTTTGATCTTTGTGATCTTTGTATTGGTGCTCATTCTATCTCTGAGGAAGTTGTGGGGTTTTTTACCTTCTTGGTTTTACCCGGTGAAATGATTTGTGTCCATTGTCTCTTGTGATTTTTATTCTCTTAGTTATCCTAGAAAATATTGAATGAAATTATCAAAAAATTTACAGAAACTGAGTTACAAGTTGAGACTGCAGCCCCACAGAACCTCTAGTAGCTACCTATCAGCCTATCACTCCACAGAATCCGCCAGTTGATAGTACTGCTAACCTACAGAACACCAGTACTAGTAACATCGTAGGAGCGGGTACTCAGAGAATTCCACACAGTAGTATCCCTGACACATCACAAAAAATTGCACCTCGTAGAAGGAGAATGATATACGATATTAAAATGTCGATATTCAAAGGAATGGGTCTAGAAAACCCTGAGAAACATTGGTTTCTATGGGAAGTTGTGTGGAACGTTAAGCAAGTCTAGGATGATGGTTTTAAGAAAGCACAGCTCGTCACTACATTCAGGGACAAAGTCTTGAATTGGTTTATGAAGTATTATGTTGGATAGAATAGAAATATAGTAGATATCAAGGATTCCCTCTTAATAGAATTCAAGAAACCTAAGTCAGAGTCACAATGTATCACAGAACTAAAAGAGATTAAACAGAAAAAGACTGAGTCAGTATGGGAATTCGACCATAAGTTCAAAACATTGTTAGATCAGGTTATCTTTGATATAGCACCGCAACAACACCAAGAGTGGTTCATCGTCGCGTTGTTTCAACACATTAGACTACCATTGATGCAACAGAAGGTTGCTTCGCAGATAGAGGCCCTGGAGATCACAATGAAACTAGAGGCTTCACCAATAGGAGAGACTAGCCAAGGGATGGTTCAGATACAGAACTAGCTATCAACCTTGATGTTACTATTACAAGACAATAAGAAGGGAAAATAAATCATAGAATAAGTCTCATGTACAAAGTGCAAGGGAGAAGGACACCCGAAGGAACACTATCCAATATTTAAAGATTACCTAGATAGTGGAGCACCAAATCTACTGAATCAGTAGCAAGGGCCATGGTGTGAAATTTGTCGATGTAGAGAACATCGCCCAGAGGATTTTTATTTGATTCAGAAGTATGTGCGAACACCCAAGAACTTATACTATACATTCTATAAATCAGTTGGCTATGATGATTCCAAATGTAGATCATATGAGCTAATGATGGAAAGAAAGAATGATGTTTACCGAGTTCAAGAAGAAAAACTGCATAACAGCGATAATGCAAAGTATGATCAAGGTGCATACAAAGGGTGTGGTGGATTCCGAGGAAGAGGAAGAAACATTGGCCAAGGAGGAGGAAGAGTTCAGCTAATATGTTATAGCTACGCTCAACCGGGACATCTTTCCAGATACTGCACCAATGCTTGTACTACCTGTAGATACTGTAAGTCTTTTGATCATGTCATTGAGGCATGTCCTGTTTTGCAAGCCAAAATGCAAGAGAGGATAATAGAAGCACCAAATCCGAACGTTCAAATGATCGCAGCAGAGAAAAGAAATAGAGATCCAAACATTAACGCTTTGAGGCGAAGTGGAGCTACTATAGGTCAAGATCAAAGAGCAGAATCCTCGACTTCTGAAGACCACCAAGCTAAGAAGACCGCTACTGAAGGGGTTTGGATAAGAAAAGCAACTGGGAAAGCACCTGCTTTCAATCTAGACAGAAACAAAGAAATCTTTACAAAAGCAAGGGAGACCTTTAAAGAATCTGAGCCTGTGACACCCAAAATTAAACTACGAAGTGAAACAACGCATACGAAGGATATGCCAGCAGCATATGAGAAAACATGTACTGCCACAAAAATAGGGACTTCTGTTACGCAGTTCCTACGAAGTTCTATGAAGTTACTGAAAAGAAAATATGCCTTAGTGGAATTGCAAAACTTACTAAACCACTATAAACAACGCAGTTGCACGGGTACTGTTCATAGTCCAGTTCACCATATAAAGAGCCATAAGAGAACAAGCCGAGAAATGCAGCTCAGTGCGCAGATTGGAGACTATGAAATGGACCAGGTCATCCTTGACTTGGGATCAAAAGTGAATGTCATGACCAAGCAGACATGGGAACAGATGGGGAAACCAAGGTTATCATGGTCACCTATCCAATTGAGACTAGCTAATCAGCATAAAGTTATCCCCTTTGGAAGACTCTCGAATGTACTTGTAGACATTGATGGAGTAAGAACTTCAGCGGACTTCGAGGTTAGTGAGATCATCGACAACAGTAACCCATATCTAGCATTACTGGGGATAGACTGGGAAATGGATAACCTCGCGATTATCAATATGAAAACCAAATAGATGATCTTTGATGGATTGGATATGAGGGTCATTGCACTCATGGACCCTTCAAAAGGACCAAGATACAATGAACCAATACAAGAAGAATGCAAAGCACAAGATCTTGACCGCATCTACAAGATGACTGTGAATTAGGCCGACTACATCAATCCCACGATTGATGGAACGTTGAGTTGGAGCTGCAATAACTCTTTCATATCAGACTCCGATGTAGGATTGGAAAATTGACAAAGAAGAATGCACGAAGTGTCTGGAAGGCAATGTGTGCAGATCACGAAATCACCACGCTGGGTTGGAGTAGAGGTAAGTCCAATCCCTACCTATGATGTCATAAGTAGAATTCATGCATTTTTTCAAGAATATACTGTTATTCTAGATGAATATAAGCTGTCAGCATTAGATTCAACACTGCGTGCTACACATGCTAGATGGTGGGTCGTGCATAAGGACAATCTAAAAACATGGGAACAGTGCAAGCACATGATGGAACTCAGATTCACAGAGAAAGATGCACTTATAATAGTAAAGTATAATGGACAAACGAATCCAAGAGATCACATAGATATTTGTTCAAAAACATGGGAACATAGACCTCAAGCAGAGTGGGTCCATCTATTTGTATACACATTTGAGAAGATCCCAAAGAACTGGTATACAGACGGAGAACTGCGCAGAGGAATAATAGACTGGTCTGTCCTGACTAAAAATTTCCAAACAACTTTTAGCTTCAAGGATGATTGTCCAAATATTAATGAAGCATTGCAGATTATCAAAAAAAAGATATCTTATGACACACTACAACCTGCATATCAACAATGGGAAAAACGGTTGGAATTCTATAACCTCGCAGTAGGTGATGATGAAGAAGAAAGTGAAGAGGGTGATGGTCTGCACAATATCAATATACCTGAGACAGAATGAGAATGCGAAGTTGAAGGACCTCCATTGGAAATTCCAGACTTAAGCAACCTTGTCAAAACAAGAAAAGTTAACATTGGCACAAGTGAAGAACCTAAGTTCGCATCTATTGAGGATTAGTAGGATGAAGAAACGGCTGCGTAGATCGAAGACCTTCTACGTGAATATGAGGATTTGTTTCCAACAAAGTTCTCTAAAATGAAAGGCATTTTGGGCAACTAGGGAGTCATGAAGACACATCTCAAGCCAGGTGCGAAGCCCATTAAGCAGAGGCCTTATCGACTGAATCCCAGTTACAAGGAAAGAGTGAAGGAAGAGCTCAACAAGATGCTTGATGGAGGAATCATTGAGCTTGTCGAAGAATCATAATGGACAAGCCTTATGTTTATCCAGGGTAAGAAAACAAAAGGGGAAATTAGAATCTGCGTAGACCTCAGGAAGCTCAATGATGCTTTGCTATATGACCCATTTCCTGATGCTTTTCTATATGACCCATTTCCTAATCCATTCACAGATGAAGTACTAGACAATGTTGGAGGAAACGAGGCCTATTCCTTCACTGATGGATTCTATGGATACCATCAAATAAGAATTGACTCAATAGATAGACATAAAACTACATTTGCTACTGAATGGGGATCATTCCAATACATAGTTATGCCATTTGGTTTGAAGAATGCACCTGCTATATTTTCAAGAGTTGTTGTTGCTGCATTCAAGGATTTTATCCATGAGTTCCTAGAAGTATACTTTGATGATTGGATTGTATTTGGTTTACTAAAGAACCATTATGAAAACCTTAGAATGATGTTGGAAAAGTATAGACAACATCAGATCTCCCTGAACCTAAAGAAATGTGTCTTTTGTGTGCCCTATGGAATTCTGTTGGGACACATTGTCTGTAAACAGGGTCTAATGGTTGATTCTGCGAAGATCGCAGTGATTGTGAACCTTACAACACCAAATTCAGTAAAGCAACTTCAGACTACACTGGGACATACAGGATACTACAGAAAATTCATGAAGGGTTATGCGCAGATAACTGCGCAAATGGAGAAAATTCTGAAGAAAGAAGCGAAGTTCTTATGGACCGAAGACTACCAAAAAGGATTGGATACACTAAAAGAGAAAATGGTAACTGCACCTATCCTAGTTTTTCCAGATTGGAATAAACCATTTCGTGTACATGTCGATGCTTCATCAATAGAGTTGGGCATTGTGCTTGCTCAACCAGGTGAGGGAGGCATTGACCATCGCATTGCATTTTCAAGCAGGAAGTTATCTTCAGCAGAAAAAAAATTACACAACCACAGAAAGAGAAGGTCTAGCTATGGTGTATGCACTACATAAATTCATGCACTATTTGTTGGGTGTGCACTTTTGTATGTTTACTGACCATTCAACATTAAAGTACCTAGTCAATAAACCAGTGTTAGGGGGAGAATATGCAAATGGTTTCTACTCTTTCAGGAGTATGACTTTGAAATCATTGTTAAGCCAAGAAGACTGAACCTAGGACCTGACCATATCTCAAGAATTGAGTTAGGAGAAGATCCTACAAATCTTGAAGACAATCTACCTGACGCACAGTTATTTTCCATCCAGATCGCAGATGATTATTACAAAGACATTGTAGAATTCTTGACTAGCAAATTGGCACCTACAGAATTCACTACGTAGCAGAAGAAGCAGCTAGTAATAAAGGAAGCAGACTTCACCATCATCGCAGGAAAATTATACAAGCTAGGACCGGATGAAGTGTTGCACAGATGTGTGCTAGAACATGAAAAAGCATTCATACTAACTGATGCACACTGGGGGGTGTTTGGAGTCCACTACGCAGGAAGAGCTACTGTGCCGAAAATATTCAGAGTAGGACTATGGTGGCCTACACTCCATAAATATTCAAAGGAACATTGACGAAGTTGTGATGTTTTCCAGAGAATAGGAAATCCATCTCTCAAAGATGAGATGCCATTAAGACCGCAACTAACTTTACAAGCCTTTGATAAGTGGGCTATTGATTTTGTGGGACCTATTAACCCACCAGGGAAGAGAATTGGTGCGAGATATATTATCACCGCTACAGATTATCTCACAAGATGGGTAGAATCTAAACCAATAAAGGACTGTAGCGCAGTTCATCTTTGAGAACATCCTTACCATATTTGGATGCCCAAAATTCTGAATGGGCGATCAGGGAAATCACTTCCTAAACAGAACCATTGAAATGCTTACTAAAGGATTTTAGATATATCATCAGAAGAGTACACCGTACAATCCACAATCCAATGGAACTGTATAAGCATTTAATAAAGTGTTGGAAAATGCGTTGACCAAAGAGTGTAACACAAACAAAGAAGATTGGATCTGTGCATACCAGCTGTATGATGGGCATATAGGACAACTTGTAAGAAACTGACAGGCCATACACCTTTCAAATTTTCCTATGGACAAGAAGTTGTGATGCCAATGGAGTATATAGTACCAACCTTAAGAATTGTTGCATTCACAGACATGGAAGACGGGGAGACATTGGAAGAAAGGCTTCTACACTTGGTTGGATTGGAGGAAGATCGCTTCATTGCAGGATTTCACCAACAAGTGCAGAAGGATTGAGAAAAAGCATGGCATGATCTCCATATCAAGCACAAATTCTTTCAGGTAGGTGACCTTGTCCTTTTGTATGATAGTAAATTCATGAAATTCCATGGAAAATTTAAAATGCATTGGCTAGGGCTTGTGATAATCTGCAAGAGATCTAGCAACTGTAGCAACTCACAATCAAACTCTCAAGTATGTTGAAAAGAAGAAGAGAAGGAGACACTCAATAATCACTCATAAACATAGAACAATAGAAAAAATATCAATATCATACAATGAATAATGAATGTAGTGAATGTGTTACAATGAACTGCAAGGAGCATGATATAGGATTCGAATTAGCCAAGTAGGGCATTCAAATCTCTGAGCTCAGAGTCTAGCTTGGATAACAATGGAGACATTATCTAGTCAGTAGTAGCAGTCATAAATGGTAAGAGCCAGTCAATTGTGGCCAACTAAGTCTAACAGAACCATCTAGGCATAAATTAGGGAATGGAGACTCCAAGGGGGGCGCATGAGGCTATTATAGGGTCAAGTGGCACTCCAAAACTAGCTAACAAGGAGCTACAAGTAGTTAGGATGAGTAATCAGTGGAATAAATACTCAATCCATGCACTAACTGAGTGATAACTCTCGGTAGGTGACAAAAGGCGCCCTAACTGAGTGATATCTAGTGGTAGGTGAGTAAAGGTGCTCTAACTAACAGTGGTAGGTGAGAAAGGTGCACTTGTCATGCAAAACAGTCAAGAAGGGCGCATCAGGTAGGTAGGAGGCCAAATGGGGGCTAAAGACAGGATCTGGAGAGGTAGAAGCAATCTCCAGGTGCTGGAGAGACAACCATGATGATGACTGGATGCATGCATTGGCATGCAACATGCAGATTTGCATGCATGCATGCAAAATATAAAAATGATGGTGTGAATATTCCAATGTCCCCCCGCAAGCTATACTATGAGAAAATAACTGAAATCTAAAGATAGGGCCCTGGTGACTAAGACCAAAGGTCACCCCATACAATCAATCTAAATAAACTAAGGAAAGAGGGAAAACCTAGTGGGAATAAAGCCCTCCCTCAAAATAGAATGAAGGATGCTAATGTAGCATATCATCACTCACCCCAGAAGGAGGTAAGTGACCTTCATTTCCGAAGAAGGATCTATCGATTTGAAATGGATCAACAATGTGAGAAGGATGACAGATTCTATTCTGAAAAATCTTATCTGGTTCTTCTATGATCATGTAGATCACCAACCAATCACCAGCAGATTGGAGTATAGTTGCTTCCCATCGAGGAAGAGGAGGAATACCAGGTGAGAGATCTTCAGGTTCTTGTGGATTTGGATCTCCCATTCGCTCATCTTCATCATCGGTTGCTAGACCTTCAGGTTCTTGTGGATCTAGGTCTAGCATTCTATCATCATCATCTCCAGTTGCTAGACCTTTAGGTTCTTGTGGATCTGGGTCTAGGATTCCCTCATCATTATCTCTACCTTCAGATTCTGAATCTGAAATCTCATGAGGAGAAGCAAGTGAAACTGGCTCATGCTTGTCATCACTCGAAGGAGGAATATATCCAAAACTGTTGATGTCATGAAACTGCTCCAGAATATGCATGTAGTCCTCATCCGAACCATCATGACTGTAATCATTAGAAGAACTAGAACTAGATGATGATGTATCTTCATTAATATCAAAGGAGGATGTAGTGGTGGAGGCCCATTTTGAAATAGGAGTTGGACAAATAGGTGCTAGATATTCAGATTCTTGTGGATCTGGATCTAGCATTCGCACTTCTTCAAGAGACCTCTTTTTCTCAATCTCTTTTGGTGTATCTTTTCCCTTTAGGCATCCTCTAAAGGTTCCATGAGAAAACTTGCCAATTAGAAGACCATCAACCACATTCCGAGCTGGCTTATAATTGAGATGAGATAGACTACTCTCTTCATGAGTATGAGAGTGAAGAGCAGACTCCTTTGAGAGAGGTAAGAATTGTGAAAACTCATAGAGTTTTGTATCATGATTTGCAACTCCTTTCGCAATGATTTCTCCTAAAACCTTGTGTTGTACCTTGACTTCATATGGAGTAAAGATCACTCTTTTGGGCTCTCCAGTATGGGTCATTTGATACACAGAAAGGACATTCAGTGCAAGAGAAGGAACATAAAGCACATAAAAAAAGTGACCATGATCAAGATCAATTCTTCCAATCCCCTGAGAGGAGACTTCGGAATCATTGCCCAAACTGATGGAAGGGCCAACAGATCTTTCGAAGCTAGAGAAGAGATCTTTGGAGGAAGCCATATGGAATGGTGCTCCTGAATCTATGATGAAAAAAGAATCAATTGATGCACTTGCTATGAGAGCATGACATCTTTCTTTGCCTTCGGATCTAGAAGATTCAGTATCAGGATCTTTCTTCCTTGCACATGCTGGTACAGGAAGATTGTTCTTCTCAAGTAATTGAGCCATCAAATATATAGTATTCTTCATGCAAGCACTCTCAGGATGAAACCCCCTATGGTAGTATGTGCAGTTGGATTTTCCCTTCTGAAAATGCTTGGTCTTCCTTAAGTTCAAAGCCTCATTTGACTGGTATGGACTATCTGTAGGCCTTGTATCATTCGATCTCTTGTCATAAATATTTTTCTTTCCTTTACCATTCGCTCTCTCTGCAACCGTAAGAGCTGAATCCAATTTGGGTTTGATCATTCCCATAGAGATCAAATTCTCTTCCTCTTGAGTAAGGGATTGGATTAAGTCATCAAATGAGGGAAACTTCCATCTTGTAATGGACAACCTAGCTGACTGGAAAGTAGAGACAAAAACTGAGAAGTTTTCCCCCTACTTTAAGAGAATGGAAAGTATAAGTTGCTTGTCTTCTTTCACTATCTCATATCTTTTCAACTGTGATATCAAGCTTTTGGACTTGGTAAGAAAGGAATTAATAGATTCGAAGTTGTCAGGACTCAAACATAGGAGCTCATTCTCCAATTTGTGTCCTTGCATATCATCTTTTGGTCCAAAAAGGGATTCGAGCTTGTCCGAAACCTCTTTAGGATATGTAAGTTAGATGAAATGGAAGTGAATATCTTCAGAAATTGAGAGAAGGAGGAGGCAAATTGCTTCATCAAGCCTATCCAAGTACTTGGACTTTTCAACTGCACTGAGTGGTTCTACCATCGTTCTGTTGAGTATTCGAGTGAAGCTCTTGGATCTCATGAAGAGAGTCATCTTGGATTTACACTCAACATAGTTGGAAGATGTGAGCTTTAGATCCATCTGAATAGCAGAATTCAAATTATTGAAGAAGATTCTGAACGGGTGAATAAACCTGCAAAACAAGAAGAGTTGTGCTGATGGAGAATGCTACACTTTGACTGAACACTACCTCAAGAATACTTGGCACATAGACTAAGTCCTTCACACCTGGCTAGACCTCACTGGATTTCTCCAATGAATTCAAGTAATAGCACCAGGATTTACTGTGGAAACTTAGAGGCTTCTGGTGCACAAGTGAAAGATAGCTGCTTAAAGAAATGCTGCAACTCCTGCAATGGATGCAATTCGAATAGCTGCTTCCTGCTTTGATACCATGTGATAATCTGCAAGAGATCTAGAAACTGTAGCAACTCACAATCAAACTCTCAAGTATGTTGCAAAGAAGAAGAGAAGGAGACACTCAATAATCACTCATAAACACAGAACAATAGACAAAATATCAGTATCATACAATGAATAATGAATGTAGTGAATGTGTTACAATGAACTGCAAGGAGCATGATATAGGATTCGAATTAGCCAAGTAGGGCATTCGAATCTCTGAGCTCATAGTCTAGCTTGGATAACAATGGAGACATCATCCAATCAGTAGTATAATTCATAAATGGTAAGAGCCAATCAAGTTTGTCCAACTGAGTCTAACAGAACCATGTAGGCATAAATCAGGGAATGGAGACTCCAAGGGGGGCACATGAGGCTATCATAGGGTCAAGTGGCACTCCAAAAATAGCTAACAAGGAGCTACAAGTAGTTAGGATGAGTAATCAATGGAACAACTACTCAATCCATGCACTAACTGAGTGATAACTCCCGGTAGGTGAGAAAAGGCACCCTAACTGAGTGATATCTGGAGGTAGGTGAGTAAAGGCACTCTAACTAACAGTGGTAGGTGAGAAAGGCGCACTTGTCATGTAGAACAATCAAGAAGGGCGCATCAAGTAGGTAGGAGGAAAAATGGGGGCTAAAGACATGCTCTAGAGAGCTAGAAGCAAGCTTTAGGTGCTAGGGAGACAACCATGATGATGACTGGATGCATGCAATGGCATGCAAATGTAGATTTGCATGCATGCATGCAAAATATTAAAATTATGGTGTGAATATAATATGGCCCTGTTGGGATATTCACACCATCATTAGTTGGAGATAACTTACCAGGTCTGATAAATGGAAGTAGACTAAAACCCTACCGGGATAGTCCTACTCTGCTGAACCCTCAGTGAAGAAGTGAAGCTCTGCAGAAAAAAAATTAAAAAAAAAAGCACGCAGTTGCGAACTTAAAAATGCAGTTGCGCAGATCAAATGAAACAGGAAGGATGCAAAGATCAATATGAAGAAATATAACACCATGCAGTTAACCACACCGGAGTGGTGACAACTGTCCAGTTTAACGCAACACACCAATATAGCCATTAGAGCTGAAAAGTTACCGTTATACAGTGTTTTGGAAACTATCCGTTATGGCATTTAAGGAGGAATCGCCCGTTGAAGGTGTAGTTAAGGAAGGAAAGTACATGGATCCTGCTAATATTTGGCCAAATGGTCATAACTTTTAATGCCAATCTAATCGTTAAGGGACACGAGTAAGACCTATAGTGCATATAAATAATGTAGTTTGCATAGTGATTCGGTTACCACGATTTTCCAGCTTGAGTATTAGAGAGCATTCATAGACCTTCTTGAGTCTCAGAGTCGACTGTAAGCGAATGTACAAAGAATCCACTCCGACCGAAGTGCTACACAAATTCAAAGAAACTAGGGTTGCAGGGTTGATGAGAACCCTTGCCAAGAAGTCAGTTCCAGAAAAAGGCCAGGGTTCACGTTGTTCACCACGCCAACCTCTAGCAGTGCAACACAAGGGAAAGGAACATGCAACAGAGACAACAAAATCGAAAGTGATGGGCCCCAAGAAACCACAAGCCCCACCAGTAGACAAATAACTGCCCATATACTTAAGACCAGCGTATATCTCTCCGCGAGCACCAGATGCACCAGTCTTAAAGCTTACCAGAAACGTCTGATATGAGATACTGCTTCCGCCGATGTCCAGTCATGTCAAGCCACAAGAAAATTTGTTGGGAAAGATCGCAGATTGAAAATTTAAAGATTATGATTTATTGCAACAGCTCAAGGAGCTTGACAAGCCAAAATATCCTCAGTTTCAACCAGATAGGTACATGTGCCAAAAAATGGACGTGAAGAACAACACACTGCTGGTAGTGCAAAGTTGGCTTTCCAAAGTCATGGAATCATGACTTTTGAACCTACGGCAGATTCCACACTTCGACAGGAGCCCTAAACTCAACGTGGTTGTGCGCACATTGATATTGCACACACACCAAGGCTACCTCTAGCTAGGCAGGAATGTTGATCTCACCATAGACTTGATCCATAGGATCACAGGACTAAGTAAGCAAGGTGACGACCCTCATAAGTTCTTTTGGGGAAAAACCAGGGACAAATAGATCGCCACGCAGATGAAAGAAGAATATAACATCCCCAAAGGAAAACGAGGTTTCATCAAAGAAGACCCACAAGATGATGCCACGGGGTTTGTAGTGCATCTGCTCGAAGGAAAAGTCTTGAGGAAGGCTAGATCAACAGAAGTAATAGCCGGAGCAATGCACCTTGCTGTGAAGAAAGCTACAAGAGTAAAATTTAACTGGTCTCAGTATTTGCTAAACGAGTTCCTGGACGATGTCCGTGACACTCTCTTATGGCACCACCTTTCATTACAGTTGGTTAATGGTGTTGATTGCCTTCATAGGCTGGAAGGAAACAAAGCATTATGTCAGTATTTCCTCTCTCATCCAAGATTTTCGAGGACCAGGATACACAAATCTCTGGGCAAGACTGAAGCTGGACCAATAATGTGCCTCAAACAAAGTACTGTTCACATACTACGAACAATTTTTCTATGTTATCGTTCGCACACTACACATCTGAAAGGAGGTAACAACAAAATATATATACACTTTGAATTTTAAAGCTGACATGCATTTTATTTATATCTCACCAAAGGTATAGAAGAATATTCCAGAATGGTTCCCAGGAAAATATCAACTTGATGAAGCTGGTATTGATCTGATTATGCAGGAATGGTTAGATGAATGGAAGGTTGAAGGGTTGATGGTCATCGGCAGTGACTCAGAAGAAAGTACTCCCATCGTGACAAAGTTCATTGAATAATTCGGTGATGAGAAAGAAAAATAAGCCATCAGGACTCAGGAAACATCAAAAGGAAGAAGGAAGGATCTAGGAAGCTCAGTACAGGAGAAAGCACAGAAAAAGAAGCAGAAAGCCACAAAGCTCGCATTGGAAGAAAATTTGCATGATGATGAGTATGAGATCATCGTGAGTAGGGTCACCTCACATATTGAAGACGCGCTCTCCCTAAAAGACAGCAAAAACGTGGAGATTCAAGCGAGTTTAAAAGAAAATCTCACCACCTTACAGGGCACAGCGACAAAGATCGAACAAGTCCAGCGAGACTTGGTTCAAGAATCTGATTCAGAAGGAATATCAGGTGACACACCTCAATAGAAGAAAAAACCATTATCTCTAGCCATGGCACTGCGACTGTGCGTTGTCCACATTGACCCGCTAAGTGTCATTTTTCCGAGCGATGAATTAGCTGCAAGCGCGTAGAGTCTAGCACATGTGGATATTGATATCACGATGTTGCCACTGGAAAGTCTACATAATATGCACTTGCAGGTTGTGGAGGAAATCCATGATAGAGATATGGTGACTTTGAGCCAACACCAGGATTTAGAAGCAAACTATAAATAGTTGCAAGAAGAAAGTGCGCAAAAGGCTAAGGAACTTGAAAGTGCACATGAGTAGCGCCGAAGAATAGAAGAGACCGCTACTTCGGTCTGTGCAGAGATACCGGAGTGTGATGAGAAACCAGAAATCCCAGATACCATCATCAAGATTGGCTCTGTAGTAAGCGATATTAAGGCTGAAATGACTGACATGGATATAGACTACAAAGAAAATATTGCCAACATGGAAGCACAAAACCTCCCTAAGACATCGTCGGATCAAACATAAATTACAGCAGTAGAAGTCTGAATTCTGAGACCATAGATGGAATCTCCTTGGAAAAACAAAGTTTAGAGCTTTGGATCAAACTTTTTGGTTGGGTGAAGCTCCGGGAAACTCAAACCCTAATTCAGGGTCCTCCCTAGTGAATCCAGGAAGACTAAAAGGCATTTCTGAAGGGTGAAACTTTGCAGATTTCAAATTCTAAATATAACAGGCTGATCAGCTCATCAAGGTGCATCTTTATATCCTTTCAAAAGTTTTAAATTCACATTTTGAATTTTTAGGGTTTCTCTGACAAACCCTAATCCAGCACCAGATCCAGATTTCTACAAATCAAGTGGTAAGACCTAAATATTTTCTATTTCCATTTGAAGTACTCTTTAAGATGTCTCACCACACCAAGCTTGAGGATAAGCTTGAAGGGGCTGATAAATTCCGAGCATGGAAGTATAGGATTGGGTTAATCCTGGAAGAAAATGAATTGGACACTTACAAAAGTGAAGAGGTCCTTGTCCCAGAGGGAGAAGAGGCTAAGGCCTTACATAAGAAGAAATTGGTCAAGGAAAAGAGGATCATTGCTGATTCTATCAAATACCATCTCATACCACATGTGTCATCTCTGAAGACACCCAAGGATATGTTTGATTCCCTGACCAAGCTATTTGAAGGAAAGAACATAAATCGGAAGATGACTCTGCAGAGTCAATTGAAAGGGGTAAAGCTTCAGAATTGAGAGACCATTCAATCTTATTTTTCTAAAGTCTCTCAGATCAAGGAACAACTTGAAGCTATGGATGAAGTAGTGGAAAATGGTGAAGTTGTCATGACCACATTGAATGGCCTACCTAGGTCATGGGACTCCTTCATCCAAGGAATCTGTGCAATGAGGAAGTTGATCTCATTTAGTAGACTATGGGAGGAATGCTCACAAAAATAAGCAAGGCTTGTGGCCCGAGAAGAAAAGATGGGGAATGAAGATCAAGCTGTCACAACACACACCAAGGGAAGCAAGTGTAAGAGGGAGAGATCTCATAACAAGAAACATTCTCACCCTCATCATAAGAAGAAAGATCTATCTCATGTTTGATGTTTCATTGCAGTGAAGTAGGACACTTTGCTTCAAATTGTCCCAAGAAGAAGAAAGACAACAACAACAAATTCAACAAGAAGAAGAGGTACAACAAGAAGAGATTTCATGCTAATGCTGCTAAGGATGATGAACCTCCCAAGAAGAAGCCTAGGGCAGAAAGTGATGCTTCATCAAGTGAAGATGAATATGTTCTAAGCTCTACTCTCACAGGTACTATCTCTCATGGATGTAATGATTGGCTTATTGATAGTGGGGCTTCCAAACACATGACTGGGTTTAAAGAATCTTTTGCAAATCTATCTGAACATGAGTCACCCCATAAGATGAAACTTGGGGATGACTATCAATATCCTATCAAGGGAAGTGGTGAAGCTTCCTACAACCTAGACTCTGGGAAGTCCTTGAAGATGAAAGATGTTCTATATGTACATGGGCTCAAAAAGAACCTTCTCTCCATATCTGCATTGGATGCAAAAGGCATGAGGGTTGCATTTGTAGATGGCCAAGTCCTAATGTGGCCAAAGGGTAAAAATATAGATGATGCAGTAGTGATTGGGGGGCAAGAGGGAGGATTGTACAAATTAAAGGGACAACCTAAACATGCCATGGTACATGAATCCATGGAGCCAAGTTAACTTTGGCATAGAAGACTTGCACATGTGCACTATAGGGCACTACCAATTAATTGCAAGTAAAGCTGTAGAGGGTCTTCCTGAAATCAAGTCAAAGCATGAAGGTGTTTGCAAAGGATGTGCAAAAGGAAAGAACATTAAGAAGGCATTTCCAAGCAGTGAAAGCAAAGCTAAAGGAATCTTGGAAATTATCCACTCCAATGTATATGGTCCGATGTCATCCAGTTCTCTGAGTGGGTATGTATACTATGTCTCCTTCATTGATGATTTCTCTAGGAATACTTGGGTTTATTTTTTAAAGAACAAATATGAAGTATTTGATAAGTTCAAGGAGTTCAAATCCTTGATGGAAAATCAAACTGATAAGAAGATCAAGACCTTTAGATCCGACAATGGCGGAGAATTCACTTCAGGCGATTTCAAGAAGCTATGTAGTGACTCAGGGATTAAGAGGGAGTTGAATGCTCTGTACAATCCACAACAGAATGGAGTTGCAGAAAGGAAAAATAGAACAATCATGGAAGCATCACGGGAAATGCTGCATGACCAGGATTTGCCTATGCATCTTTGGGCAAAAGCAGCTAGGACAGCTGTATATGTGCAGAATAGAACACCTCACAAGATATTGGACAACAAGACACTAGAAGAGGTATTCTCTGGTAAGAAACCTGAAGTTAGCCATCTCAGAATATTTGGTTGTCCAGTATATACACATGTTCCAAAGGAAAAGAGAACAAAACTAGATCCTTCAGGAAAGAAGGGCATCTTTGTGGGGTACAGTGAAAACTCGAAGGCTTACAGAATATACTTTCCAGGGTTCAAGAATATTGATGTCAGCGGGGATGTAACATTTGATGAGGACTCAAATTACATCAAATCAAAGAAGGCACCTTTTGAAGATCATGAAGAACCAAAGGAAAACAGATTTCAAGACATCATCATGACTGAATCAATTCTAGAAGTAAATCGTGAAGTTGAAAATCCGTAAGAACCTGTAGATACACCCCGTGAGAAGAACTCTCACAAGAGGAAACCTACATGGGCTAGAGAGCTCATTCAAGATGCAGAAAGATATGGCATTCCAGAAGAAGAACATAAAGAAAGGAAGAGGACTAGATCACATACCAATTATGTTGCCCTACTCTGTGATATTATGAACAAAGAACCTTCCAGTTATGAAGAAGTAGCGGAAAAGAAAGAATGGAAGGATGCCATGGTCAAGGAATACCAGTCGATCATGAAGAATGATATTTGGGATGTAGTCCTAAGACATGAAGGGAAGTCGGTTGTGACTTCCAAATGGATCTACAAGATCAAGCATGCTGCAGATGGCAGCATAGAGAAGTACAAAGCGAGATTTGTAGATCGTGGCTTCTCCTAGAAAGAGGGGATAGACTATGAGAATACTTTTGCTCCTGTAGGCAGGTACACTTCCATAAGATCAGTACTTGCCCTGGCTGCAGTGATGAAATGGAAGATACACTAGATGGATGTCAAGACAGCTTTCTTGAATGGTGTAATCGAGGAGGAAGTGTCTTTGGAGTAGCCACTTGGTTTTGAGACACATGACAGGGGGTCATATGTGTGTAGGTTAAAGAAATCCTTGTATGGCTTGAAGCAAGCTCCTATGACTTGCTATGGTGGGATAGACAACTTTTTATCCAGTTTGGGCTTTACCAAGAGTAAAGCATATTCCAACCTTTACTACAAGGTTGAGGAAGGAAATCTTGTGATACTACTTTTGTATGTGGATGACCTGTTTGTTACATGTGAGGATGGATTGATTTCCGATACCAAGAGGAATCTTGCTGTCGAGTTCGAGATGAAGGACTTGGGGATGATGCACTATTTTCTAGGCATGGAGGTGTGGCAGAGTGCAGATGGGATCTTCCTTGGACAAGGGAAGTATGCAGTAGAGATCCTGAAGAGGTTCGGGATGATGGACTACAAGGCCATGGCCACAGCTATGGCATGGAACCTAAAGATTTTGTGTGATGCTTCATCTGATCCGGTTGATGTCACTGTGTATTGTTAGATGATTGGGTCCTTGATGTACCTGATGAACAATAGACCAGATATTTGCTTTTCGGTGAACACAATGAGCCAGTTCCTGACAGATCCCAGAGGTTTCACCTGGTTGCTGTAAAGCATATTATGAGGTACCTGAAGGGTACAATTGATTATGGGCTCAAGTATTATGCGAATCAAAAGTTTAAACTACAGGGTTATGTTGATTCAGACTGGGCAGGTAGTGCTGCAGATAGGAATAGCACATCTGGGTGCTGCTTCAGTATGGGATTAGGTGTGATCTCATGGTTTAGAAGGAAGTAGTCCTACGTAGCACTAAGTACAGTTGAGGCAGAGTATGTTGTAGCCTGTTCGGCTAGTTGTGAGGCAGTATGGCTCTGGAAGCTACTGCCTGAGTTATTTGATCTCCCGTTGGATGCTATTGGTATCTTTTGTGACAACCAGAGTTGTGTGAAGCTGTCTGAGAACCCAGTGTTCCACTACAGGTTGAAGCACATTGAGATCAAATATCACTATATCAGGGATATGGTGCAGAGAGGAGTAGTGAAGCTCCTGTATGTTGCGATGGATGAGCAGGTTGCAGATGTGTTGACGAAACCACTAGCCAGAGTGAAGTTTGAGTACTTCAGAGAGAGGCTTGGTGTTCTTCAGATTGATGACACTTCAAGGAAGAAGTGATGGACACATTTGCAAGAGCCATTCCAAGCATAGTGAGAGGAGGATCCTTCCCATGGATGTGGATGTAAGCACTAGATGATGAGCATCAGGATGATGCTCAAGTTACTGATTTGTATATGCATCATGTTGGATGCTTGATATGATTAGTTGGATCATGTATTTGTATATGTTGGATGCTTGATATGATCAGTTGGATCATGTATTTGTATATGTTGGATGCTTGATATGATCAGTTGGATCATGTATTTGTATATGCATCATGTTGGATGCTTGATATGATCAGTTGGATAATGTATTTGTATATGCATCATGTTGGATGCTTGATATGATCAATTGGATCATGTATTTGCAAATGTATCAGGTGGATACTTGTATGATCAGGTAGATCATTTATTTTGTATATGTATCAGGTAGATACATTGTATGATCAGGTACATCATGTATTTTGTATATGTATCAGGTAGATACATTGTATGATTAGGTGGATCATGTATTTTGCATATGTATCAGGTGGATACATTGTATGATCAGGTGGATCATGTATTTTGTATATGTATCAGGTGGATCATGTATTTTCATATGTATTAGGTGGATACATTGTATGATGAGGTAGATCATGTATTTTGTATATCTATGAGGTAGATACATTGTATGATCAGGTGGATCATGTATTTGCATCAAGTTGATGCTATGATGATTATCAGGATAATCATAGATGACGAGCTTCAGAATGTTGCTCCAGATGATATGCATCAGGTTGATGCTATGATGATGATAAGGATGATCATAGATGACGAGCTTCAGGATGTTGCTCCAGATGATATACATCAGGTTGATGCTATGATGATGATCAGGTTGATCATGTGATGAGGTACATCAGGATTATGTATGGTGAGTATCAGGTTGATACTCTGTGGCCGTGGACAGGTTTTGCTATAGTTTCACATAGAAAAGATCCTTTAAAATCCGGATAGGTAGAGCAGTGTGCTCGTAACATCTTGGGATGCTCTATCGAGATCCAGATAGGTAGAGCGGTGTGCTCGTAACATCCTGGGATGCTCTGAGTAGGTTTTGCGAAAGTTCACATAGAAAAGATCCTTTAAAATATGAACAGGTAGAGCAATGTGCTCGTAATAGTATGGGATGCTCTATCGAGATCCAGACAGGTCGAGCGGTTGGCTCATAATATCCTAGGATGCTCTGAGTAGGTTTTGTGAAAGTTCACATAAAAACAATCCTTTAAAATCTGGACAAGTAGATCGGTGTGCTTGTAACAGCCCGAGATGCTCTATCGAGATCCAGATAGGTAGAGCGGTGTGCTCTTAACATCCTGGGATGCTCTGAGTAGGTTTTGTGAAGGTCAACATATAAAAGAACCTATAGTCTGCGCTAGATTTTGTTGACACATGTAATCATCCTTAGTTCCACAGTATGGCCACTGATGATGAAGACCTACAGGTGGTGGGCCTACATTCATTATGAAAAAGGACTAGCTCTGTAGAACTTCCTATGACAAGTACATTGGAGATTGATTGAGATAGAAGCAGCAGTGGCAATGACGATGATTCAAAGACGATGATCTAGAGAAGAAGACTTGTGCTAGTAGATCTGTGTCGAGAAATACCTTCCTAGTTAAGAGGGAATGTTGATGTATTTGTAACTTCGGAATGTATTTCACCTATGTATATTGTAATCCTATAGAGATGTTATTATTCCTCTATATGGAAGTGTTGTCCTTTGTATTGACAAGTGTCGCAAGTGTCGCAACTTGCATGTGATGGGTTATTAGACCACCAAGTGTGGTGTCGGCCCTGATTAGTATAACCATGGGTTATTAGACTGAGTTAGACAAGTCGGCCCTACTAGGTTATTAGGCAGGTCAGTTCATGCATAAATAGAGTGCGAGAGGCACTCTATTTATCATCTCATTATTCACTTCTACACTCATCGAAAAGTGGCGCACAAGTGAGGAAGGAGGAGTAGCTGCTAGTAAATACTATCTCTTTTACTTGGTTTGTATCATTGCTCTTTCTATCTCTGAGGAAGTTTTGGGGTTTTTCACCTTTATGGTTTTCCCCAGTGAAACTCTGTGTGTCTATTGTATCATGTGATTGCTTGGTGTGATTGATATGCATTGTTATGCTTGATATGTTGTACATGTTATTCTCTCAGTAAAGATCCTAGAGTATGTTGAATTAATGCTCAAAAATTAACAGAAGCCAGAGACAACACAGAAGGATGGCCACGATGATGAAGTCACTATCAAATCATAAAAAATTTGGTTAGCAGGGTAACCACACCATTTTGGGTACCTTAGGGTTTGCTTTAGCCCACCATGAATGTAAAGAAGTGACCTACGGGTACGATCTTTAAAAGGGGATTTTTTGTAAGGGAAAGGGTTGATTTTGTATGGGATTATTGTTGAATATTGATCTCTATTGAGAGTCTGGACATTGTAAAGAGGCTCTCCAGCTGTGTGCGCAGAGACCCATAAAAGAGAGAAGCGAGTCTGCAACTGAGTGCACAGACTGGAACTGTTGAACCCTTCCCATTTATAATAAACAACAGTTCCTATGTATGTATCTCCCATCCTGGGGGTGAACCACGTTAAATCTATTTGTTATGTGATTGAATGTGTGTTTGCTTTTGACTAAGTGGTTAATTTATTGCTTATAAGTATATGTATCTTTGCTTTCATGTGTATTCTCCATAAGAATGAACGATGGGAACAATATGTTAAGTATTGAACATAGATGAGTAAAGGTTGAATGCGCAGGTATTTCTAAACATAATGAATGCATGAGATAATCGGGTAAGTCTTAAGTCAGCGAAGTCTGTGTAGTGTGATTCCTTGAAGCGCAACACTGAGTCCCAAAGTATACAGTCTAATATGCTATTGAATGCATAGCCTACACTAAGTAAAGTCTGTCGAAGATGTATGATTGCTAAAGAGGCAGTGCAACCTTCGGTCGTGTTGTCCCACCGTCAATTAGCTGTTCTGAGCCACGCAGTCCCTATGTGTGCTATCATATAAGTAACAACCATGAAGTAGGTCAACTTCATGCAGTCTCCCATTCTGTCAAACTACACATCACTCGATTTTGGAAACTTGATTAAGCAACCTCCCCATAACTTCGCCTCGGGTGAGACCTCAGTCTACTCTTAGACTGTTGTCGAAAGGATCGGTGAAAAGGGGGTTTTGTTGGTTCCTTGAACCACGCATAACCTGGGTCAATCTTGAAAAGCTAAAGAACAGTATACGAGCCAACAAATGGTTCCATTGCTGGGTTTTTTAATACTCCATATGCATGATCTATTACATTTATATTTCTTGGGGCGTGAATATAAGTAATGTAAATGAAATGTATCTCAAGTAATTGAATGCTTAAATATTGACGAAGTAGGGTAGGGTCACCGATCCTATATTCATCGTTAAGTTGAGAAAAAACTAAACATGAATCTGTTGAAATATTGTAACTTCAAAGAATATTATATTTTTACTTTATTATTCCAGAGATGTTTCATTCCTCCATGAAGATCTTATTGTATATCCAGAGATGTTTATTCCTCCGTCGAAATGTGGTAACTTGGGTTATTAGACTTCCCTAGTGGGGGTCGGCCCTATATGTGTTATGTGGGTCAAAGGGTTATTAGACCACCCTAGAGGGGTCGGCCCAGTCAGTTGTAATGGGGTGTTTAACCCAGTGGTAAACTTGGGGCCGACCTAGTTAATATAAAATACAAGTCGAAGATGTGTATAAATAGAGGAGGTGTGTTCCTCATTTAACACACATTCACTCACTCGAAAAGTAGCACACTTGTGAGTGAGAGGTCTGCTATGGAGGAGGAGGAGGTCATGTCTTTGGTTTACATATTTGTATTTGCTGATCATCTATATTGAGGAAGCTTTGCTGGGTTTTCTACCCCATGAGGGTTTCCCAGGATAAATCTGTGTCACTTGTGTTTATGCTATGCTTGTTGTTTCTTCAGTGATCTTGTATATGCTATTGTTGTGAAATGAAATGTAATGCTAATATTTTATATATTAGCATATTGAAACTTAACATGGTATCAAAGCTAACCTAAAGGAAGGCAATGTATGGCACTTACGACACTTGCTTCACTTGCGACAATTTCAAGGTTAGGGTTTTAGATAGAAAAAAACAGTCATCGTGGAACTTTCGCTATAAATCCATTTTGGCAAAGGTTTAGGAGCTGAAAACTTTACAGGGCGTAGATAACATCTCTAGGTACCTTGTGTCGAAAGGAAACCCTCAGATTCATTGTACTTTGTGAGTTATGATCAGTACAAGTTAGGGTTTCTACCTCTTCTAGATCTCAGTCATAATCAGGTGACCTAGGAAAAAGGTCATAACTTGGGTTAGGAAGCTCCAAATGAAATTTCGTAAAAAGTGACAAGTAGTGCACGGACTGTAATATCTCAGAAAATGTTTTCAGAGGTCAAAGTTGAACCAGTGACATGTGGAACGACGTACAAGTTCGCTCTCCTAATTTATCCTATAAACAGGTCATGTTACGACACTTGGTATAACTCTCTCTTAGAGAATCCAATTGAGGTCAGACCTATCGGGATGGAAAGATGATAGGTCAAGTTACCAGAGAAAATGTTTTCAAACCCTGTGGATTGAAAAGTTTAGAGTTACAGCAGAAACAATCAGGTACATATTTATGTCAAAACATAATTATTTTTTAGCACTTTCATTCATGGCTTCCGGAATTTAGGGTTTCAGAGAAAGTTGGAATTTCTGTAATCAGAGACCACAGCTGGATGCTACTCATCAAATTTGAAATTTAGAGACCAATATCAAAATTTTCGGTTGGTCAAAAGAGTGGACTTGATCAAACCCTAGTTCGGGATTTTGATCGAAAAGTGAAAATTAGGGCTTCAGCAAAAGTTGGAATTTTTTTAAGTCTGTGACCACGGCTAGAAGCTCCTCAGAAAAATAAGAGTTTAGAGCCTTGGATCGAACCTTGTGATTGGGAAGAAGGGTGGGCTTCATCAAACCCTAGTTTGGGATCCTGTCCAGAAGATCCAGAAGTTTCAAAGGCAATTTTTGAGGGGTCAAATTTTGGAGATTTCAAAATTGAAGTATGCAAGTTTGATCAGCTCAGCAAGACACATCCTTCCATCCATTCATAAGTGTGAAAGTCAAAGATTGAATTTTTAGGGTTTCTCTAACAAACCCTAATCGAGCTTCAGATCCAATTTCAGGGGGATTTGAGTCTAAAGCCTTACATAAGAAGACTACAAGAAACCTCGATAGGTATGACTTAAGCAGATACAGGTATGTCTTGAAATCTGATTCTTTAGATTAGTACAAGCTTGATTAATGCTAGAATTGTCTTATCACCCTAGTAAAAGTATGTGATTAGGGCTATATGATTGTACTAATGTACTGTGGTGTTGTATGAGGTTGATGTTGTCTGCTAACAAGATACAGGTACATCGTGAAAGACAAATCAAGTTCCATGACCATGACGACATGAAGACAAAGACTCATCCATAATCTTTGATCACATAGAAGTTCTACTTATGAGGTATGTATGACCTTGTTCTATTATGCTTAACCTATGAGATATGCAGGTTCTAGCACAAGATCTCTAAATCATTGAAGAGAACAAAGAAGATATTGATTAGGTATGTGATACATAACTAAGCAGGTACACTAATCCAGGTATGTTTTCCTATGTCAAGTTAGAATCCTACTTTGTGCTAGGATCTTAGTATACCCATGTATTGGATGATCATGACCATACATATTCAAGATTATTTATAATTATAATGTTTTGATAATATTGATATTAAACTAATGAATGTATGTTTGTGTATGAGATCATGAGGATGACAATAGTACACACTTGAGCATGCACAGTGGTACAGAATGAATAAGAGCTCAAAAGACATATAGAAGATCAAGCAGGAGGCAATCACACAAACATAAAAGATAAGTATTTGAGTTGTTATTTGAAATAGTAAATGATATTGCTTGTAATAGTTGTATGCATATTTGTATTCCTATAATATATCATGCTGAGTGAAAACATTCATATAGCATTGAACAGTATACTACTAATATGCATATGATTGGTAAGTTGGACAAACATTCCATTGTTGCTTGTCTCGAATGAAACCTCTTTGCTGACATGCTGAGAGCTGTGCACACTTTCAATAGTATGTTCTGGTAGAGATGGAAGGCATCTAGATAGCCACTATATGCATACAGGATATGGAAAAGTGTTGTGCCAAAGTATTGGTCAAGATAGTAGCATAACTATGTAAATCATATCTATATGCATAATAGGTTATCATGATTTGATGATTATGAAGTATTACTAATCATATACTTAATTTTGATTTGTAGGAAAGATCATGAAAGATGATGAACACCAAACAAGTGATGGATGTTCAACAAGAAGATTTACAAATCAAACATAATATAGAAGGCTCATGGTTAGAAGATTCTCTTAGAAAGAGGAAGAGAATCATGACGAAATGTTTGCTCCAAGTGGATAGATAAGACCATTATCTTAATGATGTAATTGAAGAAGAAGTGCGAATCAAGGATTCAATTGAAGAAAGCTCTGTTTGGGTACCCAGGATCAATAGTCATTTGATGAGCTCAATGATCACCATGGGTAATGTGGATCTCAACCTTTGCTACAAGGTTGAAGATGGTTTTTATATACAGATGACATGGATGCAAGAAGGAACTCACCACAGAGTTCGAATGATCTCGAGGCTCATATCAGTAGACCCATATGATGGGAGATGGCATACATAGATATGTAGAAGATCACTCAATGCAGAGTGTTAATGATGTTCAGTCACATAGGGAGAATTGACAGTTTCTTGACAAGCTTGGGTTTTACCAAAAGTAAGGTTGTTCCTAACCTTTACCTTATGGTTATGGATCATACTATTATTGTATGTAGATGATCTCCTTCTAACAAGGAATGAGAAATAGATCATGAAAGGCGAGAAGAAGCTAGCTACAAAGTTCGAGATGAATGATCTCCGATTGATACATTACCTCCTAGGATTGGAAACATGAAAAGGCTCAAAAGGAATCTTTCTCAACCAAGGAAAGTATGCTATGAAAATCTTGAGAAGAATTGATTTGTTCGAATGTACAACCATGACCACTCTCATGGGTTCCAACTTGAAGTTGGTAGCTGATGACTCCTCGGAGTTAGTTGATGTGACTCTGTACAGACATATTATTGGTTCGTTGATGTATCTAACAAATACTAGACCAGATATATGCCCTGCTGTGAACACCTTGAGTCAGTATCTAGTGGAAACTAGATGTGTTCACTTGATAGTTGCAAAGCATGTGACGAGGTACCTAAAGGGTACGATAGACTTTGATCTATGTTATCTTGAAGATCATGACTTCAGATGGCTACATAGATGTTGATGGGCAGGAAGTGTATCAGACAGGAAGAGCACATCAAGAGGATGTTATTGTCTAGGATCGGCATGATCTCATGGTTTAGCAGGAAGCAGTCTAGTGTGGCTCTCAACACAAGTGGAATATATGGTTCCTTGCTCTGCTAGTTGTGAAGCGGCATGTCTTCAAGATTGTTTGACTTAGAGACAGAACCAACTGTAATCCTGTGTGACAAACAGAGTTGTATCAACATGGCAGAGAATCCAGTGTTTCATGATAAGTCAAAGCACATAGAGATCTGATATTTCTATATACGAGATATCGTGCAGAAAGGAACTATAAACTCGAATTTGTAGGCACTGATGAACAAGTTACCAATGTACTAACCAAACCTCTACCTCAAGTAAAAGTTTGAGTATTTCCGAGACAAGCTTGGTAGGACCCTCCTCGAAAGGGGGAGTGATGTAGACACTGATGATGAGATTGCCCGCATCGACAGTGAAGTCGATGATGAGGATACCTGTATCGATGATATGCTTACTTGTATGTAGGATACATGTATTACTTGTATTAATGATATGTATACATGTATTGATGAGGATACCTATATTGGTGATGCCGACGGAGAGGTTGGCGGATGGTCCTTATACAGGGTCTAAGTTGACAAGGGGATTGCATAATCCTTGAACACATGTTCTAAAAGGATCTATAGACATATGTCTCCGAGAAAGAAGAGGGATTGCATCATCCTTGAACACATGTTCTAAAAGGATCTGTAGACATATGTCTCCAAGAAAGAAGATGGATTGCATCATCCTTGAACACATGTTCTAAATTGGTCCGTAGACAGATGTCTTCGAGAATGAAGTCCTTAGTGGGAAGGTGGGGATTGTATCATCCCTGGACTTCGGTCCCTTGAATTGATCCGTAGACATATGTCTTCGAGAATGAAGTCCTTAGTGGACAGGTGGGGATTGTATCGTCCCCGGACTTCGGTCCCTTGAATTGATTTGTAGACATATGTCTTCGAGAATGAAGTCCTTGGTGGACAGATGGAGATTGTATCATCCTCGGACTTCGGTCCCTTGAATTGATCCGTAGACATATGTTTACGAGAATGAAGTCCCTAGTGGACAGGTGGGGATTGTATCATCCTCGGACTTTGGTCCCTTGAATTGATCCGTAGACATATGTCTTCGAGAATGAAGTCCTTAGTGGACAGGTGGGGATTGTATCGTCCCCAAACTTCGGTCCCTTGAATTGATCCGTAGACATATGTCTCCGAAAATGAAGTCCTTGGTGGACAGGTGGGGATTGTATCGTCCCCGAACTTAGGTCCCTTGAATTGAGCCATAGACAAGATGTCTTCAAGAATGGGGATTGTATCGTCCCCGGACTTTGGTCCCTTGAATTGAGCCGTAGACAAGATGTCTTCTAGAATGGGGATTGTATCGTCCCCGAACATAGGTCCCTTGAATTGAGCCGTAGACAAGATGTCTTCGAGAATGGGGATTGCATCGTCCCCGGAAGACGATCCCTTGAATTGAGCCGTAGACAAGATGTCTTCGAGAATGGGGATTGCATCATCCCTGGACGTAGGTCCCTTGAATTGATCTGTAGACAGATGTCTCCGAGAATTGAATTATAGGACTGCAACGTCCCTGGACCTTGGTTCAAAAGGTACGTAAATGGGATTGCATCGTCCCTAGACATGAGACTTGTCTTAAAGTGATAAGGAATGATCCTCCTGGAAGTTGATCGAGATTGCATCATCCCTAGACATGAGACTTGTCTTAAAGTGATAAGGAATGATCCTCCTGGAAGTTGTTCGGGATTGCATCATCCCTAGACATGAGACTTGTCTTAAAGCGATAAGGAATGATTCTCCTGGAAGTTGATAGGGATTGCATCGTCCCTAGACATGAGATCTATCTTAAAGTGATAAGGATTGATCATCCTGGAACTTGGTCTGGATTGTATCATCCATGGACCTATGTCCTAAAGAGAGCGGGATTGATCATCCTGTAATATGATCGTGTGTATTGCAGAGTATGCTACGATGATGATCCAGATGTTGTAGATTGAGATGATGATCCAGATATTGTAGATCGAGATGATCCAGATACTGTAGATCGAGATGATCCAAATGCTGATGATCGTGTGATGACGATGCTGATGATCGTGTGATGACGATGCTGATGATCCAGATGATGATGTTGATGTTGTTGTAGTTGTTCGAGTGCTGCAAAATATGAAGACTCAGTACTGAAGATGTTGATGTTCCAGTATTGAAGATGTTCCAATAACTACTTGAGTTACTGATGATGTTGAGAAAGATTCTAATGATTTATAGATGTATCATGTATGATGTTGATGACTCCTTGCTCATGCAGATGTTGTTATAATATCCTTCTCGTTAAGGGGGAGTGTTGAAATATTGTAACTTCAAAGAATATTATATTTGTACTTTATTATTCCGGAGATGTTTCATTCCTCCGTGAAGATCTTATTGTATATCCAGAAATGTTTATTCCTCCGTTGGAATGTGGTAACTTGGGTTATTAGACTTCCCTAGTGGGGGTCGGCCCTGTATGTGTTATGTGGTTCAAAGAGTTATTAGACCACCCTAGAGGGGTCGGCCCAGTCAGTTGTAATGGGGTGTTTAACCCATTGGTAAAGTTGAGGTCAACCTAGTTAATATAAAATACAAGTCAGAGATGTGTATAAATAGAGGAGGTGTGTTCCTCATTTAACACGCATTCACTCACTCGAAAAGTAGCGCACTTATGAGGGAGAGGTCTGCTATGGAGGAGGAGGTCATGTCTTTGGTTTACATCTTTGTATTTGCTGATCATCTATATTGAGGAAGCTTTGCTGGGTTTTCTACCCCATGATGGTTTCCCAAGATAAATCTGTGTCTCTTTTGTTTATGTTGTGCTTGTTGTTTCTTCAGTGATCCTGTATATGCTATTGTTGTGAAATGAAATGTAGTGCTGATATTTTATGTCTTAGCATATTGAAACTTAACAGAATCAAGATGGAATTCCAAGTATAGGTTACCATTCAATATATCATCACTTAGGATTTCAATTATGGAAATATACTTAGCCATATTATTGGTGGCTAGTCCTAAACATGAACCTCTCAATACTACCTACTCGCATGTGGGAGAATAAACTACCCATGCAACAATGGAAAGGGCTCAGGTAATGCATCTAGCACCATCTGCAAATATTATGAACACCCCACTCGACATATGAAACAAAATAAACAACCTAAATAAGTGATCAACCAAGACAAAACTATGCAAACTATACACTATGTACAATAAAAAGTGCATGAGCTAAGCGTAGTACTTCTTCAAGTAGAGCCTATTTCTAGGCTCTAGAAACTTATTTACCTCATAATATGTTAACTCATAAGCCCCTTTTTCTAAGACATGTGATATAATATATGGTCCAATCCACATGGAATTAAATTTACCTACCCATAAGGGTTCCTTGTCTTGGTCATAGGCTAGCACAAGGCCACCTTTGTAAAAGACTCTAAGTCGAACAGACTTATCGTATTGGTTCTTGACTATTTTTTTGTGTTCCTCATTTGTCGTGGAAACATCTTGAATTTGTTCATCCAGATGTTCCAAGTGCATTAACCATTCCTCCAAGATGGAAGTATCAGGTAAGAGTTGTACAACTAAATTCAAAGAAGGAATCTCACATTCAATCTGTGTTATGGATTCCACCCCATGAACGAGTTGGAAGGGAGAAAATATTGTAGTGGTCTCAACTCTAGTTCAGTAATCCCATAAAGCTAGATATAACATGATGTGCTAGTTATTTTTGCTAGCATTAATGTTATGTTGGAGAATGATCTTAAGTGTTTTGTTTACTCCTTCAACCTGAACATTGGCTTGTGGGTAGAAAGGAGATGAATGCTCTTGTTTAAATCCGAACATAGAGGTTAATTCATACATCATGTAGTTTTGAAAGTGACTTCCATGATTAGTGACAATATCCTTTGGAATACCGAATCTAAATATGACTTGATTGAACACGAAATAAGCTGCAGTGTCTCTGTCATCCTTAAATGTAGGCATAGCTTCCACCCACTTAGTAAAGTAGTCAAAATATACTATAATATATTTATTCCCCCCTGTCGAGGCAGGGTTGCAAGTCATAAAATCACCCCCCCACTTGGTGAAGGAGCCTACAACGATAATGGGAAAAAGAGGAGCATGATGCACCCACATTTTCGTGGTGAATATTTGACATGGATGATAGTGTTTAACTGCTTCCATACAATCTTTAAAGATTGAAGGCCAAAAATGACCAACATGTAAAATATTCTAAGTTTTTGCTAACCCATAAAAATGACCCCCACATGCTCCACTATGGGAATCATTTAAAACCGACTCTGCTTCTTCATGGGTTAAACAACGACGTAAGATAGAATCTACCCTTCTTCAGTACAAAGTGTTAGCGATGATGAGATATTTCTTTGCATTATGGCATAAGCGTCTTCATTCATCCCTTGAAAAAGAGAGAGGAAACTTCAAAGTATGAATATATATCAACATATCTCCATACCAAGGGTCCGATGAAGAAATAAAAAATATATGCTCGTTAGGGAATGAGCTTTCTTGAATTTTATGACTTTCTTCACTTGGAAACTCCCAAATTAAATCTGTGAAAACTAAATATTTCTTTGACTTTGAATATTGAAATTTAAGATCAAACTCTTGTAATATAATAATCTATTTATTATATTTACCCCCAATTATTCCTTGGGTCAAAATGAATTAAAATGGATTAACTTCTACAATCAATGTAGTTGTTCGTAGCCTGTAGGGGGGTATCTCAACCGACAATTCACTTGATATGAAGGATATGTTGTAAATGGAGTTCACGATTTCAAATCACCCCATCTTACATGTTAACCATGATTGCGGGATGTGTGGGTACACCTAGGGTTATAGTGGTATCGGGATTAGATCCTTGGACCCCGTGTTACGTGAGTACCATCCTAGTCCCCAATTTCCAATTCCCCTAGTACAAAAAAATGTAGTTGTTTGTAATATAATGTAATGACAAAGTATTTGGACAATGCAAACAACTGCCAAGGCCAACTTCTCAACATGAGAGTAACGGAGTTCAGGACCTACCAGCAAATGGACAAGGTAATAAATAACGTGCTCTTGGAACTAGTCATCTTCTTGAACCAATACTATACCTACTGTTGAATCCGATGCAACCAAGTATAAAAGGAAATCCTTCATGTAATCCAGTGTGCTAAGTAAAGGAGCTATTAATAACGCTTTCTTAAGAGTTTCAAAATAATTTTGAGCAACTTCATCCCAAATGAATTGGACACCTTTCTTAAGCAGTTGCATGAATCCTTTGGTAATTCTAGCATATTTTACTATAAACTGTTTGATAAAATTATTCCCTTGAATACTCTGAAACTATGGAATAGTGCGAGGAGGAGGCAGATTTATGATAGCCTTGACTTTCAACGGATCGACCATGATCCCTTATTAGATACTATGAATCCCAACAAATGTCCAGACTAAACAAAAAAAATGCACTTATTGGGATTCAAATGAATCTTTTAGTGTCTGCACCCCTCAAACACAAGGTGTAAATGATCAGGATGATATCGTCTTTTTCGAGATCTAGCAGGAAAATCATCCAAATAAGGATCGAAAATGTGTTTGATATCATGGAAGGAAAAAATCATTTCACATTGGAAAGTAGCTCTGGCATTTTTCAGGCAGAAAGGTATCTTTCTATAAGCAAAGGTACCCAAGGAAAAATAAAATATGTCTTATGTTGGTCTTCGGGTGTAATTTGGATCTGATTATATCTCGAAAATCCATCCATAAAAGAGAAAATTTCACTTCCAACAAATTCATCAATAATTTGATCAATGAAAGGTGTGGGATAGTTGTCTTTGGGATAGGATTTGTTGAGAAAATGAAAATAAGTACAAACTCTGATAGTACCCTCCTTTTTGTCTACTGGAACATGATTGGATACCCTTTCGTCATAGAAATAGGATTTATGAAACCATCTTTTAAGAGCTTTTCAACTTCAACTTTAACAACTGTTTCCTTCCTAAGGTTAACCAAATGAAGTTTTTGTCAAATGGGTTTAGCATTGGGATACATTTGATTTTTATGTTCGATGATAGATGGGTCGATGCCTGGCATATCCTCATATGACCAGGTAAAAATCTCATAATTGTTTTAAAATAAATCGGTATAGATGTGAATTTCTTCCTCAAAACAATTTGCACCGATAAAAATATTTTCCATGACATTGGGGTCCTTGTAAATGTTGATGGGTATAGTTTCTTAAATATTTGACATATTTCCTTCATCATAGATTCCATTATTAGCAAAAGGATTGATTGGCCTATAATAATTCCTAAGAAGTCTCAAATGGAACTCCTCATTCTCTATTTTTTCTATGGTTGGAAGAAAGTAAGACCTATGATGTATGTCCTCCCAAGGTTTATCAGTCCCTACCATAGCTTCCAAATAAAACTCATATGTAGGAAATAATGTGTCTAAACTCTCTAACGAGTAGAAGCATCAGCAGCCCATGCAAGCTCATAAACAAGATCCAACTCTTCTGAAAATGAAAAAGTTGGGGTGGAATCCAGAGCAGTAATAAGGGTAGCTTGATAAGATTAATAAAGGTACAATCATTTGACTGTGTTGAAAGTATTCTGCTAACTGAAATGAAGTTGTTAGGGTCCAAGGTTCACTTCTATTACAATTTAGATGTGAGGGATCTTTAGACATAGGGTCAAAATTTTGAACAATAGTCGAATTGATAAAATTGATAGGAGCAGGAAGGTTAACAGTGCCCATAAGGGATGGATACATTCCTACACCTAAAATTTCAGTGGACAGATGAATCCAATCAATCTAAGGAATGTTCAAGTCTGAAGGATTTGAAGTATTATTTTGAGTAAATTTCAATTGATCAATTGTAACAATTCTTCCTTCACGAGGAAATAATAAAACTCGAAACATAGAAGATGGGATAGCTTGCATAGCATATGTCCAAATTCTCCCTAACAACAAATTGTGGTTAAGGGGAGCATCTACGACTTCAAATTCTACTGAAACTATTTTCCCTCCTAGCTCAATGTCAAAAGCTGGGAGAATTCCATGAGGTCTAAAAGACCTTCCATCAAATGCATCGAGTAAAGTTGTGGATGGAACCAACTCTGGGGATCCCAAATATTTCCAAAACAACATAGCCATGACACATGTGAATGCACCTTCATCGATAATAGTTCATCCGATAGTTTTCAAACCATGGAAAATGTCAATCTGAAAGGCAATATGGTAAGGTAATTGGGGTTTAACTTCAGTCATATCAAACTTTGCCACTAAATTACTCATGGAGTCAATGTTTCCTATGGCATCCAAAAGTGTGTTTCAATGCAATGGGAAACTTTGTAACACTTCTAGAGTCGAAATCATGCAAGGTGTTTGAGTCAAGTCTTCAACAGTAGAAATAATTGGTAGCTGCCTTGGCATTAGGGTTATGTGCATCTCTTTTGTAGACACCTTTCGGTATCTTTGGCATAGGATCTACAAGTTTCTCTATATGAAGAGGATTCTGCAGTTCATGATTATGTTTCTCCTTAAGAGGTGGTTCATGACTATATTTTTTTGGTCGCATTTACAATAAAGTGCTTGAGCTCAGCATGTGAATATAGGATCGATCAGATGATGAATCGTTTTGTGTATCTTCGTTTGAACTAGATTTACCAAAATCCATATGTTGTCCTTTAGGAAAAGGATCCTTTAATACAATAGTTTGTTGTTGCTGCAAAATATTCTGAGCTTGCTCAATCAAGGAGCATTGGTCTATGAGGTGATATCCTTTGCAAATTTTACAAGGGAACTTAACCTTCATGTGTTCCTTTTTACCCCCTCCAACATTATTATTGGTTTGGTGCTTGTTTTGATTTCCCTCCCCTTTCTTTCCCTTATTGTTGTTTTTCTCTCTGGCAGGTTGTTGAGGACCTTTTGGATTTGACTACACATTGTGTATAGTAGCAGTCTAAGAAGGGGAGGTAGTGGCTATAGTTTCACTTGCTAGAGAGATTTTAACAGATAAATATTTGATTTGCTTTGCAAGTGCTGCTACAATAGGATTATCAATGGAACCAACAATGCCATCGACATGTGGTCGAGGTTTTGGTTTTGCATGATTAGTATTTTTCCTAGGTTCCTCAGGATTAATGTCATACACAATTCTAGATTGTGCATTTATTAAATCTATTTGTTGTGCTTTAAAAATAACCTCTTCTTCATTGGTGACTCCCGAATTAGATATATCTTTCAAGATATAAGGTACAAAAGAGATTTTAGAAACCATTCTAGTACAATTTCAAGAGGTATATTAGATTTTATCATTCTCTTCCTTATTTTCCACTCCTGGATATGATCTGAGATAGGACTAGCTTTGTTTTTCCTAAAAGTAGACAGTAGATCTATACCGGCATCATACCAAATAGGAAGTTGGAAGTGATTGAGAAAGACTGTCGCTAAACCATGGAAAGGATGATAGGTAGATGGTGGCAATTCAATGTACCATTTAGCTACCACCCCAATAAGGGTTCGTTAAAATAACCTTATTCTTACTGAATCATTATTTAACAAGTTTTAAGAGCACCAAAAATGGAAATTTGTAACATGGTCCCCTGGATCCTCACTTCTTTTTCCTTCGAATTTTAGGATATCTGAAGGTAACCTAGTGGGAGTGGGAGGCCAAGTAGGATTGTGACACACTGGGTCATTCATGAGTTTTGATAAATATAGTAGGTTCAAATTTTCCAGGAAAGGTAGTCTAGGTTGGGTTGCAAGTGAATTTGAATGTGGTCCCATATAGGGAATATTTCTAGTTCCTATATATCCAAAAAATTGTGAAGGTATGCCCCCATACATCTGTTAAGAAGGGGAAAACCCTTGAAAAGGATTTGATTGGTTTTGAAAGGGGTTTCCTCCATAAATCCCTTACGAAGGGTGTGTCCCTTGAAAATGATTTAATTGGTTTTGGAAGGGGTTTCCCCCAGTTGGCATAGGTTGGGAGAGATTCAAATTTTTCCCTTGAGTACTAAAAGGTTGGGCAGAACTAGTCCTTCTCGGCATACCAGAAAATGGGAAAGCATTACTTGCCGCACCAGTATTGGCAGAGAAAGGATTCATAACATAAGGTTGAAAGGCATTATCGGTTTGAGTATTCCATCCCCTGAAAGTATTGGTTCTAGTTGTGGACCCAAAAGGAGGTCTATTTCCTAAGGAAGGAACCCAGAAAGGAATATGTGCACCTCCCCAAGAATAAGCTTTGAAGGGTATAGGTGTTCCCATACTAGAACCAGAAGACATTGGGAAAGAGGTAAGTTGATTTTGGGGAAGGCTAACATTTTTCATCATAGATGAAAAACTAGCTAAAGGAGTATTTGTCGAATTAAAAGTTGATTGGACGGTAGCAGACAATGGTGTTGCTGAAGTATTTGTGATTATATTAAAAATTGAACTCATATTAAGAGTACTACTCTGATTTAATATAGGGGTCTGGGTAGACACAATAGGAGGATAAAATACCCCTAACACAATAGCTAAAGTGGGAGTATGAGTTTCACCACTTCCCAAAAACTCTCCAGTGTTATCCATTGGAAATACTCTAAGTGATTAAAATTAGTTGAAACAAAGTTCGATGTAACTAAAACAACTAGAAGGAGGGGATTGTTAACACCTACTAAAGGTGAATTATAAGGTCTAAGGAAATCTTCAATTTGAATATCTTCAACCCAAACGTGTTCTTGTGATGAAGTGTTTCTTTCCACATGTAACATTATTTCAGAAGAACCTACTGGTTCAAATGAACAAGAAGTATCAAGTTGGAACCTACGGTTTGAAGGTGGAGGCTCTACTCTTAAATGTTATAGATTCTGTAATTGTCTGGAATGATAAATTGAAGTATCTACCACACTAAAAGAGACAACAATCCTAAGTTCCAACTAAAACAAGAAGCAAACAAAACACCTATAAAAAATGTCCTAAGGTGTTCAACCAAGCAAATAGATAGTTCTCCCGAAGTTTCAGTGTGGGTTGATTAAGTCCCACAACAAAAACAATGCAGGATGAAAGAAGTTACCAAGGCCGAGCGTGTTTCCCTTCTTCATGCAAGTGTTTTACCAAATAAATCTAGAAAACACCCTCTAAGGGTACTAGTGCTTTGTACTCAATATCTACTCAAGGTGTTCGAAAAAAATCCTTTGCTAGCACTTGTTTATCAATCCTAGGACAATATACTAAGGATACCAATATGTAATTTGTGTCCGATGGAATAGTCGGAGTTCGGAGTTGTATGTATGGGTAGGGTGACTAAGCCCGAAACTCTACAACATCACTTTGTGCTGAAAAAAAGTCCCTGTACACGTAAAAATCCTAGTTCATGCTCGATTAATTATTGGAGGGATCTCTCTGCAACTTAACCTCACACAACCTCATGCTTAAATCCCATTTGGGAGGAGATTCACGACTACACTTCATACAAGAGTAGATTTTACCTAAGGATTGGCCACTATGTTTAAAATTTTAATATGTTTTGGGTAGTTTATGATGATCTTATCCCAAAACACTAGCCTAATATTTTTGGTGAACGCCCCTAAAAATAAAAGTTTCTAATAAATGTTAATTAAAGCGTTCTTTTTAAGTGGTTGTGATTACTCAAGAATGATGGGAGGTGAAACTTGTGATGTTTTAATGACTCAACATGGAAAGAAAATGAATTTAACATTATAAACTTTTAACACACTAGTGGATTTGGACCCAAAATTCGACGACAAAATCCGACGACCTCCGACGAAGAAGGACTATGTCGTCGGATTTCACCTTAAAAATCTCAAAATTTGATGATTTTTTAAAAATTGATAGATGGCGACGTCGGATATCCGACGGCTATGCTCATATCCGATGGTTCTGTGGATATCCGACATTGTATTATGCATTGGGATGTCAGATATCCGACGCCCAACTATTCAACCCGAGGATGTCGGAAATCCGACATCAATTCTCCAATGGTAACTAGGTTCAAGCCATCGGATATCCGACAGAAGGTTGACTTTTAAAACTTATAAATATTGAAACATTCCGACATGTTTTCTATACAAGTGACGGTTTGCAGAAGTTTTTTTATTCGGCGGACTGTTTTTCATTATTTCCATTGTTTTTGAGATTCAAGCGAGCGAAGTGTGGAGCTTCATTTTCTAAGATCGATAATATTCATTCAAGCTCTTTATGAGAAAATGTCAACTAGCAATATTCCTGATCCAGACGAACAAAATAGACAATTGCTTGCTAGATTGTGGGAAGGAGTTGAAAAAACGGCTGATAGGAAATGCTATTGTCCATGTACTCAATGCAGGGGCTTTAAGAGGAGAAGAATTTTGATCACAACATCCACAAAACATTGTAGGGAGCATGGGCACACTGATGGGGGACATGAATACCATCCATTTGTAAGTTTTGCATTATATATGTTTTTATTTTGATTGCTTTTGTAAATGTATGTATTGATCGTGGTTTCAATAGATGAGGACTAACATGGACAATAAGTATTATTTTAATATTAAATATTTATTATACTATTTCTTTTTCTTTTCTGCATGTTGAATCTAGGGTATAGTAGAATAACTCATTTATTTGTTCATTAGTGAGACTAACCCACTCACTGAGGAAAGCACTTAACTCTCTATATTTGTGACACTTTCTATTATGATAATAGAAATAACGACTATATTGGCATGTTGTAATTTCTCTTATATTTTCTCTATAGAAATTACCATAACATCATTTATCTTACCTTAGTGGAGTACAGTATGAGAAATTTTGTGTTATATTTGAGTAGCTTTGCTGAGTAATTGGGTCAATTATTATGTCTCTTGGATAGTTTGGATGCACATATTTGACCAACAGTTCAATAGGCCATTGCTCTTTTCATCCCAACAGTACAAAATTTGTTACATTTTAAATGCATCACATAAATGTTTACATTTTGCGTTTGAAATTTTTACATTTTGCAGTTGAATTTCTTATATCAAATTTTATCTATTGATGGTTTCATGTAATTATAAAGGAAAGACATCCTAGGGAACTTCGTCTGGAGGAAGTGCTTCCACAACAAGTACTGGAAGCTATGAATATTAATGGAGAACAAGTTAATGATCACATTAATGAAGACGATGATCATTCTGAAAACATAGTTGAAGATGATGTTACAAATAATTTGATCCATGATTCATTTAATGTTGGAATGGTTGATGTTGATCATGATGATGATAATCATGAAAATGATGAACATTTTGATGATATTCATGATATACCTCTTCTTGATAAGGCATACGAACCCCTTTATGAGGGCTCGAAGACAAATCTTCTCTTTGCTATATTATTGATAATGAACTTGAAGGTCATGAATGGTCTTTCAAACATATCAGTCACACGAAAGTTAAGGTATGTAATATATTCCATCACAAAATATATATGATTGTGTATTTTGTTGTTCATTCATATATAAGTCAAATTATGACGGATGAAATTTGTTCCATTAATATTATTTCTATATTATATTAACTAGATTTTTATTTTTATTTGTTGTAGCATGATAGGTGAATATTTGTTACCACCGTCAAATATTTTACCTCGCCCATATCGATATTTATCTTCCATCATGAAATAAATTGGAATGCAGTATGAAGCAATTCATGCATGCCCCGATGACCATGTTCTATATTACAATCATCATGAATTTGGAACAGAATGTCCTGAATGTCATATCAATAGATATCGCACAGATCAAGTAACTAAAAAGGTGCCTCGCAAGGTTCTACATTATATTCCCATTATTCCACGTCTGCAACTACTGTTCAGGTGTAAAAACATAGCACAGTTTATGGATTACCATGCACGAAACAGAAGTCAAGACGACATTATTCGGATGCCTGCAGATGGGTCTGCATTTAGAGATATGGAGGAAAAATGGACCCACTTTAAAGAAGAACCTCGTAATCTTAGGATTTCTTTGGCAGCAGATGGCGTCAATCCATTTGCGGAGATGAGATCCATTTACTCGGTGTGGCCTATTTTTGTTATCAACAACAACATTCCTCCATGGTTGACAATAAAGAGGGAGCACATAATGTTGTCGATGATTGTCCTAGGTACAAACCCTGCAGTTTTTTTTTAAGTAGTTGTATCTCATTTGTCGTATTTTATCGCATAATGTCATATATATATTTAATGTTTTTCTATTGTGCAATATGGTTTAATATATGTAATCTAAATGGTACGTCTCATATTTATATTTTTTATATGTTCATATCAATCAGGTAAGTACCAAGTGAAATATATGAATGTATATATCGAACCTCTTATTGACGAGCTACTGAAGTTATGGAATGGCATCACTATGTATGACATATCTAGACAAATACGACAAAGGAAATTTCAATTCCATGCAATGCTTGTATGGACAATACATGATGCCCCAGGGTTAACCCATTTCTGTGTTAGTTTTTCAGAATTTACTTCAATCTGATCTAGGATCTTAACTAAGAGAACAACATGTACAACATATCTACAGCATATCAATCATGGACATAATAATGCAAGCACACAAGAGACAATAGACACACAGAGTTTCACTGGGGAAAACCATATAGGTGAAAAACCCCACAACTTCCTCAGAGATAGATAGAACAATGATACAACCTAAGCATAAGAGATAGTCTTCTCCTAGTAGCAGCTTATAGGAGAAAGTGAATGATCAAATAGAGTTCCTCCCGCACTCTATTTATACATGACTTGACTTGCCTAATAACCTTTACTAGGTCGGCCTTAACTTAACCACATAACATAATGCTGACAGGGCCGAACCCCACTAGGGTGGTCTAATAACCCTTTTACCCACATGAATTATATAGGCCGACCCCATCAAGGTGGTCTAATAACCCATCAAGTATAAGTTACGACACTTACAATATAAATGACGACACTTTCGTATAGAGGAATAATAACATCTCTATAGGAATACAATATACATATATGAAATACATTCCGAAGTTACAAATACATCAACATTCTGTGGTATGTAATTAGAAGTTCCACCTTATTTGCAAAAATTTATACGAACTAATAGTTAATATACTACGCACACATGTTTTTCTAAATAATCCAGTCATTTTGTATATAATTATAATTGACGTCATAGATATTCCATCTCTTTATGTAGGTCTTCAGACAAAGGGGAAATTTGCATGTCCAGTTTGTGGTCCTAAGATCAAATCTCGTCATTCAAAAATCTTAGGAAAGGAGGTGTTTGATGAGTATAGGCACTTCCTCTATAAGAATCCCAGGTATCGAACTATCGAAAAACATCTGTTCAATGGCAAGCAAGAGACTGCATTAAAACCGCAGTGAATGACACCTCGCCTATGGAAGTTGCAATATAATAGAAATCGTCAAGGTACGTATAATGAATCATCGCATATGATATGTTATATTGTATTTTTTTATATTGTGTGTTTTTTGCTGTAATTGACATTAATTTATGTAATTTCATGATTGTCGTTCATGTGATCATGAAGGAATTAATGGGCTTCCACGAGGAATTAAAAGTTATCCTAGACAATTCAGTAGGTTTCCCTACTATGGGCACCTACAAATTGCTCATCTATTTGATACAATACATATCAGAAAGAATGTGACCAAAAAATTATGGTGAATATTGGATGGAAGGAGTGACAAAGAAAAAAATTTCAAAATTTGCAAAGACATTCAAGATAGCAACCATGCAATGAAAGACGTCATTCAATTTCATAGCAACAGAGAGCAAATTAATATAAACTCACTTCCATGGATGTTAACGGACCAGCAAAGTAATGTTGTAAAAGAAGTCATTCGAAAAATTAAATTTCCCACCGGATTTTGTGTGAACATGAAGAATATCATAACAAAGAAAGGTGATTTCGCATGGGTGAAAACTCACGATTGGCATGTTTTCATGAAGGTAATTATTATGGTATAGATTTAATTTTTTTTTCTTATTACAGTGAATATGGTTGGTATATTTTTTATTTGTCTACTCTTTGTTGATAAAATGAAACTATTTGTATATTATTGTTATAGTATGTTCTACCTCTCTCTATCCCGGACAACTTCGACAACAATGTCAAGCAAATAATATATGGTCTCGGGAAATACATGAGATAAGTGGTGTTTTTTTCCATGCGCTTAGTGTTTGTTTAATTCAACATAGAACTTATATTTGATTTTCGTTTTGTAATTCATGATGTTACGTAATATATTGTTTTTTTTCTTTAATCTCTTGATTTGGTTGTCATGTCACTTGTAGATGGTTGTCATCTAAAGAATTCCATAAAGAAGACATAAAGTATTGGAGGAGAGAAATTCGTCATCTCATGTGTGAAATCAATAAGCATCTACCTTCGGCATTTTTCAATGCACAAGAACACTACCTCATACACCAAGTTGAGGAGATTAAACTGTGTGGACCTGCGCATTCAAGGTCCATGTGGATGGTTGAGAGGCACTTGAAATTTATGAAGGTTTTGGTCAGACAACGAGCATATGTTGAGGGTTATATGATGGAGGGATATATGGTATACCATAACATGTTGTATATTAGTGAATATCTTCCTAAATTAACAGAAAAGCTCAATTTACGTCACATTTGTGACCCAGAATCCAATAAGAGTTTCGAAGGGGAGTACCCGAAGGGGAAAGGTAGATCGAGGAAGGTGAAAGGTAATATAACACATTCTTATATTCAGTATTTTGCATAAATTTATATTGTAATATACTTTGTTAAGTTACTATATTACATTTTTATTGAATTTTAATTTTATTGTCATGAAACAGTTGGTCGAGAGTGGGATGCAATTCATTTATACATCGCAAACAATCTTGACTAGATGAAGGTATGGATCGAACGATGTGAACAATCTGGTCATAGAATATCATGGGAAGGTGTAGCTTCATTGGTTAAAGTTGCACATCACAATGGAGACACCAATCTAACGCAAAGGGAAATCAATTTAGCAAGAGGTTTAAAAGATAATAAGGTAAGCATATTAATCATGCACACTAAATGCCGTTGTACATCACGTTGTTTTTTTCATTGTATGGCATTATAAACATGCACTAGTTAATCATAAATATTGGATCATTATGTAATATTTTCCTGTATGGCTTGCTGTAGGTAAAACACCATAAGGCTGTCTGGTGCAATGGATGTAGATATCGAATCAAAAAGTTGGATGAAACAAGGAAAACATTTGATTGTGGGATATTTGCAGTCTTTGAGGTGACCAATCAATGTTTCTTCTAGAAGTGACAAACATCCAAAACTCTCTGAAAATCGATACTATGGGTATCTAGAAGATATTCTTCAGTGTGACTTTAACTCCTTCAAGGTATTTCTGTTCGTTGTCAAATGGTACAAGTGTTGATTAAATCAACATGATCTCGATAAAACAATAATTTAACATGCCTAATGGATTTACCGCGGTAAATACAAGGTTGTTTGAGCCAAGAATGGAGCCCTATGTTCTTCCAACCCAATGTGAACAGGTATTTTACTCTAAGGTTCTAGGTAGAGCGGGTTGGTCATTTGTTGTGAGACACGATCCAAGGGGAAGACCGGTAAAGTATAACATAGATGAAGGTAATGAAGACGTTCTCGAAGAAGAAGACACCGTAGAAGATGATCATGATTAACATGAGTTAGATGATCATGTTCCTGAAGAAGATGTCAAAGAACTTATTGAATTAGATGATGTATCAGGAAATGTCCATGACGATGATATCGACGATGACATGATGATCGTAACTGAAATTGACGACGAGGATGATATGGCCAATCCTTACAATGTTGAATCTGGATCATCGGATGATAGTATAGATGATGACTTAGATGAAGAAGATGATGAAGACCATTGAAGTTTATGAGGTATGCAGTAATAATAAATTAACTATTTCTTAGTGAGTTTCCATTTTCCAGTATGATATAATTAGTAACATTGCTTGTTATAGAGTATGTCAAAAAACACATTTAAAGTTTTTGTACATAGATATTTTTGTTGGGTTATGGGGAATTGAGAGTGATGTGAGGGGGGGGAGGGGCCATAAGAGCTTCCACCTTCATGTGGTTGGCCTTGTTTAGTAGAGAATATTAAATTATTCTCGAAACAGAGAGAAGCTTAGTAAGGAAATGCACAATTATCAAGACTCAAACATCATCATCATCATCATCATCGTCATCATCACCATCATCTTCATCATCATCATATTTTTCTTCTTCATTGACATATTCATCATCTTGATCATCATATTCATCATCGTCATCATCATCATCATCATCATCATCATCATCATCATCATCATCGTTGTCGTCGTCGTTGTCATCGTCACGACCACCATCATCATCATCGTTGTCATTGTCATGACCACCACCATCACCATCATTGTCATCATCATCATCATCATCCTCACCATCATCATCATCATCGTCACCATCTTCATCATCATTATCGTCATCATCATCATCGTCAACATCTTCATCATCATCATTGTCATCATCTTCATCATCATCATTGTCACCATTCTTCATCATCATAATCATCATCGGCATCGCCATCATCACCATTGAAGCATCAAAAACCATACCTATAGATTAAATAATGTGCTACATGGGGCCAACGTTGAAATTTCTTAAATATTTGTTGGCTTGAACTGAAATTCCACATGGTTAGTCAAGACGCATGCATTGACGGTGTGGGAGGGTTTCCGGACTCAAACATGATTGACATTAACCATTGGAGCATCAAAAACCATACCTATAGATTAATTAATGTGATACAATATGGGGCCAACATTGAAATTTATTAAATATGTGTTGGCTTGCACTGAAATTTGGAATGGTTATTCTAGACGCATGCATTGACGGTGTGGGAGGGTTTCTAGACTCATACATGGCTGACAATAACCATTGCAGCATCAAAAACCATACCTATAGATTAAATAATATGATACATGGGGCCAACGTTGAAATTTTTTAAATATGTGTTGGCTTGGACTGAAATTTGGCATGGTTAGTCTAGACGCATGCATCGATGGTGTGGGAGGGTTTCTAGACTCAAACATGACTGACAATAAACATTGTAGCATCAAAAACCATACCTATAGATTAAATAATGTGATACATGGGGCCAACGTTGAAATTTTTTAAATATGTGTTGGATTGGACTGAAATTTGGCATGCTTAGTCTAGACACATGCATTGACAGTGTGGGAGGGTTTCTAGACTCATACATGGCTGAAAATAACCATTGTAGCATCAAAAACCATACCTATAGATTAAATAATATGATACATGGGGCCAACATTGAAATTTTTTAAATATGTGTTGGCTTGGACTGAAATTTGGCATGGTTAGTCTAGACGCATGCATTGACGGTGTGGGAGGGTTTTCAGACTCAAACATGACTAACAATAAACATTGCAGCATAAAAAACCATACCTATAGATTAAATAATGTGATACATGGGGCCAATGTTGAAATTTTTTAAATATGTGTTGGCTTGGACTGAAATTTAGTATGGTTAGTCTAGACGCATACATTGACGGTGTGGGAGAGTTTCTAGACTCAAACATGGCTGACAATAACCATTGCAGCATCAAAAACCATACCTATAAACTAAATAATATGATAGATGGGGCCAATGTTGAATTTTTTTTAATATGTGTTGGCTTGGACTGAAATTTGGCATGGTTAGTCTAGACGCATGCATTGACGGTGTGGGAGGGTTTTCAGACTCAAACTTGGCTGACACTCATCATTGCAGCGTAAAAAACCATACCTATAGATTAAATAATGTGATACATGGGGCCAATGTTGAAATTTTTTAAATATGTGTTGGGTTGGACTGGAATTTGGCATGGTTAGTCTAGACGCATGCATTGACGGTGTGGGATGGTTTTCAGACTCAAACTTGGCGGACACTCGCCATTGCAGCATCAAAAACCATACCTATAGATTAAATAATGTGATACATGGGGCCAATGTTGAAATTTTTTAAATATGTGTTGGCTGCTTGGACTGAAACTTGGCATGGTTAGTCTAGACACATGCATTGATGGTGTGGGAGGGTTTATAGACTCAAACATGACTGACAATAATCATTGCATCATGAAAAACCATACCTATCGATTAAATAATGTGATACATGGGGCCAACGTTGAAATTTTTTAAATATGTGTTGGCTTGGACTGAAATTTGGCCTGGTTAGTCTAGACACATGCATTGATGGTGTGGGATGGTTTCTAGACTCAAACATGACTGACAATAATCATTGCATCATCAAAAACCATACCTATCAATTAAATAATGTGATACATGGGGCCAACATTGAAATGTTTTAAATATGTGTTGGCTTGGACTGAAATTTGGCATGGTTAGTCTAGACGCATGCATTGACGGTGTGGGAGGGTTTTTGAACTCAAACTTGGCTAACACTCGCCATTGCAGCATAAAAAACCATACCTATAGATTAAATAATGTATCTTTTTTCTACTATAGGGTTTATTATTTGTTATTTCTCTTGTATCTTTTTTGCACTATCTTCATTTAAATCTCAATTGCTATCAAATTAGATAACAAACATTTTGGTCTCTTCATTAAGAAATATGGTAACATCATTGATGGAACTTATTTATTTGCTTTTCCATTCATGTTTACATTATTTTTCAAGTTACCTATAAATGTAACTTAAGTAGTGTGATTTTTATGGTGTTAACATATAAACACGTGGAAATGGAATCAACCCTAAGTCAAGTGGAGCCTTGCAACTTGCTACATGTTTGAGTCTCGACAATCTTCCTTTGAAATTTAATAAGAACACCAAAGAAGTTTGTTAATGGTTGGATTTGAGAATTTTCTAGGTGTGATTAATTAAGATATTAGGGCTCTAAGACAATTAATGTATCTACCTCTATGTTAAAATCATTTTCCATAATGATGTAGTCCACCACCTTCCTTATTGTCTTACCAAAAGGCATGAGAATGAGGAAGAAGGCGTAAAATTATGTAATTCACCTTCAAAGAGTGCCTTGCAATCACATTGGTAAGGAACCATAAGAAAATCACAAAAATCCAATGTGTCACATCCCCATTTAGTGTCAATTAAAGACTTATATGGTAAATTTAATATGAGACTTACTTATATTTGTCTCTTACTCTTTGCGTATTGACACATTTTATATTTTATGGTTGTCTCTGTGCCTTGACCCAATATATATTATAAGGTGCGGAGGTGCATGCACAATAATCCTTAGTTATGAATATGAGATGAGGATTTAAAGAGAAGAGTATGTAAAGACAGGTAATTTTTATATGTATTTTCGTGATAACTACCGAGGACAAATGTGGTGAGAAACCACAAGCATTTGGAAGGATGAAGGGAGATTACATCATGATCATGCCACTTATAAAATTGAAGACTCTTCATGAGAAAAAATTGTTTTTTTAATTTTATTAATGACCATTATGGTGCTTTGGTCCAAATGATATTCTAACTCATTGTTTCTCCATATAGTGTGCCAAGTGCCACCTCTCTATATGGGACTGATAGTAAGCTCAAGAAATTAAAACTAGGGAAGAAGTTCTTATCAAAAAATGGGACTGAATCCTATAAATGTACTAAGGTTCATGTTTACAAAGGTTAATAGAGATCAAACTAGAAGGTCATGAAAATTACAATGGGAGTTCAATGAGCTTGCAACCTAACTAAAATTTGGCATCAATCCAAAATAATGAAGGCGGTGTAATTTATGAAGGGGGATGTTGGACCCCAATTAGATAGATAAATCAATTCTCAACTACAAGGCAAATCCTCTAACCACAGTACCGCACCTCACCCCAACTATGGATATCTTTAGGTAACAATGATAAATAAGGGTGTAAAGTTGAGACAAATGGCAAGGAGAAACTTCTTACAAGCGTATGTAAAACATTAGAAAAGAATTGGATTAAGAAGGTAGGGAAATTAAATAGACATTCTATGTGTTCTATCCTTGGAGGTCACATGTTTAATTTTGGAGGGGTTAAGGTATGTACACATCCATAGAGTAAGAAATATTTTTTTTTTATAAAAATGGGGTTCTTTGTCTCACATAAAAATACCACTTGACCCCCGTGTGCACATCCAAATATCCATTGACCGCTGAGAGATCCGAGTGAGCTAAATGAGCCAAGACTAGTGTAGAGGAGGGAGCCAATACCGTCAAGAGATCCGAGACCATTGTAGAGGAGGGAGGCGAAACCGTCGAGAGAACCAGTTCTGCTGAGAGCATTCCAGAGGAGGGACCCAAGACCGTCGAGAGAGTCAATACAGCCAAGACCATTGCAAAGGAGGGATATGATACCGCCGAGAGAGCCGAGACCACTGAGACCATTGTAGAGGAGGCCACCGAGACCAGGAGATCGAGACCATTGTAGAGGAGGCCGCCAAGATGTCTTCGGTAAGTCTGAAATGCACACTTCATACACCAGGGTTGGGATTTTGGAAATGCATTGTGTGTGTTATTGGGGATTTTCAATACATTAATAGATAGGAGAAGAATAATTTACAGCATTTGATTACAGAGAAATACAATCCTCTTGTGCCCTAATGTTAGCAGCAAGAGTTTACATTGCGCATCCTCTATCTGATGTTGTATCTTGTTGTGATTTCGTCATTGAACCCTATTCCCAACTACTTACCTTCCTCTATCCATTTCTCACGGCTATCTCATGTATTCTTTGCCCTCGATGTTTCTGGAAAACTCCAATTAATACTTTTGAGCTAGGGTTTATAACTCCTATCTAGATACTTCCATGTGGATGTCGACATTCTCTTTTTTTACATGTTTATTTTATTTTATTTTCAAAATATGAAACATATCATAGATTATGAACAAATTCTGAAAGAATAAAAATTAATTTAATTTTTGTGTGTGTGAACTATGTGTGCATTTCCTATGGCCTATGGGCATTTACTAATAAATTAGGATATATTCCACGAATCAATACATGAGATGCGAGTTATACCATTTCCATGTTGAGAAACAATCCAAGACTGAGTAGATGAGAAGAGAAGCATGGATGTTTGCATAGCCAAATCACTGCAATTTGTAATCAATTCGTTGTGTGGTTAGTGGTTTAAAATAGAGCTTGTGTGTTGAATTGGACAAGAGCGAATTGTGGTTTTCAACCCATTGAGCCAACCCTTGGGTTTATGTCACCATGGATTCCAAGCCATGTGCACTGTTCATGCTTCTTGTCCACATTATTTTTTCCAAGTCCTCCATTCCATGTGCTTTATGTCAAGTCCATCTTTGTTTTCCTTTGTCCAAGTCCTTGTCCAACCATGACCTTCTCCTCCATGCTGCTACTCATCGTGTTTTCCTTCTCCAAGAAGCTTCATTTCATTAACCTTGTCCACTTCATCTTTGTCACAAAGATGATTCATGTCATTAACCTTGTACACTTCATGCTAAGTCACCAAGATGCTTCATATCATTATATGTGTGTTAATATCATCTTATAATCATTGTAGCCAACATTAGGTGTTTACCAAATCAAAATCAGAACACATTTCTAATACTTGCAAACCGTGGACTCAACTCAGGATGCTTCAACACTTCTTCTTCATACCCGCATGCAAGAGAAGAAATGGAATCACAACTTCCAACTGCTACTATATCATATGATCCATTTTTTGTGGATGCTTGAGAGATCCTTTCACTTGTGGGTCTTATTGATGTTGTAGCTTTTATTGCTTATATGAACCAACATCATCAATTGTAACAACCATATGTATTGAAGCTTTATGTGCTGTCATTCAAATTACATCTTCACTATGCCAATGTTCTTCAACAGATCTATTGTAGCCACAAATGTCATCAAAGGTCTTGTGGCTTCCTTAAAGAATACACCATAAAACTCACACAGTTTTCATGCCATCATCCAACATTTTTACTCTTTCTTCTTACCATCAGATCTTCTTGAAAACTTTGCTTTTTTTTTCTTCATTTGCTTCAGCTACTCAATATTCAACTTCATGCCTGGGATATGTACCCAATTATCACTTATTCCATACTTACACTTATTGACAACATGTATGGAGAGATATCAAACTTCGTTTTAACTTGAGGAATTTATGGGTCAAAGGCACTATGGTTGAATGTTTACATGAGTTATTTTCTTGTCGTGATCTTAGAGGCATGAGAATGTAGAATGTGGGGAATGAGAATGTATCAATCATTGCCACCATATGAGTTTTGACAGTAAGATTAATTGGCACCATCCCATTATGAAGTAGAACCATGTGAGATAGATCCTATAACACCATTAACATCATGATATAAGCAAAATCGAAGTTCCGTTTTTCGTCGATGCTGCTTGAAGATGATAATTTCCAGAAAGTGGCCCCAGGGTACAAAGTAAAGAAACATTTGATGGATTGGAAACGTATATATATAAATGGAACAAAATTATATAGGCCTAAAATTGCGGTTGGTGCCATTGTGGTCAAATTTAAATCAATTTTTAAGCCACCTCGACGGAAAACGGAACTTCAATTTTGCTTACCCATTTTTCTCGTTCTGGTTTAGGAAATATTTCAAGCTATTATGGTTTGTTTTAAAGTCTTCAAATTCTTAAAATTTGATTTCATTGTATCATTCATCAGGGTTAGTAAATTCATAAAAGGTAAGCATGCATCATCATACTTCAGACTTCAATCAAACCATCATGACTTGGATTGTGGCAATTTTAGTCTTCAACTAGGGTAGTACTGTAGCAGTTTTAACACTTTGAATATAGTAGCTTCAAATTTGGAATGTGGTGGCTTCATAAAAAAACATGTTGTGGTATAGCTTCCCCAGTTGTGGTTACTATTTTTTTATTAATCTCATGAAGATTTATATGCAATTTATTGTTTCTACTATCCCTGTGTTTTTGTGAAGAATGATTGAAGAATGTTATAAGTGTTCCTAGAGAATTATGAACATGGATATGTACAATTCCTTATATTTATTATCACTTTGTTTTATGTGATGAATTCATTTGCATGACTTGAGTATATCCGAAGCTCTCCTTGAGGTCCCATGAATGAACTTGAACACTTGTTGCATTCATTTAATTTGAAAGAGTAGTTATAGTTTGAAAGAACTATCTCCTTACCTTAGCTAGCATTCATTGAAAAGAAAGGCTTATTTTATTCATATATATTTGCATGGTCTGAGTCAGTCATCACACCATGAGTTGCACTTCTATCACCCAACTGAGTAATACAACCATTAAAATTTAACTCGTTAACTCAACACACTTTAACCTCGCATGAGGATAAAAAGAATTTGTTAGTTAGGTAGGACACCGAGGATAGGAATCCAAATGATTCCCCCTTGTCATTATCATCCAAGACATAGTTGTTGTCCTCTAGGGTGTTAAAATCCTATTGTACTTGTTGACATGGTCATCAACCAGTTTGTGGAGGGCTTCCTGTTGTTTCAAGGGTTAAACCACCGCGAGATCGAGAACCGAACAGACTCTGTGGAATGCCACACTCCACTTAGCCCTAAGGAAACATCGATCATTGTCTTCCTTGTATTCTCTAGCCACCATACTGGTGATACAAGGGTGATAAGGAAAAAGTGCCGAAAAACTTTTTCGACATGTCATGAACGAGGTAGCTTAGTGACTTTTCTACTAGGGCTCTTTTACCCAAGATCCCTTTCGGTAGAGGGATATCCTTCCATTATTGGTCTCTCATTTTGTATTGTTTGACTTGGATTCAAGGATAATTTTAGGGGCGAAATTTATCCCATGGGCTATTTTGTCATGTTTTTTTCCAAAAAAAGATTCGCCAATTTGCATTTTTTGAAGCCCCGTTTCGCCCAATTTTGATGGGGTAAACTTTTTTCACTCTAAAAATCACCAAATTATTATAAAACTATATAAAATCCTTAGAAATTGAAATAATTTTAGAAACATATCGCCAAATATTTTATAGTTGACATTTTAAGAATTGGTAAGATTCGCCAAGGTTTATACACTTTTAAATAAGTGTGGGTCCTTAAAATTATCCCTGCTTGGATTTCATCACCTTGCGAAGGATACAACTTGTTGAGGTCTCCAACTCTTAGTTAGGAGGTTTTGCTTTCTATTTCACCTTTTTAGAGGTTCTTTTTCTTTTTAGTGTTGCTTGTTGGCATTTTGGCCATTTTTGTTTCAACTCGCTTACTGTGACACCGGTCCCAGTACATTTTTTTGAGCTTATCTGATGATGTGTGATGTCCTCTTCTCCTAGGACTTTGAGATGGTTGAGTTAGATGGTATTCTCAAGGGACTGAACACCTCTTGATGGAGCCACTGATGCTTGACCTTAGGAGTAGTCTAGAGGACCACGTGATCACATCATCCGTGTGGACTTTTTCGTTTACTGTGATGATGGTCTTTCAGGTTATATGGAACAATGGTACATTTGAGAGAGAGATGATTGGTATGTTGTACCCCACCTTGGTTGATTTTCTTATGGTCCTTCCATTTTGTCGATAATATAAGTGTGGTACCTTGCCTTTTACCTTTTGGGTCTTTTACTCATCTTGGTATATCTTTTGATTTGTACCACCTTTTATGTTTTTGGTCTTCTGGGTACTATGGTAGTTTGTACACATTTGAGGTACGCAACCTAATTTGTCCAAGTTGTTATGAGTCTTTATACCTTTTGGTGGTCCTATTTGAGTTACAAGGAGCTATTGCATATAAGAGGTAGTTACAAGGAGCTATTGCATATAAGAGGTAGTTACAAGGAGCTATTGCATATATTTGACATTATTTGACCTTCCATCTCTTTGGCATGTCAAATAACAGGTAGTTACAAGGAGCTATTGCATATAAGAGGTAGTTACAAGGATCTATTGCATATAAGAGGTAGTTACAAGGAGCTATTGCATATAAGAGGTAGTTACAAGGAGCTATTGCATATAAGAGGTAGTTACAAGTAGCTATTGCATATATTTGACATTATTTTACCTTCCATCTCTTTGGCATGTCAAATAACAGGTAGTTACAAGGAGCTATTGCATATAAGAGGTAGTTACAAGGAGCTATTGCATATAAGAGGTAGTTACAAGTAGCTATTGCATATATTTGACATTATTTTACCTTCCATCTATTTGGCATGTCAAATAACAGGTAGTTACAAGGAGCTATTGCAATATATATTTGACCTTATTTGTACCTTCCCCACAATGGTTGATTTACTTTTGGACCTTACACACTATTGTTTATTGGTCTTGTGGTAGCTTGTCCTTTAATTTTTTTGTGGTACCTTGCCTCTCACCTTTTGGGTCTTTTACTGATCTTGAGTTATCTTTTGAATTGTACTGCCTTTTTTGTTTTTGGTCTTGTGGATATAACTATGGTATATCGTCCACATTTGAGGTACTACACCCCCTTAGTCCCAAGGGTTATGAGTCTAATTTATACCCACTCTTTTCTTTTTTTCTTGTACCTTACTGGTTGGTTCTTTTACCCTTTGGTTGGTCCTTGTACCTTACTGGGGGCCATGAGTCTCTTTGGCCTCGGTATGCTGGTTGTCAGCTCATCTTTATTGTGATTGTACTGAGCCTTTTGACTATCATTGACTTTCTTTGATTGACCGTACCAATATAGCCAGTCATCTCTCTCTCTCTGGTTTGTACTAACCCTATAATAGGGTCACTTGGTTCCTAGAGTTGACTGGCCTCTAAGAGGCACAACCATTTATGAAAGCAACTCTTCTAAGTATATTACAGGAAACGTCTACACCCAGGTAATTAAATATGTGTTGGTTATAAGACTTAATTAGTAATCAAAGTGTTGGTAATCAAATAATTGGTAAATAATTTGAATTAAGTAGTTAAGGCTTGTCATGTCATACAAAATTGTTGGTAATCAAATTATATTTGTTGGTAAATAATTTTAAGAGTGGTGGAACTCAACCTCGACTGAACTTGTGAGGAAAATTATCTTGGATAATAAGTGTCCTGACGGTTAACTGAGTAGAACTATGACTTTATTTCTTGAACAATGACCTTATCATAACTGTAACAGATTGCTCCAGACTTCCATTTGTGAGCTAAACAACACAATAAAATTTGAAACAACAAAAGGAAATTTTGCAAGATGGGAAGCATTGTTCTAATGTTATAACTTTACTGTTCATGAGCACATTTTTGGGAAAGCAAAAAGCATTCCCGACTTTATAACAAGATAATATTTGACACAGAAGTGTGCTGTTAATTTTTAAGAAGAGGGCCTGAAGCAAGCGAGCCTGAAGCAAGCGAGCCTGAAACAAGTGAGCCTGGTGCAAGCGAGCATGAGGCAAGCGAGCGTAGAAGTTCAAAGAGGAATCCAATGTGCCCATAACCCACAAGTAAACATGAAAATCTCTGCTTGGACCAGAGGAAAAAATCATATCTATACTATCAATGATAATATGAGTTGGTTGGATTATATGCAAGACTGGAAACCTAGGTGGGATTTGAGACATGCTCAAGTATTAGATGCTAACTTACAAGGATCTGATGCTTTTATTAGACTAGTGCTAGAACTCAAAAGAATGCCTATGGGATCTAGTATTGATGTTCCAGAGATAATTTACAACAACTCCTTGAGAAAAGCAGTTGATGCAAGCAATTGCTTAACTCACCTATGCCATGATCTTAACTTAATCTCAATGAAGGGCTCTACACCTCACCTTGGGCTACGACTAGAACAACAATACTACTGTATTAACCGGATACGTTCTTTGGAAGCATGGCCACATTAAGATGCTAGTCTCTGGTTTCCAAGTACTACACACACTTATGAAAATATAAAAAATTATGGTGGAAATTCTTGAGAAAAGAAAATAAAGATAGAACATATTATACCATGCTAAAGTTTAGACCTCAAATGACACATATCCATGAGGATCCTGCATGGTTCGTCCCTGACAGCATTAGATCCAAGTACTATTTATAATCTAAAACAGGAAGTTGGAGAATATCTCGAACATGTCAAAGATATTTTGCAGACAAAGCTTACTGGGGCTCAAATCCTTCGGTACTACATTAAAAACGAACGACAGTGGCTTGTCAAAACCCACATAAATGTCCACATGCATCAGAATAGATGCGTGGTCCTGAGGTCTGTTTATTCAAAGGCATGGGTTTTTGAATCCAACGTCTTTCGAGAATTGTATGGTTCCCCATACTCCGATGAGTTGTAAATATCTCAAAAGCATTTGGCTATGAGTGGTGCCTGTCCATTCAAATTGTCATAAAGATTGGAAAGAAAGTCTTTTTAACCATGTCATGATAATATAAAGAAAGCCCTACTTTTCTCTCTATCAATATGATTGAAAATCTATATTATGTATTAAATATCGTAAGTCAATACTACAAGTAATTGTCCAAAGGCAACATTAGTTGGGAGTATGACTGAAAGCTACCATTTTTCAAAAAAGCTTACATGTTTACGGTTCCATTTTTGCTTGATTCAATTACTTTCAATCATATAAGAAGACCATGCTTGAATAAGATTATACAAGTTCCACAACATTATATAAAATATTGTTTTTGAAGATTTGTGAACACTTATTAACCACCTAAACGATCTTACTTTTGAAAGTATTAAAAACTTTTAGACGTTTTCAGTAATGGTTAGTGATTTTTATTTTATATTATTATTGCTGAATATAAATATCTTACTAAATGTGACTGGACTTCAATTACCGAGTTGATGAACCCAAACTGATGGGATGAGAGAGACTTTAGGGCAATGATGACACAACTGATAATTGGATGATTTTATATGGGAGTCAAGACCCAAATGAGCAATAAAATAAAGCTCATAATTGCATGAATTTTTACTCATAAGAAAGATAAAGTGATCGTCTTCCTCATCACTTGAATGCCTACATGTTGAGAAAGGGAATGAGAATCAAGTAACATTATAAAAGGCACGACATGTCACCTTTTAAGAGGCACTATGCCTTGCGGTCGTATCTAAACTCTTTTCCCATGTTGCAGGTAGAACCAATCAGGTATTTGTTAGATCTGTCTTCCTTGAGCGAGGGGAGTTTGGTAAGGCTAGAGGAAAGTGAGACATCCAGTAGGTCGAGAAGAGTTGTATATTCAACTAGATGTCAAAAGACCAGAAGAAAAATCGATAAACGCAATGAATTTTTTCACGGTCAAGGGGGGTCATGTTCCTATGGTGATGAGACAAAAGACGACCTCGAGGTGCCCTTGAGGTACAGACATTTAGTGAAACAATGGGTACTCAAGGATCTTCCTCAACCGAACATAGATTTTTGTGTGAACGATAGGATATATCGAATAGCACCATCATCAATACATGGTTTCGGGTTGTTCAGCATGGATGGCATAAGGGTCCCTTACAACACATTTACAGAATTGATGGAGTATGTTGGACCCTGTTACAGCTACAAAGATTGGATGCGCCCGGTCCAATTTACAAAAAGTATGTGTAGCTATGGATTGTCAACAAACTATTTACAGTTGAAAGAGAAAAATCAAAATAAAGTAGCAACGTTGTACATGGACGGAAGGCCAAAGGCCACAGGGAATATTGCGGGGTTTATAAACAGTACACAACTAGGGTCTATAATTAAGCAACCAAACTGCGAATTTGAGGGGCGTGAAGGAAAACGTGTTTTTGTAGTTGCCATTAAATCAATATCTGTAGGGGAAGAGTTGATTATTAATTACAATTTGAACCAAGTAGATACAAAAAGGGTTACTATGGGAGTGGTACATATTATAACAATTTACCCAACCTTTTATTAATGAATTTAACATATTAAGGATTTTTTCATTAGTTTATTTCATTTAAATTTTCCCCATTTACTTTGCAGGATAGTGATCGGGATAAAACACTGCCAGCAGATGGTTGGAGGAGTACATCTTCCTCGAGGGATCAGGTATACATCTTTGTAATAGTGCAGATATAATAAGAAAAAATAGTTGACTTTCACTATGTTTTTTATTTAGGTATCTGTAAGGGGCAACTCCCAGTTATTAGCAGATCGGGGCAAGTCACCTATGAGCATCGATCTGAGGAGTGGATCACGATCCTCTAAGTTGCAGGTATAATCCATTGGAATTGTTAATATAATTTTAGGAATCTGTCATGATATAACTCAATAGTATTTTATATTTTTTTGTTGCAGCCCGATGAATCGTTGTATGAAACAACATCAGAAGAATGTCAAGTAGATCCTGAAGTGGCTGAGATCTTTAAAGATGATAGACAAACTGGTAAAGCCACAAACCGGTTTACGATGATAGAAAAATTGTTGGAAAAATATAGTGCGAAAATCGTTTCTCTGCTTATCAAGTTTCCGCAAACAAGCGAGAACCTGGCAAGGATTGAATTGTTGGAACGGAAATCTGAATCCTTGGAAGTAAGTTGAGGAATCTTGATTCATAAAATAATTCATTTATAACTTTATAATTTTCTCTTTTATATGATAGTACTGAACATGTAAGACGTGGTTTGTATTTACAGAATTATCGAAAAACACACAATAGTGGTGGAGGAGATGTTGGTTGCAGCGAGGCTCGTGGAGAGACGTGGCATCATGGGAAAAGGACTCCATGTACTACATCAACTCCTTCGCCATTTTTGTCGACTGAATAGTCGGAAACACGTTTTGACACACCATGAACCCCAACTATGAGCGCACCGGCCGTTGGTGACCGACACACACCGGATCGTCCACCGGAAGAGGTCAACAATGAGAATGCTAGTAATATTGATATCGACCTAGTTGCATTTCCAGGATCTTCCCGTGTCACTAGCATAGGAACAATGGAGGTAACATTTTTGGTCGACGCTGATCTCGACCCAATAAAGATCGATAAGGTCCCAGGTAATTAATATACGTTGCTCAAGTTACTGTTTATAACTTCATTGCAATATACCGATAAAACGTTTTCTTTCAACTAATTATGATCATGGCATGATCGTTTCGCAGGAAATGATGTTTTCTATAAACATATGAATGATGCATGCTTGGAGATATTCAGGCCCACCATCTGAGAATGGTGGGATAAACAACATAAATGTTTAAAAGATGAACTCATGCATCAGTTGGTTGGCCTGTTTGGCGACAAAACCTTTAATAAAGTCGAGGTCATGAAAAAGTCTTGTCAACATGTGAAGGTTGTCTGAGACCAATATAGGACACACCTTGAAAAAAACCCTAAGTATGAGTGCCCTCCAATGATTTCACAAATGGAGTGGAGATCTCTAGTGGAGGATGGAAGGGAGAGGGCTCAGAGAAGAGAAGGAAAGATAACACCAGGAACAGGGAGGTATGCAATACTTTCCATACTCCCTCAAATCTCTCTCTCTCTCTCATTGTTTTTTGAATCGTGCTTGCCACCTCTCCATCCTCCCTCTTCTACAACATTACCATTTTCAAGCAACAAACTCCACAAATGCTTGGACTTCTCAATCATCGCCTCATTTTGATTTTTTTTTTTTACTTTGGTTTTATCCACTCTGTTTTCTTTTGTTGCGCTTTCAAATTCATCTGCAATGATATCAACACACTACACATTATGGGAATAAGACATTCACATTTGCATCTTCCACTACTACATCTAATTAAATATCATCTCCTTGCAACTCCACCATTGTAACACCACTCTCTTCTATAGTGCCATCTTCTACAACAACACCACTCACTACTGCAACATATATCCATTACAACTTTTCCATTGTTTATTGAGTTTCTTGTACAAGCTCAATCTTTACCCCCAATCTTTTCCTTATTGTATTTTGCTACAATCAATTCTTCTACACCTTTACTTGGAATTATAGCAACATACACTTCCAAACAGTATTGTTTTTTTTTTAAATTTCCTATAGGTGTCGAATAACCGATGGCCGCAGCAAAGACAACTAATGACTGTGCCATAGATTCGATGGCAAAAGACATCAGATCCAAGCCCTTTTCCATTGTGAGGAGCGTCGGTTATCTGACCACCATAGTGATAAATACCGACGACTATGCCATAGATACGACGGCAAAAGACGTCGGATCCAAGCCCTTTTCCGTTGTGAGGGGCGTCGGATATCCGACCGCCACCATGAAAAATATCGATGACTATACCATAGATCCGATGGCAAAAGACGTCGGATCCAAGCCCATTTCAGTTGTGAGGGGCGTCGGTTATCCGACCGCCACAGTGAAAAATACCGACGACTATGACATAGATCCGATGGCTAAAGATGCTGGATCCAAGCCTTTTTCAGTTGTGAGGGGCATCGATTATTCGACTGCCGGAGGCGTCAAAGAACCGACGAAGCCCGAGCCGTCGGTTTTAATCCGAAATTGGACCGACGTTAAATAAATACTGAGGTTGTCGGATAATCGACCACAAAATGTAGCAAATCTGACTTTTTGGCCGTCGGATTTTGGGTCCAAAAAACCTAGTGACACTAATCAAAGCAAAAAATATCTTCTATGAATGTAATGCAAATCACTTCTTTTAAAGGCAAAAATTCAAAATATGCAACTCACTTTTCTTTTTCTTTTATGATGACAACAATGCAAGCACAACCTTTCTTTTTCTATTTAAAATGAAATTAAAACAGAAGACTGAAATCCTATGAATAAAGTTATTTTCTTTTTAGATTGTATGCAAAGAGATGAAATTACAGACTTATGCAAGCTATTCTTTCGCTTTTCAATGCACACGTCAAAGCAAAAACAAAATGAAAATATTTATACAAACTTACTAAGAACACATCAGAGTTTTTATAATCTTGGATTTCTAATCAGTATATGAAAACTAAAAAAATCAAGCGAGAGTGGATGAAAAATTAACAAAAGTTCCACTAAAAAATCAAATTAACCTGATAAAAAGGAGAAATTTTGGCTTCTAGAAATTCTATGGATATTAACAACAAATCTCATACAAAAATGGAAAGGTATCAACCTTGCAATCAATCCCTAACAGATAGAGACTTGGTAAAAAATTGCAAGTTGTTGAGTACGTGACTGTCAGAACAGTAACCCGCGTATTTTAAAGGCATACATGAATTTCCATGAAGTAGCCTACGTATTCAGAGGAAAATGGTGAAAAATAAATAAAGAAACTTCCTGCAGGACTAATATGCAGTTGTGTCTATGCACCAGTAGCATATAAGGTCAGGAAAAGTTACAAAATTAAATTTCACTAAACTCTTAGTTTTACAAATTTATAAGGATTGAAAGGTCTAAGATCTCTTAGGCTAAAATCTGAACTACCTTATCAAATCAACAAGAAAACCAAAAACTTCAAAAAGAAACCCATAAAACATCAAAAAAACCTAAAGAACAAAAAATACCCCCAAAAAGAAGAAAAACCCAGAGGAGTCGCCAGTTCTGCAATGGGAAATAATTCCCCAACAACTGTTGGGTACAGTTGTTGAAGAGTGGGATGATAAACAAACGCTAATCTTGCAAGTAAAAAAATATTTTTATTTTTCCTTTCAAACAAACAATTAAGGACTAAGGGTATCAAGATACACACCTTGTTCCAAATGCTTGTAGTAGAATCCTCTGGTCTTGAGATTTGCCCTTCACTTTAAATTCTTGCTGCAATTCCTGCAATGAAAACAAAAGAAAGTGAAAGCATAACAATAACCATCAAAATTATATAAAGAAACTTGCAAAATTAACAATTTCCATTTTTAAATGAACAATGATTCATAAACATATGAACACATTTAATATTGGATAGGAAAAGAGTTCATTTTTATATTAATGATAACAACAAATTCAATAGAACAAATGAACATGATTTGTTGTTGTTGTTTTTCTTAGACGGATTTATGAGTTCTTCCTCCTGGGTCACTTCAATTCAACATGACCCACACTTACCGTCCAAGGAGTGTTGCAAGTGGTCCAGAGTTTCATCCTGGCAATGGTGAGGATTCATGGTATTATGTTTCCCTTTGGTTGCAATATGACAAATTCAAAGCTCTCATATGAAGGTTTTTCTGACAAATGTGATGGTTTCAGTTTCTCGATTCAGCATGACCCAAACAGTCACATTTGTCAGACAAACCTTCGCAATGGACTATGAGTTTTCCATATTGCAGATGAAGGGAAACATAATACCATGAATCGTCACCATTTCCAGGCTAAAACTCAAGACTGCTGGAAACACCCCTTGGACGGTGGGCATGGTTCATATTGAATTGAGACACTAATTCAGGAAAAACGCACTGAATCTGAGACCGTTGCATAGTGAAATCCATGCAGAATGAATGAAGAGTACTGGGTGTCGAGAGAAATGGTTGTGGGACTTCGTATGAGAGGAAATGGCGATGGGAATTGATTGACAAGGTCAAGCTTGAAGGTGGTATCATTGGGACTAGACATAGGTCACAGGTTCGAATCTCCTCAATTTAGTTCGTACCCAGTTATTCTTTCGATGCAAATTATAGATTTTATTTATTTTCCTTTGTCAACTTTACGTATCCCTTTATGTGTTTTCTTTATTTTCCTTTTTTAACATTATGTATCCCCTTGTGATAATTGGAATTGTTAATATCGAGTAACTCAAGAATGAACGTAAAGAGGATTTCAACGGATATTTGTTCCATCCAAACCGATCAAGTGTAGTTTTAGGTCAAAAATATTCTTGTAACAAAGCAATGAAATATATTAGAAGCAAATGTAACAAAGCCCTGAAAGAAGTTCACGTAACATAGTGGTTTGTGTTTGCAGGAATCCTTCAATTTACGGGGTGAAAATCATGGCCATAGAGCTGCCACAGTTTAGAGACGTCAAAATTGTTGACCTAAAAGTGCACTTGATAGGTTTGGAATATGGAATTTATTACCGTTGAAATGCTCTTTATGTTCATTCTAGAGTTTTGATAAAACCAAAGATATATGAAATGATGCATTATGACAGTCCGACTTCATAGTCGCCTCTTGAAACCAAGGTAAGACTAGTTAGATACGGCGGGACAAGTTCATATGATAGGGGGGGTAGTTTGATAAATTGAAGTAAAAGTTCATTTGCTTCGACTACTACACCTATTGACTGATCTTGATATTGTGTCTTGTAAATTATCCTTGTACCTTTCCATCTTCATCAACATTTTGCTGTTGGTTTTTTCATGCAAAAAATGCTCCCCTTATGCTACTTCAAACTTCAACAAGGTTCTATCAAATAAATTCAGAAAAGGTAAGCATGCATCATCATTCCATACTCCCTCAAATCTCTCTCTCTCTCTCATTGTTTTTTGAATCGTGCTTGCCACCTCTCCATCCTCCCTCTTCTACAACATTACCATTTTCAAGCAACAAACTCCACAAATGCTTGGACTTCTCAATCATCGCCTCATTTTGATTTTTTTTTTTTACTTTGGTTTTATCCACTCTGTTTTCTTTTGTTGCGCTTTCAAATTCATTTGCAATGATATCAACACACTACACATTATGGGAATAAGACATTCACATTTGCATCTTCCACTACTACATCTAATTAAATATCATCTCCTTGCAACTCCACCATTGTAACACCACTCTCTTCTATAGTGCCATCTTCTACAACAACACCACTCACTACTGCAACATATATCCATTACAACTTTTCCATTGTTTATTGAGTTTCTTGTACAAGCTCAATCTTTACCCCCAATCTTTTCCTTATTGTATTTTGCTACAATCAATTCTTCTACACCTTTACTTGGAATTATAGCAACATACACTTCCAAACAGTATTGTTTTTTTTTTAAATTTCCTATAGGTGTCGAATAACCGATGGCCGCAGCAAAGACAACTAATGACTGTGCCATAGATTCGATGGCAAAAGACATCAGATCCAAGCCCTTTTCCATTGTGAGGGGCGTCGGTTATCTGACCACCATAGTGATAAATACCGACGACTATGCCATAGATACGACGGCAAAAGACGTCGGATCCAAGCCCTTTTCCGTTGTGAGGGGCGTCGGATATCCGACCGCCACCATGAAAAATATCGATGACTATACCATAGATCCGATGGCAAAAGACGTCGGATCCAAGCCCATTTCAGTTGTGAGGGGCGTCGGTTATCCGACCGCCACAGTGAAAAATACCGACGACTATGACATAGATCCGATGGCTAAAGATGCTGGATCCAAGCCTTTTTCAGTTGTGAGGGGCATCGATTATTCGACTGCCGGAGGCGTCAAAGAACCGACGAAGCCCGAGCCGTCGGTTTTAATCCGAAATTGGACCGACGTTAAATAAATACTGAGGTTGTCGGATAATCGACCACAAAATGTAGCAAATCTGACTTTTTGGCCGTCGGATTTTGGGTCCAAAAAACCTAGTGACACTAATCAAAGCAAAAAATATCTTCTATGAATGTAATGCAAATCACTTCTTTTAAAGGCAAAAATTCAAAATATGCAACTCACTTTTCTTTTTCTTTTATGATGACAACAATGCAAGCACAACCTTTCTTTTTCTATTTAAAATGAAATTAAAACAGAAGACTGAAATCCTATGAATAAAGTTATTTTCTTTTTAGATTGTATGCAAAGAGATGAAATTACAGACTTATGCAAGCTATTCTTTCGCTTTTCAATGCACACGTCAAAGCAAAAACAAAATGAAAATATTTATACAAACTTACTAAGAACACATCAGAGTTTTTATAATCTTGGATTTCTAATCAGTATATGAAAACTAAAAAAATCAAGCGAGAGTGGATGAAAAATTAACAAAAGTTCCACTAAAAAATCAAATTAACCTGATAAAAAGGAGAAATTTTGGCTTCTAGAAATTCTATGGATATTAACAACAAATCTCATACAAAAATGGAAAGGTATCAACCTTGCAATCAATCCCTAACAGATAGAGACTTGGTAAAAAATTGCAAGTTGTTGAGTACGTGACTGTCAGAACAGTAACCCGCGTATTTTAAAGGCATACATGAATTTCCATGAAGTAGCCTACGTATTCAGAGGAAAATGGTGAAAAATAAATAAAGAAACTTCCTGCAGGACTAATATGCAGTTGTGTCTATGCACCAGTAGCATATAAGGTCAGGAAAAGTTACAAAATTAAATTTCACTAAACTCTTAGTTTTACAAATTTATAAGGATTGAAAGGTCTAAGATCTCTTAGGCTAAAATCTGAACTACCTTATCAAATCAACAAGAAAACCAAAAACTTCAAAAAGAAACCCATAAAACATCAAAAAAACCTAAAGAACAAAAAATACCCCCAAAAAGAAGAAAAACCCAGAGGAGTCGCCAGTTCTGCAATGGGAAATAATTCCCCAACAACTGTTGGGTACAGTTGTTGAAGAGTGGGATGATAAACAAACGCTAATCTTGCAAGTAAAAAAATATTTTTATTTTTCCTTTCAAACAAACAATTAAGGACTAAGGGTATCAAGATACACACCTTGTTCCAAATGCTTGTAGTAGAATCCTCTGGTCTTGAGATTTGCCCTTCACTTTAAATTCTTGCTGCAATTCCTGCAATGAAAACAAAAGAAAGTGAAAGCATAACAATAACCATCAAAATTATATAAAGAAACTTGCAAAATTAACAATTTCCATTTTTAAATGAACAATGATTCATAAACATATGAACACATTTAATATTGGATAGGAAAAGAGTTCATTTTTATATTAATGATAACAACAAATTCAATAGAACAAATGAACATGATTTGTTGTTGTTGTTTTTCTTAGACGGATTTATGAGTTCTTCCTCCTGGGTCACTTCAAACACTCCAACCCAAATCTTGTCCAGCGAGTATGCCTAAAATATTCAAAGATATATTTAGCGTAATAAACCAACGGAGAACATAATGGAAAACTAGGGTTCTGTATAGAATAAGAGGGATGTTGTAGACTGGGGATAAAGGATTGTGTGAACAATGAGGGTTTCTTCAAGCAACCAAGATAATACAATGGTTTCTAACCTCTTTTTCTTTCTCATATGCTCTTTTTATATCTTGAGGAGAGTAGTTAGGGAGTTAGAGGAAGTTGTTCATGGGATTAGGGGAATTGGGAAACAATCTCAACCGAAGAAACCCATGAAAAAAAAATTATTTTAATTGTTTACCCTCCTACAGACAGATACGTGAGCTACAGTGATGAAAGCCTTTTATTTGCGAGAATACATGGGTTTTGAACAGGCAATTCACGCATTTCTTGGGAAATAGGGTTTTTTAAAGAGGTTTCCTCAAGATAATGGGTGTCCAATATATTATAAAGGAAAACGGGATGTCTTCAACTCAGGATAAGGATAAGATCATCCACTATAATGTCTTAGGATATGCACAATGTTGGGAAAGAATGGACAATTGAATGATGGAATATCCCTTTCTCTTTAGAACATCATCACCATGTCTGAATATGTATAATTGATGTATTCAATACCTATAGAGAAATGGACTACTCCCCCTGTTGCTTGGATGTTTCTCTCTAAAGTTTCAGCATTTACTCGTAAGGTAGTTGGTTGGAAATTTATGTGCCATCATCGGCAACTACTTTATCAAATAGAACAAAATAACTAGCAGCCTCAAGGAACACCACATAACACTCCTATCAAACAAGGTATCGACGTTATTTTTGTAGAAAACGAAGCCATGTTTGTTGGATGGGTTGCAGATTGAGTGTTTCTTCTACAAATAGTTCTATAAAATGTTGTTGTGGAACTTAGTCTAGATATAGATTTTGAACTGGCTCATGATTTGATCCAACATTTGGAGGCTTTCAATATGCATCCCATAGAGGTAAAAACTAACACTTGGGATACCCTTAAAACTGTTGACTCTTTGCACGTGTCTAGTGCAATAATAACATTCAATTTTGAAATTGCAATGGATAGGTTGGGGCACATGTGAAGGATCTTATAACTCTATGCAAGCAACATGCAACCACATGAGAAGAGGGAAACCACATTATTACTATGTGGGTTGATCAACTAATTGCAGAAACTATATGTTTCGCTTTCTACTATTAGTTAACTTCATACATAAATATTTCTAGAATTTGCCTATAGTTTACCTAATTTTCAGAGAATTTATTTATTTATTTGTATTTATTTAATAAAATATTAGAATAAGTGTGTAAGTATTATTGGTGGAAAGTGCTTTAAAATACAATTTTTATCATTGACACTAATTAAGAAAAATAAAATGAAAATGAAAATAGAACATGAATTTAAACTTGCAGATGTTAACTTCTAAATATTTTCTTTCTAGTGGATAGTGTGATAGACATGCATACATCTAGGGTTGGGTTGAAAGGCATCGATATTGACAGGTTTGAAATCTCACACTTCGAGCTTGACATCCAATTGATGCTTCTAGTCTTTTCTTAATTGAAATCCATCATCATTCTACGAAATCTAGAGGCATTACCTAGCACTGGTTCTGCAAGCTATTTACCCTCTCATAAGTTATATTCATGGCCTCAATCAAACAAAAAATAAGGAATTTCCTTAAGCTATGCAACATTCTTTGCATTACTGTTGCAATTTGAGTTTGCTTGCGGATGTTATTGTATGTGTTCGAGTTCAATGAATGTTTTAATTTGCATTCTATTCTCTGCTATTATCATATATGGTGTGTTTCTCAATTTCTCATTCTTATGTCCTTTCAGTTGATAGAAATTTATGTGCCATCATCGACAGATACTTGATCAAATAGAACAAAATAACTAGCAGCCTCAAGGCACACTGCATAACACTCCTATAAAACAAGGTATCGACGATATTTTTGTAGAAAACAAAGCATTGTTTGTTGGGTGGGTTGCAGTTCGAGTGTTTCTTCTACAAACAATGTTATAAAATGTTGTTGTGGAACTTAGTCCGGATCTAGCTTTTGAACTAGCTCATGATTTGCTCCAACATTTGGAGGCTTTCAATATGCATCCCACAGAGGTAAAAACTAACACTTGGGATACCCTTAAAACTATTGACTTTTTGCATGTTTCTAGTGCAATACTAACATTCAATTTTGAAATTGCAATGGATAGGTTGGGGCACATGTGAAGGATCTCATAACTCTATGCAAGCAACATGCAACCACCTCAGAAGAAGGAAACCACATTATTACTATGTGGGTTGATCAACTACTTGCAGCAACTATATGTTTCGCTTTCTACTATTAATTTACTTCATACATAAATATTTCTAGAATTTTCCTATAGTTTACCTAATGTTGGGAGAATTTATTTATTTATTTGTATTTATTTAATAAAATATTATAATAAGTGTGTAAGTATTATTGGTGGAAAGTGCTTGAAAAGACAATTTTTATCATTGACACTAATTAAGAAAAATAAAAATAAAATGAAAATAGAAAACGACTTTAAACTTGCAAATGTTAACTTCTAAATATTTTCTTTCTAGTGGATAGTATGACAGACATGCATACATCTAGGGTTGGGTTGAAAGGCGTCGAGATTGATAGGTTTGCAAGCTCACACTTTGAGCTCGACATCCAGTTGATGCTTCTAGTCTTTTCTTAATTGAAATCCATTTTCATTCTACGAAATCTAGAGGCATTACCTAGCACTGGTTTTGCAAGCTATTTACCCTCTCATAAGTTATATTCATGGCCTCAACAAAACCAAAAATAAGGACTTTCCTTAAGCTATGAGCATTCTTTGCATTACTGTTGTAATTTGAATTTGGTTGGGGATGTTATTGTATGTGTTTGAGTTCAATGAATGTTTTAATTTGCATTCTATTCTCTGTTATTATAATATATGGTGTGTTTTTCAATTTCTCATTCCTATGTCCTTTCAGTTGATAGAAAGGGTAATGCATGGGACCACCCCCTTAGCTTTTCTTGTCTTGTATTCTCTCAGCTACCTATGAAAAGATTATCAAAGGAAGGGGTTTCCATTATATCTGAATGTAATTAGTTAATATATTTGGGTTTTCACATGTGAATCCTTTTTTAATGTAGGTGCATGGCTCAGTTAATGGGAATAAATTTGAAACAAATTTGTAGGCGAAGCACACAGAACTATTGAAATTACCATGGTTAGTTGAATTGATTGCGTTTCAAATCAACACAATAGATTCTTGGCATGGACATATTGGTGAATTTTTTCCTAAATGACCTGATTCAGGGTGAGGTGTATAGCTGGTCCGAATTTAATGCTTTTGGTATTCTATGTATGCTTTGAATTAATGATGATCAAATTTAACTGAGGTTTTTTTTCAAAATGGAATTAATTTAATTAATGTACATAGTATCTTAATTTGTTATGTGCTCTATGTAGTATGTGCTTTACGATAAAGACTAGATAGTACTTAAGCCATCTACAATCAAGTCCAAAATGCAATAGCATAGGTGATTCTGAAGAGCATGGCCATTTTTAAAATACAATGATAGCCTTTATTTCATTGCGAAAGATAATTTTCATTTTTTTTAAATGGCTCATTTACCCTTGCTACACTAGATAGTAGTTCTTATAGTTTATTATGGAACAATGTTCCAAGTGTGTGCCATCATCATTAGTTCAAAATGAATTTGTACAAGGGACTTTAACACAAGGCAATGAATGTTTTCAGCATTGTTGTCAAAACAAAACATTGGAGTTACAATGCAAGAAAATATTTTTCTTACTAAATCATCATTATTTAGTTTTGATGGTAAATACAACTTATTAGCCACTTTCCTCTTGGTTTTGGTTCCATAGACTCATCAACATGTTACCACATACATTCAAGTATTCAGATGTTGCATATTATGATTACATAAGAATTAAATAAATCAATTTCTCTAATGAACCTAGAGTTAGAACTTTTTCTATGAGTATGTAGGTTTTTAAAAATCCTTTTTGGGGTATTTGTTTTCCTAAGTAGCAATTTTTCTTGAACCAAAATAATTGTTTCCAATCAAACCAAGAACTTGCCAAGTGTTAGTGATTAAATTGCTAAAAGAAGTTTCCATGGTTTCAAGTGTTTCCTTGTGATACTAACAAATATACACATCATGCTTGTGTGCTTATATTGCCTCAAGCTATGCATGTATTTTCCATTTTATATATTTAGATGAAGACGCCAAATTTACATTGTTTATCTATAGATGTCCTATCTATTATATATCATCGTTATTAGATAATGTGTGGCCATATTTGTAATATATTGCATCCTTATTCTCAAGGGTTACATAATAAAGGGGCCATGAATCTGTACATATGCTAATTTTGATTTCAAATGGATAATTTATAATTCTGAGTTGTTTCTTTGTAGATATGCTCATTTTGGTTTTATATTGAGAAATGTGTGTAGTTTCTTTGTAAATAGATATGAACGATATCTTTCTTATGAAAAAACAATGTATTCCAATTATCATTTTCCATTTGTTCCCTTCAAATGATTATCTTTCATGTGATTTTGTAAGGAACCATAAAAACCTTGATATTACCATTTGTAGAAAGTAGAGAATGACTTACAAATTATTGAATCCCTTTTCTTGATGTTGCTATACTTTGAAAGGTTCTAGTTCTTTTCTAAACAATGAATGTTTTGTGTTAAAATACATAGATGGGGAAACACCTTATAATTCAAAATGATCTACATTTCAACTGAAACAAAAAAATAGAAATTTCTATGAAAGGGTTGTTCAACACAACTTTATATTTTTAATCTTTAAATTTGACTTTAGAGTACATCTTGAGGGCATTGGAGGTTTTTCATGTAGTTAATATTTTTTTACCATGTTTAGTTGTAATAATGAGTCTATTTGAGCTTAGTTGTAATAATGAGTCTATTTGAGCTGAGGTACTTATGTGTTTATAAATTTATCCATTTTGTGGTTGATGGTATATGGAAAGATTGTCCTAAAGCTGGTGGAGCAATTGTCTTTTTAGGCTTCAATGGTATGATTTTTGACATGTATTGTACTAGATTGTTGCATTATATTTGAGTTTTTCTAGTTTTCTTAGATTTTGTCTTGGATTGCAAGTGAATTGGCTTGTCCTTCTTATCATGAAATTTGCGATGACACAAATTGGCATTACCTGGTCAATGCCTTCATTCATGTAATTTGAATGGGGAATGCATAGAGAGTAAGTGTCATTGCTTCTTTGGATTTATTGGTGATCAATGTAGTACACGTAAGTTCTTTCTGTTGAATGTTCATGAGTTAGTGGGAAAGTAAGATTCAATAATTTGTTTTTAGATGCCTCCAAGTATAGATTGTGCATTAATATTCTAATCTAGTTTATATTCTCTTCTTTGAAGTTATCTCAAAGGGAGCTTATTCACTACAGGAACTTGCCCCGCTAATTGTAGTGGGCATGGTACATGCAACCCAACCGGAGTATGTGAACGTGAACCAGGTTATACTGGGATATACTACTCAATATATATGATTGTATTTCCTTTTTGTATCTTGCTTGTTACTAATTTTAGGGTTTTGGTATGCCCTCTATTGAACAATGATATAAACAAGATTTTCAAATTTCCTACATCCAAGACTTATATCCTTTATTTAAAAGAAGACTTGACAATTGGGTGTTGATTTTGCATCTAGTTGCGATAAGGAGTGTAGCCTACATGGTGGGTTTTGTGATAATGGTTTTTGTGAGTTCCAGTGTTCAGATTATGCATGATCTACATGCCAAAACATTAGTGTTCTCTTTTCAATTCTGTTAATGTGTGGACATGTTCTTGTATGTGACTCAGAAGCTAAACACTATGCTCCAAGTGAAGCAAGCATTCTACAGCAATTAGAAGTAGTTGTTGTAATGCCAAATTACAACCGGTTTTTCCCAACTAGTCAACACTATTTTCTATTTTGGATAATGGTTATTGTGTAGCAGTAGCAAAGCGCCTAGCTTGTTGGGTGAGTTCTTCATTTTTGTTTGTTTTCCATTTTTCTCAATATTTGTTGATTTTCAATGAGAAACATTTCTCAAGCGCTACAGATATGTGCTCAAGCCTAAAGGTGTTTGTAAAACACCCTATCCTAGAATTTGTAGTTGAACTGACATCATCAAAATGTATACCAAATGCGTGATAACAATTTTAGGACTGTTCACAGTTCAATGTCCAACCTTTTAATAGAGAGAGGTTGAAACTTGAGAGTATAAGCTTCCCATATTCTAAGGAAATTTTATGATACTATTACTCCCTTCCTTGGAAATTGATTTGTATATTATGGATTGATTGGATTTGCCACCTTCATTGAAGTACTATATATGAAGAACCAAAAACAGAGTTGAACAAGTTAAAAAAACATTGGAATGTCCAGAACATAGGTATGGGTGTCTGGAATAGCTATTAAGTTTCACCCAAATTTGCAGGAAATGGTAGATTTGTACAACAATAATCTATATAAAAAATAAAATATATATTATAAAACAAAAAATAGAGAAAATTAAGGAAACCACCTATACTAGGAGCTATCAAATACTCTTTAAAAAAAGTGTGACCATTAATACCTACTAATATTAATAAAGGCCTAATATCAATATGCATAAAACTACTATTAATATAAAACTATATCATTTCTATTAATATTGTAACATAAAATTCAACCAAATAGTATCACTTCCTTTTCTAGTGTTTAATGTACTTGTAAGCACTATCAATATAATTTATTATTAAAAATATTGAATTTCGACCAGATCAACAAGGAACGGCCCAATATACTTAATAATTGGAAAAATCTCAGAACCACCTTGGACTCGTTGACCCAGATTGACAAGTAATAAAAAAAATGAATAACAAAAATATTCATTAAAATTAAGGCATGACATCCATTAAACTTTAAAATGAATGACTTCATACAAATCTGGAAAATAAAACTACAACAGTTAAGCGTACAAAGAAATGAACCAAGTTCCAATTATGAATCTATGAGTGCAACTCAGGAAAATACATCGATTTGTAAGGGTGCATCCATCTTAGTTGACAGTTTGTGGGTCCAATTGGGTTAATGTTGTAGAAAAATGCACAAAAACAGGGGTAATTTGAGTTCCAAATAGCCAAGAATGCACAGAATGTTATGACAATGATATTGGGAGCGGCATGCTCCTACAAAGCTCCCAAAGTCCTCTAATAAATGTTTGAACACATTTTCAATTTGTGTTGTCTGGTTGCAACTACATATGTTGGCAATGTATCAGTTAGATCTTATCTCTTTTGGAGTATCACAAAATTCTTCATTGCAACACCCATGAGTACTTCTGCAGGGGGCATTAGCTTGCATTAGCTTCTAGTTTTGGTGACAGGAGATATTGATAACTATTTTTTTTTGACATAGAAATTAAAATGCCAATGGTCATTTGTAAGGTAAAATTTTAAAAGATATATTAGTACAACCTGTAACCATCCTCCTTTATACTTGTCTTTAAAATGAAAATAAATTGTGTTGACTCAATAATATTGTTTTTTTGTTTTTTTTAGAAGATGGCTATTGGTTGATATTTAATATTGATTTTTTCTCTTATACATTAAGGAAGGGACTAAGATGCAAGTAGCTCTTGTTTCTTCATATTATATGACTACTTTTCTTTAGAGTAATTTTTTACTTTATAATGTCACCAAACTTAGCATTCTTGGTAGCTTTACTCATTTTGCCGAGGTCTTTTTTTATACTTAATACACCATATGTTGTTGTGGTCATTGGTCTTATCTATATTGATTTTTTCATCATCCTTAGAAATTTTTTAGGTAGGCCCATTCTTAGCACATTTTTTCATCATCCTTAGCACATTTTTACTTGGGGATTTATCTCAAGCTTTTGCATTATCTATTCTAGCCATATCGAGGTCTTGATGAATAACTTCACTTGAACAAATTGGTGGTAACACCCTCATTTTCCTTCCAATATTTTGAATGAGTTATTCTTTAAACTATCCTTTCTTCAACCCATTTCCCTCCTCATTGTATGTCAAAGATATAATGTGAATTCTAGGGATGTCCTACTATGCTAGAAATAAAAGTAGCTTTAATATAAGAATGAATAAACCAATGCAACAAGACTTGTTAAGTCTATGGAGTACTTGTTGAGTTGACTTGGCCTTGTTAATATTTAATATGCTAAGACAGAAAATATCAGCATTCTATTCCATTTCACAATAATAGCATATACAGGATCACTGAAAGAACAACAAGCACAACATAAACACAAGAGACACAGATTTATCCTGGGAAACCCTCATGGGGAAGAAAAACTAGCAAAGCTTCCTCAATATAGATGACCAACAAATACAAAGATGTAATCCACAACCATGAGATCCTTCTCCTCCACAATAGATCGCTCTCTCACTTATGCGCTATTCACAAGTGAGTGCAATGTGTGTTAAATCAGGAACACACCTCCTCTATTTATACACAACTCCGACTTGTATTTTATACTAACTAGGTCGGCCCCAACTTAACCACTGGGTTAAACACCCCATTACAACTGACTGGGACGACCCCTCTAGGGTGGTCTAATAACCCTTTGTCCCACATAACACATACAGGGCCGACCCCCACTAGGGAAGTCTAATAACCCAAGTTACCACATTCTGACGGAGGAATAAACATCTCCGGATATACAATAAGGTCTTCACGGAGGAATGAAACATCTCCGGAATAATAAAGTACAAATATAATATTCTTTGAAGTTACAATATTTCAACACTCCCCCTTAACGAGAAGGATATTATAACAACATCTGCACGAGCAAGGAGTCATCAACTACATCATACATGATACATCTATAAATCATTGGAAGCTTTCTCAACATCATCAGTAACTCAAGCAGTTACTAGAACATCTTCAATACTGGAACATCAATGTCTTCAGTACTGAGTCTTCATATTCTGCAGCACTCGAACAGCTACAACAACATCATCATCTAGATCCTCACAATCATCAACATCGTCATCACATGATCATCATCATCGTCATCACACGATCATTAGCATTGTAGCAGCATACCCTGCAATGCACATGATCCATTTAAGACACCATAACATGTCTAGGGACGATACAGTCCACTCGTCAACTTAGACAAAGTCTAAGGACCACTTTCTCGGAGACATATCTCTACAGATTAATTCAGGGACCGAAGTTCGGGGATGATACAATCCCCATCACGTACATTTTGAACTAGTGGTTCCAGCATGATGCAATCCCCATCACGTACATTTTGAACTAGTGGTTCCGACATGATACAATCCTCATCACGTACATTTTGAACTAGTGGTTCTGGGATGATGCAATCCCCATCATGTACATTTTGAACTAGTGGTTCCGGGATGATGCAATCCCCATCACGTACATTTTGAACTAGTGGTTCTGGGATGATGCAATCCCCATCACATATATTTTGAACTAGTGGTTCTGGGATGATGTAATCCCCATCACATACATTTTGAACTAGTGGTTCCGGGATGATGCAATCCCCATCACGTACATTTTGAACTAGTGGTTTCGGGATGATGCAATCGCCATCACATACATTTTGAACCAAGCGTTCAGGGATGATGCAATCCCAACCACAGTGCCAGTCCTTTTTCATACTGGATGTGACCTAGATTGAATCTAAGATTTTATCACCTGTGAATGATCACCTGCTACAGTCCAAGAGCGAACATTACATCATTACGGGACCTGCAAATGATCACTTGCTACTACACTGAGCAGTCCAGGAGTGAACATTACATCATTCCATTCAACCACAGAGCCAGTATTATTTCAACTGGGGTGTGACCTAGATCAAATCTAGGATTTACAACCTGTGAATGATCACCTGCTAATCCAGGAGCAAACATTACATCCTTACAGGTTTCGTGAATGGTCACCCATTGCTGAGCAGTCCAAGAGCACACATTACATCATTCACCAACATCTTTCTCGAAGACAAGAGTCTACGGATCAATTCAGGGACCGAAGTCCAGGGATGATACAATCCCTCCTCGTCCACTTAGACAAAGTCTAAGGACCATGCATCAACCTCATCGTCGTAACCGAAAACATCATCATCAACCTCATCGTCGGAACATGTAACCTCATCATCAATACAAGTATCCACACCAATACAAGTATCCACATCATCAATACAAGTATCCATACCAATACAAGTATACACACCATCAATATAAGTATACACATCATCAATACAAGTATCCACACCAATACAAGTATACACATCATCAATACAAGTATCCACACCAATACAAGTATACACATCATCCATACAAGTATCCACACCAATACAAGTATACACATCATCCATACAAGTATCCACACCAATACAAGTATCCACATCATCGACCTTACCATTGATACAGGCAATCTCATCATCAGCGACCATATCACTCCCCCTTTCGAGGAGGGTCTTTTTGAACTACACCATTCTTGTCTCAAAAATACTCAAACTTTACTCGAGACAGAGGTTTGGTCAACACATCAGCAATTTGTTCGTCAGTGCTCATATACTCGAGCTTGATAGCTCCTTTCTGCACCATATCCCGTATATAGAAATATCAGATCTCTATGTGCTTTGACTTATCATGGAACACTGGATTCTCTGTCATCTTGATACAACTCTGGTTGTCACACATGATCACAGTGAGGTCCATCTCTAAGTCAAACAATCCTTATAACAACTTTCGAAGCCATAGTGCTTCACAACTAGTAGAGCAAGTAGCTATATATTCCGCTTCAGTTGTACTGAGAGACACACTTAATTGCTTCCTGCCAGACAACGAGATCATGGAAGATCCCAGACAATAACATCCACCCGATGTGCTCTTCCTGTCTGATACACTTCCTACCCAATCAACATCTTGTGTAGCCATACAATCTGAAGTCATGATCTCTAGGACAACATAAACCAAAGTCTATTGTACCCTTTAGGTACCTCATCACATGATTTTTAACTATCAAGTGAACACATCTAATTTCCACTAGATATTGACTCAAGGTGTTCACAGCAAAGCATATATCTAGCCTGGTATTCGTCAGATACATCAGTGACCCAATAATTTGTCTGTACAGAGTCACATCCACTAACTCTGATGATTCATCGGCTAACACCTTGAAGTTGGAACCCATGAGAGTGGCCATTTCAACACATCAAATCTTTTCAAGATTTCTCAGCATACTTTCCTGGTTGAGAAATATTCCTTCTGAGCCTTTTCATGCTTTCAGTCCTAGGAAGTAATGCATCAATCCGAGATCATTCATCTCGAACTCTGTAGCTAGCTTCTTCTTGCTTTCCATGATCTGTTTCTCATTCCCTGTCAGAAAGATATCATCCACATACAATCATAGTATCACAGGTTCATCATCCATGACCTTAAGGTAAAGGTTAGGATCAACTTTACTTTGGTAAAGCCCAAGCTTGTCAAGAAGCTATCAATTCTTCCTCTGTGACTGAACATCATTCACACTCTGCAATGAGTGATCTTCTCCATATCTATCTATGCCATCTCTCATCAGATGGGTCTACTGATATGCGCCTCAATATCATTCAAACTTTGTGGTGAGTTCCTTCTGTATATAGATACCATCTTCAACCTTGTAGCAAAGGTTGAAATCTGCATCACCCATGGTGATCATTAAGCTCATCAAATGACTATTGATCCTGGGTACCCGTACAGAGCTTTCTTCAATTGAATCCTGGGAGTTTTCTCGATTCGCACTTCTTCTTCAATCACATCATTGAGAGAACATTATTTATCTAGCTACTTGGAGCAAACATCTCATCATGATCCTCTTCCTCTTTCTAAGAGAATCTTCTAGCCACGAGCCTTCTATAGTATGTTTGATTTGTAAATATTCTTGTTGAACATCCATCACTTGTTCAGTGTTCATCATTCTTCATGATCTTTCCTACAAATAAAAATTAAGTTCAAATCATGTTGATATGATAACCTATTATGCATACAGATATGATTTACATAGTTAGGCTACTATCTTGACCAATACTTTGGCACAGCACTTTTCCATATCCTGTATGCATATAGTGGCTATCTAGATGCCTTCCATCTCTACCAGAACATACTATCAAGAGCGTGCACAGCTCTCAGCATGTCGGCAAAGAGGTTTCATTCTAGACAATCAACAATGGAATGTTTGTCCAACTTACCAATCATATGCATATTAGTAGTATACTGTTCAATGCTATATGGATGCTTACACTTAGCATGATATATTCTAGGAATACAAATATGCATACAACTATTACGGGCAATATCATAGACTATTTAGTAATTCAAATAACAATTCAAATACTTATCTTTTTATGTCTTGTGAGGTTGCATCCTTCTTGGTCTCGACTTCCCTTCCATGTCATGAGCTTCTATCCATCCTTGACCACTATGGATGCTTAAGTGTGCACTAGTGTCATCATCATGATCTCATACATAATCATACATTCATTAGTATAATCTCAATACTATCAAAGCATTATAATTCTAAATAATCTTAAGTATGTATGGTCATGATCATTTCATACATAGGTATACTTAAATAAGATCCTAACAAAGTAGGATTCTAACTTGATATAGGAAAACATACCTGGATTATCAAGCTTGGTTATGTCTTAACAAACCCAAAAAATATCTTCTTTTGTTCTCTTCAATGATTTAGAGATCTTGTGCTAGAACCTGCATATCTCATAGGTTAATCATAGTAGAACAAAGTCATACATACCTCGTAAGTAGAACTTCTATGTGATCAAAGATTATGGATGAGTTTTTTTTGTCTTCATGTCATCATGGTCATGGAACTTGATTTGTCTTTCTTGATGTACCTGTATCCTGTTAGCAGACAACATCAACCTCATACAACACCACAGTGCATTAGTACAATCATATAACCCTAATCAATGAATGTCTTCTATCATTCACATGCATTCATACTTTTACTAGGGTGATAAGACAATTCTAACATTAATCAAGATTGTACTAACCTAAATAATATGAAGACAAACATATTATGAACTTAATCAAGAATCAGATTTCAAAACATACCTGTATCTCCTTAAGTCATACCTGTCAAGATTTCTTGTAGTCTTCTTATGTAAGGCCTTAGCCTCATCTCCCCCTGAAACTGGATCTGGAGCTCGATTAGGGTTTGTCAGAGAAACCCTAAAAATTCAAACTTTGAATTTCACACTTCTGAATGGATGGAAAGATTAGCCTTGCTAAGCTGATCAAGCTAGCATACTTCAATTTTGAAATCTCCAAAATTTGACCCCTCAAAACTACCTTTGAAACTTCTAGATCTTCTGAACAAGATCCCGAACTAGGGTTTGATGAAGCCCACCCTTCTGCCCAATCAAAAGGTTCGATCCAAATCTATAAACTTCGATTTTTCTAACGAGCTTCCAGCTGTGGTCACGAACTTCAAAAATTCCAACTTTTGCAAAAGCCCTAATTTTCCACCTTTCTGATCAAAATCCCGAACTAGGGTTTGATCAAGCCCACCCTTCTGACCAACCAAAAAATTCGATCTTGGTCTCTAAATTTTGATTTTTTCGAGTAGCATTCATCCATGGACTCCGATTCCAAAAATTCCAACTTTCTCTGAAACCCTAATTTCCCACATTAGTGACGATTCAAGAATGAAGGTGCTCAAAATCCAAATGAGTTTTGACAGAAATATGCACCTAATTATTTCTGGTGTAACTCAAGAATTACGAATCCACGGGGTCTGAAACTTCTTCCTGTGGTATCCCTACCAGTTCTCTTTCCAACCCCACAGGTCTGACCTCAATTCGATTCTCTGAGAGAGATTTATGCCAAGTGTCGCAACGTGACCTGTTTATGGGATAAAACAAGAGAGCAAACTTGTACGGCGTGCCACATGTCACTGGTTCAACTTCGGCCTCTAAAAACGTTACCTGCGATCATACAATCCGTGCACTACCTGTCACATTTTACGAAATTTCATTTGGAGCTTCCTATCCCAAGTTATGACCTTTTTTCCCAGGTCACCTGATTATGACTGAGATCTGGAAGAGGAAGAAACCCTAACTTGTACTGATCATAACTCACAAAGTACAACAAATGTGAGGGTTTCCTTTGGAGACAAGGTGCATGGGAATTTTATATATGACCTATAAATGTTTCAGATCCTAAAACTTCTCCAAAATGGATTTATAGCAAAAGTTCCACGATGACTGGTTTTTGCTATACAAAACCCTAACCTTCAAATTGTCGCAAGTGAAGCAAGTGTCGTAAGTGCCATACATTTCCTTCCTTCAGGTTAGCTCTAATTCCATGTTAAGATTTAATATGCTAAGACAGAAAATATCAGTATTATATTCCATTTCACAATAATAGCATATACAGGATCACTGAAAGAACAACAAGCACAACATAAACACAAGAGACATAGAATTATCCTGGGAAACCCTCATGGGGAGGAAAACCCAGCAAAGCTTCCTCAATATAGATGACTAGAAAATACAAAGATGTAATCCACAACCATGAGCTCCTTCTCCTCCACAGCAGATCTCTCTCTCACTTATGTGCTATTCACAAGTGAGTACAATGTGTGTTAAATGAGGAACACACCTCCTCTATTTATACACAACTCCGACTTGTATTTTATATTAACTAGGTCAGCCCCAACTTAACCACTGGGTCAAACACCCCATTACAACTTACTAGGCCAACCCCTCTAGGGTGGTCTAATAACCCTTTGACCCACATAACACATACAGGGACGACCCCCACTAGGGAAGTCTAATAACCCAAGTTACCACATTCTGACGGAGGAATAAACATCTCCGGATATACAATAAGGTCTTCACGGAGGAATGAAACATCTCCGGAATAATAAAGTACAAATATAATATTCTTTGAAGTTACAATATTTCAACAGGCCTCGGCTCTGACTTGGGGAAAGTTTACTTGTTCGAGTCATCTCATTCAAATTAATTTGGTCTAGAAGCCTTGAATTTGAACGTATTTGGTTGTTTTAATAAATTTTGACTTAGTATTGCATCTATTCTCTATTTAAAGTATTTTTGAGTTTTTTTCAAGGATTTATGCCTAAATTTTCTTTCCTTTTCCCTAAGGTTGAGTCATACATCCAAGTCAATTCATGTGTCTATGAGATAGATAGTTTAGGAATAATAATATAGTGATATTTTTTTGACTGGAAGTTTAATCTCACTATCCAGATTCCTATAAAATTTTTGACGTGAGTACCTATCAAGAAGTTTCCTTATTTCACCCTCCAATTTATGTAATTCATTTCCTCTTATAAAGTACATTGATTGATTTGTTGTGGAATGCTGTTATGTTTTTTGAATAACAAACCCCATAAATTGAGAATGGACATACCTAATTAACTCTAGAAATACAAATCTAGTGGTTACAGATTATCCCAACAACAAGTCTATTGCCACATAAGTAGCAACTATTGATGTTCATGTTGCCAAGGTTTTACATCTGTGATGGATTTGGGTAGCAACAATGATGAATGTTAGAATGTTGCAAGATAGTATTAATAGGAAAATTAAAAAGTAGATGAATTTATATTCAAAGTATACAACATGCATTGATTGTTTTTTATGTGCATTTATGAATTGTTGGGTTTCCCTTGACTTTTAGAAATCAAGGGGAAATTTTCAGCTTATTATTGCAAAATTATTTATGTAATCCTCTCTTTATTGTGTGCAACGTTGGAGCATCGTTAATGTCAGCCTTGAGTTATTATTCTCTATTTTCTTTATGGGTAGACATAATAATCCTATCTTCGTCATACCTTACTTTCCAACATTCAACAATTTAGGATCCCTGTACTTCTGAAAATTTGAATATACTAGAACTGTTAAATTCTAAATGCTCTTTTCTCTTTTCCCTAGCTTCTCACTGAGGATCACAACCAACTACTTGGGGCTAAAGGAGCAGCAGAGGTAATACCACAAATCTTTTTGTGTTGTTTGGAGAATTTGGTGATCTGTTGGAAATATGTTCCACAAAGGGTGATGTTGATATTCATTTGAGTTATATTTGCATGTTTCATGATGAATGTGATAGTTTTGATTGTTATTAAATACTTTTGATTGAGTTTAAAGAAGAAAAAATGGAAAAGTGCTTATTATGTGTCAATTAATAGTGATAAATATTGGGAATTGTTGGTTTCAATTAACTATGATTTCTCTTATTTGTATTAATCAAGGAATTTATATATAATCTTTCATGATGTGCTTGAATGATCTACTAAGGGAAGATAACAATTATTGGCTCTACCAAACCTCAAGTTACAGGAAAAACATTCACTGTGAAAGTTAAAGATTCTTGCAGGTAAATGTTTATGTTATGAAGGGAATGATATGATGCCTTCCTTTATCATGCATGTTACCTTTACGTTGTCAATAACATCAACAATAGTTCAAACTATATTGTTTTCTGTACAATGTTAAGACTAGCTAGTGATAAGTAGTGTCCCATGCTATATGCTTGTCTAGTTTGCAAATATATATGAAGGGCATGATTGTTTTCTAGTGCAAATTTAACCAATTTTTTGGGACAAGGTGGGATTGTTGAAATTTGGTTGTCATTGATGTCAACTAATGTCAAATAAGATGTCAATTGATTCAGCTTAAGTCATTGATGCAAATTGAATTCAAGTGGATTCAGTTTTCCCATGCCAACTTGAAGAAGTATGGAAAAGCGACATTGAATAAGTATATGCTCAAGCAAGGTGGTGAAGGATATGGATGCCAGTCTGAAGAAGTATATCTAGAAGTTCCATCCCATCTGAAGAAGTGTGTCCAAGGGTACATCATGCATATCTATTTTGAAGAAGTACATAAGGCACATGTACTTGAGTAGGTTACAAGTCCATCCAGACATAATCCTTCAAGGTACAATCTAAAGTGTTCGTTGGACAGAAGTTTGAAGAATGCGCAAGTGAGCTAAAGAATACATGGGACAACATCTAGTGTGCGCAAGAAATTCCAGCAGAGTGTACAAGTAGCATGGAACAAGAGATGGTTGAACAGTCATGCAAGTCCTGAAAGCACACAAGTCATCACCAATTAGAAGAATCTTTTAGTTTTTGAAGTGCGCACAAGTTTCAAGAAGTGTGTAACGGTTGAAGTTATCAGATGCGCAAATTCCACAGTCGATGACACAATAAGTGTGCAAGTCCCACAATTGATGGTAGTGCAAGGGTCAAAGTCCCACCAAGTTGAATATTATGTATGCACAAAGTTCTGCAAAGCATTGAAACATCAAGTGCGTAAGACCCACAAGTGATGGTACTGCAAGGGTGAAAGTTTCACCAAGTCGAATATTATGTATGTGCAAAGTTCTGCAAAGCATTGAAACATCAAGTGTGCAAGACCCACAAGTGATGGTACAACAAGGGTGAAAGTCCCACCAAGTTGAGGACCATGTATGCACAGAACCCACAAAGAAAGGACACATTAGTGGCACGGAACATGACATGTGGCAGATGCACAATCTGTGAAGCAAGGAAGAAGGAATGCCACAAACAACTTCTGGACATACAATCCATGCGAGACATGTATAAATAGGGAATCTAGTTGGAGATTTGGAGTAAGCTTGATGGAAAGGATGAAGAAATTCTAAGTGGAATATACAGATTTATATTTAGGGCATCAAGGGCTCGAGGAATAGAACAACAATATCTAGCGAGGATCCAAGTGTGCACAAGCAGAAGAATGATATAGATGATGGTACGCAGAATGATGTTGTAGATCTAAGACATTTATTTAGGAGTTTAGTTCAAATGATTTGTATGAGATTTAGTCTCATTAAATCTTGGGTTTATATCTTATGAGGAGGAATTGAAAGTGGGAGCCACTTGTAAAGACTTCTTATTTATAGGTAATAGTTCTTCTATCCAACATAAGTTTGTGTTATATATATAGATATATAGATATATAGATATATATAATTAATGTTTACAATAGATTATTCTTATTTTTGTTTATATTGTGTTAACTAAATTATTATTTGATAATTTTTATGTAGAATTTTTATTTTCAATGTGAAAATCAATGTTCATATTTTTCCATAGACTTTCAAAATTGTGTTTTTATCATAAAAGAATTTATGAATTTCATTTATAATTATAATTATATTTTTAAACTTAAAAATATATAATTAAAACAAGATCAAACATGATTGATAAAATCATCCATCTTAGAGCAAATTATTTCAGGGTCAAATATTTTCAAATAAAGTTTTTATCAACTTAAAATGTTTTAGGCATAAAGATATTTCGAACAATCCAAACAACTTCTCAAAAGACTATATGAAGAACTTATACCTAGAACAAGTTGATTTATGTTTTGAAAACTACAATTTATTAAGTGGTTTTCATATTAACGCTCATTTTTCACACATGTAAAGCTAGTTATATGTGGTATTTCTATAATATTATAAAGGGTCTAAAACGCTAGGGAATAATTAACAGGGCATGGTTTTTCCAAGTTGCAAGCAAAGGAATGGATTTAGTTCCTATTGTAATGAATTAGTGTTTATAGCTAAGAAGAGAAAATTAGTGGGATATTTGTGTAAAATAAAGGATGGACAATACTATGGGGTGGTCATTCACACACCAAGTTCGTTATTATAACTCCATAGTGAAAATGATTAGTAAGATGATAGCTAACAAAATCATGAAGGAAGTGAAAGGGATTGAGAAATTTGGACACCAAGCTAGAATTGAAATATAGGATATGGAAACCATGATACCTTGGTTATTTATATAGAACAATGTTAAACTTTAGTATAAGTTATTATAGAATCTAATAAAGTGCTAAGTTGTACATTTTATTATGTACATAAATTTATATTATAAGTAAAGATAATGAGTATACATCGTATTTGGGTAATTGTGTGATGTGTAGCAATTTTTCGATGTATTGTACAACATTGTGCCTAATTTGCAAGAGATAAGGTTAGCTATATACAAAGAGAAAGCCAAAAGGTTAAGTACGTCATTAGTTAATTTCCTAATGTTGGTTATGTAATTGTTCATAATCCATACCAAGAAGGTTATATAATCGACTAAGCTATGTTTTAACTTTACTAACTACATAAGGTTGAGGATGAAAATTACTTTCTTCTATTTAATGTCTTTCTTTTTTTGTTAGAGGTACATGTGTATGGAAATGCAGATGAATCCAAACAATGATTTTGACTTTGTAATTGTAACTAGTGAAGAACATTCTACCTTTGGCATAGTTAGGTGTCAATCAAATGCTACATTTGCATAAACCCATCAAGAAATTGTGCTTGATAATATCATTGGATATCCTTCTGAGTTTACCAACAATCAAAGTGTTGCTATTGCAACCTTGTCCCCAAACGTTTCTAAAAATTGTAGGGCCCCTCCTTCTATTTTTGGTTTGCTTAGAGTTTAGCTCATCCTAAAAAGGTTTACCTTTTATCACTTAGAAATTTTCTTGAAAAAAAGAGTGAAAGGAGCAAGTTTTTCTATCGATGCAACTCGATTTTTTTTGTCAAAACGGACGAAGCAACTCACCGAGTCCCACCGAAACAGTCATAGCTATTGGGCCCTAGAATTTCCCCTTTTTGGCCACACTTATTACATCCTTTTTCCCTATTATAACCTATTTCCATAAACCATATGTATGCCTTTCTTCCAGATCAATCAAGAATCCTGACAAAGTATAATTCATTATTGCTTTATTTATTTAATGCCTAAGATTGTTATGGTTATGAATTCTAGCGTTTGATTTATGCTAACTCGTGTTGATTTCATTAAGTCAAGATCAAAGCACAGGTGTATCAGCCGCAATGCCTTGGGAAACAATCACACATGGTGCCCTCTGTTACTCTTTAGATTTCATTCCTCACATTAATAGGAAAATGCACCTTTCCACGTGGAGCTGCAACAGGACTTTGCTGAAACAGAGCATTGCTGCAACAGACGGGACGCCTCTCGATTGGTTAATCCGTTGATCCATTGACTACCAGAGTAACGACATCCTTCATATCCAATGGACTCATTCAATACGGTTGTAAGATTTCAATTGTAACTCCGTGGCATGAAGATCAGAGATCTTCATTGCTGCATGAAATTAGTGGATCATGAATTGTATTTTGCATGTAAAAATATGGGAAGGCTTTCATAGTTTGGGGTTGGTTAATTATCATTTTGTACAGGCTGTAACAGAGAGTTGAGACTGTGGATTACCATCTTTAATATAAAGAGTAGAGTTCTTCATATTTTTGTGTCTTAATTTTTGGTAGTTCATGGCATCTCTGTTAGAAGGCCAGGGCCCGCCTTCTCACAGAGATTGCCGAGTTAAGTAGGTAGTTTAATTTCTTTCTTGTTGTGTGGTGTGGAATTGCATTAAGCGTGATTACTGTTAGCTGCAACAGAGAAGTTATAATTGCATTCTTCTTTGGTAGTTTATGATTGCATCCTGAATAGCTGCAACTGTGTGGTGTGACAGTTGACTGTGTAGGTTAGTTAATTGATGCATGGTGTGTTAGATCAGCTGTTACAGCCAACCTCAACTCCAATTCCTTTCAGTCATTTATGCTTTCTAGGATTTCCAATATTAATGAGATCAGAGTTCAAGCTTACTTTTAGTTCTGGTTGTTCTTGTATCTTCCTTCAATTTATTAGATTAGACAAATTATGATTGAGTTACAGTAGTTGTTAGATGAGTTAGATCAATAGAGATTGAATACTGTAGTTTGATAATTATAGGATTTAACTTCTTGCAAAAGTAAGTCTAGTTCATTTTATCTTTAGATCAGTAATTGTTGGATCGATAATTGTAGGAAGCTAATTGTATTTTGAATTCCTAGATGGATAAGTTAGATTAGTTTTACTTATGGAATGTGTTTGGTTGAGCAGATAGGTAGGATAGTTTATCTCCATTTTACTCAATCAACTACCTAAAATGTTTATGCATAGACTGTGCGTATTTCTATTGAAATAAAAGACCTCCCTGGGTTGACAATTTATATTGAGCATCCTTTGTGTTAGTTGTAATTAATTAGCATATAGGGTGACCAACATTTTGGCACTGTTGGCGAGGATGGTAATTTATAGGCATAGATATTAGTTGGTTTCATTGATTTCATTTTAGGTTTTGATTATCAACAACATGCATGAATACAAGAAAAACAAATCAGGATCCCCCTTTGAATACTAACATTGCAGGTGGAAGAGGTCAAGATCGTAACACAGGTCTGGGAAGACAAACATTTATTGACAGTATAATTGCTAGAGCTGATTCTTCCACCAGACCACCATGGGCATCTACAGGAAGAGAAAATTATGCTCCTCCCAATATTGAGAATTCAACATCAACTATGGAGAACGCAACGGGACCTTCTACCCCCATTGCAGAGAAGAAACCTCCTAAAGACAAGGGAAGTGTTGTGGGTGCACCGAATAGAGAGGAGATTTATAATATTAACGGGACCAGAGTCACTAAGGAAGTGTGGTTGGAGACTCGCCGAGAAGCAGAGGAAAAGAGAAGGCGAGTAGAAGAAAGGAGGAAAGCATAGGAGGAAAGAATAAAGAAATCCATTGTATTTTGGACCAAGATGGCTAATAAAGAACATGAAGGAGAGAATGAATGCCATGATGACCGTGAAGAGGAAGTGGAAGATAATCAGCATGGTGATACTGTGGTCACACTCAAATTCCCTATCCTCCAAACACCAGGGGCAGCTCCTATGAAAAATATTTCACCATAGTTCTCCCAAATTTCCACGGTAAGTTCTCTAAAGATCCTGATGAATTTATTTTTGAGTTTGACATCCTCTGTTGCATTTATGACTATACCTCCATTGCTTAGAAGCTGAAACTATTCCCAGCTACCTTGAAAGGAAATGCTCTCCGCTGGTTCATGAATTTAGGTCGTGAGACCAACACTAGTTGGGATCGAATAAAACAAACATTTCTTTGTAAATATCAGTAGTATTGTAGAACTAGAGATAGAAAGGAAGAGATATTTAAAATGGTTCAGAAGGAAGAGGAGAGCCTGGAAGATTTTTTTGAGAGGTTGTTGTACAATTTACAAAGATTGGATCATACACAAATAGGAAAAGATGTACTTAAGATCATCTTGCTGAGAGGGATTAGAGAAGATTGCTTAGATATGCTAAATTTGTTGGGAAAAGGGGACATTTCAAAAGAGCCCTTTGACGATATCATTGATCTATGTTGAAGATATTCAAGGGGATCCTCTAGAACCAACAAGCGGGATAAATATCAAGATCAGGATGCCTTCACTAGGACACAGAAGTTAGCTAGTGGAGGGGCCACCCGAGCAGAAATAGGAAATCTACTGGAGAATTTCAAAATTGATATGATGAGCTCCATTTCCTCATAACTAGATGTATCGATAGCTAAATAGAGGCAAGCAATATAAGATCTTACACTTGGAGTATTATGTCATAAATGCAGAAAAAAAACACCCACTTAAATATGTAGGATATGTGAATTGGAGCATGATACCAAGGAATGCCCTTCATTACCAAAAGTCAAAGCAATCCTGCAGGCATCCACTTCAGACATGGAACAAGCTTACTTTATTGCATAGAAGAAATCTTGGCAGCCTCGAAATCAAGGTATGAATCTAGATTCACCATTTTTCTTGAATAATATGAATGGTATGAGTAACATGAATAACTTGAATACACAATTCCCTTCACATTATTCAAACAACAAATGGCATCCATCGCAAAAACCTATGAAAAATCCAAACTCTTGGACACCATGGTCACAACAATCGAACCAACAAACTCCCTGGAATTTCAACTGGAGAAATTCTTACCAAGGAAATAAATTTCCTCATCACCAAACTCAATATCAATAGTATCCTCCTCAACAGTATCCTCACCAACAATATCAGCAGCCACAACTAAAATTCCAAAACAATGCCGCACCTATGAATGCACCACTTCGACCACAACTACCTGCACAACCTAACCCAAACCCGAATAATAAAGCAGTTCATCAATTTGAGACTGCCAACATGCCTGCATATTCCATTTCCCAAATTCCCTGCAATGACATACAATTACGATCAGGGAGGGTAGTGGAACCCATCATCACTAAGGATGTCTCATTCCCAGTGACTGAAACTGGAGTGAATCAACACTTTGAGAATATGGGTAATTCAACAATCCCCATCATTGAGGACGCTGACATTCCTACTGAAACAGTAGATGAAACTCAGGAAGTAACACACGATGAAGCACATCCTACACAATCGATAAGAGAACCACCATATCCTGAATGATTGGCCCTGCAGAAAATAGTAGAACAACCTTGATTCAATCTCTTAGTAGAATTGAAGAATTTGTACGTCAAAATCCCACTGTTACAAGCCCTCCATGACGTGCCCATTTATGCCAAGACCGTTAGAGATCTATGTGTAAAGAAGCCATGAATAAGTCCTAGGGATCCTCCCATTGTCTATGTATTAGGAAAAATTTCTGAATTAATAATGGGAAAGACTCCTGTGGAAAAATATGATGACCCTAGAAACCCTACTGTTACAGTTCACATAGGAGACACACAGATCCCCAACATATTGGTATACTTGGGCGCAGCTATCAATGTTATGATCATAGAAACTGTGAAGAAACTTGGACTCACTAATATTCGGCCAACCCCTACCATTTTAGAACTTGCTGACAGATCAACAATCAAACCTGAGAGAATCCTGGACGACCTAGTAATCTCCATTGACTTGTGGGAATACCCTGTGGACTTCTTGGTGTTACAGCCAAATTCTCAGCTGGAAGGACACCCGTTGATCTTGGGAAGACCTTGGTTAGCCCCAACGGATGCCTGTATCAACTGTCGGTCAGGATCCATGACTATCTCAGATGGGTCTGAAAACAAAATCCTGACTTTATACCCTCCAGCCCGACCAAGCACAGAAGTTGAAACTCCACTTTGGGTGGATTTGGAGGAGGAGGAAGGCGTTCAACCATTATTAACGATAGGGAAAGCCTTAAATTTTAAGGATGAAACAGAAGACGATACTATTAATAGTTTCATCAGTGACAAGCGACGTCTGTCAATAAACATTTTTACCAGATTCTGAATAATACTTTAGATGAGAAAGAACAAGAAAATCTTATGGAAGAAACTCTAGTCATTGATGGCAGTATAATTCCAGTACTCAAAAAATCGAAAAGTGTCCCAGTAGAAATTGAGCCAGGGAAAACATTGAACATCAATCCAAACCTTGTACCCAATGAGCTGGAACAACTGATCACTCTGGTGAGGAAACACAAGGGAGCTTCCTCTTGGGAATACACAGACATGAAGGGTATTCCTTCTAATCTGTGTACCCATCACATTTATATTAAGAGCGAATCTAGGCCAATGTGCCAACCACAACGAAGGATGAACCCAAACCTAAGGGACGTAGTGAAAGAGGAAATCCAAAAAAATTTGGAAGAAGGGTTTATATACCCAATTTCAAACAGCAAGTGAGTTTCTCCACTCGTGATTGTGCCAAAAAAGAATGGGAAATGGAGAGTCTGCATGGATTACAGAGAGTTAAACAAAGCAATGCAGAAAGACCACTTTCCCCTACCTTTTATTGATCAGGTCCTTGATACCTTGTCTGGGAAGAAGTATTTTTCCTTTCTGGATGGCTTTAGTGGCTATAACCAAATCCAGATTGCTCCAGAAGACCAAGACAAAACCACTTTCACCTATCCCTAGGGAACTTTTGCATATAGGGTACTTCCTTTCAAGTTGTGTAATGCACCAGCCACATTTCAAAGAGAAGTGATTGGAATCTTTTCAGAGATGGTAGATGACTGCATGGAAATATTTATGGATGATTTCACTCCATACGGTAGTAGTTTCGAAGAAGCATTGCAAAATTTAGAAAAAGTTTTGAAATGCCGTGAACAAATCCAACTATCTCTAAGCACTGAAAAGTGCCATATGATGATGATCGAGGGCATAGTTCTGGGGCACTTCATCTCTTCTGATGGTATCCAGGTAGACCAATCCAAAATTAAGGTAATTGAAAATATACCAACTCTTGGAACACAAAAAGATGTATGTATCTTCTTAGGGCATGCTGGCTATTATAGAAGATTCATAGAAATTTTTTCCAAACTAGCTTCTCCTTTGTTCACTCTATTGATGAAGGATGCATAGGTTTTTTGGATTGATACATGAAAAACAACATTTACCAAACTTAAGAAGAGGTTGTCTACAACACCTATCTTACAAGGGCCCAATTGGGCTCTGCCTTTTCACATTTCATTCGATGCTTAAGACACTGCAGTTGGAGCAGTTTTAAGACAACAGGAAGGTCATGCCCCATATACAATTTATTACATTAGGAAGAACCTATCCCTTGCTGAACTAAACTATATTGTCACAGAGAAAGAATTCCTTTCCATAGTTTATGCCATCAACAAATTTAGACACTACATTACTAGCTATTCCACTTTTGTGCACACTGACCATTTAACCATCAACTACTTAATGAATAAACCAATCATGAATGCTAGAGTAACTAGATGGTTGCTACTGTTACAGGAATTTGACATCACAATTATTGATAGACCAAGGAAGGAAAATGTTGTGGCAGACTTTTTATCTCGACTTACTAACAGTGATGAAAATTTACCAGTTGAAGATTCCTTCCCTGACGAACATTTGTTTGCAGTATCAGCTCATTCCCCATGGTACGTAGATATTGCTATTTTTTTTGTTGTAGGTAAGCTGCCAGCACATCTATCGAATAGAGAAAAAAGAAAGATTATAAAGCAGAGTGCTAGGTATTGCTGGATTGTTGGACATCTTTTCTACACAAGACTTGACTTAGAAATCAGAAGATGTGTAAGAGAAGATGAAATTTTCAGCATCTTGAAATCTTGCCATGATGAGCCCTGTGGGGGACATTTTGCTGACAAAAGGACAAGTCATAAGGTTTTAAGGATGGGATATTTTTGGACTACATTGTTCAAGGATGAAAAGAAGTATCTTCAGGCATGCGATAGCTGCTAGAGGATGGGCCAGCCCAACAGACTAGATGAAATGCCTCTTCAGCCACAACCTGTGGTTGAACCTTTTGATAGATGGGCTCTGGATTTCGTAGGGCCTATCAACCCTCCCTCAAAACAGAAAGTTCACATCTTGGTTTGCATAGATTACATGACCAACTGGGTGGAAGCTGTAGCCTTGGTCAAATCTAATGATCAGGTTGTGATTGATTTCCTATATGAAGACATTTTTACTCAGTTTGGAGTACCCAAGGAAATCGTTATAGACGGTGGACCACAGTTTGTGTCTCACAAGTTGGAAGCCCTGTTACAGAATTTTCACATTCAGCACAAAATAAACTCACCATGTCATCCACAGGCCAATGACCAAGTGGAAAGTATTGTTGGTTATGGAGCCAAATCTTCTAGTCTCATAGATGATATTGTCTCAGTCGTGCACCCCAGAGGATTGTACACCCATGCCCCAACCTTGGGGATGTTTTCGCCAACAGTTTTTGGGTCCATGGTTTTGGGTAACCTGTGGTATTTTCCCATTGTATCTCCCTTATAAAAGAAAAACATTGTAATACGGCTAGGGTTTATGTATTAGGTTTTATGCATTGTAAAGATCTCTGAGATCATAAAGAGAGACTGTGAGACAGTGAAGAGGAAGTGCAGCGGTTGTGTTGCAGGTTGTATCCCTTCATTTTGCTGGACAGAATAATAATAAGGACTGGCAACTTCAGTGTGGACGTAGCCCAAGTTGAGTGAACCACGATATATATGTGTCTCTCTTGTAATGTGTATGTGTGATTATATTTGCATTTATGTTTATTGTTATTGCTCTACGATCCTATTTTTCTAACAATTAGTATCAGAGCGAAAGGTCTATTTGGCAGATAAAACCGCGGGAAGCTAGGATTTCTAGTTTGAGTGGGAGCAATGGTAGAAGAAGGAAAGTTTAAGGTCAAGAAGTTTAACGGCCAAAACTTCCAGTAATGGAAGATGCAAATGGAGGACTATCTGTACCAGAAGGATCTATTCCTACCATTGGGAGGAAAAGCAAAACAACCGGCGGCTATGAAGGACGAAGAATGGGAGGTTCTTGACAGAAAGGCTTTGGGAACAATACGGCTAAGCCTAGCTTCGTCGGTGGCTTTCAATATCTCAAAATAAACGACAACAGAGGGTTTGATGAGCACACTGGGTAAGCTGTATGAAAAACCCTCAGCCTCCAACAAGGTATTTCTAATGAAGCATTTATTTAATATGAAGATGTCTGAATGTGGATCTATTACTGATCATTTAAATGAGTTTAATACGATTAAAAATCAACTAAGTTTTGTAAGTGTGAACTACGATGATGAGGTTAGGGATCTTCTAATCTTGTGTTCATTGCAAGAAAGGTGGAATAGCTTGGTCATGGTTGTAAGTAACTCTGTCTCCGGTTCAAACACCTTTAAATTTGATGATGTTATTGGTGTTATTCTTAGTGAGGAAATGCAAAGAAAAAGCACAGGTGAGACATCAGGTAATGCGTTGACCATGGAGAGCAGGGGAAGACAAAAGGAGAGAGGAAAGAGCCAAGGTAATCACAGCAACTCTAAAAAGGGCAGATCCAAGTCCAGAGTGGAAAAAATAGAGTGCTGGAACTGTGGAAAGAAAGGACATCTGAAGAAAGACTCCAGATCTCTAAAGAAGAAAGGAGATGGACAGCAGGAAACTACCCAGGAAGCAAATGTAGCAGGTGATGTGTTACAAGATGCTTTGATTCTTGCATCAGATAATACTAGTGATTATTGGGTAGTAGATTCAGGGGCTTCATGTAATGCTACACCCCATAGGAAATATTTTCATGATTATGTTCTAGGCGATTTTGGACATGTTTTATTGGGTGATGATGAGCCATCTAAAATTGTTGGAATGGGTAAGGTATGGATAAAAGTTAAGAATGGAACTGATTGGCTATTGAAAGATGTTAGGCATATTCCTGCTATGAAAAGAAATCTGATCTCAACAGGGCACTTGGGAGATGGCAATTGTCTATCTACATTTGTTGAAAAGTGGTGGAAGATCACTAAAGGATCAATGGTGATAGCAAAAGGAGACAGGGTGGGTACGTTGTATTTATGTCCTCATAATACTAACCATTCTATCTCTTTAAATTCCACAGGAACAGATACAACATTGTGGCATCATAGGCTTGGCCACATGAGTGAGAAGGGGATGCAGATTCTCCACTCAAAGAAGTTGCTGCTAGATTTGAAGCAGGTAAGTTTGGAATTCTATGAGAACTGTGTTTATAGAAAATAAAAGAGAGGCAGATTTCTCCAAATTGGGAAACAGAAGAAGAATGAAAAGTTAGAGCTTGTGCATACAGATGTATGGGGACCGGCTCAAGTACAATCTCTTGGTGGCTCTCATTATTATGTTACATTTATTGATGATGCAACTAGGAAAACTTGGGTTTATTGCATTAGACAAAAATATGATGTGTTTGCTACTTTTAAGAAGTGGAAAGCTTTGGTTGAGAATGAGACAGGTCAAAGGTTGAAGTGTCTCAAATATGATAATGGAGGTGAGTACTGCGGCAAGGAGTTTGATAGTTACTGTTCATACCATGGGATTCACAGAGAGAAGACAGTCCCAGGAACACCACAAGAAAATGGTGTGTCAGAAAGGATGAACAGAACCATCATGGAGCATGCAAGATGTATAAGACTGCATGCAGGGTTGCCCTTATAGTTTTGGGCAAATGCTGTAAATACTGTTGTTTATTTAATAAACAGAGGACCTTCAAGTGCTTTGGATGGTGGTATTCCAGAGGAGGCATGGATAGATAAAAAGGTAAACTAATCATTTCTAAGAACGTTTGGTTGTGAAGCATTTGTCCATATTGATAAAGAAAATAAAACAAAGATTGAAGCTAAATCCAAGAAATGTACCTTTATTGGATATGGGGTCGATGATTTTGGTTATCATTTATGGGATTATGAAAATCAAAAAATCATTAGAAGTAGAAATGTCATATTCAATGAAAAGGTCATGTATAAAGATCAGTTGCAGTGAAAGAAATAGGAAAAAGAAAACATAGAGTACACAGTACTTGACAAAATTCAAGAAAATGAAGTTCCTAAGGTGCCAAAAAATCAAGAACAACAGCAAGTACCTGAAACTCCTGCAACTACAAGAAGATCTACCAGGTTAAGTAGACTCCCTGAACAATACTCTCCTTCAATGTATTATTTATTGATGACTGATGCTGGTGAACCAGAATGTTATGAATAAGCAATGCATGTGAAAACTAGAAAGAAGTGGGAGCAAGGCATGAATGATGAGATGGACTCATTGGTTGGAAACCAAACTTGGGATCTGGTTCACTTGCCTGCTGGTAAAAGAGCATTGCAGAACAAATGGATTTACAGGTTGAAGGAAGAAGAAGGAGGCAAGAAGCGGTACAAAGCCAGACTTGTTGTAAAGGAGTTTACACAGAAGAAAGGTATAGATTTTGATGAAATATTTTCTCCTGTTGTTAAGATGACTTCAATTAGGACTATTTTAAGTCTAGTGGCAGTAGAAGATATGCATCTTGAACAGTTAAATGTAAAAATAGATTTTCTCCATGGGGATTTGGAGGAAGATATATATATGCAGCAACCACAAGGGTATGAGGTCAAAGGGAAGGAGAATTTGGTGTGTAGGTTGAAAAAGAACTTGTATGGCTTGAAGCAAGCTCCAAGGCAGTGGTATTTAAAATTTGACAGGTCTATGACAAAACAAGGTTATAGTAGATGTCATTCTAACCACTGTGTTTATTTCAAGAAGATAGACAATGAAATATATATTATCTTGTTATTGTATGTGGATGACATGCTTGTTGCAGGGTCTAACATGCAAGATATAAATTTACTCAAAAGGAAGCTAGCTAATTCATTTGCAATGAAGGATTTGGGTGTTGCAAAGCAAATCCTTGGTATGAGAATAACGAGAGACAGAAAAAATCACAAATTGACATTGTCTCAGAGTGAGTACATACAAAAGGTGTTGGAGAGGTTCAGAATGCAGAATGCAAAACCAGTAAGTACACCTTTGGCCAACCATTTCAGTCTAAGTAAGGAAATGTGTCCCAAGACACAGGAAGAGATAGATTACATGTCCAAGATTCCCTATCAATCAACAGTTGGCAACTTGATATATGCCATGGTGTGCACAAGACCAAATATTGCACAAGCAATGGTATTTGTGAGTAGATATATGAACAATCCAGGTAAAGAACATTGGAAGGTAGTATAGTCGATTCTCAGGTATTTGAGAGCTAACACCACTCAGGCATTATGTTTTGGAGGTTCAAACACTGTCCTATAGGGATATGTTGATGCAGATATGGAAAGTGATAAGGATAGCAGGAGGAGCACCACAGGGTATGTGTTTAATATAGGTGGAACAACAATAAGTTGGATTTCAAGACTACAAAAGGTTGTTGCACTTTCAACAAAGGAAGCAGAGTATGTTGTTGTTACAAAGGCTAGTAAAGAGATGATTTGGTTGCAGAGGTTTATGGAGGAAGTGGGTAACAACCAGAAGGCTAGTAGGTTGTATAGTGATAGCCAGAGTGCCATTCATCTTGTAAAGAACTCAACATTCCATTCTAGGACTAAACATATACAGCTCAAGTACCATTTCATATGCTCTGTTCTGGAAGATGAATTGTTGAAGATGGAAAAGATACATACTAGCCAGAATCTTGCAGACATGTTCACAAAGGCAGTGACCAAAGAGAAACTGAGTTCCTTCTCGGTTTCAGTTGGCCTTCTAGCATGAAGGTGAAGATGAGAAAGTTGGCAAGTCAAGGGTCCAGCAAGTACAGCAGCGGTGGAGTTTTTGTGATCAGTCTCCGAGTGGGAGATTGTTGGTTGTGGAGCCAGATCTTCCAGTCTCATAGATTATATTGTCTCAGCCGTGCACCCCAAAGGATTGTACACCCATGCCCCAACCTTGGAGTTGTTTTCGCCAACAATTTTCGGGTCCATGGTTTTGGGTAAACTGTGGTATTTTCCCATTGTATCTCCCTTATAAAAGAAAGACATTGTAATATGGCTAGGGTTGGTGTATTAGGTTTTATGCATTGTAAAGATCTTGAGATCCGAAAGAGAGATTGTGAGACAGTGAAGAGGAAGTGCAGCGGTTGTGCTATAGGTTGTATCCCTTCACTTTGCTGGACGGAATAATAATAAGGACTGGCAACTTCAATGTGGACGTAGCCCAAGTTGAGTGAACCACGATATATCTGTGTCTCTCTTTTAATGTGTATGTGTGATTATATTTGCATTTATGTTTATTGTTATTGCTCTGCGATCCTGTTTTTCTAACAAGTACAAATAAGGTCATCTAGGATATTTTAACAAAAACAGTGAAAAGCCACCGTAAACATTGGGCTGAGAGACTTCCAGAGGCACTATGGGCCTATCACACTACATGGCACAACACCATTGATTTTTCCCCATATGAATTGGTGTATGCAAAAAATGTTGTTTTCCCGATTGAATTTGAAATCAAAACTTTGAAAACAATCGTAGAAGCAAACCTTGATTTATCAGAAGCTCAGAGGAACCGACCGAATCAACTTAATGAATTGGATGAGAAGTGCACAACCGCAATGCAGCATATAGCTTTAATCGAACAGCAGCACTCTAAATGGCATGATAGGTTTATAAAGAAGAAAGTCTTCCGAGAAGGAGACTGGGCTCTGTTGTACGATTCATGGTTTAAGAGGGATTTCAAAGGAAAATTACGCACCCATTGGTTGGGCCCTTACTAGATAGATCGATTGTTTGATAATGGAACAGTTCGGTTGATCACCATTGATGAAAACAAGACACCATTATTTGCCAATGGTCATCGGCTGCGACTGTATCATAAACCGATCTCAAAGAATGCCTTCATTTCACATGTTGCAGCTGATCCAGATTATCAGTTAACGCCAGGGCAAGGATTTTTCTCAACCCTTGTGAATTTTTAAACTGCAATTTCCACACATAATTTGTATATAAATAAATTGTTTTCTTTCTTTTTATTTTATTTATTTTTCTTTACACTTGATCGGGTTTGTTTTGAAGAATTGTGTACAGGAATTGATTTGAGGAGCAGCGGTCATGACTGGGCTAGACGATTACAGGCACCTTATCTTGTTTTCTTAATCGAATAAGCTCTTTGAAGAAGATGGATGATTCATCAGCCTTCAACAGCCAGCTGAGAATTCTCCTGTTATTCCATTTTTCCCAGCTACGACTCCATGCCCTGCTCATTTTTATTTTTTCTTACGCAACTGTGACTCCATTACTTTTTCCCATTTTGCCAATTTTCGCAGCTACGACTTCGCTATTTTCATCCATTTCGCCTTTTTCTAGCAGTTGTGGCTTCGCTATGTTCATTCATTTTTCCTTTTTCACGCAGCTGTGACTGCACTACTTTTTCCCATTCTGCCAATTTTTGCAGCCGCGACTCCGCTATTTTCATCCATTTTGCCTTTTTCCAGCAGCTGCGACTCTGCTATTTTCATTCATTTCACCTTTTTCGCGCAGCTGCAACTCTGCTACTTTTGTTCATTTTTCCAATTTTTGCAGCTGTGACTCCACCATATTTCATCGAGCTCTACTGAAAATTCCAGCAGCTGCGACTCCGCTATTTTCGTTCATTTCACCTTTTTCGCGCAACTGCAACTTCGCTACTTTTGTCCATTTTACCAATTTCTGCAGCTATGACTCTGCCATATTTTGCCAGACTTTGCTAGTTCCTACAATTTTGACTTATCTTAGCCAGCTCATGTTAGCTTGCTATACAAGCACCTTGCACTCTTTTTGATTGACATCAACTGTCCAATCGACGATAGCCAACTCATGGAGGCACATGCATATTTTACCAGGGATGTGACTGTGAGATAGAATCACTATGGCAGAATGACGACCCGAGCATTAATTTTAAAGGTACGGGTTCTAACTATAATCATGATTAGGCATACACTGATGCAACAAGAAATAATGATTTTATTTGTCGCTTTATCCCTGTTATCTATTTGCAGCCAATCAAATGAACCAAAACCACATTTAAACTATTACTTGTACTTATGATTTTGACCTTCATTCCATCCGACTTGTGTGATAACCCTGCCACAGATTTTATTCCAAAAGTAACTGTGCCACCTTTCCAAAAATGCCAATTCAAACTTCAACTATCCAGTGACCGTTTTTTGCATGTAGTCAGCTCGACGTTTGAAACTATAACTGGTATACTCGCTAGAATATTTCGCTGAAGCGCAGCAGTATGGGTATCCCTGTAAGATATGGGCCTTTAATAATGGAATCTTTGTAGCAAAACAAAGAGGTCTTCGCTATCTTTCAGGAAGCTGGGTGGACGGATTATTTTCAACGTCTGAATGGTTTTCACGAAGAAACAACCCTTGAATTTTCTCAAAATATGAATTGCACCCATTCAGAGGTTCGAGGTATAAGGATAGGTGTTTCAGGGGAAATACTGGCAGAGGTAACGGGATTGCCCAGAATTGGACGGCAATGGTTTAGTCGGAAGTGCCATTATTTGACTGCAACTGAATATTTTTTGGTAGCAGGAGAGAGTGTTCGACCACGGGGTAGAGGAAAAGCGTTGGAGACCCTTCCAAGTCCTTGGGACCAAGTTGCACTCTTTTTGAAGAAATACATCACATGTGAGGGTAGGTACAGTGTTGTTTACATTTATGAATTTTTTCTCCTATCGCATTTGCATTATCGCAGGCTGTTAAATATTCTATACTATCTTTTTAAATCTTTGCAACACATGGCTCACTATGTTAAAGGTGCTCGACACCCCTTATCATCCCTCACAAATCATGGGATAATTAAACTATTAATATTATGGACCCTTGCACACCACAGTTCGACATGGAGAAAATTTATGGTTCGTCCAAGGGTACCCCATGAACTTTCTTTAAAAATAATGGATGAGGACTGGAGCTCCTCAGACTCAGCTGGGGGGAGAGAGAGAACACGAGAATTTTGATTGGAGGATGAGGAGGAGATAGATATAGAGGAGACTGAAACTGGAGCAACTAAAAATGAAATAGCAGAGGAGGAACATCAAATAAAGGTAGTGGAAGGAAGCGGCATAGAAGTTCTGGATGTTGAATCCTCCCATGAAATAAGAAGAACTTTGATTCAAAAGGAGGGATTCGCCCTTGTTCCTGAAGTAATAAGAGTTTCCTTGTTTTAAAGGAGAAAAGGAAGGCTAATGAGCAAGGATTAGACGTCTAGTCCAGTGAAAAAGAGTAGAATTGAAACCATTACTGCAGCAGAAGTGGTCCACTCAATCGGGGTGGATATTGAAATTCCCATCTTAAAACCTTGATCACATGTTGTTACAAAAGAACCTGTTGTAGAAGAACCCCAAATAGATAACCTTCTCTTTGAAAATGAGCTGCTAAAGGAGGAGGTGCAAATGCTTCGAGAAGAATTAGAGAGATGGAAGAAAGCATGCAAGAAGCAGGCAAGGAAGCATGTGAATACAATGGTAGAGGATGCAGACCAGCTGGAGAATTTATCTTCCATTCTGGGGAGTGAAGGACGGAAAGAAATAATATTCCCTGAATGTGGAGATATATTTAATCTGGTAGGACATAAAGCTACAGTGTTGGATGTACCTGTACAAAAATATGCAAAAGAAAAACAATAGAGGAATCATTCTTGGGGTCAGTCTCATTTTTTGAATACTATTGAATTAACCTCAGCAGGTTAAAAAGAATTGAGAAATGGTATGCTGTTACACAAGAAATAGCGTCTCGATAAAGTTGATTGGAAATGCACTCAGATAGAAGTTGCTGAGATTAAGTTGCAAAAGAAAGGTGTTGTTACACAAGAACCAACATCCTTGAAAAAATCTGCTAAAATTCCAACTCAAACTGAAGCTGCTGGGGATAGGGGAATGTTGTTACACAAGAACTAGTGTTTCCAAAAATTAATTGTCAAGGCTGCAATATAGATAGAGGATACCACAATATTGATGGGAGAAGGAATCTGTTACTGATGGAGACTCGAGTTCAATTCCTACTCATTGGATGGCCAATAGAGCAACAGAAGGATAATTACACACTGGCCAAGCAGAGGAGAAAAACTTTGTTCGAGACATTGGTTTGTTTGTAATGAAATCTAGGTTATAGGTCAGGAACTTGCTATTTTATTCAACTCTTCTGCCCCATATGAACGAGGATCAGATTCAAATTTGGACTAGTCGGTTGTTACATGAGGACATGCAATTGGATAGTTGGGGGGAGATGTTGGGCCCTCGAATTGCCCCTTTTTGGCCACACTTATTACATCATTTTTCCATGTTATACCCTATTTCCATAAACCATATGTATTCCTTTCTTCTAGATCAATCAAGAATCCTAACAAGGTATAATTCATTATTGCTTCATTTATTTAATGCCTAAGATTGTTCTGGTTATGAATTCTAGCCTTTGATTTATGCTAACTCGTGTTGATTTCATTAAGTCAAGATCAAAGCATAGGTGTATCAACCGCAATGCCTTGGGAAAGAATCACACGTGGTGCCCATTGTTACTCTTCAAAATTCATTCCTCGCATTAATAGGAACAATGCACCTTTCCATGTGGAGTTGCACCAGGACTTCGCAAAAACAGAGCATTGTTGCGCCTCCCGATTGGTTAATCTGTTGATCCATTGACTGCCAGAATAACGACATCCTTCATATCAAACGACCTCATTCAAGACAACTATAACAGTTCAGTTGTAACTCTACAGCATGAAGATCAGAGATCTTCATTGCTGCGCGAAATTAGTGGACCATGAATTGTATTTTGCATGTATAAATATGGGAAGGCTTTCAGAGTCTGGGGTTGGTTAATTATCATTTTGTACGGTCTGTAACAGATATCTAAGACTGTGGATTACCATATTTAATATAAAGAGCAGATTTCTTCATATTTATGTGTCTTAATTTGTGGTAGTTCATGGCGTCTCTGTTAGAAGACCAAGGCCTACCTTCTCACAGAGATTGCCGAGTTAAGTAGGTAGTTTAATTTCTTTCTTGTTGTGTGGTGTGGAATTGCATTAGGCGTGATTACTGTTAGCTGCAATAGAGAAGTTATAATTGCATTCTTCTTTGGTAGTTTATGATTGCATCTTGAATAACTATAACTGTGTGGTGTGACAGTCGACTGCGTAGGTTAGTTAATTGATGATGCATGGTGTGTTAGATTAGCTGTTACAGCCAAGCTCAACTCCAATTCCTTTCAGTCATTTATGCTTTCTAGGATTTCCAATATTAATGAAATCAGATTTCAAGCTTACTTTTAGTTCTAGTTTCTATTGTATCTTCCTTGAATTTATTCGATTAGACAAATTATGATTGAGTTACAGTAGATTTTAGATGAGTTAGATCAATAGAGATTGAATACTGTAGTTTGATAATTATAGGATTTAACTTCTTGCAAAAGTAAGTCTAGCGCATTTTATCTTTATATCAGTAATTGCTGGATTGATAATTGTAGGAAGATAATTGTATTTTGAATTCCTAGATGGATATGTTAGATTAGTTTTACTTATGGAATGAGTTTGGCTTAGCAGATAGGTAGGATAGTTTATCTCCATTTTACTCAATTAGCTACTTGAAATGTTTATGCATAGACTATGCATATTTCCATTGAAATAAAAGACCTCCATGGGTTGACAAGTTATATTGAGCATCCTGTGTGTTAGTTGTAATTAATTAGCATATAGGGTGACCAACAATTTGGTGTCGTTGCCGGGGATGGTAATTTATAGGCATAGATAGTAGTTGGTTTCATTGATTTCAATTTAGGTTTTGATTATCAACAACATGCATGAATACAAGAAAAACAAATCAGGAACCCCCTTTGAATACTAACATTGCAGGTGGAAGAGGTCGAGGTCGTAACACAGGTCCGGGACAACAAACATTTATCAATGATATAATTGCTAGAGTTGATTCTTCCACCATACCACCGCAGATGTCTACATGAAGAGGAAATTATGTTCCTCCCAATATTTAGAATTCGACATCAACTGTGGAGAACGCAACGGGACCTTCTACCCCCATTGCAGAGAAGAAACCTCCTGAAGACAAGGGAAGCGCTGTGGGTGCACCCGATAAAGAGTATATTTATCATATTAATGGGACTAGAGTCACTAAGGAAGTGTGATTGGAGACTCGCTGAGAAGCAGAGGAGGAAAGAATAAAGAAATCCATTGAATTTTTGACCAAGATGGCTAATAAAGAACATGAAGGAGAGAATGAATGCTACGATGACCATGAAGAGGAGGTGGAAGATAATCAACATGGTGAAACTGTGGTCACACTTAAATTCCCTATCCTCCAAACACCAGGGGCAGCTCCTATGAAAAATATTTCACCATCAGTTCTCCCAAATTTCCAAGGTAAGTCTTCTGAAGATCCTGATGAATTTCTTTTTGAGTTCGACATCCTCTATCGCAGTTATGACTGTACCTCTAGTGCTCAGAAGCTGAAACTATTCCTAGCCACCTTGAAAGGAAATGCTCTGCATTGGTTCATGAGTTTAGGTTGTGAGACCATCACTACTTGGGATCAAATGAAACAAACATTTATTTATAAATATCAAGAGTATTGTAGAACTAGAGATAGAAAGGAAGAGCTATTTAAAATGGTTCAAAAGGAAGAGGAGAGCCTGGAAGATTTTGTTGAGAGGTTGTTGTACAATTTACAAATATCGGGTCATACATAGATAGGAAAATATGTACTTAAGATCATCTTGCTGAGAGGGATTAGAGAAGATTGCTTAAATATGCTGAATTTGTTGGGAAAAGGGGACATTTCAAAAGAGCCTGTTGACAAGATCATTGATTATGTCGAAGATATTCGAGGGGATCCTCTAGAACCAAAAAGCGGGATAAAGATCAAGATTGGGATGTCTTCACTAGGACATAGAAGTCATCTAGTGGAGGGGCCACCCAAGCAGAAATGGGAAATCTACTGGAGAATTTCAAAACTGTTATGATGAGATCCATTTCCTTAGAACTAGATGTCTTGAGAGCTAAATAGAGGCAAGCAGTAGAATATCTTACACTTGGAGTATTCTGTCCTAAATGCAGATAAAAACACCCGCTAAAAGAATGCTCATTGGACAAGGCAGAGATATATAGGATATGTGACTTGGAGCATGATAGCAAGGAATGTTCTTCATTACCAAAATTCAAAGCAGTCCTACAGGCATCCACTTCAGACGTGGAACAAGCTTACTTTATTGCAAAGAAGAAACCTTGGCAGCCTCGAAATCAAGGTATGAATCCAGATCCACCATTTTTCTTGAATAATATGAATCGTATGAGTAACATGAATAACTTGAATACACAATTCCCTTCACATTAATCGAACAACCAATGGAATCCATCGCAAAACCCAATGCAAAATCCTAACTCTTGTTCACCATGGTCACAACAATCGAACCAGCAAGCTCCTGGGAATCCCAACTGGAGAAATTATTACCAAGGAAATAACTTTCCTCATCACTAGACTCAATATCAACAATATCCTCACCAACAATATCAGTGACCACAGCTGCAATTCCAAAAAAACACCGCACCTATGAATGCACCACTTCGACCACAACTACCTGCACAACCTAACCCAAACTCGAATAATAAAGAAGTTCATTAATTTGAGACTTCCAACATGCCTGCGTATTCCATTTCCCAAATTCCCTGCAATGACATACAGTTACTATCAGGGAGGGTAGTGGAACCCATCATCACTGAGGATTTATCATTCCCAATGACTGAAACTAAAGTGAATCAACACTTTGAGAATACGGGTAATTCAAAAATCCCCATCATTGAGGACGCTGACATTCCTACTGAAACAGTAGATGAAACTCAGGAAGTAACACATGATGAAGCATAGTCTACACAATCGATAAGAGAACCACCATATCCTAAATTATTGGCCCTGCATAAAATAGTGGAACAACCTCGATTCAATCTCTTAGGAGAATTGAAGAATTTGTACGTCAAAATCCCATTGTTACAAGCCCTCCATGACGTGCCCATTTATGCCAAGACCGTTAGAGATCTATGTGTAAAGAAACCAAGACGAAATCCTATGGATCCTCCCACTGTCCATGTATTAGGAAAAATTTCCGAATTAATAATGGGAAAGACTCCTGTGGAAAAATATGATGACCTTGGAAACCCTACTATTATAGTTCACATAGGAGACACACAGATCCCCAATGTATTATTAGACTTGGGTGTGGCTATCAATGTTATGACCATAGAAACTGTGAAGAAACTTGGACTCACTAGTCTTCGGCCAACCCCTACCATTTTAGAACTATCTGACAGATCAACAATCAAGCCTGAGGGAATCCTGGACGACCTGGTAATCTTCGTTGACTTGTGGGAATACCCCGCGGACTTCTTGGTGTTACAGCCGAAGTCTCAGCTAGGGGGACACCCGCTGATCTTGGGAAGACCTTGGTTAGCCACAACGGATGCCTGTATCAACTGTTGGTCAGGATCCATGACTATCTCAGACGGGTCTGAAATCAAAATCCTGACTTTATACCCTCTAGCCCGACCAAGCACAGAAGATGAAACTCCACTTTGGGTAGATTTGGTGGAGGAGGAAGGCGTTCAGACATTATTAACGATAGGGAGAGCCTTAACTTTTAAGGATGAAACATAAGACGATATTATTAATAGTTTCATCAGTGAGCCCACGTCTGTCAATAAACATGTTTACCAGATTCTGAATAGTACTTTATATGAGACAGAACAAGAAAATCTTACGAAAGAAACTCTAGTCAGTGATGCCAGTACAATTCCAGTACTCAAAAACTTGAAAAGTGTCCCAGTAGAAATTGAGCCAGGGAAAACATTGAACATCAATCCAAACCTTGCGACCAATGAGATGGAATAGCTGATCACTTTGCTGAAGAAACACAATGGAGCTTTCGCTTGGGAGTACACAGACATGAAGGGTATTCCTTCTAATCTATGTACCCATCACATTTATATTAAGAGTGACTCCAGGCCAGTGTGCCAACCACAACGAAGGATGAACCCGGACCTAAGGGACGTAGTGAAAGAGGAAATCCAAAAACTTTTGGAAGCAGTGTTTATATACCCAATTTCAAACAGCGAGTGGGTTTCTCCACTCATGATTGTGCCAAAAAAGAATGGGAAATGGAGAGTCTGTGTGGATTAGAGAGAGTTGGACAAAGCAACACATAAAAACCACTTTCCCCTACCTTTTATTGATAAGGTCCTTGATACCTTGTCTAGGAAGAAGTATTTTTCCTTTCTGGATGGCTTTGGTGGCTATAACCAAATCCAGATTGCTCCAGAAGACCAAGACAAAACCACTTTCACCTGTCCCTGGGGCACTTTTCCATACAGGGTACTTCCTTTTGGGTTGTGCAATGCACCATCCACATTTCAAAGAGCAGTGATTGGAATCTTTTCATAGATGGTAAATGACTGCATGGAAAGTTTTATGGATGACTTCACTCCATACGGTAGTAGTTTCGAAGAAGCATTGCAAAATTTAGAAAAGGTTTTGAAACGTTCTGAACAAAGCCAGCTGTCTCTAAGCACTGGAAAGTGCCATATGATGATGAGTGAGGGCATAGTTCTGGGGCACTTCATCTCTTCAGATGGTATCTAGGTAGACCCATCCAAAATTAATTTAATTGAAAATATACCAACTCCTGGAACACAAAAATATGTACGTAGCTTCTTAGGGCATGATGGCTATTCCAAAATATTCATAGAATTTTTTTCCAAACTAGCTTCTCCTTTGTTCACTCTGTTGATGAAGGATGCATAGTTTGTTTGGAATGATGCATGCCAAACAAAATTTACCGAACATAAGAAGAGGTTGTCCACAACACCTATCTTACAAGGGCCCAATTGGGCTCTGACTTTTCACATCTCATCCAATGCTTCAGACACTGCCATTGGAGTAGTTTTAGGACAGCAGGAAGGTCATGCCCCATATGAAATTTATTACATTAGTAAGAACTTATCCCCTGCTGAACTAAACTATACTGTCACAGAGAAAGAATTCCTTGCCATAGTTTATGCCATCAACAAATTCAGACACTACTTACTAGCTATTCCACTTTTGTGCACACTGACCATTCAACCATCAAGTACATAATGAATAAACCAATCACGAATGCTAGAGTAACTAGATGGATGCTATTGTTACAGGAATTTGGAATTTGACATCACAATTATTGATAGACTAGGGAAGGAAAACATTGTTGCATGCTTTTTATTTCGACTTACTAACAGTGATAACAATTTGCCAGTCGAAGATTCCTTCCCTAACGAATATTTGTTTGCAGTATCAAGTCATTCCCCATGGTACGCAGATATTGCTAATTTTTTTGCTGCAGGTAAGCTGCCAGCACATCTTTCGAAGAGAGAAAAAGGAAAGATTATAAAACAGAGTTCTAGGTATTGCTGGATTGATGGACATCTTTTCTACACAGGACTTGACTTAGAAATCAAAAGATGTGTAAGAGAAGATGTAATTTTTAGCATCTTGAAATCTTTCCATGATGAACCCTGTGGGGGACATTTTGCTGACAAAAGGACAGGTCATAAGGTTTTAAGGATGAGATATTTCTGGCCTACATTGTTCAGGGATGCAAAGAAGTATGTTTAGGCGTGTGATAGCTGCTAGAGGATGGGCCAGCCCAACAGACTAGATAAAATGCCTCTTCAGCCACAGCTTGTGGTTGAACCTTTTGATAGATGGGATTTGGATTTCGTAGGGCCTATAAACCCTCCCTCAAAACAGAACGTTCACATCTTGGTTTGCACACATGACATGACCAAATGGGTGGAAGTTGTAGCCTTGGTCAAATCTAATGATCAGGTTATGATTGATTTCCTATATGAAGAGATTTTTGCTCGGTTTGGAGTACCCAAGGAAATCATTACATATGGTGGACCACAATTAGTGTCTCACAAGTTGGAAGCCCTGTTACATAAGTTTCACATTCAGCACAAAATAACCTCACCATATCATCCAAAGGCCAACGGCCAAGTGGAATGTACAAATAAGGTCATCGAGGCTATTTTAACAAAACAGTGGAAAGCCACCGCAAACATTGGGTTGAGAGACTTCCAAAGGCACTATGGGCCTATCGCACTACATGGTGCAACACCACTGGTTTTTCCCCATATGAATTGGTGTATGGAAAAAATGTTGTTTTCCCAATTGAATTTGAAATCAGAACTTTGAAAACAATCGTAGAAGCAAACCTTGTTTTATCAGAAGCTCAAAGGAACCGATTGAATCAGCTTAATGAATTGTATGAGAAGCGTACAACCGCAGTGCTTCATACAACTTTAATCCAACAACAGCGCTCTAAATGGCATGATAGATTTATAAAGAAGAAATTCTTCCGAGAAGGAGACTGGGCTCTGTTGTATGATTCATGGTTTAAGAGGGATTTCAAAGGAAAATTACGCACCGGTTGGTTGGGCCCTTACCAGATAGATCGAGTGTTTGATAATGGAACAGTTCGATTGATCACCATTGATGAAAACAAGACACCATTATTTTCCAATGGTCATCGGCTGTGACTGTATCAAAAACCTATCTCAAAGAATGCCTTCATTTCACATGTTATAGCTGATCCAGATTATCAGTTAACACCAAGGAAGGGATCTTTCTCAACCCCTGTGAATTTTTAAACTGCAATTTCAACACATAATTTGTATATAAATATTTTTTATTTTATTTTTTAACGCTACCAGGATGACAAGGAGCACCCAACACTGTCGAGCCAAGCCCTTTCGACCATTCATCAACTGCCATGTAGGCCTTCAATCTTTGTATGAAAACATTTTTCACCATTGGTAGAAAAGAAGTCGTAACCATGCACGTTTTTGTTGACTGTACATTGTTTGTTTTACTTTGGCTTGAATTCCGTTAGCAATTCATCTTTATATGCATAGGTGGGAATAGGTTAAAATTGTCTTTCGACTGAGCTACACGAGTGTCGGCATAAGCGTCTATCCTTCACGGCCTACCATGGATTTTTCTTTCCCTTCTCAAATGAAACCATGCTCACAAAGCACTAGTGGCCTGTGCCCAAAACCATTGGTTAATTCAGGAGATACTGCATTTTGTTTTGTTTTTGTTTGCTTGTGGAATAGCTTTAACCACTGAGTTTTTTCTATATAACTCGCTGATATCTAAACATCCGCGGTGTAGCTCCTCTCAGGGTCTCGTAGTCTCTCGGCACTCCACCATTGATGAGACATTTTATTTCTTTTCATTACCATGACCCTCTTGGTGAAATCAGATGATCCCAAGGATCTGAAGCTCAAGTTTTATGTAAGTCTAAGCGACGATGGAAATCGTAGAATCTCAAGTTTGGTGCACATTTCATGTTTCTTTCGGACAAACCTATGGGACCTGTTGATGCCTTGGGGATCGCAGCATCAATCAGAAAGGGATCCTCCCCGGTGGACTATCCCAATTAGATTGTCCACTATTTGGTATGGGGAATCCGTCCGGTTAGCAATTCTGGAAACCGTGGGTTGGAGATTTGCTCCAATTATATCGGTTATGGCCCGATCCACCGTTCTTTTGATTTTATGTTTTAGAATGATATGCAAGTGCCTAGACTAATTTAATCTAAATGCAGAACTGGAAAACAAATCTGTGTCTAAAACTGAAATAAATCTAAACTATCCCTGCAAGGAGCAAATTGTGAATATGAGTAATGTGTTGGAAGAATTACCTAAAATTCAATAGACAGCCATTAAATCTTAAAGATAGATCCATAGCAGAAGCATGAGATATTAGAAGATAACTTCTAATACAGATATAACATATTCCATTACTCATGAAAGAGAGAATTTATTTGCACAGAGAGAAGTAAGATCATTCAATACAAAGAAATAATTCAAGACAGTAAAGAAAGATCTGACAGTAAAGTATAGAAGTAACAGGAATAATCCAACATGCATCCAATCTCCATTTCCATGCAAAAGACGTCCTCTCCAGGTTCTTATTAGGTAGATTTTATTTTCATGAAACAAGTGCAAGATAGCTCGTACAAGTTCAGAAAAATTATTTCCCTGCCAAAAGTCCCTAACACTGTTTCCTAATCTTCTATTTATAATATTACAAAATGCCCTTTGGGCTGCCACCTGGCTCTTTACACTTTTCTCCTACAGACTTTTCCCTTTTAATAAACAAAATTGTGACCCCTTTTAAAAAAAAAAAAAAAATTCCCAAAAAGAAAAGGACAGTTGTCCAATGGCTCTACGCTTTAGACATATGAAGGCCAACAAAAATAGGAATCAATGCCTTAGGATCAGTGCGTTCACTCTTGGGGAAGCGCTCTAGCTGGGAGAGAAGCACTCGGGCTAGCTGTAACTGTTGCTACTGCTGGGAGAGGAGCACTTGGGCTGGTTGTTACTTCTGCTGTTGCTGGGAGAGAAGCACTTGGACTGGCTATTACTTCTGCTGATGCTGCTGCTTTCTTTTCCTCTTCTGCAATGTAGCTGAACTAGACACCAGTGTCTCTGATAACTACATTTGCTGTGGAAGGGAGCAAGATTTTCTAGGAAGTTACATCTTTACCAAGCTCTACTCCAATACCCTGAATTTCCACAATTGCTGCTTGGTGGATTTCTTTAAGCAAATGGTGGTGTATTGATGACATCCCAATATAATGATGGAGATCATCAATGGCTAAGACATCAATCTTTTTTACATATTCTGTTTGGATATCCAGTTCCTCCTTCAAGTTAGACAAACGTTGCTCTTTGCTCAGGAACTCATCAAGGGACCGAGGGAAACTCAACTTGCACTTATCATGCACTTCATGGATTTTTTGATAAAGACTATTACTTTTATCCATTGTCCCTTGGATCTTAGCCATTAGCTTAAGGCTACAATTCCTGCAAAATTCCAAAAGGGCTATGTCTTCATTAAAACCATCTACAGATTTGAATGGGAGATGCTTGGGGAAATCAACCTTTCCTTCTCTCCATTCCATCTGGCTCAGGATGTTTGTTTTAACCCGAGTATATTTACCCTTAAGCCTATTGGCCTCTGCATTAACTTCTTTTAATCTAACCACCATGGCTTTGAGCTTGCACACTTCTTCAGTAATCAGCTCCTGAGTGTCATGTATTTGTTTTAGGATGCTACAGGACAACTCATGGAAGGGGGACATATCTATTGCTCTGCTTTCTGCCTGCTCTAATTGCTCAACCAATACCTGCTTATCTGCTTCTAGATGGGACACTCTAGCTTCTACATCGTTCTTTTCTGCTTCTAAAACCATCATCTGGAACGCCAGGTGCTCCTTTTCTTCTTCTAAAAGGTTATACTTATCTGACAATTCCTTATGCTCAACAGACAGGTGATTATACCTATTCACTACAAGGTCCCTATAAGCCTGCTCATTAGCCACAGTATGCTGTAACATGCGAGCTCTCCTCTTTGTTGACTCAACATCTCTAACTATATCGGCCACATTGTCTTGCATTCCTTTTGTTGCCTCTACAGTGGCGGATGCCATAGCTAAGGGAGCCTTATTTGTATTTTGCATTACTGTGGTCTCCCGCCGGGTAACAATATCTTCTTGGAAGAGTCTCTTTATCCTCTCTTCTAATTTTAGGACCACTGCCTTTCTCTTCTTATCATACACAAATTCATCCCATCGAGACACCGTATGCTCTTCTGATGGAGTGTAAGGGACGATTGGGAGATCTATTATATTTACTTCTGCTTCTACGGGTGGGGTCTGGACTACTTGAGCTGAATCTGTTCCCACATTTTGGGTACTGGAAACACCTGCTTGTGCCGTGTCCACCTCCACATTTTGAGTGCCGGAGACACCTGCTTGAGGTATGTCTATTTCCATATCCTGGGTGCCGGAGCCACCTGCCTGGGCATCTTCAACTGTCTTGAGTTCTTCCATCTTTTGCCCCACTTCTTCTTTTTCAGCTTGTGGCTGATTTTCATTTTCTTCCATCTGCTTCGCGTCTTCTGCTTCTTTCTGCTGCTGGACTTCCTCAGCTTCTTTCTGCAGCCTTTCATTTTCTGCTTCTTGCTGCAATCTCTCATTTTCTGCTTCTTGCTGCAATCTTGCTTCCTCTTTTAACCTTTGCTCTTCTTGGGCTCGGGCATTAGTTGCTTCTTTTTCTTTCTGCAAGCTGGTTTTTTGGGCCTTGGTAGAGCTAGAGCTTGCTCCACTGCCTTGGCGACAAATATGCAACTCAATCATGTTGTTGATGCCTCTGAATGCCTCTTCCTCGGCATCATAATAATGAGCATATTCAAAATGAGCATAAATTTCTTTGCAATGCTCGACAACTTTCCCCCGCCTATCATTTATATGGAAAATTACTTCGCCAAAGTGGAAAGCTTTCAGCTCTTGAACAAACTCCTTAGCTGATGAAACCCCTGAGAATTTGTATGCTCCTATGCAGAAGGGTAAAGGAGGGAAAGAAGCCTTATGTTGCTTGTTAAGCACCGCTCCGATTCCATTAAGGAAAATTTGTCTCACTGCTTCCTTGAGGACTACATAGTCAGTGGCGTACTTTGGAAAAAAGTATGGAGCTTTAGTCCCTCCAAACATCCTGATGTAGGTGCCCTTCTCTGAAAAATAAAAATCTCCATAGTTCTCCAGGATCTCCATGGCATTTTCTGACAGACAATTGGGCTCTTCATTGAATATCTGCTCATATAGAGGCATGATGAACTCCTCGCATATGAGCTTATAGCTTGCTCTGTAATTTTGAGCCCACATTATCTTGTAAGCAGTGTAGACTGGGGTGTTGGCTTTGTCCCACGTGCAACCTAAGCTGGGGAAAGATAGCTTGGCTAAAATACAGTCAATGAGATATGAAGACATGTAAAATTCTGACTTTTTTAAGGCTAGACCTTCTCTTGCAGCAGCCACCATTGATGCCAAACAATCCGACAGGATAGTAGCCCAGTCAAACACAGTTCCTTTGAATGCTACGAAGTGGATGATGGGGGCCCACTGTATCCTGTATACAGTGCCATCGGGCATGCCAAAAATTCTGCATAGCATCAGGGCGGTTAACTTGAAAGGAGGTCTTAGATTCTGAACATCATATTCATCACTACCTCTCTTTCTTAAGTGCTTGCCTGCGACCAATAATTTTTTGACCATTTCAATATTGTTCATCTGGCCCAACCATTCATCACTCAGAGCTTGCTGGGGACGTGAGAATTTATAGGCTGCAGCAAGATATGCTGGATGGAATGAAGCAAAGGCCTTTCCCCTGCTGTTATTTAATACTCTTGTCTCCGCGTTAGCATGTTCCAATATCCACCCGATCACTTCAGAACATGGGAACAATTCAGGGCGGGTAGAAGCCCTAGCTATGCCTGAAGTTCTGATGTTGCGGTAGATCTGCTCTTCTTCCAATAATGCATCTAGGATATCCTGGTCCCTAATCATCCTGTAAATGTCGCCCCATCGAACTTCGGGAGGAATGTCGGTGGTACACCTAGTATCTTGGAACATAGTTTCAGTCCTAAGTGGTACTGGCTTTGGTTCCATTACTTTAGCCTTCTTCCTACCACCTTTTGGCATCCTGGCTTATCCCTGCTAGCAACCAAATACAAGTCATTATAAAAATATGCAACCTGATATGAGATTTTAACAAAGAGAAGGATCAATTCAACATGCTAAAACATAGACAAATTATGAAGCTGTATGTTGGGGAAGCAAAGTAAATCACTCCAAACAAGAAGTATGGTTCCGAGACTTGATTATCCCAAGGAAACAAAATTTGGAATGCTTCTGAAAAGGTAAGCATGCGACGTGGAAACAACCTGCTTCCCACCTAGCCCTAGGAGAGAGGGTATCCTTCATCATTACACTTCTAATGGTCAGTGGCGGGTGAGTCTGGAGTGAAACAACCTTACAATGAAACAAGAGACCGCTTTCCACATTCATGAAAAGGTGAGGGGTTTAGCTGACCACTACTGTTATTAATAACATTTACGAGACTTTGTATGGCCGACTCGGAGTTTGAATGAGGGTGACGATGCCTGGAACGTGGTTGGTGAAAACTCGGGTGGTTATAGCTATGGACTTTTAGCTGGTAGGAACAAGAAACCAAAGGGGCCTTGGCGGCCTTAAAAACAAAAATAACGACGTATGCAACCGATGTCTATCGGCCATGTTAAAGACGGGAAAAAACCCATAGGTAACCTGACGTGGAGATGAGACAAAAATAGCGGTTAAAAAACCTACCTGGCAATGAGATAGTGGCTGAGTGAGGTGGAAGCAGTTGTAGACGAGTTGAGCTGGAGCGATCCATCGCGGTCTTCCCAACGACGTTTGTTTGAATGAAAACTAACAATGTGACCAACCAAAACCCCACCGTACTTTTAAAAGGTTAGACAAGTGCGACATTAAACCAGTTGGTGGTGCCATTAAAACGGGTTTTAAATTTTGTACGGCGCGATCTTTTCAAGCTGTCTCGGCACTCGTGCGCGACCGTCACTTGCAAGGCGGACTTACGATTTTCACCCGCAATTGTGGAACGTTATGGTGAACTGCCTCAGCGTTTCGGAAGATATTGGCGTATCCTTCTGAAATGCAACCTTTGGAAACTTGTCACGAGCAGTTTCGCTGAGTCATCCCACAGTTTCGAGAGAACATAAGATTTCTTTCCGCAATTTCGATGGAGATAGGCCAATTGCTTCCGCAATTTGTGGAACAATTTCGTGAAGGTTCCTGCCATTTTGGGAGGCTTTCCTGAATGGTTCCCTGGAAAAGAACTCGAACGCTTCCGCAGTTTCGGAAGGGAAACCCAAATGGTTCTGCAGTTTCGAAAAGGATTTTTGAAATGGTTCCGCAAAAGTCTAAGTCTTTCCGCAGGGTTTCAGGAAGATAACGTGAATGCTTCCGTTGTTTCGGAAGGCTTGGCGAATGGCTCCCACAAGTCGAGAGAGATGCTTAAGTTTTTTTCAACAGCGTTCCGCGGGGTTTCGGGAAGATAACGTGAATGCTTCCACCATTTCGGAAGGCTTTCGGAAATAGCTTCCACAACTTCGAGAGGAAAAGACTTAATATTTTCTTTAAAATACACTAAGTCCTTCGGCGGCTCCCGGGAAGATTTTGCGAATGACTCCCACAGTTTCGGGAGGGAAACCTGAATGGTTCCGCAGCTTCGGGAGGATTTCTTGAATTTTTTGTCATTTCGAGAGACTTTCCCAAATAGCTCCCTCGGCTTCGAGAGATAATCTCTAAGTCTTTTGCGGAGTTTCGGGAGGCTTATGCGAATGGCTCTTGCAGTTTCGGGAGGAAACCTGAATGGCTCCCGCAGTCTCGAGAGGAAAAACTCTCCGGGATTTCGGGAAGATAACATGAATGCTTCTGCTGTTTCGGGAGGAAAACCCGAATGGCTCCACAACTTCAGGAGAATTTCATGAATTTTATCCTTAGAGGAAAAACTTGAAATTTTCAAAGCGGGATCTTCAGTTGAAAACAAAGTAAAAAGGAGAAATAACCTCTTAAGGTAGTCTTTCTAGAAAAATAAAAGGAGGGGCCCCAATATGTACAAAATTTTTTTCGGGGGGGTGTTGCTGCAACAACAATTGGCGATTCGCTGGCGAACACAGATCTCTGAAAAATTCCTCATTCATGATATGAACCTTATTAAAAGACATCCATCTTATATGCAATATTCAGCTGAGCACTTGAATCTCGGTGAAGGAAAAAGGCACTTTACCTGCTAGCCATTGGGGAAAGGGGAGCTTTGACAGAGACATCTTTAAAACTCTCAAATGCCCAACATATGGGATTCATTTTAGAAGAATCACCTTTCAGATGGCTACTGCTGTCGGACTCCACAGGATTTGCAACACTTTCTCATGGACATTATTGCTCTTGTTCCTCATTCCCATGCCGCTTGCATCCTTTTGGATGTTTGTACTTTTGACAGCTTTGCTATCTGAGCCTTCCAGAGATGTTTTCTTTAGACATGATCTTTGATTTAGGCTCCTCAATCCATAATGTCCTTTTATGTGAGTGAGATATTTTATTGGTTTGATCAAGCCTCACGGACGAAGAGGAGCCTATTTTGAGCTGAGTCTTTTGGACAACCTTCTTGATTTTACATGTTTTGCTTTTGTCTCAGCCATGCTTCAATTGAGGCGAGAATCTCTGGAAAATAGACCCTTGAATATAAGCCATTTTGGCTGTTAAATTTGCAGCATGGAGTCATTTCAATACCCTATGCCCTCAGGATGCGCTACTTTCCATGGGTCCAACTTCAATAACCTTCTTGAGATGCCTTTAAGTATGAGAGTGGGTGGAGCCCAAAGATAGTAATCAATATAGTCATAGGTCTCTGCTATTTAAACAGGATTAGTGTGGCTAGCAGAGTAGGCTTCCTTCCTTCTGAAAAAGTTCAGCGAGAGCACAATACATAGATAAACTTTCATTCGAGCATAGTTCCAGACTCATGGGTTGTGAGATTTCTTTAAGAGACCTATCTTGACGAGAAACTCAACCACAGGGGCTTTCAGAAAGCAAACTTTGTGCAAAGGTTCAAATGACAAGAAAAGAAAAAAAATGGCTGAAAATAATGCAAACAAAAGCTAAAGCAACAATAAAAGAAAATTTTATTTATGTACAGAAAGTATCAGCAAGACTAAGCAAAGTATTGCTTCAGGGCGAGGCCATTGAGAGGAAGGGTTACTTCTTCCCCCTCGAGATCTATCAACTTATAAGTGGATGGGCCTATCTTTGCCGAAATTTGGTACGGGCCTACCCATAAATGTTGAAATTTTGTGTGCATTCCTTTACCTTCATGATTATGGTCCCATTTCAGGACTAAGTCCCCAACCTCAAAACTTCTTTTACCGGACTTCCTCTTATCGAACCACCTCTTAACTATGTCCTGGTGTTGATGGAATCGGTCTTTAGCTTTCTGTCGGGCTTCTTCAAGTTGAAGCAGGGTATTGATCCTGGATTGTAAGACTTGGCTACCAGAACCCCGAGAGGCTTGGGACAACTGTAAGGATGGGAGCAAGATATTGGGGGGAAGGATGGCTTCCTTTCCATAGATAAGAGTGAAAGGGGAAACTCCTAATGCATTCTTTGGAGTCACCCTGTCTGCCCATAAGGCATTTGGGAGAGCTATATGCCGACTTCGCTGATTTTCTATCACAGTTTTCTTGAGAATTCGAATGAGGTTTTTGTTTGAAGATTCAGCTAATCCGTTCCATTGAGGGTAATAATTGGCTGAATAATGCAGCTTAATTCCCCATTCATAAACAAATTCATTTATCTTGAAAGATGAAAAATAGGGAGCATTATCAAAAACAAGGGAAATTGGAACCCCAAACCTGGTTATGATGTTCTCTTTCAAGAAGCTGATGACACGTCTTCATTGATCTTGCGTAATGGGATAGCTTCCGTCCATCTAGTGTAGTCGTCAGTAGCCATCAGGATGTATCAATGTTGCAAAGAAGAATTTGGATTTATTTCTCCGATAATATCTATACCCCACTGCTCGAAAGGTTCAGAGATAATAACCGGCTGCAAGGGTCCTACTGCCTTGGGTAATTTCCCGGCACTTCTTTGGCATACATCACAGTTTCGTGCATACGTATGGGCATCTCGGAACAAAGTGGGCCAATAATATCCAGCTCTAAGTATCTTGTGTGTTGTTGTCTCTCCTGAATAATGTCCACCAGCGGGGCCATCGTGTAATTCTTTAACAACTTTACTTGCATCTTCCTTTTCTAGACATCTAAGGAGAACTCCATCATAATTCTTTCTGAAAAGTATCCCATCAATGATTTGATAAGGTGCTGATTTCAAACAGAGTGCCCTTCTTTGTTTAGAGTTCCAGTGCTCAGGTAGGTATCCTTGCTGTAAATAATGCACCAGATCTCTATACCATGACTGGGGAGTTGAAAAGATAGGACATACTTCAACCGAGTTTAGCTCAGCTTCATCCTTCCAATGTTGCTCTTCATCAGTCGAACCTCCCACAAGTAATTTGCATAGGCCTTGCCCTTTGATGATCGTGGCTGGTTTAAATTCTAAATCATATTCTTGAATAGCTGTGACCCAGTTCCCTCTCCTTTCTCCTAATTCCTTTTGAACGAAAAGGGATCTAACAGTTGGGTGGGGAACTATAATTTTAGTTCTGTTCTTAAGAATATATGGCCTAAATTGCTTGACTACTTTGAAGACAGCATATGCATGCTTGTCCACCACAGGATAATTTAGCTCAACCCCCTGCAGACCAGTGCTCATAAACGAGATTGGGCATTCGTCTCCTAGCTCCACCTTTTGCGTGAGTACAGCTGCAAGGGATTCATCCGAAGCAAAGGTGTACAAGATAAAATCCTTATCAAAATCTGGGCTTCTCAAGGAAGGAGCTTTAGCTATAGCTGCCTTGATGTCTCTAAAAGCATCCTTTTCTAACTCTGTCCACTTGAACTGTATGCTTTGTTTAACCATCTATTGTAAAGGTTTAACAATTTGTGCGAAATCTGGAACAAATCTTCGGACAAAATTGATAGTGCCCATAAAGGACTGCATAGATTTTTTGTTATAAGGCATTGGAATTTTATTGATAGCTTGTACTCTTTCCTGATCTATTGACACTCCCCCTTTGGAAATGATATGAACCAAGAGTTTACCTTCGGGAACAGCGAACACACTCTTCTTGGGATTCAAAGAAATACCATATTTCCGACAGCGATAAAAAATATGCCTTAGATGGACAACATAATCTTCCCTTTTCTTTGAAAAAACTGTCACATCATCTAAGTATACAACAACACATTGCCCACCCAATACTCAGAAGGCGATATCCATTTCTCATTGGAATGTAGCTCCTGTGTTTATCAGACCAAATGGCATCCTTATATATGCGAAAGTTCCCCACTTAGTGCGGAAAGTAGTCTTAAGAAAATCTTCTTCGGCTACTAATACCTGATTGTAGCCAGAGAAACCATTGAGCAGAGAAAATAGCTCAGATCCCGACACCATTTGAAGGATTTGTTCCATTGACGAGACGGGGTAGTTGTCTTTGTCCAAAGCTCTATTTAAATTTCTGAAGTCTACACATAGTCTTATCTCTCCTGACTTTTTTCTTACGGGAACTAAGTTAGCAGCCCACTCAGAATGCCGGACCTTAAAGATTATTTTAGCGTCCAGGAGTTTTTTTAATTCCTTTTGAATCAGAGGCTCCAGAGTAGGATGCATCCTTCTTAACTGCTGCTGAAATGGCTTGACACCCGCTTTCATCGGTATAACATGCTGAATAATGCGAACGTCATACGTTTTCAGATCTTCATAGGTCCATGCAAAAACATCCATGTATTGCTTAAATAGTTTGATGAACCTATCTCTTTCTCTCGGTGAACAACATTTGCCAAGGTTGACAAATTTTGGTTCTGCCTTGGTACCTAAATTAACTAAGTCATGCTGCATTGATGAACTGTTAGTTTTGGTATTAGCTGGCCTTTTGAACTTATTTTGAAGATCGAATAGCATTTCGAGTGACCTTACCCCTTTGGGGATGAAATTTACTTTATCTTCCTCCTTCTTTAGCAAATCAGAATTGTGTTCTTCTTCATCTATCACAGCTCCCTGGAAGCTATCTTCGTTCGTTAGAAAACTGATTATCTGTTTGTCATCATCAAACACTCTGAAGTTTGTGATGTTATCGGGAACGGAGGGCCTAAAAATTAATTCAATTGAGCATTTGTTATTCGATGGCACCAACCTAGAAGCGGATGTTGCTAACAGATCAGCTGCAGAATTTTGCAATCTAGGAATAGACTTTATATTGAAAGCATCAAAATGCATAATTAAATCCCATACCTCAGCCTGATAACCCTTCAAATGAGGTGAGAGACAATTAATGGTATCTCTTACCTGTCTTACAACTATTTCTGAGTCACCAAAAACCTTTAGGTATTTAACATTTAAACCAATGGCCTTCTTTAATCCATGTACCAAAGCTTCATATTTAGCTGTGTTGTTAGTACAATCAAATTCTAATCTACAGGACAAAAAATACTTGTTTCTTCTTGGATCCATCAGAACACAATCGGCTCTGGATCCTTCCATAGTTTTAGATCCGTCAAAGTATAATGTCCAAAAAATATCTTTTAATTCAGCTAAGTTAGTATCTCTATGATCTAATTCAGTGACTAAACTAACTATATTACAGTCAACATCATCAGTCCAAGAGAAATGAAGGAGATCGGACTGTTCATCTAATTCATGGCTGATGATTTTAGATTGATAATTACCCGGATCAATTTCTAATAAATAATTCCCCAGAACCGAGGATGAGAAGGTTACAGCCTCATTCTTTCCCTCTAGTTGAGTTACATTTTGCTTCATGTGTGGTTCTCTCAGGACTTTGATCTGATTCTGCCTATTTTGATAAGGCAACCACAGATGAGACCAATCAGTTGCAAAGTAACCATTCAGCTTGGTAGACCAGTCCCTACTTAAGATCAGACCATAGGCTTCAGGAATATCAACCACCATTATGTCGATAAACTGACAGACTCTAGAGTCGGCTGATAATCTGATCAGAACATCTTTCATCTCCCCAATCACTTTGACAGCAGTCCTATCTAACTGGATAATTTGGGCTGGAGATGGCACAGGTTGGCCGTTAATTCTTTTACAAATTGACAGTGGTATGACATTTGAAGATGCTCCAGAATCTACCAAACAATTGTGAACATTATGATTGAAAATTTCAAAGGTCAATAGGAATGGCAATGTTTGAGATTTAGATTTCCCGCCGATACTAGCCTCATTAATTTCAGGATCTTCTTGAGAGTCTATTAATGGAATGCTGGTCTGGGGCTGCAGAACATGCAGTAGCTTGTCTCGTTGATGAGGCAAACTGCACGTGTCAAATATTGACACATTTGTTTTGACTTTCTTTATATCCTCGATAATGTCATATCCTATATCAAACCCGTTCCCAATTCGAGCTGGATGATCTGTTTTACTCATTGTGACCTTAGGTGGCTGAACTGTGGTGTCAATGTTTGGCTGTCTGGCCGATGTTTGGCTAACTTTAGGTTGTGATGGAATGATTGTTATGTGCCTTCTAGGCATATCTTTTGAAACTTTAGGCTTGGGGGAAGTCGAGTTTGGCACAGGATCCGTAATAGGGCCTTTACTGCGAGTAGCAACGTTCACGGTAGAGGGAGAGCTTTCTATGGAATCTTTTTCTACTAATTCAGTCATAGGTACCCAATCCCATAACACCATAGTAGTGTCAGGGGTTGGTTCCTCTAATTCAGGGCTCGATTCCTCTAGAGGATTATCTTGGTCTAGAATCTGTGAATCCAACATTTGGTTCATGACTAAACTCATGGAGTTAATCCATTGTGGGCAGCTCTTTTCCGAGTGCGGTTCTTGATGAAAGGTGCATAATTTTTCCATCCCGATTTCATTAAGATTTAAAACAGGAGAAGTATTGATGGGTGGATGAGGTTGATCGCCGTCTTCCCTCTTTTTATAAAATGGCTTGAAAGGTTTCCTAGATGTACTAGCAGCCTTATCTTTCTCGAGATCTACAATTTTATTGGATAACTTCTGCATCATCTTAACTACATTCTCCATGTCTGTTGATGGCTCTTCCTTACCTCTAGTGAGAAGCAAGGTTTTTTTACTGGCTGCTGGTTTTGTTTTAGCGTCTAAGGCATGTTTAGCTATGCTATCCGCCTCTTCTTCTACCTTTCTAGCTTCTTCGAAGTTCTCTATTAGGGTGGTTTTCTTAGATCTTTTAACAAACATTGCTATGGGTCCTTCAAGAGCTGTTGTATAATATTCAACCAGAGATTCTTCTGCTGGTTTACTTGCTTCACTGAAATTATTTAAAAGTGTTGTGAACCTTTGGTTAAAGTCTTGAACCTTTTCTTTCTTTTCCATTCTCATGGATAAGAGTTCTTTCATAAGTGTAGCTACAGTCTTTTGGTTTCCATATTTCTTTAAGAAACAATTTTTAAATTCATCCCAACTTGAGATTGAGCTAGGTTGTAAGCTAAAATACCAGGATGATACTTTCGGCTCGAAGGTGTATGGAAAAAGCCTACAAACTACATCTTCATGCTGCACATCTAAAAGGTTCAGTGCTAGATAAAAACTCTTGAGATGATCTTCGGCCGAAATAGATTTCCCTGGGTCGAATTTAGGCAAGACCTTCTCTGGATTTTTTGAAAGATTGTGGAATGGCCCAGCTAGATTCAATGCTCCCCTTGCTCTCCAAGCAGGTACAGCCATATCTCTATGTGGAGAATCTGGTGGGGAATTATAAGGTGAGTTCAGTGCAGTGTTCTTTGGAGTAATAAGTTCTCCAAGAATTTCTTGATCTGAAATATTTTCTGGGTTTTCAAGATCGACCTTGCTCAAAGGTTCTACAATTTTTTCTAAAGTTAAATTCACAAGCTCTTAAAAACTTTGCACAAGAATCGAATCATGGGTGTACTGACGCTCTTTTCTAGGGGAACTTTTCCTAGGAAGGAAATTTACTGCGTTTAAACCACCTAGCTGTCTAACATTAGATCGCGTATGCCTCCTCAAATCTTCAATTTCTGTAAAAGGTACAGCATACAATGCTTCTTGAGGCTCAGGATTAGAGACAAGGATTTCTTGATTTGCTACTTCAAGATTTGGGCTGTCTGAAATGCCTTCTTTAAACGGGTTTTCAGTAACATTTATGACAGTGGGAGTTTTTCCTTTATCAGCCATGCACTTTCAGGCCCTCCTTCTAGCGCCAAAAACTGTTGATGCCTCGGGGATTGCAGCATCAATCAGAAAGGGATCCTCCCCGGTAGACTATCCCAATTAGATTGTCCATCGTTTGCTATGGGGAATCCGTCCAGTTAGCGGTTCTGGCAACTGTGGGTTTGGAGATTTTCTCCAATCATATCGGTTATGGCTTGATCCACCGTTCTTTTGATTTTATGTTTTAGAATGATATGCAAGTGCCTAGACTAATTTAATCTAAATGCAAAACTGGAAAACAAATCTGTGTCTAAAGATGAAATAAATCTAAACTATCCCTGCAAGGAGCAAATTCTGAATATGAGTAATGTGTTGGAAGAATTACCTAAAATTCAATAGACAGCCATTAAATCTTAAAGATAGATCCACAGCAGAAGCATGAGATATTAGAAGATAGCTTCTAATACAGATATAACATATTCCATTACTCATGAAAGAGAGAATTTATTTGCACAGAGAGAAGTAAGATCATTCAATACAAAGAAATAATTCAAGACAGTAAAGAAAGATCTGACAGTAAAGTATAGAAGTAATAGGAATAATCCAACATGCATCCAATCTCCATTTCCATGCAAAAGACGTCCTCTCCAGGCTCTTATTAGGTAGATTTTATTTTCATGAAACAAGTGCAAGATAGCTCGTACAAGTTCAGAAAAATTATTTCCCTGCCAAAAGTCCCTAACACTGTTTCCTAATCTTCCATTTATAATATTACAAAATGCCCTTTGGGATGCCACCTGGCTCTTTACACTTGTCTCCTACAGACTTTTCCCTTTTAATAGACAAAATTGTGACCCCTTTTAAATTAAAAAAAAAATTCCCAAAAAGAAAAGGACAGTTGTCCAATGGCTCTACGCTTTAGACATATGAAGGCCAACAAAAATAGGAATCAACGCCTTAGGATTAGTGCGTTCACTCTTGGGGAAGCGCTCTAGCTGGGAGAGAAGCACTCGGGCTAGCTGTAACTGCTACTGCTGCTGGGAGAGGAGCACTTGGGCTGACTGTTACTTCTGCTGCTGCTGGGAGAGAAGCACTTGGGTTGGCTGTTACTTCTGCTGCTGCTGCTGCTTTCTTTTCCTCTTCTACAATGTAGTTTAACCAGACACCAGTGTCTCTGATAACTACATTTGTTGTAGAAGGGAGCAATATTTTCTGGGAAGTTACATCTTTACCAAGCTCTACTCCATACCCTGAATTTCCACAATTGCTACTTGGTGGATTTCTTTAAGCAAATGGTGGTGTATTGATGACATCCCAATATAATGATGGAGATCATCAATGGCTAAGACATCAATCTTTTTTACATATTCTGTTTGGATATCCACTTCCTCCTTCAAGTTAGACAAACGTTGCTCTTTGCTCAGGAACTCATCAAGGGACCGAGGGAAACTCAACTTGCACTTATCATGCACTTCATGGATTTTTTGATAAAGACTATTACTTTTATCCATTGTCCCTTGGATCTTAGCCATTAGCTTAAGGCTACAGTTCCTGCAAAATTCCAAAAGGGCTATGTCTTCATTAAAACCATCTACAGATTTGAAAGGGATATGCTTGGGGAAATCAACCTTTCCTTCTCTCCATTCCATCTGGCTCAGGATGTTTGTTTTAACCCGAGTATATTTACCCTTAAGCCTATTGGCCTCTGCATCAACTTCTTTTAATATAACCACCATGGCTTTGAGCTTGCACATATCTTCAGTAATCAGCTCCTGAGTGTCATGTATTTGTTTCAGGATGCTACAAGACAGCTCATGGAAGGGGGACATATCTATTGCTCTGCTTTCTGCTTGCTCTAATTGCTCAACCAATACATGCTTATCTGCTTCTAGATGGGACACTCTAGCTCCTGCATCATTTTTTTCTGCTTCTAAAACCATCATCTGGACTGCCAAGTGCTCCTTTTCTTCTTCTAAAAGGTTATACTTGTCTGACAATTCCTTATGCTCAACAGACAGGCGATTATACCTATTCACTACGAGGTCCCTGTAAGCATGCTCATTAGCCACAGTATGCTGTAACATGCGAGCTCTCCTCTTTGTCGACTCAACTTCTCTAACTATATCGGCCACATTGTCCTGCGTTGCTTTTGTTGCCTCTACAGCGGCGGATGCCATAGCTAAGGGAGCCTTATTTGTATTTTGCATTACTGTGGTCTCCCGCCGGGTAAGAATATCTTCTTGGAAGAGTCTCTTTATCCTCTCTTCCAATTTTAGGACCACTGCCTTTTTTTTCTTATCATACACAAATTCATCCCATCGAGACAACGTATTCTCTTCTGATGGAGTGTAAGGGATGATTGGGAGATCTATTATATTTACTTCTGCTTTTGCGGGTGGGGTGTAGACTGCTTGAGCTAAATCTGTTCCCACATTTTGGGTACCAGAAACACCTGCTTGTGCCGTGTCTGCCTCCACATTTTGGGTGCCGGAGACACCTTCTTGAGGTATGTCTATTTCCATTACCTGGGTGTCAGAGCCACTTTCCTGGTCATCTTCAACTGTCTTGAGTTCTTCTTCCGTCTTTTGCCCCGCTTCTTCTTCTTCAGCTTGCAGCTGATTTTCATTTTCTTCTATCTGCTTCGCGTCTTCTGCTTATTTCTACTGCTGGGCTTCCTCAGCTTCTTTCTGAAGCCTTTCATTTTCTGCTTCTTGCTGCAATCTCTCATTTTCTGCTTCTTGCTGCAATCTTGCTTCCTCTTTTAACCTTTGCTTTTCTTGGGCTCGGGCATTAGCTGCTTATTTTTCTTTCTGCAGGCTGGTTTTCTGGGCCTTGGTAGAGCTAGATATTGCTCCACTGCCTTGGAGACAAATATGCAACTCAGTCATGTTGTTGATGCCTCTGAATGCCTCTTCCTGGGCATCATAATAATGAGCATATTCAAAATGAGCATAAATTTCTTTTCAATGCTCGGCAACTTTCTCCCGCCTATCATTTCTATGGAAAATTACTTCTCCAAAGTAGAAAGCTTTCAGCTCTTGAACAAACTCCTCAGCTGATGCAACCCCTGAGAATTTGTATGCTCCTATGTAGAAGGGTAAAGGACAGAAAGAATCCTTATGCTGCTTGTTAAGCACCGCTCCGATTCCATCAAGGAAAATTTGTCTCACTGCTTCCTTGAGCACTACATAGTCAGTGGCGTACTTTGGAAAAATGTATGGAGCTTTAGTCCCTCCAAACATCTTAATGTAGGTGCCCTTCTCTTAAAAATAAAAATCTCCATAGTTCTCCAGGATCTCCATGGCATTTTCTGACAGACAGTTGGGCTGTTCATTGAATATCTGCTCATATAGAGGCATGATGAACTCCTCGCAGATGAGATTATAGCTTGCTCTGTAATTTTGAGCCCACATTATCTTGTAAGCAGTGTAGACTGGGGTGTTGGTTTATCCCACGTGCAACCTAAGCTGGGGAAAGATAGCTTGGCCAAAATACAGTCAATGAGATATGAAGACATGTAAAATTCTGACTTTTTTAAGGACATACCTTCTCTTGCAGCAGCCACCATTGATGCTAAACTGTCCGACAGGATAGTAGCCCAGTCAAACACAGTTCCTTTGAATGCTACGAAGTGGATGATGGGGGCCCACTGTATCCTGTATACAATGCCATCGGGCATGCCGAAAATTCTGCATAGCATCAGGGCGATTAACCTGAAAGGAGGACTTAGATTCTGAACATCATATTCATCATTACCTCTCTTTCTTAAGTGCTTGCCTACGACCAATAATTTTTTGGCCATTTCAATATTGTTCATCTAGCCCAACCATTCATCACTCAAATCCTCCTGGGGACGTGAGAATTTATAGGCTACAGCAAGATATGCTAGATGGAATGAAACGAAGGCCTTTCCCCTGCTGTCATTTAATACTCTTGTATCCGCGTTAGCATGTTCCAATATCCACCCGATCACTTCAGAACATGGGAACAATTCAGGGTGGGTAGAAGCCCTAGCTATGCCTGAAGTTCTGATGTTGCGGTAGATCTGCTCTTCTTCCAATAATGCATCTGGGATATCCTGGTCCCTGATCATCCTGTAAATGTCGCCCCACCGGACTTCGGGAGGAATGCCGGTGGTACACCTAGTATCTTGGAACATAGTTTCAGTCCTAAGTGGTACTGGCTCTGGTTCCATTACTTTAGCCTTCTTCCTACCACCTTTTGGCATCTTGGCTTATCCCTGCTAGCAACCAAATACAAGTCATTATAAAAATGTGCAACCTGATATGAGATTTTAACAAAGAGAAGGATCAATTCAACATGCTAAAACATAGACAAATTATGAAGCTGTATGTTGGGGAAGCAAAATAAATCACTCCAAACAAGAAGTATGGTTCTGAGACTTGATTATCCCAAGGAGACAAAATTTGGAATGCTTCCGAAAAGGTAAGCATGCGACGTGGAAACAACCTGCTTCCCACCTAGCCCTGGGAGAGAGGGTATCCTTTATCATTTCACTTCTAATGGGCAGTGGCGGGTGAGTCTGGAGTGAAACAACCTTACGATGAAATAAGAGACCGCTTTCCACATTCATGAAAAGGTGAGGGGTTTAGCTGACCCCTACTGTTATTAATAACATTTACGAGACTTTGTATGGCCGGCTCGGAGTTTGAATGAGGGTGACGATGCCTGGAACGTGGCTGGTGAAAACTCAGGTGGTTATAGCTATGGCATTTTAGCTGGTAGGAACGAGAAACCAAAGGGGCCTTGGCGGCCTTAAAAACAAAAATAACGACGTATGCAACCAATGTCTATCGGCCACGTTAAAGATGGGAAAAAACCCACAGGTAACCTGATGTGGATATGAGACAAAAATAGCGGTTAAAAAAACCTACCTGGAAACAAGATAGTGGATGAGTGAGGTGGAAGCAGTCGTAGACGAGTTGAGCTGGAGCAGTCCGTCGCGGTCTTCCCAATGGCGTTTGTTTGAACGAAAACTAACAATGTGACCAACCAAACCCCCACCATCCTTTTAAAAGGTTAGACACGTGCGGCATTAAACCGGTTGGTGGTGCCATTAAAACGGATTTTAAATTTTGTACGGCGCGGTCTTTTCAAGCCGTCTCAGCACTCGTGTGCGACTGTCACTTGAGGGGTGGACTTATGACTTTCACCCGCAATTACGGAACGTTATGGTGAACTGCCTCAGCATTTCAAAAGAGATTGGCGTATCCTTCCGAAATGCAACCTTTGGAAACTTGTCGCGAGTAGTTTCGCTGAGTCGTCCCACAGTTTCGGGAGAACATAAGATTTCTTTCCGCAATTTCGATGGAGATAGGCCAATTGCTTCCAAAATTTGTGGAACAATTTCGCGAAGGTTCCTGCCATTTCGGGAGGCTTTCCTGAATGGTTCTCGGGAAAAGAATTCGAACGCTTCCGCAGTTTCGGAAGGGAAACCCAAATGGTTCCACAGTTTCAGAAAGGATTTCTTAAATGGTTCCGCAAAAGTCTAAGTCTTTTCGCAGGGTTTCGGGAATATAACGTGAATGCTTCCACCGTTTCGGAAGGCTTGGCGAATGGCTCCCACAAGTCGAGAGAGATGCTTAAGTTCTTTTCAACAGCGTTCCGTGGGGTTTCGGGAAGATAACGTGAATGCTTCCGCCGTTTCGGAAGGATTTCGGAAATAGCTTCCGCAACTTCGAGAGGAAAAGACTTAAGATTTTCTTTAAAAGACACTAAGTCCTTCGGCGGCTCCCAGGAAGATTTTGCGAATGACTCCCGCAATTTCGGGAGGGAAACTTGAATTCTTCAGCAGCTTCGGGAGGTTTTCCCAAATGGTTCTGCAGCTTCGGGAGGATTCCTTGAATTTTTTGCCGTTTCGAGAGACTTTCCCAAATAGCTCCCTCGGCTTCGAGAGATAATTTCTAAGTCTTTTGTGGAGTTTCGGGAGGCTTATGCGAATGGCTCCCGCAGTTTCGGGAGGAAAACCTGAATGGATCCCGCAGTCTCGAGAGGAAAAACTCTCCGGGATTTCGGGAAGATAACGTGAATGCTTCCGCCATTTCGGGAGGAAAACCCGAATGACTCCGCAACTTCAGGAGAATTTCATGAATTTTATCCTTAGAAGAAAAACTTGAAATTTTCAAAGCAGGATCTTCAGTTGAAAACAAAGTAAAAAGGAGAAATAACTTCTTAAGGCAGTCTTTCTAGAAAAATAAAAGGAGGGGCCCCAATATGTACAAAATTTTTTTGGGGGGGGATGTTGCTGCAACAACAGGACCTTGTCGACTGCTTCGTCCCTCCTTCCAGCCTTATAGACGAATAACTTTAATGTTTTAACCTACCTTCCATCCGTCGATAGTTCAACCAAGGCCTTCCATCAGACTAAAACCCTCTCCCCGACCTACTCTCAGCTCAACCAAAGGATATCATACTAATTCATGGCACCAACTCTTAGATGTATTTTTCTTCCTAGTAGTATTGGCATTCACACCAATATGGATGTGTTGAGTTATTTAAACAAGTGAAAGCATCTAATATTTTTAAAATTGGATGGTGTAATAAAAGGGAAACCTGGTGTGATTAGGGAATGAGACAACATTGTTTCTAAAAGAATTCCGAAAAAAAAAACATTTGGTGACTTTTTTCATTGGTACACTAGCAGATCTAAAGGACTCTATAGGAAAACCCAGTACATTTTAGCTAAAACACACCAGTGTATATTTTGAAGCATAGAAAACATAAACGACATACATCCAACACCATGGAAGTAATAAATCTCTTAACTCCATCTTCTTATTAATAGTATTGATACTAGATGTTTTACTTGTTTCTTAGGTCTATTGTTTAGATAGTAAAACTTGCTTTCACATTGATTCAATGTTTCATCAGGATTTAGAAATGAAAAGAAGGGCTTCCAAGCGAAAGTCCAAGATAGTTGAATCAGATTCAAACATAGAAGTGGTTGTTGATGCCCCAATAGAGACCATGTTCAAAGACACCAAAGCAGCAACATGAATCACCCTATAGTACAAATGGGGTGAAATCATCATCTCATCAGAGATTAGAATGTACCTGATGCATCCATCGAAGAATTGATGGTGTATCAAAACATCAAGAGGTATGGCTTCCATAAAGAAGCCACATGCCCAGAGTTGTGTCCATATTCTAAGGTCATTGTATGGATCCTACCTTACATAGGCGTTGGCATGAGGATTGTTTATGACACAAAGGGGGAAGGGTTTTCCTCTTTCCAACCCAGTCACATAGTTGTTTGTCACATAGCTGTCGCATATAAATTTCCATCACCCAGAGTCATGATGATAGAAGACTGGAAGAGGGGTGTGAATATCAACCACATTGAATACGCCAAGAAAATGATGATCCTAGAGAAACAACTGTGGCAAAAATCAAGTGGAGAATACGAGAGTCAGAGCTTGAGGACACCATTCAGAATCATAGCTTTGATGTTAAGTAGAGTGTTCGGTAGATAAAATGGGAACATTTACATGCTCAATTGGGTGCTCCCGATGTATCATATAGCCTTCTATGGAACTGTTTGTAATTGGGAATACATCATCTCAGAGAGTTTGGTGTCGACGATACCTGCATCCCAAGGATGAATGACCCAGAAGAAAGAAAAATTCTTCATGTCCTCATATCTTATATATTGCAAAATAATAAGGCACCCATTTCTTAAATTGGGATGTATCTGGAATCAAGATGAGTCCCCCCTCTATGTATCCTATCAGATCACCTGGGCCCAAAAATATGCAAGTTATTACAAGCCCATATGTGAATAATTAATCATTCTTCTGTATTGGTTGATCTTTAATGAAGAATGTTCCAAAATGCATATCCGACCACGCTATGGTGGTCATAAATGAGTATGGATATTTTTATTTCTCACCTGAAGGAACCTACATTAGAATGTTTTGGGGGTATAAATCCCCATCCATAATGCCTCAGTATGTGACTGAATTTGTAGTACACAAGGAGGCTGTGAGGCAGGATTTTGTTAATGGAGTTGGCATTTTTTTGCATGAACATAAGAAGGTCTCCTATCCGCCATTACCCTTTTGTATTGGGGCCTACAAATTTCCCAAGGTGAAAGGCGCAAAATTTTTCAATTCTTCTCGTCATACTAAGTTCTACAGAGCCAACCCTTTTTCATGTTGGATGTAGGCCTAGCCTCCTATAGTTCTTCATCATCTCTGCGAGCTTTCCATCCCATGGAATTCTCAGGGTTGATTATGTGTGTCAGCAAAACCTCCAAAGAGCATCCCAGGACTGATTACGAGCTTACTACTCAACCTATCGGATCTCCTAGGAATTTTACATGTGACCTCCATGCAACCTTAAAAGAGTGTCTTGCAACCTGCAAGATCTCTAAAGAGGATCCTAGGACTTTTACATGACTAGCAAAACCTGTCCGGATCTCCAGGATTGATTACATGTGGTCTCCACAAAACCTTAAAAGAGTGTCTTGTGACCTGCAAGACCTCTAAAGAGCATCCTAGGACTTTTGCGTGACTAGCACAACCTGTCCGGATCTCCAGGGTTGATTACATGTGGTCTAGCAAAACTTTAAAAGAGTTTCTTGCAACCTGCAAGATCTATAAAGAGCATCCCAGGACTTTTACATGCCTAGCACAACCTGTCCGAATCTCCAGGGCTGATTACATGCTTCTACAAAACCTGTCCACAACCACGGAGTATGATCTTGATACTCATGATCAACCTGATCATCCTTGCACTGAGCATCATCCTGGTGCTCACGATCATACTGATCATCATCATACAGTGCATCATCCTGATGCAAATGATCATCCTGGTCATCATCATAGCATAACATCATCCTGATGCATATCATCATCACATGATCATCCTGATCATACACATAGCATCGTCTTGATGCATATCATCATCACATGATCAACCTATCATATACATAGCATCATCCTGAAGCATATCATCATCACATGATCAACCTGATCATACACATAGCATCGTCCCGATGCATATCATCATCACATGATCAACCTGATCATATACATAGCATCATCCCGATGCATATCATCATCACATGATCAACCTAATCATACACATAGCATCGTCCTGATGCATATCATCATCACATGATCAACCTGATCATATACATAGCATCATCCTAATGCATATCATCTGGAGTATCACATATGATCAACCTGATCATCATCATAGCATCGTCCTAATGCATATCATCTAGAGCATCATCTTGATGCTCATCACACAGCACTTGCATCCACAGCCATGGGAAGGATCCTCCTACCACCATGATTGGAATGGATCCTGCAAATGTGTCCCATCACTTCCTCCTTGAAGTATCTTCTATATGAAGAACACCAAGCCTCTCTCTGAAGTACTCGAACTTCACTTTGGCTAGTGGTTTGGTCAACACATATGCAATCTGCTCATCCATCGCAACATACTGGAGCTTCACTACTCCTCTCTGCACCATATCCCTGATATAGTGATATTTGATCTCGATATGCTTCGACTTGTCATGGAACAATGGGTTCTCTGAAAACTTCACACAACTCTGGTTGTCACAATAGATACAAGAAGCATCCAACTAGAAATCAAATAAATCAGACATTAGCTTCCTTAGCCATACTGCCTCACAACTAGCTGAACAAGCTGCGACATACTCTGCTTTGGCTGTACTCAGTGCGATGGAGGATTGCTTCTTGCTAAACCAAGAGATCATACCTGATCCCATACTAAAGCACCACCCCGAAGTGCTCTTCCTATCTGTAGCACTGCTTTCCCAATCTAAATCAACATAACCCTCCAGGTTAAAATTTTGATTTGCATCATACTTGAGCCCATAATCAACTGTACCCTTCAGGTACCTCAGAATATGCTTTACAATAATCAAGTGAACATGTATAGGATCCGTCAGGAACTGGCTCAAGGTGTTCACTGCAAAGCAAATATCTGGTCTTGTGTTCGTCAGGTACATCAAGGACCCAATCATCTAACGATACTGTTGTAGATATTTCTCCCTACGGATAAAGAGAAATTCTCTTAGGATAAAGTAGATTAAGCTAGATCTAAGCTAAGACAAAAAATGAAACAAATGTAATCTTGAATCCTCGATTAAACTAGTATTTCAGAGATTTCACATTAGAAGGAAAGGAAGAAAATAACTCACCTCCATCCTCAACGTTTGTCCTACTTGCGGTTCTAATCTCGGAATCTTAGCGATAGATCTGTCGAGACAAAACGATACACAAGCGCATACAATCTTCCAATGTCTTTGAATTACAAGTTAGATCCACAATCTATATAGACATAATTCATGAAATTGAAACATAATCAATACACATGAACTAGGAAACAAGGCAAGTTATATTATTGAGAAGCTTGAAAGGTGCTTACAAAGGTTGCTTGATGTCCAAGCCAATCTTCCAGCTCCAATGCTTCTACCTCTAGCTATCTCCACAAAAGGTTTGTGATCATAGGTTTGATGCCGCAAAAGTCCTCTCCTTGGCTTATGGAGGACCTCTCTCTTATAGCATGTGGGAAGGTTAACCAACAAGAGAGAAGTGTGGATCTATGGAGTGTTTAGTGGATCAAGCCATCTAAACAGAGAGGGAGTTATGATCGAACCATAGGTACTCAATCCCATCAAAATATCTCGAAGTTTAAGATCCCAACATCCATGGAAAAAGGGCTATAATAGGACTACCGCTCCCCTACAACTGAGCATAATGCGGTAGTACCGCGTAGCAGTAAAGGAGAAATACATGGTAGTGAGGACTACTGCGTAGCAGCAAGTGTGCAACACGCAGTAGTGTTGGCAATGATGACTAGGTTGGGCTAGAAAATGAAAGGGTTTGTCTTCAGTGGTCAATCATTAATATTTTCTGGATATTTAATAAGTAGGGGGAAGTGTCGTCGATGTGTTTTGGTGTAAATATGCGACACTAGGTTGTTAGGTGCGATATTGAGGTATAACAGATTCCCCCTAAAGTGTGAGGTCAAAAGAGACTGATGGCCGAAAGACTTTACAAATATTGTGTAGAGATCGCATCGAGGGGAGCAACAAGGAGCTGAAACAGAAACAAAGTGTCAGATATACCACCGAGGCGAGCATTCCCATGCTCGAAAACAATTGACTTAAAGCATGGCTGCCGACCAATACATTGTAGATCCATGAGTACTGAGATGATATAGATTGTAGACAAATCATGGCTACTATGAACAAGCGTAGATCCATGAGACAGTAATGACACAGCCACGACCAATACATAAGTGGATTTGTGTGACAATACAAAAGAAATTTCCATCACAACCTAGACACAGTCAGAATACAAAAGAATGTCCAGGGTCTTCTACCCGATCGCAATTGATACGAATCTAGCCATGCGATTACAAGGTGTTGAAGTCGAACATGGTATAAACCATTTGATTACCGGTCAATGATGTGAACCATTAACAAATGCGAGGGAAATCACCAATGATGACGATGATCCCCAAGGTATCTATAGTACATCTCAACGAAATGTGAATAAAGGAGTTGATGTCGAGCATTCGAGAGATCATTCAAGCAAAGGTCAATGATGAAAACCTACTGTTGAATACGAGGAAACCTGCCATTGAGGCATGCAGGTACCAAGGTACTAGTGGTTGACTCCAAATCCTAATTCCTAGATAGTGATTTGGCGTCGATAGGAATAGATTCGTCGAAGGTGGGCCATGATGATTCCCACATCATTGACACGAAATCGGAACGAGAGAGGCTGTGAAACAATGGAACAATGAAACATTTACTGACACAGCAGAAGTCTTGACACAATGGATGACTTGGAACAATGCAAACCCTTTGAACATATAACGGCATGAAGCAGAACCTGGCAGCAGGGATAATTGATAGCAGAGGATAGACATAGGACGAGTAGACTCGTGGCAAGAGAGACAACTCGAGATGATGACCATAACTCAACAATAATAGATACCCAAAAATAGACAAGGGACAGACACATGCCATGTTCAAAGGTGGCGACTGATAAGCTACCAATAAAACAAACTTGACTCATTTCCCAATTTCCCCTGACATGATAGATGAGTACCTCTTTGTTGTTTTATGAGCTTGAGGAGGATAATAGATGCTCAGTGTAGCTCATCTCATAGATGAGTTTGATCTCATATGTTTTACGAACCTGAGAAAGGAGGGGTTCGTCCCAAGATGGGTCCTTCGATGTCAAATTTTAACGAGTCCAAGGAAGGGAAACTCGGTAGTTTTTCACATTTAGAGAGCTTGAAAAACTTTAAAGGAGGCTCCAGGGTGTACTTTTTCATAAATTTAGTCCCTCAGTCCCGAAAAAGTGTAAAACAATTCCTAAGAGAACTCTCCCAGTCGAAAATTGACTGAGGTATACCTTTCTCGTAATTAGTCTAAACGGGCCGAAAAAGGGGTAACCTATCACTGAATAGACGAACTTTCGAATACTTTTACAAGTGTGAAAGAGACAAGTGCACTTGGCAACCTTTTCGAAATGAGGGAGTCTGAAAAGAGCTTAAAGGGAACTCTGATGGTCTTTTTCGTAATTTTTTAATTGTGCCGGTTCGAAAAAAGAATAAAATACAACCGAAACAATACTTTCCTCATCGTTTAATGAGCATGAGTAAAGTTGACTAAGCTCGAAACCATTTTCTTGAGTTTGAAAAGCACGACACAGATGTAAAAGGTGCTTGGAATCTTTTTCAAGTTTTAATCCAGAGCACAAAAAAGATAAAGTCGGCTCAAAATGAAGGTCAAAAAGTAGTAAACACCAGTGTGAATAGCTTCGGAAGATCCTGTCAAAGAAAACTAGCGAAACCTCAAAAGGACATTAGTAATATGAAAAAAGAGTTTTGACCCAAAATAATAATAATAATAAAATAATGAGCAAAAATTAAATATGGATGTTATATAAGCAAGGAGTAAGAATACAAAGTTACCATTTTACCTTGGTTATTTTTGCTCAAAGAGGAAATTCATCCATTGGAGGGCAAAATTTCAAGTGTTCATATCAGGAGATTTGAGGCACCATTTCGTCATCCGTTTGGGCCGGGTAAGAGCTCTCAAGCTCCTCTTTCAATTCATAGTTAAAAAATTTCATTTTAGTGCAATTTTTCTAGTTTTTAGGGAAGCCCTATGGGGCATTTTTCGCCCTTGCAACTACCATGCATTCCCTCTATCAAAAGGCGCGGTAGTACCGCTCTGTAAAACGACAAGGGAACGCGATAGTGTACAGTACCGCGCAAACATTTAGGATCCAGATGTGGTAGTGGTTAAAAATAGAAAAAAATTAATGATTTTCCTTTAATTTTTTTCCGAGATCAAGTCATTATTTTGCTCATGAATGTTTCCTTGGCCTTTTTGCAAGAGTTTATAGCTCGTTTGAAGCAAAATGGTCGATTGGAAAGAGAGGGAGCATGAGGAAGATGATTTCTTGGCTGAAAATGACCAAGAGACTCTATCTGCATTCCGGAACTGTGGGTTATTAAAAATTTTTAAGACCAAAGGCATCCACAAGCAGGCTAAACTTCTCACTCACATTATGCAAATGTGGGACCCTGACATTCAAGCCTTTCGATTTGGGGAGCATACCCTTGAGATTGATCTCGAGGACATCTATTTTCTTATGGGTCTCTCAAAGAGGGGGGCCCGGGTGAACTTGACAGGGTTCAGGTCCTCGGAAGCAAGCACCGATGCCTTGATTGCTCGTTACTATCGTCAAGGTTCTGGGAAGAAGAGTGGGAAAGTGGTCATTAAGGATGTTGTGGAACTTCCAATGAAAACTTTGTTGTTTACCATCACACGTGCGGTAGGAAGCACGAGTCCTCATCAAGCATCCCTTACACAAATGAATCTTTCCATGGAGTGTTTGGAACCAACATTGTTCAACTGGTGCGAAGGGGTGCTATCCAATCTCAAGGAGCAAGTAACCAAGTGTAGGAATGGGGACAACCGCCAATTCGGTTATGGGAGCATTTTGGTCACCTTCTTTCTGGAGAGGGTGTCGTTGTTGCATCCACAGCTGACCATTCCTATCCGCCCACCCATCGAGCCACGGATGGGTCGATGGAGTGAGTAGGCAGGGCATCTCGGGGGGCCGCAACATCTAGCTTTTGGCAAGGACTTCTTTTCATGGCTCGAGGAGCATATCGTGATGATCGAGGACTACCCCTATGCAGGGGTGGACTTCCGCAAGGATATTGACTTGGCATTTCCTGATGATGAGGATTGGGATAACTCAGGTATGACCTTCGAAAATGTATTTTTAAATTTTTTGAATTATGCAATTTTTTTATTTTTTAGAATGTGTGAAAAGACTTAATATGTACATGTGCATGTCGTAGATCGTGGACCACAAAGACCTGCAGGCTATTCACCGTTACGCCGAGGCGGTATCGAGCACCGAGTTGTTTCGAAGGAGGAAGAAGAGGAAGAGGAAGCGGAAGAAATGGGAGGGGTCCAGGATATAGAGCGGAACATATAGTGTTTGACCCTCGGATTCCGAGTTATGAGGATGGATGATGTTCCTCTGCATCTTTAGCGGCATACCGTGGGTGTGCCTAGATGTATTGGCCTACTCCTTCGTAGGGTGGCTAGATCTATAGTTTGCTACCATCAGCAGTGCGAGGAATCTAAGGAGGATCGTGATAGATCTCCTAGATCTCCTTAGATAGTAGTATTTTACTTTTTTTGCAACATGTACACGATATCTAGGCTTGAGAGCCAATTTTTTTGTATGGAATTGGATCCCAAATTTTGTCTTTTGGACACAAACTTTATGTATTCAGAGAAACACTTTTATATGTGATGATATATACATATGGACCTACTCTTATGATTTACCTATTTACAATGACTTGCATGTTTATTTTATGATGTATTCTTCATGTATGGGCAAGATGCCAATCCAAAATGTAGTTAGCTAATGAGTCAACCACATAATTGAATTCTCTTGGTAGTGTTGATATGAAATATAATTAAAAGATCGTTCCAAGAGGCGTACCCTTCGAAATAAGCGAAGTAAAATGGGATCGTGGACGGTGTAGATACGGTTCAGGTGTGACACCACGAGTTAAGAGTGTAGAAAGACTGACAAGGAGTCAAATCCAAGGGAAGCAACCTCGGTTAAGAGTCCAATGACTGCATGGTACTATGCAATATTGTTGGTTGCGGGGCCCAAGCAAGTGGCTCCTGAAGATATCAACTCGCCAATGGGAGAATAAATTACCCATGCTGTGGAAGCGAGGTTCCGGGTGTGTCAACTCGCACCGTTGGTGAATCCGTAGTAGGCAGTCATCTATGCATAGAAGTACAAGTCGAGGTAAATAGGGATACATAAGATCCATGCATACATACATAAAAGAGAAATGAAAACAAACCAAGTACATTATGTACAAAAAGTGTCTTGCGCAGGATGAAACTACACGTAGAAGCGTTTTAGGTACAGCCCATTGCGGGGCCATGCCAACGGTGTGCCGTCACAGTCGATGAGTTCATAGGCTCCTTTCTCCAAAACACGTTTTACAACAAAGGAGTCGTACCACATAGACTCTAGCTTTCCTTTTCCAAGTTTATCATGCATCTGGTCATATGTGAGTACGAGGTCACCTTCGTTGAAAACCCGAGGTTGAACAGATTTGTCATACTGTGCTTTGACGTGCTTTTTAGGGGCTTCATTGGCTAAAGCAGCGTCTCGGTGGGTTTCATCTAGCTTAGCTAGGTATAGAAACCATTCTTCTTCGGAGGTAGTATTGGGAAGTAGCTCGATGGCTATTTTGAGTGATGGGATTTCACATTCAATTGGTAAGATGGCTTCCAGGCCATACACCAGTTGGAATGGTGTGAGTCTGATAGCACTTTTTACTGAGGTTCGGTATGCCCACAATGCCGAAAAAAGAGCTGAGTGCCAATTGGACTTATGGGTACCCACAATGCGCTGAATCATATGTTTCAGAACTTTGTTAATGGCTTCGACTTGGCCATTAGCCTGTGGGTAGTACGAGGTTGAGTTTTCATGATGAAAACCCAACTTGGCACTCAATTCTTAGATCATATGGTTCCTAAAGTGGGAGCCATGTTCGGTCACGATGGATTGTGGGACTCCAAACCTAGCTATGATGTGGTTGAATATGAACTGTGCTGCTGTTTTACCGTCTTCAGCATAAGTAGGCATCGCTTCAGCCCATTTTGTAAAATAATCCACAGCTACTATGACATAGCTATGCCCCCCCGGCTGAAGTGGGCTAACAATGCATGAAATATATACCCCATTTGGAAAAGGGACCGACGGCAATGACAGGATGAAGTGGAGCAAGATGCAAGCGTGTCTTACTGTGAAAGAATTCACAAGGTGGACATTTCTTAACCATTTCAATGCAGTCTTTGAAAATCGAGGGCCAGAAATATCCCGCTCATAGTATCTTCTTGGTCGTAGCCATCCCAGAGAGATGACCACCACATGCTCCAGCGTGGCAGTCATTAAGAATGTGTTCAGCCTCGTCTAAAGTTAAACAACGTCGAAGAACGGTACCAACACCACGACAGTAAAGGGTATCGTTGATTATAAGGTAGTACTTGGCATGATGTCAGATACATCGACGTTCATCGTGGTTGAGGTCGAGGTGAAAACGTTGGGTTTGGAGATATAGTAGAATATCCTCATACCATGGGTCGGACGTGTTGATGAGGAACAACGATTCATCGAGAAGAGAATCGATGGGCTCAGGTTGCTCAGTAGCACGAGGCAGATTACAAATCAATTCGGCAAAGACCAAAGATTTCTTGGATTTGGCTTTGGAAAATTCCTAGTCAAACTCTTGTAAGATGACAATCTAATGGGAATATTTGCCCCCAAGTACTTGACATGTGAGGATATAGTAAATTGGATTGAAATCCGCTATGACAGTGGTCTGGCGGAGTAGAATGTAATGACGAAACCTCTGGACAACAAAGACTGTTGCCAGAGCCAGTTTTTCAACATGTGAGTATCGAGTTTCGGAGTCAAGAAGACTCTTGCTAAGATAATATACCACATGTTCTATGCCGTTGGTGTCTTCTTGGACTAACACCATGCCAATGGTGGAAATCGAAGCTGCGAGATATAGAATGTAATCCCATGTGTAGTTGGGGGGTTGAATCATAGGATCTTTAGTTAAGGTTGCCTTCAGATTATTAAAGGAGTGTTGGGCTTTGTCGTCCCAAAACAAGGGGGTGTCTTTCTTTAGAAGCCTCATATAGCCTTTTGTTAGCTCGACAAAGTTACAAATGAAACGGCGTGGAAAGTTTGCATGCCCTTGCAAACTTTGAAGTTCTAGTATGTTCATGGGGGAAGGCAGGGCTAAAATAGCTTCTACCTTCATGGGGTCCAATCGTATATCGTCTTTGGAGATTATGAATCCCAAAAAAACTTCGGCTTCAACGCAAAAAATGCATTTATGCGGGTTCAAACAAATGTTGTAGCGACAGCACCTAGCGAAGATGGCGCCAAAGTGATCAGGATGATCTTCCCGAGTCTGAGAATGAGCGGGAAGGTCATCAAGATACGGTTCTGCAATATGTTTGATATCGTGAAATGCGTATGGCATCGCCCGTTGGAAAGTTGCCCTGGCATTTTTCAGGCCGAAAGGTAATTTTCAATATGCAAAGATTCCCCATGGGTAGATAAAGGCCATTTTATGCTAGTTCGCTGGGACTATCTCAATCTGATTATAGCCAGAAAAGCCATCCATAAATGAGAAGATGACACTCCCAGCGCAGTTATCGATGATCTGATCGATGAACGGAGTTGGGTAGTTGTCCTTTGGACAAGCTTTGTTCAAGTCACGGTAATCGACGCAGACTCTAATCGTACCATGTTTCTTGGCTACAGGAACGATATTAGATACCCATTCCATCAGTGGGACAAGATAGATAAAACCAGCACGCAAAAGTTTTTTGACTTCTGCTTTGATAGCGGCTGCTTTACGGGGATGGACGGGTCAGAGTTTCTGCCAAATAGGTCGGGCGCCAGGAAAAGTTGGAATCTCGTGGACCACGATAGAAGGGTCTATTCCTGGCATCTCTTCATAATTCTAAGCAAAAACGTCGTGGAATGTTTTAAAGAAGGAACCGTAGAACTCCATTTCGATGGGAGTGCATGTCTTGCTGATATGAATGTTTTCCACGACACCAGGCTTCATTGAAATGTCGATGGGAGTGGTCGCCATGAGATTGGCCAAGTTTTCCTCGAAAAATATTTCATCGAATGAAGTGGGAAACTCGATGTGACCCATTCCAAGTGAAGTGCTGGGTTTAGTATCTGGCTCAATCGCCTGGATAGTGGGGAAAGAGGATCGACGATGGAAATTTCCCCAGGGTGGTTCATCACCGCACATAACCTCCATGATTGATTCATCAATAGGAAAAATCAAGGTGAGAGGATCGATAAGTGTGGGGATGAACTGGCCTCAGACGAGAGTTGTGCCACTGTGTGACAGATAGTAGGATTGACCCAACTAGTGGCCGACTGGATAGCCTCATATGCTGCAAGGTTCCTATTTAACGGCATGGAGTTGCCATAGTTTTCAATCTCGGTAGGACTCAGTATCACCCAAGAATCAGTGAATGGGGTGATTCTTAATGATATCATGTTGACGGGCTGTACGGGGGATCCGAGCTCCAAGAACACTCCGATAAGGGAGGAATCCTTCATAAGACCAAAGCCAACATCTTGAAAATAGTACCGAGGTTGATCCAATAATGGAACTGTGTTGGCAGAGTTCGAATGAGAGTCTGGGATACAGTAATCTAACTGATCTATGGTGACAATTTTCCCTTTATGAGGAAATTGTACGATTCGAAAGACAGTAGATGCTATGGTAGTCATGGCGTAAAACCAGTTCCAACCAAGTAGAAGATTGTAATCTAATGGTGCATCTATGACTTCGATGTGTATAGATACTGTTTTTCCCCCTAGTTCACCATCGATTACGGGAATGAGTCCATAGGGTTGAAAACCATGTCCGTCGAATGCTCTGAGAGTAGTGGGAGAAGTCGTGACTTCGGGTGAGCCTAAGGCTCTCCAACAATTCAAAGACAGAATCGACATGGAAGCACCCTCATCTAAGACAGTACGATGGATGCTATTTCCACAGATTTTTGTATGAACCTGGAAGGCTAACTGATGGGAAAGTCGAGGTTTGACATACTCCAAGTTAAACATTATGGTGTTTGAAGTATCTGGGTCTACTGCCCCAGTGCTGAAAGTAAGGTTCTATGCTGCATAGGGCAGTGTTGAAGAACCTCGAGAGCAACATCGCGCAAGGTGCTTGAGCTAGATCCTCAACAATGTTGTAATTTTGGGAAGCTCGCACGTTAGGATTGAATGTCGCCTTTTGGATAGTGCCTTTGGGTGGGCGGAGCACTGTGTCTGTAAGCGGTCTCTCGATGTGGAGGTGGCCGTTAGGGGGAGGTGTGAAAGAAGGATCTTCAATAGGAGACTTGCCTTTGGCTGTCTCTGACTGTTTGTTTGAACTTTGTGGGTTTTGTATGTCTTCGAACGAGTGGTTATATGAATCTCTTCATTACTCGTCATCAGGATTTCACAATTTGCGGACGTCTCTCCATGAAGTGGGTTGTTTGGGTTGCCCCCTTGTGGGGAGTCATGGGAAACCATCTGTTGTTGTTGTTGAGGAAAAGGGTCGGTTAATAATGTCGGGCGGGAGGATCCTTTAACGAATTTATTGACTTCGTCTTTGTAGGGACAGTCATGTGTATAATGATCGTGCTGAAAAATGAGGCAGGAAAATTTAGCCTTCCGACGTGGTTTCAAGTCATTATGGGTGGGTTGTGGATTGGGATTCTCCTGCTGGTTAGAATTTTTCATGGATTTTCCATGATTGTTCTTCTTCTTTCCTCCGGATGGTTGTGACATAGATTGAAATGAGTTCACCTCGGAGGAAATAGTAGGGGAAGGAGAAGCTTTTGGAACATCCTGGGGTGGAGCAAGGGAAGTAGGAGCTTGCTGCCCCGTCGGTTTGGTGGTAGGATGGGCCTTAACTGAGCCGACAATACTATAGATGGGGGGTTCAATGGCAGGCTTAGTTGGATCAGTAGTAATGTGGGAGGCGTGAGGAAGAAGCTCATGTAAAGTGTCGGATTGGGTATATACCAAATCCATGTACTGAGCAGAAGAGATGGCTTGTTCCTCCATAACGGGCCCGTGCATAGCAATGTCCCTAGCTATGGGAGGCAAGAAAGACTTTGTGAACCAATCAGCGAGTAACTGGTCTAGAATGGGTGCCTTGATTAACCTACGGTGTCGATGCCATTCGTGGATATGATTTGAGATATGCGTGGAAGTGGTTTGACGTAACGAGGTTAACAATTATGTTCCAGTTTCGTACTGGATGGGGAGCTAGAAATGGGTCAGAAACTACATAGCCAAGGTATTAAAATCATGAAAGGAGTGTTGTGGCAGCTCGATGTACCATTTTGCTACCGTGTCGATAAGTGTGCGCTGGAAGAGCCGTAGCCGAATGGAGTTGTCCATCAATGAGTTCGATGAACACCAAAGATGGAAAGTCATCACATGGTTCTTGGGGTCTTCCCCGGGCTTGGCATCAAACTTAGGAATGTCCGATGGAAGTTTGGTTGGGATAGGTGGCCAGTTAGGTTCATGCCATATAGGATTGTTGATGAGCCTCGACAAATCAGGTAAATCTAGCATGGCCAAGAAAGGAAGTTGACGTTTGGGCTATGGGTATGAGTAGTACTTGTATAGCGCAGGGATGCCTGAGGGGCCCTACATAGCATATTGTTGCGTGTTGTACCCATACATGTTTCCCGCAGGGTACTACTGGAAGTTCTGGGGGTAGTATGCCATCTGGTTAACCGGTTGTGTGTTGGAATTTATTGCTTGACTGGGAATCACAGTGGTAACTGGTTGTTGGACGTTCTGCTGAGCGGGGATGGTGGGTATTGTACCCTGGGGTTGTTGTGTCCCAGGAATGTTTGCTGCTCCTTGTTGGGGAATGGTTCCCTGGGGTTGGGTCCTAGGAATGTACCACTACTTTGAGTAGGCGGAGGATTTCCCGTACCAAGGTTAGGGGGTGGCTACAAAAATGGTGTCCATGGAATATGGGTTCCACGCTGATGAAGAGGTGGAGGTTGAAGAGATGGGTTCCATGGAGTTGTTGCAGCCGAAGGGTAGGGGAGGTCGGAATTCAAGTTGGGGGAGATGTGAGGTTGCCCCCCAGCTTGGTTCTAGTTTCCAAACAATGAGTACCCCCCGCTCTGTGGGATTTGAGATCCCCAAGAAGGAAGCATGCCTGATGAGGGATGTTGAAGATGAGGCCTGGTTGGAATACCGGCATAAGGTTGTTCGCTGCCAGGTGTGTTATACATACCGAACTGAGTAGATGCTGCTGGTTGTGAGGGTTTTTGAACGGTGCCATTGGGGGCGTTAACGAGTGGGAATCCTCCAAGTGAAAGGCCTTGTTGAGTCGGTGGGATAGATGGAGGTGTTCGTTGAATCGTCTCGCTTTGAATGGTATCGAGGGGTTTCCCTCCAGCAGGTGGATTGGATGGTCCTATTGGAGGGGGTTGGTGACTAGGAGTGGTGTTCCCAACAAAGGGTTGTCCTCCTGTATGTTGGATTGATGGCCCGCCAGGAGGGGGTTGGTTGTTGGGATTAGTGGTTCCAATAGTTGGTTGTCCACCCCCTGAAATGGTGTAGATGGTGGCCAAAGGTGAACCTCCGGTCAGTATGGATGATCCAATGGTATGACTTGATGTTCTTCTAACACTAGAAAGGTGAGATAGTGTCGATTGGCCAACAGTGCTAAAGGTGCCGATTTGTGGAGGGGGTCTTCCATATGTTACAAGCGGGGATGGAGAAAATACTGGGTTATCCCTCATAGAATGTGCGCCAAACATACTTGATGACAGTAAATGTGGGGACTTTAACCGAGGGGTGTCGGGAGTTTCATCCATAGAGTCTTGAACAGTAGGAGGACCATCAAGGACTAGTTCCAGATTGGTATCCTAGAAATGGTTTCCGGGGTCCGGAGGGAAATGAGGTACAGTGATATCTGAAGGTCTGGAGTCATCTACATAGGAGTGATGAAACTCTGTGCTAGATGGGACATTGGGAGCCCGGTAGTCGGGAGGACGGGTAGCGGGGGGATATTTAGAAGTCGTTGAGAGAATTTGATCTGCATCACGTTTAAACTATGCCGATGCTAAAGGGGAGTTAGCTAGGCTAACCATACTAGATTGGATTGAGGCCATGATCTCGTGTCTCGAAGGGAGATTGGGGAGGGATATTGTACGAGGTATGTTGTTGGATGAACACTTGACAGTATAGTGATAGTAGGAGGAGGTTCTTCCTAGGAAGGGAGAAAGTCATAGTCAGGTTCGAAAGGTGTATCAGGGAGTTGAGTTTCTTCGATAATTTCAACGTACTCACCTCGAACCATAATCAGTTTGGATATGTCTTGGTCGGATCCTTCAGTGGTGCCAATAGATCCTTCCAGAACATCGTAGAAAGTATCTGGTGGAAGGGTAGTGCTGACATTGAGGAGGATGATGGCCTTTGGTCTAGTATCTTGGGCAGTGCTATTTTCAGCCGTTGCAGTGCTATCCACTATGACAGGTAGATCTGGAATAATAGTGGGTGAAGTGACAGTCAGAATCTTAGGTGTGTGACTGGTTGCAGAAACTCCAAAGGGTTCTGAGACTGTACTGTGAGTAATAGTTACAGGCGGAACTGAAGATGTAGTTCGGATTGGCAGTGGAACGTTCCCTTTTCCGGCACCACTGCCAAGAGGGACATGAATATGTGATGTAGGTGGACCAGAGGTCCGTGGTGGTGGTGGTGGGCTTCGTCCTTGTACTCTTAGTGATCTCCATGGTTTGTACATACTGGTAGGAATACAAATTCCAGGGGCAGTCTCATAAAAAAGAACTCAAAAACCCTAATGCAGCCGAGTGTGCAAAAGGGGAGCTAGAAAAAGCAAGGCTCTCAGGCCAAAAAGCAAGCTCTAAAAACTATACTGAGACCGGTGTCGCAGTAAGCGAGCTGAGATTAACAATGGCCAGAATGCCAACAAGCAATCACTAAAAGAAAAAATGACCCTCTATGAAGATGAGATAACAAGCAAAACCTCCTAACTAAGAGCTGGAGACCTCAACAAGTTGTATCATTCGCAAGGTGATGAAATTCAAGTCGAACAATACAACATGAGAGACCAATAAGAGAAGGATGTCCCTCTACTGAAAGGGATCCTGGGTAAAAGAGCCCTAGTAGAAAAGTCACTAAGCTACCTCGTTCATGACACGTTGGAAAAGGTTTTCGGTGCTTCTACCTTATCACCCTTGTATCACCAATATGGTGGCCAGAGAATACAAGGAAGACAATGATCGATGTTTCCTTAGGGCTAAGTGGAGTGCGGCATTCCACAGAGTCTGTCTGGTTCTCAATCTCGCGGTGGTTTAACCCCTGAAACAACAGGAGGCCCCTCCACAAATTGGTGTAAGACCATGTCAACAAATACTAGAGGATTTTGGTACCCTAGAGGACAACAACTATGTCTCATATGATAATGAAAAGGGGGAATTATTTGGATGCCTATCCCCGGTGTCCTACCTAACTAACAAATTATTTTTCTCCTCAAGCGAGGTTATGGTGTGTTTAGTTAGGGGGTGTAAATTTTAGTGGTTGTACTAATCGGGTAAATGGACGTGAAACTTGGTGATGTTGTGATGACCCAAACCATGCAAATGAGAATGAATCGAAATGAGCCTTTTATTCGATGAAGTCTAGCTACAGAAAAGAGAGAGTTCTTCGATCACCATGCATGAAATTTTCAAAAACAATGAAAAACCACATCAAAAACAAGCTTTTCTTTTTCTTTTTCTAAGTAAGCCAAATTGAAATGAACACTACTTTCAAATATAACTGATTTACAACTACAATGCTTCAAGATGAGAACTTATGTGGCAAATGCAAATAGATGATTCACTCCTAAACGTGCAAGAGATGAACTAGATCTTTTCAATTTTAGGAAAGAGAATGTTCTTAAAAGATGAATTCCAATATTGATTTTATAACATAAATGGACAAGATAGCACTTGTAAGAACAGTGTGGTCTTCAAAAATATATAATCAAGGGAAAGAAAATAGTGACCAAAAACTTGATTATAATGAAAGGATCAAGATAATGCAAAAAGGGTAGAGGGGTCATCTATGTGTAGATTATGCCACTAACTTAACAAATTTAAACTCAAACCAACAATGTAAACAAACCAAAAGACTTGCATCTGGCTGATGGTGACAGTAGAAGTAGACAAGCAGTGATTGGGGATAAGGTTGTAAACATGGTGATAATGGCCAACCAAGAACCCAAGGTTGGGAATTGTCTACAAAGACTACACAATCAAGTGGAAGCACTGTGGCTAGGCAAGTTGCAGGATGTGTATGAGAAACAGGAAAACCAAAACAAAGCAGAGAAGGTCTAAATGACCTGTGGGAACCAAGAAAGTGTCTTTTTATACAGCACTACCACGTGCAGACCATACACCCAGTGGCGGTACTGTGCACTACCGCGTTCCAGAAAATGCGCAGTGCGCGGTACTACCGCATTATAGGGACAATGAGTACCCCCCGCTCTGTGGGATTTGAGATCCCCAAGAAGGAAACATGCCTGACGAGGGATGTTGAAGATGAGGCCCAGTTGGAATACCGGCATAAGGTTGTTCACTGCCAGGTGTGTTATACATACCGAACTGAGCAGATGCTGCTGCTTGTGACGGTTGTTGAATGGTGCCAGTGGGGGCGTTAACGAGTGGGAATCCTCCAAGTGAAGGGCCTTGTTGAGCCAGTGGGACAGATGGAGGTGTTGGTTGAATCGTCTCGCTTTGAATGGTACCGAGGGGTGGTTATAGCGGTGCGGTGCTATTGTAAAAGATGAAAAAGGGCGCTCTTTTGAGAAAAGTTGTGAACTTTTCAAGGGTGTGCAGACCCAAAGGACTTACTGATCAAAGGTAGAGAACTGATGCAGAGGGAAGAGGGGTGGATGAAGGTCAAAATACCAAATTCCACTACTGGTTAGAAGGAAGAGAAAGATCACAATCAAAATGACTGAAAGTGAAACTCAACCAAACAAGGTTCAAACCAGCGGAGTCGCCAGTTTTTGTTGTAGATATTTCTCCCTATGGATAAAGAAAAATTCTCTTAGGATAAAGTAGATTAAGCTAGCTCTAAGCTAAGACAAAAAATGAAACAAATGTAATCTTGAATCCTCGATTAAACTAGTATTTCAGAGATTTCACATTAGAAGGAAAGGAAGAAAATAACTCACCTCCATCCTCAACATTTGTCCTGCTTGCGGTTCTGATCTCGGAACCTTCACGATAGATCTATGGAGACAAAACAATACACAAGCGCATACAATCTTCCAATGTCTTTGAATTACAAGTTAGATCCACAATCTATATAGACATAATTCATGAAATTGAAACATAATCAATACACACGAACTAGGAAACAAGGCAAGTTATATTATTGAGAAGCTTGAAAAGTGCTTACAAAGGTTGCTTCATGTCCAAGCCAATCTTCTAGCTCCAATGCTTCTACCTCTAGCTGTACAAAAGGTTTGTGATCATAGGTTTGTTTCCCCAAAAGTCCTCTCCTTGGCTCATGGAGGATCTCTCTCTTATAGCATGTGGGAAGGTTAACCAACAAGAGAGAAGTGTGGATCTATGGAGTGTTTAGTGGATCAAGCCATCTAAACAGAGAGGGAGTTAGGATCGAACCATAGGTAGTCAATCCCATCAAAATATCTTGAAGGTTGAGATCCCAACATCCATGGAAAAAGGGCTATAATTGGACTACCGCACCCCTACAACTGAGCATAACGTGGTCGTATCGCATAGCAGTAAAGGAGCAATACGCAGCAGTAGCAAGTGTGCAACACATGGTAGTGTTGGCAAAGTTGACTGGGTTGGGATGGAAAATGAAAGGGTTTGTCTTCAGTGGTCAATCATTAATCTTTTATGGATGTTTAATCAGTAGGGGGAAGTGTCGTCGATGTGTTTTTGTGTAAATAAATACATCATGGCATCAACCGACTCTAATGAAGCATCACTTAATAGCTTCAAGTTCAATGCCATAGGTGTGGCCATGGCCTTGCAATCCACCATCCCGAACCACTTCAGGATCTCTACTGCATACTTCCCTTGTCCACGGAATATCCCATCTGCACTTTTCCACACCTCCATACCTAAAAAGTAATGTATCATACCCAAGTCCTTCATCTCGAACGCGACAGCAAGCTTCCTCTTCATGTCGGCAATCAACCTATCCTCACCTGTCACAAACAGGTCATCCACATACAGTAGAAGTATCACTGGATTGCCTTCCTCAACCTTGTAGTAAAGGTTGGAATCCGCTTTACTCTTGGTAAAGCCCAAACTAGCCAGGAAGCTGTCTATCCTGCCATACCATGTCCTAGGTGCTTGTTTCAAACCATACAAGGCTTTCTTCAATCTGCACACACATATGACTCCCTATCATGTGTCTCAAAATCGAGTGGCTACTCCACATACACTTCCTCTTCGACTACACCATTCAAGAAAGTTGTCTTAACATCCATCTGGTGTATCTTCCACTTCATCATTGCAGTCAGACCAAGTACTGTTCTGATGGAAGTGTATTTGGCTACAGGTGCAAAAATTCTCTTCATAATCTATCCCTTCTTTTTGGGAGAAGCCACATGTCACAAACCTTGCCTTGTATTTCTCTATGCTACCATCTGCAGCATGCTTGATCTTATAGATCCACATGGAAGTCACAACATACTTCCCTTCTGGTCTTGGAACCACAACCCAGACATAAATCTTCATGATCGACTAGTACTCCTCAATCATGGCATCCTTCCATTACTGCATCCCTAATCCTGGGAACTTCAGATTCTTCAATATCTTCAATAGATAGTTTTCTTGAACTTTGTTGCTGGAACAAATGTCATTTTTTTTAGGTGATTGTACACGATCTTTCCTACAAGTCAAATTCAATTGCATGATTAGAAACTTCTCATATTTTTTCAAAAAAAAATCTTATGCATAAAGACATATTTCATACAGTCATGCAAATATCTTAGCCAATGCTTCAATACAACATTTATCCATATCCCGTATTCATACGGTAACTTTCTAGATGCCTTCCATCTCTACCAGAACATTTGTTAAGAGTGTGCACAACTCCCAACATGTCAGCAAAGAGGTTTCATTTTAAATAAGTAGCAATGGAATGTTGTACAATGCCATAGGCCACTTACCCATTATTTGCATATTAGTAGTATATTGTTCATTAATGCAACTTTTCTAATATGCATAATATACATCCTAAATCTATGAACATAAGTATGTACATCACTTGACAACATCATTTAAGTAATCATATATATATAATAAATGACAATTCAAATACTTATCTTTGTATAGTTGTTGGGTGGACTCCCTCTCAATCTTTGCTTCCTTCCAGGAACTATTGGAGTGTACTCCCTCTTGATCTTTGCTTCCTAGAGTGTGCTCCCTCTTGATCATTGCTTCCTTTATGATATCATCATGATAATATGTCTTTGAACTTCTATCCATCCTGGACCACTATGAATGCTTAAGTGTGCACTAGTGTCATCATTGTTTCATCCTCAAGATCTCATACACAATCATCCATTCATTAGTATAATCTCAAGACTATAAAAAAATTATGATTCTAAATAATCTTAAGCATGTATGGTCATGATCATTTCATACACAGGTAATTTATCACAAGTGTTAGTATTCAAGGTTTAAAAGGGGAACTTCTTTTACTCATGCATACTCTTATTTGACCATAGGACTCTTCTAGTTTTTCATATCTTTAATCAAACTAAAAAGCATTATATGCATAAACCCATGATTACTCAAACTTATAAATTCATGATTAATCATTATCAATTATACAAAAGGTATACTTATATAAGATCCTAACAAAAGGTAGGATTCTAACTTAATATAGGAAAAACATACATGGATCATCATGCTTGCTAGTTAGGTCTAACATACTCACATAATGTCTTCTTGTTCTCTTCAATGACTTGTGCTAGTAACCTGCATATCCCATAAGTTAACCATTGTAGAACCAAATTATACATACCTCGTAAGTAGAGCTTCTATGTGATCCATGACTATGGATGAGTTTTCTTCTTAATGTCACCATGGTCGTATGTTCTTGATCTAGTACTTGATTTGTCTTTCTTGATGTACCTTTCATGTTAGCAGACAACATCATCCTCATACAACGCCACAGTGCATTAGTACAATAATAAGTGTCATAACCCTAATCAATGAATGTCTTCTATCATTAACATGCATTCATACTTTTATTAAGGTGATAATACATGTCTAAAATTAATCAAGATTGTACTAACCTCAATAATATGAAGACAAACATATCATAAACTTAATCATGAACAGATTTCAAAACATACCTATAACTCCTCAAGTCATACCTGTCGAGATTGCTTGTAGTTTCTTATGTAAGGCCTTAGCCTCATCTCCCTCTGGAACTGGAACTTCTTCACTTATACAGGTGTCCAATTCATTCTCTTCCAGGATTAACCCAATCCTATACACTTTGATTTGCTGAAACTGGATTTGGAGCTGGCTAGGGTTTGACAAAGAAACCCTAAAAATCCAAACTTGGAATTTCAAACTTCTGTCTAGACAGGGAGATGCATTTGATTGAGGCGAGCAAGGTGGTGTGCTCAGATTTTGAAAACTCCAAAAATTGACCTCTCAAAATTGACCTGCGAGTTTCGGATCTGCAGCTTCTGTCAAATTCTGGTTTTCTGATTTTTCTGGTTTTCTGGTCAAAAACCTGAACTAGGGTTTGATAGAGCCCGGGGTTATACCCAACCAAAAACTTCGTTCTTGGTCTCTAAATTTTGATTTTGATGAGGAGCATCCAAGCGTTGTCTCAGATTCCAAAAATTCCAACTTTTGCAGAAATCCTTATTTCCCGCAGCAGTGACAAGCCCAAAAAGAAAGTGCTCGAAATCCAATTCTGTTTTGAAAGAAATATATGCCATATTGTTTCTAATGTATCTCTAAAATTTTACATCCTTGAGGTCTGAAATGTCATCCTCTGGTATACTGACCTGTCATATTTCCAACCCAATAGATCTGATCTCAAATGGATTCTCCATGAGAGAGATATGCTAAGTGTTGCAACATGACCTGTTTATGGGATGAAACAACATAGCGAACTTGTACGGAGTGCCACATGTCACTGTTTCAACTTCGGAATCTGAAACCAAGACCTGTGAAACTACAGTCCATGCCCTAACTAATACTTTTTACGGAATTCCATTTGGATCTTCCTAGCCCGAGATATGACCTCTATTCCCAGGTCACCTATTTAGGACTGCATTCTAGAAGAGGCAGAAACCCTAACTTGTATGGATCATATCTCACAAAGTAAAACGAATATGATGCTGATGCTTGAACACAAGGTACATGAACATATCATCTTCGGCCTATAAAATTTTCAGATCCTGAACCTTTTCCAAAACGTATTTATAGGGAAAGTTCCACGATGACTATTTTTTACTATATCAAGCCCTAGCTTCCAATTTGTCGCAATTGCAACAAATGTCATAAATGCCATACAATGCCTTCCTTCAGGCTAGCTCTGATACTATTTTAGTTTTTCATCATTTAATTCAATATGATCTAGGATCTTAACTGAGAGAACAACATGTACAACATATCAAGCATAAGAGACAAGAGACAAGAGACACAAAGCATTTCATTGGGGAAAACCAAGAAGGTGAAAAACTCTGCAACTTCCTCAGAGATGGAATAAGCACCAATACAAAGATCACCGAGATGAATCCCCAAAAGATAAATGTCTGCAGAAGCTACTCCTCCTCCACTTGTGATGAATAAACTTTTGTTCGGAAAGGTGATGCTGGCCCCACCCAAGTTGCTAGTGCTGCAAAAGAAGCCTAATTGAAAAAGCAAAAGGAAGAAGCCGAGAGGCTACAGGTAGTAGAAGCAAAATGATAGCAGAAGGATGAAACAGGAAGAAATCAAAGAGAAGAGGCAGAGCGGTTATGAAAGGAAGAAGAAGATAAACAAAGAAAATAAAGAGAATAAAACGAAGCAGCTAAGCAACAAAAGAGGAAAGAGGAAGAGGACAAGTCCAAGAAAGCTGTGGAAACAGAAGAAACCCAAGATGAAGACACCAGCCCACAATACATGGATACAGACCCACCAGAAGTGTTAGGAGTTATGCTTACCGGGGACACCTCCCTTTTGTAGATCTTGGACTCACACCTTTTACCCCATCCAAACAACATACTGTGGCCAAGTTGGACGCGATCATTTTTTATTCGAAGAGGAAAAAAATCACTAGAAGGTCAAAGAAAATATTGAAGATGGGTGCACAACCGAATGTGTTCATTGTCCAAGAGAACACCATCATGGAAGGCACTCACAAAGACCCCAAGTTCACAACATCTATGAGCATAGTAGCCGCACAAGCAAGTGTAGATAATGTCAATAAGTTATTGAATGACATTGAGCGCAACAAAGAGAGAATGTTGAATCTAAAGGATAGCCTAGTGAAAGTGTGAGGAGAGAGGATATAGTTGAAGAGGAAACATGATGATGTAGTGGCTGAAAAAGACATATTACTCTCTGAATATTAGAATTTGCACACTAAGAAGGATGCTTTGAATTTATAGCTGGTGATCATGGAGGGTGAAAGAAATTATTTTGACGCCCGCATAAGTGAATTGGAGGCAAAAGAGTCAACAACGAATCAACAGGTGGAAGACTTGAAGATTCAGATAGATGCATTGATTAAGGAAAAGGAGTCTTTGTCAGAACAAGTCGAGCTGGAAAATATATATTTAGAAATGAGATATGAATCCTTTCCACGAACAAGCATGTAAAATTCAACAAAAGATATGCCACTCACAAGAATTACTGACAGAAGAAATCTATAAAATGAAGCAAATGATAGAAAGGATGAAAGAGATCATTGCAGAATATTTGGTAATAAGATAGAGGATTGTTAACGTTTCACTTAAGATAAAAAAGCAGATAGCCTGGAGGAAAGAAAATGAAGAATTCTCTGATCACCTACCGAACAAGACGACTGCAAATCTTAACTTAGAGTTGGAACTCCTGGAATTATGCAGGAAATATTCCATAAGGATGTATGTAGAAATACCTAAATCCATCGAGAAGTGTGTAGGATTCTACAAGAGATTTCACCAAATCCATGAACAATGTCATCTTGTCATAACTCCGGATATGGACGAGTTGCCTGCAAAAGATCGGTACTTAATGGAGCTGTAGAATGGGTTGAGGGAAAACATGGACTCTATCAAAAAAATGGATGTGCTGAATGAAGAAGAAATCCATCAGTATATTGGGTAGAAATCCATAAATGCTTATTTCCTAGAGGACAGCTACAAGGCTATTGCAGAAGGAGTGATCAGCGTAGAGAAAGAATTATCTTTCCATGAAGTATCTTTGAAATTATTGGAACCTCTCCAATGTAACATTAGTTTTTAGGAAGCTGACGTGTGGAGTAATTATCTTTCTAGTTTGGGGGGGCCATCAAGAAACTAATTTGTAATTAATTGCATTTCTTATGCAAACACTAGAGGACAAACTGGGGGTATCCCAAAGGTTAGAGGTAGTTGAAACGAATAGTCTGCATGTAAAGAAAAAAAAATTTAACATAAATATAGGGGAGGGATAATAGAGAAAGGACTTTTGCTAGCATAATAGAAGCTGGACATTTTGTAAGAGAATTATTTTTCTGCTAATGAGAAGGGCCTGTTTGCTGGGAAAAGCGTGCACATCGATATTTTGCATGGAATGTGTGGAATGTCAAATGTGGAACTATTTCTTCTTTCATTCATAAATCATACTATGTGATTGTTCTAACTTTATTGAATTACTTCAAATGGTGATGAATGATTTGATTTTCTATGCAAATGTTTATGTGTGATCCGAGTAATAAATTATTTTAATTATGTCAAAGCTATCTTTGGTATCTTTTCTGCTATGAATATGAACACTTTGTCTGAATAGCTATCTGTTGGACTGGTATGAATATTTCCATCTTATTACTCATACTTCAATTTGCTCCCTGCAGGGATAGGTTAGATTAATATAGAATAAGATTAGATAATTGATAAGGTAGGAGCGGTAAGACAGGAGGTAAGAACCTGTGCATCACTAGTGTGGTTTCTACCTGACAATTATATGCACTAGTTAAAGAACTTGCATATTCATACTTTAAAAACAGAAATAACAAAACGGTGGACCGGGCCGCAACCGGTAAAACACAAGACAAACACACTTACGGTATCTGGACCATTAACCAAACGGATTCCCCATACCAAACAGTGAGTGATCTAATTGGGATCATTTATTGGGGAGAATCCCTATTATCAATGCTAATATTTTCTGGGCATCAACACAAGGATATACTTTAAATGCAACACAAGAGAAAAGATGAAAAGCTACAAAAACATCTATAAGCATCAAGAGGAAACTAGACACATTGAATACTGAAGCGTTGCAATCAAATGTAATGGAAAGAACACCAAATGTTGAAATCATCGAAGAGAACGTGGAGGAACCTATGCATAAAAAAGAAAGAGATGAATTTGAGTGTGATTCGATAAAACAAAACATAGGTGTTGATTCTACTATACTGGCATCTTGGCAACAAAAAGTGAATAGTTTAATGGAAGAGTTTGTTGAGGAGAAAGTTACTCTTAAAGTATATTCAGAAAAGCAAACATATAAAATAAAGATCCATTGTGAAATTTTTGGTATTGATTATGGAACAGGGGAAATATATTTGGCACCATGGACACTTCACAAATTCAAAAACAATCACATGAAAACAAGGGCCCATCAACGTAACATTTCAAGGGTGGGAAGTAGTGAAACTCCTTCATGTAACATATAAACGAAGACATCAATGGTTGGAGATCGACTTGAGATTGATAAATCCAACAAAATACTAGATGATTTCAACAAGACACAAGATCCAAATTTGTTCAAAGTGGTTGAAGCAACACTTGCAGGATACGAGGACAAGAGAAAAGTAAAAGTGGAATGTACATGGTACAATAAATGGTTTTACTTAGTACCAGCAAGTGGTAATATTGTTAGTTCTCTAAATGAACATATGAAATCAAACAAGCACATTTCTACTATAGATGAGACTTCACATAATACAATTGGGTTGAGGACTGGCATAGTTGGGAGACCCAAGAATCCTACTAATGATAAGTCCCAACATAGTTTGACTAGGTTCTTGGTCCCATCATCAACACCACTATCACATAGGGGTTCTACAAGTGCAAATCCTTCTACTTCAGGTATGTTGATTTCACAAGCTTATTTAATTCGAATATGAAATTGAACATAATTTTATTTGTTATCTTCAAATTTGTTTGATTTTATTGTCATATTGTAGATCATTTATCTCCCTTCATACTACAATGTTGGGGGTATTGGTATCCATATATTGATAGAAATTGAGAGATATTGAACACAAAAATCCTAATGGATGATCAAAGGGGTGGGAAATTATGGAACATAGAGCTGCATACCAAGAGGATGCTATGTTATCATGGTACTGAATGTTGTAGTTATGATACATATAGGCATATTCATTGTTAGAGGGCTTCTGAAACAGTGATCCCTTTTGAATCATTGACATGCAAGTTTTGTAAGTTGATTCCAGATGGTGATGACTTTAGGATGTGTTTATATCGTGAATCCAGGAGACTCGTTAAAAGACATGGATGAGATACAGGGAAAGGGAGAATATTAGACTAATGTTTTACTCAAACTGAGGTCAAAAATGTTGCAAGGGTTACAAATACTAGCTATAGATCAACAATGAGGGCTCTTTGGTGAGAGAGGACAAAGGTTGCTATACTCTCTATTAGAATAAGGTCCCTAAAGGACAAGTTTTTCGAATCTACAGAAAGGAAATATGTATTTAGGTTTTGCAAGAATGTGTGTGAGGCACATAGACAAGGAAAATTACAAAGTAAAAATGTCATTTGGGAATTTGTCAAAGATATCTTTCACAACCTAACACATCCAAAAGTAGGGAGAAGGTATGGTGAATCCACTAAATCTATTTATGAGATGATTAAGTTATGGGGGGGTCCTATATTGCATAGCTTCATTAGCTTGAATTTAGATGGTCCTTCAATATCTACAACTTTAAGGCAAGTGATAAAATCATTGTCATATATCCCACGGGAGCATGAGTACATTTTTGAGGCACTCAGAAAGGTTTATGCTTCTTATAAATCCAAACATGGTATAGAGGGTCAGATTCATGTATGCCTTGCTAAAGATGAGACTGTTGTGAAAAAAAATATGTTAGGTGGGTAGCAAAAAGTGATACTTTGGTTGTTTTTTGTGGTAAAAAGAAAATCATCAATGACGATCACATTTATTAGTGACTGTGGGTGAGGGAGCTACAGACTATGAGGTTATTACAGAAACTTTTAAGAAAAGTGTAATTGGTCATTATGCACGTGTCATTATTGGAAACCCTTTACATGAAAAGCTTTCCTGTTTGGTTGTGGTTGTTCATCCAACATGGAATAGGTTCGATGCAAATTTTTTTTCCAAGCAATGGCAAAAGATAGAAGTTATGTGGAGGAAACACGTGGAAAATTGTTTTTGACCTATTATTGGTCATTCATCTTATGGGGATAGTAGAAGAAGACAACTTATGTTGAAGGCTTATTCTTCAACAACAAGTATTCGATATCAAATCCCTTCGTAAGGGTGGAGGCTATCTGGGTTGCATGACGGTGGCAACAGAAAAGGACTACATGACCAGGATTACATACACAACGGGAAAAAGATAATCAATCCTTTATTTAGTGGCCAACAAGATTTGATCCTTGGAGAAGAGTTGGTAATTTTTAATCATGTTAGAATGGTTTATAACACTTTTAAAGTGGATGATCACAAGCTTAAAATTGAAGATATAGAGAGGATGTATCGACTAAATTAGGGTTTAGAGCAACGCATTGCTTCGAGGCATGTTCAAAGGTGTTTAAAAGATATGAGAAGTACAACATGTGGTAGGGTAGAGAGAACACTAGGTACTGAGATTTATCTAATGATTGTTGCTCACTTTATTGACATTTTTATGTCTCATAGTTTGACTCTTTGGGAAAGAGTGCAAAATGATTCAAGAGTTCAACATTTCTTCTTGTTATGGTTATGTTGGGTACGAAAACAATCTCATGTTAATGCCAACATAAATTTCATTAGTAGAGAGGCATATCAGGATGTGAAATTTTCGTGCCACTTTGTGGTTTTATTGATGAGATTGTTTCGAGACCACTACTCTAACTTGCCATGTGTATTGCACTTGACTGGGTCAGATGTGTGTGAGAAATTCTCTAGCAAAGTCAGTGGGATGGTTGTATCAGAGAGGGACTATGATTTCACTAACTTGCTTCATGTTGTTGGAACTCTTAATAGATTTTCCGAAGAAGAATCAAATCCACAAGGGCTTCGCTTTAATAAATCTCATAAAAAACAAGAAAGCATCTGGAATAAATTGCACCAACAAACAAAAAAGAATCATGATGTATTATCGAATTATGGTTCAATATCTACAGATGATAAAATTATAGAATCTCTGAAAGTAGGATTGAATGATGTGCAAAACCTTTTATCAAGTCTCGACGTGCAACCAGAAGGACACATGTAATCTTCTTGGTGGTTTAAACCATGGACAGTGGATCAAAACTATTCAACATTCCAAGTAGTGGATGAAGTAGTTGCTGATTCTGCACTGAGTAACTCCAAATCAATATTCTAATCTTCATCTTCATCCATACTCAATGTTAGTGAATTGCAAACAATGGAAAGTGAGTGGAGGCATGAGTTGGATGAAATTTTAGATACCATTGATGAGAATGTGAACACAACTACCAAAATAGTGGTAGAGATTGATGGTAAGGATATGTTCAAATCTTGTTTGGTTAGTCAGTTGAATGGAAATCCAACATTATCCAAAGATAGGTTGACTAGAGTGAGAAATGGGGTCTACTTTAGGCGAGATGAAAGGGCTTCAAAAAAGGGTGTTTCAATCGGATTTAGAATTGGAACAGATTGCAAGGTGTTGCTTGAGAGAAACTCAATACCTATAGCTGAATGTGCCACAAGAAAATGTGTTTCTCGAAGTACCAAAGAATGTGTTTCTTGTGGAACTTGGTACATTGGAAGGGTTCAAAGAATAAGAAAGGAGGATGGAAATCGGGCGTTTGATTACCATAATGACATTGATCTTTTGGATAGGCTAGAAGGTGTTAGGATTTAGTTTTGTTGGTACAATAAAATAAAAGGGAAACGCTTGTACAAGTATGATTTGACAGATCATCATTTTGTACAACTTGAATCTGTTATAGCAATGGCCAACTTATCATACAACAATAGGAATGACACATACAAATTAGAAGAAAGCAATTCCAAAGTTTTTTCTGATTTTGCCAAAAATCTCAACAAGGTTAATTTAAAGTGTATTGTAATTTATTTTTCCTTATTCATTCCCATTTAATCGATAATTTATAAATAATTATTGGTTGTATTTTTGTTGATTTCAGGTAGCAATTCCATCTTGATTTTATATTTTTTGGCCCCATGTGTAGTGAACCCTTCAAATGCTGAATTTTGGGATAAACCAACCTAATTTTTTCCACCTACTTTTCATGTAAGTTTCTTTGACCATTCATCTTTTGTAGTTGTATTTCATCTTTCAAGATAGATATTGTGCTAGTGTAAGCATCCATCTTATGATTTTAAATCGGATTTCAATACAAATTTGGATTTCACGTGATGATTTGATTGTTACAGGTACATGGGTTGATGCAAATTCATGTGGCATTCATGATGTCAACCTCATGTCAATGAGATTTAAAAATCAAGGCTAAAGGTGTTGGAAGGTTTCCAATCAAGCAAATTGACATTTTGGAAGTTGGATAACTTGCTTTCCTCTATACTAGTGGTCATTTAGAGCCGATGTCAAGACAATTTGATCAAATACTTTATATTTACATGTTTTCAAAATTCAGGGCAATACCCTCTTTAAACTTTTAGCAGTTTTTTAGTAGTGGAAATGGAGAAGGTGACTCTTTTGAGTACAATTTCTATCATACATAGCATCATAGCTATAAGATAAACTAGTACTCTTGAATTAACAATGATTTCAACTTGTCATATCTTCCATTTTACTTAATAAAAATATATGTACATGTTTATAATTCATTTAAACTTTATGAATTTAAGTGTCAGTTAATTTTTTTCATCCTTTCTTCTTCCAACATAGACTTGAATGTTTTTGTAAAGATCTCGGAGCAACTTCTGCAATGTATTTGGATTTTTGAAATTTCGATAATATTGCAACTAGTACTGTTAACTCTGCTTTGTGTTTTATTTTTGTAGGGTTACTCTTTTTGTTTCTTGGCGAAGTTATTTAGATACGATGTATGATTCTTGGAATAGCAGGCATTACAATATTATAATTTTGTGGCATTGAGATAACCAAGGTGATAGTATTTTGTTCATTTATGTAGAATTCTATTGATGTGATGTCCAAAAGGTCAATATATGTATGCAAGATTTTACACTTTCTCCATAATTGAGGTTGAGTTTGCTAGTGTTAAAAGTGAGGTAAGCTTGTAACATTATACCTTTTGTTGTTCTATATGAGGCCAATTTCCAAAGTATGTTTCTTTTCTAGATATAAGTCACATTGTAGCCTATGAAACTGTTCAATATGTTTGAATGTGCATTTGGTTCCTCGTCAACTCCAAAGTTAAGAGATGTAGCTAATTGAGAGTTCTGGAGTTGAACAATTATATTGTATTTTTTGTAGGCATTCTAGTAAAAGATCTAACTCTTCATTTTTTAGGTTGGGGTTTAGGTGGGAATTGAGATTCAATCATACCTTGTTCCATGACAAGAAATAAAAGTGAGATCAATATTTCTTGGATAACTGGAACCAAGAAAAGTTAGATCAATCTTTCTTGACAAATAATTTCTTTCAACTTTTTGTATTCTTCTTTAACATTTTCACATTGCCAGTTATGAATAGTTGTTAGATTGAGTTATATTTGGCACATTCATATTGAAATTTCAATTCTTATATGCAAGGAATCATTCTTAATATTGTATTGGAACTGACATGAACATAGGTGGAAATCTAAATCCTTGTTTACATACCTCATGTGTTATCATTACCATGAAATGCTATCATATAAGTTTTGCCATCTGTGTATCTTTATATCTATTGCATGATTGAAACTTAACAATGGATATTTTTTCCTTTCTCGTAAAGATAAAAATAATTATATATATTAACCCAAGAAAAGGTAACTAAATGTTGCTAATTCCCTTGATTGCAAGAATAAATGTAGAGGAAGTAGAGGCAATTCATTGAATCTTGTGAATGACCCAAATCCAAGATATGCACATGATCATATGGTGTTATTGGAAAGTAAGAGGAAGTTTTCTATGTTCATTTGGGTTCAAACATCAATGATGTTTTTTTTATAGAAAGGTAGGGAATTCCATCCACGAAAGGGTTTCAAGTTTGTATTTTTATGGAGTTTAATTTATTAAGCTTATAGAAAACATGAGCTCTCTATGGCTATATTTGTATTTACATGATATAAAATTAGTAGATTGGTAGGTTTTGGTTTGAAACATCTGTAATTCTCATATTTTCTAAGCATTGCATTGACTATTGGACTATCTGCCTTTTACATTCTTTGTTGCAATGATCTCTTGATGGGTTTCCTTTTACTCATTTTACCTTCCCCATTACTATTTCATTGGATCTTCCACTATCCAATGCTACAAATTAATCAATCGCCCCTACAATCTCAGTGGGATCATTGTAAGCATTATACTACTATTTTCTTTAGCATCTTGTTTGCTTATACTAAGATGCAATAGGGATCCTGTTTGTTACACCTTGATTATATGATATAAAGGGGGTATTAAAAATGGGTTGATAAAAATGAATACCTACAATATCCGGTGAAAATAGGGGTTTTCTTAATTAGAAAGGTATATTGGGAGGGGGTTCAACAATATAATTTTAGGAGGCATTTTCCAATATTTCGTGAAATTAGGGATATTCTTTAATATCCCGCGAACGATCGTGCTATGTAACAAGTTCACTTAGTGAACCCCCCGTGCTCATGAGAGTTGTTGTGATCATGCAAATTTCACAATTCTTCTAATACTTTGTACATATGTAGGATTAGGTTACAGTGTGTGAGAGTAGTTTGTTTTGATTGTAGATTATGTTTCTTATGTTTTTTTTATCCTGCTGTCGATGTAAAGGGATCTATCTCTAAAGGATATATATTTGTGGGTGAAATTGTTGAAGGACAAATTTTTTGTGACAAATTAGACCTGTGCATAGAAGAAGCATCCATCGGAGAGGAGGAAGTGTTTTTTTTCAAGAGTTGAAATATAATCTACAGTGGAAGAAGTTGAAACCGATTTTATAATTGCCTAGCTATCAAGTTTTGAGCACAAATTGCAGTGGTAGGTGAAGGTTAAAGAACAAAGACCAATGGGATCATTATTGTTGTGCAAAAGGGAAGCAATCATATGTTGAACGTCACTCCATCCATATACCTGCATGAAAGAGCCACACATATCTACATAATGCAAATAAGAGTGGTTATGTTTCTATAATCTTATTGGAAATCTTTCAGGATGAGATATCCGTTTACCATTTGGGTATTTGTGTAGTTGCTGAAATTGTATCATGGAATGCTTCCCAACTTGGACTTTATGGGAAGGATGGAAAATCATATTCCGCAATGCAAGAGGTTGATAAAGGGGATACTCCAAGACATATCCAACAAAATCATTGTTGGTGTGATAGCAGTTGTTTCAGACCATGAGACTTTATGGAAAGCACTCAACCAAGTTGAATTATACTAGCTTCTTTAATAGCATATGATTTTTATTTATTTTGAATTTAGTGCAAGTGTGATAAACTTATCTTTTATTTTTGAAATACATGATGATGTATCTTCAAATCCAAAGGTGGAATTGAGGACGTTCAGCTTAGTATGTATAGTTTTCCAATTAGTTTGGGAGTTGTGGATCTAGGGAAAGATCACTTATTAGTTATTGAAGATGAGTTTGGGAGTGGAACTCGGGAGTTACTAAGCTAGTTTGATGGAGCTCAATGTGATTCAATAACTCATTTCTAAAAATTGATGTTTCATGTTATGTATTTAGTTTGTGTTTGATTCAGTATTGCTTTCAATAATGTAAGCATGAAGGGGTTGTTGGAAATAATGAACTTCCATTAATTTAATAAAATTAGGTTGTTGTTGATTGAGATATTCCTTTAATTACACCTTCAAAATTAAGAATAAAATTAAATAACTCTATATAATAGAACTATAACTATATATGTAAGTGTGCCATAATGCCATTCATAATAGAAAAAATTATGTGTGTAAAGAAAATACCAACTCTTCCATTTTCCTATCATCTCACCTATAGATTACATAATGCATTTCATATTATATAATAGCCCTCTTAAAATATAAATGCATGTAGGTTATGTATTCCCAATATCAATAAAGCTTCCTAATTAAACTTAAAAATTTATACAACCTCATAAAATATAAATACACGAAGTTTTATGTATTTCCAATATCAATAAATATTCCTAATTAAACTAATAAATTTATACAAAACAGGTTTTCTTGTGGAAAAAATCCATCCCTTCAAATCAATGTCGTCCGAAAATAAGAAGCATGGTGATAAAAAGTTTCTTTTCTTATGGCCAAGAAAACATGTAAAATAACGTTACACGTTACATGATAATACACATTAATTTTGAATTATCTTTTTATAATTGATATAATAATATATATATTTTTTATTTAGAATTCAGTCAAAATCATTTAGAATTGATACAATAATATATATTATTTTTATTTAGAATTCAATCAAAATCATTTAGAATTCAAGTAGGGTTGGCATAAGATATTTGTTCGACTAAACCATGGGGAATTGATTAAAATGAGACTATAACAAATCAATAATATTAAAAATATTATTGTATCTAAGTTTAAAGAGAAAATGTAGTGCGATAAAGATTTAGAGACCTTAAAATAAAATTAAGATATTATAAGGAGGTCATTAACCCTAATTTAGAAGATCAAAAGTATCTTTGTGTAACCATTTTAAAGAAGAAAATTAATATAGCCAAGATAAGAACGAACTCATAAGCTTCACAATAAAACCTGGCGTTGGACAATTCTTAAAACACCATGGGCTATAAGCATTTGCCATCTCTATGAGACTATGAACGTTGAGGAAAAAAATCACTTTCTATTAGAGGGAGAGGGACCTGCATACACCCACATTGGATCTCAATTTCAAAATCTCTATTACAATACGGACCTTCCTTAAGGTTGACAAACCAAAATTAATATCAATGAATGATAACCATCATCATCATCATCATCATAATTGATATAATAATATATACCTTAAAAATCAAAATTACAATAACAAAATACTCATAACTAAACATTGTATTGTCAACTAACATAAAATTTAACACAATATTAATATTAATTAAATTAATTAAAAAATATTCAACACTACTAAACAACTCTTTCTCCATAACTAAAAAAATATTTTCCCTCCCAAAACCTATATTATTAACATTGGCTTGGCTCCTAATTAATGTTATTGAATTAAACATTTCTTATAATTTATTCCAAGCAAACAACTCATTAATTTTAAACATGTCTTTTCATTTAAATGCACTCGTAGAATTATTTTAAACTCAAAGTCTCTTGAGTTATGGGGGAGCCTGCAAGTTACAGACTACTCTAGCAAACATATATATATTTAAAATCGTACAATAAAAATGTTAGGTTCACCTATGAAGTGTGTTAATTTGAAAGATATATTCCAATGCAATCCAAATACCACCCACTTCGACCATGAAAGCTTACTATCTTCCCTTTCTTCACTGGAAATGAAAAGTAAGTTCCATGTTGTACACCATAAGGTCCATATTTCTTCAAATTGCTCTCGAAAGCAAGTGACTTTAAACAATTGTCATAATGCCCACTTATTAAAGTGAGATACTCTTTGGGATAATCCAATTGAATCTACAAAAGCACAAAACTTATATATTTCAGTGAAAACTTCATAAATTAAATATTGGATTCTTAACAATTATAAATTAAATTTGTAAAATATAACATAATATACTTACATAGCATATAGATTTATAGTAACATTTAGAGATAAATAAATTTCAACTTATTTTACTTTTTCTTTTTCAAATTAAACTTTTTATATTATTTTTATTAAATCTCTACATCTACCAATTGATCTAACCACAACATTTAACTTTTTAATGTACTTAAAATATAATCAAGATGATTAGTAAATTAATATCATTTTATTAAATTAATATGATAAATTATTATTATGGATAAATGTCTAATGAAGATGATTTATCGAAATCTAAATTCACTTTTGCTTCTAAATAAATAAATTTAAGAGTTTTTGAGATGTAATTTCATCATTACCTTGTTAGTTTTGTTTCCCCCAATTCCACCATGCTTCGACCAAAAATGTTTTCCATCATTTTCATATTTAATGGAAATAGAATCTATAACTTGTCCATGCACTAGTATTATTTGGCGAATGCCTTCGTACACTCCATCATCCCATCGATCTCCACCTTTACCTCCCCATGGACCAACGGAGATAACCTTGTTACAAAATGGAAAAGACACACAAATAGTCAACTTCCTCCTTAAAATAAAAAATAATATTTTTTCAAAGCAAGGCAAGGAATCAATATTTTTTGGGGTCATTATAGCAATTATGATCTACTATGCATTTATCATAATCTTAAATTTATTAATAATAACTATTAAAAATGTAAATTTTCATTGTTAAATGATTTTTGGTTAAAATCTAGATTTATGTTTGTTTATTTTATTTTATTTTATTTTATCTGCATTCTTATGGAAAAAAAAATATTATCAAAATAGACTACATTACGACCTTACCTTAGGTTGTAAGACCAATTAGTTGCTCCCCTTAAAAACAAGTCAACTGACATGTATGTATCTCCTAATTTCATACCTCTAGACTAACCTTTGATCAAAAGTCTAATAAAACCAACCAAAGTCATATTGGGAAGCCATTAAAATGGCCATCAAAGAGGAAAATGAGATATAAATGAATACGTAAGACAAGGAGCATCATAAGGAGAAATGTGCCAAGATGAAGCTAAATGAAGCCAAGCGACATCCACCAAAGCATGGAAATGATAACACGTAGATGGATGATAGTAGTTGAACAGATAATTATTATAAGAACCTAAAGTATTTGAACAAGTTCAACTTATGTCATACACATAATGCCTATAAATACTCTTGGAACAACAGTAACTTTAACCAAAGGAATAAAGGCTATTTTTCAAATCCAAAGGGAGACCATAGTGATTAGGATAGTTTCAACACAAGCAAATGACACTAAGAAAAATTACAAGATCATAATGTGTACCCAACATAAGCTCAGGAGGTAACTCCTATGCTATAACCATGGTTGGTAAAAAATATTCCTTTAAATGTTTTCAGTGTAGGCATTGGGGGAACACTACCAACAATTGTATTTTTAGGGAACTCCAAGTTAGCTATGTCAATTCCTTTACATGCTTGATACACATGATATGGAGGACTAACCCATAATAAATAATCCAACACCGAAGACATGCCAAAAGATTTAAGAAGCTTGAGAGGAGGAGGAATAACAAGATTTTATTTCCACACACTCTTAACTTAGAAGGCATGGATACTCCAATGTCTACAAAGAACCTCTTAGACCAACACTATCTTTCTAACCAAAGAAGAACATCATAGAGAATATTGAAATGTATTTAGAGATGAATCCAACAAGTGAAAGGGTTTAGAAGACCAATATTTGATAAGAGAAAGGTGAAATCATCCAAACACGAACTCTAGGATATAGTTGAATAATTAAAGGTTTTGTCTCAATATAAAATATTTTGAATATATATGAATTTATTATGTGTATGTTACATGCTCATAAAAATATAGACTAAAGTTCTAATGTTGTGAGGGTATGAAAGGTCAGTACCTTCTTTAGAAAGGAACTACATGTTCTAGAAACTATAAGGGAGAAGTTAATAGCATACATGTTTGTAAATCTAGAGGTGAATATCAAAATCATTTGTTACATCTTCTAGAAGGAGGTGCTTGGGAAATCTTTGTTGGTATGTAGTCTAGTGATAATTGGAGTATCTAACCATACTACATATAAGCCTATTGGAAGACTAATTGTGATGAAAACTAACTATTATGACATAAATAGGTATCCAAAATTTTAAGTTATAAAACATTGAAGATAGAAAACGTGGGTTCTCTTTGGATTCCCTTAGATATAGTGTATGAGAGGGACAATCTACCCTACAAACTAGTTTCAATAAACATTACAAACATAGAGAAAGAAATTGATTATCACACTAAATAAAAGAAAGATAGTAGGAAAAAACAAAAATAATGCCATCAATTGAGGTGAGTTATCAAGACCTAGTCCCAACATGGTCCATCTATATCTATAACTCATGATAAAGAATTTATCTGAAGCACAATAACCATGGCCTCCTACACATGTATGTATCCTCAGACGAATATTTTTTCAAAGAATTTATGAAATTATCACATGAGAATATCATTAAATCTACCCTCAATATGTCAAAAACTATTAGGATCCTAGTGGGCGGCCTTCACTAACACCTCGGGGTTTTGGTGTAACGGTTCGTATCATTTGGTATCAGAGCCTCCACCCAGGTTTGAATCACAGAGAGGGTGACAACGTCGGCATTGCAGTGTACGACTCAAAGGGGACACCACCGTACAGGCGCACATCCATCCCAGAGTCTAGACTGCGAAGCGTTGTGGGATGTTAAGATCCTAGTGGGTGGCCTTCACTAATAGTTCATGGGTTTCACTCGACAACCAATGTTGTCTGACGGCTTGCGTATTGGGGCAGTACCCCTCACTCCACGGCTCAGGTAAAACTGATAACCTCTTTTCCACAAATGATAGCTCTTGGTTTACCTCATGGGTGGGAACTAATCAATCAAGTAGGGGTCGTTGCCCTTTTCACTGGCAGGTCCTCTCAATGGGCCAGCTACTCAAAAACTTATTTCAAAAAGAATCCCAAAGGATATTTCTATAATGGAGTTTGAGGAAGGACAAGACCCAACCAAAGATATAGACAGGCTTGAGAATTTCTTGAAGTTATTCTTCAATGAAGGATGGGAAAAATAACTTACGATGACAATCAAGATGAGGAAATATCAATGGTCAATGTTGCATTTTGTCCTAAAGCTGAAATCTAGTTGGGAAAAAATCAAAACCTTGTTCTTGTGTTGGCTAAGTCAAAATGAAAGGTGAGAGGTATTTGGGGATAATGGTGAAGTAAGAAATTGAAATTTGCAAATATTATTTTATTTGAAACAAGGCCAATTGAAGAACATCAAATACCTCAAATAAGCCATGATATGCCTTATTCTTGCCCTTATTGATGGGATTTTCCATAAATGGTACTTCCATATAGAGAAGAACAAGGAATCAAGAGATTAAATAAAGTTGTTACGATGGTCTTTTCTTGACCTAAATGATAGCCTCATCAATGACAATGCCACACTATTGAAAATTCTAAAGAAGATGCACCCTTTTTCACAAGACTCGCATCCTTCTCAAAAAAACAAAAGTGTTAATTAGTGTGCATTAAACTACTATTCCTAACAATATACCAAGAAACTTGTTAGAGACAAGTAGGGGAAAGAGGACTACAAAGCAAGATCAATATCACCCATGTAGCATTGCCATGTTTGTAATAGTGATGTTCTGCATGGTTGTTAAATAGGGTCATATAAAATATAACAATACTTGAGCGCGCGCGCGCACACACGCGCGCGCGTGTGTGTGTGTGTGTGTGTGTGTGTGTGTGTGTGTGTGTGAGAGAGAGAGAGAGAGAGAGAGAAATTTTTCAATGTTATTAATGAATTATCATAGTGTGAAAGGGAAGGATTTCATGTATATGGACTTTGAGAATGAGTCAAGATAACTAGAACCAAGATGTGGTCAAGATCTTAGTTATCTTAATTTAGATGTTACGAGGCTATGATTTATATTGTCTTTGGATAATGTTATTTGATATGTGCCTCTGGATATCTACAAAGATAGTGACTAATATTAGATCTTGAACTTGCATATGGGTGAATGTTGCATGAAGGAGGTGTGACATGTGTACTATTGGAAGAGGGGGAATAATATTTTTATTTCTACCTACTAAAAACTCCCTCTATTTAATAGAGTTAGGGAAGTGGTGTGTTTATCAAGAAGATTAGATGTTTATGCGAGGATAAGGCACTAATTTATATGCTCACTAGATTTAACTAGGGGATGTGTAATAAGAACACCAATTCCTTATTTCTCAATAACCATGAATCTCTTACCAATAACAATAAAGATAAAATTAATGAGGTCTCACTTATATTATGCTAGTTTCCCATACATGTAAATATGTGTACAAGGGTCGAAGTTATCATGGCTTAATACTTGGTATTGGTACTAGTTGAGATTCACTATTTAAAGATAAAATATCAATTATTTGTATGACATCTAGAAATAATGTTTTTAGTAATAAAAAAGCATTCATGAAAAATTGTTTATCATGAAATTGCTTAAATAGAAATGACATGCATGTGAATGGATTTCATTATGCAATTCAAAAGTAATAAATGTGCATTATGAAAATATATATAAATAGAAATCACGGTCTATAATTTGGGGCTTTTATTTCGTTAAAAAATGGCAATATGGTGTCCACGCATGAACATGTGGATATTAAAAGATAAGAGGGAAAGTCTCTGACTAAACAAATAAAAGTGTGGTTGAGTGCATAATATGCATATTAGTCACTAAAAAATTAGAAAAATAAAAGTGGTTGAGTGCATAATATGCATATTAGTCTTAAAAATTAGAAAGTAGCAACATGTGGTTGAGTGTATTATATGCTCACTAGATTTAACTAGGGGATGTGTAATAAGAACACCAATTCCTTATTTCTCAATAACCATGAATCTCTTACCAATAACAATAAAGATAAAATTAATGAGGTCTCACTTATATTATGCTAGTTTCCCATACATGTAAATATGTGTACAAGGGTCGAAGTTATCATGGCTTAATACTTGGTATTGGTACTAGTTGAGATTCACTATTTAAAGATAAAATATCAATTATTTGTATGACATCTAGAAATAATGTTTTTAGTAATAAAAAAGCATTCATGAAAAATTGTTTATCATGAAATTGCTTAAATAGAAATGACATGCATGTGAATGGATTTCATTATGCAATTCAAAAGTAATAAATGTGCATTATGAAAATATATATAAATAGAAATCACGGTCTATAATTTGGGGCTTTTATTTCGTTAAAAAATGGCAATATGGTGTCCACGCATGAACATGTGGATATTAAAAGATAAGAGGGAAAGTCTCTGACTAAACAAATAAAAGTGTGGTTGAGTGCATAATATGCATATTAGTCACTAAAAAATTAGAAAAATAAAAGTGGTTGAGTGCATAATATGCATATTAGTCTTACAAATTAGAAAGTAGCAACATGTGGTTGAGTGTATAATAAGCATATAAATCAATTAAAAATTAGAAATTATATGTACGAAGAGGTATGTGGTATTTTGTATAAGTATGATAAAAGAAAATGAAGGGTGGTCATGAAAGACATCTTTTATGTATCTTAATATTAGATGGATGTGATAATGCTAAAATTTTACATGGAGAATTGGTGAGATTGTAGTTTGATTATGAAAAATCTTGGGTTAAATTCGGTTTGTATTATCATGGAGATTTCACATTTCTCATTTTTTTAAAACAAACTTGCAACATAATTGAAAGAAACGGTTCATATACGACCTTTAAATTTAGAGATATATGATTCTACAATTTATAAAAAGTTATCTTACATTTCTCACCATGCTGAAATTTTCCAATTATTTTTCATCTCTAAATATTTCGAGAATTAATCCTTTTGTATAGAGGGGCTTAAATCTCTAATTAGAGCCCTTAGTTAAGTCTATAGAGTCAACCAAAATTCCTATAAAAAACTTTATCATTGACATGCACGGAGAACACTTTATCATTGACATGCACGTAGAACTTTGTTAAAAAGTTATTGTAAAAATGTTCCTATAAAAAACTTTATCATTGACATTAACGTAGAACTTTGTTAAAAAGTTATTGTAAAAATGTTCGTGAGTTAAAAATTAATGAACTTGTAAAATATTGATCCGAATTAAGAATTTGATAAAAAGAAGTAACGTTTCATTAAATTTGTAGATGTCAAAATATGTAACGATGAATATTGGGATGTGAATGCCAATGTAAAAAAGTGAGAGTTAAGGACTGAATTTACCATCAATCAAATGATAATCGTACAATATGTTTTTTTTATGGTTAATTATTATAATTGTGAAATGTTTAGGTGTGGGATTAGTATATGTGTTTTTTTAGAAAATTGTTATTAATTATATATATTAATACAGTGACTTAAGTTGTGGTTGATGAACATTGATAGGTCACAAGTTAAGTGTTAGAGACAAGTTACTTGTTCTTTCCAACTATCCATATATAGCTACCTATTTTATATATATATATTTTAATTGTTTATTTTGAATTTGGAACAACTATAATAAAATCAATCTTGACTATCTCATCCTTGCGTAATCTAGGAAAAGCATAAGCAATAATCCACCTCAAATTCTAAGATATAAACATATATCAATGTAATGACTAATATAATCTTTGAAAGACCCACGACTGGTGATAAGACCACCTGTGGAGGCCACTAGCCAGGTGGACGACAACAGTGGAGGTTCAGTAGCTGGCACGGAGGAAGGTGGGAAGCATATCATAGGTGAGGATGATAGATGTACCGTTCAGGTTATTGTGACGAGCAGTGAGGAGGGAGAGGTACTTCTGACGGAGGTTCACTTGATGCAAAGCCAAATAATGAACTGGAGAGGGAGTTGGCCACCTGAGGTAAACATGATTCGAAGCGAGAAGGAAGGCACCCTGCGCAATGGTTATGGTGTTGCATTGAGCCAGTGAACAGACCCAGATACGAAGAACTCTAGCACTCGAGCACCAAATACGAATATATTCATAGCAAAATCAATAAAATTGCAACTGCTCTAGGGGTCGACATGAAGCCAACCTCGGGTGATGGCCTATCTCCCAGCTCTCGTACTTTTATACAGTCCGATGAAGATAAGGAAGATAATAAGGTGGATTAGTCTTCAGGTTCTCGTCTTAATCTTTTTTCAAAGTTGTAGCTTGTTATGTTGTAGTAGAAATAATGTTCTCAGTAGTTTGAAACTCAACCAATTTGGTATAGACAGGCTTTTATGTTAAGTCTAGTAACTAAAACCTCTCAAACATGGTTTTATTGTTTAATTTCCCCTCAGGGAAGGCATGATAACAACTACTTAAAGGTTATCTGTTGGCTTGGTTTTCCATAGTTAGTGGGCACACCAACAATGCCTTGTTTTGTTTTTGAATTTTCTTAGTAATAGAAAGGTACTACATTACTAGCTTACCCAAAAAAAAAATATTTGAAAGTCTAATTTTTTTCATTTATCTAATGAAGAATGTTACAACACATATCACAAAATGATGAATGAGCAATAAACTAGTCCATAAGATAATGATAACCATGGAAAATGAAAGATCATTTCTCATTTAATGATAACGATGCAAAATGAAAGATCATTTCTCATTTTAATGATTAAGTGGTAGTTTCATTCAATGAAGCTAGAGAACAAGACATGATGCTTAAGAAGGGCATCCTCAAATTCAGATTGAAAGTGAAATATTAGATTGAGATGAGGCTAGAATTGAATTGTTATGATATCGTATTAAATGTGTATATGGTTGAATCTTATTTTCAATTAGATATTTTTAGAATAATTATTTTTGTGGTTGCATATAATAACTTCGGGACAAAGTTTCTGAAAGAGGGAGAGTATTTAATCGACCACTTTTTCCAACTAGACTTACTTTCACATAATATTATTTTTTAAATGCATTCTATAGACAACTATGTATTATTGATGGATACATTTTCATTAGATTTATGATAAAAAAATCTCTTTGTATGGCATGATCATTTATTTTATATGATGTGATAATTATGTATCAAGATTTACTCAATGTTAGTGGATATTATAATTTGATGCATAAAATTATGATTATATTTTTTGATGAGTGCATTTGAAATGTGTGATTTAATTGATAATTTTTGCAATGTTATTGATGAATTCATATTCATTAGTGTGACAAGGATGAATTTTTTATATATGGACTCCAAGAGTGAGTTAACATATCTAGACCCAAGATAAGGTTTGGAGATTGTTTAATATCTTAATTTAGAAGTTATGTAGTTATTATTTATATTGTCTTTGGATAGTATTATTTGATATGTATCTATATGTGTGTACATGGATAAGGACTAATGTTGCTAATTAAGCTTACATACGAGTAAAGGTTTCATGAAAGAAGTGATACATGTGTACTATGAGGAGAGGAGGAGTAGCATTCCTACTCCCACCTACTAAAACTCCATCCATGTACCAACTTCAAAGCATAGGTGTTCCCACTTGTAAAGTTACACATTCTCAGAGGGAAAGCCACAAATTTAGTTACTCATGAGGTTTAGCTAAGAGGAATGAAATAATAATAGGGAATCTTTATTCCTAATTAAGAATGAGTATCTCACCCATGGTAAATGAGATGGATTTCATGAAGTCTCACCCATGTTATGGAAGTCCATCCTTCATGTAGATATCTGTACAAGGGTTTAAGTGATCACAACCTCATCCTTAATGTTATTTGAGAAGGGTTAGAGTGATCGTGACCTCACCATTGGTATTAATTTGTTGAGATTCAATATTTAGAGATAATGAATCCTTTATATGCAATTCATTTAGAAATGATATTTCTAATAAAAAAGAGCATTAGTGACATTATTAATAATGTAAGTAGAATGCAATCATCTAAATAGAAATGACATATATATGAAGATCATAGATCAACTAAAAGGTGGTAAACATGGATTAGAAACAAATAACTCACTCTTTACTTTGTGGATTTTATTTAATTAGAAAAGGTAATATCATGTGCACACTAGGAGGGAATGTGGACCTGAGAAAAAAAAAAGAGGAAACTTAAGTAGTTAGGATATGGGTGAATAATGTGCATATTAGTTAGTTGAAAATTAGGAATGATGCATGAAGTGGGATGTGGTTAGGTGAATAATAAAAATATTAGTTATTTAAAAATTAGGAATAATGCACAAAGAGGCATGTTATGTGATTTTTCATAAATACTATAAAAAGGGAGGATGTCCATGGAAAGAACATACTATGTACCCTAATGTTAAATATATGTCATAATGCAAACTTTTACATAATTATTTGGTAAGAATGTGATCAATTTTGCAAAATCTTGATCGATTTTGGTTCTTACTGCGATGGAGATTCCACATTGCTCATTTGAATAGATACACAATCCATTGGTGAAGATGATAAATCCATTTCACATTTCTATTTGAACTCTCCTTCCTATAATGTTTACCACCCTAGTGTTCTAAGGGAAGAAGATCAGTACTCTCAGAATATAGTAGGGTGTTCGAACAATAAACTCAATTGTATGGAAAGGTGAATGAATGAAGAAAATTCTTAGAGCAATCTGTTCAGATAAATTTGTGGACCAAACTTAAAGAAATCTAGAATAGAGGATTGTCTACAACCTTTAGATTTAGAGACGTGTTTATGGAAATTATGAAGAGATTTCTTATATTTATGGTCATGTTTAGAAATTCAGATTGGGTTTTGTCTCCCTATATCTATTATATCCTCCAGTGAGTCCTATAGAGTTAGTCAACTCTACATTGAAATCCTCATCCTTGGAAAGTGCATGTAAAACAATGTGTAAAAGTTTTCATTAAAATTTCCATGGGTTACAGAGAGGTTCATACCTTGAAAAAGGCCAAGGAGTGAGATTCTCACCTTTAAAAATATATAAGTTATACAATATGAATTTTAGATGTATAATGAATTAGATATATATAAATAGCTTCTTGCTTTTATATTGATGAAATGTCGTAAGTTTAATGATCGTTAAATTAAGAACTAATTAATATAATTTTATAGAAATGTTTTCAGATGGATTTTTCCAAAAACCTATTGGGAAAAAAGAATATGTAATTTTTGTAACATAGAAGAGATTAACTTGATTAACCACTCATTTCTTTCTAAAATTCCCTTTATACATTGATATTAGATGTTCTTATATCGATATATTAATCACAACTTGTTCATGAAATTCTAAACCAATACAACCAAACTAACCATTGATATCAATCGAGATTTTAACAACACTCACTCGCTTTGCATCATCCAATGAGGTCAAAAGGGTCCAATTTACCCAAATCATGCCTCATATTCTATTTTTGAAAGGATCAACCAAACAAAGAGACTAGTACCAAAGAGGTTATATTTTGAGTAATTATTATATCTATGTCTATACCACACTCTTTGGTGTTTGTGATAAAATCATGTGTAGAAACGATGGGTGTGAATTCCTATAACATAAGTTATTTGTTCCTACCAAATAAGGATTTGTTATAGAGTCCTTACACTATTTATCCTTTACATGTGGTGATCAAGTCCTGAATTTCATTAATGGGTCTTAGATTGATGGGAGAATACACCTAGTGGGTTGACATGGGAGAGTTGGGGGGTATGTCAAGCCTTGTAATGTCCAATCAACTATGTAAATTGTTGCATGTGTGAGCCTAAGTTAGAAAACCATATCTATCTCTCTACTCTTGTAAGCCTAAAGAAGAAAATAAATATTAAAAAATAAGTAGAATGTCACATGAGCTTCATAGTGAAACTTGGATTTGGAAAAGGCTTAAAACATCCTAAGAATCAACGATTTATAAATTTTTCAATTCTAACAAAGTAGAAGATGAAAAACATTTTCTTTTGAGTGTATAGCTATGCATAAATTAGATCTCATTTTCAAAATATTTATAATACCATTCATATTTATAATGTGTTAACCTATTAAAAAAAACAAAATAAATTGGTTAATTTTATATACAACTTATTAGAACTTATAAATAATATAAAATAATTAAATTTTCTTTATAAAATTTAGATAAACCAATATTATCTCAATAAAAAAATATCATTTTTACTATAATAATGAAAATTTAGAACAAAATCAATTTCAATATACTTAAAAATACTATACAAGACTATTAAATGACTCATTCAATTAAAAATACTATACAAGAGTATTAAATAACTCATTCAATTAAGAATGAAGGTCATGCAAAATAATTTAAATAATTCAAGATCGTGTAAAATACTTTTGTAAACTAATCTAACAATAAACATTGAAATAGATGGAGCTCATACCTTTGAAGGAATGGAAGAGTGTACACTTGAAATATGTATTCCAATGCAATCCAAATACCACCCACTTTGACCATGGAAGCTTACTATATTCCCTTCTCTTATAGGAAATGAAAAATGTGTACCTTGTTGTTCACCATAAGGTCCATATTTCTTTAAATTGCTTTCAAAAGTGAGTGACCTTAAATAATGGTCGTAATGTCCACTTATGGAAATTAGTCTTTCTTTGGGATAGTCTAATTGAATCTGCGTGAAACACAAAAATACATATATGAGTGCATTCTCATTATATCAATAATATATTATGATTTTATTAAAGTATGAATGATAATTTAATGAAGATTATTAATTTATATCTAAATTTAGTTTTTTAATTTCAAATATATATATCTAAATTCAATTTTACTTCTAAATTGAATTAAAAGTAATATTCTCTATGTTATTTTCCTCATAAAAGTTGATATTTTTCCATTGAGAGTATGGTTATGACTAGGTATATGATTTACAAGCACAAGATAAATAATATGGGAGACTAGAGGCTTCTTAAAATTGTTTTAAAATCCAGGAAAAACTACCTATGGCTCAAGTGGGGTTGGCATAAAGATACCCTATCTTAATTAAACCATTGGAGAATTAACGAAAATGTCACTTTGCAAAATATCAATAATATTAAAATTATTGTTACGCCTAAATTTAAATTTAAAAATTATTATCATAATTTCATTATTACCTTATCAGTTTTATTTCCCCCATTTCCACCATGCTTTAACCAAACATGCTCTCCATCTTTTTCATATTCAATGTTAATGGAATCTATAACTCGTCCATGGACCAATACTATCTGATGAATTCCTGCATACATTTCATCATCCCACCGATCTCCACCTTTGCCTCCCCATGGACCAATAGATATAACCTTGTTACAGAAAAACAAAAATATAAAAATAATTAGCATTCTATTTTATTTTAAATAAATTATATAAAAAATATCATGTATATAAAAAATATTAACATGATTATAATGAAACTAATTTATGTCCCAATATGGATGCGATTAATTAGTTGAATTATTGGGTTTTATGGTTAATTAATTAAATTTTTAGGTTCTCAATTATGTTTAAGTTCCATAATCCATACAAACATGAAAAATGTAATTTTGAGGTGGAGTTTGTAGCCCATCATGAAATAGGAAAAAAAAACAAAATAAAGCAGTTTATTTCGAAGATAGAGAATAGTTTAGCAAAATACTTCTCCAAAACTACTTAACAAATATTAAAACAACAACATAATTTTATTTATTATAAATTAGATCAATATTACTTGATTAATCTAATGAGTAGTAAATATGACAATTTTTTTTATGTCGAAAAAAATTGGATTTACATTAATCCTTTTGTTCCATCTAAGACAAGTATTTGATTTTTTTCATATAACATTTAAAAACTACTATAATGTATCTTAATCTTAAATATATTAATCAATCATAACATAAAAATATCTGAATTTCTCATTTTTAAATGATTTTGTAGTTAGGATGGATCATCTTTGTTTTTACTTTATTTTATTATTATTTTTTATAAAAATAATAATTGTTGTTTAAATGTATATTTCACCCTAAGTGGTCGGTTGTAAGACCACTTAGCTTGCAAGCCCTTAAAATTGCCCTCAAAATGGAAAATGAGATAGAAATAAATGAATACAAGGAGCACTAGAATGAGAAATGGGCGAAGGAAAAGTTAAATGAAGTCAACATACATGAACCAAAGCAAATATAGGATAAAAAAGAGATGAATGATAGTAGTCGAACCGATAAATGTAATAAGAACCTAAATAAGTTGAACAAGTTAAACTTATGTAATACATGTAGTATTTATAAGCACTCAAGGAACAACTATAAGTTTAACCAAAGGAATCAAGGCTATTTTTAGATGGAAAGGGAATCTAAGGTGATTAAGAAACATTAAAGACATGGGAACTATACCGAGAACAATGATAAGATAATAATGTGTACCAAAGACAAACTCGACAAGGAGGTAACTTCTATGTTTTTTTCCAGGGAAAAAAAGCTACTATTGATATTCATTTTCAGAATCAAATAGTACAAATAAAAGTTCTTGATCCATCCTGATGGAATCATCTGTGATAACTAAAGAAGTTATCATTCAAAATCTGGATTACAAACTTAACTGAGCCTATCCCAAAAAAAGTAGGATATATCATTCCTGTACATGTGCGACATTCTACTCAAAAATCCGGGCTTGATACTACCCGAAAGACAAACCCTATGCAGTTGACCAGAAAGTAACATAAAATACAGAGACTTGTTCAAAAAGAGATCAAAATAACATATACAACTGATCAATCATAGAAATAGACTGAGCCACAGTCCAGCATGTGTCCCTCGCACCAATCTTCCCAAATCAGGTGTCCCTCACAACCATCAAGCGCTTGTTTAGAAAGCTTATCTGCCAAACTGTTATGCTCACGGAAAATATGTTCAAATGTGATGCTCTGCTGCTTTTGAATTTCAAGAAGTGTCCTGGAGGCCCAATGGCGCAAATTTAAAACATTTAGTTTGAATTTTCCTTCTGCCCATTTGATGGTTACCCTAGAGTCACCAAAAACCTTAATGTTGTTCAAACCAAAGCTGTTGGCAACCTTTAGTACACACCAAAGTGCAACTAATTCTGCCTTCATGTTCGATCCCAATCCACAATTTAGCTTGAATGTATAGTAATGGGAATCATTAAGATAAATTACTCCACCTATAGCACAGATGCCAGCTTGTGAAGCCCCATCAAAAAATAATACAGGACGATCCACCTTGAGATTAAAGATGCTAATTCTGTCAGTTTTCAGCATAGCCTCGTCCATCTTGCATGTGCTATACATCCTGAGCGCAATCAAGCAACAATTGATATATTCAGGAGTGATATTTCGGAAAATGGCACAATTTCTTGTATGCCAAATTGCCCATGGTATGCAAACAGCCAGAAATAAGAACTTTTTGTTGTGTTTGTACCAGTGTAAAAAGCATGAATTAAAATCTCCAATGTCCCAGCATTTTGTAATTCTAAGCTGAATAGATATCATTTCCCAAACTTTTCTAGAGAAGGAGCACTGAACAAACAGATGTAGTCTAGATTCAGCATCCATTTTGCAGAGTACACAATAACTTGGACCATTCCACCCTCTCTTACAAAGATTATCCCAGGTTTTTAACTTGTCTTGTAATATCAGCCATGTAAAGCATTTCAATTTTACAGGGATGTGCCACTGCCAAATCTTCAGATACCACCAGTTCGGCGGAAAAATGTATTTATGCTGTAGAATTCTTTTATAAGCTGCTTTGGCCGTGACAGAGCCAGATTCTGTGTTACCACTCCAAATCAATTTATCCTCATAATTATTTAAAAAAACCCCTGCAGAGTTCAGTGAATGTGTGTAATTATCCCAAATGTTAGCAAGATACCCAGATAGTCCAATCTCCTGCGCTGTTAACCACTTCGAGCAACCAACAATGTCATAATTGTGATGATGGATCTTGTCCAGAGTAGAGAGTCCAATGACTTGTAAATACTGAAGTATGACAGGTGGAAGACCCTGATCCCGTTCAAGTCCAATAATGGGGTCAACCCCGACTCTGATAAGTGTACCAGACCCCACATGCCAAGCTAGATCACTTTTTATCCAGTGAAGAAGTTTCATGAACCCTCTCCACATAGGAGAGTAGTCCCAGTTGCACAATTTTGGATTATTGATCCAGAATCTGAAATCAGTCTTGATGTATTTAATATGAAGAATTTTAGACCAAAGGGAAGTGCCATGTATACCTCGCCAGAAACTTTTTAACCTGAGAGCAATATTAAAAATCTCCAAATCTTTTATTCCCCAGCCTCCGAGTTTGTATGGTCTAGTAAGATAATCAGCTGCTACCATTGGAATCTTTCCACTGTAGGAAGTCCCATTCCACAGAAAATTAAAAAAATATCTCTTAATAGATTTAATGATGGAGATAGGGACTTCTAACATTGAGAACCAGTACACAGGTATGCTGGAGAGAACGGACTGTATTAGTATAAGCTTGCCACCAATGGACAACAGTCTATAAGACCAATGCGCAATTCTATCTTCTATTCTTTTCAAAAGCCAATGCCAATCACGGATCAAATAATTGTTTGGCTTTAGTATGTATCCCAGATATTTAAAACCCTGTCCAAATGACGAACAATTATAAGGCAAGACAGTTCTAATCTCTCTTATCTGTTCTTCTTCAATAGAATGATATATAAAACTGGATTTTGCCTCACTAACCAGCATTCCTGTAGCCTTACTGAAAGTAGTAATGATGTTTTTATACATTAACCATTCTTCAACTTTGACAATCCCTCCTACAAGAACATCATCTGCAAACATCAGATGTGTAAAAACACAGTCTTTAGTGAAATTAATGCCTTTGATCTGTCCTTCCAATAGAGCCTTATTAATCAACCTGCTAAAGCCATCCATAATTAAAATGAACAGAAGTGGAGATAAGGGGCAACCCTGTCTCAAACCCCTGGAGCAGCTGAAAAAATCAGTGGGACTGCCATTCACCAAAACTGATATGTTCATGGATCTGATGCAAGCCATAATCCACTTAATGGTAACAGGGGGCATGCCAATCCTGATTAGAATCAATCTGATGTATGCCCAGTTTGCCCTGTCATATGCTTTGACAAGATCCATCTTAAGTAGAATGGCTTTCTTTTTGTGTAGTTTGATGCTGTGAATCAACTCTTGAGTAATGCCTATAGCATCATGTATCTGCCTTCCCTCTAAGAAGCCAAATTGCTCCTCAGAGATGTGAGCAGAAAGTATCTTCTTCAATCTGTCTGCAATAATTTTAGTGATGAGCTTATATAATAAATTGCAGAGAGCAATAGGCCGGAATTCACCAAATGAAGCTGGCTTGTCTTTTTTGGGTATCAAGGTGACAAAGGTGGAGTTTAATCCACCTGGAATATAACCCTGTGCCATGGAATAATTAACCAATTCCAATAGTTCTTCACTCATTTCTTCAAAAAAGTGGATATAAAGCTCCACTGGCCATCCATCCGGCCCAGGAGCTTTATCTTTAGCAAACAGTTTCAATGTCAGCTCTAATTCATCCTTTGTGACCATGCATTGCATGTCTTGTGCTGCCTGCTCATCAAAAAATTTTGGGTATAAAGATGCCACTTCTACTTGTGCTCTTGGACATACCTCCTCAGGATCAGAGTAGATGTTTTTGAAATAATTATATGCTTCTACCTTAATATTGTCATTACCTGTGATTTGTGTCCCAATATCATCCTGTATTTCCCAGATATATTTAGACCGCCTTCTAGCTGAAGCAAATGCATGGAAGAACTTTGTATTTTTATCTCCTAGAGAGATCCAGACTGCACGGCTTTTGAGTCTCCAAGCTTTTTCTTCTTGCAATATAAGTTCTTCTTTTTTCAATTCCAATTTCTTCAAAATCTCAAACTCCTCCATAGAAATGGAATTATAAATATTTCCATTTATGGCTTCTTGTAATTGAGACTCTAGCTGTAGTAACTCATGCTTATCTGCCATATTCTTTTCCTTGATCCATTTTGTAACAACTTCCTTAAGCTTTCTCAGCTTTGTACAAAAATTCAGAACAGGATTTGATTCAGAAGCTACACATTGTGACCAGAAAGTTCTAACCATAAGACAGAAAGAATTATTTTCTAGCCATGTAGCATTAAATTTGAAGGGACTTAAATTAAACTGCTCAAATTTCTCCAACTGCAGAACTATGGGCCAGTGGTCCGAGAATTTTACAGAATGTACCCATGATCTGTGCTTTGGAAAAACTGTCAATAATTCCGCCTTTACAAGAAATCTGTCAATCCGTTTATGAACCCCTTCACATCCGAATCTCCCATTTGTCCAGGTAGGGGAAAGTTTATGGGGCATAACATCAATAAGGTCTTTGTCCATAAGCAAATTTGTAAAGAAAACTCCCAAATCATCCATTCTGGCAGAGTTACCCCATATTTCTGAAGCTTGATAAGTGAAATTTAAATCACCTGCCAAGATTAAATCAGGAGTATCCATAAGCCCCGAATCTCTTAACTTTGTCCAGAAAGTTTGCCTATCTTTGTATGGAGCATAACAATTGAGCATGGCAAGGGATTTTTTGCAACTACAAAAAGAACCCTTCAATAAAATTCCCCAAGGTGTATGAAAGGCCTTAAACTCAAAAAAATTTGGATTCCAAGCTACAGCAATACCTCCGGAAAGGCCACTAGAACTGACCGCAGTAACCTCCCAATCTGGCAGTATATTACAAAGTTTATGAATGGCGACAGAATCCTCACACATAGTCTCCTGAAGGAAAATGACAGCAGGGCCAGTATCTTTTATCAGACTGGACAAGGCCTGAGCCCGAGTCACCTTGCCCAATCCTCTAATGTTTAAAGACAGCATGGACATCAAGAACCAATGCTAATGGGGGTCTCTGCTCTAAGCCCCAGGGTATCAGACTTATCAAAAGTATCAGCCTCATCCAATCTCTTAGAAATGGGAGTATATGGGTCAAGATTATTGGAGACCTCTTTCTTTTTCTTGCCTTTCCTAATGGTAACGTTTTGTCTGTTAAGAGAGAGGATAGGATTGGCATCAGACTCTTTGGAAGGGTTTTTGGTGTAGGCTTGTAAAGGATATGTTGTGACAATGGCCCATAAAAAATGTTTTTAAATGTTTTCAATGCAAGAGTTGGGGTCACACTATATTTCATTATATTTTTTTTAAATATTTGTGGAAAACAACATAATTCTCTACAATGTGTTTTTTTGTCGTGTGTCGGAATTCACAAGGAATATATGAGTTTTGAGGACTTCGATTTAATGAATATGTAAAAATTGAATTTTCATTGTCACTTTTCGCCAAAATGTGTTACTCATCTTTATGGATTCACGCATTTCATGTGTACCAAAAAGAGGGTAATAGAACTTTATTACAACTACCATATGAAGGACTAAGTTACATTTTGGTACATGAAGATTCATAGATAGAACGAAGAGAGCACCAATAAGTTTGAAACACTATTAAAAATGGTCATTGATTACTTTGAAAGTTTGGACAAAATGGGGGATATTGCTATATCCAGGTGTAGGGATTTTTAGATCAAATAATAGCGCTCCCATTTTTTTTCAAACTAAGGTTATAGTTTGGGAATTATGCAAACAAATTTAAATCACCATAAAATACTTTATTGATGTGAAGATGGCCACCAAATTTAAATCACCATAAAATACTTTATTTATGTGAAGATGGCCACCAAATATAAACTACAATAGCTATGGTAGAGGGAGTATTTTTTCAATGAAAGAATAGAGGAACAAGATGTCGAAATATTGTAACTTCTAAGAATATTATATTTGTACTTTATTATTCCGGAGATGTTTCATTCCTCCATCGGGACTTTATTATATATCCGGAGATGTTTATTCCTCCATCGAGATTTTGTAACTAGGGTTATGACTTCCCTAGTGGGGTCAGCCCTGAGTTAAGTGTTTAGGGGTTATTAGACACTCCTAGGAGAAGTCGGCCCAATTAGGGTTAAAAGTCAAGTGGAGTAAAGTATAAATAGAGGAGGTGTGTTCCTCATAGATACTCATTCATTCACTCACTTGTGAATTGCGCATAGGAGAGAGAGAGAGATTTGCAAAGGAGGAGAATGAGCTCTTGTTTGGGGATTACATCTTTGTACTTGTGAATTTGATGCTAAGCTTAACATGGTATCAAAGCTAGCTTGAATAGGACATCTTTCACAAGGTGAAAATATCTCTCTCCTCCTCCTCTGGTGAAAATTAGGGTTTCTGCAAAAGTTGGAATTTTTGGAATCTGATTGCATGGTTGGATGCTCCTCCTCAAAAGAAAAATTTTGAGCCCTAGATTGAACTTTTTGAGTGGGTAGATCTCCAGGAACAAACCCTAGTTTGACTTTTGGACCAGAAATTGCAGAAAACAAGAAAACTTGAAAACTGCAAACCAGAATTCTACAGCAGGTCTGAATTTCGCAGGTCAAGTTTGAAGGGTGAAAAGTTGAATTTTTCAGAAACCAAGTGTACCAGTCATCTCACCTCAGTCAAGCACATCTCCTGGTAAGGTCAATTTTTCATTTTAAGAATTTTCAATTTTTAGTGACCTCCTGATAAGATGGCCCCGAGCACTAAGCTTGAGGACAAGCTATAAGGCATAGAGAATTTTCGGGCATGGCCCCAATACATTAAAGATGAAGTTGCAGAACCTGCGGAATATGAATCTAAAGAGAAGCACAAGAAGGACTTGATTAGGGAAAAGAGAATCATTGTTGATTCTATCAAAGACCACTTGATTCCCCAAGTGTCATCCAAGAAGACCCCAAAGGAAATGTATGATGCCCTAGCCAGAATGTATGAAGGGAGGAACATCAACAGGAAGATGAACTTGAGAGCTCAATTGAAGAGAACCAAGATGAGTCAAGGAGAATCTATTCAAGATTACTTCACAAGGGTCTCTGAGTTCAAGGAACAACTAGAAGCCATTGGAGACACACTTGATGAAGATGAACTAGTCAGGACTGCTCTCAATGGTCTCTCTAGACCTTGGGATTCATTCATCCAAACCATGTGTGCCAGAAAAGAAAGCATGAAGTTTGATATTGTATGGGAGGATTGCATTCAAGAAGAGGCTAGAGTATCCAATAGAGAAGCCTTACTCAAAGAATATAATCAAGCATTAGCCACCCATACCAAAAGAAGAAGGAGTCAATCCAACTTCAAGAAGGAAAGCCACAAGGAATCTCAACCTCCACAAAGGTTTAAAAAAGAAAAGTAGAACCATTCCAGAAAGAAATTACTCTCCATTCCAATGTTTCAATTGTCACAAAATGGGACACATTGCTAAGGATTGTCCTTCAAAGAAGAAGAAGAGTTTCCACCACAAAAAACATCAAGCACATCTAGTAGAAGATGATAGTGAAGATGAAGAGGAGGAAAGACCTCAAAGGAAAAGAGCTAAGGTAGAAGAAGAAGATGTAGAAGAGTATGTTCTATTCTCTGCACTCTCTGGATCTGTAACACCTGGAGAAGACACGTGGATTATTGATAGTGGTGCTTCAAAGCACATGACGAGACAAAAGAAAACTCTTTCAAGACTTGAAGAGAAGACCTCTCCACATAAAGTATCATTGGGAGATGACAATCAATATCCTATCAAATGAATTGGTGAAGCAAGCTACAAGCTTGATTCTGGAACCCCCATGAAGATGAAGAAAGTTTTATATGTACCAGGTTTGAAGAAGAACCTGCTTTCTATCTCAGCATTAGATAAGAAAGGTTATATGGTTGCATTCATAGATGGACAAGTACTCATGTGGCCCAAAGGAAAGTCAATTGAAAATGCAGTTGTCATTGGTGAAGAATAGGGAGGACTATACAAACTCAAGGGACATTCAAAAGCAACCCTTTTTCATGAAGCCACTAGCCCAAGTGCTCTATGGCATAGGAGGCTTTCTCACATCAACTACAAAGCACTACCTCATGTGAGAAAAGTAGTTATAGGACTACCAGATTTGAAAATTGATCATGAGGGCACTTGCCAAGGATGTGCAAAATGGAAGAATATCAAGAATCCATTTCCAAAGAGTGAAACAAAGTCTAAAGGTACTTTGGAATTAATCCATTCAGATGTATGTGGTCCAATTCCCTCCACATCTCTGAGTGGCTATGAATATTACCTTACATTTATTGATGACTATTCAAGAAAGACTTGGATATTTTTCCTAAAAGGAAAAGATGAAGTCTTTGGAAAATTCAAGGAATTCAAATCCTTGATAGAGAATCATTCATAAAAGAGAATCAAGACCCTCAGAACAGATAATGGTGGAGAATATACTTCAAAGGATTTGAAGTCTTTTGTAAAGAATCTGGAATCAAGAGGGTACTAACCACTCCCTATAATCCTCAACAAAATGGTGTTGTAGAAAGAAAGAATAGAACCATTATGGAAACAGTGAAGACAATGATACATGATCAAGATCTTCTTATGCATCTATGGGCTGAAGCAGCAAGGACGACAGTCTATGTCCAAACCAGATTGTCTCATAGTGCCCTTGGATTCAAGACTCCAGAAGAAGTGTTCATAGGGAAGAAGCCTGAGGTAAGCCACCTCAAGATATTTGGGTGCCCTGTATATATTCACATACCAAAAGAGAAGAGAACTAAGCTGGACCCTTTCGAAAATGAAGGGAATATTTGTTGGGTATTGTGAAGCATCCAAGGCATTTAGAATATACATCCCAGGATTCCATCACATGGAAATTAATAGAGATGTAACATTTGGTGAAGAAGCTACTCTCAAAAGATATAGAAAGTGCCAGTATGAAGAAGTATATGAAGAAGATATACCTCCTAGAAATACATAAGTTGTTTCCTTCCCTGAAGAGGAAACACCAGAAGACCATGATGTGATAGAACCTCAAGAACCCCCACCCATGAACATTTAACAAAAGAGAAAGCCAGCATGGGCATATTATACAGAGAGCATAAAAGTATGGAGCTCCAAAAGGCTCCACAAGAGTAAGCAAGAAACCAAAGCCATTCTTCAGCTATGTGGCTTTGATGTGTGATCTTGTAGACCAAGAACCTACTAGTTATGAAGAAGCAGTTCATAAGAAAGAATGGGTAGAAGCAATGACGGAAGAATAGCAGTCAATAATGAAGAATGATGTTTGGGATGTAGTTCCCAAACCAAAAGACAAGAGTGTGGTATCCTCCAAGTAGATATACAAGATAAATCATGTTACGGATGGTAGCATTGAAAAGTATAAGGCAAGGTTTGTAGCCATAGGATTCTCTCAAAAAGAGGGAATTGACTATGAAGAAACATTTGCACCTGTTGCAAGGTACACTTCCATTAGAACCATCATGGCACTTGCATCCATGATGAAGTGGAGATTACACCAGATGGATGTGAAGACAGCCTTCCTGAATGGTGTGATTGAGGAAGAACTGTACACAGAACAACCACAAGGATTTGAGGTTGAAGATAGAAGAACTCATGTATGTAAGTTGAAGAAAGCTTTGTATGGGTTGAAACAAGCTCCTATAGCTTGGTACGGAAGAATTGATAGCTTCTTGACAAGCTTGGGCTTTACCAAAATTAAAGTTGATCGTAATCTTTACCTTAAGGTTATGGATGATGAACTTGTCATACTATTACTGTATGCGGATGATCTATTTCTGACAGGAAATGAGAAACAGATCATGGAAAGCAAGAAGAATCTAGCTACACAATTTAAGATTGAAGATATGGGATTGATGCATTACTTCCTAGGTCTGGAAGTATGGAAAGGCCCAGAAGGGATCTTTATCAACCAGGGAAAGTATGCTGTGGAAATCTTGAAGAGATTTGATATGTTGGAATGTAAAGCCATGGCCACTCCCATGGATACCAACTTGAAGTTTTTGGATGATGAATCGTTAGAACTAGTGGATATGACTCAGTAAGGACAGATTATTAGGTCATTGATGTATCTGACGAATACTAGGCCAGATATATGCTTTGCTGTGAACACCCTGAGTCAGTATCTAGTTGAGCCTAGACATGTTCACCTGATAGCTGCAAAGCATGTGATGAGGTACCTAAAAGGTACGATAGACTTTGGTCTATATTATCTTGGATATCATGACTTCATATTGTATGGATATACAGATGCAGATTGGGCTGGAAGTGTCTCAGACAGAAAGAGCAAATCGGGTGGATGTTATTGTCTGGGATTTGTTATGATCTCGTGGTTTAGCACGAAGCAGTCCAGTGTGGCTCTCAGCACAGTTGAAGTAGAATATATAGCATCTTTCTCTGCTAGTTGTGAAGCCATATGGCTTCGGAAGTTGTTATCAGGACTATTTGACTTAGAGATGGACCCCACTGTGATCCCGTGCAACAACCAGAGTTGCATCAAGATGACACAGATTCCAGTATTCCATGATAAGTCAAAGCACATAGAAATATGGTATTTCTATATACGGGATATGGTGCAAAAAGGAGCGATAAAGCTCGAGTATGTGAGCACTGATGAGAAAGTTGCTGATCTATTGACCAAACCTCTGTCTCAAGTAAAGTTTGAGCATTTCCGAGACAAGCTTGATGTAGTTCAGAAGGACCCTCCTCGAAAGGGGGAGTGATGTGGTCGATGATGATATTTGGATACTGGTATCGATGTGGATACCTGTATCGATAATGACATTGCTTATACCGACAGTAAGGTCGATGATGAGGATACTTGTATTGATGATATGGATACGTGTATCGATGATGTGGATATGATGATGAGGATACATGTATCGATGATGAGGATACCTGTATCGATGATGAGGTTACCTGTTACAACGATGAGTTCGATGATGAGGATACCTATACCGACGATGAGGTCGATGAAGTGGTACTTAGACTTTGTATAAGAGGAGGAGAGGATTGCATCATCCTTGGACTTATGTCCTAAAGTGATAGGGATTGATCATCCCGTAAGTGGATCAGGATTGCATCATCCTTGGACTTATGTCCTAAAGTGTTAGGGATTGATCATCCTGTAAGTGGATCAGGATTGCATCATCCTTGGACTTATGTCCGAAAGTGATAGGGATTGATCATCCCGTAAGTGGATCAGGATTGCATCATCCTTGGACTTATGTCCTAAAGTGATAAGGATTGATCATCCTGTAAGTAGATCCGGATTGCATCGTCCCTAGACATGTTGAGGTGCCTTAAATTGATAAGGATTGATCATCATGTAAGTAGATCCGGATTGCATTGTCCCTAGACATGTTGAGGTGTCTTAAATTGATAAGGATCGATCATCCTGTAAGTAGATTCGGATTGCATCATCCCTAGACATGTTGAGGTGTCCTAAATTGATAAGGATTGATCATCCTGTAAGTAGATCTAGATTGCATCGTCCTTAGACATGTTGAGGTGTCTTAAATTGATAAGGATTGATCATCCCGTAAGTAGATGAGGATTGTATCATCCTTGGACTTATGTACTAAAGAGAGAGGGATTGATCATCCCGTAATTGGATCATGTGTGTTGCAGATTATGCTGATGTTGATCAAGAGATCCAGACGATGAGGCTATTGATTGGAAGATCCAAAACTTGATCTTGTTGATCGGGAGATCCAGACGATGAGGCTGTTGATCGAGAGATCCAAATGATGTTGTTGATTGGAAGATCCAAATGATGTTGTTGATTGGAAGATCCAAATGATGATTTTGTTGATCGAGAGATCCAGATGATGTTGTTGATTGGAATATTCAGATGATGATGTTGTTGATCGAGAGATCCAAATGATGCTGCTGATCGGAAGATCCAGATGATGATGTTGTTGTAGCTGATCGAGTGTTGTAGAAGATGAAGACTCAGTGCTGAAGATGTTGATGTTCTAGTATTGAATATGTTCCAGTAAGTGTTTGAGTTACTGATGATGATTAAAGAAAGCTTCCAATGATTTATAGATGTATCATGTATCATGTTGTTGATGACTCCTTGCTCCTACAGATGTTGTTATAATATCCTTCTTGTTAAGGGGGAGTGTTGAAATATTGTAACTTCTAAGAATATTCTATTTGTACTTTATTATTCCGGAGATGTTTCATTCCTCCATCGTGAATTTATTATATATCCGGAGATGTTTATTCCTCCATCGAGATGTTGTAACTAGGGTTATTAGAATTCCCTAGTGGGGTCGGCCCTAAGTTAAGTGTTTAGGGGTTATTAGACTCTCCTAAGAGAAGTCGGCCCAATTAGGGTTAAAATTCAAGTGGAGTAGAGTATAAATAGAGGAGGTGTGTTCCTCATAGATACTCACTCATTCACTCACTTGTAAATTGCGCATAGGAGAGAGAGAGAGAGATATGCCAAGGAGGAGAATGAGCTCTTGTTTGGGGATTACATCTTTGTACTTGTTGTGAATTTTATGCTAAAATTAACACAAGATGACAAAGCTTATCTCCTAAACCTTGACTTTATCGAAAATTTAATCTAAGAAGAAGCTTTTCACATAAAGATGGTTTTAGTTATGCACCCATAGAAGAATTATGTCTAAATAAAGCATCAAAATATAAGTGAAAAAGCTTAAGCATCCTAGATGAGCTAGAAATGAACTCAACGAAAGTCCTGGAACTTTTTTTTCAATCAAACAAAAAAGCCATAATCAAGGAACTTTAACCTAAAAGGAAACTCTTAATTATCATGCTTTCATTACCTAGAGTGGAACCCTAGGATCTTCGTCAATATAATTAAATCATTGAAACCTTCAAACTAAACATAATGATACAATATACAAACAAATAAATAATTTCAATATAAATAAACGTTATATATATATTCGAAGAGGAGGAAATGAAAATTGATTATATTATTCTATCCACATCATTTTGAATTGTTGTCAATTAATCTTTATATAAAAATTTGAAATATATATTCTCAAAGAATTGAACTTAAATCCTTATCAAAACACTTTATATTAAAAAACTCATTTTGAAACTAATATATTGAAATTCAAGATTGGATAATTATTTTTTGGAAATTTATTTAACAATAACAATGTAAAACTATGGAACCATACCTTTGGGGGCTCTCCATTGCGTGAATTTGAAAGATGCATTCCTATGGAATCCAAATAGCAACCACTTCGACCATGGAATCCCACTATGTTTCCTTCGACCACTGGAACTGGAACTGAGAAGTAAGTTCCATGTTGTACACCATAAGGTCCATATTTCTTCAAATTGCTCTTGAAAGTCAATGACCTTAAATAAATATCGTAATGTCCACTTATTGCAGTGAGAATCTCCCTCGGATAATCAAATTGAATCTATGTAGGAGCAAAAAAACATATCTTAATGAGGGCTTCATAGTTTAATCATTGAATTCTCAACAACTACAAACTAACTTTAAAATATAACATTATATACAATAGTATAATTCTATATTAATATGTATTTAACATTAAAAGGGATAAGAGAAATGTCAATGTTTATTAAATTAAAATACATTTATGGTTGATCTATTATATATTATATTATACTAAGTTATTTTTTGAATAATAATTTTATGAAGATGATTTTCTTATATCTTAAGTCATTTTTACACCTAAATACATAAATTGAAGATATTTTTTTTATCATTTAATGCTTACTTTTTCAGTTTTGTTTCCCCCACTTCCTCCATGCTTCAACCAAGTAGGCTTTCCCTCATTGTCATATTCAAAGATAATGGAATCTATGACGCTTCCATAGGCTAGTATTATTTGGCGAATCCCTGTATACACTCCATCATCCCATATGTTCCCACCTTGGCCTCCCCATGGACCGACTGACATAGCGTTTATAATCTGCAAAAACAAGAAAATGAATAATTAACTTCATTAGCAACTATTTTAAATAAATTAAATAGAGGGAATGTTTGTGTATGTACAAATTAATTTATGGTTACAATAAATATCAAACTTGAATATTTTTTCAATGGAAACAATAGGAATAAAAAAAGTTGTTTAATGAAAAGATCAACTTTCCAATGCACCACTCATATTGGATTAGCACTCTAGATCTTGTATGGAAGAAGGGTGGTTAGATTAAGTTATGCATGGATTTCAGAAACATTAACAGGAATTGGAAATAGGTAGCTATCATGTTCTACATATGGAGCATATTTTGTAGCTTGTGAAAGGTTTTGAGATGGTCTCACTCTTGGATAGATTTTTGGGATACAATCAAGCTCTTGTTTTGTAAAAATATAGGTTGAAAATTAATTTCAAGACCAAATGGGAGTCGGGACACACAAATGTACAAGAGAATTCCATTTGGACTAATGAATGCTAGTGCTACTTTCCAACACATTATGGAAACAACTTCAAATGGACTTATATATCAAAGTGTAGTTTGCATGGATGATATCGAGATTTAGTTGAAAATGTTCTCTAATCATCTACATCCTTTGAATAGAATATTTGATAGGTATAGAAAATATGGGATCTTGTTGGCCAAGAAAAGCATTTTCATCACCGTAGACGGAAAATTACTTGGGAACATCATCTCAAAATTTTGTATATTGGTGGATCTAGAAATAAAAAAATTCATAACATTGACCCCCCCACACACAAAATAAGAAGTCAATGCAATCATTATTTAGGAAGATAAATTCATAAGGTGGTTCATCTATAACTTCGTTAAAATTATCAAATCCCTACAAAAGATTATAAAAAGGGTTGCAACCTTATAATGGATCAAGTTTAAGAGAGAAACATTTGAGAAAATTAGAGTCAGTAATTGATACCACTCCAACCTTAAGCAATGTATAATTTGGTGGTAAAGTTTTCTACGTTTACATTTTCATTGCGTACTCCCTTTCCATCCTGTTCATGTAGAAAGATGATGAAGGGAGTGAATTTCCAATATCATTTATGAGCACATGCCTACAAATATCTAAACTAAACTATCTGATGATTAATAAAAATGCATACATTATGGTCAAAGTGGTTAAACAATTTAAAAATTATGTTCTAAGAGGTCAAGCTAGGGTAATTATTCTACATGTAGTTATTAGATATGTGTTTATTCGGATGAAACTTGGAAAGAGTGAGGAAAATAGATGACCAATATCCAAATGTATCATCTTGACATTAAGCCTGCAACAAAAGTTCATAACAAAGGGTTATATAAACTAGTGTTAAAGCATAGTCCATCAAGTGGATGTTGTCAATGCAAGTTGGAAGGATGAAGCATCATTGTATGCAACTGGTATTCTCTTTATACATGTAGACATGGATTCATGGTTCATGAATTGAAGTATTATTTTCAACATGGATCCAGTACTAATTACTTGAATGCAAAGAGAAGAAAAGTGGTAATACTCATATAAGTTCAATATTCGAGTGTCCTAGGAATTATTTTTAGGAAGAATTACAAAGATGTGTTATTGAGATGTATTGAGAAGCATGATACTCAGAAAGTGTTAAGAGCCTTATATGATGACCTTCAATAGACACACATTTAAGGTTTTGAGAGTTGGATAATTGTTCAACTTTTTTCAAAGATGTATATGCACATGTAAGAAAATATCAAATATGTAAAATGTGCATAGGTGAGAAAAGAAAGCACGGCTACCTTTGCTATTGTTAATATTAGAAAATATTATGAATTGGACATAATATATTAGATTAATCTTAACTCCCTGAAGAAAGACAAATACATTTTGAGTGTCATAAACTACTATAGTGAATGGATGGAATTTTTACTATTAAACAATACTATAGTGATTCAATTCATAGAGAAGCATATCATCGCCAAGTTCAATGTCATGTGTATGCTAGTGTTTGACAATGAATCACATTTTTAATCAATGGATATCATAGAGTTTTTGTTTGGAGAAAGGGATGTCTTAGAGATATTAAATAACTACTATCCACAAGGGAATGATGTCGCTAAATCAACGAATGAGAGATCAATTATGGTTATCAAGAAAATGGTGAAATTGGCACAACTAATTGATAATTTGTTAAAGATGGAATAGGAAAGAGATAGCGGCGTATGAAATGCTTATAGCACACACAACTATTTTTAAGCACTAGTTTGGTAAGCATGTGTCAAGTGACACAGATTTTCAATTCAATGATCTTGCCTTGATGTGTGAAAGGAAATGAGTGGAAAGGGAAGACACATGAAATTTAAAAAACTTTGGCTCAAACCTTACTTGGTGGTTGAGAAGATTGCCATTTTAATGTAGCGATGCGAAATATGGAGTGAAATAAAGATGTATTTTCAATCCATGGCTAAATAGTAAAGCGATGCTTAATTTATTTTATCCAAGCGACCAGCCTGTACATAGTATTTTTTTAAGATAGTCTCACTCCTAGATGGATTTTTGGGGTACAACCAAATACCCATAGCAAAAGAGGATCATTCGAAGACCACATTTGTAACATAATTTGGGTCATTTTTTCTATTGATTCATGTCATTCGAACTAAAGAATGCTCTTGCTATTTTTTCCTGAGTCATAGTTAATGCATCCTAATAATATATGTATAAAACTATGGATGTTTACTTTGATGATTGGAACATATATAGCTTGTTGAAAAACCATGCGCAATGATTTTGACTAATGTTGGAATGTTATCGATAAATCTAAATATTTATAAATATAAAGAAATGTATATTTTCTACACATATCGAGATTCTCTTGAGTCATGTCATTTTCAAGAACGGAATAAAATTTTACCTGGCAAAGTTAAAATTAATACTCAACTTAAAACCATGGGTGAATCCAAAACAAATACAAATTTTTCTAGGTCACATAAGATACTATCAAAAAATTCTAATACACTACTCATATATCACCTTCCCCATGGATGAATTGTTGAAAGTTGATGTAGAAATTGTTTGGAGTAAGGAGTGCAGTGAGTTGATTGAGTTACTAAAAAGGAGATTGGTCAAAGCACCAATACTAAGATTTCCAGATTGGTCAAATAAATTCCATGTACATATTGATGTGTCAAGAATAGCAATGGGTTCCATCTTGACACAATTAGGTGAGGAAAGTATGGAGGTCACCCAAATGTGTATGCCAATTTAAAGCTCAATAAATCCGAAAGAAATTACTTGACCATGGAATGAGAAGGTCTAGGAATGATTTTTACATTGCAAAAATTATGACACTACTTACTACTTGATCCATTTACATTCTATATGGATCATCATTCCTTGAAATACCTTGTAAACAAGCTTGTATATCAAGGAAGTATTCATAGATGGTTATTATTGTTTCAATAATTTAAGTTCAAGGTAGTTGTTTGACCTAGCAAAGCAAATGTTTTCCCTAATCACGCGTCGATGAGAGAAATAGGAGAAGAGATGGATGGTATTGATGATGACCTTCCTGATGTACATTTATTCATAGTCGAAGCAACATTGGCAAAATTAGTTGAAATTGTCCAATTCTCACAAGAAGGAAGAACCCCTGGCGACTTAATAGAAATAAAAACAAAATTGCTAGCAATGAAGACTGCACCCTCCATGTAAATCAATGGCTACTTGTGTAAAATTAGACCCAATTATATCCTTTAGAAATTTGCTTTGGAGCATGAACTAGAAACTATTATTGAAGAAGTGCACTCTAGCCCTACAGGAGGACACTTTCAGGGTGACACCACAATAAGAAAAATGTTACAAGCAAGCTTATGGTGGCCAACCTTAAACAAAGATTGTAAAACAATAGTGATGTGACAATTCCCCGAGGCTTAATCAACTATTAAAGAGGGATGAAATGAATTTAATGTCAGCTAACCAAGTTTCCCTTTTTAGATTTGGGCCATTGACTTTGTAGGGCCTTTCCCTAAACTACAACGAAGGATGGGATCAAGATATATCATCAAAGTTGTTGAATATTTAACAAAATGGGAAGAGGAAGAACTAGTTGACTCATGTACAAAAGGTGTAGCTACAAAATTTATTTATGAGAATATTGCTACCAGGTTTGGTTGTTCTCTTACTTTGATTAGCGATATAGGAACCCTTTAATAAACGAAACAATCAAGTTATCAAGAAATGAAATTTTTTTTGGCCATCATAAGAGCTCATCATACCACAAATAGTCAAATGGAGTAATTGACTCATTTAATAAAACAGTGACTGAAAGACTAACCAAAGTCTGTGGCATTGAGAGAGACGATTGGGACAACATGATGCATGTTGTTCTGTGAACCTATAAAACATCTTATAAAATATTGACTAGTCAAACACCATTCAAGCTAGTCTATGGTCAAGAAGCGGTTGTTCCAATACATTTCAAAACACAAACCGGCCAATGGCCAAATTTCTACAACTTGACTCGACAAAGGAAAATGGATTTTTATAGCTAAGAACTCTACAAAGGTATACATTCAACAAGGTGGTCAATGGTACTTGATTAAAGAGATACCAATAATAGAAGAACAAAAAAAACAATATAATGATAAAAACTTTTCGAGATGTCATTGAGTGGAAACTTGTCTTAAAACTAGCTTGCTAGTAGGCAGGAACCTAGAAAAATGTATATATGTGTGTGTAAATAAAACAAGTGGTGGTGAAAACCCTTGTGGTGCCACTAGTCGAGAATTTACTTGAAAACCATATTAACCATATTTATCTGGTGGGTAAATTATAAGAAATAGAAGTTTTATGTAAATAAAATGGTTGAGGCAACCGAGCATAACTAACTATGCACTTGAATCAATATAAATAAAGTGCCTTAACCATTCCAACGAGCAAAAAGTTACACCTATTATGGAATTATGATGCGTCGACTAGGAGCAATCAAAAGATGATATAGGAAGAACAAGTCACTACTATGACCCCTGGGAAACATAAAAGTAAGGAAAGATTTCGAGCCAAGTGTAAAACCGACCCCAAACCACGCTTAATGCATACATTTATACAAGTTTGGATAAAGGTGAATTTGGTAGATCTAAAGTAGAGGAAAGTCAAAGAGTTAGTCAACGAAGGGTACTCAGCAAGAAATTTCCAACACCATGGCACCAAAGATGAGGGGAGTCATTCCATGTCTAGCAGTTCTAACAACTAAGGCAAGCCAACGGTTTCACCAACAAGTAGTAGCATCTAGCTTGAGAAACCTTGAAATTATATTTGTTGTCCAATTTTGTATAAAGCTATGAATACATTTTGTAATTGTTTTATCTCCTTCTTTTTTAGGATGAATAAGAGTGTGAAGAGGAGGAGAGGTTGGAGGATCTTAGTCGACTAGTCAACTAAGCTTGGCAGTCAACCAAATGTATGTAAAGGAATCGACCTATAGTTGATTCGATTGACCAAGTGACATAATTAAGACAATTACAACTACTTCCATTATTGCAATGTATAAATAGGCTTCTAGCGTAGCATGTAAATATGATGATTAACTCAATAATATAATAAAATACTTTTTGGTGGATCTCCCATTACTTGTTTTCCTCTTCTCTCTCTATGCATGCATGCTTATACTAAAGTATCTTATAGTTGGTTATATTGTTGGTAACTAATTCTATGCAATTCTTTAGATTAAAATAAAGGTGGAAGGCCAAGGATTAAGGAGGTGGAAGGGAAAGAGGCATAAGACATTCTATAAAGGAAACGTTTTCACTCTTGCAAGGGGTTCTCATTTGGCATTATAATCTATCTTAGTATGTTGAATAAAGGACAATGTTAGATTTGTTTTCTTATACTCTTGCAAGTTGTGGTTTTTTGTGGACTATTCTTTCCATTCATAGACTTTCTTGAAGCTTGTAGGGATGGATGTTGTGATTTATAGACTATTATTCTCTTTAAAATGATATATTCTTGTGTACCTTTTGCATTACTAACAACTTGATGTGAAGTAGGTATGCTCTCAATGTTTTGTAGGCTATCATTGATCATCAAAGTTTTTTTTGGGTTCTGTATAATTGGTAGTTGGTGGACTATTCTCCATGATCTTTGTACTTCTCTCTTTGTTTTACATAAAATCTATAATGAATTTGGTATGATTTGTAGGCTATCCTCATTCCTAAGAGCTTTTCTTCGGCTCGATGCTAATGGTGGATTGTTCTCTTTGCCCTTTTTACCTCTCCTTTTGTTTCATATCAATCAATTATTGAAAGTGCTCCTAGTTAAGGAAATATAGATATGATTAGATAAGCTGGACTAGTGCTAGAATAAATACATATTTCATTTACATACATATTTTTAATTTTATATTAAAGCATAAGAACCGATCTGGCAAGCCCAACCATAACCAAAGGGTTTTCCATTTCAATGAAGCAAGGAATAACTAGGCACTTTTGTTGGGTGAACCTATGAAATTGACTCAATATTTTTTCCCACATAAATAGGAATATACAAATAATAAAAGGGATAACTTTCAAAGTAACAATTAAGAAGTGACACATCAGACAAATAAAGATCCCGTGAGATATATTTTTTTAGGATTTCCTTGGAGGAAAGGTCCTATGCTAAATCATATAGAAGCCTCAGTTGATCTTATATTGTGTCTTGAATCACAGGATCATGATAGAATCGGATGCACACTTTTATCCATTTAGAACAAAAAAAATGATGTGTGGGGTAACCCTCTTGTCAATAAATTTCTCATTATATCATCTCCAAATACAAAGGCTATTTTTTCCTTACTATCTAGACTACTTTGTCACAAGTTCAAATTTACCCTCTACAAAAACCCTAAGCTTGTAATTTAACACCCTTTTACTAAATTAGAAAATAGTATGGATACCATCAAATCCAAATGGGATATTCTTCTCCTCGGAGGATTGAATGATAGAATTCGTAGGATTCGATTGACTAGTATAATCCATAAGTTTAATATCAAACCTTTATGGATAATCGAAGATGATACTTATCCAACCCTTAAATTTGAAAATAATATATCGCAATGTTGGAACAAATTCATATGGCAACGAGATTCTGAGTATTATCGCTTACCATACCTTTGGCCCAGTTCTCACCTTATGGCATTCATGATATTGTTGAAAGTGGCATTGATTGCATGCCAATCTTCTATTATTTGTTGAATAAAATTAATAATTTTGAGAGAATTAAGGAAATGAGTGAGACTCTTATCATTTCCCTGTTGTGGTAACCTTAAATACAGATAGGACCCTTAAGGAAACTACCACGCAAGTTGTGGGGAATTGAGTTCTCTTTGAAAATTAAAAGGATTCTCATTTCCTCAAGGATTTACATAGTCCAATTATAACATGAAAAATGACATAATTGAGAATTTATTTAAAAATTTCACTTCAAAACTATTTATTTTCTTAGAAAATTATTTTTTTTAAAATACATACCAAAGGAAAACACTCTTTCAAACCCCTCCTATAGCTTATAGTGTAAAATAGTAAGAAGGTATATTACAATCCCCTCTAATGAGTCTAATAGAGAAAGAGTGAGTAATATTAAATATTATAAGTCTTTAATACAAAAGGGGAAATGCCAATATTTAATAAAAGGTTGAGAGAGACTTCTAAACTTATATAAAAAAGAGACTATTTTTTTTGGGATAACATTACTCATAGAAAAAGAACTAGGTAACATTAACATAAAGAATTGAAACACTTAACTCCAAAGATAAGACTAGGTAACATTAACATATAGGTAACGTTAACATAAAGGATTGGAACACTTAACTCCAAAGATAAGATTAGGTAACATTAACATAAAGGATTGGAACACTTAACTCTAAATATAAGACCTTAAGTCTTGGTAGTTAGATTTATGTGTATCATATCAAATTATTTTTAAATTAAGTGTTCAAATAAAGTTCCTAAAAAAATGGATTAAAAGTTTAATTATCAATATTTTGAAGTGTCAAAACTAAAATGTCCCAAAACTTATCAAGTATTATAATTGGCTTATTTTTAATAAATTTACTTAACCTGGTCCTCGAAAAAAAAATAGTCAATGAATTGAGGTCAATGACACAAGGGTTAGATAAAAAATTATATTAAAAAATGAATTGAGGTCAATGACACCAGGGATAGATGAAAAATTATATTAAAAAATCAGCATGCTACCGTTAATCACCTTTTCACCCTTATTATCAAGAATTATAAATATAGAAAGGAATATGCATCTATTGTTTTATTGATTTTAGAAAATTATTTGACATTGTGCCTATATCTAAGCTACGAAGAAGACTCAAATAAATATGCATCCTCATGATATGTGTAGTTTTGTTATTAGGTCATATGAAAAGGATGTGAACTCCTAAGATGAAATTTAATAGTGATTAAGCAATAGAAATGGAGATTAATTAATTGTAAGGTTGGCATTAAGAAAACATGTTTCATTTCTCCATCTCTTTATAGTACATGTATAGATAAAATTAAGCATTAATACTTAAAAGATACGAGGAGAACTAGTATTAACATGGATAGATTCATGTTTATCATTATCTTAAATATGTTGATAGCATTGATCTTTGAAAAGAACTATTGAAAATTCTTACAAGCAATTCAAAGTTCACTAATATTTCTACAAAAGTTAGAAACTTGTTATCATTTTTGATAAAACCATAATTATAATAATAAAATTTAGAAAATAATGTGTTCTCCAATTTTATCTTTGTAACATCTTTTAAAAAATCCAACCTTACACATACCTGAGAATATATTTCCTTTTCAATTTAAAGTGAAACCACATATTTACTAAAACCACAATGCTAAAAAGATAATCATATTAAAAAGATAATTATTAGTGAAGGGAAATACTATGATAACCTTCGAAACACATGTAGAAAGAGTGAACTTTAGGAACGAATCAATGAGTCAAATTATGAACATCTACTTTAAAAAAAAAATAAAATTTACCCATTAAAAGTATAAAATAACATTATAAGATATAGAATAATATATCATGGTTAATACATGGAAATGTATAATTTTTTTTTTATAAATAAATTAGTTTTAATAAATATTTTAAAAGTATTATATGTAATATTAATGTACATGTTTATACTTATTATTGAAATTAAATAAATAATTATAAATGAAAAGAGAATAATTTAAATTTATATAAAAAATAATTTTATTTTTTTTAATTTATAATTTAAATTTTATATATATATAAAACATTATTTTAGTATTAATATACAATCTTACACATATCATACACTATGTATAAGAAACAAAACTATTATAAACTAAACATGCAATTATATTGTACTCATATAAATAAGAAAAACATGATAACACTAAGAATCTTTGTGAGATTTCATCATGGCATAACATTATATGCTCATATTTATTCATTGAACACTAAGAAGAATCATATGCAATTCCATTATCTTAGATATTATACTCATATAAATAAGAAAAACATGTTCAACACTAAGAATCTTTGTAGAATTTCATCATGGCATAACATTATATGCTCATATTTATCCATTGAACACTAAAAAGAATCTATGTAGAATTTCATCATGGCATACATATTTATCCATTGAATAGGATGACTTGCTTTTATATGTATATTATATTTTTAAATTAATAATAATAGATAAAATATTAAAATATAATAAAAATTGATTGAAGTTATGAAAAATATAATAAATTAGAGTAATTGAAAAAAATCATGTTAAATTTTTAGATTTAAAATATTTAATTTTTTTATAATTAATGGAATTAAATAAAAAAATTAAATAACTAACAATTTTAAATAAAAAAATAAAAATAACTAAACACAATTTAAACCTTTCTAAATTGAAAAGACTTAAAGCAAATTTTTTATATAAAAATTAAAGTTAAAATATGGTCAAATATCAAATACCTTTGAAGGTGCCGGAGCTTGCAAATTTGAAATATGTACACCAATGCCATCCAAATACCAACCACTCTGACCATGAAAGCCAACTATCTTCCCTTCTACCATAGGAAATGAGAAGTATGTCCCTTGTTGTACACCATAAGGTCCATATTTCTTCATATTACTCTCAAAAGTAAGTGACCTTAAATAATGTTCATAATGCCCACTTATTAAAGTGATTCTCTCTTTCGGATATTCCAACTCAATCTTCACAAAAACATAAAAAAAATAGATTTCAATGAAAAATTCATAAATTAAATAATAAACTTCTAAAAATTACAAAATAAATATCTAAAATATACCATAATATATTTTAACATACATTAACTTTACACTCAAAATTATAACTATTAAAAATATTATCATTACCTTCTCAAATTTATTTCCTCCATTTCCTCCATGCTTTGACCAAACAAATAATCCATCTTTTTCATATTCAATGTTAATAGAATCTATGACTCTATCATAAATCAATATTATCTGACGGATGCCTTCATACACTCCATCATCCCATGAATCCCCACCTCTACCTCCCCATGGACCAACGGATATAACCTTCTCACTCTACAAAAAAATGTTAAAATATTAACTTCTTTAATTATTAAAATATTAAAAAAAAATACTATTTAACAGCAATAAAATCAATATAATGTGAGACATGCCTACACTCCATCATCCTATGAATTTCCACCTTTGCGTTCCATGGACCAACCCATATAACCTTGTTAAGCTACTTAAAATATTAATTTTGATAATAAAATTTAATATTTTTCTATTTAAAATATTTTTTAATTATTTAAATAAACTCAAAAAATCTAAAATTATTATTATAATGATAATAAAATCTAATATTATAATTTTTATAAAAATAAAAATATTTAATTCAAAACTTGTTTTTTTTTACTATATTGTTTCCAAAATATATTAAAAAAATATAAAATATAATAAAAATAAAATACTTTTATTCTTTTAATATAATTGCTTTTATACCTTTAATGAACACTATGTTTTTATTTATTACATATTATTACTAAAAATTATTAATATCATTGCTTTTATATCTTTACTAAACGCTATGTTTTTCTTTATTACAATATTAGTTACTAAAATTTAAATAATTTTATTTATCAAGTTTTAGTTTTTCATGCCTTTATTAATCACTAAAATCATATTTGTTTTTATTTATTAAAATATTATTAAATTTCACATTTATCATCAACCCAAATAAGATTAAAAAAAATAAGATATTATAATTTGCCAAATAAATTATTAAATAAATAAAAAAATTAAATATTTATATATATATATATATATATATATATATATATATATATATATATATATTAAAACGTGGGGTGAATTAATCTCTATGTTTTTCCTAGATTGCAAAAAAATGAAGATGATGAGACAGAGTTTATAGTAGTTGTTCCAAATTTGAAATAAACACTTATGTAAAAAAAGAAAATAAAAAATAATTGGTAGCTATGGCATGAATAACTTGTAGTTGATAACTATACATGGAGAATAAGTAACTTTTTAGTGGCACTTAGCTTGTAACATATCGATGGCCACAAATTAAGTAAATGTGCTATTATATAAATATGTAAACGATAAACTTGCTTACCATAGATGAAGTTATTGTGTCCTCCATTGGTGAAGTTATTGTGTCCTCCATTGGTGAAGTTATGATGTGTCTGAATTGTTCCAAGAAACCTGGAGAGCCAAAGAATTGAGAACAGGGTTGAACTCAACTTGTAACCATATAGTACTGATTTCCATAAAGACATCATGTACAGCGTACAATGAAACCCAGATGAGTTGTAATTAGTGTCATATTGCTTACAAAAGATACAGATGCTTTAGACGATTGAGAATTACCTTAAAGGGGCGGAGAGTCTTTGATTGAGATCGAATTAGCAGCGTAACAACCTTCCTTGAATTCTTAGATTTCAGCTGGAGAGCGAGTAAAATTGGTACATCCATTAGTGCTCCATGGGATGATGTTTTATAGAAAGAAAAAAGCAAAAGAGAAGCAGATGTCACGGTCCGAGAGATAGGAATGGAATAATATTATATCCATCCAAACCGAAAGAATGGCGACACAAAGTAAAACTTAATATTCCACAAGTCTTGATCGATGCTATTTTATCTCTTCGTAGCAGACAGATCCAATGGACACAATGGCGGTATAAAGTGAATTCTTATTCCATGGGCATCGTCATAACTGAGAACGCACGCAACTCAATAGCTTAGTACTCAGGTTAAACATATTTGGTTTCGACACATTAAAGTTAATGTGGAGGTGAGCTCTATTTTCTAAAGATTTAAGCACTAAACAGAGTTACAGATTTACCACAATATGTTGAAGTAAATTCTGTTTAACCTTTGAAAATAGCAGATTTTGTATACATCTATCTGTTTCCGACTCTCCAAGACCAATAGTAAAAAAGTAATTGAAGAGAGACCGACAAAAGGTCATGTGACGAAAGACATAAGACGTCGGCGAACAAGCGTCACATAAGATAATGTTGGTTGTCGGAAAGTTGTATAGAATAGAATAGGAAAAAGAAAAAAGGTCACGTGACGAAAGACATAAGACGTCGGCGAACAAGCGTCACATAAGATAATGTTGGTTCTCGGAAAGTTGTATAGAATAGAATAGGAAAAAGAAAAAAATAAAGAAAGAAAAGAATTTGGCAGATGTGTAAAGTTTGTTGGTGACTTATCAGTCACATAAGATATTATTGTTGGTGACTTATCAGTCACATAATAATATTGTAGTAAGTTTGGAATAATATTCGCGAACGTGGAATCATTTTTTTCCAAAACATAAGTTATGTATTCAAAATCCAGTCTCTCACATGGAATAGTGAGTCCCATTTGGAATGGAATCCATATTCTTCTTTGGCCTTCTTTAACATCGATTAGAAGAGAGGAGGATTCAAATAAGATGTAGGAATTATAAATCGACTGCGGTCGCTTCCAACATACACTGCAAAGTGGGCGTGGGATAACTAGCATTCAAATCGCCCCGCTTTTCCGGTGAATTGTTCCCTAGATCTGGTTATAAAAACCGGTGGAATCGTAATTTCAGCTGATTTACTGCGGAACTATGCCATGGAATTGTGCCCTAGGGGTTTTGGCCCATTTTAAGATGACCCAGATCGTCGAAATTTCAAAAAAATAATCAGAAGGGGGTGGAACTATGCCTCGCCGGAAAACCGCTCACCGGAATACCGGGGTGATTTGAGTGCCCCTTATCACACTCCTGCAAAGTGCCCCTTGGAAGTTGGGAATATCTTTTGGGAAGCTGCCATTAATAAGATGATATTAATTACGATTGCCTGTGAAATAACGTATCTTTTTCTAGGAGACAACACATATCCGAATATATGGAAAGAGTATGTTCGGCTTGGGAAACTCACTACAAAATCCAAAGGCCAAATCACTGACAGCTTCGCTGGTTATTGGTTGTGTTGGAGAAATTAGCAATTGGAAGGGAATCAATAACAATAGGAAGGAAAACAACAAATATAACAATATAGCAATATGAAACAAAATTATAAAAAAGTAAAAAAATTGAAACTTTCTTTATGAGAAGTTTACAAAATTATTTTTATTTTTTTTCTCTATTTATTTAATCGTTATTTTTTTCAGCAGAAAAAAAAACCGTATTATTGGTATTCATAGATAGAATCAAATAGTACAAAATGTCATAGATCTTATCCATAAACCTATTTTCAGCTGTCACATGATAATGCTCTTCAGAAAATAGAGAATTCTACAAAATACAGTACTCTCATCGGAGTTTTTTTAGTTGTTCCATACATTTAGATACCAAACATAAATTAAAACTCAAAAATGTTTAAAATGCCTGAATCAGAACTCTGCTCTTCCTGAAATTCTTCCCATCTGATATAGCCTTCATCACCATCATGTGACTCCTTGGAAAGTGCGTCTGCCAATGAGTTATTTTGTCTAAAGATGTGCTCAAATTTTATGTCTTTGAACAGTTTGATTTTTTCCATAGTTCTGCAACACCACTGATGTAAATATATCACATTAAGATTATATTTTCCTTTTTCCCATTTGATCGTCACTCTAGAGTCTCCATAAATCGTCAGTTCATGGAGCCCAAATGCATGTGCAATAGTTAGCACACTCCAAAGTCCCAAAATCTCAGCTTTTGTATTAGTGCCTCCTCCACACTTCAGCTTAAAAGTGTAGTAGTGATCTTTGCTTATATAAATTACACCCCCCACAACACAAGAACCATCCACTGCCAATCCGTTAAAGAAGGCCACCGACCTATGGTATGGAATAATGAAAATACTATACTGTCTGGAGTTAGCATGAACAGGGACAATACCGAAATATTTAATAACCACCAGGATTCTGTTACTGGAATTAATCAGATTTGGACATTTATCTTCGAATAATGCTGCATTCCTATCTCTCTAGATGACCAAAGATACCATAGTCGGAAGATATGGGAGACTTTTACAGTTCCTGTACCAGCTAAGTGCACAATTCCTAAAAAGATCATTATCCCATTGAGCATTTAATTTGAGATCATTGATAATCATTGACCAAAGAGATCTAGTAAAGTTGCATTCTACTAGGATATGATTTGTGGATTCCGAATTGTTCCTGCAAAGACAACATATACTTGGGCCAACCCAGCCTCTAATGGTTAAGTTTTCCCAAGTTTTCAAACCACCACATAGAGCATGCCACATGAAACACTGAATTTTCAGTGGGATCTTCCATTTCCAAAGCACTTTGTACCACCAGTCTGCAGGATAAATGCACCAACTATTAATAATAGATTTATATGCAGACTTCGCATTCACCGCACCTGTAGCAGAATTATTAATCCAGACAAGCTTATATTTTTCCATAGTCAGATGGAAACCAACAATGTTTAATTTTTTAATGTATTGATCCCATTCTACAACGCAATTATCACTGAAACCCAACTCCATTGCAGTGAGCCAGTAAGTTTGTTTTGTGCACTGGTTGCACCTTTTAATTTTGTTAAGAGTGGCATAGTCAAAACAGTGTAAAGTATTGAGAATCTCACTGGATAATTTATAATTTTCATCCATCCCTAGGATAGGATCAATTCCTACCAGAATGTCTCTGCCATTCCCCACATTCCAGGATAAGTCCTTAACCAACCAGTTGTAAGTTTTGATGAAACCAACCCATATGGGAGATGCTCCTTTGATCTTCTTCACCGTGTTTCTTATCCAGTTAACCACATCATTTTTAATATATTTGACCGCAAGAATCATGGACCAAAGGGTGGGTCCAAACAGACCCCTCCAAAAGCTTTTCAAACGAAGTGCACTGCTGAATAATGCCAAGTTCCTAATACCCCAACCGCCACTGGATTCTGGCAGTGCAAGATTCTCCGATCTCGACATAACCAGTGCTAGTCAATCCTCCTGTCCATGGAAAATTAAAAAAGAGATTTCTTAATAGTTTAAGATATAATTCGGGAACTGTAGGACAGAGAGCCAGTATACTGGTATTCCAGTAAGCACAGATTTAACCAATGTCAAACGCCCACCGATGGATAATGTCTGGTATGTCCAGTGGTTGATCTTATGTTCTACCCTTTTAATAATCCATAACCAATCATTTCTTTTGTATGCATTTCGTTTTAGAAAATATTATTTGTATAGTATAGAGCCGAACAGGTTTCCAAAAAATTACTATAAAATTTAAAATAAATATAACAAATATAACAAATAACTATAACTTTAATGGCAATTTACAATATTAAATAGACTTGTATAAAAATAATAGCAAAAGGTGAAAACAATAGTCTCTACCTACAACAAGGACTAAAAATAAACATCTACCAAAAAAATGAAATAATTTAACTTACATTTCAAGATCTTCATTACTTTTAAATGATTAAATGCATACTCTTAAAAAATGCTTAACTAAAACCTATCATTATAAATGTTATAAAATTTGTAATTTATAATCAAGATGAATGGTATGCGTTGTTGCAGGGGGTGGAATATCTAGCCACTCTCAAGTTACCAAAAGAAATTATCTTGGGAGATTCACTACAGGTCATACACTCGGCTCAGAAAGATTTAGCTCGTGAAGATTCCATTTAGGGGTGGCTGCAGCGTCGTACTATTCACTTTCTCAAAGATCTCAAAGAATTGAGACTCATTCATATAAGGTTTCACAACAATGAACTTGTGGATAGCTTGGAAAACCAAGGTGTTACATTGGAAATGGGATTGTGTGTTCAAAAGAGGGGTCATCCCGGGGTATTTTTTAAGGATTATAAAAGTATACTTAAGTTTAGTATTCTAGGCAATTATTTTGGATTGAAAAAAACATATATATAGATTGGTAGGAAAATATTAAATATGAAACATACAATTTACTACTTAAACTTGTAAAATTTGGTGAATATTATGATAAAAAACATAATTTATGTAAATATAGGTGATATTAGAGGATAAAAATGACCAAATAGCGAATTTATTTTTTGAAAAAAAACCAAAAAAATATCCAATTGGTGAAATTATGCCCTTAACAATTTCCCTGACAGCCCTTTAGGAGGTGGATCCCTTAGTCTCTCACCTCTTGACATGGATTTTTACATGTTACATTTCAAGGTGGTGGTATTTTGGGAAAAAATGCTTGGCCCCCAACATTTGTACCATGCAATGTCTCTCCTTTATTGATCACCCATGCAATGTCGCCAGCTTGCCAATTTCTTTAGTTGTCCTCACTTGTGGTATTATGGAGTTTTTTATTGCGCCTCAGGGCACTTGTGGGATTTTATTGTGAGATGACTCCTTCCCTAAATATCATTTGTTGCTTGCTCCAAGCCCTCTCTCGATCAGGTATGAAGAAGGAATAGTTGATGAGAGTCCTGGTGCTACCTCAGAGGAAAGAACTCTCAGAAGGATCTCTCCTTTACCTCGATGACAAGACGGCAATTCTCTTCTATGGTTTCTGAGTATTTTCTCTATGGTTGTCGGGACTTTATATATGTCTTGGATTTGGGTAGATACCCCTTGGTCTATGCTTCAGATATATCTGCTTGGGGACATGGTGGACATCAAATATATTTTTGGTGGTCTCAATATTACTTGGGTAATGATTAACCTTCAACAAGTTGTTGGTAAGCTTGATGAGGAAATATCGTCCTAGAGAGAGGATTTTTGTGGGGTTCACCTTGACATTTTTGACCTAAAACAAATGGTGAAAATGCTAAATGATAGACTTGAAGGTGTGGTATAATCCCTCCTACCATATTTCTCTATTGGATAGAAGAATAGACGATATTGAGAGCAATATCAAGGAGAAAGGAGGTGAAATTGAAGGGATAAGGGAAGATGTGGATATACTGCTAAGCCTAAACCAAGGGATCCACAACCAAAATAATCATTATGCGGATTGGAAAGCAATGGAGGAGGACTTAGTTCATCATCCTATTATTGAGCACATTGAACTCGAATCCTCTAAGCATGACCGATTCAAGATGTTTTCGAACTCTAGTATAATGTCTCTCTTTTGTTTACAAACTATATTTTGTCATTGTGTTTTTTTGCTAGGCCAATATGTTCGTCTATATAGCACAAATCTATAGCACAAATCAATATGTACTAGCTGAAGAAATTTTGTTGCATAAACTAGATGTAGGGGAATTTTGGGCTTCAATGACACTTGTATTTCTCCCCACAACAACTGGCAACCTTTTTTTGCAATTTCTCAGCTGATCTTCAATAGTTTAATATAAAATCATTAGCCATTTATGTTAAAAAATAAAAGAAACACTACATAAACATTGATGCTTAAATGAGTAAAGACACTATGAAAAATATATTACTAATAAGAATAAAAACACCATTAAAATACAAACTTGATGCTACAACATTAAAATACAACAATGATGTTATTAATATGAATAAAGACGCCATTGAAATTCCAAACTAATGTTAAAGACACCATTGAAATGCCAAACTAATGTTAATAATTGCCATCATTAATAAATAAATATACACTTATATAATTATGAAATCTTGTGTTGAGCAAATGCCATCATGAATGAATATATTTATGAGGCAATTTACAACTCTTTATTGTTGTAATTTAAAACTAAGCTTCATACAACACACTCATCGATAAGTGATTACCTAACACTTTGTTCATGGATACCACCTCCTACCTCTACATGACTTATAAATTAATATACCATAACAGGTAGTGTAATGTAGCCATGGAGTAAAACCAATAGATAACTATGCCAAAACCATATCTACCTTACATGGTAATTCAAAGGATGCAATCAAATTAAATACAGATATAGATATGTATTGTATGTCTACATGAGCCTGAGCCTAATGATGGAATGGTGATGGCTCACCCACGTAGATTGCAATCACAATCTATGTAATTGAGAAATAAAATGGATTTTTCTACAAATATCATAAAAATTATATTTTTAATTACAAAGTTATAAAAAGTATCTAGTAGCAGTTGTTCTTAAAGGTGCAAATGCATCTTCTATTGTGAAAACAATTGAATTGTAATAGAAAAAATCGGTAAGTGGACAAGTTGCAACAACTCTTCTATTGAGTAACATTGTGGAAGAGATGCAATCAAACAATGCTTTCCCCTAATGATGAGTAGATTGTCCCTTCATGATAAGTGAGTGTGCAATAAAAACTTAATGATGAGTAAATGTAAGTTGGCCACAATTTACTCCAAAATCTCACCATGAATGAAATGTTGACCACCATAAATTTGATTAACTGTAAAAACCTACCCCTACTCACAAATATATTTTATAGCTTATTTTGAAAAAGATATGATACAAGGTACATATGAAACATTAACATTAAGAATAGAAAAAATAATTAATTAATTTTAATTCTTATTCATTTTATATATTGAGGAAGATGATTTTATATTAATTTTAATCATATTATGAATGTAATTTATCATAAATTCAAAGTGTAAACTATGTATCAATATAATTTGACCAATTTTGACTTGTAAGTTTAGGAAAAAATGTTAGTTTGAGAAAACTCAACCCATTGTATTAAAATATAGAATATAGACAAGCTTGGAATCGATGTAGGGTAGTTAATGTTTACACCAAGGGACGTGAAAATACATTTTATCGAAGTAAGGTAGTTAATGTGAGGTGAAATGTATTTTATCGAAGTAATTTTTTTTATCTCGGGTTCAAATAAAATTTAAACATCGACAACAGGGTTCGAACCTGCGCGAGCGTAGCCCAACAGATTTCAAGTCTGTCTCCTTAACCACTTGGACATATTGACGAATTGTCACAGATTATTTCTATAAACGTTTCCTAAACAAAACGCTTTCATATTGTAAAGCATATTTCGTTCAAACGTGGCCAAAAATCTCAAAGCAGCGGTAGTGGTAATATTGTTATTAGTTAATAAGATAATTGATTGTTTAACATATGGTTAGATTTCTTTTAGGTCATCCTATATCTATGGTATCGAATCTACTTAGCCGGTTAATGATCTTTTTCACTTGTTCTTGTAATGTGAATCTCGAATCAAAGATATATGTCTTTATGAGTAAGGTGGATTGAAAAACCTTTCAAACTGCTTATTGGGATTGTATTTTTCTTACATATGTCTTTATGTGTCATGTGGTTAGTTATATTGATACATGATGGATTATGTTTACATTGTATAACAACATTCATAAAATCATTGAATTGAGTTATCCATGGTTGAGTATGGTTAATGTAATGTCCCTTGTTAGGAATTTTATTAAAATGACAATTTTTCAAGACCTTTGACTAGTTTTGAGCTCTAGGTCCCCAAATTGCTCCAATTGCTCCCAAATATTTTGATAAGGTATATGGATGATGTTAGAAATAAATATATATTTTAGGGATGTTTTTGGACCTTTAAAATACTTCTGCAAATCCTCTTTCAATTCTAGCCAATGTTGGGAACTTTACTAGTAATTTTCCTTTGACTAGTATTGGTCTCTAGGTCTCAAATTGACTCCAAATACCTTCATATCTTCAAGGAAGGTGTATGAATGATATTATGAATTGAATATGATGTTCAGGGATGAGATATGGCCACCAAAATACCTCTTCAAACTCTCTTAATATTCTAGATCAAGTATGCAATTTTACTAGTAATTTGGGTTTCAAATCCCCCTGGGGTAAGTACTGAAAATGGCTTCCCAAATGCCTCCAAACCCACTCAAATTTATGAACAGAGGTAGGAAATGTATTAATGATGTTATTAAGGTCTCATGTGCACCATTAATTGATTATTATATATGTTTCAACCCTCTCCCATTCAGCTGCAAAAATCACCCATTCGACCCTTGGGGAAATGACACTATTTCTTCTCCCAATGCAATTAAACTGAGTAAAAATACTTCAAATGTTCAAGTATAGTACATGTAACTTGTAAAATACATCCATGGTAGTATATTAATCACAAATGTATCAGAGAATCATCCATTAATTCGAAATCATCAGCATTACATTGGTTCACAACAAGGTAGTGGGGAAATGGCACTGTTCATTCATTAAAAATGAGATTTACACATTTCTACTTGGAATTTAGACCTGAAACCTTTTGGAGATGAAGAACAGAGTATTTAATTAATATTACAAAATAAATGGGGCATTAGAAGCTCCCCCAAAGAGTACAATAGCTCACCAAAAATGCCCTCCCTCAAGGATCAAGAATATGCCATCAAAACTGGAAATGGTTGAAGGAGTGAGCTGCAATAGAAGAAACCATGAGATGCCCTATAGCTTACACCTACAAATAAATACTCCATTAAAGCTCCAAATTAAAGGTCTTAATGGCCTTTTCAATTACCAACTTGGATGGTAATCTTTCACCCTCGAAATTGGCTAAGGCAAGAAACTAGTCATCCATTAGCTCTCCCTCTTCACAAATGCAATTGCAAATTCTACAAATGATCAAAAGATGGTTTCATTCTTTGTTATTGACATTTATGAAGTTCTAATGTCCTCCATGGGTCGAATTCCTTCCGAGAGACTCATGCTAACTCAAGTTGGGAAGAGATTCCAAAGAATGCCACTTGTACAACAATTCCTAGTCTCCCACTTCCACCAAATCACATGTGGAAGCATCTTAGATTCCCTAACACCCTTGAGCACCCTCTTGGAGTCTATTTTTAGCCCTGAAATGTTATATATGTCATATTTCAGCCTTCAAGTCTGATTTGTGTCATAGGTGTCATAGCATCTTCATCATAGTTGTCATAGAGCTAGGGAATCTAGCCCAAGTGTCTCACTAGCTCCAAATTGCCTCTTCCTCTTCCATGGGAGTTACTCTTCCTCTATATTTCAACCTCATTGACTCATGCCAAGTGTTATTGACCTTATAACTCATCCCAATAACATTAGGCTTCCCATGGATTCGAAATTGCAAGAAGAGGATGCCATGTGGCACATAAATTCTAGCTTGTGTGGGTCCCACTTCCTCCATGTGTCTTCATGATCAAATGCCACATTGATTTTCACTTGTATATATTTATTTGTCTCCTTTATTAAATATTTATGCCATCCTAATGTTCCAACATAATTTATTATCCCCGTTATTCCAAATCCCAAAGCTTCCACCCCAAACCTAGGAAACTAGGAATTTTCCTCCTTGGCAATTATTTGACCTTTAGCATCAATTTGACATACTCTAATGAATAGGGCCAATTTGCTTAGGCCATTGTGACCCAATGCCAAATTTGGGACATGACAGTTAACAATGATTTATTATGGTTAACCTTGTTTAGCATGGTTGATTGTATCATTGTGCTTGACTATGGTTAACAATGGTTTGACCATGGTTTATTATGTTTGAACATTATTAACCATGGTTACACATGTACATGGCTTTAGATATGGTGCACAATGTTAAATCATCATTAATTACAATTGAACATGGGTTACTATGAGAAACTATAGTTGACCAGGCTTGACTATGGTTGATAATGGTTAAATAGGGTTGATTTGATTAATCATGTTTGACAAAGGTTAATTTTGGTTGACTATGGTTGAAGATGGTTGGTTATGTTTGACCATGGTTGATGGTTATGTTTGAGCATGGTTGATTATGTTTGACCATGGTTCACCATGTTACAATATGGTTATCAGTGGTTTGAATATGGTTGATTTTGTTTGAATATGATTGTTACCAATGGTTCACATGAATTGCTACATTGATTAATGGTTATGTTACATTACGACATCCATCAAGGGTTATGTCTCATTGATTTTGGTTGACTTTGGTAGGCCATGGTTGACTATGGTTGACAATGATAAACAGTTGTTCACCATGTTTAACATGGTTGCATATGGTTCACAATGATTAACTATAGTTAAAGATGGTTTGACCATGGTTGGTTATGTTTGACCATTATTAACTATGGTTTCCACATTTGACTATCAATGATTGTGGTCAACCATGGTTGAATATAGTTGAATAAGGGTGACTACAAGAGACTATGGCTGACCAAGATTAACTATGGCTAGTAATGGTTCAATATGGTTGAATTTAGTTTATAGTATTTGGCTAAGGTTGATTTTTGTTGATCATGATGGGCTATGGTTGACTTTGGTTGGCTAGATTTGATCGTGTCTGATCATGGTTGACTATGTTCACCATGTTAGGATATGGTTAACAATGGTTTGACCATCATAGACCCTATTTGACTATGGTTGGATATTATTAGATATGTTTAACCATGGTTGATGGCTATGTTTTACCATGGTTGATTATGGTTCAGCAGGTTGTGTGATGGTTAAAAATGATTTGACCATAGTTGATTAAATCTCTAACCATCATTAACCATGGTTCACACGTTTAGCTATAACTGACTATGACCATGATCAGTATGGTTGACAACAATTGACTATGGTTGACCATGTTTGACATGGTTGACTATGCATCACCATGTTGGACTATAGATAATGATGGTTTAACCATGGTTGATTGTGTTGGGATGTGGTTAACGATGGTTTATCCATGGTTGATTGTGTTTGACAATTATTAGATATGGTTATCACATGTGACTATCCTTCATTTTGGCTAACAATGTTATACCATGGTTGACTTGATTTGAACATTCATGACTATGGGAAACTATGCTTGACACATCTTCATTACGCCTAGCAATTGTTGAATAGGGTTGAATTTGGGTGATTGTGTTGGTTGTGGAGCCTGATATTCTAGCCTCAGAGATGATGATTCATCTGTGTTTGAACCCCAAGTTTGCTTATGATCCCGGCACGATCCCCAGGGGGTCCAGGGGCCAGCGGGCTCCTGAAGAAATTTTTTGGGCTATTTCGCCAACAGATTTCGGGCCCATGGTTTTGGGTATCCTGTGGTATTTTCCCATTGTATTTCCCCTATAAAAGAAAGACATTGTAATATAGCTAGGGTTGATGTCTTAGGTTTTATGCATTGTAAAGATCTCCGAGATCGTGAAGAGAGACTGTGAGATAGTGAAAAGGAAGTGCAACGACCGTGCTGCAGGTTGTATCCCTTCACTTTGTTGGATGGTATAATAATAAGGACTGGAAATTTCAGTGTGGACGTAGCCCATCTTGGGTGAACCACGATATATCTGTGTCTCTCTTTTATTGTGTATGTGTGATTATATTTGCATTTATGTTTATTGTTATTGCTTTGTGATCCTATTTTTCTAACAATTGGTATCAGAGCCAAAGGTCTATTTGGCAAATAAACCCGCACAAAGCTAGGGTTTCTAGTTCGAGTGGGAGCAATGGTAGAAGAAGGAAAGTTTAAGGTTGAGAAGTTTAATGGCCAAAACTTCGAGTTATGGAAGATGCAAATGGAGGACTATCTGTATCAGAAGGATCTATTCCTACCATTGGGAGGAATAGCAAAGCAGGCGATGACTATGAAGGACGAAGAATGTGAGGTTCTTGACAGAAAGGCTCTGGGAACAATACGGTTGAACCTGGCTTCATCGATGGCTTTCAATATCTCAAAAGAAAAGACAATGGAGGGTTTGATGAGCACATCGGGTAAGCTGTATGAAAAAACCTCGGCCTCCAACAAGGTATTTCTAATGAAGCGTTTATTTAATATGAAAATGTCTGAAGGTGGATTTGTTATTTATCATTTAAATGAGTTTAATACGGTTACAAATAAACTAAGTTCTGTAAGTGTGAACTTTGATGATGCGATTAGGGCTCTTCTAATCTTGTGTTCATTTCCAAAAAGATGGAATAGCTTGGCCATGGCTGTAAGTAACTTTGTTTCTGGTTCAAACACCTTGAAATTTGATGATGTTATTGGTGTAATTTTTAGCGAGGAAATGCGAAGAAAAAGCATAGGTGAGACATCAGGTAATGCGTTGACCATGGAGAGCAGGGGAAGACAAAAGTGGAGAGGAAAGAGCCAAGGTAATCGTGGCAAGTCTAAAATGGGAAGATCCATGTCCAGACTGGGAAAGATAGAGTGTTGGAACTGTGGAAAGAAAGAGCATCTGAAGAAAGACTGCAGATCTCTAAAGAAGAAAGGAGATAGACAGCATGAAACTACCCAAGAAGCAAATGTAGTAGGTGATGTGTTACAAGATGCTTTGATTCTTGTATTAGATAATACTAATGATTATTGGGTAGTAGATTCAGGGGCTTCATGTCATGCTACACCCCATAGGAAATATTTTCATGATTATGTTCTAGGCGATTTTGGACATGTTTTATTGGGTAATGATGAGCCATGTAAAATTGTTGGAATGGGTAAGGTATGAATAAAATTTAAGAATGGAACTGAATGGATGTTGAAAGACGTTAGGCATATTCTTGCTATGAAAAGAAATCTGATCTCAACGGGGAAGTTGGGAGATGGCGGCTGTCTATCTACGTTTGAATAAACGTGGTGGAATATCACTAAAGGATCAATGGTGATAGCAAAAGGAGATAGGGTAGGTACGTTGTATTTATGTCCTCATAATACTGACCATTCTATATCTTTAGCTTCCACAAGAACAAATACAACATTGTGGCTTCATAGGCTTGGCCACATGAGTGAGAAGGGGATGTAGATTCTCCACTCAAGGAAGTTGTTGTCAGATTTGAAGCAGGTAAGTTTGGAATTATGTGAGAACTGTGTTTATGGAAAACAGAAGAGAGTCAGATTTCTCAGGGTTGGGAAACAGAAGAAGAATGAAAAGTTAGAGCTCGTGCCTACACATGTATGGGGACCGAATTAGGTACAATCTCTTGGTGGCTCTCATTATTATGTTACATTTATTGATGATGCAACTAGACAAACTTGGGTTTATTGCATTAGACATAAATCTGGTGTGTTTTCTACTTTTAAGAAGTGGAAAGTTTTGGTTGAGAATGAGACAGGAAAAAGGTTGAAGTGTCTCAGATCTGATAATGGAGGTGAGTACTGCAGCAAGGAGTTTAACAGTTATTGTTCATACCATGGGATTCGTAGAGAGAAGACAGTCCCAGGAACACCACAAGAAAATGGTGTGTCAGAAAGGATGAATAGAATGATCATGGAGCGTGCAAGGTGTATGAGATTGCATGTAGGGTTTCCCTTACAGTTTTGGGAAGATGTTGTAAATATTATTGTTTATTTAATAAACAAAGGGCCTTCAAGTGCTTTGGATGGTGGTATTCCAGAGGAGGCATGGAAAGATAAAAAGGTAAACTACTAATTTCTGAGAACATTTGGTTGTGAAGCATATTTGTCCATATTGATAAAGAAAATAGAACAAATCTTGAAGCTAAATCCAAGAAATATACCTTTATTGGATATGGGGTTGATGATTTTGGTTATCGTTTATGGTATGAAAATCACAAAATCATTATAAGTAGAGATGTCATATTCAATGAAAAGGTCATGTATAAATATCAGTTGTAGGGAAAGAAACAGGAAAAGGAAAACACAAAGTACACAGTACTTGATGAAATTGAAGAAAATGAAGTTCCAAAGGTGCCAGAAAATCAAGAACAACAGCAAGTACCTGAAACTCCTGCAACTGCAAGAAGATCTACCAGGTTAAGTAGACTCCCTGAACGATACTCTCCTTCAATGTATTATTTATTGATGACTGATGCTGGTGAACCATAATGTTATGAATAAGCAATGTAGGTAGAAACTAGAAAGAAGTGGGAGCAAGGCATGAATGAGGAGATGGACTCATTGGTAGGAAACCAGACTTGTGATCTGGTTCAGTCGCCTGCTGGTAAAAGAGCATTGCAAAACAAATGGATTTACAAGCTAAAGGAAGAAGAAGGAGGTAAGAATCCATACAAGGCCAGACTTGTTGTAAAGGGGTTTGTATAGAAGAAAGGTATAGATTTTGATGAAATATTTTCTCCTGTTATTAAGATGACTTCAATTAGGACTATTTTAAGTCTAGTGGTGGTAGAAGATTTGCATCTTGAATAGTTAGATGTAAAAACAGCCTTTCTCCATGGGGATTTGGAGGAAGAGATATATATGTAGCAAACACAAGGGTATGAGGTCAAAGGTAAGGAGAACTTGGTATGCAGATTGAAAAAGAGTTGTATGGCTTGAAGCAAGCTCCAAGGCAGTGGTATTTAAAATTTGACAAGTTTATGACAGAACACGGTTATAGTAGATGTCATTCTCACTACTGTGTTTATTTCAAGAGGCTAGATAATGGAACATATATTATCTTGTTATTATATGTGGATGACATGCTTGTTGCAGGGTCTAACATGCAGGAAATAAATGTGCTCAAAAGGAAGTTAGCAAATTCATTTGCGATGAAGGATTTGGGTGTTGCAAAGCAAATCCTTGGTATGAGAATAACAGGAGACATGAAAAATCACAAATTGACATTGTCTCAGGGTGAGTACATACAAAAGGTGTTGGAGAGGTTCAGAATGCAAAATGAAAAACTAGTTAGTACACCTTTGCCCAGCCATTTCAAACTAAGTAAGGAAATGTATCCCAAGACATAGGAAGAGATAGATTACATGTCCAAGATTCCCTATCAATCAACAGTTGGCAGCTTGATGTATGCCATGGTGTGCACAAGACCAGATATTGCACAAGCAGTGGGAGTTGTGAGAAGATATATGAACAATGCAGGTAAAGAACATTGGAAGGTAGTACATTGGATTATCAGGTATATGAGAGGTACTACCACTCATGCATTATGTTTTGGAGGTTCAGATACTGTTCTACAGGGATATGTTGATGCAGATATGGCAGGTGATAAGGATAGCAGGAGGAGCACCACAGGGTATGTGTTTAATGTAGTTGGAACAATAGTAAGTTGGATTTCAAAACTGCAAAAGGTTGTTGCACTTTCAACAACGGAAGTAGAGTATGTTGTTGTTACAGAGGCTAGTAAAGAGATGATTTGGTTGCAGAGGTTTATGGAGGAATTGGGTAAGAAGCAGAAGGATAGCAAGTTGTATAGTGACAGCCAGAGTGCCATTCATCTTGGAAAGAACTCAACATTCCATTCTAGGACTAAACATATACAGCTCAAATACCATTTCATATGCTTTGTTCTGGAAGATGAATTGTTGAAGCTGGAAAAGATACATACTAGCCACAATCTTGCAGACATGTTCACAAAGGTAGTGACCAGAGAGAAACTGAGTTCCTGCTCGGTTTTAGTTGGCCTTCTAGCATGAAGGTAAAGATGAAAAATTTTCCAAGTCCAAGGTCCAACAAGTACAACAGCAGCGGAGTTGCTGTGATCAGTCTCCAAGTGGGAGATTGGTTGTTGTGGAGCTTCATCTTCCAGTCTCATAGATGATTATTCAGCTGTATTTGAACCCCAGGTTTGGTTATGATCCTGGCACGATCCCTAGGGGGTCCAGGGGGCACGGGGGCTAGCGAGTCCCTGAGAAGGGGGATTGGGGGCGCAGCCCCCAAAGGAAATTTTCGGGTTGTTTCACCAACAAATTTCGGGCCCATGGTTTTGGGTATCCCATGGTATTTTCCCATTGTATTTCCCCTATAAAAGAAAGACATTGTAATACTGCTAGGGTTGATGTATTAGGTTTTATGCATTGTAAAGATCTCTAAGATCGTGAAGAGAGACTGTGAGACAGTGAAGAGGAAGTGCAGCGGCTGTGCTGCAGGTTGTATCCCTTCACTTTGCTGGACAGTATAATAATAAGGACTAGCAATTTCAATGTGGACGTAGCTCATCTTGGGTGAACCACGATATATCTGTGTCTCTTTTGTATTGTGTATGTGTGATAATATTTGCATTTCTGTTTATTGTTATTGCTCTATAATCCTGTTTTTCTAACAGATTGTGTTTAACAATGGTTAATTTTAGTTGATTATGGTTTACCATGTTTGACTATGGTTGAAGATAGTTGGCTAGGTTTAACCATGTTTGACCATGGTTGATGGTCATGTTTAATGATCTTTGACTATAGTTGATCATGGTTACCATCATTGACTGTAGTTGAACATGGTTGACAATGATTGGTTGTCCATGGTAAACTATGGTTGATAGTGGTATATTATTTTTAACTATAGTAAATAATGCATAGATGGTTTGATAATGGTTGACTACGCTATGTTTAATTGTAATGTTCCTCGATTATTTTTCACTGTGATATAAATGAAGGGTTATGTCATATTGAGTTTGGTTAACTTTTGTTCGTCAAGTTTGACTATGGTTGATCATGTTTAGTTGTGGTTGATCATGGTTTACTATGGATGACATGTTGACTTTGGTTGAACATGGTTGACTATGGTTGAGTATCCTTGCCCATGGTTGATTATTGCTCATAATGGTTGAAAATAGATCGCATATAAATGGTTTAACCATAGTTTTCTATGGTTGATCATGCTATGCTTAATTTTTATGTATTCATGAATTGTTATGCGCATTGTGACATTACTCAAGCACTATGATTAATATGTGATATTCCTCAATGGCTATGTCACATTGTGACATTCATAGTGCCTAACTTTGTGTCAAATTGCTAGGATCCTCAATGATTATGTTGCATTGCGGCATTCTTTAAGGGTTATCTTTAATAATATTTTATTATAAGATAATAAAAATAAAAATATAATTATATTAATTATAATGTTATATTATATTATAGCCCAGCGAGGCGTAGAATAAACAATGATTGGGTGTATTGTTAAGTCTCTCCTTGCATAAGGTCATCGGTTCAAAACTCCGTGGTATGAGCCTATAAAAATGTTATACTATATTATAATAGATATTAAATAATTGATATAATAAAATATAATAATATTATTATACAAATAATACTATATACTATTTATATGAAATAAATATTAGTAAATATTAAAACTAGAATATTATAAATGTAAATACTAATATTAAATATTATTACATTATAAAATAGTTTTCAAAATTATATTAAAAATCATTTAAGGTCCCGTGGGGTGAAACTCAAGTGGCAAATATGAGAAGTTGTGAATTGAACGTCACGTGTTTGAATCCCCCCAATATTACCTGTGCGCCATGGTTCAAACCCTATGGATGCACTTAGGGGTATAGTGGTAGCGAGTTTGGATCCCTAGACCTTGTGTCACACGAGTACCAACCCAACTCCAGTTGTCAATTACCCTAGTACAAAACAAAATCATTTAAGGGTTATGTTGGACTGCATCACTTTGGTTTACCATTGTCAAACATGGTAAACCATATTCAACCATGGCCAAACATGGTTAACTATGGTTGATCATTGTCAACCATGGTTAAACATAGGAAACCGTTATCAACCATAGTAAACCATGTTCAATCATTGTAAACCATATTTAACCATGGTCAACCATGGTGATGGAGATATGTAGTGTTAAGGTTTATGCCATATTACATCATTTATCAATTATCATGCCACACTGCGACTTTCCTCAAGGGCTATGTTAAATTACAATGTTCCTTTTTTTTAACAGAAACAGGGAATGAGAGTATATATATTTAAAAAAGTTGTGCACTTCCATACAGTACAAATGCTAAGTAAAAGTTTTCTGGAAGAGCATAATCAACAGAGATTTCTAAGTCTACCTTGAGCCTTGCAAAGGCTCTAGTTCTAGTTTTCTTGAGATTTCCCAAAATTTTGCTGGGATACACCCTAACAAACTGATTGTTTAGATAGATACAGAAATACATAAGGAAAAATGTTACAAAAAGAAACATGTGCTAGAGCAAAACTAGCTATAGTTCTTGAACTGGATAGAAGCTGCATCCACCATTTCTTGGTTGATTTCCTGGTTGACAGTGGGAGTTTCATGGACCTGGTTGCCTTGCGTTTTCCCAGTCAGCACTGAGATATCTTCCTGCATAGCGTCCACCTTCCCCATGAGCTCAAAAGTATTTTTCTCCAAATCGTCGATTCGTGAATCCTGGAAAGAGAGCTGCGAGACTGTATATCTCATTTCCGCAGCCAATTCATCATTTTGGTTCACTTTGGTACAAATAGCGTCATAGGTGCTGCGGACAGAAAGCTTAACATCTACCATGGTGCGGCTCAAGGCAGTAATGGCTTCCATAACACTCTGCAGGGCGTTGAGACCAAAACGGGTAATAGACGGAGTAGGGGGATGGAGAAAGGAGAAGGGAGGCGAAGGGTCCAAATCACAGAGGGAGAGTCGACACAGAGCAGAGCAGGTGGAGTGGGGTGGGCGAGCCATGGCAAAAGATGGGAAAGGGGAGGAGGGGAGGGGAGTTAAGGCTAGCTCATGGGAGCTGACAGCTGGGGGAATGGCCATGTGAAGAGCACGTGGAATCTTGGGATGGCATGTGGCACACGCAAGAGAGGGAATGGGTCCAACAGGGAGCGAAGAGGGTGAACCAAGAGGCCCAAGAAAACCAAAGAATCTTAGCTTTAAGCGGAGATCAAAGGATACTCCAAGGTGACCAAACAAGGAGGAGAGAATCACACTTAGCATAATTAGGGGATGTAATGGTAACCTATATCTCCATTGTGATAATGGATTTGCCCAATTTCCAAAGTGGCTCCCTTGTTTTCCTCAAGGTCCGCTAAAGAGTTGTTTTCTCTTAGAATGTGGAGGAAAGAGACATCAGGAGGAAGGTTATAGGAGATTATTCTTTTGAGATAACTGAAAGATTTGGTGCCTTGATTTGCACTGCCTTTTCTCATGGTTTGTATGACATGCCTGGAGTCTCCAAAGATTCTGAGTTTTCCAATGTTGATGGAGGAGGCTAGTTCTACTGAGAATGTAAGAGCTAGCCATTCTGCCTCATTGTTCGTTTTTGTGCCGAGACCCCAAGAAAATGTTGTGACTTTGTTTCCTTCGGGATCGAGAATGATCCCACTCGCACCTGTCGCCCGAAGGTTCCCTTTGGAAGCCCCATCGAAAAAAATGTTGTAGCTATTTTGTTCAATCAACCATTTGGTGAAGGGGGCAGGATCTTTCCTGATTTCCCAGACTGCATGGGATGGGGCTTTTTGGACTGAAGGGAGATTGTCTTAAGAAAGACTTGACTCCATTTATACTCAGACAGAGAGAGGTTTCATGAGTAGGAATTTTTAATCCTTTGGAAGTGAGAGACTCAGAGATCAAAGTGATAGCTTTGTTGGCTGCTCTCGCACTGATTATTGTCTTTCCTTCAAATATAATTTTGTTACGAGCAAGCCAGATCTGCCAACAAACATTCATTGGAATAAGATTCCATATTCTAAACATGGTTCATTTGGATTTAGACCTTCCTAGAAAGGAGTGAGCCCAATGCTCAACCATATCTCTGAGATGCCTTGGGTGTGAGATGCTTCTCTATTGAATTCCCAGAACTGAGGACCAGACTTGTTTTGCGTAAATGCAGTCTAAGAAGATGTGCTGAGAATTTTCCTCTGCGTTTTTGCACAAAATGCATCTGGAGGGGCCCTCAATGCCTCAAGTTCTGAGATTGTCATCCATAAGCATCTTGTTGTGTGCCAATAGCCAATAGAAGAAATTAATTTTAGGAATACCATCAAAATTCCAGACTTTCCCCCAGATTTTTACTTCAGCAGGGCTTGCGGGGGTGAGTCTTTCATAACCTGCCTTGACCGTGTACATGCCTGCTTTCCCCCATCCTTGGAGATCCTTTTCCTTCACGTTTAGAGGGGCCTTTCCATGTAGGTGAGTGAGGAAGGTTTTATAGTCTTCTTTTAAGTTTGCTGGAGGATGCAGAGTCCTCCAATTTTCCCATTCTCCAACAGCGTTCCAGGTGACAGCATCTTTTAATTTATGTATACCTTCACTTTGCATCCAAAGCTTAATTGCGTTGAGGTTTTGTATTGCTCTGAGGGGCTGTTCCCCATTGATGCTATCGGTCAAGAGATTGATTCTTTTCCCATTCCTTGGGATCCAGTAGAGATTGTTTTTTAGAAGAACGACCGAGGAGGAAATAAGACCCCAGATAGCAGTGCCTTTTTTGTGGCTTTCTTTGTCAAAGCACCTTAGTTGGGAGCTCCTTGTGTATTTTTTCCTAATAACTTCCTTCCACCAATATTTCCTACCTGAGACAATCCGCCAAGCTAATTTTGCACCCAAATATTTACTCATCAAAGCTAGCTCACGGATTCCCAATCCTCCTTTTTTGCGTTTTTCTTTGACAGTTTTCCAATTCACGAGATGGAATTTTTTACTTTGAGCCTTTCCTCCCTGCCATAGGAACTTTCTTATCTTGTGGCTGATGGTGTTCATGACTGAGGCTGGAGCTAACAAGATGGCAGTAGAAAAAATGGACAGAGAAGAGAGGACCGCCTTGATCAAGGTGACTTTTCCGACAGGATTCAACCAACGAGATCCCCACGAGTTTATTCTATTTTTTATCTTTTCTAATATGGGATTCCACACAGAAGAAGAGGGTTTTCTTTTTGTGATTGGAATGCCTAAGTAATTGAAAGAGAGCCACTCCTGGAAAGGTTTGAAATCGAGGATAGTAGAGATGAGTCTGAGAGTGGTCGGTTTACAGTTCCAGGTGTAGATGTTGCACTTACTTTCATTGGTTTTTCCCCGGGAGGCATTGAGGAAGATGTTGAGGGACAGTTTGAATCTGGAGGCGATTTGGGGAGAGGCACTTCCTAGGAGAATGGTGTCGTCTGCAAATTGGGCATGATTGATAGGTGGGACTCCACGAGCTATGGTTATTCCTGGGAGAGTACCAGTGGCTAAGAGATAGTTGAGCTTTCTGCTGAGGGAATCTGCCATTATAACAAAGAGGAAAGGGGATAGAGGATAGCCTTGTCTTAGACCGCGGGATAAGTGGAAGAAGGAGGAAGGTCTGCCATTTAAGAGAGGAGCGACCCATGGAGAGCCTATACAGGCCTTTATCCATTTTACAAATTTCTCATCAAAACCAAATTTTCTTAGAACGGAATAAATGAAGGCATGTCTGACTCTATCAAAAGCGTTTTCCATATCAAGTTTGATTGCCATACCTGAGTCCTTATTCTGCATGCTTGAATGTATAGCTTCTTGAACAAGAAGAATGTTGTCATATATTTTCCTTCCATATATGAATCCACCCTGATTAGGGGAAATTATATTGGGGAGTAATCTCTTAATTATGTTTGCAATTACTTTCGTTAGGATTTTGTAGGAGGAATTGCATAAGGAAATAGGTTTTTATCTTCCAATGGACGTAGCCCTCTTATCTTTAGGTATTAAAGCTATGAACGTGGAGTTGGTATCTCCTCCAATTTGATCTATGTTCCTCGTCCAATTTATCATTCTGATTAGATATTTTTTAGCCATCGCCAGCATTTCCTGTAGACGTGGATGGTAAAGCCATCTGGACCAAGGGCTTTCTCGGGATGTAGGGACCAAACAGCTTTCCTGATTTCCTCTTCAATTACTTGTTCCATGAGTTTTGCATTGTCTTGAGCAGAGATAAGGCTAGGAATTTCTTGGCACATTAATTCCATGTCTTCCTCATGTGATTCTCCTTCCTCCCGATACAGATTCTCGAAATGGATATTAACTTCCATCTTGATGAGAGTGGGGTCTTCAATTTTCCTTCCATCTTCTTTGGTGAGACTGAGTATGGCATTTCTTCTATATCTTTCCTTGCACTGGGCATGGAAAAATTTGGTGTTCCTATCTCCAGCTTTGAGCCACAAGCATCTTGAGCGAAGTCTCCATTCTTCTTCCTCTTTTCTAGTCTTGATTTGAATTTGAGTTTCCAACTCTTTCTCAGCTCTAAGCATATTTTCAGTGACTGGGGCAGTTTCCATTCTTTCTTGTAGGACTGCCAAATCTTTTTGAAGTTTGACTACTTCTTCTTCAGGTTTTTTGAAATTTTGCTTAACCCAATTTTTCAAAATAGCCTTAACAATTTTGAGTTTGGTTTCCCAAATGAAGCCTGGGGAACCAGGGACAAACTGTTTCCAGGCAGCTTTGACTTCTGCCAAGCAGGCCTCATTTTCCAGCCATGTTGGATTATATCTAAAGGGGAGCGGACCGAGGTTACCGGGGTGAGAGAAATAAAGGGAGATAGGGCGATGATCTGAAGTGGCTAAAGCTAGGATCTTGGAGTCAGGGAGGAGAGGTTTGGTTAAAAGTGAGGAGATGATCAAGAAGCGGTCAAGTCTTGCAGCTATATGCCCTGGGCCAAATCTTTTGTTATTCCAAGTAAAGTTCCCTTGCTTTGGTTTAATATCCACTAAATCCCACGAGGATTGACGATCCTCCAGTCGTTCACCAAACTGATCTCTAACTTTAGACCCTCCACGACATTCATTCGCTGAGATAGTGACATTGAAATCTCCAGCGACAATGCAGGGGGAGGAGTTGCAGCCAAAGTTCTGGTCTATTAAAGTGTTCTAGAAGTTTTCCTTTAACCCATGTAGAGTAGGTCCATAAACATTTCCTATCCAGAATTTTTCATTATTGGAAATATCTTCTAATTCCACAAAAAGCCAATTTCTATTGCTGTGGTTCGAGTTACATTTAAACTTACCTTTGTCCCACCAGGTGATGAGCCCTCCCGAGGCCCCAGTGGAGCTGATTGTTGTTCCTTCTCCTTTGGGCCAAACTTGACATAATGTGTTGAGGCAGTCTGCCTCCTGCATTTTAGTCTCTTGGAGCATGAGTATTGAGGGGTTTTCTAGTTTTTTTATTCTTTTAATGGCTTCCATCTTGAGCTTGCCTCCCAATCCTCTACAATTCCAGGAGACTATTTTCATTATTTTTTGGAGAGGTTGGATGTTACTCTGTCTTTCTTCTCCTCCACTGTTCCTTGTGTTTGCTTTCCACTAGAGAGGATTCTTA